>CAKXYN010000031.1:13387500-14802500 GCA_935064755.1 Tragelaphus eurycerus | reverse complement strand
TTTAGTTTTTAAACTATGAAAGTATGATAACATGTTTACAGGAGACTTGGAGAATACACAACAAAGTTACATATAGTTCCACTATATATTACCGTTACTTTAAGTAGAAAAGTTAAGATTTTTAGTTGGATTTTTCAATATCAAACTCTCAAAAATAGTAGAATGAATAGAGAGCAAAGTAGAAGGATATAGTAGACATAAAAAGCACTATAAACCAATTCAACATAAGATTTATACAATTTTCACACAACAGCAGTATACAAATTCTATTCAAGTTCCCATAGACTATAAACCATGAGACATAGGAACATATCCAGGGACATAAAATAAGGTACAAAAATTTCATCATCTAAAGGTATTGAAATCCTACAGAGTCCCAGCAGATCAATTATTAAGTAGTAAACATGTACTGTCAATGGGTTACTAATAAGTCTCTCTTGTGTTAATTATTTGATAATTATTCTTTGGTTTTTACTGAAGTGTACTTATGTGCATGTGCACACATGTGCACGCGTGCACACACACACACACACACACACACACACGAACTTGTGCATTAAAGTTCCATTTCTTACACCATTTACTTTTGGGTGTGCCAGTAGGAACCTCTGAGGGACTACATCACGGGGATCCAAGAAAATGGGAGAAAAGCTAATTTTTCAACCATTTTATTGTTGCTCTCATGCCTGCAAAAAAAGCCTATACAGTAGCTCAGGGCTTTAGGGCAAAGCTCACTGCAATAGCGTTCTCTTCTAAGTCCATCGCAGAGTTAATCATTTCCTCCAAGGAGGTGGTGCTATAATAAAGATAATTAAATTGAAATTTAATATAGTGGGGCATTGCACGATAGCTTTATATCAGATGAGGGTTCAGAGAGAAGCCATTACTGGGAGGGTGGATTGTATGGTATGTAATTAACAATTATGTTTGTCAGGTTTATGAAACAGAAAATTAATAACACAGAGACTGTAAAACAGTGAACAAAGCCGCAAACTCGGAATTAGGTGGCTGGGCTATCATTTACCCCTACGGCAATGCTGGCTTTCTCTTTAGGAGCATCGGATCATACTGATTTCCTCATAGTATCTTTAGGGTTTTCTATGTATAGTATCATGTCATCTGCAAAAAGTGAAAGTTTACTTCTTCTTTTCCCATCTGGATTCCTTTTATTTCTTTTTTCTCTCTGATTGCCATAGCTAGGTTTCCCAGAACTACGTTGAGTAATAGTGGTGAAAGTGGACACCCTTGTGTTGTTCCTGATCTTAGAGGGAATGCTTTCAATTTTTCACCTTTGAGAATAATGTTTGCTGTGGGCTTATCATACATGGCCTTTACTATGTTGAGGTAGGGTCCTTCTATGCCCACTTTTTTGAAGAGTTTCATCACAAAAGGGTGCTGAATTTTGTCAAAGGCTTTTTCTGCATCTATTGAGATTATCATATGGTTTTTATCTTTCAATCTGTTATCACATTGGTGTATAACAAATGGTGTATCACATGGTGTATCACATTATTGATTTGCATATATTGAAGAATCCTTGCCTCCCTGGAATAAACCCAACTTGATCATGGTGTATGAGCTTTTTAATGTGTTGTACAATGAGTTTGGAAGTGTTCCTTCCTCTGCAATTTTTTGAAAGAGTTTTAGAAGATAGGCATTAGTTAGTCTCTAAATGTTTGATAGAATTAACCTGTGAAGCCATCTGATCTTAGGCTTTTGTTTTTTGGGAGGTACTTGATCACAGTTTTGATTTCAGTGCTTGTAACTGGGTTTTCATAATTTCTATTTCTTCCTAGCCAGTCTTAGAAGACTGAACTTTTCTAAGAATCTGTTCATTTCTTCCAGGTTATCCATTTTATTGCCATATACTTGCTCATAATAATCTCTTATAATCCTTTGTATTTCTGCATGACAATGTTGTAACCTCTCTTTTTGCATTTCTAATTTTGTGGATTTGATTCTTCTCTGTTTTATTCTTGAGTCTGGATAAAGGTTTGTCAATTTTGTTTATCTTCTCAAAGAACCAGCTTTTAGTTTCATTAATCTTTACTATTGTTCCCTTCTCAAATTTTTAAATTCCTTTCACTCCCAGCCTAAGGTATTTTTCCTCCAAAGAGCAGTGATTCTCAATCTCCACTGCGTATTAAGAATCACTCAGGGGAGTATGTAAAAATCCTGGTGCCTAGGCATACTCCAGTCATAGTAAAACTTCTGGGGGGGGGGGGGACTCTTCTGGTGGTCCAGTGGTTAAGAATCCCCCTTGCAATGCAGGGGATGTAGGTTCAATCCTTAGTCGGGGATCTAAGATCCCATATGCCACAGAGCAACTAAGCCTACATGCTTTGTAGCCAGCAGGCCATAACTAGAGAGTCCATGCGCTGCAATTAAGACCCGATGCAACCAGAAATTAATAAGTAAATATTTGTAATAATAAACTTCCAGGGGTGGGACCGAGACCCCTGTATTTTGGAAAACTCTCCAAGTGATCTCCAAGTGCTGAAGACCACCATAGTAAATGCTTGTTTAGTATGATTGATTTCGCTGGAAGAAGGTGTTAGGTTAAAAGAAAAAGGAATCAGGAAAAAGAACAGGGAAGAATAATTGCATGATAAGTATTCACAGACAGGATCCTTCCTGACAAATAAAAGTGCAGAATTTGCCCACCAATCTGAAGCGTTATTAAGACTGTGTGGCCATTACTAATGTTTAGACACCTTTGCTTCTAGGACAAGCAGCTCTGAGAAATCTTGTCTCCTTCCAGCCATCCACTCCATGGCCCCCCAGAAGCCGTGAATGTTTTAAGGTTTCTGAAGGAGGCCAGAGAATCCTCCAAATTACTGTGGGCAAATGCCAGCCCTGCCCTTGCCAATCAGGGCCCTGGTCGACTCCATGGGAGGGAGGAAATTGTGGTCACGGTGGTGATCCCTCAAAAAACCAAAGCATGGATGCTTAGCAGATTTCTGTACTAACCCTGCCTTCCAGAACCACAACAGGGACTGGGGACATGTGCAGAAATTGAGTGCTTTTAGAGTCAAATCAGGCAGTTCTTGCTCTGAGGTCTGAAGTGAGAAGCTGATTTTATTTATCTACATGTACATATATGTACATCCAGAGCTTCCCCGGTGGCTCAGCAGTTAAGAGAATTCACCTGCAGTGCAGGAGACACAGGAGATGTGAGTTTGATCCCTGGGTGGGGAAGATCCCCTGGAGGAGGGGAGTTTAAGAGGCCATCAAACTAGAATAGACTGGACTGGGGTGAGTGTGTTATTTATTTGCCTAATTTATCTGCAGTACAATATGTATTTTGAAGCTACTCTTCTGGTGATTCTGATTCTCTTTTATTAAGAAATTTTTAATTTGACAACAGAAAATGATCTAAATAAACTTTTAGGAACCACTTAATAAGTAAGTGAATTTTGCCTTTTCTCTGGAATTTGAGCATATTTTATGCTGAAGACAATGGGGGAAAATAGTCTTGTGTGGTAGTTGGCCTGCTTCCTGGGATTTATATGCTGAAAAGATCTTTATTTTCCTTTTCAATTTTAATACAAACTATGGAGGAGGAAATGGCAAACCACTCCAGTATTCTTGCCTGGAAAATCCCATGGACAGAGGAGCCTGGTAAGCTACAGTCCATGAAGTCACAAAGACACATCTGAATGAGCACATATACACACTCACACATGGCACACATTAAAAATGATGTAGATAACATTATCTTGCTCCATTATAATCATACTTGGAGAAAACAGCATATTTGTATATTTCTAACTCTGATCAATGTGATTTTAAAGTTTTTTTCATGCCATTATATACAATGACACCACGAGACTTTGATAACATTTACACTCACTCAGATTAGTTTTACCCACAGTACATTTTTCTAAAAGGATTATTCAGATTTTTTGGTTATTAAATCAAGAGAAGAGGAAAAATAATTATGCAAATGACTAAGAACAAAAGACTAAATCTGCTAAAATATTAAAGCCTTGAAATTTAAATTGGGTTAATCACATTTATCAGTACAACTCATTTTTAATTTGCTTTCTCTTTTGTTAAATACTACTGCTTAAATTACTGGACTGTGGACGGAGGAGCCTGTTAGGCTGCAATCCATGGGGTCTCTAAGAGTCGGACATGACTGAGCGACTCCACTTTCACTTTTCACTTTCATGCATTGAAGGAAATGGCAACCCACTCCAGTGTTCTTGCCTGAAGAATTCCAGGGATGGGGGAGCCTGGTGGGCTGCCGTCTATGGGGTCGCACAGAGTCGGACACGACTGAAGTGACTTAGCATAGCATAGCATAGCATGGCTGAGTGTAGGAAACCAAATAACTAGAATAAATATGCATTCAAATAACTAGAATGCAATGTCAGCTCCTTTGGCTATTTTTGGTAGTACCTGGGATGACTAACCAGACTTGACAAGTAGCTGTCCACTGATACCAGCTTTGTAATGCTTGATTTGATGCCCTCGAATTGTCCTGGTCTTGTAGAATCAGACCTAAAATCTCATACTGTCAAAGTGACCCTAAATTTCCTTCCATCAGAATATTTAGATTTTTGAGATGCATACACACTTTGTTGTTATTGTTTAGTCACTAAGTTGTGTCAGACTCTTTGTGACCCCATGGACTGTGACCTGCCAGGCTCCTTTGTCCATGGGATTTCCCAGGCAAGAACACTGGAGTGGGTTGCTAGTTCCTCCTCTGGGCGATCTTCCTGACCCAGGGATCGAACCTGCATCTCCTGCATTTCTGGTGAATTCTTTACCACTGAGCCACCAGGGAAGCCCACAGATACACACTACAATATATAAAATAGATAAACAATAAGGACCTACTGTATACAGGAAACTTCTATCTTATAATAACCTATAAAGGAAATGAATCAGAAAAATACATATATATGTATGCTGCTGCTGCTAAGTCACTTCAGTCGTGTCTGACTCTGTGCAACCCCATAGATGGCAGCCTACCAGGCTTCCCCGTCCCTGGGATTCTCCAGGCAAGAACACTGGAGTGGGTTGCCATTTCCTTCTCCAATGCGTGAAAGTGAAGTCGCTCAGTCATGTCCGACTCTAGCGACCCCATGGTCAGCCTACCAGGCTCCTCCGTCCATGGGATTTTCCAGGCAAAAGTACCGGAGTGGGGTGCCATTGCCTTCTCCAATATATATGTATATGTATAACTAAATAGCTTTGCTGTACATCTGAAACATTGTAAATCAACTAGACTTCAATGAAAAAAGTATAGTTAGATTTTTGGAGCATATAAAGATTGGAGACTTGTTAACAAGTAGTTCACATATATTCATGAGCGACTGATCTGATCTGATTATGTAAATAGTAAAAAAAATGAATTTCTGAAATTGAAAATACTAGTGATCTAATTTTTATCTCATCAGAAAGCATGACTTTTGAAATGTTTAATTCTATCCTTAACATGTTGACCAAGGTCAAAGTCAAATCTCTATGAACAACTTCTGGGTAAGGTAAAGTTTCAGGAAGAGATAAAATTATGTAAGAGATATATTTTTTGATTTATTCATAATTCAATGAGTTCCCCAAGATTGCAATTTTTATACTGTCAGCAAATCAAAAAATATTCTTCCATACACAGAAAAGCATTTCTCAATCATTAGCAACATGTAAAACCAAAACTAACTTTGAAACCTTTCAATTGTGTATCTGATATTGATCAGGCCCTGTTTTTCTATTTTCACAACTGCTTCACACTCAGGGGTAGCAGGGAAAATAGCCCAGGAACCACGGGGTCACAAAGAGTTGGACACGACTGAGCAACTGAACTGAACTGAAGCAACTGCAGCTTCTTTAATTGAAAGTGTGGTTGGTTGGGGTAAATTTGAATTTTTGGCTCAATGGCTGGCAATGGCTGGTAAGGAATTGACTTCTTCCTTCACCGAAAGAGGTGCTGGTCCCAGACCTGCATAGAAAACACCATCACTATTAATGTTGGTTACTTGGAGAATTTGGTATAATATCTCTTTTACAAAAACTTTTAGTTAGCTTCTAGATTCTCAGAGTTTCAGTTTATATGAGGTTGGAAAGGGATATTCCAAGACTGGTGATTGACTCTTTCTGTTGGGAGATTGGAAAGTTGAGGGACATAGAATGAGCCCTGAGTGGGGCTGGATAAGCACAAGCAGCCTCTTCTTGTCTCCATGGACCCTCCAGTGGAGCTGTTTAAAGGTGCACTCGAAGCTGGCACCCTTGCCCTTTAGCAGCTGAGCATAGCCAAGGAGCTGCTGAGGCACAAGACACGTGCATTTGTGCCAGCTGCAAAGTTTGTGTTTGCCTATTACTCACCCAGGGACCATGGTCTCTTAGAATCAATGCATCGAGTGCCAAAGTATGTGGCACTCATCCCAAAATGAGTCCTGTAGGTGGGAAATAGGGAATCCAGGGATGAGAGGAGGGCGTACATTTCTGAAGAGACCCTGAATCCTTACGTGTATGTACATGTATTGTACACTGATGTCCCTTTGGTGAATGTGCCTTCTCATGGCACGCATGCTATCTGTGGGGTGACTGCCCTAACAAATGTTTGCATGTTTTGTAAATTGGAGCTTCATTATTTCTGACAAAACTGATATTTTAAAAACCCACTTGGGTTTGAATCTGATTTCAAGAAGTTTCAATATAATTGATAGTTTAAGAAAAAGAACTAGTAGAGCCTTTAAGAAAATCAACTGCTATAAATGGCTGAAAGGTTTTAAAAACATTTAAAAAATACATATTTACTCATATGGAAGTACTTCATAGATCATAAATAGCAAGAATTTGGAGAAATCGTCATTGCAAAGCCTTAGCTAGAAATTATGTGTAGCCACTTAAAGGTTAAATTATGATATAAAAAGGATATATTCCAAGAAGCAAGCTCAAATTTCTCCTTAAATATTTTGATATATTATTACGTTTTATAAAAAATTAATCTTGCTTAATACTTGCCATTTTTTCTTACCTCAATTTTATAAGGAAAATAAAAGAATATTTTTAACCAAACCCCAAATAGATGTTCTTGAGTTCCTTTCCATTTACCACAGTGTATTTTAAAACTATTGTCATTTTCTATGTGCTTCACAGGGAAAAAAAAAAGGTTGGGAAAAACTTACTTATACAATTCCAAATATCTGTGCCTATGCTTAAAGGATGTATTTAAATACCTAGCTATCATCTATCTGTCTGTCTAGATGGCAGCAGTAAAATCATCTCTCGTCTTTGTACTTTTTCCTCTCTTAACCACTCACAAGTGCATGAATATGCATTTTCCCTTCAAAGCATAGTACAGAGCAGAATATTCATTATCAGACAAGATATATTAATGCCATTCTGATGAAAGAATGTCCCATAAGCCCATATGTGTGCATATACAAACCCCCAGGGCTGAGGAAGTTCTCCAAGTATAGATTGTAGGTGAATAAAAAACTAAAAGCAATTTAAAGCCAAGCCAAGCATTGTAGGTTAATTTTGAAGTTTTTCATTAATTCTGTGATGCCATAGAGTTTCAATCAGAACTAAAGGAAAGTGGGCAGTAAAAAAGATGATCAATCCCCTGCATCTCAACTCCTGAAATGTCCAAAATATCCGAAAAATCTATGTATGTATATATGTGTGATGAGTCACTCATTTCCTCCCTTCCATCACTAATTTACTTACTCGAGTAGATTTCTCTGAAGTCATCTATCACTTGGGCAATTAGCTCCTATTATTTTAGATCTGAGATACCAGAATACCTGCTAGCTCTCCTGGCACTCTGATGTGGTTCTGAGGTTGTAAATGCCTCCCAATTAACAAAGACTTTTCATTATTTTGAACTCTCTGTGTCACTGCCTTTGTTTTTCCTAGAAGACGAAATGACAAGATTTTTCAAATGCGTTTTCTTATTTTCTGCAATATGTATTTTTAAATCACACTGACAGTTTTATTCCACGGCTCAGCAGCAATTGCTCAGCTCTCAGGAACAACTCTATCCCCGCAAAAGCACTCAGGGAAGAAGAGGTGTAAGGAGATGGATTTCAGCCTCATGCTTTGGAGGAGTTGTTGTAAATCATGGTATGGGAGGAGGAAGACAGATATAAAAATGATGAAATGCGCCTTGATAGGAATGTGTTTTTAATCACTATTTTGCTGCTGCTGCTAAGTCGCTTCAGTCGTGTCCGACTCTGTGAGACCCCAGAGACAGCAGCCCACAAGGCTCCCCCGTCCCTGGGATTCTCCAAGCAAGAACACTGGAGTGGGTTGCCATTTCCTTCTCCAATGCATGAAAGTGAAAAGTGAAAGTGAAGTCGCTCAGCCATGTCCCGCTCTTAGCGACCCCATGGACTGCAGCCCACCAGGCTCCTCCGTCCATGGGATTTTCCAGGCAAAAGTACTGGAGTGGGGTGCCGCTGATAGGGGTGTGTTTTTAATCACTATTTGGCTAGGCAGGTGCAATTCTCACAACTTTTTCTCGCTGGGGCTATACTTAATGAAGTTCGCATGCCAGCATCATCTGTAGGATCAATGCCTACTCTCTTCTGCACAGAACCACTCTCACTGTGCTTCGCAGGGAGCAGAATTCAAGCCTGGACTGTTTCAGGAGATGCCTAACCTTTCCAAGACAGGGCTTCTCCCAATCTTCCCTATGTTGTGAAGGGTTTGTTTATAAGGTGATGTCAGCCTTGTAGCGATGGGACCGCTTCCTGAATTGCTTAGAGTTAGCTACAATTTACCAGCCTCTGAAGTGGCATTAAGGCACTGTTCATTTTTTAATGAGTATTAAATTTACTTTTAGCCAAACCCTCTAGCTGACAATGAAGTGCTCGCTGGGCTTGCTATTGGCCCGCTCTTTGCTAATTGCTCTGCTGCTGGTAATCACTCGCTTTTTCTCTGTGGATGCAGGGGCTTAATATGTTTGAGACTTGTACTTAATTTCAAAAGTAGGAACAGCAGTAAAACTCTCCAGATTTCAAGTCTCTGAGTAGGGTCTCTCCTCAATTATGAAGCAGACTCACATGGTGTAGTAGAAAGAACATGGGTTGTGGTAGAAGATCTAGGTTGACGTCCGTCCTGATTCCATCACTTTCAACTAGTAATCAGCAAACTGCCCCCTTGCTGACCAAATCCAGCCCACCATCTCTTTTGGTTCTAATAGATTGTGGCTTAATTTTTTTTTTTACACTTTTTAATATTCAGGGAAAAAATAATAATAAAAAATCCACAAATATTTCATGATTATATACAGTTCAGATTTCAGTGTTGCTAAGTAAAATGCCCTCTAATAGTCACACCCATTCATTCACTCATGTTCTGTTCATGGCTGCTTCTTCATTTTAACAGTAGAGTTGAGTAGTTGCAAGAGCAGCTGTATGGCTCACGGAGCCTAAAATATTTACTCTTTGGCCCTTTACAAAGAAATTTGCTGATCCCTTATTCTAACAGTTGATTGATCTCAGAGTCTCAAGTCGATTCGTCTGTGGACAGGGATCAATAATATGGCCACATCACAGAGCTATTGTGGAGAACAAATGAGGTCATTAATCTCTCAGCATTTGGAAATCTCATTGTTAAAAAACCTAGAATTATTGGTTGTTAGCTGATTAAAAAGAATTACTGATTATTAGTTATTTTGTTCCAATAGTTGTTATGTCCTCCTACCAATTTGACTGAGTTTATTTTTAAATAGATGATATGTAATCTATTTAATACATTGATATATGTTAGGTGTGATTCAGAAAAAGGCATTTAACAGCATTTACACAGATACTTTGGAGAAGGGATTGGCTGCCCACTCTAGTATTCTTGCCTAGAGAACACCATGAACAGAGAAGCCTGATGGGCCACAGTGCATAGGGGTGCAAAAGAGACACGACTTAGTGACTAAACAACATAGGAATACTTATTAGATGCTACCATAAACCAGGTACTCATCCTTGAAGGTAGATTATGTAAAAATGCAACTCCTTCATTCTCTCTGAATACTCCTGGGAAAAAGTTCTCAAAAGCGTATTTACATGTATAATTTCTTACACTTGATTTACTTATGATGCATCTATGCATCCTTTTAATTGTTCCCAGATCACGAAGTGAAGACAAAGTAAATCCACATTCTTCAAACATATTTGGGGTCTTTCTACAATTGCATATAAAATGAAACAATCAAGGTATTTATTCTACTCCTCAAAATTAAGTGATACCTACCATTATAACAAACTTTAATAATTAAGGAGGTTGCTTAAATTTTTCACCTCAAATTTTCCTCCCTCTCTCCCTCTCCATACACACAAGCTTTTGGATAAAAATCCAATAAAGATTTCTTTTCTGATGAGATGAAGGCATTTGCCATGCTGCTAATGAAGGAAGAAATAGAGGAAATCCATTTGGTTCTTTTCTGATTCTTGTCCAAAAGCAATTGCCTCCCGCTGTGGACTGTTCTCAGTGTTCAAACAGCGCTGGTCTAGGTCCAAACCTTCAGTCTATTTTGATCTCAGAGAGCTCACTTCTTTGATGTCTATCAGCAGCTTCTAAAGTGCTGTGCCAGGTTTAATCAAAGGTACATAGCTTCAGCAAGAATAAATGGCGAGAAATGATCACAGTGCCGCATGCGAGGGCTTTAAGCAGCCTCCAGACTTTGCTGGGCCGGGCCCCCTCCTCCGAGGACAAATGCAGGAACCCTAGAGTGTCTCTCTCAGATGAAATAATTGCAGAAAAACACAACAAAAGGGAAGCAGGCCGATATTCTCAAGCCCTCTGATTCCGCTATGCAACAGATACTCCTCTCTCGGTGGCGGCGGCGGCGGTCCACCACCGCGCTGCAGGTTTCTGTCAATGGTGTGCGAATTGGCGGGGAATGGAGCCCGCCCCAGGATCTGGGATCTTCGGGGCCTTGGAGGCGGGGGCAGGCAGGTGGGTGGGAGGGCACCCGGCACGATAACACTGATGCCCCGATATGACACAGCCTACCCCTTCCCAGGGCCTCGCGGTTGAACAGTTAGTGGCTCTTCTAACCTCATGTACGAGCACAGGGGTAGCGTTTCCACGTGATCCATCACAGAAAGAGCGAAAAGCCCTTTTCATCTTTCTGCTGGTTCCATCAGTAGAGTACAGTCTTTTCTGAGAATTTTAGATCTGTCATCTCTAAAATACACACACACACACACACATATATATACAGATGTATTCCAATAAAGCCCTTAATATAACAGTATCTTAAATTTTAGCTTCTTATAAGATCGATGTCTAATGCTTTCTTCCCATTCCTCAGTGTATTACTGAAGGCACTTCCAGAGGTCTGCATACTATATTGAAAACCACTGCTATATTATCTAGACAAATTATGGTTATTTTCTGAAAAAAAATCCAAAGTCACAGGATTTTTTTTTTTTTTTCTTGTAGGCTATAACCCATGATGGAATAAAAGCCTGACCACTTCTCCTGGTCTTATGTTGTTAATCACTCTTGAACATTTTTATTTCTCTCTCTCTTCCCAAGAAAAACTCCCCCACCAAACCCTTCTGCGATACCATCCTATCACATGTCTTTAAATATTATAAAAATTCTGACACTTATCAAATATTTATCTCCAAACTGGAACACTTACCTCAGCTATAGATTCATATATCCCTTTTAACAAGTCTCAGACCAAATTCCTTGTCTGTCTCCAAACCTGTCTCTCCCTTAGCCCTCCTCATCTCTGTAAATGCTGCAACTTCCTACCAGTTGCAGACTAAAGTTAAAAGAGACTAAAAAAGAGACTAAAGTTAATGACTAAAGGATTAGAGGAGTAAGACTAAAGGTTTCACCTTTAACTTTCTATGTCTTAGACCCTCCGTTCAGCAGATCCTGTTGTCTGGACCTTCAGAAGACATGCAAACAGTTTATATCACCTTCTCCACTAACTCTAGTTCATGCCACCATCATCTCTCATGGTTTATTGCAACAAACAACTTGTTACAGATCTCTGTGCCCAGTGTAGAATGAACTGTTTAAAACACAAACTAGATCAGGTCAAGTCTTTGCTCAGCGTTCTCCAGTGGCTTCCCTTCTCACTCAGATAAAGAGAATTTCACTTCCCTTACGTTGATTACTCTGAGTTCTCTGGGCTCCAGCCTCTTGCTAGTCACTGGACAATCTCCTACCCCAGGATCTTTGCACTGGCTCTTCTGCCAGAGAGTCAATCTTCTTCCTTTTTCACTGCTTTTCTGTCTTGGCTCAGATGTCCTCGTCTCAGTGAGTCCTTTCCTGATCACCCTAATTTAAAATTGCAAATCATCCTATTCTTTCCAATTCTTTTTCCTACTTTTTCTTCTCACCGTCTGACAAACCACACATTCTATCTATCAATCTATCTATTTTCTGTTTCCTTATACTCAGAGTATAAGCTCCACGGGGGTGGGGATTTTTTTCTTCATTCATTGCTGTGTTCCCAGCACAAAGCACACAGCCTGCAATATAACAGCACCTCCAAAAGTGTATCTGAATGAATGGATGGACAAGAACTACGGGTGAAAAGGACATACAGCAAAGTTTGGTTATGTCCACTGCCATAGAATTGATGGCGATTTTAATCTTTTTATTATAGCTTTTCATAGTTTATAGAAAATAAAGAACGTTACCCTTATCATCAGGAAAAAATCTAATTAAATGTATTAATGTTTAAAGAAAAAAGATACAAGGGGAAGAGTAAGTCAAAAGGCAAAATTGTCTGTGTGGATGGTTATATTTTAAATATGCACAAATATATGCACATAGAGGGCTGCCTAGGTGGTGCTTGTAAAAAACTGTCTGCCAATGTAGGAGACATAAGGCATGGGTTTGACCCCTGGGTCAGGAAGATCCCCTGGAAGAGAGCATGGCAACCACCTCCAGTATTGACACCTGGGGAATCCCATGGACAGAAGAGCCTGGCAGGCTACAGTCCACAGGGTCACAAAGAGTCAGACACACTGAAGCAACTTAGCATACTTGCACACATGCACATAAAGAAATAAAACAAAAACAAAACTGACGGACATGTTTCGCGTCTTCGAGTGCCAAAACTGTCGGTTATTTTTTAATATTCTAGCTTATTCCTTTTTATTCAATTCTGTTCAGTTCAGTCGCCCATTTGTGTCTGAATCTTTGCGACCCCATGGATTGCAGCATGCCAGGCTTCCCTGTCCATCACCAGTTCCCAGAGCTTACTCAAACTCATGTCCATCGAGTCGGTAATGCCATCCAACCATCTCATCCTCTGTTGTCCGCTTCTCCTCTTGCCTTCAGTCTTTCCCAGCTTCAGGGTCTTTTCCAATGAGTAAGGTGGCCAAAGTATTGGAGTTTCAGCTTCAACATCAGTCCTTCCTATGAATATTCAGGACTGATTTCCTTAAGGATGGACTGATTGAATCTCCTTGCAGTCCAAGGGACTCTAAAGAGTCTTCTCCAACACCACAGTCAAAAGCATCAATTCTTCTGCTCTCAGCTTTCTTTATAGCCCAACTCTCACATCCATATATGACAACTGGAAAAACCATAGCTTTGACTAGATGGACCTTTGTTGGCAAAGTAATGTCTCTGCTTTTGAATATGCTGTCTAGGTTGGTTATAGCTTTTCTTCCAAGGAGCAAGTGTCTTTTAATTTCATGGCTGCAGTCACCATCTGCAGTGATTTTGGAGCTCAAAAAATTAAAGTCTGTCACTGTTTCCATCGTTTCCCCATCTATTTGCCATGAAGTGATGAAACCAGATGCCATGATCTTCATTTTCTGAATGTTGAGCTTTATGCCAACTTTTTTACTCTCCTCTTTCACTTTCATCAAGAGGCTTTTTAGTTCCTCCTCACTTTCTGCCATAAGGGTGGTGTCATCTGCATATCTGAGGTTATTGATATTTCTTCGGCAATCTTGATTCCAGCTTGTGCTTCATCCAGCCCAGTGTTTTGGATGATGTACTCTGCATAGAAGTTAAATAAGCACAGTGACAATATACAGCCTTGACGTACTCCTTTCCCTATTTGGAACCAGTCTATTGTTCCATGTCCAGTTCTAACAGTTGCTTCTTGATCTGCATACGGATTTCTCAGGGCACAGGTAAGGTGGTCTTGTATTCCCATCTCTTTAAGCATTTTCCAGAGTTTGTTGTGATCTACACAGTTAAAGGCTTTGGCGTAGTCAATAAAGCAGAAGTAAATGTTTTTCTGGAACTCTCTTACTTTTTCCATGATCCAGTAGACATTAGCAATTTGATTTCTGGTTCCTCTGACTTTTCTAAAACCAGCTTGAACATCTGAAAGTTTATGGTTCATGTACTGTTGAAGCCTGGCTTAGAGAATTTTGAGCATTACTTCACTAGCATTTGAGATGAATGCAATTGTGCAGTAGTTTGAGCATTCTTTGGCATTGCATTTCTTTGGGATTGGAATGAAAACTGATCTTTTCCAATCCTGTGGCATTTCTGAGTTTTCCAAATTTGCTGGCATATTGAGTGCAGCACTTTCACAGCATTATCCCTTAGAATTTGAAATAGCTCAACTGGAATTCCATCACCTCCACTAGCTTTGTTGGTAGTGATTCTTCCTAAGGCCCACTTGACTTTGCATTCCAGCATGTCTGGCTCTAGGTGGGTGATCACACCATTGTGGTTATCTGGATCATGAAGGTCTTTTTTTGTATAGTTCTGTGTATTCTTGCCACCTCGTCTTAATATCTTCTGCTTCTGTTAGGTCCATACTGTTTCTGTCCTTTATTGTGCCCATCTTTGCATGAAATGTTTCCTTGATATCTCTAATTTTATTGAAAAGATCTTTCTTTGGTCTTTCCCATTCTGTTGTTTTCCTCTATTTCTTTGCATTGATCGCTGAGGAAGGCTTGCTTATCTCTCCTTGTTATTCTTTGGAGCTCTGCATTCAAATGGGTATAACTTTCCTTTTCTCCTTTGTCTTTAGCTTCTCTTCTTTTCTCAGCTGTTTGTAAGGTGTCCTCAGACAACCATTTTGCCTTTTTGCACTTCCTTTTCTTGGGGATGGTCTTGATCCCTGCCTCCTGTACAATGTCATCAACCTCCATCCAAAGTTCTTCAGGGTCTCTGTCTATCAGATCTAATGCCTTGAATCTATTTGTCACTTCCACTGTATAATCATAAGTGATTTGATTTAGGTCATACCTGAATGGTCTAGTGGTTTCCCCTACTTTCTTCAATTTAAGTCTGAATTTGGCAATAAAGAGTTCATGATCTGAGCCACAGCCAGCTCCTGGTCTTGTTTTCGCTGACTGTATAGAGCTTTTCCATCTTTGGTTACAAAGAATATAATCAATATAATTTTGGTATTAACCATCTGGTGATGTCCATATGCAGAGACTTCTCTTGTGTTATTAGAAGAGGGTGTTTGCTATGACCAGTGCGTTCACTTGGCAAAACTGTGGGTGTTTACCCTGCTTCAGTTTGTACTCCAAGGCCAAATTTGCTTGTTACTCCAGGTATCTCTTGACTTCCTACTTTTGTATTACAGTCCCCTATAATGAAAAGGACATCGTCTTGGGGTGTTAGTTCTAGAAGGTCTTGTAGGTCTTCATAGAACTGTTCAGCTTCTGCAGCATTACTTGTTGGGGCATAGACTTGGATTACTGTGATATTGAATGGTTTGCCTTGGAAACAAACAGAGCTCATTCTATCATTTTTGAGGTTGTATCCAAGTACTGCATTTTGGGCTCTTTTGTTGACTATCATGGCTGCTCCATTTCTTCTAAGGGATTCTTGCCCACAGTAGTAGATATAATGGTCATATGAGTTAAATTCGCCCATCCAGTCCATTTTAGTTCACCGATTCCTAAAATGTCGATGTTCACTTTTGCCATCTCCTGTTTGACCACTTCCAAATCATGGACCTAACATTCCAGATTCGTACACAGTATTGGTCTTTACAACATCGGACTTTACTTCCATCACCAGTCACATCCACAACTGGGTGGTGTTTTTGCTTTGGCTCCATCTCTTCATTCTTTCTGGAGTTATTTCTCCATTGTTCTCCAATAGCATACTGGGCACCTACTGACCTGGCGAGTTCATCTTTCAGTGTCCTATCTTTTTGCCTTTTAATACTTTTCATGGGGTTCTCAAGGCAAGAATACTGAAGTGGTTTGCCATTCCCTTCTTCACATTTTGTCAGAACTCTCCACTATGACCCATCCATCTTGGGTGCCCCTACATGGCATGGCTCATAGTTTCATTGAGTTAGACATGGTTGTGGTCCATGTGTTCTGTTTATTAATGAGCATGCATTTAACCTCTATTTCAAAGGCCATATATACATACATATAAAAGGAAGAATAAGTCAGTAAGCATAGCTCTCAGTTACTCCTGAGTAGTCCTAATTAAGTTGCTATGCCTTGTGTTATTTAAATTTAAAAAATCATTCATTTGTTTAGCTTTCTGATTTCCTGTTGAGAAGTAAAATTTAACTCACAGAAGTAGTTTCATCTCTTTGTCCTAAACTGATTTTTTTTTTTTATATCTGTCAAGAATGTTTTACAAATGTCTATCCTGGATTGTTAAACTAAAATTTTCAGTGGAATGTAGTGGGATTGCCTTGTTTTCAGTTCTTTAATTCTTTAAGCTGTAGCAATGATCTGATAACCCTGTATTTAACAACTATTTCAAATAACACTATATTTTCAAAATATTCTTAATGAAATTTTAACAAAATACACTTAAATAATAGTCCTTTAACAAATTTCCCTATTGCCACCAGGATAGTTGCTAAAATGAAGGGGTTTTCTTTTACCCTTGGCTTTGATAGCAATTAATCAATGTAACAATGATCAAAGCCTTTTCTGCCTGGCCCCTTCTTTGGATCTGTAGCATCTGTTGCTGGATATTGCATTTTGAAGAAATTCACTAGGATGTTTATTTTGCAGAACCCATTTTACTGTCACAAAGGAGAGGCACTTGTGTTTCCTTCACTATGTAAAATCAAACAAACTTTGTCCTCCAGGATCTAGGGGAGATGGCTTACTTCAGCTCCCTTCTTTTCTAGACATGGGACCTATCTTCCAAGTCCAAGCCAAGTGGTTCCTCAAAATGGACATCACTTAAAGCTGGTCCCGGATCTCAGCTCAGGAAAAGAGAGCCTGAGTGTCTGGGGAGCGAATTTTTCCCAGCACCTCCTCAGCTTCATAGCCAGAGGAGGGAAGCCACATTGCTGGGCTTTAGCCCCTCCATGATCATCTGCAAGGTCCTCAACCCCTGTTGCTTTCAAAGTGTCAGTTACAGCAAATCTTATCACTGATATTGTGTGTGTGTTAGTTGCTCAGTCGTGTCCGACTTTTGTGATCCCATGGGATGTTGCCCTCCAGGCTCCTCCATCCATGTGATTTTTCAGGCAAGAATACTGGTGTGTGTTGCCATTTACTTCTCTGGGTTTATCTTCCTGATCCAAGGATCAAAACCGGGTCTCCTACATTGCAGGCAGACTCTACCATCTGAGCTACCAGGGAAGCCTTATTAATATCAAGTCTTATTATTGATATTAGATACTGCTTAATATTAAATCATTTGTATAATACCTTTCATGGTCATAATAAAATGTCCCAATTCTCTTAAACAGAAGAAGCTAATGAAACTAAATATCCATGGTAGATGTCCATCTCCTTCTTAATAAAACAAAATTTAATTAAAACAGTATGAAGTAATTTTTACTTTTATTAAAGCAAATCTAATAGAAATGTAATGGTTGTATCCCTCTGTGCACCCCAGGTACTGTTCTCACAGTGAAATCCTTCTTTGTTTTATCTTCTTTTTTAATATGTTTTTTTAATTGATTGATGATTGCTTTACAATATTGGTTTGGTTTCTGTCATACATCAATATGAATTAACCGTAGGTATACATATGTCCTATCTTTGTATTATCTGCATCAGTATTATAAAGTAAGTTCCCATTACCTTTCTTCTCAGAGAACAATGTATTGGTTTGGTTTTTTCTTATAATGAAATAGGTAAATATCAATCCCATTCGGAGTGGGGAAGGGGAAGAGGATATTTGGTTATAAGAAATTGTCTTCTTCCAGGTTAGTTTTTTGATGTCTCAAAAAGTTTATTTTTGTTCTCTATTATTGAAAAAATATTATAAAATATGACCTATGAATTGTATATGGTTTTTTTACAGTAGACGGGATAGCAGGAGGAAAGAACATAACATCAGCTATACCAAGAATATACTCGGTACTACAGCTCTTCCTACTGTATTCTTCAGAATAGGAAAAGCAAACTACTCGCAGGGTGGCACCCAGCCAATCTCTAACTAGAATCAATTGCTTTGCCAACGAGGCACACAAAAGATGTTCCTTGTTTGCAAACTGAGTTTCCTGCAAAGGCACCTTTTCTCTAGGCTCGCAAAACGGAGATCAAGACAATTCCTTTCTGTTGCTTCTTTATGCTGTTTCTCTTCTCGCTTTCGGAAACCCTTTTGGAAGACGGAAAGTCTGAATCCAATCCCAGGGGATAAGGAGATGTTATACTTCACATTATGATCTCTTCATTCCAGCTGTGTGACACACAGCATGGAATTGTTCTGAAAGACAGTGGCCCGTGTTACAATTACCTACATAAAAATTCACTGGGCAGCCTTTGTTTCTGAAGTTTCTTTATTTGTATAAGTCTTTTATCTCACAATATTGTGGCCAGATTGAGAGAACTGGGGGTGAAGGGGGAGGCGGGGGCGGGTTGAAGGAGCCAATTCTGAGAGGGGAGAACGGGAGGGGAAAAGACAAAGCGCTCCTTCACTTCCAACTTCTCGCCTTTATATTCTTCTTCACTAATCTCTAGAGGGTTAAAGTGAAAGTGAAATTGGGAGCTGCATGCAGATAGAGATGTAGTTCTCTCTCTCTCTCTCTCTCTCTCCTTATTCTCTTTCCCTTCCTCACTATTGCATGTCTTCACCTTTCTGTCTCCATCTCATGTCCATTTTCTTCACACCATTTAGATTTCCCTTCTTTCCCTTTAATTTACAGTCCTTTATGGAGGTTTGCATTACTCCTGCAACCCAAGTTTCAGGGTCCCAGACAGCCTTCTAATTTTGCAAGTGCTGTTGGCTCCATCCACAAGGCAAATAGGTATTTGTTTCTTACTCAGGAACCTCTCAAAATTTTAAAACATTTGTTCCTATGACAAAAGTAGATTCTGGATATTGAGCTGCTTACCTAGACAAACCTTTAGGATATAATTTGGGAGATTATATATAATTTGGAGACATACATTATATTTAAAGAAAGCTTCCCTGTTAGCTCAGTTGGTAAAGAATCTGTCTGCAATGCAGGAAACCCTGGTTCAATTCCTGGGTTGGAAAGATACCCTGGAGAAGGGAGAGGCTACCCACTCCTATATTCTTGAGCTTCCTTAGTGGCTCAGGCAGTAACTAATCCTTCTGCAATATGGGAGACCTCGGTTCAATCACTGGATTGGGAAGGTTCCCTGGAGAAGGGAGTTGCTACCTACTCCAGTATTCTGGCCTGGAGAATTCCATGGACAGTGGAGCCTGGCAGGCTATACTCCACAGGATCTTAAAGAGTCGGACACGACTGAGTGACTTTCACTTGCACGTAAAAGATCTAGATATACAGTGTGAAAGATGCATATAAATGCATCAATGCAAATATATATGCAAAGATGCATATACATAATTGAAGAAATAACGTCGAGGTCCAAACAGGGGTTTTAAATCAATGATTGTTTTATTACCTTTGATTAAAATTAAGGTGTATTTAGTGGGCTATATTTCTCCATCTTTTTGTGTAGATGTCAGATATGAGTTTAGGATACTAAGATAGTCACTGGGCTGTTGTCATTCAGTCACTCAGTCCTGTCAGATTGTTTGCGGCCCCATGGGCTGCTGCATGCCAGGCTTCCCTGTCCTTCACTGTCTCCTGGAGTTTGCTCAAACTTATGCCCATTGAATCGGTGATGCCATCCAACCATCTCATCCTCTGTCGTCCCTTTCTCCTCAGATTTGAAATAAATTATATTTATTTATTTATGCCTATTTTGAGATGAGTCTTAATCATTATCCTGGAAATCTGGGATATATTTATTAGTTTCCAGAAGGAATTCTGAAACTAAAAGCTTTTTTATCGTAGGAGGGGAGAGGGCTTTAAGAGAGCAAACATTTATTTCATAGGCAAGTAAAAGGACATTCATATGATGCTAAAAAAGACAAATAAGGTGAGCTTGTTGGAGCTGATTATTGTTATTATTAAGAACTATGGAGACAAGAATAGTATGTCTACTCTTACACTGAAAATATCTAACATGTTTTTCTGAATGAGCCTGTGTATAGAAATTCTGCAATTCACATACATAGTCCTATAATGCATTTTCCAATCTATGTATAAGGAATTTACAAAATAATTATCCCAGGACTAATTCTGCTTGACAGCTTGTGAAGCAGGTAGGTTGACAAGTCTGGTTTTCTTCTTATTTCAGAAAAGGCACAAGATCAAAAGGCCACTAGTAACTCAGGATTACTGTATCAGTGAGGATGGGCTGAATTATACCAGGAAAACAAACTCTGAAAGCTTGGTGACTTAACAAACCAAGAATTCTTCTTCCTCATGCTCTATTCCAGTGTATTAATAGTTGTGTGTGTGGACAGTGGTGGTTTGAATTTTTCCACTCATGGATACTTAGGGACAGAACTCCAACAAGCTTACCTGATTTGCCTCAAGGAGTCATTCAAATGAAAGTCTTCAATTTGGAGTCATTTGTTGTAATAAGCAGATTATTAAATTACAAGAATCTTGAATGTATTATTCTCTGTTTATGAAACTTCGAGGAAGAAAGAGAAATGGAGGCTGAACTGTGAAAATTTCACTCAACTCTCCATCACGTAAATTTTCATATCTCTCTGCACATGAGATTCTTTTCAGGTCTGTAGCTACCAAATATAAAATAAAAGTGAACCCTGAAAATGGTTCAAGGCTCTTCATTATTTTCAAAAGAAATCATATGATCAAGTGTATCACTAGTGAAGATGGATGACTTTTGCAAAAGCAAATTCTGTTATTTTCTTACCGAGTTTCAGCAGAAGAAAGAAAAGGAAAGAATGGGAGACATTGGTTGAGAAATTCTCTGAAGACACCATAGAGCGTCTCTTGAGTAAACAGCATCCAGTTGCAAGCTCTTTTTATAGTACCACAATAGCATCCCCTTGGGAAGTCAAGACATCTCTAGATATATCATTGTTTACCTAACAATCTCCCCAAGGCCTGATCTTCGGGAGGATGGCAACCATCAGATATGCAAAATGAAGCAGACAGTAGCACAAACAGATCGATTGAGTGCTGAAGTTTTATTCAGTGACTGATTCCAAACATTCTTACCCATAAATATATGTTCAGAACTGTAACAACAGCAGTGCCCACTCCATGTGTAAGGAAACAAAAATAATGGCTATTGAAAAACGAGTATGTGTCAGCATTATGCTAGGCAATTTCCACGTAATAGATTATTTGTTACCCATTATAATACTTTAAGTTTGATATCATTATCCCCATGTTATAGAACTCTAAACTAAATCTTGGGGTTTCCTGAGTGGCTCAGATCAGATCAGATCAGATCAGTCGCTCAGTCGTGTCCGACTCTTTGCGACCCCATGAACTGCAGCACGCCAGGCCTCCCTGTCCATCACCAGCTCCCGGAGGTCACCCAGACTCGCATCCATCGAGTCAGTGATGCCATCCAGCCATCTCATCCTCTGTCGTCCCCTTCTCCTCCTGCCCCCAATCCCTCCCAGCATCAGAGTCTTCTCCAATGAGTCAACTCTTCGCATGAGGTGGCCAAAATACTGGAGTTTCAGCTTTAGCATCATTCCTTCTAAAGAAATTCCAGGATTGATCTCCTTCAGAATGGACCGGTTGGATCTTCTTGCAGTCCAAGGGACTCTCAAGAGTCTTTTCCAACACCACAGTTCAAAAGCATCAATTCTTCGGCGCTCAGCCTTCTTCACAGTCCAGCTCTCACATCCATACATGACCACAGGAAAGACCATAGCCTTGACTAGGCGAACCTTTGTTGGCAAAGTAATGTCTCTGCTTTTGAATATGCTATCTAGGTTGGTCATAACTTTCCTTCCAAGGAGTAAGCGTCTTTTAATTTCATGGCTGCAGTCACCATCTGCAGTGATTTTGGAGCCCAGAAAAACAAAGTCTGACACTGTTTCCACTGTTTCCCCATCTATTTCCCATGCAGTGATGGGACCAGATGCCATGATCTTCGTTTTCTGAATGTTGAGCTTTAGGCCAACCTTTTCACTTTCCACTTTCACCTTCATCAAGAGGCTTTTTAGCCCCTCTTCACTTTCTGCCATAAGAGTGGTGTCATCTGCAAATCTGAGGTTATTGATATTTCTCCCTGCAATCTTGATTCCAACTTGTGTTTCTTCCAGTCCAGCATTTCTCATGATGTACTCTGCATATAAGTTAAACAAACATGGTGACAATATGCAGCCTTGACGTACTCCTTTTCCTATTTGGAACCAGTCTGTTGTTCCATGACCAGTTCTAACTGTTGCTTCCTGACCTGCATACAGATTTCTTAAGAGGCAGATCAGGTGGTCTGGTATTCCCATCTCTTTCAGAATTTTCCACAGTTTATTGTGATCAACACAGTCAAAGGCTTTGGCATAGTCAATAAAGCAGAAATAGATGTTTTTCTGGAACTCTCTTGCTTTTTCCATGATCCAGCGGATGTTGGCAATTTGAACTCTGGTTCCTCTGCCTTTTCTAAAACCAGCTTGAACATCAGGAAGTTCACGGTTCACATATTGCTGAAGCCTGGCTTGGAGAATTTTGAGTATTACTTTACTAGCGTGTGAGATGAGTGCAATTGTGCGGTAGTTTGAGCACTCCTTGGCATTGCCTTTCTTTGGGATTGGGATGAAAACTGACCTTTTCCAATCTTGTGGCCACTGCTGAGTTTTCCAAATTTGCTGGCATATTGAGTGCAGCACTTTCACAGCATCATCTTTCAGGACTTGGAATAGCTCCACTGGAATTCCATCACCTCCACTAGCTTTGTTCATAGTGATGCTTTCTAAGGCCCATTTGACTTCACATTCCAAGATGTCTGGCTCTAGGTCAGTGATCACATCATCATGATTGTCTAGGTCTTGAAGCTCTTTTTTGTACAGTTCTTCTGTGTATTCTTGCCACCTCTTCTTAATATCTTCTGCTTCTGTTAGGTCCACACCATCTCTGTCCTTTATCGTGCCTATCTTTGCATGAAATGTTCCCTTGGTATCTCTGATTTTCTTGAAGAGATCCCTAGTCTTTCTCATTCTGTTGTTTTTTTCTATTTCTTTGCATTGATCACTGAAGAAGGCTTTCTTATCTCTTCTTGCTATTCTTTGGAACTCTGCATTTAGATGTTTATATCTTTCCTTTTCTCCTTTGCTTTTCGCTTCTCTTCTTTTCACAGCTATTTGTAAGGCCTGCCCAGACAGCCATTTTGCTTTTTTGCATTTCTTTTCCATGGGGATGGTCTTGATCCCTGTCTCCTGTACAATGTCACGAACCTCATTCCATAGTTCATCAGGCACTCTATCTATCAGATCTAGGCCCTTAAATCTATTTCTCACTTCCACTGTATAATCATAAGGGATTTGATTTAGGTCATACCTGAATGGTCTAGTAGTTTTCCCTACTTTCTTCAATTTCAGTCTGAATTTGGCAATAAGGAGTTCATGGTCCGAGCCACAGTCAGCTCCTGGTCTTGTTTTTGCTGATTGTATAGAGCTTCTCCATCTTTGGCTGCAAAGAATATAATCGATCTGATTTCGGTGTTGACCATCTGGTGAAATAACTCCAGAAAGAATGAAAGGATAGAGCCAAAACAAAAAGAATACCCAGCTGTGGATGTGTCTGGTGATAGAAGCAAAGTCCGATGCTGTAAAGAGCAATATTGCATAGGAACCTGGAATGTCAGGTCCATGAATCAAGGCAAATTGGAAGTGGTCAAACAAGAGATGGCAAGAGTGAATGTCGACATTCTAGGAATTAGCGAACTCAAATGGACTGGAATGGGTGAATTTAACTCGGATGACCATTATATCTACTACTGTGGGCAGGAATCCCTCAGAAGAAATGGAGTGGCCATCATGGTCAACAAAAGAGTCCGAAATGCAGTACTTGGATGCAATCTCAAAAATGACAGAATGATCTCTGTTCGTTTCCAAGGCAAACCATTCAATGTCACAGTAATCCAAATCTATGCCCCAACCAGTAACGCCGAAGAAGCTGAAGTTGAAAGGTTCTATGAAGACCTACAAGACCTTTTAGAACTAACACCCAAAAAAGATGTCCTTTTCATTATAGGGGACTGGAATGCAAAAGTAGGAAGTCAAGAAACACCTGGAGTAACAGGCAAATTTGGCCTTGGAATACGGAATGAAGCAGGGCAAAGACTAATAGAGTGGCTCAGTCAATGCAGGAAATGTGGGTTCGATGCCCTGAAGAAGGAAATGGCAACCCACTTCAGTATTATTGTCTGGGAAGCCCCATGGACAGAGGAGCCTGGCAGGTTACAGTCCGTGGGGTTACAAAAGTGCCAGACACGACTTAACAACTGAATAACAACACCAAACTAAAGCGTGAGACATTTAAGATAGTTTTTCAAGTCCCCAACCAGCAGATGACCGAGGCAGTATTTGAATTCATACCCATCTCTCGAGGGACTATCCAAAGACCTTTAGGAGTCCCAGCTACTCCTACTCTAGAACTTACCCCAGCCTGCATTATTTCAACTTTGTTTAAATTACACAGCTCCTTTTAATCATAATTTTATATTAGCAGATCTCTTGAATTGCAATTGATAAATTGAAATAGCTTTCTGGCATTAGAACTTAAGCAACTATGATTTTTATTTTATAATTAAAAAATTGTATACCATGTAGTCTTTGGCTTTTTGTCTTTTTAAGGGTGCAAGATTTTCTGTAGGCTCTTGATAAGTTCATGGTTCTCATGTACTTACCAGACACAGCAGTTTGAGAATGAATCTGGAAATGCTGCTCCGTCCACTCAAGCAAGCTCTGTAGGCTTTTACAGCTTACCCCAAACTTCATCTTCAATGGTGTTTTCACTGTGATTGAAAATGCTTGAGTTGAACAGTTCCAGTGATATTTCTTTTGACCTAGAGGAAGGGGAAGCAAGATTCCCTCCTTGCTTCCACAATAATTAGTAGGTAATGCTATAGGCAATGGCACCCCACTCCAGTACTCTTGCCTGGAAAATCCCATGGACGGAGGAGCCTGGTGGGCTGCAGTCCATGGGGTCACTAAGAGTCGGACACGACTGAGTGACTTCACTTTGTCTTTTCACTTTCATGCATTGGAGAAGGCAATGGCACCCCACTCCAGTACTCTTGCCTGGAAAGTCCCATGGACAGAGGAGCCTGGTGGGCTGCAGTCCATGGGGTCGCTAAGAGTTGGACATGACTGAGCGACTTCACTTTCTCTTTTCACTTTCATGCATTGGAGAAGGAAATGGCAACCCACTCCAGTGTTCTTGCCTGGAGAATCGCAGGGACAGGGGAGCCTGGTGGGCTGCCTTCTGTGGGGTCGCACAGAGTCGGACATGACTGAAGCGACTTAGCAGCAGCTATCCTGAAACAAAAGACATGCAACAAACATTTCTCTTTGTCTTTCCTTCTAGAGTGGGAACGGTTTGAGGTCACTGACCGTTTTTAATTAATTCTCGCAATCTAGAACTTATCATTTTTTGTTAGCACACACTAATAAGCATTTCAAGAAATACTTGTTGAATAGACACAAGAAAGAATGGGTGGATATGAGTAAGTAACTCTGACCTCAAGTCTGGTAAGCTCGTGACAGGCCTCATCTTAGAATATGGTTTCCTGGCACTTAGCTCAGCTGTTTTCAGACCTGATCATATTTTTTTGATCGATTCCATAAATTAGAGTTCCTTTTCATTGAATGTAGGTAGAGAGACTTTAGACTGTTAACTTCTGACAACATTAGAAAAAAATATTATTACTATTCTTCTGGTTGCCAAAACACAAACGTTATATACACTTAGATAACTTGTCCTTGTTCTTAAATTCTTATCTCTTTTCTGTTTTGAAAGCTTAACTGCTTCATATTAACATCTCATTCAGAATGATCCATTTGGCTATTTTTGAACTATGGATTCTTTCTCTTATTTATTTATTTATTTAGACTCTGCTATGCAGCTTGTGGGGTCTTAGTTCTCCCATCAGGGACTGAACCTGGGTTCAGGACAGTGAAAGCGTTGGGTCCTAACCATTGGATCACCAGGAAATTCTCTCTTTCTCTGATTTCTTATCCCGATGAATCATACAGTTTCTTCCATTCTGATGATTTCTACCATTTACTTTTGCATTCCTCTTGCCTTGTCTTGTGTACACTACAGCATCAGGTGTACAACTTTGGATAGTTATGCCAGAGAGTGAAAGGAAATAGTCACCCAATTTATTGACAGAGGAATAAATGGAATATACTTCAGAAAATAATAGACGATCGATTCAAAATCTTTAACAAGTAATTCCTTTACATCATCAGAATAACATGATGGGTATTTGTTTGTTGTTAGATGGCTAGGGAACTTAAAATATCATGTTAAAAGATCAAGAATCATTCATTTACACCAATTTAAAAAATGCCACAGTGGGTGAATGAGAGGCAGGATGAATTGGGAGAGAAGGATTGACATATATGCACACCATGTGTAAAACAGCTAGTGGGAGGCTGCTGTATATATAACACGGGGAGCTCAGCTCTGTGCTTTGATGACCTAGATGGGTGGGGTGGGTGTGGGTGGGAAGGAGGCTCAAGAGGGAGGAGATGTATGTATACCTATAGCAGATTCATATTGTTGTACAGCAGAAAGTAACACCATTGTAAAGCGATTACGCTTTAACCTAAAAAATTAAAAAGTATCAGTTAAAACATTTTCAAGTTTCTTCAGAATAAATGTAACCGTTTGTTTTATTGGTAACCATTTATTTTATTGGTAGAAGCCAAGCCAGGCCAGTATGTATAGAAACTCAAAATGTTCTGTGTCTTCATTTTTAAAGCATCATTTCCTACATGTGGAATTATTTTCGCTTTTAAAATACACAGTAGACCTTAGCTACTAAGCCCTGCTAGAACCTATACACCTGAGATGAATCTTGCTTTATATCAGAATTTGTTTAGCTAAATGTGAGATATTTCCTCTCTTATTCCCTCTCTATTTTCAAGACTTGGATGAGCAACATAGAATTTCTTTCTGGGATGCAAGAGGAAGGAGAATATTTTGCAGTTCCCAGTAGAATCCATTGCAATGGGTTTGTGCCAACACCCAGTCCCAACACCTATGAATGTTTCTCTCTAGGGAGCCACAGACAAGAATGGCCCTCTGTTTTCAAGGAGGAGAATCTGGTCATTGTGGATTAGATGAGCAAAAAGATGGGATGGTGAAGAAGGGACAGATCCTTTAATTTGGAAAGTAGGGGAAAGTGCCCATGATGGTCACAGCTGACTTCTAAAGGGGGACAATGTGTATGAAGGGTCCTTTAGTCCCGCTGATGCCATGGGGGTTATAGAGCTAGATTCAGTTGTTGTTGTTCAGTTGCTCAGTCATGTCCAACTCTTTGCGGCCCCATAGACTGTAGCATGTCAGGCTCCCTGTCCTTCACTATCTCCTGGAGTTTGCTCAAACTCATGTCCATTTAAGTCAGTGATGCCATCCAACCATCTCATCCTCCGTCTTCCCCTTCTCCTCCTGCCTTCAATCTTTGCCAGCTGGATTTATGGATGGGGCAAGGAGAGATCTTCGTTTGCTATAGGATAAAGTACAATGTGGAACCTTGAGGGAGAGGAGAGATGGCATGGGAGAGTGTGAGCAAACTGAGAAGAGCTAATGTGAGCTGGATGTTGTGTGAGGCTGGGGTGTTAACCGGATGAGAAGTTACCAGGATGGAGAGACTGAAATGACTTTTAATTAGAGTCATTAATTGGGTTGATGGGTGCCCTCATCAACTTGAAGTTGTTTGGGTGGTGAATATAAACAAGCCCCGCTTCCATCTCTCCACATCTTCAGTTAACTCTAAATCCTCATGTCTATGAGGTATTTGGGGCTTTCCTGGTGGCTCAGTGGTAAAGAACCCACCTACCAGTGCAGGAGACATGGGTTCAATCCCTGGGTTGGGAAGATATCCCCTGGAGAAGGAAAGAGCAGTCCACTCCAATATTTTTGTCTGAACATCCTGTGGCCAGAGGAGCCTGGAGTGCTACAGTCCATGGGGTCACAAAAGAGTCAGACATGACTTAGCAACTAAACAACAACAAATAAGGTGTTTTAGTGCTTTTTTTTTTTTTTTTTTTTTTAATGAGATTTAAGGAGAGTCTAAGTAGATACAGTGTTGAGGGACATAGCTTTCTTGAGAGTGTGTAAAAAAGAAATTCTTCACATGGAATAATTTGACAGAATATGGAACTGAAAACTAGAAGCAAACTCCACTCCTAGAGTTGGTAGAAATCTTGGTGAGAACTCAAATTCCACCAGATGTGGAATAGCAATTCCAGAATTATTTTCATGATCTTAAGAGGCAAGAGATAGCATCTGAGCTAGATATTTGTATTAAATTAGTTTTTCTTGTTACATGTGTAATGCATTTTAGGAAATTGAGGAGTAAAATATCAAAATTATAAATATTTCTGTGCTGTGCTTAGTCACTCAGTTGTGTCTGACTCTTTGCAACCCATTGGACTGTAACCAACCAGGCTCCTCTGTCTATGGGATGTTTTAGGCAAGAGTACTGGAGTGGTTGCAATTTCCTTCTCCTGGGGAGCTTTCCTTCAGAGGGATCAATCCCGCATCTCCTGTGTCTCCTGTGTTGCAGGTGGAATCTTTATCTGCTGAGCCATTGGGGAAGCCTAGTATTTCTGCACATGTTTTTAAAAATACCGTGGACATTTTTAAGTGTACACTTCAGTTGTATTATCTACATTTTGGTCATTGTACAACCATCAAGGTGTTTAGGAGAACTTCAGTGTAGTACTAGAAGATGAAGATGCTTTTGAGGAAATACAATTTTGAAACATTTCTTTTATATTTGTAAAAGCATGCTTCAAAAAAAAGTGATTTCTCATGCTGAACACTGTTGATTGTCTACTCAGCTTCCATTCTCTCCCCATGTTTCCCCTTCAAAAAGCTCTGATTCTGTTCACATGTCTTCAAGTCCCACACAAACCCCCCACAACTCATGAGAATCTCATTTCTTAGCTCCAGGAATGGGTCCTAATGGATCAAAGTCAGATCCTTTCAGAAATCCACATGTAAGTCAATCATAGCACTGTTTGCGGATCATTGTTATTGGTCCACGAATAGGTATCAGCTTAGAGTGAAAGATTTTTATTTTCTTTGACATAGACTAAAGTGGTAACGATTTTCTTACAACAATGAATAGGAGAATAAGCCCCTGGATTAAGCCAAATCTGTTGACAGCACAAAAGATCATTGAAAAGGACATATGTTCCTGATGATGTTCCAGGGAGGTACCGAAGCAATCAACACTTAAGTTAGCCTTACCTCTGAAAGTCAGGTGGCAAGAAATTATCTGACTCTTCAAACCAGTTTGTTGGTTTTCTCAAAGGGGCTTGAAAGCATCTTAATGGTATGGTACAGACATAATTTGTTAGATTGTTATAGCTCAGTGAGATAGGTAGGATTAAATAGGATATCATTTAAGAAATGAGCATGTGAGCTGAGAAATGTGGAGTAACTTGCTCAGGTTACTACTCAGGATAAATTTCAGAAATTGCTCTAGAACTCAGCTGGGTCTTTTCTGAGTCTTAGGTTTACTTCTTTTTACCTTGTGACCACTAGTTTATAGTCATTCCTGCCTAGGTAAAAAAATGCAATTGTATGTTCTTACCAAGAAAAAGAGAAAAATCTACAACTACTTGAAATTTCTTTGTCTCTTGGCTGTGCTGGGTCTTTGTTGGTGTGCCTGGGCTTTCTAGTTGTGGTGAGCAGGGGCTACTCTGCAGCTGCGGTGTGAGGGCTTCTTGTTGTGATGGCTTCTCTTGTTGGAGAGCAAGGGCTCTGGAGCGCCGGCTCAGTAGTTGTGGTGCATGGGCTTAGTTGCTTCACAGCACGTGGAATCCTCTCAGACCAGGGATTGAACCCGTGTCCTCTGTATTTCAAGGTGGATTCTTAACCACTGGACCACCAGGGAAGTCCTACAACTACTTGAACATCCTAATTATTCCTCTATATGATGTTGTATCAACCTGCCTCAGATATCTAGATTTCCACTTCAGTTTTATTTTGGATCATAAAAAGAGAATGAGGTAGGTGGTTTTTATATATTTCGAGAATATCCACGTTTCTTATATATTCAAGATAGGCCTATTTACCTGCTGCAGAAACAGAGTAATACAGAGATTTTGCTTGAAGTGAAGAAAAACTCTGATTACCCTTTTGCACGAGGAAAAGCTTTGGGCAATACTTTGGCCATTAAAGCTGTTTATTCCTGTGAAATTTGCATATTGATAGAGGTCTCCTTTTTCCTGGATGAAAATGAAAGCCACTCAGTTGGGTCCAACTCTTTGCAATCCCATGGACTATACAATCTATGGTATTCTCTAGGCCAGAATACTGGAGAGGGTAGACTTTCCCTCCTCCAGGGGATCTTTCCAAATCCAGGGATCAAACTTAGGTCTCCCACATTGCAGGCGTATTCTTTACCGTCTAAGCCACAAGGGAAGCCCAAGAATACTGGAGTGGGTAGCTCATCCCTTCTCCAGCAGATCTTCCTTGACTCAGGAATCAAAAGATAATTCAAAGATTACACCATTACAGCTAACCTGGGAGAGGGAAGAAGCTAATGGTGGGGATGGAGTTGTTGCTAGCACTAACTCAAATGTTTCCTCAAGAATCAAAATGAGACCTTCTCTTTCAGGTCTAATCGAGTCTTTTGGAGCTCTCAGTTCGGAGAAAACTGATTTGAATCATCTTTCTAAGGTCAGTCATCAACCACCTGCTTCTCACAAAGAGGGACATGTACTCCACGGGACAGCCAAGGTGATTCATCTGGGCACCCACTAAGTACAAAGTCACAGAGAATCACGCTCATTTCGCATTAGAACAGGCTTTTTATTTCCTCTAGGGGATGGGAACTTGGCTAGTTACTGTATTCTGTTCCATATTTTTCTTTATCAGATGCTATCTTCTTGCTTTTCAGAGTTCTTTAGAATCTTGAGATTAAAAGAAAATCAGAAGTAAAATATTTTAATAAACAATCTTATCTAATGCTGCCTTTTATGACAGCAGGTTGTGGTAAATTAAAGACAGGCACAAGTTTTTAGACTCCCCTCTCATTAAGAGGTGGAGTATATAATTTTTCCTTTGTATCTGAGTGGACTCTGTGACTGCTTGAGCAATAGAACATAATCGAAATGATATTCTATCAGTTTCAGCATCCAAGCCTTAAGATAATGTTAGTTTCCTGTGGCAGGCAGAATTCTGAGATGTCCTCCAAAATTCTCACCCTTAGAGTCCATGCCCAATAGTACACTCTCCTCTTGATTATGGGTGGGACCTGTGACAATAAAGGATCTCACCATATGTTGAAAAGATGAATTTATTTGCAGGTGTAATTGAGGTTCCTAACAAGTTGGCTTTGAGTTAAAGGGAAGTTATCCTGGTTGCTGCTAAGTCACTTCAGTCATGTCCGACTCTGTGCGACCCCATAAAGCCCACCAGGCTCCCCCGTCCCTGGGATTCTCCAGGCAAGAACACTGGAGTGGGTTGCCATTTCCTTCTCCAATGCTTGAAAGTGAAAAGTGAAAGTGAAGTCGCTCAGTCGTGTCCAACCCTCAGCGACCCCATGGACTGCAGCTTTCCAGGCTCCTGCGTCCATGGGATTTTCCAGGCAAGAGTACTGGAGTGGGGTGCCATTGCCTTATCCTGGTTAGGTCAGCCTCAATCAGGTGGGCTCATTAAAAGAGGCTATGTCTTCCAACAAATGGTGCTGGGACAACTGAATACCCATATGAAAGAATTAAGGTGGATCTCTCTTCATACTATACACAAAAATGAACTCTAAATGGATAACAGAGCAAGTGTAGAACCCATAGAAAACGTAGGAGTAAATCTTCATGAATTTGGATTAGGCACTACTTTCTTAGATACATTGGGGGCAGCAGGAGAAGGGGACAACAGAGGATGAGATGGCTGGATGGCATCACTGACTCGATGGACGTGAGTCTCAGTGAACTCTGGGAGTTGGTGTTGGACAGGGAGGCCTGGCATGCTGCGGTTCATGGGGTCACAAAGAGTCGGACTCGACTGAGCGACTGATCTGATCTGATCTGATCTTAGATCAACTTCAAAAGTACAAGTGCCAAAAGACATAACAGACAAATTGTACTTCATCAAAATAAAAACTTTGTGATTCAAAGGATATAATCAAGAAAGTGAAAAATCAACTCACAGAAGGGGAAATATATTCAAAAATTGTATATCTGATAAAGGACTAGTGTCCATGATATATAAAGAACATTTACAATTCAATAATAAAAATATGAATTATGTAACTTAAAAAGGGGCAGAGAGTTTGAATAGACACTTGCCCAATAAAGATATGCATGAAAGAACACTGAATACCATTAGTCATTAGGTAAATGAGACACAAAAGTACAATGAGATACTACCCACCCATGAGGATGGATATGATAAAAAAAACAGATAATAACAAGTGTTGATGAGGATGAGGAGTTGTAGGAACCCTTGTACATTGCTATTGGGGATGTAAAATGATAGAGACTTTGGAAAATGTTTACCAGTTCCTCAAACTGTTCACCTTAGAGTTCCCATAGAATCCAGCAGTTCCACTTCTAGATATAAAACCATGAGAAATGCAAACATACATCCACACATAATCTTCTACATGAGAGTTGACAAAAGCATTATTTACCAGAGCTCAAAAGTAGAGGCAAACCAGGAGTTCCCTGGTGGTCTAGTGACTAGGATTTGGTGCTTTCACTACCTCTGGGGCCTGGGTTCAGTACCTAGTCAGGGAACTGAGGCCCTGCAAGCTACATGCCTTAGCCAAAGGAAAAGAAAAGTAGAATCAAACCAAATGTATATCAATTGATGAATAGATGAATAAAATGTGATATATCCATAAAAGGCATATTATTCAGCAGTAGAAAGGAATGAAATACTAATATAGGATACAACATGGATCAACCTTGAAAGCATTGTGCTAAGTTAAAGAAACCAGTCATGAAAAACACATACTGGGTGATTCCATTAATATGGCCAGAATAGAAACTAGTGGTTGCATAGGGCTGGAGATGAGGCTGGAATGGAGAATTACTTCCATTGGGCAGAGTTTCTTTGGGGATGACAAAAATGTTCTAAATTCAGATTGTAGTGATATTTGAACAGCTCTGTGAAAATATTTAAAAAGCACATTGTATTATAAACCTTAAATGAGTGAAATGTATGGGATGTGAATTATATTTCAATAAAGCTGTTCTTAAAAGGAAAGATTGATATCTTTCCAGAACTCAAATATGCTCTCTGTTGGCCTTGAAGAAGCAAATTCCTTACAGCTACAAGGAAATGAATTTTACCAACCACCATCAAGCTGAGAAAAGGAACTTGACCCCAGATGAGACTATAGTCATAGCTGACACATTGACTGAAACCTTCTGAGATCCTGAGCAGAGAACCTAGCTAAGTAAGATGTGTCCAGACTTCTGACCTACAGAAACTGTGAAAAGATAAATTAGTGTTTTTTATAGGACCAAGGCTATGATAATTTGTGATGCAGCAATAGATAACTGATGTATTTCTAATTTTGATCTTTTGGAACATTTGCTTTTGGAACCCAGCTGCTATAATGTAAGAAGACCAAGTAACCTGGTGAGCCCTACACATGCTCCCAGTCAAGAACCAGAATCCATTCCCAGTCATGAGAGCGAGCCATTCTGAGCATTCAGCCCGAGTCTGAGGGAAACTGCCTAAGAAACACCGCTTAAGAAACATTCGGTGTGTCCAGTCAGTTCACAGAATGTGAGAGAGAATGGTACATTTAAGTTGGAATGGTTGTTATACAGCAATTGACAACTTTTTTTTTTAATTTTATTTTATTTAACTTTACAATATTGTATTGGTTTTGCCATATACCAAAATGACAACTTTTTTAAAATGCCTATTTTATTATTCATTCAAATGAGTCTTAGCTATTCTATCAGTCTTAAAAGGGTAATTCTGTTTTCATATTCCTCTAGTTTTCTCTTGGAATCCTTCTGACTGTATTAAAGATGGACAGGTGAATTTGTCTTAGGAGGAGCTGAAAGACATCGATAGATATATATCTTCAATTCAAAATGAAACACTTATTTTAGTGAAGTGGAGATGTGATTTCTGCTATATTTGAAAGGACACAACAAGGCTGGCTCAGTGGTAAGGAATACGCTTGCCAATGCGGGAGATGCGGGTTTGATCCCTGGGTCAGGAAGATCCCCTGGAGAAGGAAATGGCAACCCACTCCAGTATTCTTGCCTGGAGAATCCCATGGACAGAGGAGCCTGGTGGGCTACAGTCCACGGGGTCGCAAAGAGTTGGACACAACTGAGCGACTTCACTTTCACTTTCATATATATATATATATACATACATATATATATACATTCGGAGAAGGCAATGCAACCTACTCCAACACTCTTGCCTGGAAAATCCCATGGACAGAGGAACCTGGTGGGCTGCAGTCCATGAGGTCACTAAGAGTCGGACATGACTGAGCGACTTCACTTTCCCTTTTCACTTTCATCTATTGGAGAAGGAAATGGCAACCCACTCCAGTGTTCTTGCCTGGAGAATCCCAGGGACGGGGGAGCCTCATGGGCTGCTGTCTATGGGGTTGCACAGAGTCGGACACGACTGAAGCGACTTCACAGTGTATATATATATATTTGTGTTTAGGTCAGGAAGAGAATGGAAAAGGCAATGGCACCCACTCCAGTACGCTTGCCTGAAAAGTCCCATGGGTGGAGGAGCCTGGTAGGCTGCAGTCCATGGGGTCGTGAAGAGTCGGACACGACTGAGCAACTTGACTTTCACTTTTCACTTTCATGCATTGGAGAAGGAAATGGCAACCCACTCCAGTTTCTTGCCTGGAGAATCCCAGAGACAGGGTAGCCTGGTTGGCTGCCATCTATGGGGTTGCACAGAGTTGGACACGACTGAAGCGACTTAGCAGCAGAAAGACAAACAAAAGATAATAAAAACAAAAGCAATGTGAACACATCAAATTCAAATCAAGAAAGGAAAATAATTACCACAAAACCCACTCATGACTATAGTGTTATAAATATGGAAAAATGGCAATAACAAATGAATTCCTCATGTTTTTATACTTCTGGTTGATTAGTGTTTCCATACTAAATAAAAAGTACTGTGTAGTACATTTTAGTCTCTGTGCCCATATGTATTATTCATTGTGGCTAAAGCCAATTTGCTCATAAGTATGATAATTTTGTGTAGGGAAAGTTCTCCTCATTACTGGAATAAAGTTTCTAATTCCAGTAAAAAGAATATTCAAATATTCTTGGGAAGAACGTCAATGCATGAGCTTCAAATCTGGTTTGTTTTGTTAAAATTAGAATCAACAGTTTGAGAGCTATAGCTTCATAAGGAAGTAATCGCATTGGTCACCCTCTTGGCACTACAGGGTATTCATCTTTTCCTTTCATCAATCTCTCTTGACTCTTACACAATTTTATAAGGTCCCCCACAAAGACAAATTAATAGTGTTTCTTTCTTCAAAACTCATGAATGTGTGTTCATAACCAATGATCCCGGAAGACTAAAAGAAACAACATTAGAATTTCTAGATTATTTGATGGGCAGCTGCATTCCATGGGATATGTGGAAAAGTAGTCTCCTACCTGTTATATCCTTATTACAGATTGATGGTGATTGATAAAATTAAATGGAAATCTAACTAGAAAAATTCTCTAGCTGAGGGTTGGTGCTTGGTCAGCACCTCTAAGCCACATTCACGTCACGGTTGGCTATTGTCCTTCAGTCGTTAAGTTGTGTCCGACTCTGCAACCCCATGGACCATAGCCCACCGGGCTCCTCTGTCCATGGGGTTTCCTAGGCAAGAATACTGGAGTGGGTTGCCATGCCCTCCTCCAAGGGATCTTCCCGACCCAGGGATCGAACCAGAGTTTCCTGTGTTGCAGGCAGATTCTTTACCACTGAGCCACCAGGGAAGCCCAGTTCAACGCATTGTTAGGTATCAAAATTCAGATATACTGTGTTATTTCCTATAAAGTTTTTAAGACCAAGCTTGTTTGTCTTGTGGCCAGCCTTGCCACAATTGCTGTTAAATTTTATTTATGTTTTACAGTGGAAATTGGAGTAGGAAAGGCCACATTGAAGGCCGCATTCTATGTGAAGTTTTTGTTGTTCAATCATTAGGTCGTGTTCAACTCTTTGTGACCCCATGGCCTGCAGCATGTCAAGCCTCTCTGTCCTTCACTGTTCTGGAGTTTGCTCAAACTTGTGTCCATTGAATCAGTGATGCCATCCAACCATCTCATCCTCTGTCATCTCCTTCTCCTCCTGCCTTCAATCTTTCCCAGCATCAGGGTCTTTTCCAATGATTAAGCTCTTAGCATCAGGTGGCGAAAATATTGGCGCTTCAGCTTCAGCATCAGTCCTTCCAATGAATATTCAGGGTTGATTTCCTTTAGGATTGACTGGTTTGATCTTGCAGTCCAAGGGACTCTCAAGAGTCTTCTCCAGCACCACAATTTGAAAGCGTAAGTTCACCACATTAACAGCATTGTGTGAAGAGCATGGGATTTGGAGGCTGATGCACCTGAGTTTCAATCCCAGTTGCATCCTTCTTGAACTCCATGATCTTGGGCAAGTTAATTAGCATCTATAACCTTTATTTATTTTTGAAATGAGAATATTACATGCCTCCCAGGATTCTCATAAAGGATTAAATCAGATAACCCTAGGAAAAATGATTAGAACAGTGTCTGACATATTATTTATTATTTTTATCAAATGGTAATTATTATATTTATCATTTATAACAGTCACCAAAAATGATTTAAATGGATGAAAGTTTACTTTCATTTGTTTAAGTTTTCTTTCATTGCTCTGTTCCTCTTCTAGCTGGAATTTCCCCATCCTGTCTAGGTTTATTCCTTTTTACTTTCACTTTCCCTGATGATATTACTTAGCCAAAAAAAATCTTTATGAAAAGTTCTGATCCTGTTTACTAATTCCTACTTATCATAATGTTAAATCTATGAGCTCTTTTCTCAGTTGGATTTAACATCTTTCTCCAGGCTTCCCTGGTGGCTCAGTGGTAAAGAATCTGTCTGCCAATGCACGAAGACACAGGAGAGGCAGGTTTGCTGTCTAGATCAGGAAGATCCCCTGGAGAAGGAAACGGCAACCTACTCTAGTATTCTTGCCTGGAAAATCCTGTGGACAGAGGAGCCTGGTGGGCTATAGTCCATGGGACTGCAGAGCTGGATATGACTGAGCGACCAAACAGCAACAACCACCACTTGTAAGAGGATCATATCTGTCTCAAACTGAAGGATTCACATTTAAGTCCTGTCAGGACCAATAGTGGGGAGAGGTTATCTCTGGCAGAGACCCATATCTTTGAATGCTGATAGCACGGATCCTGATAGAGCCTGACAGGCCTCTCTCCCACCCTGATATGAAGGTGGCTTGGCAGTGCCTCAAGGGTCCCATGTGATTATTGGGTCCTAGATCCCCAGCGAAAGATGCTTGGTCTCTACATCATTTATTCACTCAAATAGAAAAAAAATATTTATATGTATCAATTGAATGCAGGGCTCTTTTCATAGGTCAGTTTCAGATTGGGAATAATGGAGTTCTGAAGAAAGTGTACAATCAGATGTAAATGCAAGGCATTCGATATGTTAGATATAGGATATCAGAATGGCTAAATGTAAATGATAACAAAAGTGAGTTAAAATTGCAAAAACACAACTATGACCCTTTGTTGTCTATGTACACAGGTTCAGTCCAAAGATCTTCGTAAGACGGTAAGTATTTTGAGCAGATTATACTCTTTTCGGAGAGGGAAATGGCAACCCACTCTGGTGTTCTTGCCTGGAGAATCTCAGGGACAGGGGAGCCTGGTGGGCTGCCCTCTATGGGGTCGCACAGAGTCGGGCACGACTGAAGTGACTTAGCAGCAGCAGCAGCAGCAGCATACTATTTTCAGTTTTTGAATACTATTTGATTTTCAACATTATATCAAAAATATACCTCTTTAATCACTTGATACTGTTGATGGAAATAGAGACATTACATATATAGAGAGACACACACACACATACATATATATAGAGAGAGGAGCCAGGCTCCTCTGTCCGTGGAATTCTCCAGGCCAGAATACAGGAGTGGGTAGGGGAAGGCAATGACACCCCACTCCAGTACTCTTGCCTGGAAAATCCCATGGACAGAGGACCCTGGTGGGCCGCAGTCCATTGGGTCGCTAAGAGTCGGACACGACTGAACGACTTCACTTTCACTTTTCACTTTCATGCATTGGAGAAGGAAATGGCAACCTACTCCAGTGTTCTTGCCTGGAGAATCCCAGGGACGGGGGAGCCTGGTGGGCTGCAGTCTATGGGGTCGCACAGAGTCGGACACGACTGAAGTGACTTAGCAGCAGTAGCAGTAGCAGCCTTTCCCTTCTCCAGGGGACCTTCCCAACCCAGGGATTGAACCCAGGTCTCCTGCACTGCAGGCAGATTCTTTATCAACTGAGCTATCAGGGAAGCCCTCTGAATGTATACACCAATCTATTACTACCTGTATTCAGAGGATTGTGATACACTGTAAATATAGAAAAAGCAAATTATTTCCAGAAAAGAAAAGTAGCATAAAATTTGCCCCCTACCCCTACCTCAGTGCTCAATTATGTTAACATAGCTTGAAGTCTGTGCCAAACCATTTTTCATTTAACTGTAGTGCTGAAACTGTACCAGTTGTTACTTGCTCCTGCTTAGATAAAAAACTGTGGCCAGGACTCTGCCTCATGCTGACTTCATCAGGGAAGCACGTGTAGGTGGATTTCTTAGAAACTTATAGTTCAAGGTCAGAAAAGTAAAATTGTCCAAATAATTCTCACAGATATAAAAAAAAAAACTCTTAACTTCGTTGCCTCTGCCTTGTCTGTCAGCCTTTTGCTCTGTTCCATTGTGGACCTAAGTTTTAATAGTAACAATGTTTTGATCACTAATTTTGCATAGTATATTCAAATCTTCCAGAATTTTGGAAAAAAAAAACATCCTTCCACTTCAATTCAAACTCAGAATTTCCATTCTCAGTATTTCAGAAGAGGGCTCTATTGAATGGCCACTGTATGCTTCATTCTTATTGGACAGGGAGACAATAAAAGTGAATTTAGCATGATTATTCCTTTAAGGCATTCACAGTGCAGCAGGCAAAATGGCCATAAAAGTAATATGAAAATTCTTTGAGATAATGCTGGACAAGTTGCAATGTACACATAACCAAGAAGAATCCATGGGGATCAGAGAAAACTTCACAGAAGAGATGGCATTGAGAGGAGTTGGAAAGGCATTCCAAGCAAAGAGAAAGGCATGAGCGAACCTATGGGAAATGGGTGAATGAGCATTGTGGTTAAGCATGGAAGCAAGTCCAGTTGGCTAAAGCATAAGGTTTATCAGGAAGAAATTTGTGCCAGCAGAGACAAATTCATGTACTTAGGATCCTAAGGGTGAGCCACTGAAGGCTCTTTCTCATACTCAGATCAGATCAGTCGCTCAGTCGTGTCCGACTCTTTGCGACCCCATGAACTGCAGCACGCCAGGCCTCCCTGTCCATCACCAACTCCCGGAGGTCACTCAGACTCACATCCATCGAGTCAGTGATGCCATCCACCTGTCTCATCCTCTGTCGTCCCCTTCTCCTCCTGCCCCCAATCCCTCCCAGCATCAGAGTCTTCTCCAATGAGTCAACTCTTGGCATGAGGTGGCCAAAATACTGGAGTTTCAGCTTTAGCATCATTCCATCCGAAGAAATCCCAGGGTTGATCTCCTTTGGAATGGACTGGTTGGATCTCCTTGCAGTCCAAGGGACTCTCAAGAGTCTTCTCCAACACCACAGTTCAAAGGCATCAATTCTTTGGCGCTCAGCCTTCTTCACAGTCCAGCTCTCACATCCATACATGACCACAGGAAAGACCATAGCCTTGACTAGGCGAACCTTTGTTGGCAAAGTAATGTCTCTGCTTTTCAATATGCTATCTAGGTTGGTCATAACTTTCCTTCCAAGGAGTAAGCGTCTTTTAATTTCATGGCTGCAGTCACCATCTGCAGTGATTTTGGAGCCCAGAAAAATAAAGTCTCACACTGTTTCCACTGTTTCCCCATTCTCATACTGGACCCTAGCTTTTCCACTATGATAACATCAGTTTTCTTTAACACCTGAGGTCAAATGAATGTTGTTTTTTTTTTTTTTTTCTTGTTTTGTGTTATTTTTGCCACACAACATGGCATGAGGGATCTTAGTTCCCCAATCAGGGATCAAACCCTGCATCAGAATTAAATGAATGGTTTTGGATGCAGTGCTTTAGCCTTGGGTGGCAGGGTTACTTTTCTCGAAGTACATACTTCCCTGGTGGCTCAGACGGTAAAGAAACTGCCTGCAATGCAGGAGACCTGGGTTTGATCCCTGGGTTGGGAAGATCCCCTGGAGAAGGGAATGGTTACCCACTCCAGTATTCTTGCCTGGAGAATTCCACGGACAGAGGAGCTTGGCAGGCTACAGCCCACGGGGTCGCAAAGAGTTGGATGCAACTAATACTTTGATTTTCACACGTGGCCACAGATGATACTGTCTTGCTCCTTGGTTCACTTCATCATGTCTGTGAGAGAGAAAGATCATTCTAGTCATCCCTGTGTGTCTATATACGTACCATGACCAGGTAGCAATATGAAAGAGAAACCACAAAATTTTGGTAAATGGCTCTACTTGAACTTCAACAGGAAGTTGATAATAAAAGCAAATTTGCATCCTTTTTCAATCAAGGAAGGTGTTTCTGCGAGGAAAGTGGAACCCACTTATTTCAGCTACAAGTATTTAGAAAGTATTTATTGAAAATAGCCATGAGATGACTTCTTGGGGGTGTTATCCTGTTCTTCTTTCCTCTCACCTTAGCTTTCAAAGAAAAGGCAATCTTTTGGAAGAATCTTTTCGTTACTATTCAACTCTAGGTGCCGGTGATCCCTGAAGGTGGGCTACCTGCTGCTCTTAAAGAGATGATGTGACATCATAACCAAAAGAAGCAGCTTGTCACTAAATTCTATCCACTCCTGCCCCACGTGGGTAATGACTGAGCTAGATAAACTGCATCTTCTGCGGGTGAGTGGGGAGAAATTGAGAGGAATGTGGGTGTGAGGCTGTACAGGTAGAATTGGCCTTTGTTGCTGCTGTGTAGTCGCTCAGTCACGTCCGACTTGCGACCACGTGGACTGTACCTATGAGTTCCTCTTCGCATGGAATTCTCCAGGCAAGAATACTGGAGTGGGTTGCCATTTCCTTCTCCAGGGGATCTTTAACAATGCATTTAAACAGGCTGAAAGTGGGGTGGGGCCTTTGTACCTCAGATATGGAGGGAAAATCTCAGTGGTTTTCAAAATAGAATTAGGACACTTACAACAAAATAATGAATTTTCCAACTCTTATCAGTGATCTCTGGGACCCTGATCTTTTCAGAACCATCCATCTTTTCTCATTTTTGCCACAAGGACTTCCTGAAAGGCTGTCTTGAGACAGCAGACAGGATTTGACCCCAAACAGTTTTTCTTCTCCCCCTATAAACAAGTTTCACTACCACCATTCTCTGCATGGCATGTAGTACTGGGAGATAGTACGTAAGAGACAGGATGAAACTATTCTGTTGAATCAAGAATGAACTAAATGCCAGAGACTCGGTGTTCTAGATCAACAATTTCCAGGATTGATACATCTTAATCAAGTAATGAGGTGACTTTTTCGGTGGTGTTTCCCACACCGGAGAGAGGAACAGATTTGCCGCTTTGCTCCGATGGCTGCTAGCAGCAGTGTTGGTTGTTAACAGAGACATTTACACGGAACCACCAGTTGGCAGGAGCTAACACTTTGTTACTTGCTATTCCCACATGCTGAGGATTGTGGGAAGGCTGCCAAGCTCTCTGTCTCATGTAGCTCTTCAGTATAATAACAGCAACAGCCACAAAAAAAGCCTGGGGAAAAAAATAAAGAGGAAAAAAAGAAGAGGAGGAAAGGAAACAATGGAAGTAACTCCCTGGATTCCTATTAAACACGAGTGGAATGAGAACATTTTAGTGGCGCTTTTCTTTCCCTCTCTACTTTCTTTCTCTGTCTCTCTTTTGCTTTCTCTCTTTCTCCCTCCCTTTAAAAGGCATTTTAAATTGAGGTGGATGCTTCTCAAACTTTAACGTTTTTTTCAAACCACCTCAGGGTCCTATTAAAATGCAGATCCCGATTCGGCCAATTGGAGGTGAAGCCTAAGGGTCTTCATTTCTAACAGCACCTGGCGATGCAGAGGCTGTTGGACCTGGTTCTGGTCTATTATTTGACCATCAGGGCTGAAGGGATGGTAGAAGAAATGACACAGGACCAAGTCTGGTAATGATGGCTCTGGTCATTTGAGAAGCAAGGGCTCTGAAATGACAGTGACATCTTTCTGCCCCAGTTCCCCTGCTGCTAAGTCGCTTCAGTCGTGTCCGACTCTGTGCGACCCCATAGAAGGAAGCCCACCAGGCTCCCCCGTCCCTGGGATTCTCCAGGCAAGAACAGTGGAGTGGGTTGCCATTTCCTTCCCCAATGCATGAAAGTGAAAAATGAAAGTGAAGTCGCTCAGTCGTGTCCGACTCTTAGCGACCCCATGGACTGGAGCCTACCAGGATCCTCCGTCCATGGGATTTTCCAGGCAAAAGTACTGGGGTGGGGTGCCATCGCCTTCCCCGAGATGGGACCATTTCTACATTATAATCCCAGTCAGAAAAATTGCCTGATTAGAAGAAATATTAGGAGTCATAAGACTTTGACCCTCGCTCCAGCTCTGTTGCTAATTGTGTGACAATAGGCAAGTCCTATATCCTCCCTGGGTCTCAATTTGCTCATCCATACCTAAGAGGGTTACACATTCTATGCTTGACAGTTGTTTCAGAACTAACTTGATGAGACGTTATAGCCTATCTATAGCAAGTCCCCTATGTACCAACCTTCAAGTTGTGAACTTTTGAAGATGAAAACGTGCATTCCTATTTTTGAGGGGGCTGGAAGTCTTGGTTTCTAAAGAAAAGATGCGTGTCTATGAAGCTGACTCTAGATGTGGGAATAGAAAAAATGATTCTGGCAGTGACTGGCTGAAAATGCCAAGAAAAGAATCTGGAAACCAGAATTCCACTATAGGGTCATATGAAAAGGGAGGTTAGTTGGACTCAATGTTGAGCCTCTGAATTCAGCAAGGAACCAGAACCTGTGCCATCAGCGTCAGGCATGAGTGAAATTGCAGCTTGCCCTTCTCTCCTGTTGCTGGTGATCCTTCGGCTCGACCATCTCCCACCTTCTCTCCCTTTTTCATCCAGTGCCTCTTCTTACCTGCTCACTTGAGGCCAGACTGTGTATGTGAGCTGTTGTAATATACTACTGTACCTTGTGAAACACTGTACTGTAAGATTAAAAATGTGTTTTTTTGTGTTTATTTTAATGTATTATTTGTGTGAAAAGTATCATAAAGCTATTATAGTACTGTACAGTGGATTGTGTTAGTTGGGTATCTAGACTAACTGTTGGACTTACAGACAAACTGGACACATTTTTATTGAAAAAAAAAATTATTTCTGGCTGGAAATCTAATGAGATTTCTAGGATGGCTAGAGATTACCAGGATGGCTAGTATGTTAAAAAAAAAAAAAAAAAAAAAAATAGAGACAAAGTAAGCATCATTACAAAGATGAAAAACAATGACATATCTTTTGACATGATTTTCTAGAGAAGCAAGAATAAGATTTTAGGAAACCCTGGAAGGCCTTAGTAGCATGCAGAAGGACATATGAGAGGAAGGCCAAATAACTGAGCAAATAAACTGTGATGGAGAAGGAGCTGAGAGAAAAAAGAATTGCAAGGGCATAATAAGCACAAAGGCAGAAATACAAATCTTTGCCAAAGAGAGCAAGAAACCAAATGAATAGCCTGCAAGATTGACATTTTCAATCATCAAGACAAACCAGAAAAACCCTCTAAGAATATAGATCATAGGACAGAAAGATGATAGACTTTGAGGCAACAACTTATGTCATACCCATAGAATACTGCTATTCTTGAAAAAGAGAAGAAAAAAAGAAGTAGAAGTAGTCAGTAATTTATGAGAAAAGATACTCTGGGGAAAAAAAATGACCAGTGTTTTCAAATCAACATGGCTCTTTCCATTCCAAGCAAAATTAATTTAAAAGGAACCAAACCCAAACCCATCTTGGCAAAGTTTGGAAATACGAAAAATAAGAAAAATTTTACATGTATTCTGAGAGAAAGACGAATTGGATATCTAAAAATTCTTTTAAAATGGTTGATTTTAGACATCTCTTTAAAATCTACGGAGAGAGTAATTGGCAGGCAATGAAGCTTTTCTCTAGACAGTCTTCCAAGTTTTGAGGGGAAAAGTTTTGGTTAAAAATTTTTAAAGTCAAATTTTTTTCTCTTGTGATGGTAATAGAGGTAGATATGTGTTTTTAAATTTTTGGCTGTAAGAACAAGGTCTTAAAATGTGCTACTTTGTGAACTTTTTAGAAATAAAATTATTTAAAGACTTATTGTGGTTTCCTGAAAAGTGACTCAAAAGAGAAAACATAAAATGAGCAAATCATCATAGTAAAGAATTGATTAAGCCAGTGAAGTGTGAAGGGAAGTAAAAATAATTTTTGTAAATCTTTTGTAAATATTACAAATCTAAACGTCACAAAACAACAGTTGAAAGAATAGGTACTCATACTATACATAATATTTAAAATTATAGATAATGCATTCAAGCACTACTAAATGGAAGGATGGGAACTAAAAGTGTGTTAAATTATCTTCTATATAGTAGGTTTCATTCTTGTCTTTAATATTTAGAGATAGAATGATTTCAAATGATTAAATCGTAGGTTTCATTTTTGCTTTTAACATTTGGAAATAGAATGATTTTTAAATGGTCTTAAAACTGCTAAAGACTATAAAAATGATATCAGTACATTGTTGCGAAAAAGCAAATCAATTATAATCCACGTAGAAATTTATTCAAAAACCACTAAGAGCACAGAAAATGGAAATCATTAAATCAAGACTGCCTATGTATGATAAAATATTACAGCGATTAAAAGTAAATTATTTAAAGTATAGTTAAAATTTGTGAAATCTGGTTAATGCAGCATTCATTCAGAGGAAAATTTGCGACATTAAATGCTTGTTATTAAATGAAGAAAACTCACAAATCGATGACTTTAGCCTTTACCTTAATAAACTAAGAAAACAACAACAAATTAAACCTAAAGAAAGAAGAGAGGATTTAGTAGCACTTCCACAGAAACTTTTCCAGGCAATTGGAAAGGAGGGGGCATTCCTAACTCATTCTGTGAGCTAGCTGTACCCTGTTACGAAAGCCAGACAAACGCATTACAAGAAAAGGAAACTACAGACCAAGATTTCTCGTGAACATAGAGGTGACATTTCTTTCTTTCTTTTTTTTTTTTTTTTTTTTGAGAAATCTCCAGTAATTATTAGGAAAAAATCTTGCTAAAGTATATTTTTTCAAAGCCAGGGTACAGCTCTGATTTATGTATTTATAGTATAAATCCTGTTCTCTGTTGTTTGTTGTTTAGTGGGTAAGTCATGTCCAACTCTTTGTGACCCCATGGACCATAGCCCCGCCAGGCTTCTCTGTCCATGGGATTTCCCAGGCAAGAATGCTGGAGTGGGTTACCATTTCCTTCTCCATAGAGGTGACATTTCTAAACAAAATGTTACCAAATTGAATTCAGCAATATGTTAAAAAGATAATAATACATCAGGACCAAATGGAGTTTATCCCACGAAGGCAAGGTTGCTTTCATGTATGAAAATCAATTACTGAATGTATTTGAACATATTAACAAATTTATATGGTCATTTTACAAATTTATATGTAACCAGTACTGCTACTGCTGCTGGTGCTAAGTCGCTTCAGTCGTGTCCGACTCTGTGCGACCCCATAGACGGCAGCCCACCAGGCTCCCCCGTCCCTGGGATTCTCCAGGCAAGAACGCTGGAGTGGGTTGCCATTTCCTTCTCCAATGCATGAAAGTGAAAAGTGAAATTGAAGTCGCTCAGTCGGGTCCAACTCTTAGCGACCCCATGGACAGCAGCCCACCACGGACCTCTGTCCATGGGATTTTCCAGGCAAGAGTACTGGGATGGGGTGCCATTGCCTTCCCCGAACCAGTACTACACTACATCATCATCATACATATAGTATATCAGTACTATACAGAAAAAGCATTTGATAAAATCCAACACTCATTTCTCATGCAAAACGTCAGGAAACTACAAATAGAATGGAATGTCCCCAACCCAATAAAGAGCATCTAGGAAAAACATACAACTAACACCATACTTCACTAAATGCTTCCCTCCTAAAAGAAGGAACAGACAACAAATTAGAATGCTCACTCTCATCATTTTCTCTCAACATTGTATCTAAGAGTCTAGCCCTGCATTTAGGCAAGAAAAAGAAACAAAAGGCAAAGAAAGAAGTAAAACTGTCTTTACTCACAGATGACAGAAGTGACCGTGTAGAAAATCCAGTGGAATCTATATTAAGCCATAAGACCAACAAGTGAGTTTAGCATCCTTGCATAATATCAGATTGATGTATAATTAATCCATTATACTTTTATATGCTATCAGTGAGCAACTGGAAATAGATATGAGAAAAGCAGTACCATTTATAATGGGATCAAAAATATGAAAGGATTGACTTAACTTGAAGTTTTCAAGGTTTGTACACTAAAAATTACAAAATATCCCGAGAAAAATGAAAGAGAGTCTAAATATATGGAAGGATATACCCTGTACACAGATCAGAAATCTCAATATTTTTAAACTGTCAATTTTCCCTAGGTTCATCTATCATATCAGTGTAGTCCTATCAATATCCCAGGAGTTATGGGGCAGCTTTGGTAGAGATTGACATTGATAAGTTGATTCTAAGTTCAATATGAAATACAAAGTACCTTGAGTAGTCAAATCACTTTTTAAAAAATAATTAATCAATTTATTTTAATTGGAGGCTAATTACTTTACAATATTAGAATAAAGTTGGGGGATTAACATTATATAATTTTAAAACATATTAAGCAGCAGTAATCAAGGTAGTGTAGTATTGGTATTCAGATAGAAAAATGAATCTGTGTAACAGAATAGTCCAGGAAAAGGGTCACCCACACACAGATAACTAATTTTGATCATTTAGCTTTTTAGCAGAAAACATAGAGGAGTATTTTTGTTATTTTGAGACAGGCAAAGATTTCTTAGATAAAATACAAATGAACAAATTGCAATTCATCTAAATTAAAATAGTCTTCTTATTGTACATTCCATTAAACATGGAAAGACAAGTCTACTGGAAATGCAAGAATCCTGGAGTGGGTTGCCATTTCCTTCTCCAGGGGATCTTCCAGACCCAGGGATCAAACCCAGGTCTCCCGCATCGCAGGGATATTTTAATCTCTGAGCCACCATGGAAGCCACAAAATACAAATGAACAAATTGCAATTCATCTAAATTAAAAGTCTTCTTATTGTACACTCCTCTAAACATGGAAATGCAAGTCTATGCCTTTGTACCTATAATGGACAGATTTCACAAAATAATTTTATCCTAAATACATAAAGAACGTCTACAAAACAACAATAAAAGGAAAACAAAAACTAATATAAAATGATTAAAAGATTTAAATATATATTTCTTAAAAAGGGCAATAAACATATTAATATATATTCAAGATCATTAGTTACAAGGGAAAAACAAATTAAATCCATAATGAGGTACTATTTTATATCAATTATGATGACCGAAAAGAAAAAAGATTAGCAATTCCAAATATTTGCAAGAATGTGGAACATTTGGATCACTAATACTTTACTGATAGGAGTGATCCAACCATACTGGAAACAGTTTGGCAGCTCCTTATAAAGTTAGACATGTTCTTACCCTTAATCCAGTAATTTCACTCCTAGGTATTTATTCAAGAAAACTAAAAGCATATGTCAAAACAATATCTTTTATAAGATGTTGGTATTAGCTTCATTGTGAATAGCCAGAAAAGAAAAACAAACCAAGTAACTATCAAGAGAAACATGGGTAAATAATTTTTGGATTATTCATGTACTGTGCCAATAAAAAGAACCAAATTAGGATAAACTCAACAACATAAAATGATCATTATGTTGAGGAAAGGAAGCCAGAGACATAAGAAAACATACTGCATTTTTCCACTCATTTGAATTCCAAGGACAGACTAAACTCGTCTGCAGTGATCGAACTTAGAAAGTAACTGGTCTCTGGAGAATGGGAATTTGGAAAGGCACTCAAGGGTACTTTTCCAGTAACAGAGACATTGCATGTCTTGTCCAGGTGGTACTTGCATGCATAGATAGGATTGCCAAAAACATCAACTGTGAGGCCTGATAATTTTTTTTAAAGGACACTGTATTTTTGGTATAATTTTCTTTCTTTGTACATATGTGTTTGTGTGGGTACAGGTGGATACGTGCATAAGTCTATACATGTGTGTGTATGTGTATGTATGGGCTTCCCTGGTGGCTGAGATGGTAAAGAATGCGCCTGCAACGTGGGAGACCTGGGTTTCCCTCCTGGGAAAATCCCCGGAGGAGGTCATGGCAAGCTACTCCAATATTCTTGCCTGGAGAATTCCCATGGACAGAGGAGTCCAGCAGCTACAGTCCATGGAGTTGCAAACAGTCCGACATGACTGAACGACTGAGTACACACATGTGTATGTATATGTATACATGTGTGTGCATATGCATATCTAAACCTAATCTCCTGAAATATTAAAGCGATCACTTTCCATCAGATCAACTGTTAGTAAAGACACATGGGTGTATTAGAAAGATACCAAATATTTTCCTTTAATCACTAGGCATTTAATCTAGGCACCCTCCAAGTCGAAAATCATACTTTACAAGATAAATATTAGTTTTTCCCAGTAATACATACTTAAACAGTTTAGTCCAATAAGCAGATGGAGGACATTGAGACAGAGATTACAGTGTCTGGAACTAAGTTCATTTTATGTTAATGATGAAGTTGTTCATTATATTAATTCAAAGTTTCCCCATGCAAATAGTATAGGGTTTAATTTTCTATTTTGCCCCACCCTCCTTTTTCACCAAACATGATTAAAAATCTAATGGGTCAACCAAAAAAAGGTAAGTGTATTTTTCTCTGATAAGAATCTCCAGCAGTTATTCTTTTCTGACTGGTAACTTTGGTTTTTCCATTTTGAACTTTACATAATGCATTTTATATATGGAAAGTGAGACAGAGATAGAGAGACAAAGATTGAAAGGGGCTGGACCAATTAACTACTCATCCTGACATCACTGAATGCAGAAAAATGGAAAAGCAAAAGTGGAACAGTCCATTTAGGAAAAAGAAACATCAGGCTTTGGAAATATATTACACTTTACAGCTAACATTTATAGAGCATCTAGTATGTGGCCATCATTTCATATTTGTTTTTTATGTTGTTTCATTTAATCCTAAAACAACACCCCGTGGCTTTCTCTAACCTTTTCCAATGCCATAATGAATGTGAACCTTACCAAGGAAGTAGTTATATATAAAATTCTGCTTTTGCTTTTATAAGAGGGGGTTAACTCTTAGAAGAGTAGTCACCAGTTATTAGTTATTCAAATACATTTCTTGACAAAGTCCTAATAACAACTGATCTAAAATAATACAGAAAACCAAGACCAAAAAAAAATCACCATCATGACATCAACCATAAAATATTTACTTCTTAACAATATATTTCTAGTGAAAAGTCCTAGAGCAGCTGAAAGGTTTTTGTTGAACCACGCAAAGACGCCGGGATCCTTGGTCTCCTGAGGAGAAGAATTCAATCCGGGGCCAGAGACAAGGCTTGATCGCTCAGAGCTTTTGTGTAATCAAGTTTTATTAAAGTATAAAGGAGATAGAGAAACTTCTGACATAGACATCAGTAGGGGGTAGAAAGAGTACCCCCTTGCTAGTGTTAGCAATGGAGTTATATACTCTCAATGAATCCAAAGAATGTCTGGAGGTTGAAAAGACCTCACTAGACCTACTCCCATAATTTACATTTTAAGATAACAGAATTCGCCAGAAGGTTTAATCCTGAGACTGTCCTCAGGCAGGATACATTATTGTTATATAATCCTTGTAAAGACCAGACCTACTCCCATAATTTACATTTTAAAATGACATGATTAGCCAGGTTTAATCCAGAGACTATCCTCAGGCAGAATACATAATGCTAAGGAATGTAGAGGGAAAAAAAGTTTGTCCTTTCTTCATCCTTGAGAATTCCAGACCCCTCTCTCCTTGGGGACCCCTAGACTTCTTATCAACCTACCTAGGAAATGATTCTCTCACAGCCAAGGGCTCACATGAACTTCATTCCATATCTAATATTTGTGCACAGACTGTTAAGTGATCTTCTTCATGTATGTAATATGATTTTTCACCCTGGTGTGATTTTCACTCTCTCCTTTTGTACATGATCAAACCACTCTGCAGATTCATAAAAATAGCTGTTTCTTGCTCAGCTTGCAATAGAAAATGATGTGTTTGTAGTTTCAGCAGTGCTGATATTGTGTGAGTAATGTCTGTATTTGGTCGTCTGGGTGCTTATTAGTAGAGGAAGAACATTCAAATTTGCTCTTAAAAATTTACATGGAGCAGCTACCCCTTCATTAGAGGTGGGTGGGGAGAAAGGAGAAAACAGAAGACCCTGGTTTATCTCTTTACACAGTGGTCTGTTTTGGACTATCCCCAGAATTCAATTAGATGTTGCAGCTCAAGAGAGTTAGTTCTTCCATCTTCATTTTACTGGTGGTTATATGGAAGTGATCTGATCTGATATGGAAGGCAATGGCACCCCACCCCAGAACTTTTGCCTGGAGAATCCCATGGACGGAGGAGCCTGGTAGGCTCCAGTCCATGGGGTCGCTAAGAGTCGGACACAACTGAGCGGCTTCACTTTCACTTTTCGCTTTCATGCATTGGAGAAGGAAATGGCAACCCACTCCAGTGTTCTTGCCTGGAGAATCCCAGGGACGGGGGAGCATGGTGATCTTCCGTCTTTGGGGTCGCACAGAGTCGGACACGACTGAAGCGACTTAGCAGCAGCAGCAGCAGCATGGTAGAATACAGCTTGCTGCTGCTGCTGCTGCTGCTGCTGCTAAGTCGCATCAGTTGTGTCTGACTCTGTGCGACCCCATAGACGGCAGCCCACCAGGCTCCCCCGTCCCTGGGATTCTCCAGGCAAGAACACTGGAGTGGGTTGCCATTTCCTTCTCCAATGCATAAAAATGAAAAGTGAAAGTGAAGTCGCTCAGTCGCGTCCGACTCTTAGCGACCCCATGGACTGCGGCCCACCAGGGTCCTCCATCCATGGGATTTTCCAGCCAAGAGTACTGGGGTGGGGTGCCATTGCCTTCCCTGAGAATACAGCTTAATCATCTCTTAATCACAATAATGCAAAAACCCCAGATGATCTTGGACCTTATTCAAGACACTCCTTTTAATTTTTATTACAGCTGATCTTTCTACCAAAATACTGAACTGCTGTTACTGTCCCTTCCTTCATTTGTGGTCAGAGTGCAGGGCTAATGAGAAAAAAAAAAAGTGTAAAAGTTAGGAATAAAGGGAAGACAGAGGACACTGACAAATCCCACACACTTCACTTCATGGATAGCCAGTCCCTGGATGTTTTAATTGAGAGTAGATTAAGGGCAGAACTTGGAAAAAACAAAGCTGGTGTTTCCCTTTGCATCAGAGTGTATGTCAGGAAGGACTAAGTGAAGACTGAGTTTAAAGAGTCCAGCTGGACTCTGGAATTTTGTTACTTTGCCCTTTAAAGGAGAAAGGCAAAGGAAGACACGGGGAAATCATAGAGCAAAGAACAAAAATAAATTAAAATCTAATTTTCACTTTAAAAGAAAAATCTGTCTTAGTTACCTTATGTCATATTTCTTTTGTTGAAATCTCGTTAAGACATTGTTGTTGCTCAGTCGTGTCCAACTCTTTGCAACCCCGTAAACTGCAGCAGGCCAGGCTTCCCTGTCTTGGATCATCTCCCAGAGTTTGCTCAAATTCATGTCCATTGAGTCGGTGATGTCATCCAACCATCTCATCCTCTATCATCCCCTTCTCGTCCTGCCTTCAATCTTTCTGAGTGTCAGGGTCTTTTCCAATGAGTTGGCTCTTTGCATCAGGTGGTCAAATTATTGGAACTTCAGCTTCAGCATCGGTCCTTCCAATGAATATTCGGGGTTAATTTCCTTTAGGATGGACTGGTTTGATCCCCTTGCAGTCCTATGGACTAGACTCTTCAGTGCTCAGCCTTCTTTATGGTCCAACTCTCACATCTGTACACGACTACTGGAAAAAGCATAGCTTTGACTATACAAATCTTTGTTAGCAAAGTGACACCTCTGCTTTTTAATATGCTGTCTAAGTTTGTCATAGCTTTTCTTCCAAGGAACAAGTGTCTTTTAAGACATACAAATTCGTAATTTTTTATTCACTACATCCATAGAATATTCACTGAAACCACGTTTTTTTTTCTAGATCCCTCAAAATAACATGTCAAATTCCTTTTATCTGTTATTTCTTCCACATATCTCTAACTAATGTCTGTATTTCTAAGTCTGTATTTCTAGGACAAATAATAAACAAATATCACAAACATGATGGTTTTCTTTACAAAGAATTTGCCAAACAGCTTTTCTGATAGACATCGTCATTGGCTAGAATATTTTTCTTGATGAACAATTGATTAATTAATTAAAAAGTGACTGGCTCTGTGTCATACAAACATAGGTTTTATGTCTGTCTCTTGCTCTGAGTCTTAGCTCCCAGAACCATGATCTCTCCAGAGAAATTTCAGTGTAAAAGGGAGTTGGTTGAAACCTTGTACTTGAACCTTTCAGAAAAGTCAGAGCATTTGTGAATAGAGCCATCAGGTTGTTCTTGATTCAAAAACTGCAGATAGGGAGGCATGCCTAAAGAATTTGTGAAAAGCAGAGAAGCGCTGCATAGGCACAAACTTCAGTCAAAAGAGATGAAGCAAACCCCAACGAATGAATGAAAGATCCATTCAATAGAAGAAATCAATGAGTGAAGCAGTCCAGGTTAACATTGTACTGATACTTGAAACTAAGACACAAACCCCATACCATTTCTTTGTGGTTTGACATCAAAACTGCAAGCCATCTTATTGTCCCTATTTCTCTTGACAGAGGCAATTACATACATATAATATATACATATATACTGCCAAACTGGCTGGAAGGAAAGGTGTATTGAACAAAAAATTATTCTTGGGACTTTCCTGGTGGTGCAGTGGTTAAGAATCCACCTTGCTATGCAGAGGACACAGGTTCCATCCCTAGTTGGGGAACTAAGATCCTACATTCCATGGTGCCCCACAAGGAAAGATTCCACAGAGTGCAAGGAAGATCCTGTGTGCCTCTACTAAGATCCGGCCTGGCCAATAAACATTAAAAAAGAGAAAGATCCTCGTCTGTGCTTAGGAGCTCGCATAGCAGCTCTCTTACAATGGCCCAGGCAGGATGACAGCTCAGGCATCTTTCTTCATCCTGCTCTATATAGATTATACAGTTTTCCGATACATTTTTTGCTGGGACCCTGACATTGAGGTGTCTTTTTAAACTTTATTTGTGTGCTTGTGGGGAGAAGAGAAAAAGAACAGAAGAGCAACAGATTGAGGGTGAGGGGTATTGACAGATGTCTAAGGAATATCTAAGGAAAAGAGAGCAGGCACATTTTCCATGTAGTAATTCATCCAACCTCTCCAGTCTTCTTTTGTTTATTTAAAAATGAATGTTAATATTTTTTTATTTTTTAAAACTTCTTATTTTGTACTGGTGTCCCAGTTAGCATCTCCTCTGTCCATGGATTTCTCTGGACAAGAATACTGGGCTTCCTTGGTGGCTCAGACAGAGAAGAATCTGCCTGCTATGCAAGAGACCTGGGTTCGATCCCTGGGTAGGGAAGATCCTCTGGAGACGGGAATGGCTACCCACTCTAGCATTCTTGCCTGGAGAATCCCATAGACAGAGGAGCCTGGCGGGCTACAATCCATAGGATCGCACAGAGTCAGACACGACTGAAGCAACTTAGCATGCACGCACGCATGCATAGCCAGTTAGCAATGTCATGATAGTTTCAGGTGAACAGCAAAGGGACTCAGCCATACTTAACTGCCCTTTCTCCCTCATTGAAATAATTTTTTTTTTTTTTTATGGAGGCAAGATAAAAGTAACCAGTGTCTCAATAGTTCTCCAATATTATTTGGGCAGATGATGGACACCTCTTTGTTTTTTAATCAATCATTTATCACAACCTGTACATAATTCTTTATCAGATTACGAAAGTGACCAAGCTGGGTCGGATTTGGATCATACAGAATTTGGAAGCTGTGGGATGCAATTCTGAGTATAGACTAGGATAATGGAAGGAAACCTTTAGGAAAGCTGGCTCTGTTTGAATTAAGAAGCCACTGGCAGAGAGAAGAGAAATCTTAGAGACAACCTGAGACCTTGAGTTGGACTTCTAGCTCATTCTCTCACCTCCTGAATATTAAGAGATGATAGACTCAAGGATTTGGTCCGCCTTCATAACTCCTGTGGCTCGAAGTCACCTACTGATTTCTCCTAAATAATTGGGTAGAATCTGCGGTCCATGCCCTAAATAGGAATGAAGTTTTTTCTTTTTTCCTAACAGCCTCATCTTTGTGCAGATTCTTGGCTTTTTTTTTTTTTCTTTGTAGAAGTGCAAAAAAGATGCTGCAGTGGAATGACAAAATAAGAAGAAGGCCGGTGAGAGGGGTTTGCTGGGCTCTGAAATCCTGAGGAGAGAAAATAATGCAACTGTCTTAGTAAATGCTTGTTAACACTAATCATTTAGAGCACAGTTTCACAAAGATTAGTTTGGATTTGTTGTAAGCCTATCTCAGAAGCCGAGTCATTTGTACTGCTTGCCTATGGGAACAGCTGCTATTTAGTCTCTTGATTGGGGAGAATCACACCCTCTTTACCCTCCCCTCATGGGCACTGAAACTATCTCACGGGGGCATTGGAATCAGATTCAGGAGCTTCACAGTTTACTCAGGCCAGTTTGCTGCCTGAGCAAAGTCTTTAAAACACGGCAAGCCTCTAACAGTACCATTCACCTTCCGCTTAGAACTGTGACCTGGTGGGTTGGGGCCCTGCCAGTCTGGAAATAGACATTTCTGTCACTGCAGATGAGGACAGGTCATCAGACCTCTGGAGTGGATGCTGAACCACTCAGCTAAACTCTCCAGATGCTCATGGTTTGCTAGCACATCTGTCCCGTCTCCTCGGTCTTTTCCTGGAACCCCTAGATAGAAATTTGAGTGAACCAGAAGCTCAGTGTGTGAGGAAGTTTTCTCCCGTGAACTTGTCCTCATTGAAATGCTACTCCAATGCTTGGTGAAGAGGTGTGGGCTGTGCCCAGAAAGCCAAGACCGACCCCCAGAGGTCCCTTTCCATGGGCCAAGGGTCCTTGCTGCTGCTGCTAAGTCGCTTCAGTCGTGTCCGACTCTGTGCGACCCCATAGACGGAAGCTCACCAGGCTCCCCTGTCCCTGGGATTCTCCAGGCAAGAACACTGGAGTGGGTTGCCATTTCCTTCTCCAATGCATGAAAGTGAAAAGTCAAAGTGAAGTCGCTCAGTCGTGTCCGACTCTTAGCGACCCCACGGACTGGAGCTTACCAGGCTCCTCCGTCCATGGGATTTTCCAGGCAAAAGTACTGGGGTGGGGTGCCATTGCCTTCCCCGCCAAGGGTCCTTAGGTGGGAACATTAATGCTCTAAGCTCTGGGGAACGGCTCGCAATTATCTAGATTCGCAAGCTGAAGATTCCTAGGTGTCAAAGGGTAACTACTACAAAGATAACCAAGAACTAACATGAACTTCATCTCCTCTCTCCTCCCCAAAACTTAAAAATTCCAAACTTGTTACATTAGGGTAAATCATGCAGAAGCACTCCAGCTGTTCATTACTTTGTGAAAGCTGAATTCAGCATTCCCACCCCAACCCTCTTCTTTTAAACTTTGTTTCTCAGCGTGTAGTTCTGAAAGGATGTGTCTGATATCAGGGACCTTATCTGTCTATGATTCTCTTTACATTCTTGCCTTTTCTTCTTCCACTCCTCATTTAAAGGTTTTCCAACAGGAATATTTGGTTCCACCCAGCTCCCAAAACCCTTAGTCATCTCTAAGAAGATTCAAATTGTGTTTTTTTTAAAGCATTTGGCATCATGCTTTTCTCTCAGCATTGGGGATGAGCAGAGTGTGCTAGTCTGCGGAGGCAGCAGTGCAAAGTACAGAAGGCTTACAGCCTTAGACAGCCTGGTTTAAATCCGTCATGATACAAATTCACGACCTTCGAAAGTTACTCATTCACTATTCTAAAGCTTATTTTATTCAACTATGAAAAGAGGGAGTGGAGACTCAACTATAATCAGAGGGTTGTGAAAAGAAAATAACATATATAGCTTGTAATACAGCAAATATATACTGTGTTTGGCTCATCGTGAGAGTGTAGTTGTTTCAGCCTCCCTTCCCCTGCTTGTGTGGGATCTCACTGACTCCAGATGTGGGGGCATATACCCACACTGTAGGCCTTGAGTTATTTCTTTGCTTAACAATACAAAATATGCCTGGGGAGAGAGTGGAGCTGCCCTGGACTTGGTGGACTGCAGCTCTGTTACATCAACCCTTCTGAGGCCCATCCCCGAACAACCTCTACCCTGAGCAACCTCCAGGAAACTCTGGGTCTGCAAAGAGTTGATCTGGATGCTACCAGTTTGGACCAAAGCAGAATCATGTGGTTTCCAGAGCTGAAAGTCCCCTTAGATTTTATCTACATCAGTCCAGTTCAGTGTTAGTGACTCGGCTCTGTCCAACTCTTTGCAACCTTAGGGACTGTAGCTCGCCAGGCTCCTCTGTTCATGGGATTCTCCAGGCAAGAATACTGGAGTGGCAAGGCCATATGCATGTGAGTGGATAAACGGCTGGCATGTCAGAGGTAGGCGTTTCTGGGACTCCTTGACAGGAGAGCTCAGTGCACTCTGATTTCCACTGAGACTGTGATTTCCATGGATCAAGAAGATGTGATACATATATGCAATGGAATATTACTCAGCCATAAAAAATAATGAATTTGAGACAGTTCTAGTGAGGTGGATGAACTCAGACTCTGTTATTCAGAGTGAAGTCAGTCAGAAAGAGAAAAACAAACATACTGTATTACATATATTTGAAATCTAGGATAATGTCTTTTTAAAAATTTCTGTGTAAATTTTACTTATTTATTCAAATTTATTTATTTTTAACTGAAGGATGGTTGCTTTGCTGTGTTGTGTTGGTTTCTGTACATGTGTCCCCTCCTTCTGGAGCCTCCCTCCCACCCCATCCCACCCCTCTGGGTTGTCACAGAGCCCTGCTTTGAGCTCCCTGAGTCAGGCAGCAAATCCTGCTGGCTGTCTGTTTTAGCTGTGGTCGTGTATGTGTTTTCCATGCTACTTTCTCCATTTATCCTACCCTCTCCTTCCCCACCCCCAGGATAATGTATTTTAATAAACCAATAAATTTACATACTCAAAACAAACAAACAAGAATGCTGGAGTGGGTAGCCATTCCCTTCTCCAGGGGATCTTCCCAGCCCAAAGATCAAACCCCTTGCATCTCCTGCATTTCCTATATTGCAAACAGATTCTTTACCATCTGAGCTACCATCTAGATTAGTAACCTTTAAATTTTGTTGTAACACACACTTAGAAATCTTAGAGATTGTGACCCAGTACTAACAAATGTACTTGCACATTTACATATATAACAAGTAAAACTTTACCACAATACTTATTCTTACTATGGGCAATATACTCTATTCTATTCTATTTCAAAATAACCGACAATGCCACTAAACAGACTATTTGACTGGTGATTTGAAAAACAATGATCTATGCTAACATAATGATCTATGTTGAAAACAAATTAATTGAAATCTAGAACTTTTCCTTTTCTGCCTTATATTTTTATCTGGTCATCCTAAATAAAATCTCTATCATTTATTTTTAATGCTTATTCATAAATATTGGTTTGGAGTTTAAATCAATGTGTTCTTTTTCATGGGCTGATTTCTAATAAAATTCATAGTGTTTTTACCTGAAAGTTGTCAGTTTAGGACCTCCAGTCTTAGTACTTGGTCTAACATGTCACCAAGGGCTGCCCCTGACCTTGTGAATAACACAATGATATAATAGGTCTGAATCATCTTCTTGAGAGAAGTATTTGGCAAAATCCTAAAGGTAACTTAGGGCTTCCCAGGTGGTGCTAGTGGTTAAGAACCCACCTGTCAATTCAGGAGATGTAAGTTTGATCCCTGGGCTGGGAAGATCCCCTGGAAAAGGGCTTGGCAACCCAGTCCAGTAGTTTTACCTGGAGAAGCCCATGGACAGAGGAGCCTGGTGGGCTGCAGTCCATAGGGTCGCAAAGAGTCAGACGCCATGCAAGCAACTTAGCATGCAAAGATAACTTTATGCTTTAATTGTTCTGTTACTGAGCAAGGGCTTGTGTGCCTGCAGTGCAGAAAGCCAAGTCTGATAACAGGTATTTGCAGCAAAGTCAGGGTTTATTTGCAGGGCACTCATGCCCCACTCCAGTACTCTTGCCTGGAAAATCCCATGGATGGAAGAGCCTGGTAGGCTGCAGTCCATGGGGTTGCTAAGAGTCGGACACGACTGAGCAACTTCACTTTCACTTTTCACTTTCATGCACTGGAGAAGGAAATGGCAACCCACTCCAGTGTTCTTGCCTGGAGAATCCCAGGACGGGGGGCATCGTAGGCTGCCGTCAATGGGTCACATGGAATCGGACACAACTGAAGCGACTTAGCAGCAGCAGCATGCTTAAAAGAACTTAACCCCCTTTTGGCTTTCAGGCAAGTGTTTGTAATGACGATTTTAGAGGAGAGAGCCAAGGAGGTGTGATCAGCTCACGGATCTTCTTCTGATTGGTTGGTTGTGAGATAACAGGGTGATGCATTGAGACTCTCAGTTATCTACCTTCTGGTTGCAACCCATCAGGGGTCCAGTGCTTATGGTCAGCATGTAATCACCATCCTCCACCTGGATGAGGGTCTTCGTTTCTGCAGAATAACTCAAATATATGCATCAGATTGTTGTCTATATCCCTTTAAGAGGAACTGAAGGCAATGGCACCCTACTCCAGTACTTTTGCCTAGAAAAATCCCATGGACAGAGGAGCCTGGTAGGCTGCATTCCATGGGATGGCTAGAGTCGGACACAACTGAGCAACTTCACTTTCACTTTTCACTTTCATGCATTGGAGAAGGAAATGGCAACCCACTCCAGTATTCTTGCCTGGAGAATCCCAGGGACAGGGAATCCTGGTGGGCTGCCGTCTCTGGGGTCGCACAGAGTCGAACATGACTGAAGCAACTTAGCAGTAGCAAAGTCCAGTGACTCTGTTGTTCTAATCCTCAGCTGTTAGAATTGTTCTAATCCTCAACTGTCTAATCCTGAGTCTGATCTTTGGAACTCGGAAAGGCTCAGGAAATGAAGCCTTTTTTCCTACAAACAGGAAACAGAGAGCACAGAGGGATTTTTGTACCAGGGCAGGCCTTGTGGGGTCCTGTTTGGTTTCATCACCATCACCACCCCCGCACCCCGACCCTGCTTTTTCTTTGATGACCTTCAGTTCTTAGGAGAGCAGGGGCAGGACAAGAAAGGGCATAAATCTTGGACAGAGAGATGAATCGTAACCTTGGCAGGGGAACTCAGTTTTAGGGGACTCTGTTTCAGTCCTGGTTTGACGGCTGAAATAAGATGAACTAAATAAAATGAAAGCTGCTGTAGCTGTTGCTGACATCAGGCCAGCTTTGGGTAATTCCTGCTTCGGCCTGGCAACTTGTCTGTTTCTGCCCCAGCTTGGTGCTCTTCTCAACTTTCCTTTTAAAGTTGCCTTGTGGCAATAACAAAATTTTTTAATGCCAGTGAATAGGGAAACACAACATAAAGTCACCGCTACAAGCAAAAAATATTATTGAAATATCAGTTTATGTATGGAATGGAAAAATTTTTGAAAAATCCATGTGACTGCTGAATTCTACTCAACATATAGTCTGGCATGAATTATTAGTTAAATGGCTTAATTTTTATTTTCTTTTACTTTTCTTTTATTGATGTAGTGCCCTTGTCCCTGGCACTCTAGTGAAGTTGCCCAGTGAAGCAGATTCCTCCTGTTGAAAGAAGTAAGACAGCCTGGGCTAGTGACTCCGACTCAGATAGAATTCAATTCTGCCTCCATCATTGAACAGCTCTGTGAACTGGGCAAGGGTCTTTCTTTCTCAGATCTCCAGTCTCCTCATAACCAAGGGAATGAAATGGTTATGAGAATAAAATGGTTGTGAGAATTAAGGGGAACAATGATATTTATAACACTCAAGACTTGTGGTCTGGACATATGCATCCAAATCTGGAGTTGGTGATCTCTCACATAAATAGGGGAAGGGATGCTGAAATGACTAAACTTCCATGATGGGCCAAACACATTACATATTTTACATATTACAGGTTATATATCTTATTTTATTTTCACAACCCTCTTAGTTGACTATTATGTCTCTCCTCCCTCTTTTCATAGTTGAATAAAATAAGCTTTAGAATAGTAAGTGAATAACTTTCTTAAGGTCATGGATTAATAGTAAGTGAATAACTTTCTTAAGGTCATGGATTTGAATCATGACAGATTTGAACCAGGCTGTCTAACTGCAGGACTTCTGCGGCACTACTCTTGCCACAAACTAGCGCGTTCCCCTATTCTCAATGCTGTGAGAAACACATAATGCCAAATGCTTTTTCTTTTCTTGTCATGAAACTGTTGGAATGAAAGGTGTGAAATGCTATCTGGTTGGATTATATTTGTTTTTTAAATGAATCAGGTTGTTAGACATTCCATACATAAGTAGTCACTTATTTTGATAGGCTATAATCCATAGATTCTATAGGTATATATGGTTATGAACTGATTTCCAGTGTCTTTGGAATATTAACACTAGCCTGTAAGAAAAACTGGCTAATGGGATGGAATTGACAGGCTCGTTATTGGTGATAAAATGTGGATTTCAAACACACACTTAATTTTCCTGGGTAATAATTATTGGGTCAAATAATTCCTAAGAATAGATATACTCAATTATTCAGATTTAATAATTATTACTCATCAAAATTCCAACTGTGTTTTTGGCATTTGCATCTCTCCAAGGTGATCGTATGTCAATTTCATCCTGCATGAGGCAAGTTAGCACCTTGTTTTCCATCACAACGGTCTCTCACTTACAGAGTCATTCAGCTGCCCGCCTCGTCAGAAAAGATGATACAGAGAGAAGAAAATTGTACCTGTGTCCCCAGCTGGGTCAGCACATCCACTGTGACTTTTTGAAACGCTTCCATGAAAGTAAAATCTTTGGTTCTCGTGATGTCAGTCACACTGATCTGTATTGTTCTTCTGAGAACAGTAAATAATTCAGAGTCAAAGACAGATTGTAAGGAAGAAGGCTTATTCTGGCCTCAGTTACACTTTCTCTTGCCACAGCGATGTCATGGAGGCTCGAACAAGACCATGGCCTGTTCTCATATGCGTATCACTGCAGATGGTGCTCTGACACGCCACCTTTTTCTTCCTCTCCACCCTACCAGAAAAAAAAAAAAAAGAAATCGGGCTTCCCTGGTGCCTCAGTGACGAGGAGTCTGCCTGCCAATGCAGGAGACAGTTTCGATCCCTGGTCCGGAAAGATCCCACATGCCACGCAGCAACTAAGCCCGTGGGCCACAACGGCTGAGCCTGTGCCCTAAAGCCTGGGAACCGCAACTACCGAAGCCCTAGCACCGTAGCGCCTGCGCTCCGCAAAAATAGAAGCCACTGCCGTAAGCAATCAGTGAGCCGCAGCTAGAGAAAAGCCTGCACAACAACGAAGCCCTGGCACAGCCAAAAATAAATCAACAAAATAATTTTTTAAACAAGAAATCATATTTGAAAAAAGAAGCAAAAACTACTCATGTTTTTCCAGCCTCTTTTTCCTCCCCTTTTAACTTTTCTAGATTTCTCTTTATGTTCAGTGTAATTGACGATGTGCTCCTTTGTAGGATAGGATCAAATAATGTTAGTGCCATGATCATTCATTAGTCGACATTGAAATCTGTGTTATAGAAGAACAGGTAATGAAGAAACCCACTTCCCCTTGGCACACACACATAAGGATGACCTGTTGTGGCTCTAAAGGGAGTGGAGATACAAATTTTTGCCAAATAAAAATATATTCGTCAAAAAAGCTATAAGAAAACGTCAACATAAAATGTAGTCTATCGAAATTTTTATGACGTTACTCTGTGAATCCATTCCCCCCAGATTTAATATCTTAAAAACAATCATTAAATATCTCTCATGAGTCTATGGATGGGTTACCTGATACCTGGGTGTCTACTGCTACTCAAAATACTATAATAGTAATCATAATGCACTGAGCATCTACTGAATGCAAGAAAGTACAAAAAGTCTTTTACATACATTTTCTTTTTATATTCATAAACACTGCTATGAAATGCTTTCCAAGTATCAATTCATGGATAAGCAAAAGAAGACTCAGGGAATTTAAATAACTTACCTGGTTAGTATTGAAGGCAAAAGAAGAGGGGGCAGCAGAGGATGAGATGGTTGGATGGCATCACCAACTCAATGGACGTGAGTTTGAGCAGGTTCTGGGAGCTGGTGAAGGACAGGGGAGCCTGGCATGCTGCAGTCCGTGGGGTTGCAAAGAGTGGGACATGACTTAGCAACTGAACAACAATAGCCTGGTTATAAGGAAGCAAGCAATAATATCTCTTAATGTTCTGGAAAAAGCGCCTGGATATTGAAATCAGATGCAATGAAGATAATAAAGATAAAACAAATGGAGATGATTTGTCACGTTTAGGATACTCAGTATTTGAAAAGCCAAACAGAAATTTTAGTCAATCAAAAATATAGCAATGATAAAAATTAGATTATTTTTATAGCACATGCTATTGTCTGCACTATATTTTGTTCATTGGTGGATATATTATGGTCTGGAGCATGGACCACACCATGAAGTTATAGGCTTAGTATTAATAACATCTGGTCATGTATACATTGTTTTCAAATTCCTAACTTGATAAAGAGCATCCTGCTTTTTGGTCAGAGGAAGGCAGAATCGTCATCCGTAGTGATTTTTCTCTTCTGGTTAGATGGTCTGTATTTGTACCCTTTCATAGTCTTTGCCAGTATTCTTTGTTTTACCTCCTCCCACTCTTGTTGGTTGGTTTAGGCACTTTTTCCCCCTCCAAATGTACCAGATAATCTCGTAATTACCTCTCACTCTAGTAATCAGTATTTCTGGAATTACATTACCACCTTAGCAGAATGTGCTAAGACACTGGAAGTTATCAGCTAACTCTACTCACAATAGTTCCTCTCTTTAATGGAGTTCCCAGTAGTTCAACAAAGACTTGCAGAAGTCTCTCAGGGTCTCTTGGGTTCTACCCCATCTAAACCTCTTTTGATAAAATCCACATTTCTCAGACTGTCTGTATCAGGTTTAGGTTGGCACTCTTGTAACGTCTGGAGAATTCCCAGTAACTTTAAGAATCTGCATCCCAATCTATTCCCTTTTAGGACATTCTATTATCACCCCCCAAAGACTCTGTCTCCAGCCTCATGCAGGTGTGATCACTCTTGCAGTTGCATTCACTCTTAGGTTCTAACTTCTCGATATCAGACAGAGCTTGGCTTCAATATTACTTGAGTGGTGTAACCCTCAAAAAAACATTGAACCTGTATCACCAGAGATTTTCTATTGGGAAAATGGAAAATTGTCCCTCTCTTATAAAGTTGTCCCTCTCTTATATGTTGTTGTTATTGTTGTTTAGTTATTAAGTCAACTTAGTGTCTCTTTTGTGACCCCATGGACTCTAGCCTACCAGGCTCCACTCTCCATGGAATTTCCCAAGCAAGAATACTGGAGTGGGTTGTCATTTCCTTCTCCAGAAGATCTTCCTGACCCATGGATCGACCTGCGTCTTCTGCATTGGCAGGCAGATTCTTTACCACTGACCCACCAGGGAAGCTGTAGGTTAAATAACACGTGTTCAGTTCAGTTCAGTCACTCAGTGATATCCGACTATTTGCGACCCCATGAATCGCAGCACACCAGGCCTCCCTGACCATCACCAACTCCTGGAGTTCACTCAGACTCACGTCCATCAAGTTACTGATGCCATCCAGCTGTCTCATCCTCTGTCATCCCCTTCTCCTCCTGCCCTCAATCCCTCCCAGCATCAGAGTCTTCTCCAATGAGTCAACTCTTCGCATGAGGTGGCCAAAGTACTGGAGTTTCAGCTTTAGCATCATTCCTTCCAAAGAAATCCCAGGGATGATCTCCTTCAGAATGGATGGGTTGGATCTCCTTGCAGTCCAAGGGACTTTCAAGAGTCTTCTCCAACACCACAGTTCAAAAGCATCAATTCTTCAGCACTCAGCCTTCTTCACAGTCCAGCTCTCACATCCATACATGACCACAGGAAAAACCACAGCCTTGACTAGACGAACCTTTGTTGGCAAAGTAATGTCTTTGCTTTTGAATATGCTATCTAGGTTGGTCATAACTTTCCTTCCAAGGAGTAAGCGTCTTTTAATTTCATGGCTGCAGTCACCATCTGTAGTGATTTTGGAGCCCAGAAAAATAAAGTCTGACACTGTTTCCACTGTTTCCCCATCTATTTCCCATGTAGTGATGGGACCAGATGCCATGATCTTAGTTTTCTGAATGTTGAAGTACCTATTCCCCATCTGGCACATAGCAACTATTTAAATACTATTTTCTGGTGTCTTCTCTTGCTTAGGGTGCCTGAAGACTATTCCCCTGGCCCATCATTAAGTCTGTTTCTACCATTTTATGAGGAATCTCACCTCATCCACCTTTCCAATGTAATATCCCAAACTATCTGCTTTACATTAGCTGCCTTTAAGATCCCTAGCTGAATTCTATCTTCTCCTATTTTAAAGTCACTTTCCAAGTTTAACCCATTTATACATTTATGTTCTACCCTCAAGCGATGTTTCTTGAGATTAGTTCATTTTCCCCTCCTATTCATTTATTTTAGTGAGGTACTGACATGAACTTGAAATAGAAAGTTTTCAGTCTGCCAAAGAGTTCGAGTTTCTCATCAGCATGTTTGGGTTGCCCTTGTGCACACACCTCTAGTGTGGTCCATTTCTTCTCTCCCTTCAGGGCTCAGCTTGGGAATCCTCTCCAGAAAGTCTTCCCTCACCCCCCTGCTCTGCCCCACCCCTACTAGAGACTTTTCTTCCCCGAGGTCCCTTCCCATCTGGGGAAATGGCCCCTCTCACATGGGATCAGCTCATTTTTAATTCAGGGAAAGTTGATATCACCTTCCAGCGAAAGAGTGACCCCATAACTTAGGTCACCAACTCTGCCCACATCCCCACATTCTCTCAGGCTTTTCCCTTTGGTACCCACATCAACATGTCCATCTCCTAGCCTCCTGAATAGACGTAAGATCTTGTGATATTAAAATGCTTTCAACTTACTGAAATTGCAACAGGCCTTTTGGGGGTGGGGGTGGGGGAGGAGCACTGTTATTCCTTTTCTCACTTGTCCTCATGCTTACCACTCAAAATACACATGTTCTGGGCATATGCTGGCACAAATACACAGACATACTGACTTTGAAAGAGGCATATTTTTTGCACTCCTTGACATCTGCTTATGTTGGTTAAACACATAGCTCTTGTGTTCGTGTTTCAACATGGTCAAAAAACACACTCGGATGTGTCAAGCCTGTGTGTGTCCTCTTTAATAACTGATGTAAATCTTTGCCAACACAATCTAGCATCACCTTAGTCACTTAGGGACCGCACTGAAGTGCACGGGGAGTGGCTGGTTGGATGAGCCCATCATTTGTTGGATTGGTGGGTGGCGGATAGATGATGTCATCCTTTCTCGCACTCCTCCCCTGCTATCTCTTTTTTGCTCCTTTTTTTGTTCCTTAAGAGAAATCAGATCCGTTTTCCTGTCAAGACTGAAGTACATTAAGAAAAATCAGGATTGAGTTCTCATTGTGGATAAATTGAGGCATTGGCTTCCCTGGTGGTTCAGCAGGTAAAGAGTCTGCCTGCAGTGCAGGGGGTGAGAGCTCAACCCCTGGGTCAGGTAAAGAGTCTGCCTGCAGTGCAGGGGGTGAGAGCTCAACCCCTGGGTCAGGTAAAGAGTCTGCCTGCAGTGCAGGGGGTGAGAGCTCAACCCCTGGGTCAGGTAAAGAGTCTGCCTGCAGTGCAGGGGGTGAGAGCTCAACCCCTGGGTCAGGTAAAGAGTCTGCCTGCAGTGCAGGGGGTGAGAGCTCAACCCCTGGGTCAGGTAAAGAGTCTGCCTGCAGTGCAGGGGGTGAGAGCTCAACCCCTGGGTCAGGTAAAGAGTCTGCCTGCAGTGCAGGGGGTGAGAGCTCAACCCCTGGGTCAGGTAAAGAGTCTGCCTGCAGTGCAGGGGGTGAGAGCTCAACCCCTGGGTCAGGTAAAGAGTCTGCCTGCAGTGCAGGGGGTGAGAGCTCAACCCCTGGGTCAGGTAAAGAGTCTGCCTGCAGTGCAGGGGGTGAGAGCTCAACCCCTGGGTCAGGTAAAGAGTCTGCCTGCAGTGCAGGGGGTGAGAGCTCAACCCCTGGGTCAGGTAAAGAGTCTGCCTGCAGTGCAGGGGGTGAGAGCTCAACCCCTGGGTCAGGTAAAGAGTCTGCCTGCAGTGCAGGGGGTGAGAGCTCAACCCCTGGGTCAGGTAAAGAGTCTGCCTGCAGTGCAGGGGGTGAGAGCTCAACCCCTGGGTCAGGTAAGGTCTGCCTGCAGTGCAGGGGGTGAGAGCTCAACCCCTGGGTCAGGTAAAGAGTCTGCCTGCAGTGCGGGGTGAGAGCTCACCCCTGGGTCAGGTAAGAGTCTGCCTGCAGTACAGGGGGTGAGGCTCAACCCCTGGGTCAGGTGGTCTGCCTGCGTGCGGGGGTGAGGCTCAACCCCTGGGTCAGGTAAGAGTCTGCCTGCAGTACAGGGGTGAGAGCTCACCCCTGGGTCAGGTAAGAGTCTGCCTGCAGTACAGGGGGTGAGAGCTCAACCCCTGGGTCAGGTAAAGAGTCTGCCTGCAGTGCAGGGGGTGAGAGCTCAACCCTGGGTCAGGTAAAGAGTCTGCCTGCAGTGCAGGGGGTGAGAGCTCAACCCCTGGGTCAGGTAAAGAGTCTGCCTGCAGTGCAGGGGGTGAGAGCTCAACCCCTGGGTCAGGAAGATCCCTGGAGAAGGAAATGGTAACCCATTCCAGCATGCTTGCCTGGGAAATCGCTCGGATGGAGGAGCCTGGTGAGCTACAGTCCACGGGGGTCACAAGAATCGAACACAGTTTAGTGACTAAAGCACCACCAAGAGTGAAGTTAAGTGACTCTTTTTCACTCTGTTCTGCCATTTTGCCATCCGTCTATAGGAAAACATGGGTGCTCTGATTGTATACATTTGAGGACAGTACATACTATCTTGGTGACTTTCTCGGTTATTATAGACTTAAATGTTAAATATTCTGATTTGGAAGAATCTAAATTTACAACTATAGCATGGCACCATCCCTAGCTTTTATACACAGAGAATGGCACAAGTTTCTTCCATTTTCTTCATTTGCATATTGAAATTCTATTCACAATGATCATTTATTTACATATATATATTCAAATGGTTGTGTTTCACAGCATTGCATTTTATGAGACAGGCTACCTTCATCCATATTTTATTGCAAAGAGATTACCGTTACTCCTAGGTATTTTTAAATATGAGCAATGGTTGCTTACACAACAGAAAAAAATTTAAACAACCTGAAACACACAGAAACAACCCATCAAATTCAGATGACTACAAGTATGGCTGGAAGGTTACAGCTCCTGTCCAAACTAAATCCTTTAGCAATGACTGCATTGCCTTTAATTCTGTAAATGACAGCCTCCCAGTAGGCTGCATTATTCTGATCACACTTACATCCGTGCTATAATTGGCTGCCCATGAAACTCTCATCGCAGACAGCCTTGTTAGCTCATGGGGAAGAATGGTACAGGCAACACATCAAAAGGTTGAATATGGAAAAGGAATGAAACAGCCTAGCAGCCTGCTGAATCCTGGTAATTGAAGAGCAGGAGAATCTTTGTGTGTGTGTGTGTGTGTGTGTGTGTGTGTGTGTGTGTGCGCGCGCGCGCATGCACACATCCATACAGTAGTCCCTCTGCTGAGGACCGCCAAATGAGGGGACAATAATAATCTGTGGAGGAACAGAGATACTATGAGACAAAAGCACACTGGTGAAGAGCACGCAATTCACAGAATAACTTCCCAGTCTTAGATGACACCTGCTAGTGCTGCTTCCAAACACCTGTGCAATTATCTTCCGATCTTAGTGATCAATGGGTTTGATCATGACAGTCCAGAGGGTCTGAGGCTTTGGCTTTTTGCCCTTCCTTTAAATTGAGAAGTGTAATGGAGAACAAGAGCATTTACAGTGGGAATTCTTATTTCCAAGTGGATTTGAAAGCATAGAAAGATGTAAAGGGAATTGCTCTTAGAATCAGGATTTGATCCCAGATTAATTGAATCTTGGCTATGTAATGTTGGAGGGAACTCTCAACCTTCCATACAACAACGTGAATCAGCTGCATGTTATTGTAAAGCAATTATACCCCAATTAAAAAAAATTTTTAATGGTCAATAAGCATAAAAGGATAAACAAGCAGAAAATAAAAGTAAAAACAAACAAACAATGAACCTTACAACAAGCAGTTGGCTTGACTATTACATGGGGATTGTAATGTCTGCTTTGTAGGGTTCTCTGAGGACTGAATAACTTGATGTGGCAAGCACCATGTGTGATTATGTTTCTTAGTAGACAGTTGTAGTTGTAGATACTGCTATTTCTATTTGTTGGGAGAAAATATCAGCACTAAAATAGTAAAGATTTCTTACGGATAATTGTAGCATGACTGAATAATTGATGGTATCCTTCCTGTCCAAACTGTATCTGTGGTAAATAATTGATGGAATCCAAACTGTGGAAAATTCGTAAAGAGATGGGAATACCAGAACATCTTACCTGCCTCTTGAGAAACCTATATGCAGGTCAGGAAACAACAGTTATAACTGGTCATGGAAAAACAGACTGGTTCCAAATTGGGAAAGGAGTATGTCAAGGCTATATATTGTCGCCCTGCTTATTTAACTTATATGCAGAGTACATTATGAGAAATGTGGGTTGGATGAAGCACAAGCTGGAATCAAGATTGCTGGGAGAAATATCAATAACCTCATATATGCAGATGACACCACCCTATGGCAAAAAGTGAAGAAGAACTTAAGAGCTTCTTGGTGAAAGTTAAAGAGAAGAGTGAAAAAGTTGGCTTAAAACTCAACATTCAAAAAATGAAGATCATGGCATCCAGTCCCATCACTTCATGGCAAATAGATGGGGAAACAATGAAAACAGTGAGAAACTTTATTTTTGGGGGCTCCAAAATCACTGCAGATGGTGCCTGCAGCCATGAAATTAAAGACACTTGCTCCTTGGAAGAAAACCTCTGACCAACCTAGACAGCCTATTAATAAGCAGAGACATTACTTTGCTGACAAAGGTCCGTTTAGTCAAAGCTATTGTTTTTCCAGTAGTCATGTATGGATGTGAGATTTGGACTATAAAGAAAGCTGAACACCAAAGAATTGATGCTTGTGAACTGTGATGTTGGAACAGACTCTTGAGAGTCCCTTGGACTGCAAGGAGATCCAACTACATCAATCTTGAATATTCATTGGAAGGACTGATGCTGAAGCTGAAGCTCCAACACTTTGGCCATCTGATGTGAAGAACTGACTCATTGGAAAAGACCCTGATGCTGGGAAGGATTGAAGGTGGGAGAAGGGGACAACAGAGATGGTTGGATGACATCACTGATTCCATGGACGTGAGTTTGACTAAGCTCCAAGAGTTGGTGACGAACAGGGAAACCTGGTGTGCTGCAGTCCATGGGGTCACAAAGAGTCAGACATGACTGAGCAACTAAACTGTACTGAGCTGAACTGAGCTTCCTGTCCTCTTTATAAGGAAAAGAGGAAGAAACATCTTCTCCACGTGGTGCAGGAGCACAGAGCCGCACGAAGGAATACAATCCACACAAGTTTACTCCATCAGCATGTAATGTATCTCTTCCTCATAGTTACCCTGCTTATGGGATTCTCTTCCTGACCCTCAAACTAACCCCTGAATTATGCACTCAAATAAAACTCTTACCCATAGAGTTTTATAGAATGGGATATCCTTCCTTTACAAAGAGAGCAGAAATGATTGCCATTGTCCTGTAATCAGAACAATAGTTTTCAGTTTCCTCTTTGAAGTAGAAGCTCTGTGCTATCCACATTATCTCCTTGAAGACCAACACACTTCTTCCCTCAGCCTCCTGGAGTGTCTGTTGCCAGTGGCTCACGGCTGAGTCTTTCCCTCGGACTTTCAGCCAACAGGAGCCGATTCACCCAAGGTTGCATCCCTTTCTTGTGGTTGCCTTTATCCAATGACTGAGGGGTGGAGGGTATGAGAGTGAGCCCTCTTGTCTCAATATGGGACTGCCCTGAAGGGTCCTCCAAGGTCCAGAACTTCCTGTGAAATCAGAGGATCCCTCTTCTAGAATTGCATGACAGGCAAGTTTCCCTTCTGCCTTCTTCCTTTCTTGAATCACTGATATGAGTTGTTCTAAAAGCACTCAAGTGTCAGTTAGCGTCCAGGAAGCAGATGCCAAATGAGAATTAGACATGCAAGCATCTATTGGGGAAAATGCTTGTGAAACAGAAAGAGCCGAGGATGCAAGAAGATGCTGGAGAACCGTTGGACCGGGCTGTGGGCCTGACACCGACGGAGGGACAGAGGAAAAGAACTAAGGTTAAGAAAAGCCTCAATCTGTAGTATAATCCTGAAAAATTCTTAGTGGAGCTGACGAGGCTTCTAGAGCATTGTCTGCTTCTTAGAGTTGGGCAGAAGTAAATAGTCCAGCTCTATTTCCCCTGCTGTGGTAAGTCATGGCCTGGAGGAGCCCAGGGAGACCATGGTCATAGTGTGAATGGTGCACACACACACACAAAATGAAGTCATGACATCTAGAAATTCTCATCCAACCTCTTTCCTTGTAGCTGATTGTTTTATGGGTTGATTCAAGTGACATCGCCATGGTTACCAAATCTCCTTGATTATCTTCACCCCAGAGGGTGAACATCTTGGTCACATGGTCACCTCGCAGGGAACCTGATCTGAGAGAGCTGGTGTCAGGAGTGTTCTGTGGAATTCTAAAATGGAACTTTGAAGCTGGATGATGTATGGGCTGGCTGGTGATGAAGACCCTGCCTGTAAGTGAAGTGCTCAAAGTCCCTGGGATGAGGCAGCTCTGCAATTGTTAACTGCAATTGTTAATTGTTTTGCTGATGGTACACTGGGATGGGGCATGGGATGGAAGGCATGCAGTGGCAGTGCAATGTCTCAGGTCTACAAGGGGATGGAGCCATCATATTACAAAGACAGATATCAGAAGGGTGTTGCTGAGTGAAATTTTTGCCCTGGAGAGAGACAATGAAAGGTTGAGAGTGATTAATCACCAATTGAAGGCAAAATGTGAAACTCAGAGGGTCTCTTTGGCAGCACAGAAAGAGACTCTTATCTCCTCTAGACAGAGGGCAGAGCAGGCCAAAGATCAGTTCCAAGACTTAATTATAAGGATAACAAAGCTCCAGCAAAGGTTACATTTTCACCTCTGGAGAAGCTGCTTTCTCAAGGCCAGGGCCCTTGATGAGGAAGAGTAAACCCTGACATGTCTAAATCAATGCCTTCGAAAATATGAACGTCCCAGATGTTTACAAAGTCGTGGGGCTGCAGAAGTGGCCTGTTTCTCCCTGTTAAGCATCACCCCTCCCTTCTGTCTTGAAGAGATGAAGGCACTTCTGCCTGCAGGACAGCATGCAGTCATGTTAGCATCCACCGCTTCTCTGTTTTCCTGGCCACTAGACTAGCAATTAGAGCCAGGTTTTTTATATAACATGCTGGGAAGTGCTGGGCTCAGTAAGGAAGGAAAGAACTATACTCTGAAAGGGTTGCTGATAAACTTCTGCCACAGACTCTCACAACATCTTCTCTTATGTCCAGTCATCAGAGAAATGAAAATACAGGGATCCTGAAACCACAGTTTCAGCTGAGCTAATGGGACAAAGTGTAAGTCTGCTGCAAATAAGGGTAACATGGGTCCTTTCCTCAAGTCTGGAAGGATGAAGGGAAAAAACAAAAACAAGTCTCTCAAAAGGTAAAAGACAGATTTTCTTTTCTAGAGTAGGTGGGGCACAGAGGGAGTGGCCGAGTTCCCCGGAGGGAATGGAGATTTCATGGAGGAGAGAACTCCAGGCTCATCGCAGGATGAAGAAAAAAAGCAAGAGACAGGAAACCATGGACTGAACAATCACAGTGCTTTCAAAAATCAGAAACAGTTGGGCTAAACCTGGGGATAAAGATGAGGAGATATACAACTGGAGGAAAAAAAAAAACAAAGGACACAATTATGGAGGGTTTCATAGACCATGGTAAGATGCTAAGAAGTTTGGACTTTATTCTGCTTTGTGGTTGTTGATTTGAATTTTATATTGAAATATTTTAAACTATTTTAATAACTAATCAAAGAAAACCCTTTCAAATATGTTTAAAAAAAAACCTATGTTTGGACACACTAGAGATGGCCAACACAATTAACTTGGGCTGCCAAGTTCACATCCATTTGCTCAGCTTTCAAAATAAAGCTTCTCCTGTCATTTCCATTTAATTGCAAAAATATCATGAGGTGGCAAAAATGGGTATTAAAAAACCTGTTCCTAATTTCAAGTGTTTATCAGTGTGAATTAGGGTTTTTAAAATTTCTCTAAAGTCTAAACCAAGCACAGAAATAAAATTGGACATCAAGGTTGATGTAAAAGTAAAATTTTATTCACATGGCTGATTGGAAATTTTGGTAATCACTTTAATAATCTCAATGTTCTCATTGATCAACTAGTTGGGATTCATAGAATAAATTACAGTAATACAATACCCATCAGTTTCAAATACTTAACGCTTTGAGGTATTATTTTGTTTCCAAACAGTATCCCACCGGTACAAAAGAGGAATTAAAAATTGCAAGCATAGATAATGGCAAGCCAATAAAGGATTTTAAAAGCAATGAGATAATTCTTTTAAAAATTTGAAAAAAATCATACTGATGGTGAAGTCACAAAAGAATTAGAGAAAAGTCTGAGGCATAGATTTTTGAATCCAGGAATGAGCTGGCCCTATGACTAGAAGTATTGATGGGATGGGAGAGGACAGAAGAGAGGAAGGATGGTGTGGACTTCTTGAGGAGGAAGCATCTGTAGCTCTTGAGGAGGATTCTGATGAATGATGAATAGATGGGGTGGTGTTCAGTGACTGGGTGGGCATTGATGGCTTCTTCATCTTTGACTTTTTATACAAGCTTAGTACAGGAGCTCTCACATATAAAAATGTTCAGTAAATATTTTTGAAGTGTTAAAATGTATGCCAAACAACAGTGCTTTGGTTGGCTCACAATACTTGGAGAAGTCCCATCCAAAGACTTGTATGATCTCACGGACTGTTCCTGTTTTTCCTCTTGAGGGGCTTTGTCAAAAAGAAGGATGCAGTGTAATGTCTGTCATTTTTCTTCTAAATCAAGGATAACTTCTACTAAGAAAACTCACTTTTAAGAAATCCTTATGCATCATTATACTTTGGGTGGCCTGTGAATGGAAAATCCTCTTGCACCCCAATCTAGTGGGTGGTATTTCTAGAACTGCATTTGGAAGGCAATAGAAATGCTTTCACCAGAGCTCCAGACAAACTCCCCTGTGCTCTTGTATGTATTACAGATATTTAGGGAAAATAATTATTTTTAAAGCAATTACAAATTCATAGGAAGGTGCAAAGAAATGCACAGGGATTTTCTGTGCACCCTACAAGAGGAGATATATTTTTAAAGGATCTTGAAATTAATTTCCTAGTCTTAAGGAATATATATATATATATATATATATATATAATGATATTGGGTAAGCAGGAATCTGGGGAATTAAGGCAGAAAATAGCAATATTGATATGGTAATGACTCATTAGGTTTTCCCAAGAGCAGCTAAGTGTTGCTATGTTTCTAAAGGTGTTCTGTTTGGACCAATGACAAAATCCTCACACGTATGTGGGACCTGAGACAGTAAGCATATTTCTCTGGTATTTAATTAACTCTACAGAAAGTAAGGCAAATAAAATCCATTTCTAAAGGAAAACAGCAATCACAGCTAGTAGAAAGCATCATTTAAACGCACCCATGCCCACTTTCACAGACACACGCATACACACACACATGCAAAATTAGGCTGACTGGATTTTAAATTTGAAATATGCTCATTTCTTATGTGCAGTGCACTTCTAATTATCTTGGTCTTTTCATTGGCCCCAAATGCCAAATATTATAGAAGAGTTTCATACAACATTTGGCAAAATTCCTTTGAAAATTAAGACTAATTCTGACATCTGATTTTTTTTTTTTTTTGCACCAAAATTTTCTCCTAACTCTGAATAGTTGGTCACACGGTTGAGCCTCATGGGGCATTTCAACCCTTGCTCTTCTGTCCTGTCGCTAACCAGAGAGATCACAAAGCCCAGAAAATGTGCTATGGTCATATTCTATGCATTTTTCAGGCCAGTGATATAATAGTCTTACCTGAGATTTCATAACTTGAGATGGTTTTCACACATTATCTTTTTTCATTTATCAACAAGCCTATGGGGCAAGGGGGAAGGCAATGGCACCCCACCCCAGTACTTTTGCCTGGACAGTCCCATGGACGGAGGATCCTGGTAGACTCCAGTCCATGGGGTCGCTAGGAGTCTGACATAACTGAGTGACTTCACTTTGACTTTTCACTTTCATGCATTGGAGAAGGAAATGGCAACCCACTCCAGTGTTCTTGCCTGGAGAATCCCAGGTGAGCTTCCGTCTATGGGGTCGCACAGAGTCGGACACGACTGAAGCGACTTAGCAGCAGCAGCAGCATGGGGCAAGTATTACTTCCCTGTTTAATTGTATAGAAAGTTGAGGGTTGGAAAGAAGTTGTTGCTGTTCAGTCTCTAAGTCATGTCCGCCTCTTTGTAACTGCGTGCACTGCAGCATGCCAGGCTTCCTTGTCCTCCACTATCTCCCAGAGTTTGCTCAAACTCACATCCATTGAGTTGGTGATGCCATCCAACCATCACAACTTCTGTGACCCTCTTCTTCTTCTGCCCTCAATCTTTTCTAGCATCAGAGTCTTTCCCAGTGAGTTGGCTCTTTGCATCAGGTGGCCAAAGTATTGGAGCTTCAGCCTCAGTATCAGTTCTTCCAATGAATATTCAAGTTTGATTTCCTTTAGGATTGACTGGTTTAATCTCCTTGCTGTCCAAGGGATTCTCAAGAATCTTCTCCAACACCACAGTTCAAAAACATCAATTCTTTGGTACTCAGCCTTCTTTATGGTCCAACTCTCACATCTGTACATGACTACTGGAAAAAACCATAGTTTTGACTGTATGGATCTTTGCTGGCAAAGTGATGTCTCTGCCTTTTCATGCGATGTCTAGGTTTGTCAAAGCTTTTCCTCCAAGGAACAAGTGCCTTTTAATTTCATGGCTGCAGTCACCATCCACAGTGATTTTGGAGCCCAAGGAAAAATCTGTCAATGTGTCCACTTTATCCCCATCTATTTACCATGAAGTGATAGGACAGGATGCTGTGATCTTAGTTTTTTGAAAGGAAAGAAATTATAAGGATATAATGTATAGCACCAGGAATACATTCAATATGTTATAATAACTTTGTATGCAGTGAAATCTATAAAGATACCGAGTTATTATGTTGTGCACCTGAAGCTAATATAATATTGTTAGTTAACTGTACTTCAATAAAGAAAAAGGAAGTCAAGGGTTGGCATGATGGAGAGGTTTACCCTATATCAAAGAACTAGTTAGTAGCAAGGTCTGGATTAAGATCCCTCGATTTCTGTTTCTAAGCCCAGTGATCTTTCTTCTCTACCATAATAGCTATTCCATTTGTAACTGATAATAGTCTCAAATTTTTTCTGAGACTACCATCAGTGAATTTTTCAATAAAATGGCTGGATGCCCCAAATTCCAAATTCTGGGTACCTTAGCATACTAGAATATCTCCAAGACTGATGAAGGCCTTCCCATTTGGCTCTAGCTCCAATTTTTTTTTGTTTCTATTGCCTCGTGAATCTCTGCTCTGCACTGTGCGTCTTCAACTCACATCCCCTTTCTGGAGGTACAAACAGGTAACTGGGCTTTCACTGACAGAAGGTGGATGGGTTGGCAGATGCCTCTTCTAAGTGTGTCCTAGAGACACTCAGATGTGTGGTCCTCTGTGTCTTTTCCTTCCCTAGGGTAGAAATGGCTACAACCAGAACTATATCTGAAGCCATATCTTGCAGATGACAGAGATGACCTTAGCTGGGGTTCATGATTAATCAAGTGGAGGAGAGCCATGTTCTGAACAGATACACCCTAGATAATCATGTGAGAAATAAATTTCAATATTCCTTAAATCACTGAATTATTAATACTGTTGTCATATCCTAACTAATTCAACCTTCCTCACCAAACATACCCATTAAAGTGGCTTTCTAACCAAAGGTCAATTTCTCTTCCTAAAACTGAATTCTATCGTTAGCTTAGCCAAATCAGCTTTTTCAATAGTATACTATGTTCCCATTATACTATGTAGGATGGTATAAAAATACTGGAAAAAACATAGGGCCTAAAGTCAGGCAGACTTGGGTTCAAGTATGAATTACATATTTTTTACCTAGGTGACATTGGCTCAATTCTGAACCAAAATTTCATCTTATGAGAAAAATGGGCTCTTTGGGGAGAAATAAATATGATGATATGTGTAAAATACAATATCACAGGTTTCCTGAATATTTGATACATGGTATGGCAGAAAGTGAAGAGGAACTCAAAAGCCTCTTGATGAAAGTGAAAGTGAAAGTGGAGAGTGAAAAGGTTGGCTTAAAGCTCAACATTCAGAAAACGAAGATCATGGCATCTGGTCCCATCACTACATGGGAAATAGATGGAGAAACAGTGGAAACAGTGTCAGACTTTATTTTTCTGGGCTCCAAAATCACTGCAGATGGTGACTGCAGCCATGAAATTAAAAGACGCTTACTCCTTGGAAGGAAAGTTATGACCAACCTAGATAGCATATTCAAAAGCAGAGACATTACTTTGCCAACAAACGTTCGTCTAGTCAAGGCTATGGTCTTTCCTGTGGTCATGTATGGACGTGAGAGCTGGACTGTGAAGAAGGCTGAGCGCCGAAGAATTGATGCTTTTGAACTGTGGGGTTGGAGAAGACTCTTGAGAGTCCCTTGGACTGCAAGGAGATCCAACCAGTCCATTCTGAAGGAGATCATCCCTGGGATTTCTTTGGAAGGAATGATGCTAAAGCTGAAACTCCAGTATTTTGGCCACCTCATGCGAAGAGTTGACTCATTGGAGAAGACTCTGATGCTGGGAGGGATTGGGGGCAGGAGGAGAAGGGGACGACAGAGGATGAGATGGCTGGATGGCATCACTGACTCGATGGATGTGAGTCTGAGTGACCTCCGAGAGCTGGTGACGGACAGGGAGGCCTGGCGTGCTGCAGTTCATGGGGTCGCAAAGAGTCGGACACGACTGAGCAACTGATCTGATCTGATCTGATGCAACCAATAATATTAGTAATAGTTATTACTCATAGAGCAATGTTTCAGGCTTTCTCTTGGTTAAAAAACATATATTGTGAACCATGTTCCAAGAGGAATAGACAGTCAATCCTTGGAGTGCATGTCTGCTAAGTTGCTTCAGTCACATCTGACTCTTTGCAACCCTATGGACCCTATGGGATTCTCCAGGCAAGAATACCAGAGTGGGTTGCTGTGCCCTCCTCCAAGGAATCTTCTTGACCCAGGGAATGAAACCACATCTTTTACATCTCCTGCATTGCAGGCATATTCTTTACTACTGAGCTATGGAGGAAGCCCCAGTCCTCAGGGACCCAACCTGTAATGTGAGAGATGTGGATACTTAAGCTACCTTACTTATTTTCTCCTGGATTATGGTCTCTTTTTAAATTATGTATTTTTTTTTTTTTTTTTTTTTACCAACCAACACTCCTTTTCTAACCTATATTTGCATAATGGCATAGTAAGTTTTTTACTATTCCAGAAATTTGGTTTCCAGGACTGATACTTTGTCGTTAATAAGCTTAATAATACTTTGCCCTTAATAATACTTTGTCCATTCAAAAGTTTTCGTTAATCTTAACTCTGATACTCTTATGTGATAATTGATGGAACATTTGAATTCTTAGTGCCTTCACTTTCCAATCTCTGAAAAGCTAGATGAAAATTTTTGTGGATGAGGAAAATGATTCATGGAAGTGAAGTGAAGTGAAGTGAAGTTGCTCAGTCGTGTCCAGCTGTTTGTGACCCCATGGACTGTAGCCTGGGTTACAAATGTAGAAGGTGCAACATTAATATGTTAACCCAATTAAGGCTTCCATTCCTTAGTTTTTTTTTTTTTTTTTTTTCTTAAAACATGTTTAAAATATGTATTTTGTATTTTGGGGTAAATATAAAGATGTTTTTAAAATATTAGTATTAAAAATTGCCATAGATCATCTTAACACTCATTGTTAATATTTTGGTCAAATTGCTTTTATTCCCTTTTCAACACACACACACACAGTTTTGTTTTGTCCTTGTTTCTGCTTTTTTCTAAGTTTGAGTTCATACCATTCCACTTCATATTTTTCTCTTATTCACTGAATATCATGTAGTAAACATTTTTCTACCCAAGGAACATTTCTAGGGCCCAATTTACATTATGCCACAGTAACCATTTAAATCTGCAATGACAGTCAGAGAAAGTTTTGAATTCCTAAATTTTCTTTTGTGGCAGCCTTTCTGCAGCTGTTATGAGAAATGCTGCTTTTGTCAAAAAAAATTCTCTTGGCTCTTATCACCTGACTGTCACTTATTCTACAGAACTCTAGTGCTGTTAGCCAGTGGGGCATTCACTGGGGTACTCTCTGTAGTGGAGATAGGGAGTCCTGTAGTTCATTACCAGGCTTTTAGCAGGCTTCCCAGGTGGGTTCAATCCCTGGATCGGGAAGATCCCCTGCAGAAGGAAATGGCAACCCACTCCAGTATTCTTGCCTGGAAAATCCCATGGACAGAGGAGCCTGAAGGGCTACAGTCCACAGGGTGGAAAAGAATCAGACACAAGTAAAGCGACTTAGCACGCATGAAGGTAGTTCATTATTAGCAGACTTATCTTTAACTTTCCCTTCAAACACTCATAAATAACACACAAAACTCTTATGTCTGTGCTTTGAATTACCTTTTATTTTTCTTTCAAGTATTATATTTCAAGTATCATGTCTTAGTAACCAGAATACTGTAATATACTAAAGGTAATACTATCAAGATTGGCAATAGTGGTGACTTTTCATAGTCTGGTGGTTTAGGTATTCTACAGAGAGGGGACTCAACTCGGACCCTGGAAATGTCTAAAACCCCTGATTATGAAGTATTGGAAGATTGAATGTTCAAGCTAAATATTAATATACATGTTATATATAAGATGAGAGAGTTATTGCATTGCAGCTAACAGATGCAGACTGAGGGTGGGGAAGAAAGTTGTTTTTTTTTTTATGTTTTTAGCCGATAGTTTATACTATCTCTCCCTTTCCCCATCAGACATGCCAAGAACACTTAGTAGATTCATAATGCTAAACTGGCAACTGAGTTTAAAGGCAGGGGTGGGTAGGGGGAAGATGAAAACCAAGGGACTCCATTAGAAATTGCCTCTGCTATCTCATTAATCTCTTCCAGCAAATAATACATGCGGAACTCAGGCTATTGAGGTCTCCAAAGAATATCATTTTTTTGGGGGGGTTATAACAAATTAAAGAAATAAATTAAGTCACTAACCCAGCAGGGAAGTACTTGAAATCCTGGGCTCTGTAGTCTTTACTGCTGTTCTGGAATTACAGTAACAAAGAGATCTTTTCTGGAAATACATGTATTTAAAAGGTATATTATATGCATATATGTAAATTGCCAATGTAGTTTTGCTTTTTATTATTAGCCTTGCACGTGTGCCTGCTAAGTCATTTCAGTCGTGTCTGACTCTTTGCAACCCCATGGTCTGTAGCCCTCCAGGCTCCTCTGTCCATGGGATTCTCCAGGCAAGAATACTGGAGTGGGTTGCCATGCCCTCCTCCAGGGGATCTTCCTGACCCAGGGATGGAACCTGCATCTCTTATGTCTCCTGCATTGGCAGGAGGGCTCTTAAACACTAGTACTATCTGGGAAGCCCTTAGTGTACCGCAAAAGCCCCTTCTGTGCCCCAAACCCCAAAATTTGTATCCTTTACTCACTAATTCCAAATAGAGAATAACTGTTGTTAAATAGAGTGGAAGTAAGAATTCAATGTTCTTTTATATAGAAACAGAGACAGACACAGCCCATCCTTGGTTTTTTTTTTTTTTTTTTGGCTTGCTTATTTCTTTCCTTGTTTTGTGACTTGCTTGGAATAATTTTGTGGAATCTGTCTCATCACAGAGTACAGTCACTGATGTCTCTGCTTATTTTTTAAAATCATTGATTTTATGATTAAGTCTGGCTTTCTAGGGTCTATATAATAGTGCCCGTTAACTATTGGTTAGAGGTTGTGCTTAAATGGTTTTAGTCAGTAAAGTGTTATTCACTCAGTTGTGTCCAACTCTTTGCGACCTCTTGAACTGTAGCCCACCAGGCTCCTCTGTCCATGAGATTCTTTAGGCAAGAAGACTGGAGTGGATAGCCATTCCCTTCTCCAGGGATCTTCCTGACCCAGGGATTGAACCCACATCTCCCACGTTGCAGGCAGATTCTTTACTGTCTGAGTCACCAGGGAAGCCCTTCAGTCAGTAAACTTTCCACCTTTACCAACGTAAAGGGGGTGGACGGGAGTTGGATTACACTTAAATGGAAGAAAGTTTACTGTTCTTCTCCAGCTGTTACTTGCAACTGAGTTCCCTCCTGTCTCTCACAGGGGCATTTACACACTCCCAGAGGGACAGGTAGAGGGCTTGGGCCCTCTCTAATCTTTCTGATTGTACATACACATTTCAGGAAGCTCATTCTGGCGGTCTTATGGAGAGTGGGTTGGAATAAGGATGTCTGGACCTAATGAGACTACTTAAGTGATTTATTTTAGAACTCAGAAAGAGAAACTCACTTGAGGGGCCATAGAACCACAACTATATGCAACTCTAAGGGTCATAATCCACAGATTTGTCTATAAAACCCATATAAGAATATGTGTTAGGTAAACGGGAACCCCTAGAGTTGTTTAATTGGCAGCGTGTGTGGTCATGTGTGATGGTTCTATAAAGACGTTTCAGCAAACAGTGATGACAATGAAAAAGAGCATAAGTTGTCAAGTCCTGACACAGAAATACAGTACAAAGAACAAAGTGTATAAAGGATTTAAGATCAATTGTTCTAAAGCAAAGATTCCAGACAGCTGGCCTAAAAATAGTTTTTGTGTGTTTGAAACATTATTCAGTGGAAGAAAAAACCCACTTTTTTTTCCTTTTCCAAAGAGTGTAGAAAAATTAGAAATGGCTACAGCAGTGGTGGTTATATTGAATTTAAGACAATGTTTCCTGATTCTTCTCAAATAAGTCTAGATATCTGGTTGACTCTCCTTTCCTAGACATCTTTAAAAAAAAACACAGACAGTTGGTTCACTTTTCATCTGATTTAAATAAATGGCTGGAACCTTAATACTACAACAAGGTCACTATTTCTTCTATCTTATTTTATTACTTACAATATAATTATACAATGGTATATCCATTTCTTTTATGCTGAGGAAAGGGGTGAGCAGAGTATCAACCATTCTTGTTTCTAGTTATCTATTATTTTTTATATAAATGGGGAAAACTTCTGGACTGGGAATGAGATACTTCAACTATCTTTGATTGACCCACCAACTATCTTAGTTTGGTCCCCTGTAAAACAAGTCAGTTAAATTAAACGATTATTTCTCAATTCCATTTTAGCTAAAAATGTAAAGCTCCCATGTGCCATAAATACAGCATTATGCTGGTTTATTTTTCTCTTAAAACAATACAGAATCCCTCTTCCATTTATGATGATTTAGAAATTATGACTAACTCTCTTCTCAGACCAACTAGAAAACCTGGAGAAAGTATAGAATATATTTTACTGTTGCATTAGAAAGCTAACCAAGTAGTGAAGGATTAGAGAGTAAAAACCAGGGAGGAGAATGAAAGCCAAAGGTGAACACATTGATTTTAGAGTTCTTTTTCTCCTAAAGCCATCTACATATTTCTAAAATAGTTAAATTGATAAGCTCATAAGATGATAACAATATCTTATGGGATTTTAAAATACATATAATTAAAATGCATAGTAATAAGAGCATATAAAATGGGGGAATAAATGGAATTAATATGTTTTTAGAACTTTGCATTGCTTGGAAAGGGGTAAAAATACAAATTTATACTAGGTTTTTCTTAAGGCAAAGGAGCATTTTGTAATCTTTAGGAAATAATGTTTTAACTCAGAAATTTGTTAAGTAAGTTGGACTATAAAGAAAGCTGAGTGCCGAAGAATTGATGCTTTTGAACTGTGGTGTTGGAGAAGACTCTTGAGAGTCCCTTGGACTGCAAGGAGATCCAACCAGTCCATCCTAAAGGAGATCAGTACTGAGCGTTCATTGGAAGGACTGATGTTGAAGCTGAAACTCCAATACTTTGGCCACCTCATGCGAAGAGCTGACTCATTGGAAAAGACCCTGGTGCTGGGAAAGATTGAAGGCAGGAGGAGAAGGGGATGACAGAGGATGAGATGGTTGGATGGCATCACCAAGTCAATGGACATGAGTTTGGGCAAATTCCAGGAGTTGGTGAAGGAGGTCTGGTGTGCTGTGGTCCATGGGGTCACGACGAGTTGGACGTGGTTGAGTGACTGAACTGAAGTTTAAGCACACATGTTTCTGCAGGGACTTCCCTGGCCATCCAGAGGCTAAGACTCCGTGCTTCCATTGCAGGAGGGCATGGGTTCAATCTCTCCTTGAGGACCTAAGATCCCACATGCCCCGTGGTACAGCAAAATAAGTAAATACAATAAAATAAATAAAATAAGTGGAATAATAGTACTACTGTTAGCAATAACAAGCCCCTGCCCCCCTAAAAAGAAAACAACACACAAATGTTTCTGGAGGTCTAGTAACCTTGTGCCAATTTTTAATTTTGATATTTTTCTTCATTTTGATACATTACAATTTTTAAAAAATGACCTTTTCAAGGAAAACAGTTCAAAGAACCATGCAAACATTCAAATTCAACTTTATATTTATTTATTTGTTCAGAGAAAAATCACCTGAAGGTGACTTTGAAGCAGAAGAATATCCCTTGTTTTAAGGTTGGAAGTTTTGGAAAGGGCACAGCATTTTTAATCCATTGTTGGCTAAAAAGTATAAGGCATAGATCCAATTGCTATGCTTCTAAAGTACATATGAATGAATTCTTTTAACAGGCCAGTTTGCTTGAAGCGTTGTGAACTATTTCCTGAGTTTGGATATTACTGTTTTTGTTGTTCAGTTCCTAAGTTATATCTGACTCTTTGCAACCCCATGGACTGTAGCCCCTCAGGCTCCTCTGTCTATGGGGTTCTCCAGGCAAGAATACTGGAGTGGGTTACCATTTCCTCCTCCAGGGGATCTTCCTGATCCAGGGATCAAATCTGTGTCTCCTGTATTTGCAGGCAGATTCTTTACCACTGAGCCGCTTGGGAAGCCCATTAGATATTATTGCTTACATTTAAATGAAGGCAGGTACAGAAGAGATAATATAAAGAGAGATCAGGTGACTTGGTCTAGATTAAATAGTTGTGAACCAGCTGGGTTCACAGATTCTTGAAGGTAAAGATCAGTATTTATGTACATTTTCAATATCTGGGAGGAGCTAGGTCTTCTGTAGCAGATAAGATGCTGCTTGGGCTAAAGATTCAGATAAATGGGGTTATAATCTTGATCTGCAAGGAGATCCAACCAGTCCATACTAAAGGAAATCAGTCCTGGGTGTTCATTGGAAGGACTGATGTTGAAGCTGAAACTCCAATATTTTGGCCACCTGATATGAAAAGCTGACTCATTTGATAAGCCCCTGATGTTGGGAAAGATTGAGGGCAGGAGGAGAAGGGGATGACAGAGGATGAGATGGTTGGATGGCATCATCGACGCAATGGACATGAGTTTGGGTAAACTCTGGGAATTGGTGATAGACAGGGAGGCCTGGCGTGCTGCGGTTCATGGGGTCGCAAAGAGTCAGACACGACTGAGCGACTGAACTGAATCTTGATCTGCTGTTTACTAACTTGGTGACCTTTGGCAAGTCACTCTGTAACTTTAACCATTAGTTTTATTTTCTGAAATATGGGCAACGCAATTTAGCATAAAGCAATTTAACTCATAGGTGTAAGAACTAGAAAAATGTTTAAAAGTGTTTTGTAAAGAGAAAAGTATAAATATAGGACATTATTATTACTTCAAATTATATGTCACACAATTCAAGTCTGAGGCATTTATCACTGGTTACAGAGATGGGCACATTTATAGCTTGCATGAAAATGAAACTAAGGCCCTATTCATTTGGGTTAAAAGCAGTTACTTAAACAATTACAATAAATTTAGATTTTCACAGTGAGTAGGCCTTGGGAAGAATTTTAATTTTGTCATGTATTATGGTATGGACCTAACAGAAGCAGAAGATATTAAGAAGAGATGGCAAGAATACACAGAAGAACTGTACAAAAAAGATCTTCACGACCCAGATAATCATGATGGTGTGATCACTGACTTAGAGCCAAACATCCTGGAATGTAAAGTCAAGTGGGCCTTAGAAAGCATCACTACATGGTGACTGCAGCCATGAAATTAAAAGACGCTTACTCCGTGGAAGGAAAGTTATGACCAACCTAGATAGCATATTCAAAAGCAGAGGTATTACTTTGCCAACAAAGGTTCGTCTAGTCAAGGCTATGGTTTTTCCTGTGGTCATGTGTGGATGTGAGAGCTGGACTGTGAAGAAGGCTGAGCGCCGAAGAATTGATGCTTTTGAACTGTGGTGTTGGAGAAGACTCTTGAGAGTCCCTTGGACTGCAAGGAGATCCAACCCGTCCATTCTAAAGGAGATCAGCCCTGGGATTTCTTTGGAAGGAATGATGTTAAAGCTGAAATTCCAGTACTTTGGCCACCTCTTGCGAAGAGTTGACTCATTGGAAAAGACTCTGATGCTGGGAGGGATTGGGGGCAGGAGGAGAAGGGGACGACAGAGGATGAGATGGCTGGATGGCATCACTGACTCGATGGATGTGAGTCTAGGTGAACTCTGGGAGTTGGTGATGGACAGGGAGGCCTGGCGTGCTGCGTTTCATGGGGTCGCAAAGAGTCGGACACGACTGAGCGACTAGTCTGATCTGATCTGATAACTGATAATAAAGTACCTGTCAATTTTTAAATTTTTTTTTTTTTCATTAAGTATTCTTTTAGATTTGGTGCCTATTTTACTCTGTTTCTTGTAATAGGCACACAGAATATGCAAGAACTGAATGTTATCATGACCAGATTTTCAGTAGTCTGATAAATAGCTTAATTTGGAATTTTCTTTATAAGCAAAGCATATATTATTACAGAAATAAATGTATGCATTTGGATAATCTGGGATTTCATATTTAAATATATTGATTTTTTTATTCTGAGATGGTTGACAACAAAAATTTCCTACCAAGGAACTTCCCTGGTGCTCCAGTGGTTAAGACCCTGGACTTCCAGTGCAGGGGCCATGGGTTCAAGTCCTGGTCAGGGAACTAAGATCTCACATGCTGGGCAATGCAGCCAAAAATAAATAAATAAAACAGTACATTTTAAAAATATTCTGCTGCTGCTGCTGCTAAGTCATTTCAGTCGTGTCCGACTCTGTGCGACCCTATAGATGGCAGCCCACCAGGCTCCCCTGTCCCTGGGATTCTCCAGGCAAGGACACTAGAGTGGGTTGCCATTTCCTTCTCCAATGCATGAAAGTGAAAAGTGAAGTCCCTCGGTCATGTCCGACTCTTCTTGACCCCATGGACTGCAGCCTACCAGGCTCCTCCATCCATGGGATTTTCCAGGCAAGAGTATTGGAGTGGGATGCCACTGCCTTCTCCGAAATATCCTACTTAATTCTAAATAGGTGTAGGGAAAATTGTGCTTGAAAATAGATTGAGAAAACGTAAGGGTATAAAGTTCTGAGCTAGTGATGATGTCAGAATTTCCAAAAGATTCTTCATCTCAGTCTCTGAGTTTCACGTGTGGAAGTGAGAAGATTAGCCTTTCCTGATCTTCATGCTGTGCTGTGCTTTGCTTAGTTGCTCAGTTGCCTCTGACTCTTTGCGACTCCATGGACTGCAACCTGCCGGGCTCCTCTGTCCATAGGGATTCTCCAGACATGAATACTGGTGTGGGTTTCCATGTCCTTCTCCAGGGAATCTTCCCAACCCAGAGATCAAACCCAGGTCTCCTGCACTGCAGTCGATTCTTTACCAGCTAAGCTACCAGGGAAGCCCCCCGATATTCATAGCTAATGTGATTTTATTTCAAGAATCAGATTTTTTAGCTGTGAATAAGACAGAACACCAGCATGATAGGAATGCCAGAAACCTATTTGTGACTATTACCACAAGTCAGAAAGTCCTTTTTTCAAGATAATTTTGGTGGCAATGCACATAAAATTATGTTAGAATTATTATAAAATATATATACTCTTGATGAGATACATTCCTTACTAATGCCACAGAGAAATTTATATTACATTTAATAGTTTGGGATAACAAGTCACATCCTTAGATCACGACAATACATTGATCATCATTAAGTAATTAACTTAGTAATACTTTTTGGAAATGAACTTCAAGAGAGAGATGCGACCCAGATGATGGTCTTGGAGAGTTTATGATCCATGAAATCTTGTACCAACAATAATGAAGAAGTTGTCACTACAGCAACCTATGAGATTCAAAATATTGCTAAATTTACAGAAAAGGATTTTCTTAGCTTGAGTACTTTTTTACTCTCCTTGTAGGCTTTCTCCCTACACAGCCCGTGGTTTTGTTTTGTTTTGTTTTCCTTCCTCTCCATGCTTTCTCTATCTCCCTTCTCCATCATGCCCCTTTCCTCCTCCCAGCCATACCCCTCAACTCTGATCACTCTTCCTCCCACTGCTTTTAGGCCAAAACAATTATATTCTGAGTCATACTAATGTGATGGTCAGCAAATATGGCAGAGCTTTCTGGATCTGCTACACTCTTATCTTCTTTTTTACTCAACTAATTACTTTCAACTCTTTGTTTGTGTAGATCTGGCTATAGAAGCCTATCAAAAACATTTTTTTCTTTTTGATTCTTCCTTCCTTCCCACTCTCCTGCCTCCCTTTTCCCTTCCCTTCCTTTGTGTTCCCTTCCCTTTCCTTCTCTTCTACCTGGGCTGAAATTAGACTAATAGTTTAGTATCTGTTAGTTCTCATTCTCAGGTCTTCATAAGATGTCTTGTTTTGAGCTTTATTCCTTCCTGGGGCTCTGAGTGAATATCAAAAATCCCCAAAATGTTTTCAAGAAGAACGCAGAGTTCTAATTGGTAATAGAGTCTTCTTATAGTGACAGAGTATTTTACCCCATGGGAATAGAAGGACTTACTTGTATCATATATATTTATCTCAAGGTGCCAGATGGGAGGTGCAAGCCAAACAGAGAGAGGGTGATGATGCCCCAGACACTAAAGTGCTTCCAAAATCCTGAAGTCTTTTAACTTTTCCTTAATGGGTACAACTTGAGAAATGGCTTGAAACACAGGATACAACAAAGAGTCCAGAGTACAGAGGGAAAATATAATTACTCAGGATCATGGAAATTTCTTTCAAGTAGACTTAGTATAATAAAACAAAATAAAATCTAACATTGTTTACTAATAATTAATATTTATCAAAAGATGCTTTTTCCTTAAAAAAAAAAAAAAAAAAAAAATCTGAAATGATCTGGAGAAAATAGATCCAGCCAAGCTGTTTTAAGGTCACAATCTATTTGATTGAAAATTTTTAAAGTTTTAATTTTCTGTTGCTTTATGGTTTTTAAATATATATTTATTTTTTATTTTCAATTTTAAATTGAAAATTTTGTCTTTCATCTGGGTTGTGGGGTATGTGGGATCTAACTCCATGACCAGTGGTTGAGCCTACACCCCTGCACTGGAAGCAAGGCGTTTGAAACACTGGACTGCCAGGGATGTCCCCTGTTTTTATTTTATTTTGTGAGAAAATGAGAGAATCTTACTGTCTTACTCAAATCCTCAAGAAAATTGAAGTCACCAATTATTTCTGGAATAGAGAATACAAAATTACCACCGCTATCATCCTCCAAGTGAATCCATCTTCTTTGGACCACAGCTGTATCTGTTCAATCCAGTCTCCTTCGGATGCTTCCTTACACTGACAAGAAACCAGGGTGGAAATCAGGCGGGCATGATCCTACATGTGCATGTCATCACATACACGGAAATTACTCTGGTGGGGCTCAGTTTCAACATTTTTAAAAGAAAGGGAACTCAGTTTCAACATTTTTAAAAGAAAGGGAACTCAGTTTCAACATTTTTAAAAGAAAGAGAAGAAAGAGGAAGAGAGGGAAGGAGAAATGAATGGAGGGAGGACAGGAGAAAAAGACTTTAGAAAAGTCATGCGTGACAATGCATAGATTACTGAGCATTTTCAAGAAGAAAATGTATGTCATATGACAGTTTACACTTATGTGCTCAGGAAGTTTTAGTTGTTATATTATTAGCAGTAAAGTTTGAATAAAATACACAAAACAGTTTATTTTTGTATCTTTTGGCATATTTTGTTTGGGTAAAAGATACTGGAGGACCTTCCACTGATAAGAAAGCCAGGATATTGTAAAATCAGTGGGGAGAACTCCTAAGAGGAGGTGATAGATCATTGTAACTGAGGCTGTAGAGAAGAGAGTAGGACTGAGGGTGGAGAAAGCCCATTATTAATGGAACATGTGCTTTAGACCCCCTCTAATGACTGCTCTTCTATTGATGTGCTTTGGTATTGGTAACAATGTCATATCTGTTGGTGTAGAAAGAAGTCTTTTCGTTTTTAAGTGATCTGTATCCTACTAACTTGGGATTCCCAAGTGACTCAGTGGTAAAGAACTTGCCTGCCAAGCAGGAGACATAGATTTGATCCCTGGGTAGGGAAGATCCCCTGGAGAAAGAAGTGGCACCCCACTCCAGTAATCTTGCCTGGGACATCCCATGGACAGAGGAGCCTGGCAGGCTGCAGTTTTTGGTTTTTTGGTTTTGTTTCATTTGGTGTCATTTTCTTTGTTGTGGCATTGTTGTTCAGTTCCCAAGTCATGCCTGACTCTTTGCAAACCCATGTCCTTCCCTATCTCCCAGAATTTTCTCAGATTCATGTTCACTGAGTCGGTGATTGCAGCAGATGGGATCTTTAAGTTGTGGCATGTGGGATCTAGTTCCCTGACCAGGAATCGAACCTGGGCCCCCTGCACTGGGATCTCAGAGTCTCAGCCATTGGATCACCAAGACAGTCCAGATCTTTTTCCAGATCTCTAAACTAAGGAATTTACTTAATTATACCATTTTATACTTAACTTCTCAAAATTTATCTCATATTTAAAATAACCCCATTCTACTTAAAATATAAAAAGGAAGAAAATGGGATTTGGAGTTGGAGCTGAATTCCAAATGCAACTCTTTAACTTCTATCTACCTAACCTACCTTTATTCTTCATCTATAAAATTAGGATAATAATATCTGCATCATGGGCTTCTGTGATAGCTCAGATGGTAAAGAATCTGCTTGCAATGAAGGAGACCCAGGTTCAATCCCTGGATTGGGAAGATCACCTGGAGAAGGAAATGGCAACTCACTCCAGTATTCTGCCTGGAGTATTCCACGGACAGAGGAGCCTGGCAGGCTACAGTCCATGGGGTCTCAAAGAATCAGACACGACTGAGCGACTAAGCACACACACACATCTTCAGCATAGGGCTGCACCAGTGATTAAATGATTAAAAGAATATGAAATGTATAGAAGAGTAGATATGGTGCAGTAATCATGCAATTGCATTACATATAGTAATTCCATTTTGTTTCCTAATAATCTATCTCTTGGATTCTCATGCACCCTTAAGTTTTTAATACCCTAAAATAGATAACTATTTCTAACGAAGTCTTGCTAATATGATGAACTCTATGAAATTATTTCATCTTAATCTCCAAGGTGAATGAATCTATCTAACTCCATATTTTGGTCTCAGGGAAAGCTAAGGTTCAGTTTTTTCTCTACAGCTCACAAAAGAAGAAACCCAGACACATAAAAGTTACCCAAATTTTTTCTTCTTGATCCCTTAGATAGTGGGATAAAAATAAATGTTTGTCCATTCATCTGTTGATAGACATCTAGGTTACTTCCCTTTCCTGGCTTTTGTAAGTGGTGCTGCAATGACCATTGGGGTACGTGAGTTTTTCTGAGTTACGGTTTTCTCAGGGTATATGCCCCGTAGTGAGATTGCTGTTTTATGGTAGTTCTGTGTTTAGTTTTTTAAAGAAACCTCCATACTGTTGTCCACAGTGGCTATATCAATTTCATTTCCACCAACAGCATAAGAGGGTTCCCCTTTTCTATACTCCAATTTAAAAAAAAAAAAAAAAGAGAAAAGAATCACATCTCCCCCCTCCCCCTACCCCCCGCCACCAAAAAAAAGAACCACATTCCCCAGAGGGGTGGGAAAATGTTTGCTGTCATTCAGTCTTTCTTTCCTTATGAGAAGTCTACAACTTGTGGGTCAGAGGTCAAATTAAGCCCAGGGTTGTGGCCTCAGTGGCTCTACTAAGGAGATGTGACATCCAAGTCAACTCCAGACCCAAAGATGAAGACGAAATAAGGCAAGTGCAACTTTGGAAGGGCAGACCTTGCCTTTTGCTACCAGGAAATGGCAACCCACTCCAGTATACTTGCCTGGAAAATCCCATGGATGGAGCAGCCTGGTAGGCAGCTCGTGGGGTCGCAGAGTCAGACACAACTGAGTGACTTCACTTTCTTTCCTTTTTTCTCCACGCTGTCCTTGTCCTCTTCTTACACTGAAGCTTTTATGGCAACTCATCTCTCATCCCAGACTTGTCAGTGGTGGGGAGTGGAGTGAGAACTCAGCCTGAAAAACAGTGAGGCAGGCTCTGGTTCCAATTCTGTCACTGAGCATGTAAGTCATATGTAGCAAGCCACTTCTTTGGGTTTTTCTAGTCAGAAAAACAAGTGAGATTAATTATATTTTTGTTTTATTACATTTTCCATATGGTACATTACTCTGTTAAGTGTTTATTTTGTTTTCTTAGGTATATTTAAATTTCTAAAGCTTGTCAAAGCTACTGGTTCTAGTGGGGAAAGAATGGAACAATCTCCTGGTCTCCTTAGTCCCTGTTCTTATTTTCCTTCATTCTTCAGAGGTCTGAGTTGTTTTGGTTCTGTAGACTGAAGACAACCTATGATCCCATCAGAATTATTGGAGATTTTTAAATCTGTGTGTTTCCCTATCATTAGAAACAGTAGATCTCAGGTTGGCTTGGCAGAGGCTGTGGTGAGAGGGCCTGCTTATTTTTTTAATATAACTTTTTATTTGTTCATTTTTATTTTATTTGTTGGCTATGCTGTGTGGCCTGTGGGATCTTAGTTCCCCCACCAGGGATCGAACCTGGGCCCTTGGCAGTGAAAGCATGGATTCGTAACCACTGGACCACCAGGGAATTCCCTTCATTATTAACAAATGAGTCATTCTGATGCTCACCCAGGGCTGAGAATCCTAATGGCTAAGTCAAGCTGGTTGAGCTCCCTTCTTCCTCCGCATCTACAGAAAACTGTGTTTCTTAGCTTGAGTCCTCTAGAAGGCAGATCCTGAGATGAGAAACTGATGTTAACACTTTTCTTGGAGGTACATGTCCAGGGAAGTGAAGGCAGGAGCAAAAGATGAGGAAGCAAGGTAAAATGGAATGTATTAGCCCTTTAGGTATTAGCGCTTTATAACAAGCTGGAGCAGTTTATTTAGTAGAATTATTAATTTTGTACACAAGGATACTCTAGAGGGTTTATGAGAAGAAACTTCATTCCAGAATAACTCACAGGATAGAAAAAGAATGGGACATTTTTGTTCAGCTCTCTCCTATCTCCCATTTCCAACTGGCCAAGTTTTACTGCATGGAGCTAACTGTCTTCTGGGCTGTGTCATCTTTGCCTTACACCAAATTCTCCAGAAGCTGATCCTGCCCCCACAGTATGGTGTTTTATTAAAATCCAGTAGTGATGGAACCTATGGAATCTAAGAAGGTTAAAAAGAGTTTCATCCTAATATATATGGTCATAGCCTATCCTTTCTAGAGAAGGCAATGGCACCCCACTCCAGTACTCTTGCCTGGAAAATCCCAGGGACAGAGGAGCCTGGTGGGCTGCAGTCCATGAGGTCGCTAAGAGTCAGACACAACTGAGCGACTTCACTTTCACTTTTCACTTTCATGCATTGGAAAAGGAAATGGCAACCCACTCCAGTGTTCTTGCCTGGAGAATCCCAGGAACGGGGGAGCCTGGTGGGCTGCCGTTTATGGGGTTGCACAGAGTCGGACACGACTGAGGCAACTTAGCCGCAGCAGCCTATCCTTTCAGGAAAGATATCAGCCCAGGGCTTAAGCAGTTGCCCTGACAATATGCAAAGACTGGTTAATTGATAGCACATGCATTAAAATCCATGAGAGATTTCCAGGAAATCCAACTCAAAAGAAAATGGCAATTTCTTGGATATTTCCACATATACATTTGGTGTTGGGTATTATTGAGAGTTTGAATTGGAGCTTAACCAAGAATAATCTCAAGGTCTAAAGTGCCTGCCATAGTGCCTGCAAGCAAAAATTTCAGGGAAATGCTACATTCAAAATAGGGCTTTGGGGTTTATTTAACTTGTCTACATACAGCTTGAAAGCTGTGTTTGAAATTTGTGCACACATGTAAATTGACATATAGCTCCAGGTCATTGGTACAACTGGGTCACTACAAAATAGACTTGTAAACTCCATATCTAATTCTTCTCTTTAACTTGAAGTGAAATATTTGACCTTCTCTGTTTAACTTTAAGACAGCCCCATTTATTCCATCTGTGTATAATTTTAACCCCTGTGTGCTCAAGACAGGGTCCAACCATCACAAAAATGAGTCGGGCCTTTCTCCATGACCTGTGAATATTCTATGTTCCTCTTTTCTCTCCCTGTTCACCCATTTAAAAAAAAAAAAAAAAAAAGAAAAAGGATGGGTTGGAAAGTGAGTGGCCTGACACTAATAAAATCTTCTGCCCTGGTAGCCCAGGATGATAGACATTTGAAACTCTGTGGAGTTAACTCAATATCCTTCCACAAATTAGGTGGGCACCCATCTTATGTAACCCTGCAGCTCATTGCTGGACTCTCTCAAAAAATACAGGGAGAGAAAAGATAACTAAATATTTGTGCTAATTGGAAATATAAGTCAAAGGAAGTATCAAACATTGCATTATAATGGCATAAAGATTAGGTAGAATCATGTCAGAAGTAAGTAGCCCATGAATTGCAAAAGAGTGAGCCATAAAAGAAAAGCCCTCTTTCTCACTGCTTTTGGAGATACATTTATTCTGCAATTAACAATGGGCTAAGGTGTCTTTCTAAAATCTTGTCCTGTGACTTCAGAATTTAATCTTACGCTGCACTCATTTTTATATACATTTTTATAGCCTATATTCCATTGAGCTGTCAGAACAAATCTTTTAAAAGAATGAGGCAGATCTTGATGATCATGACATCTCAACACTCTAGTGACTTCCCATCACATTTAGAATAAATTCCAAAGTTGAAGGCTTACAAGGTCCTACTTGACCTGGACCTTAGCTATCTCACAGATTGGAACCTCCGGCTGCCTCCCACCCTCTGGGCTGCAGCCACCCTGACTCCAGGGTGAGGAATAAAGGACATAAATTAGTGGATATGGAAAGAAGTAGTTTTGGGATATAGTTTAGATTGTAGTGTAGACAGGTCTTATTGGTAGATTAAATATGAGAGTTGAAGAGAAAAAGGAATACAGAATTATTTTCGGTCATAATGGATACCATAAACATTAGCTCTTAACTCTGAATATTATCAAATATTAACAATAACAGGATAAATGATAACACATGAAAATGTGGCAGTGATAATCTTGCTTTAGCTTGCATGTTAGGTGCCCATATTAGGTCAGAATTTAGTGTTCTCATCTTTTCCTGTGAGTCAATAGTTCTCCAATGGAGAACGAGATTTCTTCTCTTCGAAAGAACTGCCACTCTTAGCACTTGTTTCTAGCACTTTTAAGACTTCTTGAAGTTGGTTCCAACGCCATAGCCAAAGGAGTCTCTTATTCATTTAAAATTGAGGGAATCTTCATTTTAACAAGATCCCATATCCTCACAGGTCCTAAGCCTAAAGATCACAGCTTTAATAGGTTTCCTTGGAATTATGTATCTGGTTGGGTCTATTAAAAGTTGAACTTGAGTTACCTCCACTCCACCTTAACAGAGAAACTAAGCATCTCTCAGATGCTGAAGATAACAAACATTTAACAGAGAGACCTGTAGGTGATGAATGAGATTGAGTTCCCTGTGGGAAATGGGTCCGTTTTCAGACCTTGCAGGAAGTGTGTACATCAGCACGCATAAGTCTTTTGATTCACTGGGAGAAGACTGCTCAGACCCAGACAGCTGGTATATTCATATGCTGCTGCTTCAGGAGGATAAACTAGTCTCCCAGAACCTGTGGGGCAGGCTGCTCTCCATCTCCCTCTGGGATATGAATATTGTCTTACTCACTTTTATTTGTTCTATATTTTTGACAGGCTTTCTCAGGAATATCGTGAAATGCCAGGTCTGAAGAGAGGAAGATAAAAAAAACAAGCATTCCTATAGTCTTTTTTCTGTCCCAAACTTCATTAAGCCTGAAAATTTTTGCAGGGTCACATTTTTTTTTATCACTTTCAAAAAAAAAAAAATTTGTTTTGTTGTAAACTCCAATTTTAAATAAAGCCAAATCTCTAGTTGCTTTAAAGCCCCTTTTCTGAGAATGGGCCTTGGCCATCCCCAGTTCAGTCCCCACCTAGGGAACGTGTCACATTCACAAATGTAAATTCAATTTACTGCATTCACATGAAAGGGGACTGAATTTCTAAGCCCAATGATGGGAGTGACATTCAATACAAGATTGTGTAGCACGTTAAAGAACTTTCCTTTTATTAGTGGCTCCATAATCACATTAACTTCAACCGAAAATTTAAACTAATTCTTTCCCTAGAGGCCCGAGCGGTAATAATTGTAGAAATCTGTGGAAAAGGATAAATACAATTCAATAATTATATTGATAAATAAAATGAAAGTCAACTAATTGTGTCATTCACTCAGAAGCTCGCCTCGGCTCTTGCCGGCTTTATGCTCTGCTGGCTGCTAAACTTTTCTGTCACACTTCAATAAATTTAATTGTGCAGAATAAATGAGCTAATTTTTGGAGTCACAGGCTCTGTTTGCAAGATAAGGGTGGTGATTTATTGACCTCTTCCAGCGCTGTAAGAACGTCACCCTCCTTTGCAACTGACAACCAGGCATCAGCAGTCTCCTCTCTGAGAGTTCTTGCTTAGGCCCATCTGAGCTTGCCCTCTTCCGTCTCATCTCATCACTGAGTGCCTATCTGAAGAGTCTGGCAGGCCCTGCTTTCTGCTGGCTGCAGAAGAAAATTCTGTGGTTTCTGTTGTAGCACTTCAGGGGGTGATGATTTCTTCCATTTCTGCAGCTGTCAAAATCCACCATTCAGATGGTTCAACTAGAGGAAACCCCAGGTTGTGAATTTATACCTTCCAGTGCCCCCAAGCCAAATCCAGTGTCTCTGTTGGTGTGACCTTGATAATGGAGACAACAGCTTATATTCTTGGACTTAAGAGTCCAAGGCACACGATGTCACACCAGATCACAACTCCTGATAAAATACAATTTTTCGAAATGAAACCACTTCTTGAATTTTGGTTTGCTATATGACAACAGAGGTGTGACTCTTCGAAATTTCAAGAATTATTTGAAGAAGCAAAACAGAATCTGTAACATAGAGATTATGCCTTAAACCACATGTCTTAGTGTCTGAAGTAGCTTTTTCATCTCTTTCCCCCTGCATTATATCCAGTTTAACAACTGATTATTTCCCATATTCAGTTCAATTCAGTTCAGTTCAGTTGCTCAGTCGTGTCCAACTCTTTGTGACGCCATGAATTGCAGCATGCCAGGCCTCCCTGTCCATCACCAACTCCCTTACCCAAATTCATGTCCATAGTGTCGGTGATGCCATCCAACCATCTCATCCTCTGTCATCCCCTTCTCCTCCTACCCCCAATCCCTCCCAGCATCAGAGTCTTTTCCAATGAGTCAACTCTTCGCATGAGGTGGCCAAAGTATTGGAGTTTCAACTTCAACATCAGTCCTTCCAATGAACACTCAGGACTGATCTCCTTTAGGATGGACTGGTTGGATCTCATTGCAATCCAAGGGACTCTCAAGAGTCTTCAACACCACAGTTCAAAAGCATCAATTCTTCAGCGCTCAGCTTTCTTCACAGTCCAACTCTCACATCCATACATGACCACTGGAAAAACCATAGCCTTGACTAGATGGACCTTTACTGGCCCTAGATTTTTGATATATATCAAAGAGCTTGTATTATCTATGCTTTCTCAGTGTCCAGCTTCTAGTGAAGTGCCTGAAATTAGTAAGTGTTCAGTCAAATAATTGTTGAATTAATGTATTAATTGATTAATGAATGAATCACACTGATATAAAGCTATCAGATTGAAAGGAATATATGTGGATATATTTCAGCCTGTTATGGGACAATTTGGGAAATGTGCAGTTTTAAACAAGAATTGTGGCACACTGATTCCTAAGTAGTGGGGCCAAATGAAAATTCATTAGAATTCCTTAATGGGGGAGTAGAAAAGTAACTTTTTTTTTTTTTAATAGAGCAAGCTTTATCATAGTTTTAGGCATCTAAATGATGCACACAAAGAAAATATGACTCACATCATAATATAGCCATTTATCTACTGGAGGGGGTCCCACAGACAGATGTCCCAGACCCGGATGTCACCCACCAGCTCAGGGTGGGCTCTGTGTCTGTCTCTCCTGGAGTTAAGAATAGTGATGGGATTTATCAGCATTAAAACTTGAGGCTCCTAGGATGATGACTTCTATCATGTGATTAGGAAAGATCACGATTTATTGCTGGGCAAAAAAGCTAGTAAAATATGAACGTGAGTGTATAGGTGTGTCCATTAACTTGCTGTTTTGAACACGAGGAAGGCAAATGGACTCCTTTTTAAACTTTCTTCTATCATTTTATTGTTCAACCTTGCTTCTTCCAAATCAGCTCCTTGAAGTCAGAGAACTCGGCTTGGGGAAGGGAAGAGCTGGCAGCCTAGCTCTTAATGAAGACAAGGTGACTGCACTGTCCTGCAGTCCCTTTAGGAAAGAGTCTCCAGGTGTTTGCCTGCAGGAAGTCATAAAGTCAATGCAAATCGAGACACATTCCCCACAGGCAGAATAGAACTTCCATACACAGGGTGCTCTGGCTGTCATTTTTACCATCTTTGTTGCCATAAATGATCATTTATTGATAATGGCACTTGAAGAAAGAGCCCTTGAGTAGGTATTAGATTTTAGTTACCTGGTGTATCCACCAAGAACAGAAGGTTGTCCTATTGACTCTGCCTGGTTTGCCTCACATGAAAATATCTACCTTAAACTAGAAGTGAAAGAAAAACTAGGTCTTTTCAATGCTGCTTTCCTCATTCCTGCCAAAGTGTTTATTGAATCCCTAACTAAAACCATTTGTGCTCTTGAACTTTCCTCCTGGAAAAAAAAAAATAGTGATTATTGTTTCTTTCTCAGAGGGACACAAAGAGGGATTACCACAGGAAATCCAGAGAGGCTTTAGAAGACGAGCTTGTGTTGAGATAGAAGCCAGAAGCCCACTTAGCCAACAGCCTCCACAGGACCTGGTACGGAGATGGGTAGAAGACAGTAAATGCCACAGAACCCCCTGCGAAGAGGAGAATTTGGCATTTGTTCTTCTAAACCCTGCATCCCTCAGCCCCAAGTGCTTAAGAATTCTGTGAGCCATTGCCTGTGGTGGTGACACTGATTTGTATCTGGGTATGAACTTAAATGAAAACATGAATTGAACTCATTACATGAGGAAGGAAACACTGCCAAATTTAACAGGATGAAATTCCAGCAGGGTGTCAGGTTTTATGGGGCGGTAGTGAAATACCTCATAGAAAGGTTTCCAGTTCATAAAACACTTTCAAAACATGCTCAGCTCTTTTAAGTTGAGGGGACATTATCATTTCTATCTATAGCATTTCTCTGCAAATTGAACTCAAATATCCTTTGGGCTGACTATACAGAGAGCAGAAGAAAGACATGGAAGAAACTTGAACTAGAGATTGCTTCCTTGAAAAGGTTTCCTTCAGGCAAAATTATGTGAGAACAAATGACATCAGAAACTAGCGTGTCAGTATACTTCTGCCAGCTCCATATGGTCCAACTCATTTTCACAGGTATTTAATTAATTCAACAAATATTTAGTGAGCTCCTCTCACGTGTGGGTACTGTTCTAGGCATTGGAGGTACAGTGGTCCGTTAGACAAATCTGTCCTCACAGTACCTTCATTACAAGAGAAGAAAACAACAAATAAATGATCAGAAACTATATTGTAAAAGTCAGGTAGTGATCACTGTGATTAAGACAATGGGATCGAGGGTGTGGGGTGACATTTTAGACAGTGTGCTTTGCAAAGGCCACTTCAACATGGTGACATTTGAACAGAAGCTTAAATGAAGTGACCTGTTGAATCCAGAAAACTAATTTTAGAGATTGTTTGAAAGGAGGTTGGTCAGCATCAGCTGGTTAAAAGGTTGGGAAGTTATTTTGATTCAAAGATGTCCAGTGTAAATAACCACAAGACTGACCCTCTTCTCTCTGTCAGTAGGAATTTCGATACAGCCTTGCATGTTGCTTTGGGAATTTTCTGGTGCATCTGGTAGAGTAACCAGTATGTGTTCTGCATCTTCTGTCTTGACCTTCTTTTACTTGCTAGCAAGAAGCAAAAGCTGTAGGGAGTGGCATGAAGAAACGTAAAAGAATTTTATGTCTTTCAGCCTGGGCAGAAGTTGACAGAGAAAAGGAGCTAACAGTCAGAAAAAAAAAAAAAAAAAGATATGAGGGAAACAAAGGCAAACTCCAACTGAAATTCTCTTTTTGGTTTTCTGTCTTTGTATATAGCTTTCTCACTGGCCTTGTTAAAAAGTAAATATCTCTGCAAATTTAATTTAATTTTCCTTCGGCAAATACAAATAAGGCTTATTAAAATGTCTCTCCCTTCTGCAAGGTGCAAATTCCACATTAGCAGATTTGAAAGCTCTCACATAATTCAGATGGCAATGGAGGCTTTAACTAGGCCAACATCAACATACAAACCAAGAATCCTTCACGTGTGGAACACTTGCTTAGAATGAAATTGAGTATGTTTGCCAAATCTGACTATAAATGGTTTATTTAGAAGTAAAGAATATGAAAAATACAAAATGATTTTCAAAGATAGAACTTTGATGATGATATCGACTTTTACTCCTAAATTCCTGATTCATTTAAATAGCAAGATGATGCTACATGTTTCAAAGTTTCTGTATCTTGGAAGAGTATATTGTCTAAACTAAAGTTCAGTCTCTTTTCTAAGAAGAAAACTAGGAGATAGTGCTTGCATATGTATGAAGGTGTAGTAATGTGTTTTTAGTGATATACTACTACATGGGGCTAAGTCTAGGGTTGCTTTATCTAGAAAACATCTCATCTGAACCTTAAGGTTGAGAATATAATATTTAGGTAACTAGTTTTGGTCCAGGTGCTCTTCTGCCTATGGTAAGCCTTGCATGTGAACTCGCTTATATACATTCTCAGTTCTAGAGAAGGAAAGAAGTCGACGGGGGTATAGATGCATGCATGCATGCTAAATCGCTTTGGTCGTGTCCAACTCTTTGCAACCCTATGTACCGAACCCTGTCAGGCTCCTCTGTCCATGGGATTCTCCAGGCAAGAATACTGGAGTGGGTTGCTCTGTCCTCCTCCAGGGGATCTTCCTCCAGGGGATCTCTGAGCAGGGATCAAACCCCTGTCTCTTGTATCTTTTGCACTGGCAGGTGGGTTTTTTACCACTAGTACCACCTGGGAAGCCCAGAGGTATAGAGCTGAATGATAAATGGCAAAATATGAGGCAGGGTAATGATACCCTGTGTTAAGAGCATCACTTTTGTTGTCCTATGTACTTGGGTTTTAGGCTTGGTTCTTCAGGTCCAAATATAATTCTGGGAAAGTTTCTCAAATTCTTTAAACCTCAGTTTCATCTTCCGTAAACCCAAAATGCTTAAGGGGCCACAGACGATCATAAGGAATGCCTAGGAAACCTGGTTTTCTGATTATAAGTTTAATATCTAATATATTGCCTTCTACATAAGAATTGATTATTAATAATCATGCATAAGTCTTTCTCCATTGCTCATTTAAATTAATACTGCCAAAGGGCTCAAATATAATTAATGAGTTAAACCTTTATCTGGTCCATCTTCAAGACTTTTGCTCAGTAAATTTTTATTGAATAAATATTAGAAAAGTAATTGCTTAATTTATTATTTCATGAGCAGCCATGACTGACTATCCAGTGCCATCACCTTTGAAAATTGGCTCTCTAGTAACCTAACTTGGGGGTGGTTAAGAGCTTAGAATTAGCACCCAACAGAGTCTCTCATCCCTCACCCTCACCATATCCAAACTTTTCTACCAGTTGTTCACTAATTCTAAAAACAGAACTGGCTACATAATTTGCAAGGTCAGTGAGAAATGACGAAGTAGAGCCCCTTGTCCAAAAAGTATCAAGAATTTCAAGACGCAACAGTAGAGTTAAACCAAGCCCAGGAACTTTCTGAGCCTGGGGCTCTGCGTGAGTGAACGGATTGTAGGCCTGCTTTATGGGGCCTACATTTAGGTCTAAAGAGATGGATGTTCACTTTAGTACCTTGAAAATGTATCCCAGAATAGACTGTGATAAAGCTTACTTATTTAACAGCATCAAAGAAAAAATTGGGGTTCCAGTTAAGATGGCGGAGGATTAGGACGGGGAATACACTTTCTCCTCAACAAATTCATCAAGGGGACATCTAAACGCCGAGTAAATTCCTCAAACAGCTTCGGAATGTCGGCAGAGAACATCGGACACTGAGAAAAGCAACTCACTCCCCTCTAAAGGAGGTAGGAAAGAATATAGAAGCCAGAGAGGGACAAAGAGGGAGGGACGGACCTCTGTCCGGGGAAGGGAGCCTGGAAAGGGAAAGAAAAGTTTCCAAACACCGGGAAACTCTCCCTGTAGAGTCTGTGCCAACCGAGAAAGCACGGAGAATATCATAACAGAGAGGAAAACAAATGAACAATTAAGACCCACAGACTACGAGCCCTGCGGTAGCTTCCGCGGGGAAGGCATCATCGCAAACACCCGCTTCCGCCAGTAGCAAGCCGGGGCTGGGCGGGGAGACGCTGCGGGCTGCTCCCACGCCGCCGGCTGCTCCCCCGTGGGAAGCACCCCTGAGGAGCGCTCCCCTCCCCCCTGCTGCCAGCCGCTCCCGCGCGGGCGCGCATCCGCCCCCTGCGCCGGGGGCTCCCGAGCGGGTCGACCCCCACCGCCGACCGTTCCCGTGCGAACCACTCCATCCCCTCACTGCCGCTCCCCCGCCAGCCGTTGCCGCGTGGGCCGTTTCTGCTGGGAGTGGTTTGGGCCGGCAGACTGGACTGCGGCGAGGACCACAGGAGGGGCCGGCCCGGGCCCAAGACACTGCGGGGCCCGCGCACAGAGCAAGGGACTATAGCGCGCGCCTGCCCCCTGCGCCGGGGGCTCCCGCGCGGGTCGACCCCCCACCGCCGACCGTTCCCGTTCCCGTGCGAACCATCCCCTCGCCGCCGCTCCCCCGCCAACCGGGGCCGCGCGGGCCGTTCCCGCCGGGAGGGGTCGGGCTCGCAGACCAGACTGGCACCATCCACAGAAGAGGCCGGCCCAGGCCCAAGACACTGCGGGGCCCGCGCACAGAACAAAGGACTATACAGACCAACTACAGAGAAAGGGGCCTATAGATCTTGAGAAACTTAAGCCGGAACAAGGAACTAGCCGAAAATGAACTGAACCCACAGCAATAAAAGAGAAACTCTTATACATATTGTTACTATTTTTACCAACATTATTTCCTTCTTTTTTTCTTCTTTTTTTAATATATGTTTTTTTAAAAATTTTATTATTTTTTTATTGAAAGGAAGAGGAGGGAGAGGGGAAGAAGGGAAAAAAAAATTTTTTTTTTTTTCTCTTTCCTTTTAATTTTTTTCTTTTTTTTCTTCCTGTTTTTGTTTCTTTTATTTTTATGTTTTTATCCTCTCAGATCAGATCAGATCAGTCGCTCAGTCGTGTCCGACTCTTTGCGACCCCATGAACCGCAGCACGCCAGGCCTCCCTGTCCATCACCAGCTCCCGGAGGTCACCCAGACTCGCATCCATCAAGTCAGTGATGCCATCCAGCCATCTCATCCTCTGTCGTCCCCTTCTCCTCCTGCCCTCAATCCCTCCCAGCATCAGAGTCTTCTCCAGTGAGTCAACTCTTCGCATGAGGTGGCCAAAATACTGGAGTTTCAGCTTTAGCATCATTCCTTCTAAAGAAATTCCAGGATTGATCTTCTTCAGAATGGACTGGTTGGATCTCCTTGCAGTCCAAGGGACTCTCAAGAGTCTTCTCCAACACCACAGTTCAAAAGCATCAATTCTTCGGCGCTCAGCCTTCTTCACAGTCCAGCTCTCACATCCATACATGACCACAGGAAAGACCATAGCCTTGACTAGGCGAACCTTTGTTGGTAAAGTAATGTCTCTGCTTTTGAATATGCTATCTAGGTTGGTCATAACTTTCCTTCCAAGGAGCAAGCGTCTTTTAATTTCATGGCTGCAGTCACCATCTGCAGTGATTTTGGAGCCCAGAAAAACAAAGTCTGACACTGTTTCCACTGTTTCCCCATCTATTTCCCATGCAGTGATGGGACCAGATGCCATGATCTTCGTTTTCTGAATGTTGAGCTTTAAGCCAACCTTTTCACTCTCCACTTTCACTTTCATCAAGAGGCTTTTTAGCCCCTCTTCACTTTCTGCCATAAGAGTGGTGTCATCTGCATATCTGAGGTTATTGATATTTCTCCCGGCAATCTTGATTCCAACTTGTGTTTCTTCCAGTCCAGCATTTCTCATGATGTACTCTGCATATAAGTTAAATAAACATGGTGACAATATGCAGCCTTGACGTACTCCTTTTCCTATTTGGAACCAGTCTGTTGTTCCATGACCAGTTCTAACTGTTGCTTCCTGACCTGCATACAGATTTTTTAAGAGGCAGATCAGGTGGTCTGGTATTCCCATCTCTTTCAGAATTTTCCACAGTTTATTGTGATCCACACAGTCAAAGGCTTTGGCATAGTCAATAAAGCAGAAATAGATGTTTTTCTGGAACTCTCTTGCTTTTTCCATGATCCAGCGGATGTTGGCAATTTGATCTCTGGTTCCTCTGCCTTTTCTAAAACCAGCTTGAACATCAGGAAGTTCACGGTTCACATATTGCTGAAGCCTGGCTTGGAGAATTTTGAGCAACCTCTAGTACTTCCTTAATCTCCACGGTTAGATATAACTTTTGCGACCCTGTTTTGGTTTTTTTGTGCGTGTGTGTTTTTTTTTTTTTCTTTTCCTTGTTTTTGTTTCTTTTATTTTTATGTTTTTATCCTCTAGCACTTCTTTAATCTCCACTGTTAGATATAACTTTTGCGACCCTGTTTTGGTTTTTTTTTTGTGTTTTTTTTTTTTCTTGTTTTTGTTTCTTTTATTTTTATGTTTTTATCCTCTAGTACTTCTTTCTTTAATCTCCACTGTTAGATATAACTTTTGCGACCCTGTTTTGGTTTTTTTGTGTGTGTTTTTTTTTTTCTTGTTTGTGTTTCTTTTATTTTTATGTTTTTATCCTCTAGTACTTCTTTAATCTCCACTGTTAGATATAACTTTTGCGACCCTGTTTTGGTTTTTTTTGTGTGTGTTTTCTTTTTTTTTTTTTCTCTTTTTTCTTTTTGTCCTTGGCTTTTTTTCTCTCCTTTGTTCTTTTCTTTACTGATTACTGACTGGATCTGTCTCTCTCCTTGACACTCTCTCCTTTTATCCTCCTGACCAACTCTATCTCCCTCCTCCCTTTCTCCTTCTCCGTATAACTCCGTGAACATCTCTGAACAGTCTAGTTGTGGAATGCAATATAGAAGACGAACTTTATGAGACTACTGCAAAAATAAGACAGATAACAGGAAGCAGGAGGCTTAAGTCCAAACCCTGATCCCACGAAACATTAATTGACAGGAGCTCATCAAATGCCTCCATACCTACACTGAAACCAAGCACCACACAAAGACCAGCAAGTTCCACGGCAAGACATACCAAGAAAAACCTTTAGAAAAACAAGAACACAGCCCTGAGCTCCAAGTCACAGGCTACACAAAGCGACCTCAAAACCATAGACATCTCATAACACACCACTAGACACTCCACCGCACCCCAGAGAAAAGAAATCCAGCCCCACCCACCAGAACATCGATACAAGCTTCCATAAACAAGAAACCTCGACTTGCCACCGGTACAAACCCACATATAGGGCAGAAAAGCCACAATAAAGAGAACTCCACAGACTGCCAGAATACAGTAAGGACTCCCCAAACTCAGCATTTTAAACAAGATGAAGAGACAGAAGAATTCCCAGCAGGTAAAGGAACAGGATAAATGCCCACCAAACCAAACAAAAGAGGAAGAAATAGCGAACCTACCTGATAAAGAATTCCGAATAATGATAGTGAAATTAATCCAAAGCCTGGAAAGCAAAATGGAATCATGGATAAATAGCCTGGAGAAAAGCATCGAGAAGATGCAAGAAAGATTTAACAAGGACCTAGAAGAAATAAAAAAGAGTCAATATATAATGAATAATACAATAAATGAGATCCAAAACACTCTGGAGGCAACAAATAGTAGAATTACAGAGGCAGAAGATAGAATTAGTGAATTAGAAGATAGAATGGCAGAATTAAATGAATCAGAGGAGAAAAAAGAAAAACGAATTAAAAGGAATGAGGACAATCTCAGAGACCTCCAGGACAATCTTAAACGTTACAATATTCGAATCATAGGAGTTCCAGAAGAAGAAGACAAAAAGAAAGACCATGAGAAGATACTAGAGGAGATAATAGTTGAAAACTTCCCTAAAATGGGGAAGGAAATAATCACTCAAGTCCAAGAAACCCAGAGAGTCCCATATAGGATAAACCCAAGGCGAAACACCCCAAGACACATATTAATCAAATTAACAAAGATCAAACACAAAGAACAAATATTAAAAGCAGCAAGGGAAAAACAACAAATAACACACAAGGGAATTCCCATAAGGCTAACAGCTGATCTTTCAATAGAAACTCTTCAAGCCAGGAGGGAATGGCAAGACATACTTAAAGTGATGAAAGAAAAGAACCTACAGCCCAGATTATTGTACCCAGCAAGGATCTCATTCAAATATGAAGGAGAAATCAAAACCTTTACAGACAAGCAGAAGCTGAGAGAATTCAGCACCACCAAACCAGCTCTCCAACAAACACTAAAGGACCTTCTCTAGACAGGAAACACAAAAAGGATATATAAATTCAAACCCAAAACAACAAAGTAAATGGCAACGGGATCATATTTATCCATAATTACCTTAAATGTAAATGGGTTGAATGCCCCAACCAAAAGGCAGAGACTGGCTGAATGGATACAAAAACAAGACCCATACATATGTTGTCTACAAGAGACCCACCTCAAAACAGGGGACACATACAGACTGAAAGTGAAGGGCTGGAAAAAGATTTTCCATGCAAATAGGGACCAAAAGAAAGCAGGAGTAGCAATACTCATATCAGATAAAATAGACTTTAAAACAAAGGCTGTGAAAAGAGACAAAGAAGGTCACTACATAATGATCAAAGGATCAATCCAAGAAGAAGATATAACAATTATAAATATATATGCACCAAACATAGGAGCACCGCAATATGTAAGACAAATACTAACAAGTATGAAAGGAGAAATAAACAATAACACAATAATAGTGGGAGACTTTAATACCCCACTTACACCAATGGATAGATCAACTAAACAGAAAATTAACAAGGAAACACAAACTTTAAATGATACAATAGACAAGTTAGAACTAATTGATATCTATAGGACATTTCATCCCAAAACAATGAATTTCACCTTTTTCTCAAGTGCACACGGAACCTTCTCCAGGATAGACCACATCCTGGGCCATAAATCTAGCCTTGGTAAGTTCAGAAAAATTGAAATCATTCCAACCATTTTTTCTGACCACAATGCAGTAAGAGTAAATCTCAATAACAGGAGAAAAACTATTAAAAATTCCAACATATGGAGGCTGAACAACACACTCCTGAATAACCAACAAATCACAGAAGAAATCAAAAAAGAAATCAAATTCTGCATAGAAACGAATGAAAATGAAAACACAACAACCCAAAACCTGTGGGACACTGTAAAAGCAGTCCTAAGGGGAAAGTTCATAGCAATTCAGACATACCTTAAGAAACAAGAAAAAAGCCAAATAAATAACCTAACTCTACACCTAAAGCAACTGGAAAAGGAAGAAATGAAGCACCCCAAGATTAGTAGAAGGAAAGAAATCTTAAAAATTAGGGCAGAAATAAATGCAAAAGAAACAAAAGAGACCATAGCAAAAATTAACAAAGCCAAAAGCTGGTTCTTTGAAAGGGTAAATAAAATTGACAAACCACTAGCCAGACTCATCAAGAAACAAAGGGAGAAAAATCAAATCAATAAAATTAGAAAAGAAAATGGAGAGATCACAACAGACAGCACAGAAATACAAAGGATCATAAGAGACTACTATCAGCAATTATATGGCAATAAAATGGACAATATGGAAGAAATGGACAAATTCTTAGAAAAGTACAACTTTCCAAAACTGGATCAGGAAGAAATAGAAACTCTTAACAGACCCATCACAAGCACGGAAATTGAAACTGTAATCAGAAATCTCCCAGCAAACAAAAGCCCAGGCCCAGACGGCTTCACAGCTGAATTCTACCAAAAATTTAGAGAAGAGCTAACACCTATCCTACTCAAACTGTTCCAGAAAATTGCAGAGGAAGGCAAACTTCCAAACTCATTCTATGAGGCCACCATCACCCTAATTCCAAAACCTGACAAAGATCCCACAAAAAAAGAAAACTACAGACCAATATCACTGATGAACATAGACGCAAAAATCCTTAACAAAATTCTAGCAATCAGAATCCAACAACACATTAAAAAGATCATACACCATGACCAAGTGGGCTTTATCCCAGGGATGCAAGGATTCTTCAATATCCGCAAATCAATCAGCGTAATACACCACATTAACAAACTGAAGAATAAAAACCATATGATTATCTCAATAGATGCAGAGAAAGCCCTTGACAAAGTTCAACATCCATTTATGATAAAAACTCTCCAGAAAGCAGGAATAGAAGGAACATACCTCAACATAATAAAAGCTATATACGACAAACCCACAGCAAACATTATCCTCAATGGTGAAAAACTGAAAGCATTTCCTCTAAAGTCAGGAACAAGACAAGGATGCCCACTTTCACCATTATTATTCAACATTGTTCTGGAAGTTCTGGCCACAGCAATCAGAGCAGAAAAAGAAATAAAAGGAATCCAAATTGGAAAAGAAGAAGTAAAACTCTCACTGTTTGCAGATGACATGATCCTCTACGTAGAAAACCCTAAAGATTCCACCAGAAAATTACTAGAACTAATCAATGAATACAGTAAAGTTGCAGGATATAAAATTAACACACAGAAATCCCTTGCATTCCTGTACACTAATAACGAGAAAATAGAAAGAGAAATTAAGGAAACAATTCCATTCACCATTGCAATGAAAACAATAAAATACTTAGGAATATATCTTCCTAAAGAATCTAAAGACCTATATTTAGAAAACTATAAAACACTGCTGAAAGAAATTAAAGAGGACACTAATAGATGGAGGAATATACCATGTTCGTGGATTGGTAGAATCAATATAGTGAAAATGAGTATACTACCCAAAGCAATTTATAGATTCAATGCAATCCCCATCAAGCTACCAACAGTATTCTTCACAGAGCTAGAACAAATAATTTCTCAATTTGTATGGAAATACAAAAAACCTCGAATAGCCAAAGCTATCTTGAGAAAGAAGAACGGAACTGGAGGAATCAACCTGCCTGACTTCAGGCTCTACTATAAAGCTACAGTCATCAAGACAGTATGGTACTGGCACAAAGACAGAAACATAGATCAATGGAACAAAATAGAAAGTCCAGAGATAAATCCACGCACATATGGTCACCTAATCTTTGACAAAGGCGGCAAGAATATACAATGGAGTAAAGACAATCTTTTTAACAAGTGGTGCTGGGAAAACTGGTTGAACACTTGTAAAAGAATGAAACTAGAACACTGTCTAACACCATACACAAAAATAAACTCAAAATGGATTAAAGAGCTAAATATAAGACCAGAAACCATAAAACTCCTAGAGGATAACATAGGCAAAACACTCTCTGACTTACACCACAGCAGGATCCTCTATGACCCACCTCCCAGAATATCGGAAATAAAATCAAAAATGAACAAATGGGACCTAATCAAACTTAAAAAGCTTCTGCACAACAAAGGAAACTATAGGCAAGCTGAAAAGACAGCCTTCAGAATGGGAGAAAATAATAGCAAATGAAGCAACAGACAAACAACTAATCTCAAAAATATACAAGCAACTTCTACAGCTCAATTCCAGGAAAATAAACGACCCAATCAAAAAATGGGCCAAAGAACTTAATAGACATTTCTCCAAAGAAGACATACAGATGGCTAACAAACACATGAAAAGATGCTCAACATCGCTCATTATCAGAGAAATGCAAATCAAAACCACTATGAGATACCATTACACGCCAGTCAGAATGGCTGCGATCCAAAAATCCACAAGCAATAAATGCTGGAGAGGGTGCGGAGAGAAGGGAACCCTCTTACACTGTTGGTGGGAATGCAAACTAGTACAGCCACTATGGAGAACAGTATGGAGATTCCTCAAAAAACTGGGAATAGAACTGCCTTATGACCCAGCAATCCCACTGCTGGGCATACACACTGAGAAAACCAGAATTGAAAGAGGCACGTGTACCCCAATGTTCATAGCAGCACTGTTTACAATAGCCAGGACGTGGAAGCAACCTAGATGTCCATCCACAGATGAATGGATAAGCAAGCTGTGGTACATATACACGATGGAGTATTACTCAGCCATTAAAAAGAATACATTTGAATCAGTTCTAATGAGGTGGATGGAACTGGAGCCTATTATACAGAGTGAAGTAAGCCAGAAAGAAAAACACAAATACAGTATACTAACGCATATATATGGAATTTAGAAAGATGGTAACAATCACCCTGCTTATGAGACAGCAAAAGAGACACTGATGTATAGAACAGACTTTTGGACTCTGGGACTGGGAGAGGGTGGGACGATTGGGGAGAATAGCATTGAAATATGTATAATATCATATCTGAAACGAGTCAGTCCAGGTACGATGCCCTATAACAGATGCCTGGGACTGGAGCACTGGGATGACCTGGAGGGATGGTGTGGGAGGGGGGTAGGGAGGAGGGTTCAGGATGGGGAGCACGGGTATTCTGGTGGCGGATCCATCTCGATGTATAGTAAAAGTAATACAATATTGTAAAGTTAAGAAAAATTAAAAAAAAAAAGAAAAAGAAAAAAAGACAAAAAAAAAAAAAAACAAACAAAAAATTGGAAGAGAGTACACAAAGTGGCTTATGAGTAAATGTGAACCAATCTCAAGTTTGGAATCAGATTCGTCTGTTTTGGTGTTTTGTTTGTTTGTTTGTTTGTTTGTTTTCATCTGTTTTTATTTTTAATGTGGCTCATAACATTTTTTTTTAATTGCAGGATAATTGCTTTACAGTGTTGTGTTGGTTTCTGCCATACAACATGAATTAACCATAATTATACATATACCCCCATCTTGAGCCTCCCTCTCATGTACCCCCTGGTCCCACCCCTCTAGGTCATCACAGAGCACCAGGCTGAGCTCTGTTTTATACACACAGCCCCAGGTTGGAAGGGGAAGTAGTAAGACTGACATTTAAAATAATTATAGGAGTGAATACCATGATAGAAGGATTATTTCTGGTCCCAAAATTTTGCAAGAGACCAAGTTTAAAGAGCCAGGTTTTGTTTTGTTTTATTTTAATATGTCTAGTCACATGAATACTAGCTCTATCTCTGCATCCACATATTTTATGGATTTGCTTGTTTTTGTTTTTATTTTCCCAAGGGAATTTCTTCAGTAGTAACTAAAGTCAATGAAGAAAGTATAGGACTTGCAAAAGTTCCCTAGCTGATTCTGCCAACTGAAATAGTTTTATTATGCTGTTCTTGTGGACAAAATGAGTCTCAAAACTGAAATCAATTCAATATAAGTTTGTGTGCATTCATGTAATCACACCACACACACAGACACACACACACACACTTTCTCATCAGCAAATTATTTGAAAAATAAATTAAATTGGTATCAAATTGGGAACATGAAACAGATTAGTATGCTCTGCGCTCCCAGAGTATATCCGAAAAGTAAGCAGGTAAGTCCAGCAAAACCTGGAGACCTCAAAAAGCCACCAATACACACAGAAGGCCGAAGCTGTGGTTTTTTTTTTTTCTTTTCTTTCTCTCACATTAAGTCCAATAGCAACTAATCCTGAGGAACTAAAAATATACGAGGTGTACAGTAACCCCCTTCTTTGGCTCTCTCTGTAATGTATACAGATCTGACTGATAAAAGGCTCAATTCACTCAGCAGAGAGCTGGCTTCTGTCTGATGGAATTTCACCATGGAGTTTGCACAAGGAGAGCGGTTGGAGCCTTTATATCTCTCATCCTTCTCAGTGGGAGACACAGCCTTATGAATCTGAGTGATAACAATGAGCAGTCTGGGACATGTTGGTCGCTGTGTCTGCAGGCATCCGACGAGAGGAGGATATGATTGCAGCAATGTGTTTGGGAAGTCTGGCTTTCTCCCTCAAAGCCCTCTTTATTCTACGGTTACCTGGCGTTGCATAAGAGCCAAGCAGGCAAATTAAATTCCTTCTCTTCAGCCTTGCTGAGAGGTGAAAAAACTCTCTCAGCTGGCAATGTTTATTACTGGCTCTGTCCTTCCTACATGGCAGGCTGTTGGGCATTCCAATAGCCAGGCTGGTCAAGAGTGATGCCTTTCATTTTTATTTATATGTTGGTTCCTTTTTAATTCTTTCAGAATTGTCCAAATCCATCTGAGGCCCTGTGTCTCTATAAACTAATTTCCATGGCTGCTCCTCCATGTAAGACTTTGCCATTCTCTGCTTCCAAAGGACTTGGATCTAGGATGACCATAGCATCAGGTATTTCTCAGAGATTTTTACACTATTTCTCACTCCTTGTATTTAGAGTTATTCTAATAATTGTCTTATTATCTTTGAAACCAGGAACCTTGTAACCACTGTACATTTTCTATGTGTTCAGCATGTTGATCAGTTTCATTACGTTGTGTTTGGATGTGTTCTTATGATGGCCATGTTGAGATATAAACTTGTCAGAGAGCAATTATGTTCACCAAAAGAAGAAGGAATTTTAAATTAGCTCAGGTCATTGGTTTGTTTGTACTTTTTTTCCAGGAGCTATGGCTAAGTGGATGAGAAAGCTACAGATTATCTGGCAGGAGTCTGTTTCTTGTACGTTTCACAGGTTGATAGCAGTGTATAATGGACTTTACTGTCTGAGCCACAAGGAGTTCCTGTAATGCAGGAGGCCAGGATTCAATCCCTGGTTGGAGATGATCCCCTGGAAAAGAATATGGCTACTCACTCTAGTATTATTGCTTGGAGAAGTCCATGGACGGAGGAGCCTGGTGGGCCACAATCCATGGGCTATAATTCAGAGTCAGACATGACTGAGCAATCGAGCAATTAACACTTTCACTTCAGAACATCTTTAAATTTCCATACAATACCAAGATGCTTTACTTCTGTAAGTTTTCCTTATTTTTTGCATAATTAATTTCAAAGAATTCAATGCCAAATACAAAAAGTGAAATAATCAACATTCTTAAAAACTGCACTGAATCTCAAGGGACCTGAAGATTACTTACAAAACTATGAGAAATGACCCAATAAAGCTACATAATAAATTTAAACAGTATTCTCTAGAGTTCCCTTGTATTCTGCAGTGTTTTGATTCCATAAAACCAGCTTCTGTGATGCTAAACATCACAAAAATTATTTAAAAGTCTCACCGGGTACAAGAGGAAAGGAAAGCTTTCTGAACTGGCAACAATAAGAGCTGTAGCCATGAAATCAAAATATTAAGTGAAGGTTTGACAAGATCTCTCTCCAAATTTTGTTGGGTCTCTTCTCAAAGATTACAAAGCAGGGAGAAGCTATAGTAATATATGCTGTGTTATATAGTAATGCATACTGATATATATTCAATGGGAACATATTCTCCAAACCAAGCAATCTGCTACCCCAGTCAACTCATGTTGAGTATGTCATTCTCTGTCTCTCCAAATATACATACACACATATATATATTGGAGAAGGAAATGGCAACCCACTCCAGTATTCCTGCCTGGGAAATCCCATGGACAGGGGAGCCTGGCAGGCTGCAGTCCATGGGGTTGCAAAGAGTCGGACAAGACTGAACACACACACACACACACACACACGTATATATATACTGGATTCTTTCTCTCTTTAAATATACAACATAGAGATATTTAAAGAGAGACAGAAATGTGCTCTCTGTTAGTTTTTTATGGTTGTGTAGAGGAAGAAAAAGGTTTCCTTGACCTTGTTAGTGTCTCTGGCTGTGTCTGAAAATTAAAGTGACAAAGACAGATTAACAAGAGGAAAGCATACAGATTTTTTCCTCCAGATTTATTTCATATGAATGTTATGTGACATAAGAGTCTTCATAGGAAATGAAAACAGACCTTCTGGTGTATGCTAAGTTTGAAAAGTGGAGAGTCATGAGGAATATGGTAGGACAAAGGGTATATACGTGCAGTAAACCTGGGGAAACTTAGCAAGATCTGTTTATTTGGCTTCCCTTTGTCTTCAGAGAGAAGGATTTTCCTTTTTTCCAGGTATAGAGAAGGCATGTCTCACAAGAGGGTTTTCTGATCTGTTTCAGGGGAGAAGGGCAGAGTGATTCTTCTGCTCTTCCTGTTTTCTCAGAAGTCCTCCAGCTTAAAATAGTCAATAGGCCAAGGTTCCATGTTTTGGGGTAGTGTGTCCCGGGTATGTTCATTCCTCCATCTGAAACTTGACTAAGAAGTTTCACAGTCCAGACACTGAGTTAGCAAATGGTCTCGTAATCTACTGTACTAATCTCTCAGTGCTGGGCACTTCCATGGAAACAAAAGAAAAACAAAGGTTAATGGCTAGAACAAACTAGCCGTTTTGAGTCCTGAAGGAATTTCTAGATGTTAGGCCCAAAGTGTAATCTTCAGGAGTGAGGGCAGGCAGTGGCAGTCTTGCAGATTTTCCTGGTTTAGAGTTGGTATGTCTCTGGGTATATTGTCATTTGTTCCAGTAAACTCTCTGAGTGGCCCACACAACAATAGGCATAAAAGTTGTCCAAACATGAGCTGTTGTAAAGATTTCTCTGAGGTTTATATCAAGTCGTCCAACTTCAGCTTGCAGATCAGATCAGATCAGATCAGTCGCTCAGTCGTGTCCGACTCTTTCGACCCCATAACCCCACGCCAGGCCTCCCTGTCCATCACCGCTCCCGGGGTCACTCCTCGCATCCATCGTCGTGATCCATCCACCATCTCTCCTCTTCGTCCCCTTCTCCTCCTCCCTCATCCCTCCCACATCATCTTCTCCATGTCACTCTTCGCATGTGCCAATCTGTTCCTTCTCTTCCTTCCAATTCCAGATTATCTCCTTCATGACTGTTTCTCCTCGTCCAGACTCTCATCTTCTCCCACCACCTTCACATCAATTCTTCGGCGTTCGCCTTCTTCACTCCACTCTCACATCCATACTACCACAGACCATCCTTACTGCGCCTTTGTTGTGTATGTCTCTCTTATTGCTTCTGGTCTCTACTTTCCTTCCGGGTGCGTCTATTTCTGCTCAGTCACCATCTCAGTGATTTCCAGTCTACACTTTTCCCTGTTTCCCATCTTTTCCCATCTCCTCCATATCTTCTTTTCTATGTTGCTTGCCCCTTTCCTCTCCACTTTCCTTTCATCAAGCTTTTGCCCTCTTCACTTTCTCCATAAAGTGGTGTCATCTCATTCTGAGGTATTATTTTCTCCCGCAATCAGGGCCCCAGGAAAAAGAGTAGTTGTAATTTTTAGTGACTTCAAGTCAGAAGGGTGAGAGAAAAATTGGAGATACCGGTTTTGGGGAGAGGCTGCTAGATATAGGAGGAAACTAGAATTCAGGATCCAGTTCACTCACAAGTAAGTAACAAGATCTGAAAGACCACGTATAGCATTAGAATTTAATACCCACAAGAGTGTGCTACAGTTTTCCATCAAATATACATATGTATTTTGTCCACTCACCTCCATTTCTATCAAAGATAATCGAAGTAAGACTAATTTCTTTGCAGTATAAGTTGAATGTTATGAAACCCAACCTGATTATTTACTTAGGTGCAGCAAAAGCAGTGAACTCTCCTTTGCTGGAACAAAGTTCCAGCATGAGGAATCTGTTTGGACTTTCAAAGGCAAAAAAAAAAAAAATTGTTTAGAATTTAATTTGGGGAAGTTGTCAAGAATGTCAAAAAGTACGTATATCTGACTAAAGAGAATCATATAAAATAAAACTTAACTACCTATTTAACCAAAGTGACATTATAAAACTAAAGATAAATATTGGTTCTATGACTGTTAAAAACAAGACTTTAACTCTTTAATATTGAAAATATTTGGTTTTCTTAAGTAATCAAAGGTCTGATAAAGACTGTGAATTTAATTTTAGCAGCTCAATCACACATAAAATTTCTTTTCCACAACTGTCTACAATTTTTAAAAATCTATTCAATTTTTGTCTGCTATGTTTTTTCATTCTGTATCAATCAATCTTTCTGCTTTAGCTCAAGATTATTCTCTTCCCCTTAAATATGTCCTTTGAACATCCCTCAGCAAAAATACATCTGCTTTTCCTTTACAGACGATAATTTATTCTTATTATTTTTCATAGTTTTATTTCTATATATTCATTAGAATTTTTAACCATGAGTAATTTTTCTTTTCAGTGAAAACTAAGAAGTAAGCAACTGGGAACTGTCTTCCATGTACTATAATTTTATAGTAAATTTGTAAATATGTCCTTTCATAATTTTTAAAGGTATATGTGTTTTCAGAGTAAAATTTCTCATGTTCATTAGCTGGTCCAATAAATCTACCTTCTCTATACCACATAAACACAAGATGCCAAAAGTAGATAAACAATCTTTTGTTCAGCAATTAATGTTTTATCTCATGTTGAAATAACCTATACATTCAATAAATATTCACCATTTAATTTAACTTTGTATCCCAGGGACAGAGGAGCCGGGTGGGCTGCCGTCTATGGGATCGCACAAGAGTAGGACACGACTGAAGCGACTTAGCAGCAGCAGCAGCATAGCTTTAAGGCTTTGATAACAAACCGATCTTTGGAACTATTTTTGAGTAAACATACTTAAACATAATTAATGTTGAAAAGTTCATTTACAAACTTTTATCCCACAGACATCTATTTAATTCACATGTTCTTAATTATACTTGAATTGCTTGTGAAAACTTCACGAGACAAATAACAAAGCTAGCCATCATTTTAAGTTATTTTTCTTGTTGATAAAGCAGGCAAGTATAAAAATATCACCAAGGCAGAGACTCCGGAAAGTTAAAAATATGATTCTTCCTTTCTGTTTTTTTTTTAACTGCTATGCTTGACATGCATCAAACAGTTAACTTTTTTTGCACATTTGGTTCTTAAGTTGGATTTATAGTTTTACAATTTTAAATGTTTAGTAGATATAACATCAGCTTATTTGACTGGCAAACCTAGGTAGAAAGTAAATTGTATCTCTGCTTTATATTCAATACTGACAACACTGAAGAAATGCCTGTTTTAATTTTACCAACAATTTAAAAACTAGTTTTATTTATCAAAGAGTATCCCAGATCATGCAAACTTCAAAACATGTTTGGGTTAAAGTTTGTATTTCTAAGAGTTTTAGAAATCCTTAATTTAGTGAGTGTTCATTTGTATCTAAGCCAACTTGAATAGGACTCCTTTAAGTGATTCAATAAATAATTTTTTAATATCATTTAGAGGTAGAAACTGTCATTTAATATATATATATACACATATGTATAATATTTTATATATATATATATAAACATACAGACAGTTGCATGGAGACCTTGTAGCTTTCGTTTTAAAACTTTATCTATGTGTCAGATAATTAATATCTGAAATCTAGTGTATAATATTAATTTACTATTTTCCCTTTTTTCCCTTGAATGGAGGACAGTTCTATTTCCAATGTCTTGGGCTTTTAGAATTTTGAAATAAATAGGTGAGGTTTGGGGATTAGTAAAGCTAGGTGGGCTTTGAATTGCTTTCAAAGCCACACTTCTGGTTTTGTAAAGACTCAATTTATAGAACAGGGACAGTTGTTTATACTTCTTCAAAGAACTGGGTCACAGCCTATTATCAAGAAGCTGACCCACGCATCCAACTACATTATATTTAATTTGCTTCTTTATATCAGGGAGAAGATTTCCAACTAAAATGAAAACCAATAATATTTATAATTACCTAGATTTAATATTCTTCTGTGAAGAAGGCAATGGCATCCCATTCCAATACTCTTGCCTGGAAAATCCCATGGATGGAGGAGCCTGGTGGGCTGCAGTCCATGGGGCTGCTAAGAACATGAGTTAGCGACTTCACTTTCACTTTTCACTTTCATGCATTGGAGAAGGACATGGCAACCCACTCCAGTGTTCTTGCCTGGAGAATCCCAGGGACGGGGGAGCTTGGTGGGCTGCCGTCTATGGGGTCGCACAGAGTTAGACACAACTGAAGTGACTTAGCAGCAAGATTCTTCTGAGGCTTCCCAGGTGGCATTACTGGAAAAAGAACCCACTTGCCACTGCAGGCAGGTGTGATAGATATGGGTTAGATCCCTGGCTGGGGAAGATCCTCTGGAGGAGGGCATGGCAACCCATTCCAGTATTCTTGCCTAGAGAATCCCATGGACAGAGGAGTCTGGCAGGCTGCAGTCCATATGATTGCACAGAGTTGAGTATTACTGAAGTGATTTAGCACGCATGCATGAATGCATGCAAGCTTCTTCTGAAACCTATCAGAGTAATTTTGAATTCTATGTCACAGTTGAATTATATGATATCCTTTCATTCATAAAATATAAACCACCCAGTGAAGTTGGTTCTATCATCCCAATTTCATACGAGAGTAATGAAATGGTAAATGAATTGCTAAAATCACACATTTAAAACATGACCACCTTTACATGTTTAAAGCAGCATGTGTAACTGCACAATGCAGGACCTTTCCACTCTATTTGGCAGTACAAGTATCTTCTCCATACTCATTTCATAGGTCACCATCTCCGTAATCTCTCAGAATTAATAACCCAAAGCCTCTTTTCTCTCTTGCTTGCCATATTAAATCAGTCATCAAATCCTATTAATGTTTCCCTAATGTTTTTACTTGGCTTCCAGTTCTTTTTACTGCCAAAATCAAATCCAGGCCCTGCCCATTTTACCTGTTGCCTATAGAAATAACCTCCTGAACTGTCTCTTCCTTGTCCCCTCTCTTCATTAATTCAATTGCAGTTCCAAAACAACTCTTCAGCTTGTGGATCCCCTATTTCATCACTTCCTCACCTTCCCATTGCTAAAGGAAGTGTTATGGACCCAATCATGTAACCACCCCCCACCCCCCGCCAACTCATATGTTGAAGCCTTACTTCCCTGGTAGCTCAGATGGTAAAGAATTTGCCTGCAATGCAGGAGACCTGGGTTCAATTGCTGGGTTGGGAAGATCCCCTGGAGAAGGGAATGGCAACACACTCCCTTATTCTTGCCTGGAGAACTCCATGGACAGGAGAGCCTGGTGGGCTACAGTCCATGGGGTCACAAAGAGTCAGACATGACTGAGCAACTAACGTGACCCCCTAATGTTCCTGTATTTAGATATGGGACCTTTAAGATGGTCACTAAGGCTAAGTGATGTCATAAGAGTGGGATCCTGATCTCATAAGACTGGCTCCTTACAGGAAGAGAAAGAGACACCAGGGATACACAAATAGAGGAAAGGCCATGTGAGGTCACAGTGAGAAGGCAGCCACCTGCAGGCCAAGGAGACAGTCCTACCAATTCCTTAATGATGGACTTGCGGTCTCCGGAACTGTGAGAATTAAATGTCGTTGTTTAACTCACTCAGTCTGTCATGCTTGGTGATGGCCACCCTAGCTAACGAATACAGGAAGGAAGTATAAATTTGGCTTCCCTGGTGGCTCAGTTGGTAAAGAATCTGTCTGCAATGCAGGAGACCTGGGTTTGATCCCTGGATTGGGAGATCCCCTGGAGAAGGGAATGGCTACTCTTACTCCAGTGTTATTGCCTGGAGAATTTCATGGATGGAGCCTGGCAGGCTACAGTCTTTGGGGTTGCAAAGAAACAGAGGCGACTTAGCAACTAAACAACAATGCCTAGGCTTTAGGAATGAGGTCTAGCCTTACTTGTGTTTCCTTATCTAGATCACAAACTCTTTGTAGGGACTCTGCCTCCAAATTGATATCACAGGAAGGACCTAATGCAATGTCTGGCTCTGATGTCTGTTGATTGAGTCATTAATTTTTTCTGAATTGTCATGATATTTATCTGATATCTGCTCTTTTTCTTCAGTCTTCTGGCTGTTTTGCAGAACCAACAATTTTAAAGTATTATAATCTGCATGATAACAACAGCAAACATTGCCTTCTTAGACTGTCATCTAAAGAAAATGTGCCATGATCCTTAATATTTAGAAACAACTATGGAATTGTGAATGGGCTTCCCTCATAGATCAGTTGGTAAAGAATCTGCCTGCAATGCAGGAGACCCAGGTTTGATTCCTGAGTCGGGAAGATCCCCCTGGAGAAGGAAATGGCAACCCACTCCAGTATTCTTGTTGGAGAATCCCATGGACAGAGGAGCCTGGCAGGCTACAGTCCATGGGGTTAAAAGAGTTGGACACGATTTATCAACTAAAGAGAGAGAGAGAGATGGAATTGTGAAACAAATTTCTTTGCAATAATGAACATTTCTGCCATAATTTTCCATTCTCCAGCTAAGTACTCTTCTATAGCAACAAACTAGAGTACACCCAAAGACACACATATACACAGATACACACCTGCCCTTCACAGCATGGCAGGAGACAACCAGAAACAATCTCCTTGTCAAATCTGGAGGGATGTAGGTACTCACAACTCGTTTTTAGCTCCGTTGAGACTTAAACATTTAGTTCCTGGGGGAAGAATGTTTGGGGAAAAGGGGGAGGGATCCTTTTCCTACTTTTTCAATTGCAGAAGTAACATGATGGAAAACTCTTTCCACTCAGCTTTCCAGATTCTTTGTGTGTTCACTCACTCAGTCATGTTCAACTCTTTGTGGCCCCATGGACTATATAGCCCACCAGGCTCCTCTGTCCATGAAAATTTCCAGGGAAGGATAGTGGAATGGGCTGCCATTTCCTGCTCCAGGGGATCTTTCTGACCCAGGGATCAAACCCATGTCTCCTGAATCCTCACTGGCAGGCGGATTCTTTACCACTGAGTCACCTGGGAGGCCCCATGTTTGAAAATGAAGCCTCACATCCATCTTTCCTTTCTAGTTGAAACCTGAAGGCTTAAGAATATCTATGGATTAGACTGAGGTATGAGTAGTTAAGGAAGTTGTTGAGAAGCTTGTTAAGTCTTTTCTCAAAGGCAGCGCTTAACCACACTTTCCACTCCTCAGCTTTAACAAAGAAACCCAGCCATTAACACAGAAAAGCCTCTTGCTTGCATTTTTTAACAGCTGACATTTGTACCTTTTGGAGGAAAGTGAAGGGCATCTCATTGCCTCCTTGTTTAAATCAGGCTGGAAATAATGGGGATGAGAGGGAAGCAGGGCTAATTTCCTTTGTCTCCTATTCAGCAGATAATGGTGGTCTGTGTGGTGGGTGTTAAAGGCCAGGCTGCCGCGGTGACCTGGAGATGACTTCATTCTTCAGAGGTTTATCAAAGGCCCCTGTCAGTCAAACCCATGCTGGGAGACTGGGGAATGGCCATCTGGTTCACTGTTCATCAGAGAAGAGAAAGGAGAGCGAGGAGGTGAAAAATCTTGCTGTCAGTTCTGAGCCAGGTGGAAGGGTGATGAGATGCCTTTGGAAGTGGGTTTAGCAAGTCTTAGGCACATATGCAGAAGAGAAATAAACATGAAAGTATCTGTGTGTGTGTGTGTGTGTGTGTGTGTGTGTGATAGAGAGAGAGAGAGGGAGGGAGGGGGAGGGAGAGAGACAGAAACAGAGGAGGTAAGAGAGACAGAGATGCTGGGAAGAAGGGTGGGCTGGAGACTTTTATTTAAGCCACTGTGATCATCTTGAATCGATTTTAAGTGGAAAGACTGAAGGTCACTCGTGCTGCTAACCCTGCAGAGAAACCTCTGAATTGTTTCCCTGGCTGTGGGGAAGAAAGGGAGTAAGTGGCTCACGGCGGTGATCTGATTTAATTTAAAGCATGACGTATCTGTTCTGAAGCCAGAATTCTTTCATCCCAGCCATGTTGATTACAAGCACTAACAAGGTATTACAAGAAGCATTACCAGGAAATCTTCCCCTCTCCCCTCGCCCCAAGTCAACCACTTGGTGAGCTGGGATTTTGTGGGGCCACCCAGCAGGGTCTCCCCTCAGGGCAGCAGAAAGGCTCCTGTTGTTAGCAAACTCCTATCCTCCTGGCAGCCAGATTTGGGTCTGTGTTAATCTGATAATTCCTACCAGTAGCTGCAATGTACACAGTCATGGCAAAGACAACATTTTTACCCATGGACATTGCAAGCATTTTTCCCTCCCTTGGACATTGCAAGCATTTTTACCCATGGACATTGCAATCATGGGGCATGAGGATGCTTCAACATTTCAAAGAGCAGAACGACAGAGACTTTGTGTCTGTGTTCCTTCCTCCCGTCTTTCTTTCCTATTTGGTAAACTTGCTCCGTCCTTCTGGGAGACACCCTGTTTCTTGGGTGTGCTGCGACCGTTGGCCTACTCGGGGCTCTGATGCTGGGAGGGATTGAGGGGAGGAGGAGAAGGGGACGACAGAGGATGAGATGGCTGGATGGCTCACTGCTCGATGGGCGGTCGGGCCCGGGCTGTGGTGGCCTATTGTGGTAACATCTGATGCATAACATGAAGTGTGTTCCATTTTAACCATTTCTAAGTGAGGTCTGTTGACACTGTTGTGCAACCATTACCATCATTCATCTCCAGGGCTCTGTCTTCTGAAACTGAAATTCTGTTTCATTAAACAATAATCCCCCACTCCTCTTACTCCCCAGACCCTGGCGACCATCAGTCTCCTTTCTGTCCCCATTAATTTGATTATTCTAAGTGCCTTTTATAAGTAGAACCCTATAGTATTTGTCCTTCTGTGACTGGCTTATTTCACTCCTCATGTTTTCAAGGTTTATCCTTGTTGTAGCATGTGTCAAGACTTCCTTCCTTTTTAAGGGTGAACAATACTCTATTGTATGGATATACCACATTTTCTTTGTCCATTCGTCCACCCACGGACATCGGGTTATTTCCACTAAGGCTTTCTTTTAGATTATGCTGTTCTGACATTCGTCCTCTCCTTCCAGTGCATAGCATCATTTTAAGCCAGTGCCCTATAAATACTGTGGGTTTTGGGGTAGACATTATTTAGTTGCTGTCAACACAGGTACTACTTCAACTTAGAGTCCACTCCCCTGTCACAAAAATAAGGCCGTATTGTGGCTGGTTAATTATTTAAAGTGGAGAGGGGCTCAGATCTAAACAGAGTATGGGGAAACTAACAGATGAGGTGAAGAGGGAATATTCCTGTTCTATTAAAAACTTTTTTTATTCTTATAGAAACGTCTAAAATATATGGAAGAAAAACTAGTTTGATGAACTTCCCATAAATCGCCATGGTCATCAACAAATGACCAGTATTTTTTCAATTCTACTTCACACACTGCCTTTCTGACTCTGTATTGTTTTTCAACTTCCTAACTCTTCTTATTTTGAAAAGTTCAAATCTATAGAGAAATTTCCAAGAAAAGTGTTAAGAGCCACCTTTTGTCATTACCTTCATATTTATCTTGGAAATCACCAGTTGTAAACATTTTGCCACCTTTTCTTTATATCTATCTATCTATCTATCTATCGATATATATATCCATCCATCTATCATCTTACTTTTCTTCTTGAGACATTTGAAATTAGTTGCACATATGGTGACATTTTATATGTTAATACTTCAGCATCTATCTAAAAATAAGGACATTTTCCTTCATAACCAAATACAATGATCACACTCAGGGATTAAACATTTATATATGATTAGCTAATAATCCATATTTAGTTTTCCCCAATCATCTCAAAATATGCTGATACACACACACACACACACACACACACACACACACATATATATTTTAGGCTTCATTTCCTTGAGCACCAAAATCACTGCAGATGGTGACTGTAGCCACAAAATTAAAAGATGCTTGCTCCTTAGAAGAAAAGCTATGATAAACCTAGACAGTGTATTAAAAAGCAGAGACATCACTTTGCCAACAAAGGTCCATCTAGTCAAAGCTATGGTTTTTCCAGTAGTCATGTATGAATGTGAGAGCTGGACCATATGTATGGATGTGAGAGCTGACCAAAGAGCTATGCTTTTGAACTGCAGTACTGGAGAAGACTTGAGAATCCCTTGGACTGCATGAGACCAAACCAGTCAATCCTAAAGGAAATCAACCCTGAATATTCATTGGAAGGAATCAACTCAATGGACATGAGTTTGAACAAATTCCGAGAGACAGTGAAGGACAGGGAAGCCTGGCATGCAGCAGTTCATGGGGTTGCAAAGAGTTGGACACAACTGAGCCACTGAACAACAACAAATATTTTTAGAAGATATAATAGGGATTAAGCATAATATTTTGTTGTCATTTCTCTTTACTCTTCTTTAGACTCTCCTCTCTTTCTGTCTTTGATACCATTCAGCTGTTTTAGGGCAAAGGTCTTGCAAATACATACTTTGATCTCTGAGATAGTAAGAAAGAGGACAATGATTGTTTTTGAATCTAGTGTCATCATGAATTTAAAATATTTACATTATTGGTAGAGATAATTAGGGAGTTGATAATGTATTAGAACCTTCTAACTGTTTGACATCCAAATATCTCTTGAGATATTTGCAATAGGCAAGAATGACGAGACCTTAACTAATTCTAATAAATGAGTCACACATTAGAGGAAGTGTTCACTTCTGCCTTTGGAACTGTTCCTGAAGGAAGTGCAGGGACTTATAGATGGCTCTTTCTAATGTGAATTTAAATATATATTTTTTGAACATTCATTAGTTAAGTCTTGTAAAATTCTGAAGAGCCAAGACATCCCTCATTTATATGTGAAGGAACTGAACATGTGGGCATCTAGGATATAAGACATCTAGACAAAAAAGATGGTCTCTGGGACTTCCCTGGTGGTCCAGTGGTCCAGTGGCTAAGACTCTGCACTCCCAATGCAGGGGGTCCCGATTCCATCCCTAGTCAGGGAACTAGATCATGCATGCCACAACTAAGACCCAGCACAGTCAAATAAACAAGTAAATATTTTAAAAAAGTAGAAGACTGTCTCTGATTTGTTGAATATTTCCAGGGACCACAGTCTACATGACAGCACTTAGCAAGTCACTCTATTACTGTGCCAAACCAGGGACTAGGCAAGATGGCTCCTAGTTATTTGTTTCAGATGGTGAAGGCTAGTAAGGCATCTGAATGCAGCAGAATTCTGTGATCATGTAAAGATGTATCACGTTATATATAATCCTTTCATTTTTAAGAGTCAGAAATATCATTCAACTCAAATGCTCACTTAGCTCTTTAAAAAGGCCAAACAGACATCTCTAAAAGCTACCTAAAAAGAGGATAAAAACTTTAAGCTTGACTTTTTTTTGAAGGACAGAAATACATATCCAAAACACAGACTTCACATTATAAGGTAATGGGCAAGGTTATTCTGATCTTTGTCCCCGTGGTTTAATTAATGATACAAGAGTATTGGCCTAGAATACTTGTTAGATGCAGTCTGACATTTTACACTTTTATCTATCGTGTTTATGTTGGGTACCAAGAGAAAAGTGTTCTGTTCAAAATTCTTTTTTTCATTAAGCTGATGAGAGAGGTCTTGCTGAGGTCTATCAACTGGAACATTTAACAGAAAACCAAAAACTCCTTTTCTTTGTAAATTCACCAACCATGTACTCAAAGTGTTACCTTAAAGGACCCCTGCCTGTGGTATCCAGCATTTTTAGACAAGAGTTTGTGAACTCTGGCCACCACATGGCTTATAAACAAAAAATTTTGAATCTTTGAGACACTGAGGTCATGAGCTGACACCAATACAGTGAGCCAGGGAGACCCCTGTGGCTGGGAGACAGGCAAGGAGGACTCATGTTCCTGAGCTATCAGATGTCCTTGCTTGATGAAGAGTAGATTCAGAGGGAAAGTGCTGGAGAAATAAGAGGATAAGATCACAAGAGAGTATGAATGGAGTTGTCTACAAGGCCCATGTGCCTGCCTGTCTTTCTGTGTTTTTGCTTTAAAAATTTATTTAACAAGATTGGTTTAACTAAGCCGTGAGTTACCTGGAATGGTTTTGTTTTACATGTGCTTGGAACTTATATTAACAATCTTTCTATGTGTCTTCTTGGAAAACTCATGGAAAAGAGGGATCACCTTAATTTCACTTGGTGTATCCGTGGAAATCAAACAGTTTTTTAACTATTTATATGTTTTATGTTATAGTTATAATTAAGTAACTATAACATTTTATAGGATCCTAGGATTAATTTCAGAGAAGGCTATGGCACCCCACTCCAGTACTCTTGCCTGGAAAATCCCAGGGACAGAGGAGCCTGGTAGGCTGTAGTCCATGGGGTCGCTAAGAGTCGGACACAACTGAGCAACTTCACTTTCACTTTCATGCCTTGGAGAAGGAAATGGCAACCCACTCCAGTGTTCTTGCCTGGAGAATCCCAGGGAGTGGGGAGCCTGGTGGGCTTCCGTCTATGGGGTCACATAGAGTCAGACATGACTGAAGCGACTTAGCAGCAGCAGCAGCAGGCTTAATTTCAAGATTTGTGACACAAATGTCTTTGTGCTGATGTTGATTTGGGTTAACATATTTCCTTGTAGAAAGGAGGTTGTGATGAGCTGGATGTTTGGCAAATAGAAAGAACTAGAGACAGTCACTTGCCCCAGAGAGTTAGGAGTTCACTCTGTATCTTCTCTTTCATCTGTGTGGGATTATTTTGTCTCCTGGCAATGCTGCAGCAGAGTGAATCTCAGAGGCACACTAGCTCTTCATTCCATATAAGTTTCTGTCTTACCCTCTTCACTAGCAAAAACTCAAAGAAAGAAACCTATTTCTTTATTACTTATTTCTCTTCCATAATAAAATATATATTAATCCTGGGCCCAATTCTTTCTCATCCAGGTATTATACAGGGAAATGGTAGCATTAAATAAATATTAAATGAAGTATTTCCAATAAGGTACTGATGGACTAACAATGGATTGGCAACTTATGTTTCCAGACTTTTAAAATTTCAATAGGACTGTATGAGATACAATGTTTTACTCTAAAGACATAAGTGTGGTTTAGCAATAGAAATGTAGCCAAAAAACTACTTAAGGCAGGTACCTGGACACCTAGGAATTGAAAATAGTACTAAGCAGAGGCCATAAAGAAGGCTGAGCTCCGAAAAATTGATACTTTCGACCTGTGGTGCTGGAAAAGACTCCTGAGAGTCTCTTTGTCAGCAAGGAGATCAAACCAGTCAATCCTAAAGGAAATCAACCCTGAATATTTATTGGAAGGACTGATGGTGAAGCTGAAGCTCCAAGACTTTGGCCACCTGATGTGAAGAGCTGACTCACTGGAAAAGACCCTAATGCTGGGAAAGACTGAAGGCAGGAGAAGAAGCCAGCAACAGAGGATAAGATGATTGGATGGCATCATTGACTCAAGGGACATGAGTTTGAGCAAACTCCAGGAGATGGTGAAGGACAGGGAAGCCTGGCGTGCTGCAGTCCATGGGGTCACAAAGAGTCGGACACACTTAGCAACTGAACAACAAGAACAGAGGCCATGAGGTCCCATTACCATGTTTTTCTAGCACCAAGTTGGATCTGTGTTCAAGGCCAAGTTCATCATATAGGGTGATAGGTCTGTTTAAGCTGTGAAGGTTGAAGTCATTGAAATGGAATATGATGCTGGTCATTATCATGCTCCTCCCAGGCATTAGGGACCTTCCTGCTTTATTCCTGAGTGTCTATCCTTACATTGAATACCCTAACTCTCTATCCTAATGGGGGAATTAGCAGGATAATCAGCATAATTGACCCATTCCAATCCTGGGCATCATGTCCCAAGGGGGATCTAGGAAACAATACTCTATTGAAACTGGTGTTTAGTTATCATTCAGACCAATAGTGTGGAGCTAGGCAAAAAAAGAGTGTCCAAACATGGCAGCACATGATTCCAACAGTGGGCAAGCAGGAATAGTTTCAGACTTAAAATTAAGTCTAAAATTTCAAGGCATGGAAGAAAGGAAGATATCTTTGTACAAAGTCCAATTCAAGTCTAGGATCTGAAGAAGCCAGGAATCAGGCAAAAGAGGAGCCATGGAAGGAACATAGGAAAGATCTGGGATGGCAGATGCCTAAAATAAGTATAATGAACTCAGTAATTAGGAGACTGGATAAAAGGGGAAAATCACAGTGGGACCTAGAGAAAAGATAGAAACCCAAATGTGAAGATACCTAACTATGCCAAAGCCTTTGCCTGTGTGGATCACAATAAACTGTGGAAAATTCTGAAAGAGATGGGAATACCAGACCACCTGACCTGCCTCTTGAGAAACCTGTATGCAGGTCAGGAAGCAACAGTTAGAACTGGACATGGAACAACAGACTGGTTCCAAATAGGAAAAGGAGGACGTCAAGGCTGTATATTGTCACCCTGCTTATTTAACTTCTTTGCAGAGTACATCATGAGAAATGCTGGGCTGACAGAAGCACAAGCTGGAATCAAGATTGCTGGGAGAAATATCACTAACCTCAGATATGCAGATGACACCACCCTTATGGCAGAAAGTGAAGAAGAACTAAAGAGCCTCTTAATAAAATTGAAAGAGGCGAGTGAAAAAGTTGGCTTAAAGCTCAACATTCAGAAAACTAAGATCATGGCATCTGGTCCCATCACTTCATGGGAAATAGATGGGGAAACAGTGGAAACAGTGTCAGACTTTATTTTTCTGGGCTCCAAAATCACTGCAGATGGTGACTGTAGCCATGAAATTAAAAGACACTTACTCCTTGCAAGGAAAGTTATGACCAACTTAGAGAGCATATTAAAAAGCAGAGACATTACTTTGCAAACAAAAGTCCATCTAGTCAAGGCTATGGTTTTTCCTGTGGTCATTTATGGTTGTGAGAGTTGGACTATAAAGAAAGCTGAGTGCAGAAGAATTAATGCTTTTGAACTGTGGTGTTGGAGAAGACTCTTCAGTGTCCCTTGGACTGCAAGTAGATCCGACCAGTCCATCCTAAAGGAGATCAGTACTGGGATCAGTTCATTGGAAGGACTGATGCTGAAGCTAAAACTCCAATACTTTGGCCACCTGATGTGAATAGCTGACTCATCTGAAAAGACTCTGATGCTGGGAAAGATTGAGGGCAGGAGGAGAAGGGGACAACAGAGGATGAGATTGTTGGATGGCATCACTGACTCAATGGATATGGGTTTGGGTGGACTCCAGGAGTTGTTGATGGACAGGGAGGCCTGGCATGCTGCGGTTCATAGGGTCTGAAAGAGTCAGACATGACTGAGTGACTGAACTGAACTGAACTGTCAAATTTAGGATGGGATCAGCAAGATATATTTGACACTGGTTAACAAGCAGCCACCTCTCCTAAAGGTTTTTGTTGTTCGGTCGCTAAGCTGTGTTTGACTCTCTGCGGCCCCATGGGCTGCAACACACCAGGCTTCGCTGTCCTTCAGTATCTCCCGGAGTTTGCTCAAACTAACATCCATTGAGTCAATGATGCCGTCCAGCCGTCTTGTCCTCTGTCACCCCCTCCATCTCCTTAAGATTGGTGGTACTAGAATTTGGAAGTGTGTGTATGTGTGGGAGGGCTGGGATCAGTTAAATAATCTCAGTTTCTATGTTAAAAACAAGGGACAATGGATATGATAGGGATGGGGCCAACTTTTTCTGGATCCAAAGGCATCCATTTTGGGGTTAGGCTTCCGTGCCCATGTGGCTCAAATGTTAAAGAATCTGCCTGTAATGCAGGTAGAGCTGGGTTCAATCCCTGGGTCAGGAAGATCCCCTGGAGAAGGGAATGGCAACCCTCTCCAGTACCCAGGCCTGGAAAACCCTATGGACAGAGGAACCTGGTGGGCTACAGTCCATGAAGTCACAAGGAGTCAGACACAACTGAGCAACTAACACTTGCATTTACTTTTCTGTCCCTTGTGTCCAGCTTCTGAGATAGTCTGGCTTTGCAGTATTCCTGAAGACATACTCAGTGGTAGGACATGGATTCTCTGCTACTGGCCTTCTCTTATAAGCCAGGTTTCTGATCTTCAGTCCCCTGAGCACCTTCTCTGGACTGTAGGTCTAAAGGACTTTATGAAGCTTAGAAAGATTGACCTTATCAGAAAAATCTGCCTTCTATAATTCAGACAGGAGGTGTGTCAGATGGAGCTTTTTCCGAGTTGGTCCAGTCTGCCTGAAGAGAGGTGGATCCTCTGAGGCAGAAAGGGTCTGGGGAATCAGCAGTTAGTTGCCTTGGTTTCTAAGAAATGTCTCCACCCTTCACTTGGTTCTGAAAATAGTCTGTTTCACTTGAAAAGGGAATGCATGCTGAGTTCTCTTCTCAGCTTATAAATTATGCTGTATTAACACTGGCAACAGTTTCATTTTCACTGTGTAAACACGAGGCGGCACAGAGTGGGAAGGGCCGGCTGCCAGGCCCCGGCAGAGACGCATGAGCAGCGATTTGAATGCTGGATGGTGTTGGTGCTAACGTGAAGGGTGGATTTCCCAACACCTGTCTCCAGCACTCAGGCCTTTTATTAAAATTATGAACGCTTTTGCCACCTAGGTTGGTTTAGTACGAGGTGAAGCACATGGTCAAATAAATGCTATGGTTCAAATAGCCTTAAAGAAAGGAGGCTTTTCTCAAAAATGTCCACTGTCTGGTCAGTGAAGGCAATGGCAAGCCACTCCTGTACTCTTGCCTAGAAAATCCCATGGATGGAGCAGCCTGGTAGGCTGCAGTCCATGGGGTCACTACGAGTCCGCCGCAACTGAGCAACTTCACTTTCACTTTTCACTTTGATGCAATGGAGAAGGAAATGGCAACCCACTCCAGTGTTCTTGCCAGGAGAATCCCAGGGATGGCAGAGCCTGGTGGGCTGCTGTCTATGGGGTCGCACACGACTGAAGTGACTTAGCAGCAGCAGCAGCATGGGGGTTATGATGTAACATCTTATTTTATTATTTTTTTATAAAGTACTTTCTTAGTTTTATTTTTTAAATATTTATTTATTTGGCTCTGTTGGGTCTTAGTTGAGGCATGCTGGATCTTCATTGTGGCATGTGGGTTCAGTAGTTTTGGGATTCAGCCTTAGCTGTTTCTCAGCACACAGGAACTCAGTTCCCCAACCAGAGATTGAACCTCCATCTCCTGCAGTGCAAGGCAGATTCCCAAACGCTGGACCACCAGGGAAGTCCTGTGATGTAACACCTTAAAAACTCTCTCTTCCACCATAAATACAATAGGGGTAGAATCACATATTTATTTCACTAACCCTTTTATTGAGCCAGATCTTCTGTTGTAGGCAAGGCACTTTGTGCATGCTTGCATGCTAAGTTGCTTCCGTTGTATCTGACTTTTTACAATCCCATGGACTATAGCCCACCAGATTTTTCTGTCCATGGAATGTCCCAGGCAAGAATACTGGAGTGGGTTGCCATTTCCTTCTCCAGGGGATCTTCCTGACCCAGGGATTGCATCTTTATCTCCTGCATTGCCCTCATCTCCTGGACTGCTCATGGATTCTTTACTGCTGAGCCACCAAGGAAGCCCAAGACACCTTGGTCCCACCTAAAATTTCTGTTGCTGTTACTGGCCACAAAGAACTAATTCATCAATGATTCCAGTCAACCATCATGACAAGTGCAACATGGGGTGACTAACAGAGTATGAAGACTGAGGTACAGGAATGGCAAGATTCATACCCAAAGAGCACAGACCTAGGTCCTGACCCAAGGAGTGAAGTGCCACAGGAGGAAAAGAAAACACAAGATGTAAAAATGAGAGACATTTTTACACAGCTTTGTTTTAGAGATCATTCATAAAGCCATACACTAGTGGAGCAAGGCGGCCCCTTTGAACAAAGAAGAAGGACTTTCTAAACATGAAAACTCAGTATATTAAAATCCATAAAAAGTTAAATTTCCTATTTAGAATTAGAAAAGTAGAAACTGTTAACGTCTATCTGAAATGTGAAGTGTTTTAGAAGTTTCTGTAGGGCAGTGTTTTTGTTGTTGTTTTATTTTTAATCCCTTTTAAGAGGGAATGTATCAGTCATAATGGGTCCTGCTGTGTGTGTGCTCAGTTGCTTCAGGAGTGTCTGATTCTTTGCAATTCCAAGCTCCTCTGTGCATAGAATTTTCCAGGCAGGAATACTGAGTGGATAACCATTCCCTTCTTCAGGGAATCTTCCCAGCTCAGGGATCAAACCTGGGTCTCCTGCATTGCAGGTGGATTCTTTACCGTTAGAGCCACCAGGAAGGCCCTGCTGTAGGTAGCTGAAGATCCAATTCAACAGACAGGCTTAAATGACAAGGACATTATTACCTTATGTAAGGCTTCCAAATGTCACAGTGAGCTTTAGGCTTGTGTTAGTCACTCAATCGTGTCTGACTCTTTGCGACCCCATGGATTATAATTGCCCACCAGGCTCCTCTGTCCATGGGATTCTACAAGCAAGAATACTAGAGTGAGTTGCCATTCCCTTCTCCTAGGATCTAACCTAGGTCCCCTGCATTGCAGGCAGATTGTTTACTATCTGAGCCACCAGGGAAATCCTTAGGGTTAGTTGAGTCAGTTGTTCAATAATTTGGTAAAGCGTCCAGTTCACCCCTTCTCTCTACCTTAACAATGTCAGTGTTGTTTAATCCCAGAGTTGATCCCCCCATTAGTCATGAGATGGCTACTATAGACCCAGGCTACAACTTCTCTTTGTTCACAGCTGGTGAGAGAAAGAATTTCTCTCCTGATGTGGGATTAATTTCTTTCCCTTTGGTCTCAGTGAGCCACCCAGGTTCACATACCTGCAGAGAAGGGCATCCGCTGATTGGTTTCTGCCTGAGATCCCAAACCAATTCATGAAGGGACTTTGAGATTATGTGATTGGCTGGAAGACTTATCAGGAACTGGAATCAGTTTCTCACAGTGCAGAATGAGAGACCAGGAGAAAATGGGAAGAATGGTTTAGGAAGTCAAGCACAATGTCCACAATCTAATTAGCGACGCCTCTGCGACTGAGATGGGAGTGGAAGGCACAGTCACCGCTCATCCCTTGCTTACCTCTGCCTCTCATTCCTTTTAGCCTTCCAACACTACTTGTCCTTTCCAGGAACTTCTAGGATTCCAGTTTGAAACCACTGTCAGAGTAAGGGCCACATCAACCCATGAGATCAAGCAGGTGAAGACTGAGTAATTACCTTCTCCAAGAGTTTAGAAATTCTGAGCTTATATCGAAGCCTCTTGTGCCTTTAGTCTGTCATATAAATCCTTCCTCATCTATGCAAGGAGAAGTAACCCAGAATATGGGGTAAGAAGTCCCTAAGACAATAAAGCTGAACAACACAAAATCTCATAATTAAGAATTTCTTTAAAAACAAAAAGAATAAAGGCATCTCAAATAGACTATTATCTATATCCAAGAATATTCTATCCTTCCATGTATATTATTGGGAAGAGTTTTGTTTGTTAATGTTTCAATTTGCCAAAGGAATTTAAAGAAGAAAAACTATTTGGATGTAAATTTTGATACACCTGTTAGAAAATAGTTCTGTTTGGAAACCATGTTTTGGAAATACAGGCATGTTCTTAGCATCTGTAATCACACGGCCTGGCAACTGCACTGAGCACCAGCTAAACTCACAAGGCTGAGTTTAGCTAACCAGGGAAAGGCCACCCAGGAGCCCTGTGTTGACACCAGGGCTGGTTAGTTTGGGCCATTAACTGCCAAAGTGGGTATTCTTTATGAAAATTCCTTTTTTACAAAAGAAACTTCTTGAGAAATCTCTCAGGAAGTGTTCTGGTTGACCACTAGAATGAATTAACTTCTTGTCTATTTTAACATCATAATTCCATGCTGTTATTCTCCCACCTACATAATCTATTTCAGGGAAAGTTATGACCAACCTAGATAGCATATTCAAAAGCAGAGACATTACTTTACCAACAAAGGTTCGCCTAGTCAAGGCTATGGTCTTTCCTGTGGTCATGTATGGATGTGAGAGCTGGACTGTGAAGAAGGCTGAGCGCCGAAGAATTGATGCTTTTGAACTGTGGTGTTGGAGAAGACTCTTGAGAGTCCCTTGGACTGCAAGAAGATCCAACCAGTCCATTCTGAAGGAGATCAATCCTGGAATTTCTTTGGAAGGAATGATGCTAAAGCTGAAACTCCAGTATTTTGGCCACCTCATGGGAAGAGTTGACTCATTGGAGAAGACTCTGATGCTGGGAGGGATTGAGGGCAGGAGGAGAAGGGGACGACAGAGGATGAGATGGCTGGATGGCATCACTGACTTGATGGGTGTGAGTCTGGGTGACCTCCGGGAGCTGGTGATGGACAGGGAGGCCTGGCGTGCTGCGGTTCATGGGGTCGCGAAGAGTCGGATACGACTGAGCGACTGATCTGATCTGATCTGAATACTAGCATCTGCCCCAGCTGCATGTTCTGATCAGAACTCACTGCAGCTTATTTGTCTCTTTGCTCTCAAATGCCTTTCATGCTCTTTTCCGTGTATTTCTGGGGCTGACCCCTGCATCAGCATTTCCAGACCTCTTGGCCAAGTCGTTTCCAGGTAAGTCCTAACAACAGGAGGCCCTAGCAGGAGATTGGAGGATCAGAGGGAAGAGGGCCTCAGCTTATTTCCCTATTTCTCTGTTCCACGTCAGGTCTCCTCTGTATCTTCTCAGTGGCTTCAGCGCCCACTAGTCAGTGCTTTCCTGTATGTTGCCAGCCCCCACCAGACAGACATGCTACAATTTCAGCTTCCGCCAACTGAACCCTTTGGATGCAAGATCTGACATACTTGGTTGAATAATTAGTTTGATTTCTTCAAATTCATATTTTATAAGAGCACTCATGGATCTCAGTTGCAATATCCCAATTCACATGTGTGGGCAGCTGCAGTCAGCACTCAGGTCCCAGTAACACCACCCCTTCTCATGGTTCCTCCAGGCTTATGGGTGGTAGTTAGTTACTCACTATGGTTGGTACTCACCTTCCTTCCCTAACTGCTCCTTGACTCTTCTAAGAACATTGAAAACATTTTCCACTATTGCATTCCTCTCTTGAATTATCTGACATAGGTTAATTTCTTCGCTGGAACTTAATTAATACTGTGGGGAAATAGTTGGATTTTTTTGACAGGAAATTATTTTGATATACCCACCATTACAACCATATAGAATTACAAATGATAGTAACATTCTTTGAGAGTGGAATCATCTTATGCTAAATCAACTCCTGTCTTTCTTTGTTTAAATTTTCTATTGCACACTATGTTTTATATCGATGCTTGTTCATGTGTTTGAATAGTGAGGACTTGAAGTCCTAAGTGTATCAGATAAGTATGAAGACTCTCAATAAGGCAGAAACCATAGAGTGGGTTGAGTCCCTTGGGGGCCTTCGTCTATGCACCTTTGTCTTTCAAATTTCATGTTAAATGTTTCAAGTGCTTTTCAATATCAGGGATGCTAGAAGAATCTTTTAACTTAAAATTGATAGAGCCAAATAAAGAAGCTATGTTGAACATTGACACCTACCTCACATACTTTCCACTGTGCAGAACACTGGTGCACATTAAAAGGCATATCTAACTTATAGTGTTTGACCAAACATTTAGTTGAACTAAAGGGGAGAGCAGGGAGTTAGTGCTGGTTGAGTAAGTCTGAAGCTTTGGTTAAAAATTCCCAGAGGGGTCTCACATCAAATTACATGTAAGGAGAAGCAGACATCCCTGGCAGACCTTGAAGCACTCTGGGGTCCGCCATCTTGAACACGAAGGTGGGATGGTTCAGTGCTTGTCTGTGTTAATTACCACTTAAATCATTGGGTAGGATTAGCAGAATATGCATAACTCTGGTGGGTCTTTATTTGCACATGATGAGTTCGATCTTTCCCCTATCAAATGCTAAAGTATATTATGAGAGAGGAAAATATCCATGATTACATTTTTTAAAAATAGCAGACAGAATGGCTATAATTTCTTTAGAGAAGAAGTTCAAGTTCTCCGTTTCGATTTTAAAAAGGACTTGGAAGAAGATTACGTTAGACAATTTTGCATCGTGCTGCCGACAGAAAAACAAGCCAGGGTTGGTAGAGTGTGAAGAAGATTCCCCACCCCTTGCTCAAAAGAAAAAAAAAAACACAACACATAAAGCAAATTAAACAGAAACATAAGCAGTCACTCTCTCCCACACCCCTATGAAATAACAAAGAAAAATCTGTATTTTGTTTTTCAAGGTATAGTAGAGAGAGATTTTTTTTTTTTAATGTGCTTTCAAGTCCTCAGGGACTTTATAATTTATCAAGAAAGACACATTCTTCCTAATGAAAGGTTACTGACCTTCATGAATGTGACAGTTCAGTTACAGCCCATTCATATGCAGAGCAGCCTTGATAAAGGATTTGGGAAATGTGACTAGCATAGCAAAAAAAGAAAAATGTCTAGGAAATTATTATTAGTTAAAAAAATTTTTTTTTAATTGTGAAGCAAGAATAATAAATAAGATTGGCTCAGGTAGTGGACCCTTTTCTTCTGGGCCCCAGCAGCCCATTAGATTTGCTTCAGTGGGCATGCTGGCTCTTTCTTCATCCTTCCTAATATTTCTGCCTTTTTAATCCTCTGAGCCACTAAACCTAACAAATCGGCAAGCCCTTGGGGTTCTGAAATGCTGGGTTTCAATTTTTTTTTTTTCCTTTTTCCTTTGACTGGCAGGACAAGGTGGAACGTGTCTTAGTGTTATTTTAAGTGCTTGACTACTATTTAGATGCCGAAAGGGACTGGAGAGTTCTAAGAGGGAGTGTTACATACCCTCAGCCACCCACATCCAAGCACTCAAGCCCCAGTTCACAGGAGGCAGGCCCCTCCAGAGCGGCGGAATAGTTAAGCCAGAGCCTGGCTAGACTCACTGGAGCCAGTCTCCACCAAACTTGGGTGACACCTGTGAGCGGCTGTTTGCTGAGCTCCTCCAGGTGTGGGGAAGAAAATCCAACCGCCACTCTGTAAATCAGCCCAGAATGGTCCTCTGCCAGGGCTCTCTGGAAGATCCCAGAAGGAGGTTCTTTTTTAGCAACTGCTAGTAGAGATGCTCCTTCAACCATACACTTTCCATTAAGAATAAAACAAAATGCATCAAAATATAAGAGTCTCTTTGGGATACAACCAATATATATATTTTAAACAACTTTGAAAAATAATCATTGTTTTCATTTTTTGTTCTTTGCCTTGGAAATCAACATCAGCCACACATAGGTGTGGTGTGTCATCAAATGGTAAACTTTACTGAGAATTTTGAAAGAACATATGTGTCCCCGACATGCAATATACTGCCTGGCACATAGTAATCATTCATTATTTGCTGAATGGATCCCCCTTTCTTACAGCATTTCTTTCCACTCCATTTTTGGATAAGCACTCTGACCTAATTATAATTCCTCTCAGATATTTACCCATCCTAATTTGCTCTTATAGGTGGCCTTCTTCCTTCACCATTCCTTGGCTACTTCACTTCAAATTATTTTCAGTCACATTGCATCTTTGAACATGTCTACTACAGAAGGCATTTTTTAAGGGAAAGATTTGAAGAAGTAAAAATAAGAAGGAAGAGTATCAGTGTTAATTCTGCATATGATGCTGGGAAAGACTGAGGGCAGGAGGAGAAGGGAGTGACAGAGGATGAGATGGTTGGATGGCATCATCAACTCAGTGAACATGAGTTTGAGCAAACTCCAGGAGATGGTGAAGGACAGGGAAGCCTGGCGTGCTGCAGTTCATAGGGTCACAAAGAGTCAGATATGACTGAATGACTGAACAATAACAAAATTTGTAAAAAACACGTCTTTTCCCTCAGGCATTAATATGTGAAGTTATACCTAACTGGTAGAAAACTTTCAAACAGACAGTGACCAGCAGCAAAAGCAGTCCTGTTGAGTGTAATATAACTCAATTTCTCTACTTCTGCTTCTCTTGAGCAGTATTCTGAAAAGCTTTATCAGATTTCTTTGCAAATCAGTATGTTAGGAATTCATGTGGAATGGAATTCAAATAAAATCATCTCAAAGTACTATTTTCTTGAGTCTGAATATTCCATTTCAAAAAGATTTATCATTTAAATATAAAACTTTTAGTGAAGTAAATGAGAAAGAGAAAAAACAAATATCCTATATTAATGCATATATGTGGAATCTGAAAAAATTAGTATAGCAATCTTTTTACAAAAGCAGAAAAATAGACACAGATATAGAGAACAAATGTATACCAAGGCAGCGGGCGGCGTGGGGCAGAAGGGGAGGGGTGGCATAAATTGAGAGATTGGGATTGACATATATATACTGTTGATACTATGTACAAAGCAGATAACTAATGAGAACTTACTACTATATAGCCCAGGAAACTCTACTCAATGCTCTGTGGTTACCTAAGTGGTAAGGAACTCCAAAAAAGAGGGGATATATGTATATGTATAGCTGATTCACTTTGCTGTACAATAGAAGGTAACACTGTAAAGCAACTATATTCTAATAAAAATTTTAAAAATAAAAATATGATACTCTGAGAAACTAAGATACCTTCAGAATATAATCTAAAGACCCTACTAAAGTAGGGTAGTCTAAGGTTTTGACTAGCTATAGTAATATTTTAATGTGTGTCTCTTTTATTTTTCCCAGTTTTTATTTTGTCCCAGGTATAATTTGACTTATTTTATTTTTAATATGAGGTAAGGAGATAAGTATGCTGCATTACTCACACATTTTTATATACTAACAAATACCTTAGATGACAAGGAAGTTAGCAATTTGACAGTAAGATCTTTTTGAATTTTGAAATAAATTTGTGCCTCTTAATAGATATAATTGATAATATGCTTTGGAGTTCTATAAGCTTTATTGTCTCAAAGTTCACTTTTGTTTAGGTGACTTATTTTTTGCATAACCTGAAGAACACATGAGTGTAAAAGTGTTAGTCGCTCAGTCATGTCTGGTTAGTTGCTCAGTCATGTCTGGCTCTTTATGACCCCATGGACTGTAGCCCGCCAGGCTCCTCCGCATGCTAAAAGATACACAACAAAAATTTCCTTCGATGATTATTTTTCTCTGTGTCAGACCTACACACACTCAGAACTCTGGTATAGTTTTGGGAAGCTTCTCAATTCTTCTGATTCAATGCTGTGAGAAGGTGAATTTGGAATTTTTTAAAATAATCTAGATCATAGTTGCATACCTTATAGCTCTTAATACTGTTTCTGATGTTTCTTCTAAAATGTTTCTTTTTTTACTTTTTTAATTTTGGATATCACCCAGAACTATTCAACTATTAACAGACTTTCTCTGACAAATACTGTGCTTACAACACACTATTATTAATTTTCTGCTTTATAGATAAAAAGCAGAGTGTTGCAAAGATAGTAAGTGGTAGAGCAAACCCTCAAATCCGTGTTTGCCTGATTCTAAAATCTTTTCACTTAACCAGCTCACTACTATGTTTGCAAATGCACTTAGCAACAAGTAACAGGAAATCTAACCCAAAGTGGCTTAAATAAGAAGAAGAAAATTGTCACGTGATCCCAGGTAGGGTGGCTCTAGCAACAGATAATTCAGTAACTCAAAATTAGTACAAAGGACACAGATTCTTTCCATCTCTCAATATTTTTTCTCAGGGCATGTAGAGTCCCCTGATCTTGAGAAGGCTGCTATAGCTTTTTGCCATCCCCTTTTTATATGTCAATGCCAGAAGTAAAAATATGGTAAGAAAAACTCATACTTTTTTCTGGACACTTTTTAAAGAGCTAAGAAACATTTATCTAAAGCTTTCCCTCATACTTCATTAGCCAGAGCTGGGTCATAAGGCCCTTTCTAAATAGCTCATTGATAAAGGAAGTTAAATTACCACAAGTGATTTATACAAATCAAAATTTATTGGAGCTAGAGCTGTCCTTTCTTCAAGGACATGATGCATGGAAAAAAAATGTGGGTAGTATATTGGAACAAAATTTGGTTTCTTTAGCAAAAGTGGAGCCTAGCTCCAGTTGTCAACCAATAAAGCCCACTACCACAGAGCTATTTGGTGATTGCCAGGGACAAGAAGAAAGACAGGGAAATGCTAAAACAGGAAAGTTGGAGATCAGTGCAAACAGAAAGAAAAAAAAAATTGAAATCTTGTGCATAGCAGGTGCTCGATAATTGCTGATGACAGGAAATGCATGAAATATAATTTACAACAAAGTTAATCTGACACATATTTAATGATATGTGTTGTTCCATGACATTTCAGGCCAATAGTTTACTAGTCTGCATAAAAAATTGTAATTAGTACTACTTTTTGACAGATCTTCATAGCTTTTGATCTTCCATCGTTAATTAGTTTAAGAACAAGAAACAAGCATCAATGTTCAGAGGCTTTTTATTTTCACTCTTCTTAACAAACAGTTGAACCTTCACCATATACTTACTGACAAGTGCTGGAATGGTTCCCCAAGAAGTGAAATAACCCATGATTCCTCTACTCATCCCCACCTACCTGATGGGATCCAGAAATGAGCCACCCCACCTCCATTTCCTTTGAGAAGTAACCAGTAGCAGCTAAACATGTCAAAGTATCAGGACCTATTGCTATCTGACCAAGCAAATCTGGAGGTGAAGCTTTTCAGAAAGCACAGCAATGAATAACTGGTTCCAGATATTTCCCAATTCTGATAAGGAAGGAGGGACCAGAATCACAGTGCAAGTTCATAAGAGGTTTCCACCATGCTTAACAGACACAGCACACTAGATAATAATTGGGAAATCTGGCTCTTCTTTGGCCAGATTCTTTAATGGTTAAAATTTTTTTTTCCATAAAGGTAAAGAACGTGCTTGATAATAACCCATCTTTATATTTCCTTCCAGCTCTACCTTTAATAATTCCACCTTACCATTTTTCTTTAGGCCACAATAGTTTAATTCAATTATGAGCAGACACATAGAATTGTATCTGAGGTGATTTTGTATATTATTGATTTTAACGATTTAAATCGATTCCTAGAAATTTAGGTTTGCTGTTGTTGTTTAGTCCCTAAGTCGTGTCTGACTCTTTGCGACCCCATGAACTGCAGCATGCCCAGCTTCCCTGTTCTTCCCTATCTCCCAGAGTTTGCTCAAACTCATGTCTGTCTTCACAGGATCAGGGTCTTTTCCAATGAGTTGACTCTTTGCATCTGGTGGCCAAATTTAGGTCAGTCTCTGCAGTTTGACATTGCCAATAAAGACCTCTCAGATCAGATCAGATCAGTCGCTCAGTCGTGTCCGACTCTTTGCGACCCCATGAACCGCAGCACGCCAGGCCTCCCTGTCCACCACCAGCTCCCGGAGGTCACCCTGACTCACACCCATCAAGTCAGTGATGCCATCCAGCCATCTCATCCTCTGTCGTCCCCTTCTCCTCCTGCCCTCAATCCCTCCCAGCATCAGAGTCTTCTCCAATGAGTCAACTCTTCCCATGAGGTGGCCAAAATACTGGAGTTTCAGCTTTAGCATCATTCCTTCCAAAGAAATTCCAGGATTGATCTCCTTCAGAATGGACTGGTTGGATCTTCTTGCAGTCCAAGGGACTCTCAAGAGTCTTCTCCAACACCACAGTTCAAAAGCATCAATTCTTCGGCGCTCAGCCTTCTTCACAGTCCAGCTCTCACATCCATACATGACCACAGGAAAGACCATAGCCTTGACTAGGCGAACCTTTGTTGGTAAAGTAATGTCTCTGCTTTTGAACATGCTATCTAGGTTGGTCATAACTTTCCTTCCAAGGAGTAAGCGTCTTTTAATTTCATGGCTGCAGTCACCATCTGCAGTGATTTTGGAGCCCAGAAAAACAAAGTCTGACACTGTTTCCACTGTTTCCCCATCTATTTCCCATGCAGTGATGGGACCAGATGCCATGATCTTAGTTTTCTGAATGTTGAGCTTTAAGCCAACCTTTTCACTCTCCACTTTCACTTTCATCAAGAGGCTTTTTAGCCCCTCTTCACTTTCTGCCATAAGAGTCGTGTCATCTGCATATCTGAGGTTATTGATATTTCTCCCAGCAATCTTGATTCCAGCTTGTGTTTCTTCCAGTCCAGCATTTCTCATGATGTACTCTGCATATAAGTTAAATAAACATGGTGACAATATACAGCCTTGACGTACTCCTTTTCCTATTTGGAACCAGTCTGTTGTTCCATGACCAGTTCTAACTGTTGCTTCCTGACCTGCATACAGATTTCTTAAGAGGCAGATCAGGTGGTCTGGTATTCCCATCTCTTTCAGAATTTTCCACAGTTTATTGTGATCCACACAGTCAAAGGCTTTGGCATAGTCAATAAAGCAGAAATAGATGTTTTTCTGGAACTCTCTTGCTTTTTCCATGATCCAGCGGATGTTGGCAATTTGATCTCTGGTTCCTCTGCCTTTTCTAAAACCAGCTTGAACATCAGGAAGTTCACGGTTCACATATTGCTGAAGCCTGGCTTGGAGAATTTTGAGCATTACTTTACTAGCGTGTGAGATGAGTGCAATTGTGCGGTAGTTTGAGCACTCCTTGGCATTGCCTTTCTTTGGGATTGGGATGAAAACTGACCTTTTCCAATCTTGTGGCCACTGCTGAGTTTTCCAAATTTGCTGGCATATTGAGTGCAGCACTTTCACAGCATCATCATTCAGGACTTGGAATAGCTCCACTGGAATTCCATCACCTCCACTAGCTTTGTTCATAGTGATGCTTTCTAAGGCCCATTTGACTTCACATTCCAAGATGTCTGGCTCTAGGTCAGTGATCACATCATCATAATTATCTAGGTCTTGAAGCTCTTTTTTGTACAGTTCTTCTGTGTATTCTTGCCACCTCTTCTTAATATCTTCTCCTTCTGTTAGGTCCACACCATCTCTGTCCTTTATCGTGCCCATCTTAGCATGAAATGTTCCTTTGGTATCTCTGATTTTCTTGAAGAGATCCCTAGTCTTTCCCATTCTGTTGTTTTCCTCTATTTCTTTGCATTGATCACTGAAGAAGGCTTTCTTATCTCTTCTTGCTATTCTTTGAAACTCTGCATTTAGATGTTTGTATCTTTCCTTTTCTCCTTTGCTTTTCGCTTCTCTTCTTTTCACAGCTATTTCTAAGGCCTCCCCAGACAGCCATTTTGCTTTTTTGCATTTCTTTTCCATGGGGATGGTCTTGATCCCTGTCTCCTGTACAATGTCACGAACCTCATTCCATAGTTCATCAGGCACTCTATCTATCAGATCTAGGCCCTTAAATCTATTTCTCACTTCCACTGTATAATCATAAGGGATTTGATTTAGGTCATGCCTGAATGGTCTAGTAGTTTTCCCTACTTTCTTCAATTTCAGTCTGAATTTGGCAATAAAGAGCTCTACTATAATCTAAATGTGGGCTAGTTTCTAGAGAAAAGGTAAAGCATTTTGTTACATATTGTTCTCTTTTTGGAACCCTGAGCCCAAGTTTGAAGTTTCTGAAGCCAGTCCAAAGAAAACTGAGATCAAACAAGACTATTATTCTCTATTATTATTATTGTTTTTATTGTTCTCCTTTATTGGTGGCATAAGAAACTCCTTTGATGCAGCATCATTAGAATGCCAAAAATGGGCAATTTCTGAGGAATGCACACCCTTTCTTTGATCCTGAGAATGTATCTTCCAGACAACCCCCAACTTTGCAAGGTTAGACATTCTTGCTGATTAGCATTGAATTCCTGGGTGGACATCCCCAGGCCATCTGAGATGTAACCACACTGGTCAGAGAATTTGTTCAAGTGCTCCTTCCCAAGCAGCTCTCTCCATGTGCCCATGTCCCTGTGCCAGCATCCTCTCCCTTCTCTCCCACTCAGGGTGTCACTGGTCTTTTTACAGTGTCACTGTGGATCTCAAATCCTTGCCTACCCAGTATGCTGACCAAAAACTGTGCCTTGGCAAGACCAGGGCCCGGCGTTCACCTCTCTCTGTTGGGAGAGTCCACTGCCCCTGCCCTACCAGGAGCAGCCTCTGCCCTCATGTCCACCCCCACCTTCAGCTAGACCACGCTGACCTCCAGGCTCTTTCTCAGAGAAATAGTGAACAGTTTTACTGCCCCGGGAAGAAATGTGGCTTCTGGACATAGCCTGATTCTGCTAGCTCTTCCCACCTACCCTCGTCATCTTTCTCTTGGGGGCACCTGAGGCAAGTGGGAGCCTTGGAGTCATGTTTTGTCTTTGGTGCTGTGCTTTCTCATTGGCAGGAAGAGTCTAAGGTGAGGATTCTAGAGCTCCTCAAGGAAGGGCTCAGAAACGCTCATCTGTCTTCTTGAGTCACCAGAGCGTATTTAAGCTGTCACTGAGCAGACTTGTAACAATTATTTGCACCCCAGCACATGTGTGCTTGGCTTCCCAGGTGGCGCTAGTGGTAATGAGTCCACCTGCCAATGCAGGAGACACAAGAGATGCGGCTTTGATCCCTGGGGTTCCAGAAGATCCCCTGGAGTAGGAAGTGGCAGCCCACTCCAGTATTCTTGCCTGGAAAATCCCATGGAAAGAGGAGCCTGGCAGGCTACAGTCCGTGAGGTCACACAAAATCAGACATGACTGAGTGACTGAGAACAGAGCACATGTGCTTATATTATTTGTCACCCCAAATGTCCAGCTTTCTAGAAGGAGGGGCTTCTACTTCCTAGGTCCCCTCAGCCCTGATATTCCAAAACCTGTACAGTTTATGAGCCCCATTCAGCCCACATCTCCCCTTGTCCTGAGCAGTTCTCAAGTACCAGATTTTACATTCATCGAGTTTACTGATGGAATTAAAGCAAAGGAACTATCATGCATATAACTTTCTCTGGGAGGGTTGAGCCCACTAGCATAATTTTGTCTTTCTTTATGCTTACCTACTCTTCAGAATAAGTGTTATTGCTGAAAAAGCACATTTCAAGTTTGGAAAGTCTAAAAGTATGACACAATCGTAGCATCTTAGTCCAAAAATGTGTACAAGAAGGGGAGATGTTAGTAAATATTTGCTAATTTTCACACATTTGCTGATTGTTGTTTGGAATGTTTTGCTTAATCTTACTTGATTTCACTGAAATTGGAGAAGATTTTACTAATTGGAGAAGATAAGCACATTGGACCCAACCTCAGCGTATGCTTTGCAAATTTAATTAGAAACTGGGTAGTGTGACTTGGTGAGAGTAGGTTATATTTGCTGAACTGGAGATGAGAAATTTTCTTTTGTTTCTTTTAAGCAAGATTCAGGTGGTTCAATAAACACCACTTAACTGGGACAGACTTGATCAGGGAAGTTGCTGAATTGGGAAACCAATTAAGTCTAATGATAATTAGCATGTGCTGCTGCTTAATTGGGATAGTTGGTCCACAGAGTTGGTATCACTGTAGGTAATTAAATGATGCTCTTGGCGGATATGAGATAGAGTCTTCTTGATGCTTTCAAGACTGAAGGCAATTTATTTCCTCTCTTGATCATGCTATTGCTAGTTGAGGAAAACTCAATTTCTAAATGATGCCTTCAAAAGTTCTACTTGTTTTGAAAGGACTTCTTTGTATGTGTGTGTGTGTGTTTGTGTGTGTGCATTTCTCTCTCTAAATGGACTGGCAAGAAATGAAAGTTTTATGCATTTTTCAAATGCAAAGAATGAGACATGGAGAGTTGGAGTGACTTCCCCATAGTTATCACCATATCATGGTCAAACGTGGATAAGAACAGGGAACTTTATTATTCCTCCCCAGTGATTCAGCACAGGGTTCATCAGTTGGCTGCCAGGTTCAGAGAGGCCCAATGGGGTGGTGGGAAGAGGCCTCCTGATGTTTGTCACTACCCCACAGAGATGAGAGCTTTGCCTCTCTGGGCTTCAGGGTGCTGCTTTTATTAAATGAAGGTGTGGGACTAAAGAGTCACTAAGATTCCTTCCAGCTGTAAAAACAAAAGTACTTCAGTTTTGTGGCATTAACTTAAAAATTGTCATCGGAGAAAAAACTTCATCATTACCAGTTATAAAGCCTTTCATTATATGGCTGGGCATGCTCAATCACTCAGTCGTGTCTGACTCTACGCGACCACATGGAGTAGCCCACCAGGCTCCTCTGTCCATGGGATTTTTCAGGCAAGGACAAACCCGCTTGAGTGGGTTGCCATTTTCCTTCTCCAGGGGATCTTCCCGACCCAGGGGTTCAAACCTGCGCTTCCTGTGTCTCCTGCCCTGTAGGCAGATTCTTTCCCTGATGAGCCGTCAGGGAAGCCCCATTATATGTTCAGGTCACTGGCAAAAAGTAATAATGATCTCAGGCCCTACATTTAAAAAAGTATTACTGCATAAGATGTAGCTGTGTGCTTCTTGTAAGATTGGGAGAGAGGTGGGGGTGGGTCCTCATGGAATGATTTTTCGTCTGTGCTGTGAAAAAAGCATGAGTCCATGGAAAGGCGAAGAAAATGGAAGAGATATTCATGAGTCTGGACAATCTGAAAAGCATAAGGAAATGAATTACAATAGGAAAAGAAAGTAGAAGACAGTGAGATGTGCTCAGTTCTGTGAAAGGCAGAAAAACCTGAGTGTGCAATGATGAACACTAGTTCCCGGAGTCCTACAGGACAAGACAGTTGAATAACCTTGAACACAGCACCCAGAAAAGATGGGATTGGGGAAACCAGGCTCTACCGGGAAGAATGTCCTAAAGGCCCAGAGAAGACACATTCGAATAGCAGTTATTAGTGGGATCTACTCTACAATTTTTTGGATTTAGATATGAGTTCAAGATACTGAATCCAAACCTCCTTTCTTCTATTTTTCCTATAAAAGTCAGCATACTACCAAGCCTTTGGACCCCAAGACACTCAATCATAATAGAAATGTGATGATTAAATAATGTGTAGCATCCAGCCTCCCCTAGCTCTTTTTTTCCTTTCTTAATTTGTCTCTCTGAGCTCATCATTACCAAGAAATGTCACATTCCTCCAAGAAACTTACACATTACCTCTAAGAAACTTCACCATCAATTCTCTCAATAGATCACTGATGATTCATAATTATACTTTGAATATTATCTTAATTGGCAGAATCCTATATGTCCTTTGAACTTGCAGATTGCTTTAAATCTCCTACTGACCTGCTAACAGTAAATTCTGTCTAAATATTTATTTGGGGGTCATGGTGTTGAGATAAATATCATAGAAATATATGTAAACATATGCACATATATACACTTAGAGATGAAAATATAATTTTCTTATATTTTAAAAACAAAATGATATGAACTTTAGAATGTGTATTTTTTTAAATGATTTTGTTTCACCTATTAGACACATTCCAGTTTATAGCCAGTGAAAGGGCACATTTAGGTGACTTTACTCTTTATTCCTATTTGTGCTATTACAAGTAGGCTTGTAAAAAGTCAGTGAAACATTGCCAACTACAGTGTGAGAGAATGCATATGGTTGATTTAAGAATAAATCAACAAACAAACACAGAATTGCCTGTGAACTGCTTCAAGCTCAGTTGCCATTGTCTTTGTGGAGGAGTTACTGACATTCAAGAGGCCAGTAGGAATCTGATGACGGTGGCCCTAAGCTAAATGGCAAGAGTTCCAAGCTCCATTGTGAAATTTACCTACTTCTATTGCCCTTCTTCCTGAATTTTGTAAATATAAAAATCTACTTCTGGTGTCAACTGCGCATTATCCTATTACATTACTTACCATTTTATTATTCAGATGGCCCTTGACAAAAGATAGCTTTGGTGTACACATAAACTTTCTGAACATTTCCTTTATTAAGAAAAAACCTATCCATCTGGAAGTAAGGGCCCTCGTATAAGTAAATCAACAGTATCTCCTTGAAGTGTGTTCTTTCCTGTCACTTGGGAAGTGCAGTCAGGCGCACAGGGAATGGAACTTTGGAGCAACTGCAATAACTCCAGTCAAGCTCCTTGACCACGGGGACAAAACAGTTCACTGAAGCGTCAGCTCTGGTGACCTTTATACTCTCAATGCTTTACCGCTTGATTAAAAATGTGCTCATGCTTCAAGGCAGATTGCCGACGGGGTTTATAATAAGGCACAAACACATGGAGAGATTTACCAGAGGTACTTTATGTGACCATTTTTCGGGAATATGATTTTGTTTAGGAAGTTACTAGGGCCGGAATGACAAATGCTCTCTAAGTCCCTGGTAAGTTTTCCAAATCAGTTCATGTGGAAATCAAATTGCACCTGAGCAAATATTGAAGGGTGGAGCAAAAGGATGGAATAGCTTTCATTTTGCAACCACAAAGATTACAATAGCTCAGGCACATATTTTAGGAAAACAGTTTTTCTTATGTGAAATCACTTTGCGTGAAATTGCAAGATCAATTTTGGTGGCGTGGATAACTTGAGTTGTTTTTTTCACGACAATAGCCTTCAGGAGAGTTAGGATGTAACTCCTCATGGAAAAATAAATGGGAAAAAGAGCTCACCTTATGTTTTGCCACCTGACAAATAACATTAGTGATGCTGGTAGATCGTAGAAGGCAGATGGTACGACATGATGGTCGATGGAAAAAACATAATCTAGATAAAAGCACTTATCAAAACATCTAATCTTAATCTTGATAAAAGCACTCCCAATCTTTCTCTAAAAAGATGACAGTCATAAAACAGGGCCAATATTTAAAAATTGATAATGATAATAATAGCTACTTGTAGAGTGTTTAATGCTCTGAATACTGTTCAAAGACCTCTATAGGTTTCCATCACCTAATCCTCACAATGCTTCTGTGAGTTAAGTACGATCATTACTTGGTCACATCACAAGGAAACTTAAGCATCTTGTTCTATGTTATACAGAGATTAGAGAGAGATTAAGCATCTTGTTATATGCTATATTGGAGAAGGCAATGGCAACCCACTCCAGTACTCTTGCGTGGAAAATCCCATGGACTGAGGAGCCTGGTAGGCTGCAGTCCATGGGGTCACTGAGAGTCGGACATGACCGAGCGACTTCACTTTCTCTTTTCACTTTCATACATTGGAGAAGGAAATGGCTACCCACTGCAGTGTTCTTTCCTGGAGAATCCCAGGGATGGGGGAGCCTGGTGGGCTGCCATCTCTGGGGTCGCACAGAGTTGGACATGACTGAAGCGACTTGGCAGCACCAGCAGCAGTATATGCTATACAGACATTATCAGATCAGATCAGATCAGTCGCTCAGTCGTGTCCGACTCTTTGCGACCCCATGAACTGCAGCACGCCAGGCCTCCCTGTCCATCACCAACTCCCGGAGGTCACTCAGACTCACATCCATCAAGTCAGTGATGCCATCCAGCCATCTCATCCTCTGTCATCCCCTTCTCCTCCTGCACCCAATCCCTCCCAGCATCAGAGTCTTCTCCAATGAGTCAACTCTTCGCATGAGGTGGCCAAAGTACTGGAGTTTCAGCTTTAGCATCATTCCTTCCAAAGAAATCCCAGGGCTGATATCCTTCAGAATGGACTAGTTGGATCTCCTTGCAGTCCAAGGGACTCTCAAGAGTCTTCTCCAACACCACAGTTCAAAAGCATCAATTCTTCAGCGCTCAGCCTTCTTCACAGTCCAGCTCTCACATCCATACATGACCACAGGAAAGACCATAGCCTTGACTAAACGAAACTTTGTTGGCAAAGTAATGTCTCTGCTTTTGAATATGCTATCTAGGTTGGTCATAACTTTCCTTCCAAGGAGTAAGTGTCTTTTAATTTCATGGCTGCAGTCACCATCTGCAGTGATTTTGGAGCCCAGAAAAATAAAGTCTGACACTGTTTCCACTGTTTCTCCATCTATTTCCCATGTAGTGATGGGACCAGATGCCATGATCTTCATTTTCTGAATGTTGAGCTTTAAGCCAACCTTTTCACTCTCCACTTTCACTTTCATCAAGAGGCTTTTTAGCCCCTCTTCACTTTCTGCCATAAGGGTGGTGTCATCTGCATATCTGAGGTTATTGATATTTCTCCCAGCAATCTTGATTCCAACTTGTGTTTCTTCCAGTCCAGCATTTCTCATGATGTACTCTGCATATAAGTTAAATAAACAGACATTATGGTAGAACTCAAACTGACACAGTCTAATTCTGAAGACCTTTCTCTTAAGCCACATACGACACAATTGCCATGTTTACTTTAGTTATAAACAAAGATGGCCTCAGTGACCAGAGATAGTCAACCCATCAATACCAGGGTATCTGTTTTGAAATAAACTTTAAAAAGTAGGAAAGATTCCACCAGGTTCTTCCTGAGCAGCAAGACCACCAAGGTAAACTAGTAACTCTTTCACAACTTTGAGGCAAAGAAGATTACAGTGGGTGAAAATATGAACTTTTGGAGCCAGACACACCACCACGGAACGTGCAGTCAAGTCCCAATATACATTTGGCAAGTTATATACCTTTATCTCCTCCATTGCAGGCAAATTCTTTACCATCAGAGCCACCAGGGAAACCCACCTGTGCCTATTTTCACATCAAGAAAATGATGATAAAAATAGTCACCTCAAATATTTTTTAAAATTAGGACTAAAACAGGTGATATTCCTCAGCTGCTTAGTCAATGACACTTAATATGCAACCAATCAAGGGCAACTGTCACTATTATTTCTTAAAAACATTTGAATAAGGAGCATTAACTAGAGCTGGATATTGCTACTTATTTGCTATTTCTTATTTTCTATTCAATATACTCTTTCTTTTCTCTCTCTTCCTTCTTTTCCTATGGATATTATGAAGAGGAATGTTTCTCCTGGAATAGTATTTTTATAATATCGAGTTTGAACTCTTTGGGGAAAAGGTAGTTGTTTAAATTTACCTATAAGTAGCAATGAGGGATTAAGGAAAAAATTGAGATAAAAGTCAGTCTATGGGTGGCTCAGATGATAAAGAATCTGCCTGCAATGTGGGAGATCTGGGTTTGATCCCTGGATAGGGAAGATCCCCTGCAGAAGGTAATGGCAACCCACTCCAGTATTCTTGCCTGGAGAACTCCATGAACAGAGGAGCCTGGGTGGGCTACAGTCCACGGGGTCTCAAAGAGTTGGACACAACTGAGTGACTAACGCTTCCACTTTTTTCATGGGCAAGGGAAATAAATGGTCTTTTAGGGAGTGGTGATAAATTAATAAATTGAAAATAGAAGGCATGAAAGAGAGAGAGGGGACATGTCTTATACCAAACAAAGAACATGCGTAGAAAAAATTTGACAGGGGGTGTCAAAAACTGCCAAGTATGATCCGAATTATTTAAGACTATCCTTTGGTATGGGCTTCCCAGGTGGCTCAGTGGTAAGGAATCTGCCTGCAGTGCAAGAAATGCTGGTTTGATCCCTGGGCTGAGAAGATTCCCTGGAGAAGAGAAGAGCAACCCACTCCAGTCTTCTTACCTGGAGAATCCCATGGGCAGAGGAGTCTGGCTATAGTCCATGGGGTCTCAAAGAGTTGGACATGGATGAGCATGAACATCCTTTGGTATAAGTTCATGATTCTCAAACTTAGCTCTACTGCAATAGCTGGGAAGGCTTAAGTTTATTTTTTTTTTTAATTGTGGCAAATATAAAATTTACCATTTTAATCTTGTGATATGTGTTCCATTCAGTAGTATTCATTATATTCACAGTGTTTTGCTACCATCACTATGGACCTTCCTCAGAGCCTTTTAATCTAGTCAAACTGGCCTTTCTCCTGCATTCCAGTTCCTGGCAAGAACCTTTCTACTTTCTGTCTCTATAAATTTGACTGTGTTATCCGTTAAGTAAGTGGAATTACACGATATTTGTCCTTTTGTGAGTGGCTTACTTACTCAGCATAATGTCTTCAAGGTTGATCCATGTTACAGCTTGTGCCAGCGTTCCCTTAATTTCTTTTTTTTTTTTTTTTAAAGCTGAGTAACATTCCATTGTATGTATATATCATATTTTATATGTTTGTCCATTCATCATTTGATGGACATTTGTGTTGCTTCCATCTTTCAGCTTTTGTGAATAATGCTGCTATGAACATGAGTGCACAAAAATGTCAGTCCCTGTTTTCAATTCTATTCAGATTTCCCACTTTTTTATTTTCATGATTCAGTCATGAAAAGTTGTGTGTTTCTAAGAACTGGTTTATTTCATCTAGCTTATCTAGTTTTTTACATACATTGTTCATAGTACTCTCTTAGAAGCCTTCATGTTTCTGTAAAATAGGTAGTAATGTTTTTTTACTATTTTTATAATGTTTTTTACCCTATTTTTTACTTCTGATTTTATTTGAGTCTTGTATCTTTTCTCTCAGTCAATATAACTAAAGGTTTGCCAATTTTGTTAATTTTTCTGAAAAACCACTTCTGGGTTTTGTTTATTTTCTCTATTGGGGAGGCTTTTTTAAAAGTGCTAATATCCTGTTCCCAGATGTCCTGCTTTAATTTAGTGTGAGAAGGAGTTTGGATATCAAGTATTTTCTAAAAGCTTCCTTGGTGGTTTTAATGTGTAACCACATTTTAGAATCACTGATATAAGAAATTCTTGAGTCTGGAAGTACTTAATGGCATTTCATAATTCAGTATTTAGGTTTATGACAGGGGAATTCTTGTTGAAGATAATGCAAAATAATGCTAATGGAATGGGTCAGTAAAAAGTGGTGAGCTGGAATTTTAATGCTGGGCTCCTCTCTTTCCTCATAATGAATGACTACTTGTGTTATGACAATGTAGTTAGTAAATATTCACAATAGACTAGGTGTTGTATTGAATAAGCAAAGTGTACTGTTAATCCCTGCACTCAGAAAAACTGACAAGAGTCAAGAGAACAAAACATGTATCATTTGTAAAACTTTCATCTCTAATACTTCTGAGTTCATTTCCCAAGTTTACTTCCCATTACCTCCCTGTTCCTAGAACTACCAAAACAAAACTTTCCAAGGAATTCCAACTTTAGTACTTCATGTAATCTAAGACACCATCAATTTTAAGATGTAATAATTTTAAATGTTTTAATAAAATCTCCCCAAATGGCACTTTCAATAAAGATTACGACACTGCATCAAATGTAAAATGCATCCTACGTTAAGAGATATTAAAATGTGAAAAAATAAGTATCTTTGGATCAATGAAATATGAAATGTTTCTCCTCACCTAAGCAGAAAGATAGATTGATAGGGACAAAATAACACTGGGCTTCCCTGGTGGCTCAGATGGTAAAGAATCTGCCTGCAATGCATGCGACCTAGGTTCAATCCCTGGGTCAGGAAGATCCGCTGTAGAAGGGAATGGCTACCCACTCCAGTACTCTTGCCTGGAGAAGTCTATGGACAGAAGGGTCAGGCAGGCTATAGCCCATGGAATTGCAAACAGTTGGACACGACTGAACAGCTAACACACATGCCAAGGGATGCTTGCATTTATATGGCTAAGCAAAGGTTGGCTGTGTATCTGTTTATCTGGGATAGTGGACTTCTGCTATAAGAGTCAAAGGAACACAAGAGATGTGTTCTTGATGTCTCTTCCAGTGCTTTTAATATAATTCAAAACTTTAATGTTTACCAGATAACTCAAGACATGTGCTTTTGATAGAAGGGGCAGTCAGACCATGTCTGTTCTAGATATTTGCTCTTGCAAATATTTATCTTATCCAGGTTGGGATAAAGCCAGTTTATCTCAGTCCAAGTCTCCACCTCAGTTATGCTGAGAAAGCAGACAAAATGAAGCATCTGGATCAGATGAAATAGCAAGACCACAAATCTGAATCCATGCCATGCTGGTGGTCTTACAGAACCAAATGCAGTGTGAAGGACTCTCCCATGATATTTGGGAATTTGACCAGATCAGAGGAGGAAATTCATAGTGGAAGATGTGAACATTAAAATACTCCAGGAAATTCTAGAAGATCATGATTACTTTTGACCCCAAAATTAAAATAACCTGCCAACATATGTGGAGAAGGCAATGGCAACCCACTCCAGTACTCTTGCCTGGCAAATCCTATGGACAGAGGAGCCTGGTAACCTGCAGTCCATGGGGTCACTAGGAGTCCAACACGACTGAGTGACTTCACTTTCACTTTCATGCACTGGAGAAGGAAATGGCAACCCACCCCAGTATTCTTGCCTGGAGGATCCCAGGGACAGGGGAGCCTAGTGGGCTGCCGTCTATGGGGTAGCACAGAGTTGAACACAACTGAAGTGACTTGGCAACAGCAGCAGCCAACATATGTGGCTGTGCTGCTGGTTAGAACTGAGGTCAAGTTTTCTGTGCAGAAAATCAAGACCCCTTGATTCATCCGTTTCTCCCTCTCACACTTTTCTCTTCCTACATACATATTTTGTGAAGATTTTTTTTTTAAAGTTTCCTCATATATTATGCTACTCTCACTCGGTTTTTTCCTCCTTTGAAAATGTAAAAGACTCCTTTAAATAGAATTTGCTTTGTCAAGTCCAAGATAACAAAGGATTAAAGAAACAGCCAGCTGTTTTCAATAGTTAGAAGTGGGGAAGGAACAAGCTAGAAATATTTCTGTTTTATGCACGTTTAGCTGCTGTTAGGTTCTTCCTTCCTTATTTTATTGTCTTGTCCCTTGGGGAGGGGCATCAGCTTTTTCCCCTCCACCCTTGATTGTCAAATCTTATGAGGAAAAAGCAACAGTGACTAATATTTAAGTCCTCTCAAATTATCTACCCCACCCCCCCACTGTCTCCCAGACACAGACATGCAAACTCATAGTTTCATATGCAGCCTTTTAGTTTTTTGACTTCAGGATATAGTCCTTTTTTAACTTCTCATCCTTAAAAATGCATGAAAAAGGGTGAAGGCAGCTGGAACTAATAACAACCAAGAATAAGAATTTGGTTCCTGGACAGAATTCTGGAACTCCGAATAGCCAAAGCAATCCTGAGAAAGAAGCACAAAGCTAGAATCATTGCATGCCCTTATTTCAAACTATATTACAAAGGTATAGTAAAAAAAACAGTGTGGCATTGATGTAAAAATGAATAAATCGATGGAACAAAATACAGTGCCCAGGAAGAAACTCACATATATATGGTCAACTAATTCATGACAAAGGAGCCAAGAATATACAATAGGGAAAGGACACTTTCTTCAAAAATTGTATTGGGAAAACCAGACAGCCGCATGCAAAAGAATCACTTCTTTTACACTATTCACAAAAAGTGAACTCAAAATGGATTAAAAATTTGAATGTAAGACTTAAAACCATAAAACTCTGAGGAAAAAACATACAGTAAGCATCTTGGCATTAGTCTTGGCAGTGCTTTTTTAGATTTGACAACAAAAGCAAAACTAAACAAGTGGGGCTACATCAAACTGAAAAGTTTCTGCATGGCAGAAAAAACCACCAACAAAGTGAAAATTAAACCCCATTCAGTGGGTGTAAATACTTGCAGGTCATATATCTTAAAGGCAGTCAAAATTCAACTATATAAATAACTTCTACAACTCAATAGCAAAACACAAAGAACTTGATTTTAAGATGGGTAGAGGATCTGCACAGACATTTTCCAAAGAAGACATGTTGATGGCAAATAGGTACAAGAAAAGAGCTCTATATCACTAATCATCAGATCAGATCAGATCAGTCGCTCAGTCGTGTCCGACTCTTTGCGACCCCATGAATTGCAGCAAGCCAGGCCTCCCTGTCCATCACCAACTCCCAGAGGTCACTCAGACTCATGCCCATCGAGTCAGGGATGCCATCCAGCTGTCTCATCCTCTGTCGTTCCCTTCTCCTCCTGGCCCCAATCCCTCCCAGCTTCAGAGTTTTTTCCAATGAGTCAGCTCTTCACATGAGGTGGCCAAAGTACTGGAATTTCAGCTTCAGCATCATTCCCTCCAAAGAAATCCCAGGGCTCATCTCCTTCAGAATGGACTGGTTGGATCTCCTTGCAGTCCAAGGGACTCTCAAGAGTCTTCTCCAACACCACAGTTCAAAACCATCATTTCTTCAGTGCTCAGTCTTCTTCACAGTCCAACTCTCACATCCATACATGACCAGAGGAAAAACCATAGCCTTGACTAGAGGGACCTTTGTTGGCAAAGTAATGTCTCTGCTTTTGAATATGCTATCTAGGTTGGTCATAACTTTCCTTCCAAGGAGTAAGCATCTTTTAATTTCATGGCTGCAGTCACCATCTGCAGTGATTTTGGAGCCCAGAAAAATCAAGTCTCACACGGTTTCCACTGTTTCCTCATCTATTTCCGATGAAATGATGGGACCGGATGCTATGATCTTTGTTTTCTGAATGTTGAGCTTTAAGCCAACTTTTTCACTCTCCACTTTCACCTTCATCAAGAGGCTTTTTAGTTCCTCTTCACTTTCTGCCATAAGGGTGGTGTCATCTGCATATCTGAGATTATTGATATTTCTCCCAGCATTCTTGATTCCAGCTTGTGTTTCTTCCAGCCCAGCATTTCTCATGATGTACTCTGTATATAAGTTAAATAAACAGGGTGACAATATATAGCCTTGACGTCCTCCTTTTCCTATTTGGAACCAGTCTGTTGTTCCATGTCCAGTTCTAACTGTTGCTTCCTTCAGATCAGATCAGATCAGTCACTCAGTCATGTCCGACTCTTTGCGACCCCATGAACTGCAGCACGCCAGGCCTCCCTGTCCATCACCAACTCCCGGAGGTCACTCAGACTCACATCCATCGAGTCAGTGATGCCATCCAACCATCTCATCCTCTGTTGTCCCCTTCTCCTCTTGCCCCCAATCCCTTCCAGCATCAGAGTCTTCTCCAATGAGTCAACTCTTCGCATGAGGTGGCCAAAGTACTGGAGTTTCAGCTTCAGCATCATTCCTTCCAAAGAAATCCCAGGGCTGATCTCCTTCAGAATGGACTGGTTGGATCTCCTTGCAGTCCAAGGGACTCTCAAGAGTCTTCTCCAACACCACAGTTCAAAAGCATCAATTCTTCAGCGCTCAGCCTTCTTCACAGTCCAGCTCTCACATCCATACATGACCACAGGAAAAACCATAGCCTTGACTAGGCAAACCTTTGTTGGCAGAGTAATGTCTCTGCTTTTAAATATGCTATCTAGGTTGGTCATAACTTTCCTTCCAAGGAGTAAGCGTCTTTTAATTTCATGGCTGCAGTCACCATCTGCACTGATTTTGGAGCCCAGAAAAATAAAATCTCACGCTGTTTCCCCATCTATTTGCCATGACCAGATGCCATGATCTTCGTTTCCTGAATGTTAAGCTTTAAGCCAACTTTTTCACTCTCCACTTTCACCTTCATCAAGAGGCTTTTTAGTTCCTCTTCATTTTCTGCCATAAGGGTGGTGTCATCTGCATATCTGAGTTTATTGATATCTCTTCCGGCAATCTTGATTCCAGCTTGTGTTTCTTCCAGCCCAGCGTTTCTCATGATGTACTTTGCATATAAGTTAAATAAACAGGGTGACAATATACAGCCTTGACGTCCTCCTTTTCCTATTTGGAACCAGTTTGTTGTTCCATGTCCAGGTCTAACTGTTGCTTCCTTACCTGCATACAAATTTCTCAAGAGGCAGATCAGGTGGTCTGGTATTCCCATCTCTTTCAGAATTGTCGACAGTTTATTGTGATCCACACACTCAAAGGCTTTGGCATAGTCAATACAGCAGAAATAGATGTTTTTCTGGAACTCTCTTGCTTTTTCCATGATCCAGCGGATGTTGGCAATTTGATCTCTGGTTGCTGTGAAAGTGCTGCACTCAATATGCCAGCAAATTTGGAAAACTCAGCAGTGGCCACAGGTCTGGAAAAGGTCAGTTTTCATTCCAATCCCAAAGAAAGGCAATGCCAAAGAATGCTCAAACTACTGCACAATTGCACTCATCTCACGCGCTAGTAAAGTAATGCTTAATATTCTCCAAGCCAGGCTTCAGCAATATGTCAACTGTGAACTTCCTGATGTTCATTAATCATAGGGAAATGCAAATCAAAAACATAATGAAATATCACCTCATACTTGTTAGAATGACTATTTTAAAAAAGATAAGAAATGAAAAGCATTGGTAAGGATGTAGAGAAAAGGGAACCCTTCTAGTATACTCTTGACGGTAATGTAAATTGGTGCAGACACTATGGAGAATATTAGGGAGGTTCCTCAAAAAATTAAAAACAGAGCTACCATAGGATTCAGAAATTCCATTTCTGAACATTTATCCAAAGAAAATGAAAACATTAACTCAAAAGGATACATGCATCTGATATTCATTACAGTATTATTTACAACAGCCAAGAAATGAAAGCAACTTAAGTATTCATCAACATACAAATGGATAAAGAAAATATGGTATATATACAATGAGATATAATTCAGCTATGAAAAAAATGAAATCTTGCCGTTTATGATGGACCTTAAGGGCATGATGTTAAATGAAATTAGTTAGACAGAGAAAGATAAAAACCAGATTATCTTACTTATGCATGGAAATTAAAACAAACAAACAAGCTCAAACTAAGATACACAGAACAGATTGTTGGCTGCTAGAGATGGGGGTAGAGGTGGATGAAATATGTAAAGGGAGTCAAAAGGAGATACACACTTTCTGGTACAAAATAAATAAGTTTTGAGGATGTGATACACAGCATGGGGGCTGTAATTAATAATAGTCCTCTACATTCAAACCTTCAAATTGCCAACTTCCAAAGATGCAGACATGTGTTCACAGGTCCACATACCATAAGTGAGCTCATGTGCCTGGCGTACATTGTCACGTGTGTGCATCCTCTCCAAGTGGTTGTGCTTTTGTATACCTTACTGTACTAAGTACTGTATAGAGTACAGTAGTACAGTATCTTTATTTCAAACCCAGGGTGTCAGAAAGCAAGTGTAAAAGCTGTGGTGATGTAGCTAGTACTGCAAAGACATGCCAGGAATTGAAGACACAGAGAAAGAATGAAGAGAGACAAGAGGAAGAAGTAACTGAAGAACCAGACACTATAATGCAGAAAATGGCAAGGGCCACTCGAACATAGAATCACATCATCTATGATGAGAGAAAAGGAGCTACCACCTAGACATCACTGGATTGTTTTTCAAGAGGGTAAATAGAATTGAATTCAGCAAGGAGCCAGTAGGAGAAGGCAATGGCACCCCACTCCAATACTCTTGCCTGGAAAAATCCCATGGACGGAGGAGCCTGGTGGGCTGCAGTTCATGGGGTCGCTAAGAGTCTGACATGACTGAGCGACTTCACTTTCACTTTTCACTTTCATGCACTGGAGAAGGAAATGGCAACCCACTCTAGTGTTCTTGCCTGGAGAATCCCATGGACAGGGGAGCCTTGTGGGCTGCCATCTATGGGGTTGCACAGAGTCAAACACAACTGAAATGACTTAGCAGCAGCAAGGAGCCAGTATGGATGTGAGTTGGACTATAAAGAAAGCTGAGTGCTGAAGAATTGATGCTTTTAAACTGTGGTGTTAGAGAAGATGCTTGAGAGTCCTTTGGACTGCAAGGAGATCCAACTAGTCCATCCTAAAGAAAATCAGTCCTGAGTTTTCACTGGAAGGACTGATGCTAAAGCTGAAACTCCAGTACTTTGGCCACCTCGTGCAAAGAGCTGACTCACTGAAAAGACCCTGATGCTGGGAAAGATGGAAGGTGGGAGAAGAAGGGGATGGCATAGGATGAGATGGTTAAATAGCATCACTGACTCAATGGGCATGAATTTGAGTAAACTCCTGGAGTTGGTGATGGACAGGGAGGCCTGGCGTGCTGCAGTCCATGGGGTCACAAAGAGTTGGACACGACTGAGATATTGAACTGAACTGAACCTGTGCCATCAATGTCAGGCATCAATGAAATTTCAGCTTGTCCTCCATCTCCTATTGGTAATCATTCTTCAGCTCTACCATCTCCCACCTCCTCTCCCTTCTCCAGGTAGTAAATCTTTTTGCCTGTTTAACTATGCTCAAACTAACTACTGCACAATTGCACTCATCTCACACGCTAGTAAAGTAATACTTAAAATTCTCCAAGCCAGGCTTCAGCAATATGTGAACCATGAACTTCCAAATGTTCAACCTGGTTTAAAAAAAGGCAGAGAAACCAAAGATCAAATTGCCAACATCCGCTGGATCATGGAAAAAGCAAGAGAGTTCCAGAAAAACATCTATTTCTGCTTTATTGACTATGCCAAAGCCTTTGACTGTGCGGATCACAATAAAGTGTGGAAAATTCTGAAAGAGTTGGGAATACCAGACCACCTGACCTGCCTCTTGAGAAACCTGTATGCAGGTCAGGAAGCAACAGTTAGAACTGGACATGGAACAACAGACTGGTTCCAAATAGGAAAAGGAGGACGTCAAGGCTGTATATTGTCACCCTGCTTATTTAACTTATATGCAGAGTACATCATGAGAAACGCTGGGCTGGAGGAAGCACAAGCTGGGATCAAGATTGCCGGGAGAAATATCAATAACCTCAGATATGCAGATGACACCACCCTTATGGCAGAAAGTGAAGGAGAACTAAAGAGCCTCTTGATGAAAGTGAAAGAAGAGAGTGAAAATGTTGGCTTAAAACTCAACATTCAGAAAACTAATGTGCGTGGATTTATCTCTGGGCTTTCTATTTTGTTCCATTGATCTATATTTCTGTCCTTGTGCCAGTACCATACTGTCTTGATGACTGTGGCTTTGTAGTAGAGCCTGAAGTCAGGCAGGTTGATTCCTCCAGTTCCGTTCTTCTTTCTCAAGATAGCTTTGGCTATTCGAGGTTTTTTGTATTTCCATACAAATTGAGAAATTATTTGTTCTAGCTCTGTGAAGAATACCGTTGGTAGCTTGATGGGGATTGCATTGAATCTATAAATTGCTTTGGGTAGTATACTCATTTTAACTATATTGATTCTACCAATCCATGAACATGGTATATTTCTCCACCTATTAGTGTCCTCTTTGATTTCTTTCACCAGTGTTTTATAGTTTTCTATATATAGGTCTTTAGATTCTTTAGGAAGATATATTCCTAAGTATTTTATTGTTTTCATTGCAATGGTGAATGGAATTGTTTCCTTAATTTCTCTTTCTATTTTCTCGTTATTAGTGTATAGGAATGCAAGGGATTTCTGTGTGTTAATTTTATATCCTGCAACTTTACTATATTCATTGATGAGTTCTAGTAATTTTCTGGTGGAATCTTTAGGGTTTTCTACGTAGAGGATCATGTCATCTGCAAACAGTGAGAGTTTTACTTCTTCTTTTCCAATTTGGATTCCTTTTATTTCTTTTTCTGCTCTGATTGCTGTGGCCAAAACTTCCAGAACAATGTTGAATAGTAATGGTGAAAGTGATGTTTGCTGTGGGTTTGTCATATATAGCTTTTATTATGTTGAGGTATGTTCCTTCTATTCCTGCTTTCTGGAGAGTTTTTATCATAAATGGATGTTGAACTTTGTCAAAGGCTTTCTCTGCATCTACTGAGATAATCATATGGTTTTTATTCTTCAGTTTGTTAATGTGGTGTATTACGTTGATTGATTTGTGGATATTGAAGAATCCTTGCATTCCTGGGATAAAGCCCACTTGGTCATGGTGTATGATCTTTTTAATGTGTTGTTGGATTCTGATTGCTAGAATTTTGTTAAGGATTTTTGCATCTATGTTCATCAGTGATATTGGTCTGTAGTTTTCTTTTTTTGTGGGATCTTTGTCAGGTTTTGGTAGTAGGGTGATGGTGGCCTCATAGAATGAGTTTGGAAGTTTGCCTTCCTCTGCAATTTTCTGGAACAGTTTGAGTAGGATAGGTGTTAGCTCTTCTCTAAATTTTTGGTAGAATTCAGCTGTGAAGCCGTCTGGACCTGGGCTTTTGTTTGCTGGAAGATTTCTGATTACAGTTTCAATTTCTGTGCTTGTGATGGGTCTGTTAAGAGTTTCTATTTCTTCCTGATCCAGTTTTGGGAAGTTGTACTTTTCTAAGAATTTGTCCATTTCTTCCACATTGTCCATTTTATTGCCATATAATTGCTGATAGTAGTCTCTTATGATCCTTTGTATTTCTGTGCTGTCTGTTGTGATCTCTCCATTCTCATTTCTAATTTTATTGATTTGATTTTTCTCCCTTTGTTTCTTGATGAGTCTGGCTAGTGGTTTGTCAATTTTATTTACCCTTTCAAAGAACCAGCTTTTGGCTTTGTTGATTTTTGCTATGGTTTCTTTTGTTTCTTTTGCATTTATTTCTGCCCTAATTTTTAGGATTTCTTTCCTTCTACTAACCTTGGGGTGCTTCATTTCTTCCTTTTCCAGTTGCTTTAGGTGTAGAGTTAGGTTATTTGTTTGGCTTTTTTCTTGTTTCTTGAGGTATGCCTGTATTGCTATGAACTTTCCCCTTAGGACTGCTTTTACAGTGTCCCACAGGTTTGGGGTTGTTGTGTTTTCATTTTCATTCGTTTCTATGCAGAATTTGATTTCTTTTTTTGCACAAGGACAGAAATATAGATCAATGGAACAAAATAGAAAGCCCAGAGATAAATCCACGCACATATGGTCACCTTATCTTTGACAAAGGAGGCAAGAATATACAATGGATTAAAGACAATCTCTTTAACAAGTGGTGCTGGGAAAACTGGTCAAACACTTGTAAAAGAATGAAACTAGAACACTTTCTAACACCATACACAAAAATAAACTCAAAATGGATTAAAGAGCTAAATGTAAGACCAGAAACCATAAAACTCCTAGAGGAAAACATAGGCAAAACACTCTCTGACTTACATCACAGCAGGATCCTCCATGACCCACCTCCCAGAATATCGGAAATACAATCAAAAATGAACAAATGGGACCTAATCAAACTTAAAAAGCTTCTGCACAACAAAGGAAACTATAAGCAAGGTGAAAAGACAGCCTTCAGAATGGGAGAAAATAATAGCAAATGAAGCAACTGACAAACAACTAATCTCAAAAATATACAAGCAACTTCTACAGCTCAATTCCAGAAAAATAAATGACCCAATCAAAAAATGGGCCAAAGAACTAAATAGACATTTCTCCAAAGAAGACATACAGATGGCTAACAAACACATGAAAAGATGCTCAACATCACTCATTATCAGAGAAATGCAAATCAAAACCACTATGAGATACCATTTCACGCTAATCAGAATGGCTGCTATCCAAAAATCCACAAGCAATAAATGCTGGAGAGGGTGCGGAGAGAAGGGAACCCTCTTGCACTGTTGGTGGGAATGCAAACTGGTACAGCCACTATGGAGAACAGTATGGAGATTCCTCAAAAAACTGGGAATAGAACTGCCTTATGATCCAGCAATCCCACTGCTGGGCATATACACTGAGAAAACCAGAATTGAAAGAGACACGTGTACCCCAATGTTTATAGCAGCACTGTTTGCAATAGCCAGAACGTGGAAGCAACCTAGATGTCCATCCACAGATGAATGGATAAGCAAGCTGTGGTACATATACACAATGGAGTATTACTCAGCTATTAAAAAGAATTCATTTGAATCAGTTCTAAGGAGGTGGATGGAACTGGAGCCTATTATACAGAGTGAAGTAAGCCAGAAACAAAAACACAAATACAGTATACTAACGCATATATATGGAATTTAGAAAGATGGTAAAAATAACCCTATTTACGAGACAGCAAAAGAGACACTGATGTATAGACCAGACTTTTGGACTCTGGGACCGGGAGAGGGTGGGATGATTGGGGAGAATAACATTGAAATATGTATAATATTATATCTGAAATGTATTAATCGTTCAAACTAAACACTGTCATGTTACAATTTGTTCATATTAGATGTTTGTAATGTTTCTGATAATCAATAAAAGAGATTCTTGATAAAAAAAAATAATAATAAAAATAAATACATAAATAAAACTGAAAAAAAAAGAAAACTAAGATCATAGCATCTGGACCCATCACTTCATGGCAAATGGATGGGGAAACAGTTGGAACAATGGCTGACTTTATTTTCTGGGCTCCAAAATCACTGCAGATGGTGACTGCAGCCATGAAATTAAAAGACGCTTACTCCTTGGAAGGAAAGTTATGACCAACCTAGATAGCATATTCAAAAGCAGAGCCATTACTTTGTCAACAAAGGTCCATCTAGTCAAGGCTATGGTTTTTCCAGTGGTCATGTATGGATGTGAGAGTTGGACTACAAAGAAAGCTGAGCACAGAAGAACTGATGCTTTTGAACTGTGGTGTTGGAGAAGACTCTTGAGAGTCCCTTGGACTGCAAGATCCAACCAGTCCACCCTAAAGGAGATCGGTCCTGGGTGTTCATTGGAGAGACTGATGTTGAAGCTGAAACTCCAATACTTTGGCTACCTGATGTGAAGAGCAGACTCATTGGAAAAACTCTAATGCTGGGAAAGATTGAGGGCAGGAGGAGAAGGGGATGATCACAGGATGAGATGGTTGGATGGCATCACCGACTCAATGGACATGGATTTGGGTGGACTCCGGGAGTTGGTGATGGACAGGGAGGCCTGATGTGCTGCGGTTCATGGGGTCGCAAAGAGTCGGACATGACTGAGTGACTGAACTGACTGACTTGCCTGTTTATTCCCTGTGGACCCCTTTATGACATCTATTGTACTGTACCACTCTAGTCTTCAAGGTACTGTACTATAAGATTAAAAATGTTTTATTTTTGTTTGTTTATGTATTATTTGTGTAAAAAGTATTGTAAACCTATTATAGTCCAGTACTGAGGGGTATGGGTAGAGAGAGATACTCAATCTCTGGTGTCTTTTTTATAAGGGCACTAATTGCATCATGAAAGCCCCACTCTCATGAACTCATCTAACCCTAATTAGCTCTTAAAGGTTCCATGTCTAGAAACCATCACATTGGTGACAAAGGCTTCAACATGGGAATTTGGGGAGGGACACAGCATTTCAGTTATACATATTTATACACGTACACACACACACAAAGAGTGCTAAAATGTTAGCAATGGCTATCATAGGAGCTTAATCTGAAAGTCCACAATGGGTTTTTACCACTACATTTATATGGGGTTTTTTTTGCCATCAAAGTGTTCTGTGGCTTATTTTTGTTACTTATGCTATTTCATTGACATACATGTACCATCTGAGCCACCGAGGAAGCCCAAAAATACTGGCGTGGGTAGCCTATCTGTTCTCCAGGGGATCTTCCCGACCCGGGACTCAAACCAGGGTCTACTGCAGTGCAGATGGATAGATGCTGGTTCAATTTCTGGGTCAGGAAGATCCCCTGGAGAGGGATAGGCTACCCATTCCAGTATTCTTGGGCTTCCCTGGTGGCTCAGATGGTAAAGAATCTGCCTGCAATTCTGCCTGCAATATGGGAGACTTGGGTTTAATCCCTGGGTTGGGAAGATCCCTTGGAGGAGGGCATGGTAACCCACTCCACTATTCTTGCCTGGAAAATCCCATGGAGACAGGAGCCTGGTGGGCTACAGTCCGTGGTGTTGCAAAGAGTTGGACATAACTGAGCAACTAAGCACAGCACACATTTCATGTTCATTTCCTCACTCCTTTTTCCCCTTCCTTTCTTCCTTCTTTCAGAAGTCACTTCATGACATACCTTCTTTATATGTAAGAGCAAGGCTCTTAGAACTTGCTCTGAGATAAGTTTTCTTTGAACAAGACCCTTGCACCATTATAGTTCAGATGCCCCTCTGCAATCGTCTCAGTGTTGTATGAGAGATTGTACCAACTTTCTAAGGATACATTTTCTACTTATTTTATTATCTTTGTACGAGGATAAGGACATAATAGCATAGAAGTTAAGACCATGGATTCTGAAATCAGATTTCCTGGGTTCATTTTTCAGTTATATTATTAGTAGTGTTACAACCTTAGATAAGCAATTTAATCCAGCAGTACTTTCATATCTATAAAATAAGAGGAATAAACATAAGTACTTTACAGACATGTTGTAGGAGACCAATGAGTTCATGTATTTAAAGCCCTTAGAATAGTGTTCGTGCATATGAAGTACCAAATGAATGTTATTTACTATTATTATTATCCTCTAACACGATTTCTACTTCTAATGGATTGTTTCTTAACACCTTCTAGACCATATTTACTTTAAATCTATCTATTATTATTATTTTTAAATATATCTGTAATCAGTCATGATATTTGGTTTTGGAACTTAACTGCCTTTGTCTCCAGAGATATCAGATTGATAATTTTTTTGTGTGTGAAAAATCTCTTTTCTCATCTGCATAGCTGTATTTCATTCTTTGGCAATTTATCATTCCATTTTCGTAAGCCAGAAGAATTAATCCCAAGTTTTGATAACATATATAGAGTCATCCATTCTCTTCTGAAATTTTCTTTTAAAGGTCATTATATTTCAAGTAGAAAAACAAACAAAAAAATGCTTCTGGTCCTTCTTTTCTTGTTTCCTCCCTTTTCAAGGCTTTCAATATATTATCCGCTCTTGAATTTAACTTTTAAAAATTTACACGTTGCAATTTTATTTGGGCCTGTTATTCATTCTTATGTGTATTCACAGGATACAATTTGGGTCACTAGGTTTGGTGAGTCTGGCAGGTACTTTATCATGCAAACTTGTAGCCATAACACAGTAGAAATAGCAGGATACGAGGAATCAGGGCATCTGTGATCAAGTCTCAGGCTTTCCAGCGAATAGCCTGTGCAAGTCATTTCATGAAGCGTTAAATTTCTTTTTTTCCTTCTAAAAAATGAGAAATGCAACTGGAGATCTTTAAAGCCCCTTTCAGTTTGGAAAAACACTTAGATTCCTGGAAGATGGCATATGTCTATGATCAAGCCACAGCAGCCTGAACTACACTCTTTGAACCCCAAAGCAGATTACCAATGCTATCTACCCCTTCTTCTATAGTGTTAACTGCAGGATTGCTTGAATTTCTTATACCTGTAAGTTGTACTTGACTTTGGTAAAATATGGATAGGGTAACCACTTGTAGATTATGTGTGAAGAGCTGAGTGGTAAAATTTTAAAACTTTAACCTTCTCCAACCAGCGAATGCTCCTGGGTGCCTTCCCAGCCTAAGAATGATGCTTATGTTAAAAAAGAAGGAAAACTGATAATTAACATACATTTTATTTCATTTAAACCTATCTAATGGTTAGCAAGATTATTCTTGGTGCTCATTTCTACCTGATGAACTTGCAGTTTCTTTAACTAGAACAGAAGAAAATTTCCAAAGATGGTTCATGTTTGCCCTCGCTGTTCTGTAAATGGAGTCACCTTTAAAAGGCATTATTTCCTTCTCTCTGTTTAGGTTGTGCTTCAGTGAAGTTGTCCAACTAAATCCTATGAAGTGTGTTTCTCCCTTCATGTCACAGAGTCACAGTTTGATCAGTGTGCAGAAAGAGAAATTTTTTTCCCTTTCAAAATTGTGTGGGTTGAAAAATCCTCCTTGCTGTCGAGCTCTTTATGACTAATAAATGTTACCTGTATCAAGTCTTCTAATTATCTCCAAGATTTTGGATTTTAGAGCCAGCAATTTTATTATTTTACCATCTGCCAGAATATTTTTGGCAGGGTTCAGTAGAAAAATAGGCAATGTGGATGAAAACTTAACTCATTAAATACTAAACCTAAGTACAATGCCATGGAGTTTTGCTTAAGCAAAGCTGCTACTGCATTTGGTACCACTAGGTCCATGAAGAATTTGAGTGCTTGCCATGCCTTATCCTCTGACATGTCATTCACACAAAAGAAATTAAAGAGGAAGAAAAAACTATTTTCTATGACAGTTAATGTATAATTTCTTCTGAGAGTATTTCCTTACTTAAATGACTTATAAGTTATTGCAAATTAACAAAGAAAATTAAAAAAAATGTTTTCCCAGTAATAATGTTTGTATTGAGACTAAGGGTGTCTTTGTGATCCTTATAAATTCTTCCATCACACAGGGAATGTAGGCATATGAATTTTAGGCTGCCTGAATAGTTTAAATATTTCATAGATTGATTAAATTGCTTCTTAACAAAAACACTGCATGTACGCTCTTTTGCCTAAAGTAGATACCTATCTTTCTCTGCTATAAAGATGCCACACTACCATTTTAATGGAGAATTGATGTGATAGCATGCCCCATGCATCATGCTGAATGATTATATTGGATAATTATCATGATTATACTGATACTCAGCCAGTATACCTGTTCGCATGTGTTTCTACATCTTTGAGCCTATATTTGAACTCCAACTCTGCCACTTCCCATCTAGCCATAAGGAAATTATTTAACCTTGTCTCTCAGATTCTGCCTCCATAGTCTAGGGATGATAATGGTACTGGTTTCAGGAGATAGATGTGAAGGTTACATGAGTTAATGTGCGTAAAACATGTAGAACACTGGTGTACAGTGATCCTTCAATAAATGTTACCAAAATGTAAATAGTATTTATATTATTTGACCTAGAAATTGTGTTAGGAGAAGCTTCTTAAAACATGTATGTGTGCAGAGAGATACATGCTTCAACATTTATAATAGAATAAATATGGAAGCAATTATAATGACCAAATACAAGATAAGTGCGAACAGAAAGAACAAGCATATGATGGTATGGCTATTGTTGTTGTTCAGTCTCTAAGTCGTGTCCAACTCTTTTCAACCTTATGAGCTGCAGTGTGCCATACTTCCCTGTCCTTCACTCTCCTGGAGTTTGCTCAAACTCATACTTGGGTTTACTGAGTCAGTGATGCCATTCTACTATCTCATCCTCTGTTATCCCCTTCTCCTAGAAAATTAAATGAAGTATGTAAAGATTTGAGATTCCCTGGTAGCTCAGCAGTAAAGAATCTGCCTGCAAATGTAGGAGATGCTGGTTTGATCCCTGGGTCAGAAAGATCTCCTGGAGAAGGAAATGGCAATCCACTCCAGTATTCTTGTCTGGCAAATCTCTTGGACAGAGGCGTTGGTGGGCTACAGACTGTGGGTCACAAAAGAGTTGGACATGACCAAACAACTAAGTAATAACATATAAAGATTTACATAACATATCAATTCCAATTTTGTAAAATAATAGAGACATGGCATAAAATTGATGTAAATATAATTTCACACATAAATCAGTAAAGACAGAAGGAATGAAATATAAAATGATGTAAATATTCAGGGATGATCAGATTTATGGATGATTTTATTTGTTCACATCTTTGGGTTTTTTCTTGTAATAAATATGACTTCAGAAATAAAGAGACAGAGAGGTTTTCCTGTTACTCCATGTCTCTTTACCTTCCCAGGCATCTTTTGACTATAGAGATAGTCAGCCAGTGCCTCCATGCTTTAATCCAAGAGTAACTACCCTCGGAGAATATTGCCTGTTTCCAGGAGTAAGAAGAAAAGGGTCTGCATCATGGCAACATGTATTACTATTGGCTGCCCAGTGGAGCAAAAGGCACACGCAATGAGAGTAAGGGGAACTCCTAGAAAGCTCTCCTGAGGCCAGACTGTATATGTGCACCCTGGAGCTCTCCCACTGGGACCCATTTCCTACACTGGGACTCAACCGTTGTTTTCCTCCTCAAGATATTTAGTCAAACTTTTTGTTAGTTGCAGAGGCATCTCCAAATTCGGGTTGAAGGGAAGAAGCCAGAACCTGGACTAGTTCTTTACTTACTCTTGTTGTGTAGTCTCTCAGTTGTGTCTGACTCTTTGTAACCCCATGGACTACGGCGCACCAGGCTTCCCTGTCCTTCACTATCTCCTGGAGTTTGCTAAAACTCATGTCCATTGAGTTGATAAAAATAACTGCTACATCAGACTATATTTGGATGGTGAGTATTTCAATATGACTATAGGACAAAATAGATGTCAAAGAGGAAATAAGTTTGGATAATTAATGTGGAAATTAGGCTAGGAGTATAATCATCATGGAACAGCATGAATTTTTTTGAATAACAGTAATATGAACCAATAAATTATTTTTTATTTTCAAAATCTTTATTTTAATAAAACATTATCTGGTATCCCATTTATATAACTAATAAATTCAGAGATTCTCTGGTTGAATAAAGGATTGAAAGTACCCTAGACTTTGGAGCACTGCTGGAAATACCTGCTTAGAGGTTAGAAGATGCAGCCAATATCTCCTGTGAATGCATGAGTTACTTAGAGAGATGCTTCTAGTAGGCTTTTAGAGAATTATACATGTGCTAATTCACAGGTAGAGTGAATTTTATTTCTCTCTAGTGAACTCTTATGGTCAAACTGTATTAACAATGGAACTTTACTAGAGAAAAGAAGATGTAAAAATGTGTATGAAGAAACAAAAAGAAATATTGCACAAATGACCTCTTCCCCTAACAAATATGACTGTTCACAAGTTAAAAAATGCATATATATATATATATATATATACACACACTATATCACTGACATGTAAACTCTAAGTATGTTGTTTCTTGAGCAGAGTAGGAGTCTACAATTTAATGTCAGAAATACACAGAAATTTTAACTAAATAAAAACTATTATAAACATTATAAGAAAAGAACATAGTAGAACAAATTTCAAACAACTTAGTTTTGAAAGACTAGATACAAAATACAGGTATCAAGAAACACCCAAATAAAATAATATTATGCAAAGAGCTGACTCATTTGAAAAGACCCTGATACTGGAAAAGATTGAGGGCAGGAGGAGAAGGGGATGACAGAGGATGAGAGATGGTTGGATGGCATCACCGACTCGATGGACGTGAGTCTGAGTGAACTCCGGGAGTTGGTGATGGACAGGGAGGCCTGGCGTGCTGTGATTCATGGGGTCGCAGAGTCGGACACAACTGAGCGACTGAACTGAACTGAACAGAGAAAAGACAATTCGTTTTTAAAGGTATTAAAAGCTCTAAAGGAAAACATCAATACATTTTAAAAGGTAAAACTTTGACTAATCACATTCAGTGTTGAATTGCTGCTAAAAAGTTTTGGAACAATATTTAAAGGTTAAGGAGTCACCACGAACAATGGGAAAAACCCAGCTTCTTAGAGATTAAAATACATCTGCTAAATATCACTGACATCAAATTATAAATTAAAATGTTGACTGCGTGGATCACAACAAACTATGGAAAATTCTTAAAGAGATGGGAATACCAGACTACCTGACCTGTCTCCTGAGAAATCTGTATGCAGGTCAAGAAGCAACAGTTAGAACTGGACATGGAACAACAGACTGGTTCCAAATCAGGAAAGGAGTAAATCGAGGCTGTATATTGTTACCCTGCTTATTTAACTTATATGCAGAGTATATCATGAGAAACGCTGGGTTGGATGAAGCACAAACTGAAATCAAGATTGATGGGAAAATATCAATAAGCTCAGATATGCAGATGACACCACCCTTATGGCAGAAAGTGAAGAAGAACTAAAAAGCCTCTTGATGAAAGTGAAAGAGGGGAGTGAAAAAGCTGGCTTAAAACTCAGCATTCAGAAAACTAAGATCATGGCATCCAGTCCCATCACTTTATGGCAAATAGATGGGTAAACAGTGGAAACAATGAGAGATCATTTTTTGGGGCCCCAAAACCACTGCAGATGGTGATTGCAGCCATGAAATTAAAAGATGCTTGCTCCTTGGAAGAAAGCTATGACCAACCTAGAGAGCATATTAAAAAACAGAGATATTATTTTACCAACAAAGGTCTGTCTAGTCAAGGCTATGGTTTTTCCAGTGCTCATGTATGGATGTGAGAATTGGACTATAAAGAAAGCTGAGCACTGAAGAATTGATGCCTTTGAACTGTGGGGTTGAAGAAGACCCTTGAGAGTCCCTTGGACTGCAAGGAGATCTGATCAGTCCATCCTAAAGGAAATCATTCCTGAATATTCATTGGAAGGACTGATGCTGAAGCTGAAACTCCAATACTTTGGCCACCTGATGTGAAGAACTGACTCATTTCAAAAGACCCTGATGCTGGGAAACATTGAAGGCAGGAGGAGAGGGGGTCGAGAGAGGATGCGATGGTTGGATGGCATCACCGACTCAGTGGACATGAGTTTGAGTAGGCTCTGGAAGGTGGTAATGGACAGGGAAGCCTGGCATGCTGCAGTCTATGGGGTCACAAAGAGTTGGACATGACAGAGCAACTGAACTGAACTGATATATTAAGATTTGCCAGAGTGTAGAAAAATGTTCTTGAATATATACTATTGTTATATGAACTGGTATAGCCTTTCGTGGAGAGCAGTGTGAGAGTACTTATCAAAATTAAACATGTACATACCCCTTGACCTAGGAAACCCCCTTCTGGAATTTACTATAGGGAAATATTTATATTTCCCTATGATATGCCCACAAGAGTAGACATTTACAGCCTTTGTAATGTAATGTATGTTTATATTAATCAAATAATATTTGAAAGAATAAAGAGACTAGAGACTATTAGCGGTTGCTACTTTGAAAAGTTGGTTTGAGGTAAATTAGAGAAAGCTTATTATTTATAGTTATATCTGCATTACTAGAAATTTTATAATTAATAAAAACAATGAAATACTGATAATATTCTCAATTTTAGAATATTTAGGAAATAATCATAAACTGATTTTAAAATATTATTATGATATATGGTTTAAGATATATTCAAACACCAATTTAGACCCTTCAATGCCAACATTATACTAGAAAGTATGAAAATATGTAAACAAAATATTTGATGATAGAAATTAAACCTGTACAACAAAGCCAGTTCCAAAAAAAATTAGAAAAAAAATTTTAGAAATGAAAGTTGTAATGAATGATTCAGCATATACCATCAAACATTGGGATTCTAATTACATATATGTTAACTAGACTTTGCTCAGTCATGTCCAACTCTTTGTGACCCCATGGACTACAGCCCACCAGGTTCCTCTGCCCATGGGATTCTCCAGGCAAGCACACTAGAGTGGGTTGCCATTACCCTCTCCAGAGGGTCTTCCTGATCCAGGGATTGAACCTGAGTTTCCTGCATTGCAGGCAGATTCTTTACCATCTGAGCTACAGTATGTTAGACCATTTGATATTGTTTCACATCTCTTGGTGATCTCTTCTGTTGGGTTTTCTCTTTTCTCATTTATTTCAGTTTCAATTTGTGCACTATCTATAGACTTATCTTTAGTTCACTGAAACTTTGTGCTATATGCTGAGTTGTGTTGTTCTCTTTCTCAAAAAAAAAAAAAAACCAAAAAAAAAGTTATATGTTGAAGTCCTAATCCCAACATTTCAGAATATGACTGTTTTGGATACAGGGTCTCTTTTGGTGACCTCTTCAAAAAATAATTAAGTTAAAATGAACTTGTTAACTGGGTCCTACTCTAATACTGCCGATGTTCTTACAAGAGGAGATTAGGACATACAGATACACACAGAGGGAAGTTCGCATGAAGATGAGATGACCATCAACAGGGAGATGACCATCCACAAGCCAAGTAGAGAGGCCTCAGAAGAAATCAATCCTGTCAACTCCTTAATCTCAGTATTCTAGATTGCCCATTTATGCGGAAAAATTTTGTTGTGTAAGTCACCCATCCATGATATTCTGGTATGGCCGTCCTAGAAAACTACGATGCTCGACCTTGCTAAGTCTACTAATAAGTCTGTCAGATCAGATCAGATCAGTCGCTCAGTGTGTTCGACTCTTTCGACCCCACGAACTGCACCGCCGGCCTCCCTGTCCTCACCAACTCCCGGGTCACTCAACTCACATCCATCAGTCAGTGATCCTCCACCATCTCATCCTCTGTCTCCCTTCTCCTCCTCCCCCTCCCTCCCACATCTCTTCTCCAATGAGTCAACTTCCTGGGTGGCAGTGTTCACTGCATCCCTCCTCCCACTGATCTCCTTCTGGACGATCTCCTGCAGTCAGACTCTCTCTTCTCCAACACACTCACATCTTCCCGCTCACCTTCTCCTCCACTCTCACTCCATACATACACAAGCATACTACTGGCGCCTTGGGCGTGCTCCGCTTCTGTGGCTCTTTCCTTCCAGGGTCGTCTCGCTGGTCACCATCTCAGTGATTTGGCCAGAATAAGTCTGTGTTCACTTTCTCCTCTTCGTGGGGACGTCCATGATCTTCATTTTCTTGTTGGCTTGCCAACCTTTCACTCTCACTTCACTTCTCGAGGCTTTTGAGTTCCTCTTCACTTCTCCTGGGTGGTATCATCTGCATATCTGAGGTTATTGATATTTCTCCGCATCTGTTCCACTATGTTTCTTCGTCACATTTCTCTGATGTACTCTCTGCATATAAGTAAAAACATGGTGACAATATAAGCCTGACGTCTCCTTTTCCTATTTGGAACCAGTCTGTTGTTCATGACCAGTTCTAACTGTTGCTTCCTGACCTGCATACAGATTTCTCAAGAAGTACTTTTTAATCTCCATTTCTTTGTTCTTCATTTCTAAACTTCTATTGATACTTTGTTATAGTTTGCTTTTCTCTCCTGAAATCACCCAATTGATATTACATGTTACTTATCTTTCCAATTAGTGCTTTTGCTTATTATTCATAGTTATTTGAAATTCCTTGCCAGATAGTTCCAATATTTGTGTCATATCTGAGCTTTTAAGAATTGCTTTGTTTCTTGGGAAACTTTTTATTTCTTTCTTAATGCTTTGTAATTTTTATAAAGACAAGACATCTTGTGTACTACAATACAGACTGAGACATATAATGTTTAAGCCTAGAAATGGGCACAGCTTTTTTTTTTTTTGTCCTGCTGGGACTTTACTATGGGAGTTACTGTTAATCTCATTAGAAATTGAGCTGGATTTGAGATTTGTTGTTGCTATGGTTATGATCTGTACACTACATTTCTTTTTTTACATGAGTGGGAACTGTTTTGTCGGAAATCTTTTGTGTTTTTCCAGTGTATTCTCAACCCTCAGCTTTTAATCTTTCCATTGTGCAGTGCCTCAAAGAGGGTCTATCTCTTGCAGGTTTTCTTACCTGGAGCTGATTAGCCTCACCTGTAGGAGACTTGGGTGTTCTCTATTGTCTGACTGAGCTTCTGTATTGAAAGTGAAGTGAAGTTGCTCAGTTGTGTCCGACTCTTCACGACCCCATGGACTGCAGCCTACCAGGCTCCTCCATCCATGGGATTTTCCAGGCAAGAGTACTGGAGTGGGGTGCCATTCAGATCAGATCAGTCGCTCAGTCGTGTCCGACTCTTTGCGACCCCATCCAAGCACGCCAGGCCTCCCTGTCTATCACCAGCTCCCGGAGGTCACTCACTCGCATCCATCGTCGTGATGCCATCCAGCCATCTCTCCTCTGTCGTCCCCTTCTCCTCCTGCCCTCTCCCTCCCAGCATCTCTTCTCCTGGTCAACTCTTCCTGGGTGGCATCTGGCGCTAGCATCTCCTCCAAAATTCAGTTGATCTCCTTCAGATGACTGGTTGGATCTTCTGCGTCGGGACTCTCGGCTTCTCCACACACATCCATCAATTCTTCTGCTCGCCTTCTTCCTCCAGCTCTCACATCCATACTACCACAGGAAGACATGCCTTGACGGCGCCTGTTGGTAAGTAATGTCTCTCTTTGTATGCTTCTAGGTTGGTCATCTTCCTTCCAAGGAGCAAGCGTCTTTTAATTTCATGGCTGCAGTCACCATCTGCAGTGATTTTGGAGCCAAAAACAAAGTCTGACACTGTTTCCACTGTTTCCCCATCTATTTCCCATGCAGTGATGGGACCAGATGCCATGATCTTCGTTTTCTGATGTTGAGCTTGCCACCTTTTCCTCTCCACTTTCACTTTCTCGGGCTTTTGCCCCTCTTCACTTTCTGCCTGAGTGGCGTCTCTCATTCTGGGTTGATATTTCTCCCGCTCTTGATTCCAACTTTTTTCTTCTCACATTTCTCTGATGTACTCTGCATATAAGTAAATCATGGTGACATTGCAGCTGACTCCTTTTCCTATTTGGACGTCTGTTGTTCCATGACCAGTTCTCTGTTGCTTCGCCTGCATACAGATTTCTTAGGGCAGATCAGGTGGTCTGGTATTCCCATCTCTTTCAGAATTTTCCATAGTTTATGTGATCCACACAGTCAAAGGCTGGGTGCCATTAGGCCTGGACTAATATAGAATAACCCTTTTAGGCAAATGTGTTTGCTCTTATAAGTTATATCCTTCTCCCATTTTAAATTGCCATATTATTCCAAAATGATTATGGGGATGTGTATCATTCAACCATCAACACATTAATGAGAGACATAAGTTTGGAGTACAGATATATACATATGTCACCCCTCCACAGACATACACCTAATGTCTACTCTTAGAGACTTGCTTTATAGAAAAATTATGTAAAATTATGTTTTGCAGATTTCTAAAACCCTTCACTTTACATGTGTCCATTGAAATTTTTCTTTTATAAAATATTTTATGATGAGCTGCTGCTGCTGCTGCTAAGTTGCTTCAGTTGTGTCTGACTCTGTGCGACCCCATAGACAGCAGCCCACCAGGCTCTGCCGTGCCTGGGATTCTCCAGGCAAGAACACTGGAGTGGGTTGCCATTACCTTCTCCATTGTGTGAAAGTGAAAAGTGAAAATGAAGTCGCTCAGTCACGTCCGACTCGTAGTGACTCCATGGACTGCAGCCTACCAGGCTTCTCCATCCATGGGATTTTCTAGGCAAGAGTACTGGAGTAGGGTGCCATTGCCTTCTCCGTTATGATGAGCTACATCATCGCATATGAGGAAGAAGTTATTTTAGATTATTTTTCAATAATCACCAGTAGCAGTCATAGGCAAATAAAAATCATACTTTCATTAGACAGAAGAGCTAGCATTCCCATTTCTTTAAAGCAATGGCAAAGAAGTTTGTGCCCCTGTTCTGAAAAGTTTCTGGTGAACAGAAACACAGGAGAAACTCAGGGAGGCAAGGACCCAGACTTGCAGGGTAGGTTGACAGTGAATACAGCCCTCTCTCTGCTAGTGATTAATTTTCAGATGATCTTATCAACAGCCAGTTTTAGGAAGAGGTTCTGACGGTGCCTTATAGGGAAGAAAAATCAGCCTTTGAGTTCTGGGCACCCGGATGTTTGACTTTTTCAGGTACTTTGCTCATTTGGTGATACCATTTCATGAGGGGTTTTGTTTAGTTTTTCTATCAGTATTTCCCCTCACACTTCAGTAAAATGTAAAATAAACTTACTGGCTGCCAAAATCAAGCTTATAAGTAAACAGTGGTAGAGAGAGCGCAGGCAGGGTGCTGCACTGGAGGCCATGGAGAGGAATGAGCGACCAGCCTTCCCTAAGCCTTTATATGATCCTCCTTGAAATGACTAATAAAAGCAGACTAAAATATCCAGGAGGAAAACATAATTTTTAAAAAGATTATAAAGCAAAGAGGCCAGCAACAAATATGTGACACAGAAGGTTCTGAAGCTGCTTCACTTTTCTCACTGTCCAAGCTGTTCTGGCTTGGTTTCAGGCGCCAGGATATGGCTCAAAGGCACTTCTGTCTTTTGGAAATCTTGTCCGTGCCAAGAACTCTCAGTCCAGAATGCCTCTGGGAGCCTGGCTTGATTCTGGGGAACTGGCACAGACTCTGGAGACAGAGAGAAAAAAAATATATATGTTTTTTATTCTGAAACCTCCTTCCTCTCCCTTAACCAGCTCTATCTCTCTTCATTTTCTTCACAGTTTGAGATATCCTGAGGTAGATGGAAAGCAACCAGGGACACAGAATGGTAAGTGAGAAAGAATTTTCCAAGGTTCTTAGACCAAAATTATAGGCAGGAATACCAATGACATTTGCTCAAGCCTTCGCTGAATCCTTCTAATCTCGGTTCCCATACAACCCCTTCAATCACTGCGCCTTTTGACGCTCAATTTTCTCTTTATCTGAATTCCTATGGTTTTTACATTCCATCATTTTTGCTGATTCTTTAGATTTTTACTCTAGAATTATTCCTAGAAATTTCAAATCTTCATGGTCACATCACAATTTTGGATTTGCTTTTTAAAGTTTATAGTCCATTTGTTGAAAGCTAGACATAGGCACCCTTTTCGATTAACTCTTTCAAAGCATAATGTTAATAGAATCCCTGTATAAATATGGCTGGGAAATTCATCATAGTTCCTCTTTGCTCCTGGACATCATACAGCAGAAAAACAACAGCAAAAACCTCTAAAACTCTAATTTTTATCAAACCTTGTAGATAAATATAATCCCAAAAAAGCAAGGGATTTGGGAATTGTAAAAAAAAAAAAAAAGTTAGATTTCTCTTGGGAGGCAGTGAAGCTATGAAATGTCAAGAGTGATAAAGGGCCCAACAGCAGTAGAGCTCAGAAGATAATAGCAAAATTATAATAGTTCTTGAAGATGAGGGGCTCACCCTGAATTTAAAATTTATAATCTTGTTTGGAAAAAAAATTTCTGCTGAAACTACAGTCAACAAGCTATTGACAAAACCCTACCCTTCACTGAATTTGACTCAGAATCAGAGGGATTAGGGGTGCAACATGTTCACATACTTGAGCCATACTTGTATAGAGAACTATCTATCTTTGTGACAGCAAATAAAGATCCTTTTTGTAGTAAAAATTCAATGGTTACTCTGGCAACAACTGCCTGTCTTTTGCATCAACTCTGTAGAGGATACTAATCCAAGAAAATCCAACTTATTCAATGACAAGTAATAGGAAAAGAACCAGCAGAACAACCATACAAAATTCTTACGTGAAAACAAATGTGAAAAACAGCATGAAAACTCATTCCGAAATGAATACTCACAAGAAAAATGGTGACACAAAGACTAAATATTTGACCTCAGTATCTACTAGCAAGTAAAAGAATGTCAAGCAGTATCCTTTTTAAGTGTATGACAGAAAGTGAAAGTCGCTCAGTCGTGTCTGACTCTTTGTGAACCCATGGACTATACAGTCCATGGAATTCTCCAGGCCAGAATACAGCAGTGGGTAGCTTTTCCCTTCTCCATGGAATCTTCCCAACCCAGGGATCAAACCCAGGTCTCCCATATTGCAGGCGGGTTTACCAGCTGAGCCACCAAGGGAAGGCCAAGGGAAGTAATACTAGAAATCAGAGATAAGAGGGAATTACACCAGAAAGAAATGAAAATTGAACTGGTAGAACTCAGGAAAAATTGAAGAAAAACCAAAATCAACACATAAATAAAGAAAATGCAAGGAACACTATTGAGGAACATACACTATGGCAAATATAGTAAAGGAAGTAAATTACAGAAATGAGAAGAATTAACAAAATGAATTAGAAACAGCAAAATAAAACAACTGAAAAGGTTACAGATAAAATGAGATACAGAAAAGAAGCAAAAATTAAAAATACAACATATATATAATTGAAATCTCTGAAGATTAAAAAAAAGACAGAAGCAACAAAATGGAAAATAACTTATCTTAAAGAAATAAATCAAGAAAAATCTTCACAATTAATATGCCTTGAATATTTTTTACATTGGGAGGATAATGTTCTAGCGAACACTGAAACTGATACAGATCAGATCAGCAGCTCAGTCGTGTCCGACTCTTTGCGACCCCATGAATCGCAGCATGCCAGGCTTCTCTGTCCATCCCGGAGTTCTAACTATGCTAATAATGTTATCGAAATCCCAAGATTTAAGCAACAGGATCATTTGAGTGATCAAGAAAAAAGATTATGCTACATGTAAGAATAACAAAACAATGAAGCTGTCTGTATGTTTCTCCATAGTCACAAACAAGGTCAGAAGTCAATACAGCAACATGTAGAAGGTATTCAATATAAAAGAAAAGGAAGAGACCCATATCTTATGATCAAGTAAGTTTATCTTCAAGATTATTTAACATACAAAGTAAAATAATGAGGAAGAAAATATTGATAAAGAAACTAAGATAAAGGAAGGAGGGTATAGCAAAATTGTTACTATTGTTCATATTAGGAAACTAATAGATACCATTATAATTAAAAATATATTGGGTAGAGTAGGTACCAGCTAATCACAGTTTATGGGCCAAATCTGGTCCAACACCTATTTTTGAATGGCCTGCAAAATAAGAATGCTGCTTACAGCTTATGTGATGTTTGGGGGAAAATAATGAATGATAATAGTTCATGATGTGAAAATTGTATGAAATTCAAAATTCAGTATCCATAAAAAAGTTTTATAGGACCACCAACAGGCTTATCCATCTACATGTTGCCTAGGGTTGCTATTGTGTTAAAATGATGGAGCTGATGACAGAGACACTATTATGTTTTTTAATTCTAATGAATTAGAAAAATGGTAGCTGTAATCTATGAAGACAAAATCTGGTTGTCTTCAAAAAAAAAAAAAGAGAGAGAAAAATCATTAGTTAATTAGGAAAGAGAAAACTGCAATTAAAAACAATGAAACAAAACTCGACAGCAAAGGAAGAATTAACCACACAGGAACTGGGGAGATTAAAGAATCTCAAGACAATGAAATTGAATAACTTGGATGAAATAAGACTTTTAATGAAAATATGATTTACACTAAATGACATCAAGAAATAAGAATCTAAATACTTTAGAACTACTCCAGTAGAAGTGATAGAGGATAAAATGATCAAAAGGTTATTTTCAGCAAAGCTGCAGGTTTAGTCACTTTGATAAGAGAATTTAAAAGCAAATAAAACCAGGGATATTTCAACGTTTCTAGAGAAAAACAGACAAAAGAATTTCTTAAGATTGTTCCTGGGAAAATGGTGCAAAATTGATAATAAAACTTGACAAAGATGTTTTATACACAAATAAAATGAATAGATTAATCTATTACAAAAAAAAACGAGGGCACCATTTCAAAGAACATGAACCCAAAAGCATACAAAAAGAATAATTATTTTGACAAAGGAATTTACTCCAGAAGTACAATGATGGTTCATTATTAGGAAAAAAGTTCATATGTAGTTTATAATATTAGAGAAAAATTATGATCATTTTCATATACGATGAAAGGTCATTTGGCAAAATACAATAGCCATTCCTCACTAACACATTCAGTTAAATGAGGATAGATGGACACCTTTTACATACAGTAAACATAGATTTATCTCAGTCCAGAAGTCAGCATTGTGCTCACTGGATATTGACTAGAAGCATAGTCATCAAAACCTAGGGTCTGTCATACAGTGAAGTCAGAGAAAGAAAAACAAATATTGTATATTAACGCATACATGTGGAATCTAGCAAGGTGGTGTGGAGGAACCTATTTCCAGGGCAGCAACAGAGACTCAGATGTAGAAAACAGACATGTGGATACAGTGAGGGAAGGGAAGGGTGGGACCACTTGGGAGAATGGCATTGATGTATATACACTGCCCACGTATAAAATGGATAACTAGTGGGAAAATGCTGTACTACACAGGAGCTCAGCTCTGTGGTGACCTAGAGGGGTGAGATGGGGGTGAGATGGGAGGGAGAATACAAGAGAGAGGGGATATATTTACACATATGGCTAATTCACTTCATTATACAGCAGAAATTAACATTGTAACGCAATTATGTGCTGCATGCTTAGTCCCTCAGTCGTGTCTGATTCTTTGTGACCCCATGGACTGTAGCCCTCCAGGCTCCTCTGACCATGGGGATTCTTCAGGCAAGAATACTGGAGTGGGTTGCCATGCCCTCTTCCAGGGGATCCTCCCAACCCAAGGATCGAACCCAGGTCTCCCACCTTGCAGGAAGATTCCTTACTGTCTGAGCCACCAGGGAAGCCCAAAGCAATTATACTCTAATAATAAAATAAAATCAAGATCAAGAGAAGAATACCATAAAGTATTAGCGTGCATGTGTGCTAAGTTGCTTCAGTCATGTCTACTCTGCGACCCCACCGACTCTAGCCCACCAGGCTCCTCTGTCCATGCGATTCTCTAGGCAAGTATACTGGAGTGGGTTGCCATGCCTTTCTCCAGGGGATCTTCCCGACCCAGGGGATGGAACCTGTGTCTCTTATGTCTCCTGCACTGGCAAGTAGGTTCTTTACCACTAGTGCCCCCTGGGAAACTCAAAGTATTAGCATTACTAGTCAAAACAGATGAGCTGAAAGAAAATAAGAAGCAAAAACATTATAAACTGTAATTATGTGGCAATAACATGAGGGAACATTTGAAAGTCCAAGGGAATCAACTGAAACACTACAAAGAGTAAGAGAATTCAGGGATGTAATGGGACATAGATAATAATAAACAGAAAGCAATAAATTTATTATGTACCAAAAGCAAGCAGTTAAAACGCCTAATGGGAAAAACATTTAAAACAACCAAAACCAGCAAAACAATATCTTTGGAAATAAACTTTAAAACAATGTAGAAATCCACACAAAGAAAAATTAAAATAAATGTGAAGGCAAAGATGGATTTTTCAATAAATGGTGTTGTAGAATAACCCATCTGGGGAAAAAAGAAAAACTGAATCCATATTTCACACCAAACATCAGGAACAATTCCAAATGGAGGTTTTTTGTTTTTTTTAACATTCAAGAATGAAAGTCTTAAAAAACAGTAGGAAGAAGTAGGAAAATCCATTTGTAAATGTGAAGCGGGGAAAGTCTCTTTTAATCAACAACTCAGAATGCAAATTCCAAAAGACAACATGAGAAAACAGAAAAGAAACTTGTGCACACAAAAGCAGTAAGACAAAAAACCACAAATAAAGTGAAGGGACAAATATAAAATGGGGGGAAGGAATGCTATTCATATCATGGGTAGCATGAGTTTTTTTTTTTCCTCAATAAAAATAGCTTCTTAAAGTCAATAATGAAAGACAAACAGCTGAATAGAAAATAAAATAGATTGGACAGTTCATAGATAAGAAGCTTATAAAAACACCAAAACACATGAAAAGTAATCAATCTCACTTAAAATAAAACTGCGTAGATACACATTTGTTTGAACCTATCAGGTTAACTCAAATTCCAACTCTTCATTGGTGAAACTGAGGGGAAGTTGGCATCACGCACTGCTGACTGAAACGCAGAGCCTCAGGACTTCCCAGACCTGGTGCTGGGCGCACTTCCCGCAGGTCTCTGATGTCCCAGTGGATCCTGGTCAGTTAGAACGTAGGCTTGCTCCCTTTGGCCACAATCAATCTAAGGCTTCAAATCTTTTCCAGCTACTCCCAAGTATAAACCACTTTATTTGCTTTGAGTGTTATGATGGGGAAAAGCTTGGGAAACCCTGAAACAGTACAGTTGTTAGAGATAGAAATTTGGTTCTACCCATCCAAAATTATGAATTTGTATAACTTTTGATGCATCTTCAATTCAGGAATTAATCCTGTAGATGTACCTGCATGTGTGCTCAATGAAATATATTCTAGGCTATTCAGTATATCAGTATTTGTAATACTGCTGCTGCTGCTAAGTCACTTCAGTCGTGTCCAACTCCGTGCGACCCCATAGACAGCAGCCCACGAGGCCCCCTCTCCCTGGGATTCTCCAGGCAAGAATACTGGAAGCAATCCAAATGTCCATCCAGAGTTTACTGGGGTTTGCTGTTGCTGCTGCTGCTGCTAAGTCACTTCAGTCATGTCCGACTCTGTGCGACCCCATAGACAGCAGCCCACCAGGCTCCCCTCTCCCTGGGATTCTCCAGGCAAGACCACTGGAGTGAGTTGCCATTTCCTTCTCCAGTGCATGAAAGTGAAAAGTGAAAGTGAAGTCGCTCAGTTGTGTCCAACTCTTAGCGACCCCATGGACTGCAGCCTACCAGGCTCTTCCATCCATGGAATTTTCCAGTCAAGAGTACTGGAGTGGGGTGCCATTGCCTTCTCCATTACTGGGGTTTAGGTAAATTATAATCATCCAAACAGTGGGATGATGGCAGTAATACTAACAAAAGGGGAGAGAGAGAGAAAAATCACATACTGATATAGAAAATTTCTCCAAGTAAATAATCAGAAAAAAAGAAGTGTGCAGAACAATGTACACAGAATGCTAACTTTTCTCCAAAAACACAGAGAAATAATATATATTCATATTTGCTTCATACATATTTAAAAAACTCTGGAAGCATACATAGTAGACAGTGCTTTTGGGAGGTCATGGAATATGAAGGGGAGAGATATGGGGAGGATCAAAGGCAGGAGAAAAACAGTTCACTGTACATATTTCTATATTTTGTAATTGTTTTTTTATTTTTGAATAATATAAATATATTGCTATATCAAAGCTATTAAACATGAAAACAATGCTGCCTTATCTATCTCCAAAAGTAGGAATTAGGCAATTTGGTAGAGTAAGTGAGGAAAGCTGTTATGTCAGATTTCAGAGGCAGAGGAATATATATTGAATCCCTCAGGGCACATCCTGGACAGGAAGTGGTAAATATCTTCCTGAACAATTTCCCCCTCGACACACTGCCAGTAATGGTTTACTCTGCTCTAATGCTTTAAGGACATGAAAGAGTGGGCTCCTTTAGAAGCTATTTGTTTTCCCCTCCATCAGGTTCAAAGCAGCTACATTTTGGTAGTATTCTTTACTTTTAAGGAGAGCTAGACCCAAGCCCTTTGGATAGAAAGTGGAATGTACACACTACTATATTTAAAAGAGATAACCATCGAGGACTGACTGTAGAACACAGGGCAAACTCCTCAATATTCTGCAATAACCTACATGGGAAAAGAGTCTGAGAAAGAACAGATACATGTGTGTATGTGTGTATAAATATATATATTTGTAACTGAATCACTTTGCTGCACATCTGAAACTAACACAACATTGTTAATCAACTATTGCTCCAATATAAAATAAAAATTAAAACAAAAGTTGAGGCAAATCACTATTCAAGGCAATAGAGTGTAGAAATCCCAGACTCTGGGAGAGTCTGTTGGGCGTGAGTTTAGATTCCACCTTTAGAAACTTTCTTATTTGGCTATACGGTTAAGATCTCCTCAGCAGGGAAAGAGAGATCATAGTAACACCTACCTCCTGAGCGCTTGCTGCTGCTGCTGCTGCTAAGTCGCTTCAGTCGTGTCCGACTCTGTGCGACCCCATAGATGGCAGCCCACCAGGCTCCTCCATCCCTGGGATTCTCCAGGCAGGAATACTGGAGTGGGTTGCCATTTCCCTCTCCAACACATGTCACACATCTAGGCGAGTGTGCATCACTTGGAAAAGACTCATAAGTTTTAGTTATTGTTCTTTTTTGTATGCAACTCTTGAAATTATCAATAATGTCTTATCCCATGAGTCCCACTGTATATTTCACCTTTACCCTCCATTGTGCCCTAAGGAAGGACTGTGTATGGCCTGTTGCTTTTTAAGTTGACTTGGGGAGCAGACACCAGGTTAAAGTTTTCTGGTATTTTTCTTATTTTTCAAAGGACAACTAAATGTCAGTCTGAAGGTGACAGATTGCCTCTGAATGTGTACAGTGCCATGACTACATATGAGCTCTTAGAGTCAGCTAAGTAGAGATCATGTCCCAGCTTCACAAATCCCTTGTATCTTCTGAGTCTCAGGTTCCTCTCCCCAATCAGTGTAATGTCAAGCTCATAGGGGCATTGTGACAATAATGAGATGCTGCATGCATGATGCCAGGCAAATACATAGTAGGTGCCAATCAAAGGGCTATTGTGTTCTTTTGCTAATACGTCATCATGACTCACCTCAGAGACATCTAGCACATAGCAAATAAGCAGAGAAAAAAATTGCAACCCAAAGAAAAATTCCCAGGAGAATGCATAATGTTTTCATTGAAGGGAAGGCTGAGGTTAATTTTTTTTTTTTTTTGAAAACTTCCATCTCATCCATCACCCGATTCCTTTCCAGGGCGTAGACGTCAGAATTGTTTCTAACTTCAGAGGTTCACCACACCCTATCCAGACTCTATGGAACATCAGTTGTGTTTTATATTTTAGGTCTTGGCTCTTAGAGGAATACTCTCTCTCTCTCTTTATTTTTTTTTCCTAAATAGTACAAGGTCACACATTACGAAAGCCCTACAATTCAGAGGAGAGAATCTTGTGAGGGGCTGCAGCTGTCTCAGATTTTCCCGAAGAAATGTTTGCTTCTTTCCCTTGCCCAATACCATTAAATGTTCATTTGGTAAATTCTATTTTGCTATAGTAATAATAATAATTAAAATGAAGTTCAGAAGTGTAACCATCTTGCTTGCTGCTGCTCTTGCTGTCTTCAAATCTTCTGGTAGAAAGGCTTTTATACAATTTGCCATAAGGCAGATATTCTTAAGCTGCCTCCCTGCTGCTTGAGTTCAGTACATCAAAATAAGTGTACAGACAACTTCTCTGAGGCCATTAAGGAGGATCTGCTGCCCTAACCACATCTCTGGAGTCCTGGCTACCTAATATATGGACTTCTGGGGCATGAGGTGCTACTTAATTTTCAGTTTCAATCTGTTCCAAGTCCATGGGGAGACCACAGTGATGAAATGTTATCATTATGGCACCAATGCAAGCCTCAGATTATTAAGTGTATTGCAATGGATAGACCATCTGTCATGATATAAACTGGTTTGATCAAAAATATATGCTAGGGACTTACATGAAATTTCATAACATGGTAAAAGATTTATATCCCAAGGATACAGATGCATAGTACAGAGACATGCATCCTTAGAAATGTATATATGCACACCGAGCACCAAAAATACATATATATCTGGGTCTCGATTTCATCAGTTCTGTAAGAAGGATACTAACATCTCCTAGTGGAGGTATTACATACTGTCTTTGTAAGTATAGGTATAAAAATTGAATAAGAAAGTCAGTTAAAAAATTTCATTTCATGTGTCTCAATCAGAATATTAAAAAATTTTAAAGTTTCCAGAGCCTGGGTATACTCTTTTGCAGGCATTCATCAAAGCACTTTTAAAATTCTACTTCTTGTCTTGAGGCAAAAATGATGATTTAGATCGGCTTGGAGAACTAACTAATTGGATAAATTAAGCATTGTTAACTATAGTGACATCAGGAATCTTGGAGTGAAACGTAGCTTAAATGTCATCTTTTCAACTGAGTGCTTTTTATAAAAGTAAGTTATAACTTCCCCTATTGTTTCTTTTTTCAGGAGCTCTGTTGGGGGCTGTATTTCACGTCAGACAGAAAGGGTATCGTGGAGACACAAAAAAAATGTATGTTCTTGGGCGTATAGGTTTGAACCATATTTAAATCATATGAGATGATAGCATTGAGTAGAACTTGTTGAAGTATCACACACAAACATTCAAAATGGATTAATTTTATTTTGCATTATGTTCCAGTTGGATTCTCTTAAACAAAAAGCCATCATTTTTTCTACAACCTCCAATTTTATAGCAGATGTTATACATTCTTTGAAAGCAAAGACTGTGACATTTATCTTTGTATTTCTTTCAGTGCCTATGTAAAGATTTCTAATAAATGCTTGATGGATATATTAATGGTTTCTTTAGAAAGTCCTTCTTGTTAACTCATATAATTGAACCAACATACTACTTTATATTGAACCATACATAAAGATTTGTATTAATAAAGCATGTGATTCATAAAATATTGGAAATTGCTATTCTTCCATGTGACTTTGCTGTGCCTAATTCCTACAAGGAATAGATGGAAAGATGAATTTAATTAATGTGTCTTCCTAGGTCAATTTTTTTATGGAGGAATTTGTCAATACTTAAGTATCAAATACAAATGTTACATGACTCCTTCTTCCCAGAAGGAGTATTTATTTATGTATATCATTTATGTAATATATTTATGTATATTATTTATGTATTTATGTCTTATTGATCTTAACTTCCAAGTGATAACATTTATTAGAGTTGCATCATAAAATCCAATTTTTATTTACTAGCACAACTGGAGTTTTATGGAGAATAAAATTTAAACTCTATCTCTTTCTCAGAGCTTTAAGGAAAACTTTGAGGCTATTCATCACTTTTCTTTGAAATTTACAAAAAAGAAATAGCCAAAGAGATGATGCCATTTTGAGTAAGAATTGCTCTCAAGAAAGAGCAATTCTATCTATCTATCTATCATGGAGAAGGCAATGGCACCCCACTCCAGTACTCTTGCTTGGAAAATCCTGTGGACGGAGGAGCCTGGTAGGCTGCAGTCCATGTGGTGGCTAAGAGTCGGACATGACTGAGTGACTTCACTTTCACTTTTCACTTTCATGCATTGGAGAAGGAAATGGCAACCCACTCCAGTGTTCTTGCCTGGAGAATCCCAGGGGCGGGGGAGCCTGGTGGGCTGCCGTCTCTGGGGTCGCACAGAGTCGGACACTACTGAAGTGACTTAGCATAGCATGGAGAAGGCAATGGCACCCCGCTCTAGCACTCTTGCCTGGAAAATCCCATGAATGGAGGAGCCTGGTAGGCTGCAGTCCATGGGGTGGCTAAGAGTCGGACATGACTGAGTGACTTCACTTTCACTTTTCACTTTCATGCATTGGAGAAGGAAATGGCAACCCACTCCAGTGTTCTTGCCTGGAGAATTCCCGGGACGGGGAAGCCTGGTGGGCTGCCGTCTCTGGGGTTGCACAGAGTCGGACCGACTGAAGCGACTTAGCAGCAGCAGCAGCATAGGTAATACAGGCAACACCCTCACTCTCCTTTGCTCTTCATATTCTGTTTTTCCTCATCCAGGACTCATTTCCACATCAAGGCCTTCACTCCTGTTTTTCCTTCAGGTTCAGATATTCTCTTCCTTTCACTCTCTAGTCCTCTTCCTCTCTTCACTGGACCAATTTCTAATCAACAGTCGGTTCTCACTTGTTTGTCTTTTTTTAATGTGGGCCATGTTTAAAGGTGATGCAGTGGTAAAGAATCTTCCTGACAATGCAAGAGATGCAAGATATGCGGGTTCTATCCCTGGGTCGGGAAGATTCCCTGAGAAGGGAATGACAACCCACTCCAGTGTTCTTGCCTGGAGAATTCCATGGACAGAGGAGCCTGGTGGGTTATAGACCGTGGGGTCACAAAGAGTCAGATACAACTGACTGATTTAGCACTTCAGTGCTAATTTTCAAAGACTTTACCAAACTTGTTACAATACTGCTTCTGTTTCATGTTTTAACTTTTTGCTGCTAGACATGTGGGGTCCCAGCTCCCTCACCAAGGATCAAACTCTCATCCTCTGCATTGGAAGGTGAAGTTTTAACCACTGGACTGTCAGGGAAGTCCCAGCTCTCACTTCAAATGTCATTTCCTCACATTTTATTTTCTGGTATCACGATTCATAATCCCTCCCCCCACACACAGACTTTATAGACTCTTAAAACCTTATGTATCTCCTTCATAAAATTGATCATTATTATGGTAGAAGAAATTGAGAGACTAGTTATAAACTGTCTTCTCCATAGAATATTAGCTCCATGTGGGCAAAGACAAGGTTTTCTTGTTCTTCTACATATTTCCAGTATATAGTAGAGATTTAATTATTATTTTGAATAAATCAGTATAATGATACTACTTTTTATACTTGTAGGTTGCTGGGAAATTGTATAATACTTTACACACAATAATTAGGATTTTAGTAGGTGAGCATATACTAACATTTTGAATCCATGAAAAATGTTTTGAAATATAAGGAAAAGGCATAAGTTGTAAAGTGAGAAGGAAACAAGATACAGCATTGTTAAGCATAATATGACCTAATTGGTGTATGCATAGGAAAACCCAGGAAGAAAATTTACCAAAGTGCTCAAAGCATTTTATCTCAAATACTCAAAGATGAGATATTAAACATACAGTTTTATAGTTTCCATATTTTCCTTAACTAACAGGAATTGAGAAAATAATGTTATTATGGAAATAAATATTTTATTATTTATTCATCATTTGAAAACACTGCTTTTCCAGATCCTGGGCACAAGTAAGCATTTTTGATAAAAACGAGTCTCTACCTGCTTGAACTTTCGTCCTTATGGGAAAAAAATATCAATAAATCAGTAAACAAATAAATGCTGCTGCTGCTGCTAAGTCGCTTCAGTCGTGTCCGACTCTGTGAGATTCCAGAGACGGCAGCCCACCAGGCTCCGCTGCCCCTGGGATTCTCCAGGCAAGAACACTGGAGTGGGTTGCCATTTCCTTCTCCAATGCATGAAAGAGAAAAGTGAAAGTGAAGTCACTCAGTCGTGTCCGACTCTTAGCCACCCCATGGACTGCAGCCTACCAGGCTCCTCCATCCATGGGATTTTCCAGGCAAGAGTACTGGAGTGGGGTGTCATTGAGAGAATGTCCTATAATAAGTGCTTTGAAGAAATAACACAGGTCATTGTGGCAGAAAGCGACTGATGGTAGAATTTTAGATAAGAAGCTTATGATGACCTGTTCATGACAAAAACAATAGGCAACAGTGTTTCAATAACTGCCATGCAATCTGGTAGACATCTCAAATGTTTGGCCTCGTTTGCTTTTAACAATAATCCTAAGAAACAGGTGCTGTTCTTATTCCCATTTTAACACACAAGGAAGCAGACGTTTAGAATCAAGATTTTAACAGAAAATTTGTGGTGTACCTCAATCAGAGTATTTATCATATTGCACTTACTCATTTAGTTCTCTGTCTTCATTATAATATTCTCTGCTTCATGACTAGAGCACATATTTCAGAGCCTGAAACATAATTTAAAATCTCATCAAATATTTGTTTAATAATGAATATATGAATAATTAAAAAAAGAAAATTCATTATTAGAGAAAGGAAGTAGTATTCTGGAAATTTGCAAAAAAATACTGTAATTCTTAAAATGAATTATTATGTAAAATTATTAGGTAACATGTTCTCTCATCTGTTCATGTTTTCATATAATAGGGGGAAAGGTATCTATGAAAAAGGAACTGCTGCTGCTGCTGAGTCACTTCAGTCATGTCCGACTCTGTGTGACCCTACAGACGGCAGCCCACCAGGCTCCCCCATCCCTGGGATTCTCCAGGCAAGAACACTGGAGTGGGTTGCCATTGCCTTCTCCAATGCATGAAAGTGAAAAGTGAAAGTGAAGTCGCTCAGTCGTGTCCAACTCTGTGAGACCCCATGGACTGCAGCCTACCAGGCTCCTCCATCCATGGGATTTTCCAGGCAAGAGTGCTGGAGTGGGTTGCCATTGCGAAAAAGGAACAGACAGTCATAAAAAATGTTAAGGTGAATCATGGATTAACTTTAAAAAGAGCTAGTTGGTTTTATTAAAAACTTACAAAGTAGTTTAAAATAATGTAACATTTAAAATCCAAACTGGAAGATTTAAAAACTTTAATGGGGTAACTTAACACACTCAAACTTTTTCAACCTAGGTGTCAATAAGTTCAACACAATAGCCCATAAGAACCACACAAATATAAAAATTATAAAATTTATGAAAAAGATAAACTTTAATAATGAGTCATATTGTTGTAAGACTGTTAAAAATATATCAATTCTTATGTATTAAATATACAAGTTTAAATATTGTCCCAAATATAGCTTAAGTGAAGTGAAGTGAAATCCGTTCAGTTGTGTCCAACTCTTTGTGACCCCATGGACTATATCAGATCAGATCAGATTAGTCGCTCAGTCGTGTTCGACTCTTTGCAACCCCATGAACTGCAGCACGCCAGGCCTCCCTATCCATCACCAGCTCTCGGAGGTCACTCAGACTCACATTCATCGAGTCAGTGATGCCATCCAGCCATCTCATCCTCTGTCGTCCCCTTCTCCTCCTGCCCTCAATCCCTCCCAGCATCAGAGTCTTCTCCAATGAGTCAACTCTTCGCATGAGGTGGCCAAAATACTGGAGTTTCAGCTTCAGCATCATTCCTTCCAAAGAAATCCCAGGGCTGATCTCCTTAGTTCATGGAATTCTCTAGGACAGAATACTGGAGTGGGTAGCCTTTCCCTTCTCCAAGGGAAATCTTCCCAACCCAGGGGTCGCACCCAGATCTCCCACACTGCATGTGGATTCTTTACCAACTAAGCCACCAGGGAAGCCCAAGAATACTGGAGTGGGTAGCCTATCCCTTCTCCAGAGAATCTTCCCGACCCAGGAATGGAACTGATGTCTTCCCGCACTGCAGGAGGATTAAGCCCAAATACAGCTTAAGATATATTTAATTCTGGGCTCATCAAGAGACTAGATATGGCCAGTGAAAGAATCAATAAGCTTGAAAATATATCAGTAGAAACTTCCTAAACTGAAATGCAGAAGTAAAAAGATGAAAAAAAAAAAAAGGGACTAGAATATCTAAGACTATGAGATGATTACAGACTGTATAGCATATATATATAATTGGGATAACAGAGGAAGTAGAAGAGAGAATATAATTGAGGAAATATTAATATCTGAATTAATAATGGCCAAAGGTTTTCCAAAATTAACACAGACATTATACCACAGATACCTCCCCCCGCAACTGACATACGGTGTTGACATCCCTCTGAGTCAGTTTCTTTGGATCCTTTTCAATTCATTCATTTCTCCCTAGCAGCCATTGCCACTACTTCCTAGGTAAAGAAAGGAAGTCACAGATAAAGATATCTTCTCAAGTTGGATCTCTCACACTTGGGAGTGCTGGAGAGAATGCTGACGTTTAAGTTGACTCATCAGAGAAACATTTTTGAGTGAAAGTAGTAATTATCGGAACCATGCTCCATTTGCATTGTGCCTTTGTCAATTTCCTGGATTTCTTTCTTTGGTTTTTATTCCTTGACATTTATGACATTGGACCATCCTTTTCTAATGGGTCAATATACAGGATTTCTGCTTTACTACATGCAGGGCACCATCATTGCTTGAATCCTGCTCTCCCAACTGGGGGTGCCTGACTCTTTGAAATACAAAGACAAAATTGAATGAGCCGTGCAGTTATTTCAGGTGCAAACCATGAACTCTAGCCATAAAGTATCTTTCCTCAACAAGTCTTTGAACTCAACACTAGAAATTCTCCCTAACAAATCTATTCATTTACCCTAGTATATGAAGTGTTTGTGTTGTGGGGAGGGGATCAGTAAAAAATGATTCCTGGTGAAATTTAGAATGGCACTCTGAGGAATATGCTTTGTTGTGCTGATACTTAGAAGCATTTTGGGATAAGGAGCACACTCTGAGTAGTTCTTTACTCTAAGGAAGCTGTCCTCACCTTATGCCCAGTTCAGTACATAAACACATGAGCCAGATGCTTGCTCAGATATATTCTACTTCTGTTTTGACATGACCACTGACAAAGTGTTTCTGGCTTCCAGCATTGGGTCAAATCTAACACAGCCAAACCCATTCTTGCAGCTGTATTTTCCCATAGTTGTAATGCAATAAACTTTGAGAAGGCCACATAAAGGAGGCCTGTCACAAAGCTAGAGGTCACTGGTTGATCTGCATGAAGATCCTGTGGGAGATGCTCGGCTTTAAAGGTTAATCCCGCAGAAAATTTGAGAGCCCTGAAGGTTACATTGGAGACGGCTGGCCTAACAGTGCATGTGGTAGGCACTCAGTCTATACTTCATAACTGATTGATTTTCCTTCTGGAACCTTACAAAGGACTACGGCAAAAACAACAGGATCATTTCCCTTCATTTCACCCTAGTGTGCTTTGCTATTAGAAGAGATATGAAAACAAACTGATTTATTATTTGTGGAATGAAAATTTCCCATTTTGGTTTAATTTTGCATAGGTGACAAGCCACATGTAAGTGGGTGTTTAGAGCCAGACATGAAACCTGAAATAGATTTACAGAGTTATTCTGTTCTTACCATCACCTTCTTCTCCAGAACAGACTAATGCAACAACAACAACAAAAATTGCAAATAATGAAGTTCTTTCTAGGTTTTAAAGATAGATGAAGAGTTTAGTATCATCTCTAGAAAGTGCTCTTAAAATTTAATCTAACTTTCTTCTTAGGTAATGGATTTCCAGGGCTGTGGAAAGGCCAGCTTTGTGCATGCACTTGGGTGGGGGATATTAGTGTTGGTGAAGGGGGGTTTTTAGCAACACTCTCTTCTGTCCTTCAGCCTTCTAGCCCCTTCATAACCATCTGACACTCTTCTGCTGGGATTACAAAGAGCGATTCTGTGGTCACCAAGATAAGGGAGTGCAATTCTTTTGGCCAGCCCCATACTGTTAGCCACATTGGAGAATGATGGAAGTGAGAGAAGAGGAGATAAGAAGAGTTGCTTCTTCAAGGCCATGCCATACAAGCTGTTATCTAAGTTACAGGCTGTATCCACATGCTTGCTTGGGAAAATGAAATTTAATCTGCTTGCATTGTGCTTAGTTCTGCAAATTTAAGAGAATGGAGATGCATCTCCCAACCAGAAAAGGATTTACAAGGATTTAGAGGAAGGCTCTTCTCCCAGACCAAGGAGGAAAGTTCCTTTTAAGCCCCAGTCTCTCCCTAGTCTCTGCTACATTCACTGTATCATGGGTGATTTGCAGCATCCTGGTTGAGGTAAGACATCAGCAAAGTTCAGAGCTGGACCCACATATGAACCTTGTGGAAGAAAAACAGGGTGAACTGTTATTGCTATAAAAAGAAAAACATGCTTTCTCATGCACTTCAGAAATGTAGGAAAGAAAAAAACTCACAAAGACAGCAGACTGAATACAAAAAATGCAATTATCTTTTATTCATTCATATTCCATTTGGTAAGAGAAAAATTATATGCTGTTGGGCTTGGTACCCTTTAAAACATTGAAAAATCAATCAATCAAATAAATTAGGTACTTTGGAATTTCACAGCTGATGCCAAGGACATGCCATAGGGATTGCTTATGAATTTCAGAACTATTTTTAATAAGATATATTGCATTAAAAACATTTTGAAATGATTTGAAACAATACAATGTAATAAAAATAAATGTGGAAGAAGAAATAACAACAGGGCAGGGTCTTCATTTGGGAAGGGAAAACAACATCCATGCAAAGCTTCGCCTTGTTCAATTTTAAATGTGGTATCAGGCCTTTATTTTGCAAAAGAAATTTCACAAGACAAATCTTCCAAGGCCCATGAGGGATTACATTGTATAGTGTGGGGATAGTCTTTGCCACATACTTCTTGGCCTGAGAATTCATTATGCAGAGTCAATGGCTCCTCCCTAGCCAATGCCCACATATCCTGGCAATTCTCAGGTCAGTCCCTGTACTAAAGCCTACAGGAAATGCTCCATGGACTTAGCTATGAATGCGAAGGAATATTGTGTGGATTTTTGCTGTCTATCCAGCTATCTAGAGCTGCAGATATTCATTTATAGGCTGACTATCATTGGTGGACATTGGCATATCCACAAATTTATCAGTTTCTTTGTATACTTTCTGTTGTATACTTTCTGTTGTTGTTTAGTTGTTATGTCCAACTCTTTTGCGACCCCATGGACTGTAGCCCACCAAGCTCCTCTGTCCATGGGACTTCCCAGGCAAGAATACCAGAGTGGATTGCATTTCCTTCTCCAGGGGATCCTCCTGACCCAGGGATCGAACCCACATCTTCTGCTTGTCAGGCTGATCTATACCACTGAGCCACCTGGAGAGCCTATAGTTTCTGTTATCAGAGTTTTAACATCTAAAGATAGATATTAGTTAATACATGTTTGTACTCTTGGGTACCAAGCCCAACATATATAAAGGAAAAGTAGTACATGATGGCAAAATATTCCCTAGGTTTGCCAAGAATAAACAGATTCTATTCAGTGCAAGTTTAGTGGAATCTGTATTTCAGTCATACTCTAATAGTTTAAAAAGAAGTTAATCCATACATATTAAATTGGGGAATTCTCTTCATCAGATATTGATTTATTCATATGTAATCTCTAAAGTCTTTCTAGTAACAGAGTTTATTTTACACTAATGTGATATCTACTTATTTAAATGGTGAGGTGTTGCTTATGTCATCTGACAAACAGTATCACGATACTTGACATATATTTTTGGAGTCCTTAAGGACAGAGCACAAGGGCTGTCTATGTTAATGTAAATAGGCACATTTTGGTCATGGGAAATCACCATTATAAAAACATAGAGGAGGAAGCAGACACTCATTGGGTGGGGGGTGGATAAGCCAAATACCATGGTTCAGTTCAGTCACTCAGTCATGTCCAAAATTTGTAACCCCATGGCCTGCAGCACGCCAGACCTCCCTGTCCATCACCAACTCCCAGAGCTTGCTCAAACTCATGTCTATCAAGTCGGTGATGCCATCCAACCATCTCTTCCTCTGTTGTCCCCTTCTCCTCCTGCCTTCAATCTTTCCCAGCATCAGGAGCTTTTCAAATGAGTCAGTTCTTCACATCAGGTGGCCAAAGTATTGGAGTTTCAGCTTCAGTATCAGTCCTTCCAGTGAATATTCAGGACTGATCTTCTTCAGAATGGACTGGTTGGATCTCCTTGCAGTCCAAGGGACTCTCAAGAGTCTTCTCCAACATCACAGTTCAAATGCATCAATTCTTTGGCACTCAGCTTTCTTCACAGTTCAGCTCTCACATCCATACATGACCACTGGAAAAACCATAGCCTCGACTAGACAGACCTTTGTTGGCAAAGTAATGTCTCTGCCTTTAAATATGCTGCCTAGGTTGGTCAGAGCTTTTCTTCCAAAGAGAAAGTATCTTTAATTTCATGGCTGCAGTCACCATCTGCAGTGATTTTGGAGCCCAGCAAAATAAAATCTCTCACCATTTCCATTGTTTTGCCATTTACTTGCCATGAAGTGATGGGACCGGATGCCATGATCTTTGTCTTCTGAATGTTAAGTTTTAAGCCAACATTTTCACTCTCCTCTTTCACTTTCATCAAGAGGCTCTTTATTTCTTTGTTTTCTGCCATGAGGGTTGTGTCATCTGCATATCTGAGGTTATTGATACTTCTCCCAGCAATCTTGATTTCACCTTGTACTTCATCTAGCATTTTACATGGTGTACTGTGCATAGAAGTTAAATAAGCAGGGTGACAATATACAGCCTTGATGTACTCCTTTCCTGATTTGAAACCAGTCTGTTGTTCCATGTCAGGTTCTAACTTAACATGGAAGTTGCTTCTTAACCCGCATATGGATTTCTCAGGAGGCGGGTCAGGTGGTCTGTATTCCCATCTCTTTCAGAATTTTCCAGTTTGTTGTGATCCACATAGTCAAAGGCTTTGTCATAGTCAATAAAGCAGAAGTAGATGTTTTTCTGGAACTCTCTTGCTTTTTGTGTGATCAAACAGATGTTGGCAATCTCTGGTTCACCTACCTTTTCTAAATCTAGCTTGAACATCTGGAAGTTCATGGTTCACATACTGTTAAAGCCTGGCTTGGAGAATTTTGAGCATTACTTTACTAGTGTGTGAGATGAGTGCAGTTGTGCAGCAGTTTGAGCATTCTTTGCAATTGCCTTTCTTTGGGATTGGAATAAAAACTGACCTTTTCCAGTCCTGTGGCCACGGCTGACTTTTCCAAATTTGCTGACATATTGAGTACAGCACTTTCACAGAATCATCTTTTAGGATTTGAAATAGCTCAACTGGAATTCCATCACATCTACTAGCTTTGTGCATGGTGATGCTTCCTAAGGCCTGCTTGACTTCACATTCCAAGATGTCTGGCTCTAGGTGAATGATCACGCCATCATGCCCATTCCAGTCCATTTAAGTTCACTGATTCCTAAAATGTCAATATTCATTCACTCTTGCCATCTCCTGTTGACCACTTCCAATTTACCTTGATTCATGCACCTAACATTACAGGTGCCTATGCAATATTGCTCTTTACAGCATCAGACTTTACTTCCATCACCAATCACATCCACAACTGGGTGTTGTTTTGCTTTGGCTCCATCTCTTCATCGTTTCTGGATGTATTTCTCCACTAATCTCCAGTAGCATACTGGGCCCTTCTGACCTGGGGAGTTCATCTTTCAGTGTTGTATATTTTTGCCTTTTCATAATGTTCATGGGGTTCTCAAGGCAAGAATACTGAAGTGGTTTGCTATTCCCTTCTCCAGTGGACCATGTTTTGTCAGAACTCTCCGCCATGACCCATCCATCTTGGGTGGCCCTACATGGTATGGCTCATAGTTTCATTGAGTTAGATGAGGCTGTGGTCCATGTGATCCATTTGGTTAGTTTTCTGTGATTGTAGTTTCCATTCTGCCTGCTTTCTGATGGATAAGGATAAGAGGCTTATGGAAGCTTCTTGATGGGAGAGACTGACCGAGGGGGAAACTGGGTTTTGTTCTGATGGACAGGGCCATGTTCAGTAAATCTTTAATCCAGTTTTCTGTTGTTGGGCAGGGCTGTGTTCCCTCCCTGTTGTTTGACTCGTGGCCAAACTATGGTGGATGTCATGAAGATAATGGCGACCTCCTTCAAAAGCTCCCCTGCATGCAGTGCCACACTCAGTGCCCCCCAACCCTGCAGCAGGCCACCACCAACCCATGCCTCTTCTGGCAGCTCCTGGACACTCATAGGCAAGTCTGGGTCAGTCTCTTGTGGGGTCACTGCTCCTTTCTCCTGGGTCCTGGTGCACACAAGGTAGACACGGAAATCTAAGAAGATGAGGGTACCTGTTTTAAGGGCAAGAGTGTGGGACTTGTGAAGTAAAAGACAAGTAACTTTCATGATGTTCTCAATATAACAGCAGTTTATAGTCCCAGGTCTATGGTAATGTGAGCTGTATACTTATCTTTAGGTCAGCGGTTCCCTGGGAATTGAAGGCAGCATGGCTTTTTCCAGTGATGAGACAGAATGTTGAAATAAAGAGTACATTCAGGATATGAATATATCTCAGTAGAGACTGAGAACAGAAGAGAATATAAAGCTAGGTAATTAGGAGAATTACCTAAGCTGAGCGTTGAAGAATTGATGCTTTTGAACTGTGGTGTTGGAGAAGACTCTTGAGAGTCCCTTGGACTGCAAGGAGATCCAACCAGCCCATCCTAAAGGAGATCAGTCCTGGGTGTTCATTGGAAGGACTGATGTTGAAGGTAAAATTCCAATACTTTGGCCACCTCATGTGAAGAGTTGACTCATTGGAAAAGACCCTGATGCTGGAAAGGATTGGAGGCAGGAGAAGGGGACGACAGAGGATGAGATGGTTGGATGGCATCACCGACTTGATGGACATGAGTTTGGGTGAACTCTAGGAGTTGGTGATGAATAGGGAGGCCTGCAGTGCTGTGATTCATGGGATCGCAAAGAGTCAGACGCGACTGAGTGACTGAACTGAATTAGGAGAAATATTGTTCCCTAAAGAATCCTTAGTAATAGTGGATGAGATGCCATTTCATATGGGATAGGGTGTAAGTCAATGTTCATTACATTTTAAAAAATGTGAAAGCCCTGAGAAGATCAGAAAATGTGCAAGTTACATTGTTATCTCAAAATCCTTAGTGAAATTTTATTTAGAGGAAATATAAAAATGTATCAAGGCAGGGAGAAATTTATTGTAACTGAAGTAAAACCTCAGTGTCCTGATCAGATTATCTAAGGCCATAGCCTGGACCAAAACTGAAATATGGCTCCGTACAAAGAGCACTGTACCAAGAGTAGGACGACTCTAGTCTTTCCTTTTACTTTCCTTCTAAACTTTCTCATCTTCTGCCTGCCTCATTCTAAAAGCTTCCGGGCTTTATCACTGAGACTTAATGTCTTTGGCAAGCCTCAAGTTCTTGGCCAACACTATGTGATTTCTAGAGGACAAAATGATAACAAAATGCTGGCAAGTGCCTTGAAAGTAAAAGTGTGCAAATAGAAGCTGCTTGATATGGGAGCACTTTGAGGGCAAGTGGTAAATGAGTGTTTCTCCCAGAGGTAAAAGAAAGGCTTATGTTCTTTATTCAGTGTCTTCCTCCTGTAGTTCCTGATTCTCTTTTCTGCTCTTGTCTTCACACAGAAATTTGTTCATGATTAGCCTCAGATTTGTCCACTTCTAGGGAAATACAGTGGGTTTTTGTTTGTTTTTTCATCCCTATTTCAGTACATCAGTAGGAAGGAATGGTGAACAACTGAAAACATCAGGCACCCTCTTGATTTTGATGGTCTTGGTAACTAAGGGGTGACTAGAAAGGGTGACATACAGAGCTTATTTTCAAAGAATGCCAAAGTATTTGATCACTTTAGCAGCAGGACTTCAGACTCCAAGGCCAACTCTTCAAAATCTACTCTCAGAATATCGAAAGAAATGTGTCCTGGATAGCATCAGAGTACCGATATGTTTAACTAGCATTGTCCTCCAAGAGGATGGGAGGACATTATGGTGTGCTCACAAAAAGTAAAGGTATTAAACTAAATTTTTAGGCAGTACCTAAAATAACCACTTCTATTTAACCTCATGTATCTTGGACAAATGTACCATAGCTCCATATATACAGAGCTGTATAACACATAAAGACACCGGTATCTGGTATATAATAGGTTCTCAACAATTTTTGATAACAATAAATACATCAAAACATTTGTGTACCTTGGGTCAGTAGTTTGTCATTTCCCAGACTTAATTTAAAAGGGTATTATACTTATGAATTAATAAAAATGCTTATGTGCTTTTACAGTTACCCACTGATCCAACTACTGCACCTGTAGTCAGAGAGGAATCTGTTTTTGGTCTTCAACTAACAAATGGTGAGACTTCCATTTCTTTATCTCTAAATTAAAAGACTTAGCTAGAACATTCTGTTATTCTATACAACACACAACTATATAAATACACACAACCAAAGAGATCCTGGTTGAGAGTAAAGGGAAAACTGTGGAGTCTGCCGATGACATAGGCTAGGCATGGGTGCCATGTTTAAAGGTGTGATTCAAGTTCATGACCATCTCTAGTGCAGAAGAAATTTAGAGCTAATTACATTTTTTAAAGATTACCAGGTTTTTTTGTTTAAATACTGATTGGGACCTTGTATTCAGCCTTCAAAGATCCCCAATAAACCTTCTATGTTTTGTTACAGGGTCCTCAAGGTAACCCTTTTACCTCCCACTGCTCGTAGATCTCCTAAATTACAGAGAAGTAGGGTGTAGTTTTGTAGAGATAAGGAAATAAAGAGGAGCTGAGCTCCCCTGGGAGAAGCCATGACTGCTCTGCTGAAGATGGTCTGATTAAGGAAAAAGAAATCAGAGGCGAGGAGTCATGTGGAAGCCTGCTTATGGTATTGCAGAGTATTTAAATCTATGATTCAAACTCTAAGAAATTCTATAACCCTTTCTCACCTTCCTCTCCTCCCTCCTAACCTGATCCAATCTCAAAATATTTGAAAAAATCTCATTTGGTAAATTGGCATGAGACTTTAGGGATGCAGTGAGCAGAATGTACTGTGGTCTGAAATCAGCATGGCCATAGCAATAAAACTGTGGGCTGGGATGGGAATAGTATGTCACAGAAATGTACTAAATGCCTGTGTGTAAGACCCTATGTGAGAGATTCTTATATATTTTGCTTATTTACTCCTTAAAAATCAATTTCCTAAGTATTAAATTTTTTCAAACATACGTTAATCATATTACATCACTATTATCATTCAATTATTATTGAAATTAAAAGACATTGCTCCTTGAAAGAAAAGCTATAACCAACCTAGACAGCATAATTAAAAGTAGAGACGTTACTTTGCTAACAAAGGTCCATCTAGTCAAAGCTATGGTTTTTCCAGAAGTCATGTATGGATATGAGAGTTGGACTATAAAGAAAACTGAGCACTGAAGAATTGATGCTTTTGAACTGTGGTGTTGGGGAAGACTCTTGAGAGTCCCTTGGACTGCAAGGAGATCCAATCAGGCCATCCTAAAGGAAATCAGTCCTGAATATTCATTGGAAGGACTGATGCTGAAGCTCCAAAACTTTGGCTACCTGAGGCGAAGAACTGACTCATTAGAAAAGACCCTGATGCTGGGAAAGATTGAAGGCAGGAGGAGAAGGGGACAACAGAGGATGAGACGGTTAGATGGCATCACCAACTCGATGGACATGAATTAGAGCAAGCTCTGGGCATTGGTGATGGACAGGAAAGCCTGGTATGTTGCCATCCATGGGGTTGCAAAGAGTCGGACATGACAGAGCGACTGATTATTAACACAGATCAGATCAGATAAGATCAGTCGCTCAGACGTGTCCAACTCTTTGCAACCCCATGAATTGCAGCACGCCAGGCCTCCCTATCCATCACCAACTCCTGGAGTTCACTGAGATTCTCGTCCATCGGGTCAGTGATACCATCCAGCCATCTCATCCTCTGTTGTCCTCTTCTCCTCCTGCCCCCAATCCCTCCCAGCATCAGAGTCTTTTCCAATGAGTCAACTCTTCGCATGAGGTGGCCAAAGTACTGGAGTTTCAGCTTTAGCATCATTCTTTCCAAAGAAATCCCAGGGCTGATCTTCTTCACAATGGACTGGTTGCAGTCCAAGGGACTCTCAAGAGTCTTCTCCAACACCACAGTTCAAAAGCATCAATTCTTCGGCGCTCAGCCTTCTTCACAGTCCAGCTCTCACATCCATACATGACCACAGATAAAACCATAGCATTGACAAGACGAACCTTTGTTGGCAAAGTAATGTCTCTGCTTTTGAATATGCTGTCTAGGTTGGTCATAACTTTCCTTCCAAGGAGTAAGTGTCTTTTAATTTCATGGCTGCAGTCACCATCTGCACTAATTTTGGAGCCCAGAAAAATCAAGTCTGACACTGTTTCCCCTGTTTCCCCATCTATTTCCCATGAAGTGATGGGACCAGATGCCATGATCTTCATTTTCTGAATGTTGAGCTTTAAGCCAACTTTTTCACTCTCCACTTTCACTTTCATCAAGAGGCTTTTTAGTTCCTCTTCACTTTCTGCCATAAGGGTGGTGTCATCTGCATATCTGAGGTTATTGATATTTCTCCCAGCAATCTTGATTCCAACTTGTGTTTCTTCCAGTCCAGCGTTTCTCATGATGTACTCTGCATATAAGTTAAATAAGCAGGGTGACAATATACAGCCTTGACGTACTCCTTTTCCTATTTGGAACCAGTCCGTTATTCCATGTCCAGTTCTAACTGTTGCTTCCTGACCTGCATACAGATTTCTCAAGAGACAGATCAGGTGGTCTTGTATTCCCATCTCTTTCAGAATTTTCCACAGTTTATTGTGATCCACACAGTCAAAAGCTTTGGCATAGTCAATAAAGCAGAAATAGATGCTTTTCTGGAACTCTCTTGCTTTTTCCATGATCCAGTGGATGTTGGCAATTTGATCTCTGGTTCCTCTGCTTTTTCTAAAACCAGCTTGAACATCAGGAAGCTCACGGTTCACATATTGCTGAAGCCTGGCTTGGAGAATTTTGAGCATTGCTTTACTAGCATGTGAGATGAGTGCAATTGTGTGGTAGTTTGAGCATTCTTTGTCATTGCCTTTCTTTGGGATTGGAATGAAAACTGGCCTTTTCCAATCTTGTGGCCACTGCTGAGTTTTCCAACTTTGCTGGCATCTTGAGAAGATCCAACCAGTCCATTCTGAAGGAGATCAATCCTGGAATTTCTTTAGAAGGAATGATGCTAAAGCTGAAACTCCAGTATTTTGGCCACCTCATGGGAAGAGTTGACTCATTGGAGAAGACTCTGATGCTGGGAGGGATTGAGGGCAGGAGGAGAAGGGGACGACAGAGGATGAGATGGCTGGATGGCATCACTGACTCGATGGATGCGAGTCTGAGTGACCTCCGGGAGCTGGTGATGGACAGGGAGGCCTGGCGTGCTGCGGTTCATGGGGTCGCAAAGAGTCGGACACGACTGAGCGACTGATCTGATCTGATCTGATCTGAGTGCAGCACTTTCACAGCATCATCTTTCAGAATTTGAAATAGCTCCACTGGAATTCCATCACCTCCACTAGCTTTGTTCATAGTGATGCTTTCTAAGGCCCACTTGACTTCACATTCCAGGATGTCTGGCTCTAGGTCAGTGATCACACCATCGTGATTATCTGGGTCATGAAGATCTTTTTTGTACAGTTCTTCTGTGTATTCTTGCCACCTTTCTTAATATCTTTTGCTTCTGTTAGGTTCATACCATTTCTGTCCTTTATAGAGCCCATCTTTGCATGAAATGTTCCTTTGGTATCTCTGATTTTCTTGAAGAGATCCCTAGTCTTTCCCATTCTGTTGTTTTTCTCTATTTCTTTGCATTGATCGCTGAGGAAGGCTTTCTTATCTCTTCTTGCTATTCTTTGGAACTCTGCATTCAGATGCTTATATCTTTCCTTTTCTCCTTTGCTTTTCGCTTCTCTTCTTTTCACAGCTATTTGTAAGGCCTCCCCAGACAGCCGTTTGCTTTTTTGCATTTCTTTTCCATGGGGATGGTCTTGATCCCTGTCTCCTGTACAATGGCACGAACCTCATTCCATAGTTCATCAAGCACTCTATCTATCAGATCTAGGCCCTTAAATCTATTTCTCACTTCCACTGTATAATCATAAGGGATTTGATTTAGGTCATACCTGAATGGTCTAGTGGTTCTCCCTACTTTCTTCAATTTCAGTCTGAATTTGGCAATAAGGAGTTCATGATTTGAGCCACAGTCAGCTCCTGGTCTTGTTTTTGCTGACTGTATAGAGCTTCTCCATCTTTGGCTACAAAGAATATAATCAGTCTGATTTTGGTGTTGACCATTTGGTGATACCCATGTATAGAGTCTTCTCTTGTGTTGTTGGAAGATGGTAATTGTTATGACCGGTGCATTTTCTTGGCGAAACTCTATTAGTCTTTGCCCTGCTTCATTCCATATTCCATGGCCAAATTTGCCTGTTACTCCAGGTGTTTCTTGACTTCCTACTTTTGCATTCCAGTCCCCTAGAATGAAAAGGACATCTTTTTTGGGTGTTAGTTCTAAAAAGTCTTGTAGGTCTTCATAGAACCATTCAACTTCAGCTTCTTTAGCATTGTGGTTAGGGCATAGACTTGGATTACTGTGATATTGAATAGTTTGCCTGGGAAATGAACAGAGATCATTCTGTTGTTTTGGAGAATGCATCCAAGTACTGCATTTCAGACTCTTTTGTTGACTATGATGGCTCCTCCATTTCTGGGATTCCTGCCCACAATAGTAGATATAATGGTCACCTGAGTTAAATTCACCCATTCCAGTCCATTTGAGTTCGCTGATTCCTAGAATGTTGACATTCACTCTTGCCATCTCTTGTTTGACCACTTCCAATTTGCCTTGATTCATGGACTTGACATTCCAGGTTCCTATACAATATTGCTCTTTACAGCATTGGACCTTGCTTCTATCACCAGTCACATCCACAGCTGGGTATTGTTTTTGCTTTGGCTCTATCCCTTCATTCTTTTTGGAGTTATTTCTCCACTGATCTCCAGTAGCATGTAAGTATTAAGGTTAAATTTGGTTGACAAATATTTTTAAAATGATAGAACTAAAATCTTACCCATTCAGCTGAACTACAACTGCTTCATCCATCCAACTAAGCTTTCTCCCCTTTCTCACTATTTACCTGAAGAACAAAGGTGCTGTCCACCTGTCAGAAGCACACCATTGACTGGGGAGTCAGAGCTGGCCAAATGGTGGCCAGCAGAAGAGATGCCATGGCCATGCCAAGGTAACTATAAGTGAGAGATCTCTGGGGTTGAGGAGTTTTTGAAGAATCCATAAATGTGCCCTGCGAAAGAAAGGACAGTCATGGTGTATCTGCTAGGTTTGGTTGGTACCAATGTCCAGATTATAGTTACATCCAGATAGCAACACTATTTCTGTCCTTCCTCTATTTTCTCCCTGTTTCCAAGAGTGTAACAGGTCTTCTAAATTAAATCTATAACACTGTTTCAGTCATGGTCCCAACAGGAAACAGATGGCACTCTCCAAACAGTATAATATGAGGAGGGTTTATTTACAACAGGACTGTTTACAAGGATATGAGTAGAGGGGAAACCACAAGAGATAGCACAGTAACCCAGGACTAATCGCAGCTTGGTGTTTAACCTCCATCCCATAGAGATGAGGGGAGTGAGCACTTCCTGGGACCTAGAAGGAGAGAGAGTCAAGCAGAGTCTCCCCCTTTGAGAGAAGCGGTAACTGTTGTGGGGTAGAGCCAGGCTATCTCTCCAGCTGAATGTCAGGAGAATAATCTCCTAACATCAGTTTCCTAACTCAGCCTGGTCCCCTGCTGTGGCTCCATCATACAGCCAGAGGGCATTGGAACCCATTTACATAAATCTATATGGGTCAGCCATAATTTACATACCAATAGTATTTTAGCAGCATTACAAAGTGTGTGCATGTGTGTGTGTGTGTGTGTGTGTGTGTGTGTGTGTGTGTGTGTGTGTGTGTGTGTTATGTGTATGTTCAGTCCGTGGGTTGCCATTGCTTATTCCAGAGGATCTTCCTGACCTAGGGCTCAAATCTCTTGCATTGGCAGGTGGATTCTTTACCACTGCACCATCTGGGAAGCCCTATTTCAAAGTTTGGCTATGTGATATTTCATTGTTTAGTTCTAAATACTTTGTATGTTCAATTACCACTTGTTTGACTCAAGGATTATTTAAAAGTGAATTTCTATATTTTCAAATTTGTAACTTTATGACTATCTTTCATAATTGAATACTAGTTTTCTTGCTTTAAATTGGAAAACATTGCTTTTCTTGTATAATTTTCATTGCTATTTCTTGAGTCTTTTGTGACTCAATAGACGGTCAATTTAAAAATGTTCCGTGTGTGGTGGGTAAGATCATATAGTCCCTAACTTTTGATTGCAGAGTTCAATATAAGTCTATTAGATATAGTTTGTTAATTTCATTGTTGAAATTTTATATATTTTGACTTTTTTCTTTTATATGCTTTTTCTAAGAATTTAGAAGTTTCATTTGCTTGGTGATTTTGTTTCTGTGAGTTTGGTCAACACTTTTAACTTTGTTTTTTTGGTTTCTTATTGCAATTTTGTCAATTTATATGTTTATATAATATATAATTATGTGCCAAAATAATTTAGTGGGGCTGTGTAAATCTTACAATTTCCTTCTATTATTATAATAATCCTCTTTGTCCTTAGTGGGTCTTTTTGTCTTTAATAACTTTTCCCTGTAATTCTATTTTATCTGCTATTACCACAGCTAAAAACAAGCTTTATTTTTTAACAACATTTTCTCAGATATATTTTTCATCCTTTAATTTTCCAGCCTTTTGTGTACTTACATTTTAGGTATCTCATAAATAACATATAGCTAAATTTTATTCTATAGTTTGACCACTGAGAGAAAAATAAGAAGCAATTTAAATCTCTTTACTTTTATTGAGATTACATATATATTTGGAGTCTTTTTTTCCCGCTACTGTGTTTTCCTTCGCTTTACTTGTCTCCTTTCTTGCCTTAAGTTGATTGACCAAACTTAAAACTTCACTCTTTCTTCCTCTCCCCCTCCCTTCCTTTTTTCTTTTTTAATTAATTTATTTATTCTTTATTTTCTCTTATTTCTTTTTTTCAATGAGTAATACTTCTACTTGGATATTTTACAAATCTGCTTTCCCCATGGAATCATATTTTTATTATGATTTTTATGTTGTCTTTGGTCTCTTTATCATGTTCAGTGTACATATTGTGTTATCTATTTTAGATATTCTTTTATAAGAAGTTCTAATTTTCCTTTTTGTTTTGCTGACTCTTTTTCATGGCTGACCATTTCATTGAGGGACTGATTTTTTTAATACTTATCTTCCAAGGAGCTTCTTTTTCTGTGGTAGCCTAATTTACCCTGGGTTGTGTCCTCATAGAAGAGTTTTTTTCTCTTACAGTGTCTGGGATATCTTCAATTTAAGGCCAGTTTTTATGCATTAATTTATCATTTGTGACTCTTGAATTTGTAGTAGAAATTTCCCCTTTTCCACTACAATCTCAAAGTAGATGTTTTTTTAGTCTCGTTTCCAAATACAGGGAGCAACACTTCAAGAAGCTCATCCTTATGTAGAGATTTCAGTTATAAGTCTTCACCTTTCATGAGTTCAAGGCCACATTTACTTTCTCCAACCTGGGCATTATAATGCTTTTTAGTTAGCTCTTTGGTGTATATATTTTCATCTATATATTTTCTCCAGGCCAGAATACTGGAGTGGGTAGCCTATCCCTTCTCCAGGGGATCTTCCTGACCCAGGAATCGAACCAGGGTCTCCTGCATTGCAGGCGGCTTCTGTACCAACTGAGCTATCAGAGAAGCCCCTAGGTGTCCTTAGCATTAGCCAAGTTTGAAACTCTGGCTTTGACTTCCTTATTTAACAGCTTAAGGATTTTCCTTTCCTCTATTTTGTTATACTAAAAGCATCATTGTTTTATATCCTCTATTTCTAAGTATTGAAGGAGAAAGCAGAAGCACATTTCAGCAACTGAGCTTGCTTTCAATGTATCTGACAACTTTGTGAAGCAGGGATATTTTTAATTCCTTTTAGAAAGTCTCACAGAAGATCTACAACATACAGTCTAAATCCTGGGAATACAGAAGTGACTAAGATGCAGTCCATGGTCTAAGTTCTATGCAAGTAATGATGACAGTTAAAGGTGAGAATTTTGGAAATAAAGGCATGAATAAAATGATACAGAAAGAAAATCTGGCTCTTCATTCTTTTAGAGAGGAGAACTGAATTTCAGAGTGTTGATAAAGACTTGCCCAATTTCAAGCAGGTATTAAATATAGAACCAGGATATATGTTTCACTTTTCTGACACAAAATCTCATGCTTTTTAAAGCAGAAATAGCATTTGTAGCTTCAATATAAGTGTTACTTTGTGAGCAGTGGAGAAGTTCACTTAGAGTGTTGGCTACATATCAGATTTATGAAGAAAAGACATTTATTAATTAGTCTTCAAGGGCCTTGCATCTCTCACTTCTGCCCTATTTAAGGAAAAAAAAAATTTTCCCCCTCTAAGCCTGAGCTTTTACTTGCCACTGCTGACCCAGCATCAAGGACAGAGAATTCAGGGGCTAGTGGAAGGTAGATTGCAGACCAGAAATTGGTCTCTGAACGTTCAGATGTCATAGAAAGCAACAGAAAAGAAGCTATGCTAGGATGAGAATTTAATCCTAGAGTAGAGGCTTGATAGAGTTTTATATTCAGTAGGAGGGAAGGAGATAATAGCTGGGACAGTTCATATCCTCACTAAACAAGGATTTTACATTGACAACAGCTAGTGAACCACAGCCAAGCCCCCTGCTAGTCCCTCCTATTGATGATTAGAGAGACTTCTCAGAAACCTAACCTTAATTTCTTTCCCAGTTGGCAGGCTTTGAATTTTTCAATAAGTTTTATGTTAAATAAAGTTGTTTTTTTCCTCTTAAATGCCAAATTTTTCATGTGATTGTGTGTCTGTTTTTGATCTGGAAAATGCTCTGAAAGGCATTAATTGTTTCATCTGATATTAATTTGAAATGAAAAACAGAAAGAAGGGGGCAGGCAGATTTGCTACATTGATGATGATTTATAGCTAATTTGATTTACGGGGTAGAAGGGAATGTCAAGAAAATCTTAAGTATCCCCTTCAGCAAATATGTCTGCTGCCTTGTATTAACCCACCACCATTTTCTTTACACATGGAGTAGAAAGATGTGCCACAGAAGGCAATGGTACCCCACTCCAGTACTCTTGCCTGGAAAATCCCATGGATGGAGGAGCCTGGTAGGCTGCAGTCCACGCGGTCGCCAAGAGTTGGACACGACTGAGCGACTTCACTTTCACTTCTCACTTTCATGCATTGGAGAAGGAAATGGCAACCCACTCCAGTGTTCTTGCCTGGAGAATCCCAGGGACAGGGGAGCCTGGTGGGCTGCTGTCTATGGGGTCGCACAGAGTCGGACACAACTGAAGCGACTTAGCAGCAGCAGCAGCAGCAGAAAGACGTGCACTCATCTTCTGCGAGAACTCCAAAATTACACCTCGCAGCTCAACAACCTTCAACAGGAGAATGTTGGATCCCACCAAAAAAGATACCCCATATCCAAGGGCAAAGGAGAAGCCCCAGCAAGATGGTAGGAGGGGTGAAATCACGTTTATAATAAAATCCCATACCTGCCAGACACGGTCGGAGGGCTCTAACAAAACCTTGTGTGTACCAGGATGCAGAGACCCCACAGAGACTCAGCCAGACCTTTCTTTGGGTGTTTGAGTGTCTCCTGTGGAGGTATAGGTCAGCAGTGGCTTGCTGCAGGGGCAGGGGCTCTTGGTGCAGCAGACCTGGGTATGACATAAGCCCTTTTGGCGGAGGTTGCCATTAACCCCACCACAGAGCCACCAGAACTTACACAGGACTGGGGAAACAGAATATTGGAGGACACAAACAGAACCTTGTGTGTGCCAGGACCCAGGAGAAAGGAGCAGTGACCCCACAAGGGACTGACCCAGACTTGCCTATGAGTGTCCAGGAGTCACCAGTAGAGGCGTGGGTCGGCGGTGGCCTGCTTCAGGGTCAGGGGCACTGAGTGTGTCCATACATTCAGGGGTCCTTTTGAAGGAGGTTGCCATTATCTTCGTGACCTTCACCATAGTTTGGTCTCAGGTCAAACAACAGGAAGGGAACACAGCCCTGCCCATCAACAGAAAAGTGGGTTAAAGATTTACTGAGCATGGCCCCACCCATTAGAAGAAGACCCAGTTTCCCCCAAAATCAGTCAGTCTCTCCCATCAGGAAGCTTCCATAAACCTCTTCTTAACCTTATCCCTCAGAGGGCAGACAGAATGAAAAACAGAATCACAGAAAACCAGTCAAACTGATCACATGGACCAAGGCCTTGTCTAACTCAACAAAACTATGAGCCATGCTATGTAGGGCCACCCAAGATGGACGGCTCATGGTGGAGAGTTCTGACAAAATGTAGTCCACTGGAGAAGGGAATGGCAAACCACTTCAGCATTCTTGCCTTGAGAACCCCATGAACAGTATGGAAAGGCAATAAGATAGGACAATGAAAGATGAACTCCCTAGGTTGTATGTGCCCAATAGGCTAATGGAAAAGAGTGGAGAAATAATTCCAGAAAGAATGAAGAGACGGAACCAAAGCAAAAACAACACCCAGTTGTGGATGTGACTGGTGATAGAAGTAAAGTCTGATGCTGTAAGAACAATATTCATAGGAACTTGGAATGTTAGGTGCATGAAGTGAAGTCGCTCAGTTGTGTCCGACTCTTTGCGACCCCATGGACTGTAGCCTACAAGGCTCCTCCATCCCTGGGATTCTCCAGGCAGGAATACTAGAGTGGGTTGCCATTCCCTTCTCCAGGAGATCTTCCCAACCCAGGGATCGAACCTGGGTCTCCTGTATTGCAGGCAGATGCTTTACCATCTGAACCACCAGGGAAGTCAGACGGTAAAGCGTCTGTCTATCAATGTGGCAGACCTGGGTTTGATTCCTGGGTTGGTAAGATTCCCTGGAGAAGGAAATGGCAACCTATTCCAGTACTCTTGCCTAGAAAATCATATGGACTGAGGAGCCTGGTGCAGGCTACTATCCATGGGGTCGCAAAGAGTTGGACATGACTGAGCGATTTTAGTTAGGTGCATGAATCAAAGTAATTAGAAGTGGTCAAACAGGAGATGGCAAGAGTGAACATTGACATTTTAGGAATCAGTGAAACAAAATGGACTGGAATGGGTAAATTTAACTCAGATGACCATTATATCTACTACTGTGGGCAAGAATCCCTTAGAAGAAATGCAGTAGCCATCATAGTCAACAAGAGTCCAAAATGCAGTACATGGGTGCAATCTAAAAAATGACAGAGTGATCTTTGTTTGTTTCCAAGGCAAACCATTCAATACCACAGTAATCCAAGTCTATGTCCCAGCCAGTAAAGCTGAAGAAGCTGAATGGTTCTGTGAAGACCAACAAGACCTTCTAGAACTAACACCCCAAAAAGATGTCCTTTTCATCATAGGGGACTGGAATGCAAAAATAGGAAGTCAAGAGATACCTGGAGTAACAGGCAAGTTTGGCCTTGGAGTACAGAATGAGTAGGACAAAAGCTAACAGAGTTTTGCCAAGAGAATGCACTGGTCATAGCAAACACCCGCTTCCACCAATAAAAGAGAAGATTCTACACATGGACATCATCAGGTGGTCAATACAAATATCAGATTGATTATATTCTTTGCAGCCAAAGATGGAGAAGCTCTATAAAGTCAGCAAAAACAAGACTGGGAGCTGACTGTGGCTCAGTCATGAACTCCTTATTGCCAAATTCAGACTTAAATTGAAGAAAGTAGGGAAAACCACTAGACCATTCAGGTATGACCTAAATCAAGATTATACAACTGAAGTGACAAATAGATTCAAGGGATTCGATCTGATAGACAGAATGCCTGAAGAACTTTGGATGGAGGTTCATGACATTGTACAGGAGGTAGTGATCAAGACCATCCCAGAGAAAAAGAAGTGCAAAAAGGCAAAATGGTTGTCTGAGGAGGCTTTACAAATAGCTGAGAAAAGAAGAGAAGCTAAAGGCAAAGGAGAAAAGAAAAGATATACCCATTTGAATGCAGAGTTCCATAGAATAGATAGGAGAGATAAGAAAGCCTTCCTCAGTGATCACTGCAAAGAAATAGAGGAAAACAATTGAATGGGAAAGACTAGAGACCTCTTTAAGAAAATTAGAGACACCAAGGGAACATTTCATGCAAAGATGGGCACAATAAAGGACAGAAACAGTATGGACCTAACAGAAGCAGAAGATATTAAGAAGAGGTGGCAAGAATGAAGAACTATACAAAATAGATCTTCATGACCCAGATAACCATGATGGTGAGATCACTCACCTTGAGCCAGACATCCTGGAATGCAAAGTCAAGTGGGCCTTAGGTAGGATTACTATGAACAAAGCTAGTGGAGGTGATGGAATTCTGGTTGAGCTATTTCAAATCCTGAAAGATGATGCTGTGCAAGTGCTGCACTCAATATGCCAGCACATTTGGAAAACTCAACGGTGGCCACAGGACTGGAAAAAGTCAGTTTTCATTCGAATCCCAAAGAAAGGCAATGCCAAAGGATATTCAAAATATCACACAATTGCACTCAATTTGCACACTAGCAAAGTAATGCTCAAAATTCTCCAAGCGAGGCTTCAACAGTACATGAACCATGAACTTCCACATGTTCAAGATAGATTTATAAAAGCCAGAGGAACCAGAGATCAAATTGCCAATGTCCATTGGATCGTACAAAAAAACAAGAGGATTTCAGAAAAACATCTAATTCTGCTTTATTGACTATACTAAAGCCTTTGACTATGTGGATCACAACAAACTGGAAAATTCTGAAAGAGATGGGAGTACCGGGCCACTTTACCTGTCTCCTGAGAAATATGTATGCATGTCAAGAAGCAACAGTTAGAATCGGACACAGAACAACAGACTGGTTCCAAATTGGCAAAGGAGTGCGTTAAGGCTGTATATTGTTGCCCTGCTTATTTAACTTATATGCAGAGTACATCATGCAAAATGCCAGGCTGGATGAAACAAGCTGGAAATCAAGGTTGCCAGAAGAAATATCAATAACCTCAGATATGCAGATGACACCATCCTTATGGCAGAAAACAAAGAAGAACTAAAGAGCCTCTTTGTGAAAGTGAAAGAGGAGAGTGAAAAAGTTGGCTTAAAACTCAACATTCAGAAAACTAAGATCATGGCATCTGGTCCCATCTCTTCATGGCAAATAGATGGCAAAACAATGGAAATGGTGAGAGATTTTATTTTGTGGAGCTCCAAAATCATTGTAGATAGTGACTGCAGCCATGAAATTAAAAGATACTTCTTCTTTGGAAGAAAAGCTATGACAAACCTAGACAGTATATTATAAAGCAGAGACATTACTCTGCCAATAAAGGTCCGTCTAGTCAAAGCTATGGTTTTTTTCAGTAGTCATGTATGGATGTGAGAGTTGGACTATAAAGAAAGTTGAACACTGCAGAACTGATGCTTTTGCACTATGGTGTTGGAGAAGACTCTTAAGAGGCCCTTGGACTGCAAGGAGATCCAACCAGTGCATCCTAAAGGAAATCAGTCTTGAATATTCATTGGAAGAACTGATACTGAAGCTGAAACGCCAATACTTTGGCCAGCTGATGTGAAGAACTGACTCATTGGAAAAGACCTTGATGCTGGGAAAGATTGAAGGCGGGAGGAGGAGGGGACGACAGAGAAGGAGATGGTTGGATGGCATCACCAACTCGATGGACATGAGTTTGAGTAAACTCCCGAAGTTGGTGATGGACATGGAAGGCTGGCATGCTGCAGTCCATGGAGTCACAAAGAGTCGAAATGACTGAGTGACTGAACTGAATTGATTTTCTTTTCAGAAAATACTATACACATGAGAAAAAAATAGCCTATGGCTATCCATGTAGCCTGTCCAACCTGGCCCAATGGTTCAACCTCAGGTGACTGTCAGATTTCACAGTCTTGTCCCCCTTGTGCTTTGTTTCTTATAGAGTCTCAAAAAATTTCAGTTTTCTTAACATTTCCAATCCCTTTCTATTATAGTACAATTCCTTAGCTAATAATTTAGGAGTTGACAGCTATGGATGATAGAAATATGGACTGAAGAGAAGGAATTTTTCAGAAGAACAACATGGAACAATAAAAGGAGAAGAAGGGGACATTATTTTTTGTATCATATTTGTGTTCATTTGAAAATACATCTTTAGCCCAGATCGCCTTTTCTCCAGATACATGTCTATTAAGCCAACTGGACACTACATCTGCTATTGTATACATGCCTTCAACATGTCCAGAATTGAATTTCCAAAGCCAGAAACTTGGGCAACAATCTGACTCCTGTGTTGTCCTTCCCAAGTCCTGCACTGTAATATTAAAATTTTCTATCATTTATCAAGTACCTCCTTATTACCTCCTATACGGTAAGCACCATAGTAGGTGTCACACACACAGACACACACACATACACAATTGTTCTTAATATTGAAAGTGATAGTTACACGTGTAACTATTGTTACACGTGTTTTTGCAACCTGTTCCTGTTCCATTTTTCAGATGAGGACACTGAAGCTTGGAGAGGTAAGACGCTCTTGCTTACATAGGCAGTAAGTGACAGTCACAATGCATTACTTTCAGTTTCATAAACACATCTCAAGTGCTTCTTAGAACTTTCCTTCTCCACCTCTTTGTCTGACTATCCCTTTCTTACACTTCTGTCAGGACTCAAAATATACTTCCTCCAATATCTCTGGTCTTTCAAGCTTGGTCTGAATTTCTCTCCCGTCTCCATCACCTATATCTCTTCCCCCTATGTTTATCCTTATTGTATTAAACTTTGTCTAATTGCCTGCATCCACCATTATATTATATATAAAGGTGAAGATTATTTTCCTTGCCATAAAATCCCTAGCCATACCATGTAGCAGGTATTAAATATTTGCTTAAAGAATGGAAGAGTGCTGGGAGAATAAGAAACAAATTCTATTCACTTCTGAATTATACTCTTGGACTGGCCCTTTCAAATTTTCCTTTCTCTAGAATGATTCCTTGTCTTCAGAGCTCTTCCATCTTCATTTTCATGTGTTAAACTCATTGCCAGATTCTGCAGGTTGCTCAATCGCAGAGAGCAAATACAAGAATTCAACTTGTTTATCTGACAAAACGAATACTTACGTTTTGCTGTTTTATCATATAAGCTTGCAGGGGACATGGTTTTCTTGTTTATCCTTCCTTCATGGTGCCATTTCATAGGCTTATGGGGTGTCAGTGTTCAGAGGGAACTTAGAAGACCATTTAATGAAATCCCCCAGAGGAAATGCAATCCCAGAAGCACAATGACATTTACCCATTCTCCTGCTGCTAATAAGCAGTAGCCTCCTTTTGTTTTATTTACTCTGTGTCTCTCCACCATTTTCCCATGTTTGGAGTTAGATTAACCTCCATGTGGGAAGGTGGCACTTCTAATAGTCCAAGGTGTACCAACCCACCTTTGGACATTTAAAAGGACTTTCCGTCTTTGGGGTTTGCCAAAGGCTGACTTCAGTATTAAAAGAAGGTCTCCCATTATCTGGTGTTACAATCTTGGAACAGCCAGCAGACCGAACAGTCGCACACTAAAAAGCAAAACACTGAACAGAAACACAGCCAATTCTGTCAGCCATCCAAGGGTGTGTAGCTCAGCCATGTCAGCTGGCAACAGTGTTTGCAGCAACCAGTCCTGAACTCACTGGAGCCAAGGCCTCACATCTGGAGTCTAGACTGAGTGGCTCTCATTTGGGCCCGCGGCCTCTTCACACCTCCAGACCTCTCTCTAGCACTCTCACTTTACTTTTTCACTTTGCCAACTTTTTTTTCACCTCCGGTCTCTTGTGATTTTTCTCCTACTTTTATTTATCCTTTCATTGTTCTTTTCTCAAATGAATTCTAGCTTAGAGACTTACTTTCCAGATACTCCTAACAAACATCATAGAGAAAAGGTTTTCCCAACAATGAGGAGTCCATCAGGGCACGCTGTCAAATGTCAAAGTGTACGGTGTCTGAGAAAGGTTCCGGTTCAAGATTTTCCGCTCACCAGTTTCATCTTTTTGGAAACTCAATATTGTTGGGGCTTGACTTTTCTTATCTTTAAAATAAAACAAGCTGGATTGCCTTTGTCATATTTCGACTATTTTTTAAAGCTACAGAATCCTTTCCTCAAAGAATATCATATGAGAAACATCAAGATGGAGAAAATATTGAAAAAAAGCTTTTCTGGCTCATATAGGAGGATGGGGGAAATAACTGTTTCACCTTCAGGAGTTCCTAACGGAGGCTGGGAGCAGTAGAGTTCCTAAAATGTACAGCTGGAAAACCCCCGGCCTGGATGATCTTAAAGGCATCTTCTATTTGGTGGGTAGGTGTGGTGAAAATTATTGTGACCAGCACATGTTCTCTCTGCTTCCTTACATTCCTCAATGCTTTGCAGTTAAGCACTGTGATGTCAATGGTCTGGCTAACTTGAGCTTAGATGATTCATCACCTCTGAGCTGAGACAAAGGAAACTCATGTGTGATTCTTCGTAGTCTCTTTCCTTGCTACTATGACAAAAGAGGCTGCCTCTTGCACAAGGTGCAGCTACATACGATTATAGACCCTCTTTTCATCCCAGGGCCTTGAATATGTTGAGTAGAGAAACTTGTGATGCCATAATCAACAGGTTGTGATCGAAAAACAACCCTTCAGTGTGTGAAGTCATTGGGATTTGGGAATTAATTTCTATGCTGGAATAAAGCTAGCTTATATTGATTAAGGTAGCAGACAAGGACAACAGAATTATGAGAACAAGATCAAACTCTTATGTTAGATCTTATTCAACCATCTGCTGTGTGCAGCCATCTCTTTCTACGGGGTCATACTGTTAGATAAAACTAGCAGTCTCTGTACTGGTTTATTTGAATGAAATTCAGCATAAAGGGGATCTACTGATTAACATAAATGGGAACAACATCATTAGTCTAGAACTCTTCAAATTCAAATAGTTTTAAAACAAAGTACTTTCCCCAGATAGAAGCCCAGACAATTGTACAGAATCCTATACCTTGGAGATAAAAATGCTGGACATATTAGAGCATCTCTGGATGGGCTGGAGCAGAGGCTGACTTCTCACTGTAATGCGTGATGTCGAACATTCTTCTTGGGGCTTTGTCCGTATCTCCTCTTCCTTCCCTTCCCTGCACGCTACCTGGGGGCAATGCTATCTGAGGATTTTTATGACCACATGCAATACTCCAGCTTCTTCCTGGGGGCAAGGGGACAGGGGCACCACTCTGAGTCACAGGGTTTACACTGAACCCTGTGTTTCTTAGTAGAATCAAGTCTCAATTACCCAATGTGCTCACTGATATAATAACACATCCTTTACTGGCTGCTTTTCTTCTTCTGTCTCACTCCCTTTTCCCTCAGTTGTTATTTCCTGGTATCACAGCCCAAAAAACCACTTGCACTTAAATCCTTTTCTCAATATTTGAGTGGAATTCAAACTATCCCAACCACTCTGGCTTCCATGCCTTCAGATCTTCTCTCTAGGAGATTTCTAAATGGACTTATAAGTGGCGATTTTAGGCAGATGGGTGGAAGTTTTTAAAATGGGTATTACAAGAGGCTTGAGGGCTTTTAATTAAAATATTAGTTCAATTAATTTGGAAATGTAGTTACATCTTCTACAGAGGAACCGTAGATGTGCCTCCTGATGTGTTTTGCAGTTAAGGAGATTGCTAAAACTCATCTCTCACCTGTTGAAAAAAAAATCTTAGAAGAAGAGGTGGTGCCATGCTTTTATTTTGAGTCCAGCATTTCCATTGATTCACACATGGAGGGACATTGTCACATGACCAACGCCTTCAAAATGTTCCTCTTTTCTTGGATCTAAGTTGTTCAAGTCTCTTGGGAGAGTGTTGAACTATGGAATGGAAAAGAATAATAGATAGAAAGGAAAGGAATCAATTTACAGAAGGACTCAATAGCAAATAGTTTAGTGCACTGAAAGCATTTGATTGCATGAGATGAGAGAAAAATGGTGTACGGTCACAGAGTATATTGTTTGAGTTTATCGTTTCAGGAGTGACACAGGAACAAGTCATGACAAATCATAAGGTATGGCCACAGAAGGAAATAGCTAAGATGAAGGGGACAAGGGAGATAAGAGATCAAAGATGTGTGGAGCCTCAGAATGGGTTTGTAATGAACCTGTTAGTAATGAACTTCATGTTTTCAAAATGCAAGGTGCATTTTCAAGTCTCTGCTTTGATTTCTGAGAAGGATTATCATTATCTATTTCTTTTTTCAAACAATATACTCCCCTTGGCTCCATGGCTGTATAGTCTTAAGAGGTTTCTTTCATGCTTTTGTACTCTTTTTTAAAATGCTGGTGTTCCTTAGGTGTAAGTCTTCCACTATCAGTAATTTTCAGCGTTTTCCCCTGGTTGATTAGATCCCCTCCATGGTGTTAGCTCTCACCTGTATGCTGATGAGGCCAAATCAATATCTCCAGCCCAGACTTTTTCTTGAGCTCCTCCAGTAAATCCCTACATGGATACCTCACTGGCACCTCAGACCAACATGTACATGGTGAATTTTATGCAACTTCATCCCCCTCAAAAAAAAAAAAAACCTTACAAAGCATTTTTTCTATTGTTTTCTCTGTCTTAATAAATGAGACTACTGGAACCCAAGTTACATGAAGTTTATGGGGACTTCCCTATAGTTCAGATGGTAAAGAATCTGCCTGTAATGCTGGAGACCTGGGTTTGATCCCTGGGTCAGGAAGATCCCCTGGAGAAATAAATGGCAACCCACTCCAGTATTCTTGCTTAGAGAATCCCATGGACAGAGAAGCCTGGTGGGCTGCAGTCTGTGGGGTCACAAAGACTCAGACACAACTAAACAACTAAATACACACACACACACACACACACACACACACACACACACACAGGGATGTTTATACATTTTGTCTATTGGTATATCCCCATTAGAACCATGGCTAAAAAAAGAGTTGTTATTAAAAAATATTTGAAGGAATGAATTTTTGACTCCTCTGCTGCTGCTGCTAAGTCGCTTCAGTCGTGTCCGACTCTGTGCGACCCCATAGATGGCAGCCCACCAGGCCCCGCCGTCCCTGGGATTCTCCAGGCAAGAACACTGGAGTGGGTTGCCATTTCCTCCTCCAATGCATGAAAGTGAAAAGTGAAAGGGAAGTCGCTCAGTCGCGTCCGACTCTTAGCGACCCCATGGACTGCAGCCTATCAGGCTTCTCCATCCATGGGATTTTCCAGGCAAGAGTACTGGAGTGGGGTGCCAGTGCCTTCTCTGTTTGACTCCTCTACCCCCTATGAAATCAATTAAAAAGCTGACTCTGATTACTTGCCAGCTAAATTTCTGTCCTTCTCATCAGAGTACAAGAACTTAGTAAGAATCCAAAAATAGGAAAAAGTTTTATCACACCATTATTAGTGGCACCAAAATTTGGTTTTAATATACATGAGTTTCGAAGAGAAATAATTAAACATACGGCATCCCATGACTAATAATAGTGCTTAAAAAGAACTTTGAATATTATGAGGAAAAGAATAATGCATAATGTTATAATTTATTAAAGGAACATGGACTACTTTAGATATAGGGTATCTTGAGTATACATCCATAACTGTATATGTTTAGTGTATAAAGAAATGACTAGGAGAAAATGCTGCAATATGTTAACATTGATTATCTTTAGTATAACGGGTAATTTTTATTTTATTCTTTGTGTTCTTGGCTCTTTTCCAAACTGTCTACAAATAAGCATGTTTTACTTTTATATTAAGAAAAACACATAATTAAAATATTTTATGTAGTAGAATCAGGGCTAGTCATTTTCTTCCTACCATTTTCTTGGTCGTTTTAAAATTTGTTCATAGTTTTCTTTTATTATTCAGTAAATTTCACCAAAATGCTTTCTTTTGATTGCTAAAAATGGAACCCAATATTTGTTTTGCCACAGGCTTCTTTATTCCCTGCATCTCATTGTTTTTTAAACACTAATTAATATACAACAGGATATGCTATTTTTTAATTTTATGTAACTATTTCCAAAGTAATTGGACCCTAGATATTTCTGTAAAAAATATTGGGACAGGCAACAGATCAACCTTGATTTTTATATTAATGAAGGAGTGGATGAAATAACATCAATCTGAATTTTAACTACTATTTATGGGCTTCCCTGGTGGCTCAGATGGTAAAGAATCTGCCTGCAATGCAGGAGACTTGGTTCAATCCCTGTGTTGGGAAGATCTCATAGAGAAGGGAATGGCAACCCAGTCCAGTATTCTTGCCTGGAGAAATCCACAGACAGAAGAGCCTGGCGGGCTCCAGTTCATGGGGTCAGAAAGAGTCAGACACGACTGAGCGACTAACACATACATTATGAACTTTGTAGTCCTTTAGCAAGTAAGTCATGGCAACCCACGCCAGTACTCTTGCCTGGAGAATCCCATGGATGGAGGAGCCCGGTAGGCTACAGTCCATGGGGTCGCACAGAATCGGACATGACTGATGAGACGCAGCAGCAGCAGCAGCAGCAAGTAAGTCTGTAAGTTGCAAAACAGAAGCGACCAGCACAAGGAAAAGATATTTCACTCTTCATAGATATTGAAATGTGATTAAATGTGATCTTACAAATGAAGACGTTATATACGTATAATGTGCTATGAGGAAGGACTTAGGAAAGTAAAAATATGAGTATGTAAAATTTAGGAAGATTGTAAATATTACTATGTCTACAAAATGAGTGTACACAGCATCTTTAAATAACCGATGTTAAACATGATTCATGTCATGCACAGAGGAAAGAAGTTTATATCTTAATTTCAAGTAGTTTTGATTTCAGAAAAGAACAGCATCCAGTCACCAAATGACTCTCTTTTTGTTCCATTGGGATTCAATACTGAGAAAGAAGATGGGAGCATAGTCTTTCTTTATTCTCCTCCCAAACACCTACAAGTGTAGCCTTACATCGCAAGCAGAGTGTTCCCTAAGCCTCTTCACTCTTTCCATCATGCTTTCCAGCACACACTCAATCATGCTTCTGCCCTATTTTGGAATAAGCAGTCGCAAAATTTTGCTGAAAATTTCTTGCTGTGCCTTTGAGATTAATTCTCTCCATTAAGTGAACATGGATGGAAATAATTAACCTTTCACTTGATATTAATAGAAGAAAGTAGAATTTCAGTAGTGCTAACCTCGGGGAAGGCAATGGCACCCTACCCTAGTACTTTTGCCTGGAAAATCCCATGAACTGAGGAGCCTGGTAGGCTCCAGTCCATGGGGTCGCTAAGAGTCGGACACAACTGAGCGACTTCACTCACTTTTCACTTTCATGCATTGGAGAAGGAAATGGCAACCCACTCCAGTGTTCTTGCCTGGAGAATCCCAGGGACAGGGGAGCCTGGTGAGCTTCCGTCTATGGGGTTGCACAGAGTCGGACACGACTGAAGTGACTTAGCAGCAGCAGCAGCAGTAGCAGCAGCAGTGCTAACCTACTTTATAGGCTATTACTTCTATTGTCTCCATCCCATCTCTGTTCCCACATGTGACCATCTGGTTCGCAGAAGACAGCTGTTCACTTGGGCCATTTGCATGACTACGGGTGCAAAGAGCGTAATAGGAGAAGAAGGAAACCATGCACGTGTTGGAAGGAGAGAGCTGAGTTATGTACCCCAGGGGTTCTCATCTTGGTTAATTTTGGAAAATACATAGTATATCACCACTGGGCAATGAGATTGTTAAATCGCTGTTCTGACCTCAGAAAGTGAGTGTGGGTGCGGCAATCGGTGCTTGAGACAAGAAATATGCTCATGGTATTATATGTTCAAATGACACGTGAGATTTACTGAGTATGAATACAGTATCCCCTGACTTGACTACACATCTCCTCTAATTACAGGAAATGCAATCTGCACGATGTGGTGCTTAACATTAAGTGTTGGACACATAACTTTCCCTTCTCTGGAATCATCAAGACTTCTTGGCCCTCATGATTCTCTGCATTGGGATCCAGAAATCTGTGTTTTAACAAGCCCTGCAGAAGAGTCTGATGCACACTCAGGTTTGAGATCCACAGCCATAATTCTTCAACCACTAACTCCGAGTGATGTTTCCTCCTACTATGTTCAGTCCTACTGTGCTGGAGGGTTCTGTTGTTTGTCTCTTAACCTCTTCCATTCCTTTTGCTTTGTCAGATAATCAGCATCTCCTCCTAGAAAACTGAATCCCTAACAAATTTTTCGGCCTCTAGTATCCATTTCCTTTGACCTTGTAGTCTTTTCTTAAACAACCCTTTCATTGCAGTCCCTTACTTCAAATCCCTAGAGTTTTCTCAGTGACACCTGGGTGAAGTCCAATGGTCCTTCGTATTTTTTAACATTCTGCATTGTATACATTTCTGACCAAACTTAAGAATGTATTTCTCCTTTTCTGCCCAAATTGATTCTCACTTTATGTTGTGCGCTGTTCTCAGTCTTGTCTGATTCTTTGTGACCCCATGAACTGTAGCCCTCCAGGCTCCTCTGTTCATGGGATTTCCCAGGCAAGAATACTGGAGTGGGTTGCCATTTTCTTCTCCAGGGGATTTTCCCAAACCAGGGATTGAACCAGTGTCTCTTGCAGTTGCTGGATTAGCAGGTGGATTCTCTACCACTCTATAGCATATCTTGCATGTATTTTTCCTCTGTACTTTTGTATATGCTCTTATCCTAGATCCAGATCAATCCTCCTTAACCTTTTTTATGCTTTCAAATCCGAATTGCCTGGCAAAATTCCCTTCCTCCAGGAAGCCTTCTCCATCAACTCCTCACAACTAGATCTCTCTCTTACTATTCACTCCTCTCCTCTGACAGCTCCTTACACAGAACTTTGTATTACTATATACATGCTGTCCTCTTGAACAAAAATTTCAATGTATGTACCTTTGTATCTTTTCACCCAATAGCTTACATGCAACAGCCTTGTGTTCAAAAACTGCATTGGCCTGTGAGTCATAAGACCAAAGTTTTGAAAAATTGATAGCCTGCTTATCTTCAGCCTAACTGTTAGTTAGATGATTGAAACATTATTATTTATTCCTTGGTCATAATTCACTGTACTAAGGGGAAATTACTTGTAGTGTTTTTGAATAAGGGTAACTATGACGAAAGGTCATTCTCTGTGGACTCCGGGGAACTGTGAAGCCCAGTCCTAGTGAACGGCTCTGAGAGTGAGTTTTTAGACCAGGATAAGGAAATGAACTTGAGCAGACTCCACGAGATAGTGAAGCACAGAGAAGCCAGGCCTGCTGCAGTCCAAGGGGTTGTAAAGAGTTGGATACGATTTAGCAACTGAGCAACAACAACAAGGAAAATGAGCACCATCTTCAGGGTACATCAGAGAGTTGCAAATAGTCCAGAGACACAAAGATAATGTTCTGGGGTTTTTTGTTTGTTTATTTTTTTCCAATGACATAAAGACTGAAAAGGAAAGGAAAGGAGGGAGGGGGTAAAGAAAGAGAAAGGAAATAGTAAGGAAGAAAGGAAGTTTACCTCTTTCTGCTTGCCTTTTCTGAAACCGAGGAAAGTAATTTGGAAAAGGACATATATCATATATTTTTCATCAGATATATGTCATATGATACAAGAAATCTCGATTTTAAGTTCAAGATGAAGTCCTAACTTGCTGCAAGGTATTCATCAAGTTACTCAGATTCTTCATGCATCAAGTGAAGATCCATAGTGTAAGTGCTTGGCAGTAAGCTTTTTGAATGTAACATAAGTGCCTAACATTTAGTTTCTGATTGCCAATGCATCCATTTCAAAGACACCCATCTTGAATAAACATAGCACTAGCTACACATCTTAATAAATAGCCAGGTCACTCCACCCAGGAAGTTCCCCTTTTAGAAAGCCCCAGGCAACCTGACCTCTTGGGTGACCCCTGCTTTTCCCTTTCCAGGCCCGAATTCCTACCTTTAGGCTTTAAATTCACCAAATAAAGAATAAACCTATAAAACCTTAGGCATCCCACCCTCAATCCCAGTAAAGGGAGAACCCAGGTCCACACTGTGTCTCTACCCAGAACCTCCTTGGGTGGCTCTGAGCATGCCGCATACCATCCAAGAACTGTGAATAATAAATCTTATTTTTTCAAAATTCCCAGATAGCTGTTCTCTGAGGTGCATCTTGCAATCATAATTAAGAACCACAAGGCCCAGTTCAGCCATAACACTGACTCTGGTCCAGGCAGGGAAACCTCTGTGGGGACTACCACAAGTGCTATGGGCCCAGGTGAGTGTTCCCAGGTATTCCTAGGCATAGCGTCATCACTGATAGGCTGAGACCAACAGAAAATAAGATCATGCACCTTTTTCTTGAGGTTATTGTAAAGATTCTAGGAGACAGTGACAATTCCTGGATCAGAGTTGAGAAAATCAAATCATTGCCATTTAGAGGCTGGTTTCCAGATAAGATTTGAAGTAGTAGAGCGCAGGTAATACCAGAGAACATGAAAGGCTTTCTTCCTGTAGTCTACATTCTGCTCTGACCATTGGAGCTTTCAGGCCTACAGGAGCTGTGAAGAGAAGAACGTTAAATGCTTGAAAAGATATGAGAAAAATATCAGGGCTACACCTGTATCAGGAACAACAGATTTTCTCCACAGGTCTTCCTGGATATAGAAACACCAAGGTCCATTTATTTTTAGAAGATACCCCTGCATAGTATCTATAGTATTTACTGAGTGCCTGCCATGTGCCAGGCAACATGCTAGGTGCATTCATATAAGTTATTTCATTTCATCCTGGTCACACGTCCATAATATAGGCAGCCCAGAGGAAATAAATCAAAAGAGGACAAATAGATTTTCCAGTAGCCAAACAGAAGGTTGTTTTCTTTTTTCTTTTTTATGTCAACGATGGTGTACTTTCTGCTATGTTAGGACAGCATTCTGAAGTCAGTATGAGCTAAGAGAAGGAACCACATGTAAGAGAAGGCAAACTTAAGTTCATTGTAGAGTATCAAATTACCAACATCCACTGGATCATTGAAAAAGCAAGAGAGTTCCAGAAAAACATCTATTTCTGCTCTATTGACTATGCTAAAATCTTTGACTGTGTGGATCACAATAAACTGTGCAAAATTGTTCAAAAGATAGGAATACCAGACCACCTGACCTGCCTCTTGAGAAACCTGTACACAGGTCAGGAAGCAACAGTCAGAACTGGACATGGAACAACAGACTGGTTCCAAATAGGAAAAGGAGTATGTCAAGACTATATATTGTCACCCTGCCTATTTAACTTATATGCAGAGTACATCATGAGAAACACTGGGCTGGAGGAAGCACAAGCTAGAATCAGCATTGCCAAGAGAAATATTAATAACCTCAGATATGCAGATGACACCACCCTTATGGCAAAAAGTAAAGGAGAACTAAAGAGCCTCTTGATGAAAGTGAAAGAAGAAAATGAAAAAGTTGGCTTAAAGCTCAACATTTAGAAAACTAAGATCATGACATCTGGTCCCATCACTTCATGGCAAATAGATGGAGAAACAGTGGCTGACTTTATTTTTGGGGGCTCCAAAATCACTGAATATGGTGACTGCAACCATGAAATTAAAAGACACTTACTCCTGGGAGGGAAAGTTATGACCAACCTAGATAGCATATTCAAAAGCAGAGACATTACTTTGCCAACAAAGGTCCATCTAGTCAAGGCTATGGTTTTTCCAGTAGTCATGTATGAATGTGAGAGTTGGACTGTGAAGAAAGCTGAGCGCCAAAGAATTGATGCTTTTGAACTGTGGTGTTAGAGAAGACTCTTGAGAGTCCCTTGGACTGCAAGGAGATCCAACCAGTCCATTCTGAAGGAGATCAGCCCTGGGTTTTCATTGGAAGGACTGATGTTGAAGCTGAAACTCCACTACTTTGGCCACCTCATGCAAAGAGCTGACTCATTTGAGAAGACCCTGATTCTGGGAAAGATTGAGGGCAGGAGGAAAAGGGGACGACAGAGGATGAGATGGCTGGATGGCATCACTGACTCAATGGACATGGGTTTTGGTGGATTCCAGGAGTTGGTGATGGACAGGGAGGCCTGGTATGCTACCGTTCATGGGGTCACAAGGAGTTGGACATGACTGAGCTACTGAAATGAACGAACAGAACAGAGTATTTAATAAAAACTTGAACTGCATTGTTAGAGACCTGAGCTCTCCAATTTAATTGGGATAAGCTTTACAAAGACATATAAGCTGAAAATACTGAAGAGTGGACCTCAGTAAAGATATCACACATCCATGCCTAGGACAGTTTCACAAAATTGTCAAGCAATAAGAAATCCACTGTCTTCTCACTTAGTTTCATGAATATCTGGCATAGATCATGCCAACTCTCAAAATGTTGGGTCTTTTGCTCTTCCACTGCTCTATTTGGTATGTAGTAGACTTAGGATATGAGATGTAAATCCTTACATGGTCATTTGTTAACTATTAGAGAAGCATAGGAATAAGTTTTAGATAGGTCCTCTAGTCCAGCTACTGGTTCCAAGCATTTATAAGATGACCTTCCTACATACTTCTTTTAGTCCATTTGCCCTGATCTTAGATTATCATTTAATATCCTGAACCTATTTCTTTTTCATATTCTGTCCTCAATGTCCTGCCAGTCCTTGATTATTTTAAGATCCCCACGAAACAAGCTCCTTCATGCCTTTCCTCTTGCAAAAGAGCAGATTATCCCTTCAAGAAGAGATTGATGGTACATTTAAAAAGGCCTGATTGCTATAAACACAAAGAAAGTCTTATGTCCAGCTTGGCAAGGAGATGGATCAAGTCCCTGTTATTTGCTCCCAATGCTTCACCCCTCAAAAGACTAACAAAAAGATTTCTTGCTATAGCTATGAAAAATAAAATGCAAGTTAAATCCTCAAGGCACACCACAAGACAAGACTTTGGCAGCATGCCTTAGTTAATTTATATTTCAACAGAGCCCATTTTTCCATTTTAAAATGAACATATGGATGTTAGAAGAAGGAAAAGGAGAAGAAATGATGAATGAGGTAGCAAAAAGAGCCCAAATCGAAGGATTTAGGTACCAGATTAATATTATATTTCTGAAATTTTGTTCTGTCAGTGCTTAATTTATCTGTGTACTAATCAAGGTAAAGACTTTTTACTCTAACCTTGAAATTTCAGTGACTTTACACAGAAAAGCAAATCTTCCCACACATCACAGTTCAGTCGCTCAGTTGTGTTTGACTCTTTGTGACCTCATGGACTGCAGCACACCAGGCTTCCCTGTCCATCACCAACTCCTGGAGCTTGCTCAAACTCACATCCATTGAATTGGTGATGCCATCCAAACATCTCACTCTCTGTTGTCCCCTTCTCCTCCTGCCTTCAATCTTTCCCAGCATCAGGGTCTTTTCAAATGAGTCAGTTCTCATCAGGTGGCCAAAGTACTGGAGCTTCAGCTTCAGCATCAGTCCTTCCAATGAATATTCAGGACTGATTTCCTTTAGGTTGGACTGGTTGGATCTCCTTGCAGTCCAAGGGACTCTCAAGAGTCTTCAACACCACAGTTCTAAAGCAACAATTCTTTGGCGCTCAGCTTTCCTTATAGTCCAATTCTCACATCCATACATGACTACTGGGAAAACCATAGCTTTGACTAGGCAGACCTTTGTTGGCAAAGTAACATCTCTGATTTTTCATATGCTATCTTGGTTGATCATAGCTTTTCTTCCAAGGAACATCATTTATTTTCATGGCTGAAGTCACCATCTGCAGTGATTTCACATCACAGTCCAATACATTTCAGCCTTTGGAGAACATGGGCCTTTCTGCCCCACACATTCAGCTTATAGCTAAGAATCTCATATTCTTTAATTATATCAATTGCTTTGGGCAAAGTGAAAGAAAACCAAGCACAAGTGAAGAATATATTAGCAAGTTTCTAGGAATCAGTACTTGAAATGTATATCTATCTTTTTTTCCCATATCCCATTGGCCAGAACTCAGACATATGACCTTATCTATATAAATATATGGGGAAGGCAATGGCATCCCACCCCAGTACTTTTGCCTGGAAAATCCCATGGATGGAGGATCCTGGTAGGCTCCAGTCCATGGGGTCGCTAGGAGTCGGACACGACTGAGCGACTTCCCTTTCACTTCTCACTTTCATGCATTGGAGAAGGAAATGGCAACCCACTCCAGTGTTCTTGCCTGGAGAATCCCAGGGACGGGGGAGCCTGATGAGTTTCTGTCTATGGGGTCGCACAGAGTCGGACACGACTGAAGCGACTTAGCAGCATATAAATTGAAAGCTATAAGTATCACTCATTTGTGCAAACAGGAATGAAAGGAACAGGGTCTAAAGAAGACTAGTTTTGTCTATGTAATGGTTAGGGACCAGAGCTAGAAGTGCTTCCCCTCAAGCAGTACCCCTGGCTGAATGTGAGGGGAGTGTCCAGCCAGACTATGAGGTCTCTGACTAGTTTTCTTATATTCAAACTGTCATGAGGTAAAAGTAATTTTGACCATCTTTGGCCCTTGGTACAAATACACAAAATATACCACACATTAATTTTTTTCAATATAGATGAGGCTTTTATGTACTGGTTTAAATCTGTTTAGAAATTTGATGCTCTGAAAATATTTGATGGGTGTCTATATTTGTGCTGCCTTCGAAATATAAGAGATTTTCATGGGAAACTAAAATGCGGAATGTCCCAGGGATGGAATTTTTTACTAAATGACTTAATAACCTTGAGCATTATGAAAAACATACCAAAAACCCCTCTAAAACTGGTACATTGTTTTCTTCTAAGAGAGTTCCTTTAAGTAGCAATGGAAAAGGTTGCCACGTGGTTAAAATGGAAATTTTAAAAATCCTTTCAACAAGATACATTTTCTTCTATTCACTCAAAAATACATGATAGCAAATCCTCAATAATTAATTATAGTTCAATATCATGACAATAGTTAGATTTGTTTCAGCTTTCCCAGTACTCCTCTAGGTTGTCGTTACAAGGCACTAAAATAACCCTAAACATGTTTCTAGTGCTAATGATGAATGTTATGTACATAGAGGTGTAGAAGTTAAGGTTTAACCAGCAAAACAAAACTAAGTTCAGATATTTACATTCAGGGATGTGGTTATACAAGTGGTGGTTCTACAAGTCTATCAAATAAGAGACAGTCAGGTAACCCAAGATTCTGATGGCAGGGCCACTTCCATTCCTAGGCTGGAGAGACAAAGAGAGGAGATGGTGTTCTCTGAACTCACAGGTCAGCATCGCTTTATGAAAAGTGGAATCGTAGCAGATATGTCTGGTAGGAGCTAACGATTTGGTACTCCATAAAATGAAGTCACCCCCCAAGAACCTGCCCAAAGCAAAGAAGAAGGAATAAATATAACTAAGTTCTTTTCCCTCTTCACCGCCCACAGGGTCCTTTCTGTGCTTACTATTGACCAAGCAACAGCCTGGGTGACTGCCAGGGTGACAGGAAAATGCTTAACACCTGCTCTTCCCCGATGCTACAGAGGACAGGAGAGTGATGAGAAATGCATCCTAGGACAAGCAGCAATGCCATCAATGCACCAAGGAAGACAGCATCATTATGCTGTCTATATATTCTCCATTGATTTACTTACTCAGTGCAAAGTGATGGCCTCTCTCCATATAGCTGCTTAAAGAATACTTGCCAGTTCAAAAGGATTCTAAATCCTTTGAGTCATGTTTGAGTACAAGTAATGTTCAGTTTAATCAAATTGCAACCTCAGGTTTCAAATCACTTCTAATCAGTTTGAGTTTTAGACTTCTGCCCTTGCTGGAGAAAAACAAAACAAACTAAAACTAAAGTAGGTATATAGATGCATTTAGATTTAGCACATAGATGGTCTTCTCCAAAAATATCTTAGAGATGAACATAGGAAAAAGATAGTGTTCTTTGAGAATCAGAGGGGTAAATACTTTCAACTAGATGTCAAACCAACAGAGTAAGTTGATAAACACTGGGAAATTATTCTCTAATAAATTTTAAGTTAAAATTAAACAAATAAATTCTCACATTTCTTACAGATCTCTGAAACTCTATAAGCTTTCTTTGGAGTAAGTTCAGTCACTCAGTTGTGTTCAACTCTTTGCGACCCCAGGGACTGTAGCACGCCAGGACTCCCTGTCCATCACTAACTCCAGGAGTTTACTCAAACTGATTTCCATTGAGTTAGTGATGCCATCAACCATCTCATCCTCTGTCATCCCCTTCTCCTCCCACCTTCAATCTTTCCCAACATCAGGGTCTTTTCCAATGAGTCAGTTCTTTGCATCAGGTGGCCAAAGTATTGGAGTTTCAACTTCAACATCAGTCCTTCCAATGAACACTCAGGACTGATCTCCTTTAGGATGGACTGGTTGGATCTCCTTGCAGTCCAAGGGACTCTCAAGAGTCTTCTGAAATACCACAGTTCAAAAGCATTAATTCTTCAGTGCTCAGCTTTCTTTATACTCCAACTCTCACATCCATACATGACTACTGGAAAAACTATAGCATTGACTAGATGGACTTTGTTGGCAAAGTAATGTCTCTGCTTTTGAATATACTATCTAGGTTGGTCATAACTTTCCTTCCAAGGAGTAAGCATCTTTTAATTCCATGGCTTCAGTCACCATCTTCAGTGATTTTGGAACCCAAAGAAAGAAAGTCAGCCACTGTTTCCCATATATTTGCCAGGAAGTGAGCAAACCCACGTCCAAAGAGCCATGGCTGTGCGGGCACAGGAGGGCCTAGAAGAGCTATCCCACCCTAAAGGTCAGGAAGGGCTGCGGTGAGGAGATACCCCTCATCCAAGGTAAGGAGCAGCGGCTGAGCTTTGCTAGAGCAGCCGTGAAGAGATACCCCATGCCCAAGGTAAGAGAAACCCAAGTAAGACAGTAGGTGTTGCAAGAGGGCATTAGAGGGAAGACACACTGAAACCATACTCACAGAAAACTAGTCAATCTAATCACACTAGGACCACAGCCTTGTCTAACAAATGAAAGTAAGCCATGCCTGTGGGGCAACCCAAGACAGGAGGGTCAAGGTGGAGAGATCTGACAGAATGTGGTCCACTGGAGAAGGGAATGGCAAACCACTTCAGTATTCTTGCCTTGAGAACCCCATGAACAGTATGAAAAGGCAAAATGATAGGATACTGAAAGAGGAACTCCGCAGGTCAGTAGGTGCCCAATATGCTACTGGACATCAGTGGAGAAATAACTCCAGAAAGAATGAAGGGATAGAGCCAAAGCAAAAACAATACCCAGCTGTGGATGTGTCTGGTGATAGAAGCAAGGTCCAATGTTGTAAAGAGCAGTACTGCATAGGAACCTGGAATGTCAGGTCCATGAATCAAGGCAAATTGGAAGTGGTCAAACAAGAGATGGCAAGAGTAAATGTCGACATTCTAGAAATGAGCGAACTCAAATGGACTGGAATGGGTGAATTTAACTCAGATGACCATTATATCTACTACTGCGGGCAGGAATCCCTCAGAAGAAATGGAGTAGCCATCATGGTCAACAAAAGAGTCCGAAATGAAGTACTTGGATGCAATCTTAAAAATGACAGAATGATCTCTGTTCATTTCCAAGGCAAACCATTCAATATCACAATAATCCAAGTCTATGCCCCAACCAGTAACACTGAAGAAGCTGAAGTTGAACGGTTCTATGAAGACTTACAAGACCTTTTAGAACTAACACCCAAAAAAGATGTCCTTTTCATTCTAGGGGACTGGAATGCAAAAGTAGGAAGTCAAGAAACACCTGGAGTAACAGGCAAATTTGGCCTTGGAATATGGAATGAAGCAGGGCAAAGACTAATAGAGTTTTGCCAAGAAAATGCACTGGTCATAGCAAACACCCTCTTCCAACAACACAAGAGAAGACTCTATACATGGACATCACCAGATGGTCAACACTGAAATCAGATCGATTATATTCTTTGCAGCCAAAGATGGAGAAGCTCTATACAGTCAGCAAAAACAAGACCAGGAGCTGACTGTGGCTCAGATCATGAAGTCCTTATTGCCAAATTCAGACTTAAATTGAAGAAAGTAGGGAAAACCACTAGACCATTCAGGTATGACCTAAATCAAGTCCCTTATGTTTTTACAGTGGAAGTGAGAAATAGATTTAAGGGCCTAGATCTGATAGATAGAGTGCCTGATGAACTATGGAATGAGGTTCGTGCCATTGTACAGGAGACAGGGATCAAGACCATCCCCAGGGAAAAGAAATGCAAAAAAGCAAAATGGCTGTCTGGGGAGGCCTTGCAAATAGCTGTGAAAAGAAGAGAAGTGAAAAGCAAAGGAGAAAAGGAAAGATAAAAGCATCCGAATGCAGAGTTCCAAAGAATAGGAAGAAGAGATAAGAAAGCCTTCCTCAGCAATCAATGTAAAGAAATAGAGAAAAACAACAGAATGGGAAAGACTAGAGATCTCTTCAGGAAAATTGGAGATACCAAGGGAACATTTAATGCAAAGATGGGCTCGATAAAGGACAGAAATGGTATGGACCTAACAGAAACACAAGATATTAAGAAGAGATGGCAAGAAAACACAGAAGAGCTGTACAAAAAAGATCTTCATGACCCAGATAATTATGATGGTGTGATCACTGACCTAGAGCCAAACAACCTGGAATGTGAAGTCAAGTGGGCCTTAGAAAGCATCACTATGAACAAAGCTAGTGGAGGTGATGGAATTCCAGTGGAGCTATTTCAAATCCTGAAAGATGATGCTGTGAAAGTGCTGCACTCAATATGCCAGCAAATTTGGAAAACTCAGCAGTGGCCACAGGGCTGGAAAAGGTCAGTTTTCATTCCAATCCCAAAGAAAGGCAATGCCAAAGAATTCTCAAACTACTACACAATTGCACTCATCTCACATGCTAGTAAGTAATTAAATTCTCCAAGCCAGGCTTCAGTAATAGTGAACCGTGAACTTCTGATGTCCAAGCTGGTTTTAGAAAAGGAGAGGAACCAGAGATCAAATGGCCAACATCCACTGGATCATGGAAAAAGCAAGAGAGTTCCAGAAAAAATCTATTTCTGCTTTATTGACTATGCCAAGGCCTTTGACGGTGGATCACAATAAACTGTGGACAATTCTGAAAGAGGTGGGAATACAGACACCTGACTTCCTCTTGAGAAATATATGAGGATAGGAAGCAACAGTTAGAACTGGACATGGAACAACAGACTGGTTCCAAATAGCAACAGGATGGTAAGGCTGATACTGTCACCCTGCTTATTTAAGCGCAGAACAACCTGAGAAATGCTGATGGAGGAAACACAAGTGGACCAATTCTGGGAGAAATACAATCACCTCAGATATCAGATACACCACCTAGGAGAAAGTGATGAGAATAAAACTCTGATAAAGTGAAATGAGAGTAAAATAAATAGAAAGAAGATATGGATGTGTTCCCATCTCTTCAGAATGAGGGGAGACAGTGGAAACAGTGTCAAATTTATTTTGGCCAAAATACTGAGATGGTGACTGCAGCTGATTAGACGCATCACTCCTTGCAAGGAAAGTTATGACCAACCTAGATGCATATTCGCGACATTACTTGCCAACAATGGACTGGTTGGTATCTTGTCTTTCCAGTGGTCAGTATGGATATGAGAGACTGTGAAGAGGCTGGCTCCAAGACCAGAGCTTCAACAGCGTTGAGAATTCTTGGGAGTCAGCCTTCTTCAGCAGTCCAACCCAGTCCATTCTGAAGGAGATCACCGGGACTTGGAAGAATATGCTATAGCATTGAAAGACCAGACCTTTGTTGCCACCTCAAGTAATGACTTGACTCATTGGAATAGACTCTATCTGGGAGGGATTGGGGCAGGAGGAGAAGAGGATGACAGAGGATGAGATGGCTGGATGGCATCACTGACTCGGTGGACGAGTCTGGAGTGATCTCTGGGAGTTGGTGATGGAAAGAAAGGCTGACACTGTTTCCACTGGGGTTGCCGGAGCGGCATCTATTTACAACTGAGTGAAGAATTGATGGGACCAGAGGCCATGATCTTAGTTTTCTGAATGTTGAGCTTTAAGCCAACTTTATCATTCTCCACTTTCACTTTCATCAAGAGGCTCTTTAGTTCCTCTTCACTTTCTGCCATAAGGGTGGTGTCATCTGCGTATCTGAGGTTACTGATATTTCTCCCAGCAATCCTGATTCCAGCTTGTGCTTCATCTAGCCCAGTGTTTCTCATGATGTACTCTGCATATAAGTTAAATAAGCAGGGTGACGTTATACAGCCTTGACGTACTCCTTTTCCTATTCGGAAACAGTCTGTTGTTCCATGTCCAGTTCTAACTGGTGTTTCCTGACCTGCATTCAGATTTCTCATGAGGTAGGTCAGGTGGTCTTGTATTCCCATCTCTTTCAGAATTTTCTACAGTTTATAGTGATCCACACAGTCAAAGGCCTTGGCATAGTCAATAAAGCAGAAATAGATGTTTTTCTGGAACTCTCTTGCTTTTTCCATGATCCAGTGGATGTTGGCAATTTGATCTCTGGTTCCTCTGCCTTTTCTAAAACCAGCTTGGACATCAGGAAGTTCACAGTTCACGTATTGTTGAAGCCTGGCTTGGAGAATTTTGAGCATTACTTTACTAGCATGTGAGATGAGTGCAATTGTGTAGTAGTTTGAGAATTCTTTGGCATTGCCTTTCTTTGGGATTGGAATGAAAACTGACCTTTTCCAGCCCTGTGGCCACTGCTGAGTTTTCCAAATTTGCTGGCATATTGAGTGCAGCACTTTCACAGCATCATCTTCAGGATTTGAAATAACTCAACTGGAATTCCATCACCTCTCCTAGTTGTGTTCGTAGTGATGCTTTCTAAGGCCCACTTGACTTCACATTCCAGGTTGTCTGGCTCTAGGTCAGTGATCACACCATCATGATTATCTGGGTCATGAAGATCTTTTTTGTACAGTTCTTATGTGTATTCTTGCCACCTCTTTTTTTAAATATCTTGTGTTTCTGTTAGGTCCATACCATTTCTGTCCTTTATTGAGTCCATCTTTGCATAAAATGTTCCCTGGTATCTCTAATTTTCTTGAAGTGATCTCTAGTCTTTCCCATTCTTTGGAGTTAATTCATAGTAATTCAAATAACCTAAACATATTTTCAGACAGTCAGCTCTTTGAAAGATGATAGAAATGAAACCAAGGTAGCAGAAATAAGAGTTGGATGCAGAAATAGTCTCAGGGAAGTAATGGAAATGACACATTTTCAACCCTGCAGTGCTAAACATTATTAAAGAAATGTCTAGAAACATGTAAAATGCTCTAATCGTTCATAAAAATAATTACGGTTCTCAGCTACTTTAGCCAAATGGATGTCACAGTAATTCTCTAAGGATGATGTCTAATGTGTACTTTGTCATCGAAAGGCTATTTTTTTTTTTTTTTTTTCAGAAAGTAGTATAGTCTAAATGGGAAGTGGTTGAACTATATGACCAAAACAACATAAAATTTAAAGTCTGATTAGACATCTGCCAAATGTTTGGTCTTGGAGCAAAGTATTTTACCACTTTGACCCTCAGGATTTTCTTCAATGAAAATGGGATATTTCTTCTCCTATGATTTATAAGAAGAATTAGCAATAATGCTTATAATGGATTTGACACATAGTAAATTCATAATTCTTGGTTATAATTATTATTATAGTCTCATTATTTGAACATTTGCATAACACATTGACAAACTAACTTCTTTTAATACTACAGTTTCCATCTCATCAAGAAATATATTTTACCTTCTTGGAGACCACTTCAAAAATGCAAATACCTTTGTGGGAGAAATACTCTTTTTAAGTATTGACAGTGTCTGTGAACATTGTGATTAATTTTCACACCTCTGTAAAGATTGAAAGACAGCCACCTAAGAGCAAATTTGGGAAGGGTAGTTGGGTGGAAGAAAAAGGACTTAGAGAAAGCTTTATTTCACATATTATTTGAAGTTTTTATCAAAATTACAGGCAAGTAAGTGCCATGCAAGGCATATTAGAACCCAGGAATGCCTTTTTAATAAACAAACCAGCTGAATCTGATTTACATGGTGCAAGATCCCACCTTGAAGATTATTGCTCTAAGACAATGTGAGGAGTTAGACGGGAGGAATTGAGGAGGTTAGTGGTCATCTCACACAGACCACGGCTCCTTTTTAAAAACTACTCGGTCCAAGTTTCGCTAAGCTCCTTGGTTCTGCCCTATGTCATTGCTAAGAAAACAAGAATAGGCTTATGGTCACCTAAAGGTTCCTATGGCTTGATAGTTACAGCAGTGAGTTCAGGAAATCCCTTAAATGCTAGGCCCTGACTGGGAGAAGGTGGGGAGAAATATAATTATATATTTAGAACTGCATTTGGCAAGATAAAAAAATGATTCTCTGAAAAGCATACAGGTAGCTCAGAATACCACGGAATGGACAGCCCTCCTTTGGGCCAGAGATGAAGGGTTCATAGCCTTGTATCCTTGACTCATGCCAGAAAATAATTAATTATACTTCTCACTTACCACTTGACTTTGATCTTTCTCTCCTTGGTTTCTCTGTTTCCGACTTTTCTCTTGTACATTTAGTACTCCCCACATCTGCCATCTACCCATGACCTGAGTTAAGCTGTGGCTACAATATGCTCTGACTTCTTGTATGCATCCTACCCTAAATGAACAACAGGTTTAAGCCCTGGTTGTATGATAACTGTTATTAACAGTAATAAAAATTAATAACTGCCATTATTGCTTCCTTTATTCTTATTCCTGCCACAACTAGAGATATGAAAAGTAAATGAAAAGTTATGCTAAGAAAATGAAAAACCAATTTTCAAATATTATCTCATATTATCCCCCATTAAAAACTTGAAAACATATAGACTCAGTGTTATAAAACCATTCTTCAGGGCCAAGATGATGAACCATCAGCAAATTCATCCCAAATTCAAAAGTGAAGCACACGTTTGCAGCTTGCCTCTTCTCCTGTAGAAACTGTCTTTCTGTGACAGAAACAACCTAATTGCTAAGTCAGAGAATAAATAAGCAAACTTCCCTTGCTGGTATAAGTCTGTGAAATGTATCCTTCCTGTCAATTTCTGCACGTGGAACTGAGTACCTTGGATCCCATTGACAATCAAAAGAAGCGCACTGTCCCATGGATTAGCCTTAGTTACTCTGAAGCTTCAGACCTGGGTGACTTGTGGAACTGATGGCAGACCTCCAGAATCAGAAAGGGGCTAAGGCCTAAGTTTCCATTTAATCTGATTTCATGGAAAGCCCTCTTTCCCTTTTGGTTCAGAAGTGCTGTGAAGCATAAAACTTGAGCTGTATATCAATTTCCGGTTCGTGCAGGTTAGTTATTTTACATACCATGATCAGTTTCACAGCTGATTCCCCTCCATGCTCAAAATCCAGAGAAATGGTAAATGTAATGACTCTGGTTGTTAGCAAATAAGAAAAATATTTGATAACGTTTGTTAAAATCCTTTAATACCGCCACTAATTTTTCCTCCTTAATGAGAAAAAGAAATGTTTTACTGTGGCCTAGTTATAATAATTAAACTACCATTTAATTTGTGTCAGATGCTAGGAGACATATATCTGTTTATTCCTCCCCCAAACCCTAAGAGGGGGTATTGTTAATATCCCCATTTAACTGACCAGACTGCAGCAGCTTAGAGAAGTTAAATGACTTGTTCGTGGTCACCGGTGAGTATGTGGTGAAGCCAGCATCAGAAGGCACCAGATAATCCAACAAACGAAGGTCTTAATCATCTTGTGATTTTGTTTTTCCGAAAAAGCTATAACTCTTCACCTCAGTGGTGTTCTCCAAGCTGGTGGTAAAATCACTATAGCAGTTCCATATATATATATATATGGAATCTAGAAATAAATGGTATTGATTAACCTATTTGCAGGGCAGGAACAGAGACACAGAGGTAGAGAACAGACTTGTGGACCCAGCAGGGGAAGGAGAGGGTGGGACGAATTGATAGAGTAGCACTGAGACATAAACATTACCATATAAAAGAGCTAGGTAGTGGGAAGTTGCTTTATAACAAGGAGCTCAACCTGATGCTCTGTGACAACCCAGAAGGATGGGATGAGGTGGGGGATGAGACAGAGGCTCAAGAGGGAGGGCGTATGTGGATACTAAAGGCTGATTCACGCTGTATGGCAGAAACCAACACAACATTATAAAGCAATTATCCTTCACTTTAATAAATAAAAATTTTAAAAGAAAACCTTATCACAATGCCTATAGTAAAGAATAATAAATGATTCCTCTCCCTTTAAAATTCCCTTGAAATACTTTCTTGCTAATACTGCAGAAACCTCTTCCGGTTTTTCATCCTCACTTATTCTTATCTTGGGGTTTCCCTGATAGCATATTGGTAAAGAATCCACCTGCAAAGTAGGAAACCCTGATACAATTCCTGGGTTGGGAAGATCCCTTGGTGAAGGGACAGGCTACCCACTCCAGTATTCTAGGGCTTCCCTGGTGGCTCAGCTGGTAAAAAATCCGCCTGCAATGTGGGAGACCTGGGTTTGATCCCTGGGTTGAGAAGATCCCTGGAGAAGGGAAAGGTACTCACTCCAGTATTCTGGCCTAGAGAATTCCATGAACTGTATCAAGAGTTTAAAAAGAACCAATATATGGGAAATGGGAAATACAGCAGCAAAAGCTTTTTCCTTAAAGCTTTAATTTCAGTTCAGTTCAGTCACTCAGTCGTGTCCGACTCTGCGACCCCATGAATCGCAGCACTCCAGGCCCCCCTGTCCATCACCAACTCCTGAAACCCACCCAAACTCATGTCCATCGAGTCGGTGATGCCATCCAGCCATCTCATCCTCTGTCGTCCCCTTCTCCTCCTGCCCCCATTCCTTCCCAGCATCAGGGTGTTTTTCAATGAGTCAACTCTTCACATGAGGTGGCCAAAGTAGTGGAGTTTCAGCTTCAACATCAGTCCTTCCAATGAACACCCAGGACTGATCTCCTTTAGGATGGACTGGTTGGATCTCCTTGCAGTCCAAGGGACTCTCAAGAGTCTTCTCCAACACCACACTTCAAAATCATCAATTCTTCAGCGCTCAGCTTTCTTCACAGTCCAACTCTCACATTCATACATGACCACTGGAAAAACCATAGCCTTGACTAGATGGACCTTTGTTGGCAAAGTAATGTCTCTGCTTTTGAATATGCTATCTAGGTTGGTCATAACTCTCCTTCCCAGGAGTAAGCATCTTTTAATTTCATGGCTGCAATCACCATCTGCAGTGATTTTGGAGCCCAGAAAAATTAAGTCTGCCACTGTTTCCACTGTTTCCCTATCTATTTGCCATGAAGTGATGGGACCGGATGCCATGATCTTAGTTTTCTGAATGTTGAGCGTTAAGCCAACTTTTTCACTCTCCTCTTTCACTTTCATCAAGAGGCTCTTTAGTTCTTCACTTTCTGCCATAAGGATTGTGTCTTTTGCGTATCTGAAGTTGTTGATATTTCTCCCAGCAATCTTGATTCCAGCTTGTGCTTCCTCCAGTCCAGCCTTTCTCATGATGTACTCTGCATATAAGTTAAATAAGCAGGGTGACAATATACAGTCTTGACATACTCCTTTCCCTATTTGGAACAAGTCTGTTGTTCCATGTCCAGTTCTAACTAGTGCTTCCTGACCTGCATACATATTTCTCAAGAGGCGTGTCAGGTGGTCTGATATTCCCATCTCTTTCAGAATTTTCTACAGTTATAGTGATCCACATAGTCAAAGACTTTGGCATAGTCAGTAAAGCAGAAATAGATGTTTTTCTGGAACTCTCCTGCTTTTTGTATGATCCAGTGGAGGTTGGCAATTTGATCTCTGGTTCCTCTGCCTTTTCTAAAACCAGCTTGAACATCTGGAAGTTCACGGTTCACGTACTGCTGAAGCCTGGCTTGGAGAATTTTGAGCATTACTCTACTAGCTTGTGAGATGAGTGCAATTGTGTGGTAGTTTGAGCATTCTTTGGCATTGCCTTTCTTTGGGATTGGAATGAAAAGCTTGAATTTAGACATTGGCAAAAAGGGCTTTTAAAATACATCTAGAATACTGGCAATGAACTCTAGGTCTTCTGTATCACCTTACAGCCCCTCACTAAAGTGGCTCATGGCACCTAGAAATCCTGACTACCCCTATCCCTCCCTTTCCTATCTGGCCAATTCCTTTATTTCTCAAGATATATGTCACTTCCTTAGGGAAGATGTTACTGATCCTCCAATTCTCCAGGCTAAATTTAGTCCTCTGTTATTGGTTCAACAAATGATGTCTCTCCTCTTTTTGAACCCCTCACCATACTGGTGATTTCAGTTTCTCTCTGTCTTCTACCTGCTCTGTGATTTCAAGAGGACCCAAACGACTTTATCTATTTCACTGCCATAGTCCTGGTGCCTACTACATTGTACTTGGCATAAACACACAAGGCACTAAAATATAGCTCTTAATTAAATGCATGAACAATTGCAAGATGGATTGATAGGTGACAATGCTCAGAATTCAGAAATTTTGACTTGTTTCCTATATATGCCTGGAAAAAGGTAAGAAAAATGAGCAGAAATAAAATATAAGTCCTTATTTTCCTGTGTGAGTACACAATGTACAGGATGTTCAATGAAACACAAAAAGAAAATTACGTTGGGAAAGTGTTGATTCCAGCTGACAGACACACTGTTATGTAAGTTCCTTATCATTCTTATTGGATGAAAAAGATGCAAAAAAAAAAAAATTAAAAAAGGAACAAGAAACAGAATGTGAAGGAAAATGGAGGTAGATATGAAAAAAATATTTAAATTAAAATCAAGCATGGAAGGCCAAACTCCTTCAAATATCTCTTAAAACTCCACAAAATATTAAAAGAAAATACTTAGAACCACTGAAATCTAAGTCCAAATGAAGTGCCTAATCTCATTAATTATGCCAACCACATTAGGCAGTGATTTTTCATTTGTGTTTTGAAAAATAATGCATGCAAGTCCTGGTATAAGACTTGTGGATTTATTTTCTCTGATTCCTGAATTATAGCACTTCCAATGACTTCCAATGACTAAAGATCCCAAATGCAGCTCACTGCTATACTGATAGGTATAACACTGTAAAGTTCCATGCATTTTGACCTTTTCAATCTTCTTGAAAGGAGAAGAATGTAAAGAATATAAGGTGACTCTGATTAATAAAACTGTAAAATGTGATTAGTATTCACTTTGTATACTGAAAAGTTGAAGCCTGAGTGAAACATATTCAGAGCACCTTCATAGTAAGAGGTGAATAGTATAGAATACTGATTTTGAATTCAGATTTTTCTTGGGTTTAAATTCTAATTTTTATATGGTTTTCGGTCCCCTATTTAATTACTTTTTAATTCCTTTGACATTGTTTTGAAGCTCTTTAATAATGATGATGATGATAATAACTACATATTATTTTTATTTGACTCAGAGAAAACCTGACACATAGTGACCTAGGATGTGACACACACATGGTGTGCACAATAAAGAGCAAGTTATTCTGTAAGATGATAAGAAGCCACCTCGGTCATCAAGACAATAGGCAGCTTCCTCTAACATGAAATCTAGCTTATTTCAGCATTAAAGTTGGAACCACCAATGGTGACAAATAGCCAGGTTAAAAAGCAATATATTTGGCAGATATAGAATAAAGAAAGTGCTCTTGTCTGCATAAGTTGCACTTGTCATAAATCCTACTGACAGCTTTGGTGAGAGGACTTCAAAAGGAAAATATCTGAAAAACTGAGCAATGCATTGAGAACTCAAAGGAGAAAGGGACCCTATTAGCAGCAAAAGTGCCTACAAGAAAGCTTTGTTTGCACTTGAACTTTTCCCTGCCAATCTCAAAACCACCAGCTTCTTCCACCAACTGCAAAAACAAAGAGAGGAAACAAAACTGATAGATAAGTTCAAAGTTAGATTTCTTTGAGTCAGTGATGGTGGGATGGCTTCAAGGATAAGGATTACTCCTTCGAGTGATCTGTTTTCTTGAACTTAATTTCACAGTCTATCAGTTACCCGAGAGACATTATTTTCTTTGGCCTGGTCAAGTCAAAAGCAAGATTTCACAGATATAAATAAAGAGAAGAAATAATGTCTTCTCTCAAGGGAATATTAAACCCTGGAGACATGAGTCAATTTCTTACAGCTTCTTGCACCTCTAGTGTTTTCTGAGGCATTGGTTAAATCATAGAATATCTTTAATAACTTTAATTTCTCCATGTGGAAAAAAAGACCCAACAATATCTTAAAGTTGCAAAGAAGAACATTACACCTTTATAAATGTAACTGTAAGACTGATGATATCTTATAGTATATTAGCCTGTCTTAGGTATATTAGCCTGTCTTTAACTTATTTCTCTTGGATATATTGGTAAACAGACCCCCTTTGGCTAACAGACACACTATTGAAACAATTTTCAGAAGATAGTAACCTTCTGTGAAATTTGTGGACTGTGAAATGCATCAGTAAAAAGGCTAGTGGTGAGGTGGTAATTTTGATTTATTTACGTTAATTCATTTTTATTATTTTTGTCTTTCCTTGTACCAAAAAGGATTTAAAATGTTTAAGAATAACGTTAAAATTATTTTTAAAAATTAAAAATGACTTAGAGTTAAAAGGGCTTGTGTGGTTTTGTACATGTGCTGGTTTTCAGAATTAATTTAGTAATCAGTCAGGAGCTTCCCAGAAAGTGTAGTAGTAAAGAATCTGCCTGCCAGAGGAGGAGACACAAGAGACATGGGTTTGATCCCTGGGTGGGAAGATCCCCTGAAGGAGGAAATGGCAACCCACTCCAATATTCTTGCCTGGGAAATCCTATGGACAGAGGAGTCTGTCAGGGTACTGTCAATGGGATCACAGAGAGTCAGACACGACTGAGCACACACACACTCCACCACCAAGCAGTTAACCAAAAAGCTATGGACTAGCAAAGATTTTACTTTTCAAAGACCCAGAAGAGAGAAAGCAGCCCTGAACTCTTGCCCCTGGAAACCCTATCTTGGGTCCCACTGTCAAGGTTGGTGGCCCAGTATGTTCTGAGAAGATTACTGCATTTGACGGGTTGTATATACCACAACTTGGTAACTGATGAGACTTCAACATAAGGAAAAGGATATGCTATAGACAATGGATGTTAAACTTATTTCTATATCATGCTTTTTACTTTTCATGATTGTTACAGATGTGGCTACCAGGAAGGCATCAAAGCTTCTTGAGGCAAAATCAAACCAGAAGAAAATAACCTCAGATTGTAAAGGGCAGCTTCTTTTGTAGATGTGACCACTTGAATCTATAGAGACATTTCCAAGATGATGGCTGTAACTTTTCTTTCACTCTGATTCTTACCCAGAGATATTCTGTGTCAAGAATGAAAAATAGATTTTTATATCTAGTTAGGTAGCTCAGACCACCCTTATGACACCACCCTTATGGCAGAAAGTGAAGAGGAACTAAAAAGCCTCTTGATGAAAGTGAAGAGGAGAGTGAAAAAGTTGGCTTAACGCTCAACATTCTGAAAACTAAGATCATGGCATCTGGTCCCATCACTACATGGGAAATAGATGGGGAAACAGTGGAAACAGTGTCAGCCTTTATTTTTGGGGGCTCCAAAATCACTACAGATGGTGACTGCAGCCATGAAATTAAAAGACGCTTACTCCTTGGAAGGAAAGTTATGAACAACCAAGATAGCATATTCAAAAGCAGAGACATTACTATGCCAACAGAGGTTCATCTAGTCAAGGCTATGGTTTTTCCAGTGATCATGTATGGATTTGAGAGTTGGACTGTGAAGAAAGCTGAGCACCGAAGAATTAATGCTTTCGAACTGTGGTGTTGGAGAAGACTCTTGAGAGTCCCTTGGACTGCAAGAAGATCCAACCAGTCCATTCTAAAGGAGATCAGTCCTGGGTGTTCTTTGGAAGGACTGATGTTGAAGCTGAAACTCCAATACTTTGGCCACCTCATGCTAAGAGCTGACTCATTGGAAAAGACTCTGATGCTGGGAGGGATTGGGGGCAGGAGGAGAAGGGGATGATGGAGGATGAGATGGCTGGATGGTATCACCGACTCGATGGACGTGAGTCTGAGTGAACTCCAGGAATTGGTGATGGACAGGGAGGCCTGGCGTGCTGCGGTTCATGGGGTCGCAAAGAGTCAGACACGACTAAGCAACTGAATTGAACTGAACTGAGTTAGGTCAGATGGTAAAAAATATGCCTGCAATGCAGAAGACCCAAGTTCAATCCCTGGGTCAGAAAGATCCCCTGGAGAAGGAAATGGCAACGTACTCCAATATTCTTGCCTGAAAAATTCCATGGATAGAGGAGCTTGGCGGGCTATAGTCCATGGGGTCACAAGAGTTGGATGCAACTTAGTGACTAAACCACCACCAAAGTTGCTATAACAGGAGTCAACAACTTAAATCAACTGTCAGTTGGAAATAGATACCTAAAGCTTTATGTTGAGAACAATTCTTCACTCATATCTGGGTCCAGTGGGCTAATGTGATCAATTAACAATGTTGGCCAAGAGAGTGGGAAGTAAAGTGGTAGTGACTTATTGAACATGTGGTTTCAGTTGCTTTCTGGTTCTTTGATTCTGATTAAACCCCAGAGTTGTAGGAAATTTATTTCATGGGATGTCTATTTCTTTCCTAAGACCCTTTAAGAAAGGATAATTAGGAGTCAAACTTTTTTTTTCTCTCTATAAAACATGGAAAGACTGATGATCCTGCCTCATCCTGTGATTGCTCCCATCTGTATTCATTGTTGTAAAAACTAAATAAATAAAACTGGCAAGATGCACAACAGTATACATTATATATTGGGAAAAAAATCCCTAATTCAAATATAAGTGATTTGGAATGTGGATGAAGAGAAAAAGAAAGCCAAAGGCCCTTATAACAAGACCCAAAGTCTTTCACAACTTTACAGATTCTTTCATTATAGTAATTTGCCAGAAATAGGCAGTTCAGACAATCTTCTGCTTCTGGTTTGTAAGTGACTTCCAATTTTGGACTCTTCCTATTATGGATGGTAGGATGATTTCAGGTCCAACATAAGTCATGTTTGCCTTCTAAGATTCTAAAGGTATTACTCAATCCTTTAGGAATATGAAAATTATTGTGGACATTGTCCTGATTAAAAGGGTAAACACAGATGTGTGTTGCCAGTGAATTTTTGAGCATGCATAGTGTGAGAACATCATCAGTGGAATTCGAAGAACTTGAAATGCTGTGGGAAACTGGCTTCCAAGGAGCTGTACAACATCTGAACATGCAACTGTCCTTCTGCGAACCATTTCATTAAGAATCAAAGTGTTCATAAGGCTAGTGGGCTGCTGAAAAATATTCATGGGAGAAAATTTGAAACCCAGTGAAATTGTAACTGTAGATTGAAATTTGCTTTTCTGTTTTAAAAGGTCTCTTCTTTTACATTTTATTTAGTGTTTGGCTGTGCTGGATCTCTGTGCTGTGTGGGCTTTTCTCTAGTTGCAGCAAGCAGGGGCCACTCTCTAGCTGTGGTGCACAGGCTTCTCATTGTGGTGGCTTCTCTTGTTGTGGAGCACGGGCTCCAGAATGTTCAGGCTTCAGTAGGTGCAGTACAAGGGCTCCTGGTTGCAGTTCCTGGGCTCTAAAGCACAGGCTTAATAGTTGTGGTGCATGGGGTCAGTTGATCTGTGATATGTGGGATCTTCCCAGACCAGGGGTTGAACCCATGTCTTCTGCTTTGGCAGGTGGATTCTTTACCAGTGAGCCACAAGGAAAACCCTTAAAATTTTTAGCTAAAGACAACAATAATGAAATCTGACAGTTATTGCTAATTTTCAAGTATAAATGTATAACAGATTGAGTCATGCATGATATTGTTGTAAAGAATCAAACTTGTTCAGAGAGCTGAGACATCCCAACATTGGTAGCTGAATTTCTTTTACTGATGTTGGATGTATTTACATTTTAATTATTGGAACAGAAATCTGTTTGGTAGGATGTGAACAGGTGTCTCTGAAGAGATATCACAGTGGGAAATGTTCATGGAATTTCCATACTTGGTTTCAACCCAACAGTACATATTTCATAACATTTCAGCTAAATTAGCACATCCATTTTTGTATTATATGGGGGTGGGAAAAAACTAACCTCTTCTAGCTCTTGAAAATTAATCAGACTTTTTAAACTTTCATTTTCTTTTGAAATGAAAAAAAAAGTTGCAAATGTGAACTTCCACCTTGGCAAAATTATAAAGCTCATTCAAACATGAAAAAAAAATCAATGCCAAATCAGGAAAAAAAAGGAAATGAGAAGATTCAGTTTTGGTGGTTTGAAATTTAACTCTTGTATACAATAAGTCCCATCTTTTAAGTATCATCCCTGGTGCCTGGTGATCCCTACAGTGACATGGGCTTATGAATCAGGAAGTGCAGTAGAGCATGGTGAAGGGAGACACTTGGGAAGGGGGAACCTAGTCAAGGCTTCCAGGTTTTGGGGAATCTCATGACCTTCAGTGATACCTCTAAGGTGAGTACTTGGGAGATAGAAGCTTGACACTGAAGTTTATGATTCATCTTCCTTCCAGTGGGATTATCAAGGGAAGACTTGGAGGCTGAAGTTGAAGTTTGTAGCTGAGATTGCTAGCTGATCACCAAACTCATTTAAAATTTTTCTTGGAAGATGGTATGGAGACTCCTTAAAAAGCTAGGAAGAAAACTTCCATATGACCAAGCAATCCCACTCCTAGGCATATAACCTCAGGAAATCAAAGCTGAAAAAGACAGATGTATCCCAGTGTTCACTGCAGCACTGTTTACAATAGCTAGTACATGGAAGCAATCTAGATATCCATGGACAGATAAATGGATAAAGAAGCTGTGGTACATAAACACAATGGAATACTACTCGGCGATAAAAAGGAACACATTTGAATCTGTTCTAATGAGATGGACAAACCTAGAGCTTATTATACAGAGTGAAGTAAGTCAGAAAGAGAAATATATACTGACACATATATATGGAATCTGAAGAGATGGCACTGATGAATTTATTTTCAGGGCAGGAATGGAGAAATAGACATAGATAAGAAACGTATGGACAAGATAGGAGGAGAGGAGGGAGGGGGGAGATGTATGGAAAGAGTAACATAGAAATTTACAATACCATATGTAAAACAGAGAGCCAATGAGAATTTGATGTATGACCCAGGGAACTCAAACTGGGGCTCTGCAACAGGTGGGGTGGGGAGGAGATGGGAGGGAGATCTGGGAGGGGGGGATATGGGTGTACCTATTGCTGATTCTTGTTGAGTATGACAGAAAACTACAAAATTCTGTAAAGCAATTACCCTTCAATTAAAAAAAAAAAAAAAAAGATGTTTTTCTTGAACATATAGCTAGACTACATTTCCCAGCCTCCCTTGTGGTTAAGTGTGGCCATGGGAATAAGTCCCAGTCCAGGAGATACCCACTTGTAGGGCTAATCTAGGAAATTCAAAAAGAAATCTCTCCTTCCTCTTTCCCTTGCACAGCTTAATGCTAAAAATTTGGTGTCCTTAGAGGCCTTTGGTAAAGACAGCTAAGCTCCAGACTAGAAGGAGTCTGGGGCCAGGAATTAGTACTTGAAGAAAAGTCACTTGATCATAAATATGCATTAGGCAGTTATATGAATAAAAAGTAAAATTCTATTGTGTTAAGCCATTGATATTTTAGAAATTTTTAGTTTTGGCTGCAAGTATCACCTTAAGTAATATGGATAATTTTCCTCATAATCTCCAGAAGGCCCTCCACAGCTTCTCAAAATAAACATGCAACTTATGTAAAATGATGTACTTGCTAGTAAAGCCAGTTTTCTGGCAAGTACTCTTGAACTCAAATCCGTTTTGCATAGAAATTATGAAATAGCTTCCCATACTGCCACTTCCCATGGGCTTCCACTGAGGGGTAGAATGGAGAAAATGTCAAATACAAAGGTATCTTGTGAGTAAGATCTCTAACTAAATTCTATCTACTACTTTCATTTTTCAAAAAAACAAAAACACCTCGGCAGTGAGATGTCACTATGTTAGGAAACTTTAACCAACTTAAAGCCTAAGAAAGTCAATGTGCTTTGTCTAGGGTGACAGTTGTATATTAAAAAGAAAATTCTTAAATACTTTGTTTGCTGACATGTTTCTTCTCCTTTTTGCATGGAGTATTGAAGCAATGGAAAATCTTCATGTCAGGCTAATTGTGTGGCTGAAACAAAAATTTACAAAAGTAGTGAAAGCAAGGATTTATGCTTCAAATTTAAAGGATAATCTCATGAGCTCAGATTGGCAGAATCAAAAGTCAACATCATTGTCAGTCATCTGGAAGTTTCCAAATATTCAGATTTCTGGCTGTAAGTAAACAAAAGATCTAGATGAGTTATTGATATATATTTTTTTAACTTTTGGGGAAATTCTTTCGGTGCATGGGATAGCAAAAGTCAAACAAGATTGAATGTCTAAGTATGCATACACACACACACACACACACACACACATAATGTGAATTGAGACCATGTATTTCACATAGCATTATAATTATATAACAGTGTAGTAGCTGCCTCTATATCAAAACCATCTGGGATTGCTTTGATAAGAGGGATATTCAGAGTAGGTGCATGTGTGTGTGTGCTAAGCCACTTCAGCTGTGTCCAACTCTTTGCAACCCCATGCTGCTGCTAAGTCGCTTCAGTCGTGTCCGACTCTGTGCGACCCCATAGACAGAAGCTCACCAGGATCCCCCGTCCCTGGGATTCTCCAGGCAAGAACACTGGAGTGGGTTGCCATTTCCTTCTCCAGTGCATGAAAGTGAAAAGTGAAAGTGAAGTCGCTCAGTCATGTCCGACTCTTAGCGACTCCATGGACTGGAGCCCACCAGGCTCCTCCATCCATGGGATTTTCCAGGCAAGAGTACTGGGGTGGGGTGCCGTTGCCTTCCCCTGCAACCCCATAGACTATAGCTTATCAGGCTCCTCCGTTCATGGGATTCTCCAGGCAAGAATACTGGAGTGGGTTGCCATGCCCACCCCCACGGGACCTTCCTGACTGGGGATCTAACCCCTATCTCTTATGTTTTCTACATTGGCAGATAGGTTCTTTACCACTAACAACATTTGGGAAGCTCATTCAGATACACTTTACATGTTTTGTTGTCCAAGAGATTCTGCCCACCCATTTATAAAATATCTGTCCCGAGATATGACTGGAATAATTTTCCTGAAAGATTTCCTCTTAAAGTTTGAGTGCTTTCCAGTATATTCTGAATATACTTATGCTATAAAGAAACATAAGGACTTGTGTTAATGGTGATATTGATATTACCCCTAAAGAGCTGAGTTTTTGAGACTGATCTTAAAAGAGCACAATGGACAGATCTTAGTGAAGGGTAGGGCGACAGAGTTCCCACTGCAATAGAATGAGATCAGGGAGGAATCACTAGTGGAAATGTACATCACAGAATATTCCATTTAGGTGAGAGTTTAATTTACCTTGAGAATGAAGCTTCTAGGTATGGTGCTTTTGTGCCCTTTTCAGCAGATTTTTCAGTTCATAACGTTCCTCTGGCCATGGTTGTAAGATATTTATGCTCGACTGTGTTCATTGTTTTTTGTGAACTTATAAAAATTGCTTTTTTATTAGTCTATAAAAGCCATGTTTGGAGAAAGACTAAAATAAAAATTAATGCAACTTATCACCCTACAGCAGAGAGCAAGTGCCTGTTTTGGTCCCGTATTTAAGTACTGCAGATGCGTTAGAACCTCATAAAAATGGTTCCCTGGCCCATCAACCCTAACCAGGGAGCAAGAAGCTGAAATCTGTGAATTGCCCAAAACCAAAAGGGAAGTCTTTGGAGAGCTGCATTGTAAAAAACTCTGAGAACTGATATGTTCTGACTGGAAGCGTAAAGTCTGGGATTCATTATGAAAAAGCACTCCCCTTAATAAGCATCTTCTTCCTCTATCACCTTTACTTAAACAATCAAACAAAAAAGTCCTTTTGATTATGATATGCTTCATTTTGGCTTTAAAATCTATCTTATTTTTTATTTCTTTTTTAAAAATCTATCTTATTGAACAAAAAAGGAAGCTGCATTCTCTCTGGTCCTTAAGTAAAAATTGCAAGCAATGAGATATGAGATTTGCTAATTCAAAGCATGTTCAACAGCTATATTTTCCATGTCTATGAAGGCTCTGACAGCATATTAGGATATATATCAAATAGGCCAGTTTGACAAAACCATAGCTACAATGATGAGAATTATTATTACTATTAACTACATTACAAAATCAAAACTGAACAAAAACATAGCTCACAGCCCTGACGATGGGATTCTTTCCCAGGAGGTAGACTGGGCTGTGTTTCAGCCTCCAGTTGACTTCTGCCGGGTGTCTGGGGGTACACTTGCCGAATGAGTCAGGCCACTGGCACGTAGAAAGCTGAAGGATGAGATGGATAGAGCAAAGCACAATCCATTGTATCCCAAGTTTTCCTATGTTGTCTTCTCATGAGGTAGAAAGGCCAAGAGCCTTCAGCAGGTTGGTACTTCCTAGGCATTCTCACTTCTCTCGGTCTCCTGCCCCCAACCTGGGCCAGGAATCTTACTGTGGGCACCGTGGCCTTGTTCTCTGAGTGTGGAGGCAGGGCACTGAAGGAACTGATAAGAAAATACCACCCCGATACTCTCTCCTTTGGGTTGCTTTTCAGATGTATTCTCAGGGACATATCCATCTTTGAATGACTGTTTTCATTCCTAGACCCATTCTTTTCAGCTGGCCTTCCCATCCATCTCTTATATTAACTGTGCAAATCGAAAGCTGTACCTGATCAGCCTTTAAGAAAAGTATGCTGGCCCTCTCAGTTGTGATAAGAAGCCAGTTACAATGATCTGGGTGTGAAAGTAATCATAGCGGAAGAGTTCTAGCTAAACAGACACCATCTGCACCCCTCGAGTGAGCACGTCTTGTCCAGGTCCCGACCTCATCAGCTCTGAGCTGCTGCTCTTGGGGCCCAGTCCCTGAACACATGCCTGGGGTTCCCAGCACACAGACCGATTGCTCATGCAATGAACACTTTATGAGAAACTCTTCTCCCCAACCCCCTCGCCCTTTTCCTCAGGGCTTGAAATCAGCAAGCCAAAAAACATTTTATCCTAATATAGAAAAGAATTAGACAGCAGATGCTTCTTCACAGCAGCCTGCGTGCTGGGGAGAAGGGGGAAAAAAAGTGGCGTAGCCCTCCCTCTGGCAAGAGTGAGGACTGAATCATCACGGGAGTGTTTGTGGTAAAATCACATTTTTCTTTTAGATAGCGAAACGATTATCACGGGGCTATGGACAGCTAGTCCAGAGTGACTTTGGTGAATCTACTCTTTTTCACCACAGAAAGAGTGTGTCTTGGGCTCCAAGGGAACAAAACATACAAGACTATTATCGTGGGAGGAGAGCAGATAGAAGGAGACCCTGGAGAAAGTTGGCTGAGATCAAGAAGTGAGGAGAGCCAACAAAATAATGAAGAGGATTTGTTTTCTTTTTGAACTCAGGGTTGGGATTTGGGTCATATCTTGATAATTATGTGAAAACAAAAGGTCACCCCAATGAATGATTTTCCCAGAGGCCCCCATGAGACAAGCTACAGAATCAGTTCGATGGTTCAAACCCATCCCACCAAAGACCATCACTAGGGCCTGGGAGCATTTCTTTGGCTTGGTGAGTGAAAGCATAATTTTATCTATATTACCTCATGACCCAGAGGCTTATTCAGTTCAGGAAGGGAAAGAGGAAAGAAGGAAAGAGAGTTAGTGAGGGAGCTCCTTCAATATTGGAGTTCTTCCATTTTTAATGCTTTAGGTCTTCACCTGTTCAGGACAAGTCCAATAGACATCTATCTTGACTCTTGCTACCTGTCTTTTGCCTCAATCAGTTCTTCCAATTGGCCCTTGCTTGATCTTTCTAAAAGATGAAGTTGTCTCCCATAATCCTTTCCCATTGCTAGTACCACATAAACTATTAGGGAAAGTCCATCTTAATCTAGAAAAATGGTACTGATGAACTTATTTGCAGGGCAGGAATAGAGATGAAGACATAGAGAATGGAATTGTGGACACATTGTGGGAAGAAGAGGGTGGGACAAATTGAAAGAGTAACATTTAAACATATACATCTGTGTCCTTGCCTGCTAAGTTGTTTTAGTCATATCCAACTCTTTTGTGATCCAGTGGACTGTAGCCCACCAGACTCCTCTGTCCATGGGATTCTCCAGGCAAGAGTACTAGAGTGGGTTGCCATTTCCTTCTCCAGGGGGTTCTTGCAACTGAGAGATCGAATCCACATCTCTTATATCTCCATTGGCAGGTGGGTTCTCTACCCACTAGCACCACCTAGGAAGCCCTTACACCTGGGAAACATATACATCACCATTTATAAAATGGAGAGCTAGTGGGAAGTTGCTGTATAACAAGGAGCTCAACTCTGAGCTCTGTACAACCTGGGGCGGGGGTATAGGAGATGGGGGCAGGGAGAGAGGGATATATGTATACTTATGGCTGATTCACATTGCTGTACAGCAGAAACGAACACAACATTGTAAAACAACTATGGTGGTGGGGTGCATGCGTGCTCAGTCATGTATGAATATTTGCGACTCCATGAACTATAGCCTACCAGGCTCCTCCGTCCATGGAATTTTCCAGGCAAGAATACTAGAGTGGGTTGCCATTTCCTACTCCAGGGGATCTTCCTGATCCAGGGATTGATTCCATGTCTCTTACATCTGCATTTGCCAGGCAGATTCTTTACCACTGCACCAAAGTGCTTTACCACTGGCTGCTGCTGCTAAGTCACTTCAGTTGTGTCCGACTCTGTGCGACCCCATAGACGGCAGCCCACCAGGCTCCCCCGTCCCTGGGATTCTCCAGGCCAGAACACTGGAGTGGGTTGCCATTTCCTTCTCCAATGCATGAAAGTGGAAAGTGAAAGGGAAGTTGCTCAGTTGTGTCTGATTCTTAGGGACCCCATGGACTGCAGCCCACCAGGCTCCTGTGTCCAGGGGATTTTCCAGGCAAGAGTACTGGAGTGGGGTGCCATAAGCCCTAAAAAAAAATGAACTTACCTCCCACTAGTGCTATTAACAGTCTCTCTGCTCCAAGAGGCCTTTCTTTTTACTGTTCCTGGGAGATGTCACCTTCATTTCTATGTATTCACTCCCTTGGTGATCTTATTCCCGTCTAAAGTGTTTACTATATTCTAGACATCTGTCCATCCAGATGTCTGTGGTCCAAGCTTCTCCTTCAAGAGCATCTTCAGCACTCCTCCAGCTGGAGATCATGTATCTCTGAATCTCCAGAGCAGCCAACATTTATACTTTTGTGATGTTAGCACTTCATTCGGGCTTATTTGGATTTTTACAGCATTATTGTGTTTTCATAAAGAATGTCTTTCCCAAGGAGAGTGAATGCTCCTCTGTGTCATGGACTGTGTCACAGACATTTTTATATTCCACATAATATCTAAAAGAGTTTATATAAATATTCAAAATATTTCTCCCTAAATCCTTTGAGCATGTGGCCTTTAAACCTCATTGCTAGCCCTTGGAAATGGGGAAATATGTCCAAATGAGGCAAATAGAAGCTGTTTTAGGGTCATCATCAAATATTGTTATGCCTCTCTTTCTCTTCTCCCCGCTGGGTCACGGGATCATAGGGACCTTTGAGCTGGCCAGGACACTAAATGACATTGAGCCAAATGCTCTCATTTTAGAGATGAGTATGTGGTTGGTCTTGATGGAAATCACACGTCATTTAGTAGAGACTGAGAAAGCAATAGACTTCACAACTCAGTACTTTGGCCCCTATTTGTTTCTATTGCTTCTTGTCTTAGCTTTCTCATGGCTGCTGGAACAATAAATACCATTAATTTGATTTAGAGTTTGCCTGAAATAGCCCTCAGCTTTTCACTTATATTTTCAAATGCGTTAAGAGTCTAGTGCGTGTTTGTCAATTACAATTGTTTGCACTTTGATTACCTTTTGGTCTCTTCTTTCTGACATTTTGGAAGTTGCTTTGAATCTATTTGAAGGGCTTCATTCTGTCTTCCATGTAGTTGGGCTGCTGTTCATTGTGCTATGCTCTGAGAGAGAGCAAAGGTCAAAACACTAGGCCTAGGAAAGACACTACCTGAAGGGAGTTCCAGTGAAAATTTTGATGAAATATTCAAACGTGGACAAATGCTTACAATGTAAGAAGAATAGACATTTGATGCACTTCAGAAGTATTCTAAGATCACTACTGTTCTGCTTTGAAATGCCAAAAGGCATTCCTAGAAGGAATAAAATTAAAATATTAGTATGGTTTTAACAAAATAATTTTAAAGCAAGATCCAAGTCCTGGGATCCAGGTTTTCATCAAGGCATTGATCATTAATTTTCTCGAGGGCCAGTTCCCCCACTGAATAAGAATTATACCTGTTCTCCACAACTCATATATTTGCTTTTATTATTGGAAGTCCGTATAAAATGTGTGGAAAATTTATTTATATATTGAATTTATTTTTTGTGGGCTTCAAGAAGATTGTTCCCTGTGCTGGCGTTTATTTTGCTGATTGTGTTATAAAGATTCCATGTGCATTACTCGGGAAGAAAATAATAATAAGATGTCTAGTATTTAAATGTGTGACTTAACCATTCAAGCTACAAGACAGATGGAATCAACCAGAGAGTGTACAATGTTTAATTCTTTCTGCTTCTACGTTGTCTTCCCTCCATTTCTCTCACTCCCCCACATTTCATCACCCCATTCTAATCGCTGTCAATCAAGGCATTGTCTTTTTCCCTTGTTCTTTTCCCCTAACCAGTCAGTTTCACAACAGACAGGAACTGCTTAGGAGGGATCCAGCACTTTGAACCGTAGGTGATTCTGATAGTCCCTATTAGAGGTGGATGCTTGCAGGATAATGACAGAGCATCAGAGAAGTAACTAGCAGCTTGGCTCATTTCCACTGAAGGAGTTTTTCATGGTGGGGTGCTTATGTGCCCATTATGGCTAAATCGTTGTAGCCACTGATTTAGTCCACTTAGCCCTTTGAGTTTTGCTGTGAATGCCCACATAGTCTCTCATAGTAAGAGAGATTCTCAGAACTGAGCAGATATCTCTAACTTTCTCTCCCATAATTACCTTTAGAATCATTCTAGAGCAATATGATGTGCTTCTGCAGAGCAACTTTTTCTTGGACAAAGCTAATCCTATTAATATAGTGACTTCTAATCTATGCTGCTGCTGCTGCTAAGTGTCCGACTCTGTGCGACCCCATATACGGCAGCCCACCAGGCTCTGCCATCCCTGGGATTCTCCAGGCAAGAACACTGGAGTGGGTTGCCATTTCCTTCTCCAATGCATGAAAGTGAAAAGTGAAAGTGAAGTTGCTCAGTAAGTGTCCGACTCTTTGTGACCCCAGGGACTACAGCCTACCAGGCTCCTCTGTCCATGGGATTTTCCAGGCAAGAGTACTGGAGTGGGTTGCCAATCTATGCTCTGCTATGCTAAGTCACTTCAGTCGTGTCCAACTCTGTGTGACCCCACAGACAGCAGCCCACCAGGCTTCCCCGTCCCTGGGATTCTCCAGGCAAGAACACTGGAGTGGGTTGCCATTTCCTTCTCCAATGCATGAAAGTGAAAAGAGAAAGTGAAGTCGCTCAGTCATGTCCGACTCTTAGCGACCCCATGGACTGCAGCCTACCGGGCTCCTCTGTCCGTGGGATTTTCCAGGCAAGAGTACTGGAGTGGGGTGCCATTGTCTTTTCCACTTCTAATCTAAGTAGGTGTCAAATTCCAATTATGTGTCAAATTCCACTTTCAATTAACATACCTTATAGCAGACTAAACTTTTCAGTGATGAGATAAAGGAAAAATGGATCAAATGAAATAATTACAAAATTTAAAAATAATATGTACCACTTACAATAGCTCAAAAATTAGAAACTGCCAAATACCTAGGGAAGATGTGCAAGGCTTCTACAGTGAAAATTAGAAACACTTATGAGAGAAATTAAAGAACATGTAAATAAATGCAAGCATATTTATTTCATGTTCACAGATGGAAGACTCAATAATTTCAAGGTTTCACATTTTCCCAAACTGATCCATACAGTTAACCATGATTCCTATCAAACCTCCAGAAAGTTTTGTTGTATTGTTGCCATGAGGGATACAGGGAGACTGTCAAGCATATTCAAAAACATATATGTATAAATGAAAAGCTATCCTGAGGAAAAACAAAGTTTGAGAGCTTATAATACCAGATACAAAAACTTACTGTAAAGCTTTACAATTAAGATAATGTGGTATTGGCCTAATGATAGACAAATAAACCAAAAGAATAGAATCCAGAATCCAGAATAGACCAAAAGTAAGTAGTCTCCTGAAATATAGCAAAGGTGTTAAGGCAATGCAGTGAGGAAACAGATTGCATATTGCATATTCAGTGAGCGATGTTGAGTGAAACATACATTTGTAGAGGAAAAATCAATATAATTCATATTTCAAGGTAGCTTATCGATCTAAATGAAAAAAGTAAAAAACCTTATAGCCCCTAAAAAGTAATATAGAATGTTTTCATGAAATTTGGGTAGAAAATGATTTCTTAAACAGGACCCCCAAAAGTACTGATCATAGGAAAATTTTGGTAAAATGGACACAGTTTAAATTAAAAAGTATGTTCATTAAAAGACATCATTAAGTGACAAGGCAGGCTACAGAGAGGGGAAGACATTGGCAAGCAAATATATAACAAAAGACATACAAGAAATACAGAAAGAACTCCTACTTATCAATAATAAAAAGACATGGCAGCAAGAAAAATGGGTTTAAGATTTTAACAAGCATTTCCAAATGGCCTGTAGACATGTGAACATGTCTACCTTTATTAGCTGTCAAGGAAATTCTAATTAAAACTAAAATGTAAACCCCCTACACGCCCATCAACTGGCTAAAATCACAAAGACTGGCAATACTAAGAGATTGGGAGGACACAGTGGGCCTCCCTGGTAGCTCAGTTGGTAAAGAATCTGCCTGCAATGCGGGAGACCCTAGTTGGATTCCTAGGTCAGGAAGATCCCCTGGAGGAGGGATCAGCTACCCACTCCAGTATTCTTGGGCTTCCCTGGTGGCTCAGCTGGTAAAGAATTCGACTGCATTGCGGGAGACCAGGGTTTGATCCCTGGATTGGGAAGATCCCCGGAGGAGGACACTGCAACCCACTCCAGTATTCTGGCCTGGAAGATTCCATGGACTGTTTAGTCCATGATGGGGTCACAAAGAGTTGGATACGACTGAGCAACTTTCACTTTATTTCTTTCAGTTGTGAGGACATAGTACAATTGGAAGCCTCATGCAACTTGTGATGGGTGCCTGAACCGGTACAAATGTTCTGAGAAATAGTTTGGCAGTATTACTAATGGATACAATATGCACACTGTTTGACTCCAAAGTATATGCTCAACAGAATTGCCCACGTTTCTATGCCAAAGCGAGGATGACACGGCACTACTGTAAGGGTCCAGATACTAATAGACATTTGATATATTGTAGGTCTATACAACAGGATGGAGAAGGCAATGGCACCCCTCTCCAGTACTCTTGCCTGGAAAATCCCCTGGACGGAGAAGCCTGGTGGGCTGCAGTCCATGGGGGTGCGAAGAGTCAGACATGACTGAGCGACTTCACTTTCACTTTTCACTTTCATGCATTGGAGAAGGAAATGGCAACCCACTCCAGTAGCCTGGAGAATCCCAGGGACAGGGAAGCCTGGTGGGCTGCCGTCTATGGGGTCACACAGAGTCGGACACGACTGAAGCAATCTAGCAGCAGCAGCAGCATACAACAGCATACTGTACGGCAAAGGGAATAGTGACCTCCTATCTCACGCAACAACCTGAGTGAATCTCTATGACAGTACTATAGAGTCAAAGAAGCCAGACACAGAAGAATACTCATGATTTTGTCTCTATCAATTTCAAACACTGGCTAAGCAAGACTAGGTTATAGAAGTCCTGAGAATGATTATTTGGGTGCTGATTGGAATGTACAGGCAGGGCATGGAGGGAGGCTTCTTGGGTGCTGATTAAAAGTTCTATTTTTTGATCTAATTGATGGTTAGGTTAGGAAAGTGTGTTGACTTTGTGCAAATTCATCACATTGAGTAGTCAATATTTTTGTAATTTTTCTCTTTGTGTATTATGCTTCAGTAATAGTTTTCTTAAAAATACCACAGATCTCCTATTCCCTTGCTTATACTATTCACTCTAAATCATTTAATTCAATTACTGTTGCTCTTTAAAACTGCTGGGCAAGATTTGTGCAGTATATAGGATGCCTCCTGAAATAATCAGGAAATTCCAAATTTAAGGGGTTTGTATTGTTGTCTTTTAAAAATCAACACACATACACACAATCAGACTGTCAAGGACCCAGCTTGTCTACCAGAGATAGGGAGATTCAGATCAAGAAGAGAATTTTAATACGGTCTTACATTATCTATAACCTGTAGGATGAATAAAGATAAGAATTAAAGTGGACTTAACTGAAAATAGCCTTGTGATAAAAACAAGTCACTTTATTTCAATGACACTCAACTTTCACTGTGATTTTTATCTGGTACTTATTTAGTTTCTAGGCCCACAACAAGAAGGCTTGTTTTATTCTTTCTTTCATTCTTTTTCTGGTTCTTCATTTCTGCAAGGTCAGTGTAACCTGTGGAAATGAAACTGCCTTTGTAGTTGCTTTGCACAATGTCACCGAATCCATAGTTCAGAAGGAAAACAGGTGTGAAGCTAGAAGTATTTGTAGTCTGAACTACTTGTTCTTAACTTGAATTTCAAAAACATTGTTTGAAGTGACTCTGATGTTATTTTGATTTACTATCCTTAGAAACAGCCCTTTCTCAGTTAGCTCAGACTTGCAAGCCAGCTGCATAAATTAAACAAAACAGTCTCATGGGAGGAATGATGAGGCAGGAAAAAAAAAACCACGAAGGTATCATATTGCAGACCAGCAAAATGAATGTTTTCATGTAAACGTTTTAATGGATGGTCATGGCAGATTAAAGTTCTTATTCTTAATTTCCCAATGATACTCTGCTCAGTTTAAATGTTGTGCGAAGTTAGATTCATTCACATGTATCACCTACGACGGTAATTTCATTGCAACTGTATTCTTTTCTGGTTTCTCTTGTCTTATTGCCCTCACTTTATACTTGGTCATCAAAATATAATGACAGGGCCACCTTGAAGCAATACTCCCCCAAAGAAAGAACAGAAATAAAATTATCTGAGGGCATTTTGAGTGTTAACTTGAAATTTCTAGATAAGGAAATATAAAACTGATGGGAGTGAGAGATGAGAGGGCGAAAAATCATATGTTATCCGAAGGGAAGAGAATGATGACATCTTGCTGTATCCAGGATCCTTTGAATACGTGCAAGCAGTAAATACACGGATTCACTAGTCATTTAACTTAAGAATGTTTGCTTCACTATAGTATAACGTGTGCCTTTAGAAAACTTCTGTTTCCTAGAGATGGGGTCAGACACTAAAGAGCTGACATTAAATTTACTGTAATCAGTCAAATGACTCACTGTAGGTGACTCTAGAATTTTACTTCTCTGACTTAGAAGTCCCTTGGACTGCAAGGAGATGCAACCAGTCCATTCTAAAGGAGATCAGCCCTGGGTGTTCTTTGGAAGGAATGATGCTAAAGCTGAAACTCCAGTACTTTGGCCACCTCACGCGAAGAGTTGACTCATTGGAAAAGACTCATGCTGGGAGGGATTGGGGGGCAGGAGGAGAGGGGGACGACAGAGGATGAGATGGCTGGATGGCATCACTTTACTCAATGGACGTGAATTTGAGTGAACTCCGGGAGTTGGTGATGGACAAGGAGGCCGGGCATGCTGCAATTCATGGGATCACAAAGAGTCAGATACGACTGAGTAACTGAACTGAACTGAATTGAACTTAGTAATAAACCAGAGTTGTCCAAAAAGGACAAAAATAGTATCTATTTAGTAAAATGGACATTCCACAGAAGATCTGTTCATAAAAAATATAGCTCTAATTTCTAAGAATTGTTGTGGCTAAAATTGCGTTTTTTAATGCAATGAATAGCTTTGATGGACAATTCACACCACCAACTTAGCCTTACTTGCTGACAAAGCAGTTTCCACCATCTCTTAAGAGATAAGAGCTTATTCTTCTAATATATGTACTTCTTGGAGAGAAGCCCACTTGCTCTGAATTAGTTTCTTATTTGTAAGCATAATTTTTTTTCTATTGACAGTCTTTTCAAACAAATTTAGCATGCTGACTTGTTCTAATGTCTGTCATTGAATATTCTAACACTTATAAATGCACCTCTCTTTACCCTCCCTGTGACACTGCTTGATCACTAATATGACACAGTGATAATTGTGGTATGGGAAAAGGCACAAGTGTGTTAAGCTATTAATATGAGGCACACCCTCGCTGCAAAGGGAATGGTTATACTAAGGTATAAACCATATTCTACAAGTTTCTCTATGAACCATTGAGATAATGCTTCTACTATGAGTCACATGTCCATGTACTCACTTGGCGATGTTGGAAAGTTGTTAGATGGCAATGCTTCCCAGGAATGGTACTTTGTGATGTGCACGTGTGCCTGAGTACCTTGGCCTGAATATTTTAACCAAAATGAATGGGTACTTGTTTTGTTCCATTCAACGAAATAAAGAATTTAGAAAATAATGCCCTATTACATCATTTATCTGCCTTGTAAAATTTTAATCAAGTATATGTCTTTATATTCATGAATCTACATTTGCAAATATTCAGTGCTGCTGACAAACCAGAAAACTTAGATGTAACTTTCATCTTTATGTTTATGTAACTCAAGGGTTGCTACTCTAGATTTTACTGAATGATTAGACAAAATAAGTTATTCCATTGAGTGAAAAATGAAGAGCCTCTGGCCCAGGTTTCTAACACTGTACTTTGCTTAGTACACATGGAAGTATTTGCATCTCATAGTCTGTTTGTTAATAAGTAGTTTCCAAGCAAAAATGAAATTAAGTTCAATTTTTAGTAATCCATGTTTGCAAAAGGCAAAGCTACATGTATGTGACCTGGTTCGTCAGAATAGAGAAGCAAAGAATTATCTGGATTTAAAGAATCCAAGGGTGAATAAGAAAGTTATATTGTAAATCATATGTTATAGACTAAATCTGAAACCTGAAGAAGTTCAGTGACTTGCCCAAGTTCATACAACCAGCCAGGGCAAGATCAAGATTGAAAGAGAGGTCTCTCAATTTCCAGTCCATTTCTTATATCACTAAAACGTGTTGCCCCTAGAATACTAGATTTTCATATCAATAGCTTAACACATCTTGATCATATACCATGGAATTTTTTTTTTTTTTAGTTATTGTTAGGAAAATATATTTATGTGAGAAAATAACTGCAAATGTTCTGGGATTCAGTAGAAAGTAATAGTCTCCAGGCTAGTTTTGCAACTCAAATACAGAATGCGTCACAATCCTCTGGAGACATTTTGCTGTGGGGCCTTAAAAAATTCAGGCAGTCAGTAATGAGTCCAGAAATAAACTGGTAACTCAAAGATGGTATATGGAACCCCACATAATGCATGGCTATGGATCCTCTGCCAAGAGGGTGGTCTGTGATGTTTGCTAAACTCTTGAAGTTTTAGCATGATGAAACCCAGGGCAGGGAGCATATCTGAAACCCTCTGGAATTTTAAATAGGTCTGAGTTGTGAAGAATCTTTTTAAAGTTTTTGACAGTTTTTTCAGATATATTTTTCACATTGCCATGTGATATGGGTAGAGCTCATTTCAGCTAAATCTTACATTGAGAACTAGAAAGCTAAAAGAAGCTACAACTCTTTTTTTGGCCATTAAAATACCAACTTGACATATTTTACTCGCAATTACCTGGTCGTCATCCATCCCAATGGCACGTAGCCATGCATTTATTCACTAAGGACTGAGTTGTATCTCACGATCTTCTCATAAACTAGGCAAAAGAAGAAATGCTCAAAAATGTTGCTTGGCTCCAATGACCATTCTTAGTGACTGTGGAAGGAAAGACCATTAAGAAAAGAATGAAACAAGAGAAGAAGCAGGTCAGTGTGCACTGGCCAAGCTGATACATTATTTACCAGTCGCTTAGTCCAGCCAGTATTTATTAAGTAAATGAGATGTTCTTCTACAAAACACACAGCCTACCAGCAGAAATAGATAATCAAAGACACAAAAAATCCACATAATTATTTGTAGGTAAATATTCTGGTCGAGATTTTTCAGGGGTTAGGTTGAAAATGCTGAGCTTGGAGATGAAATAAGAATTTACAAATCTGTCTGGATGGCCACTTCATGCGAAGAGTTGACTCATTGGAGAAGACTCTGATGCTGGGAGGGATTGAGGGCAAGAGGAGAAGGGGATGACAGAGGATGAGATGACTGGATGGCATCACTGACTCGATGGATGTGAGTCTCAGTGAACTCCAGGAGTTGGTGATGGACAGGGAGGCCTGGCGTGCTGCGATTCATGGGGTCGCAAAGAGTCGGACACGACTGAGCGACTGATCTGATCTGATCTGGATGGGAGAGGGTAAACAAGGAATGTAACAATTCTTACGAAAGGTGCCAGGATCCCTTTTAAAATGGGAACTCTGTGGAAAATAGAACTTAAGTGCTTGGGGGAGAAAGTGGTAACCTTTTTATTGTCTGGCTCCAAGGTCTCCAAGAACACAGTTAATGTTTTCTGTTAGATAAAATGTAGGGTGGGTGATTTGGAGGAGGGGAGAGGTGTGCAGGATGGAGAAGACTCAGAGATTCAACAGCACTTCTCAAAGTGTGATCAATAGAACTCTAGGGGTCCCTGATACCTTTCAAGGGTCTGAAAAGTCTAGATCATTTACAAAATAATACTTAGATGCTGTTTGTTTTTATTGGTACAAAAGCAGCAGTGGGTAAACTGCTGGTGCCTTAGCGTGGATCCAGCCAATGGCAACAAGCATTTTTAAACTAATTTCATTTAAGAATATCTTTCATGAAGCAATGAAAAGTTGCTAATTTTTTCAAATCTTGATTCTTTAGTATATTTCTCCCTTTCTGAATATATATCTGGGAATGGTTATGCTATGCTATGCTAAGTCACTTCAGTCGTGTCCGACTTTGTGTGACCCCACAGACGGCAGCCCACCAGGCTCCCCCGTCCCCGGGATTCTCCAGGCAAGAACACTGGAGTGGGTTGCCATTTCCTTCTCCAATGCATGAAAGTGAAAAGAGAAAGTGAAGTCGCTCAGTCATGTCCAACTCTTAGCGACCCCATGGACTGCAGCCTACCGGGCTCCTCTGTCCATGGGATTTTCCAGGCAAGAGTACTGGAGTGGGGTGCCATTGCCTTCTCCACTGGGAATGGCTAGATTTTCTTTATAAACTTCCACCAGAAAACAAAAACAAAACTGTTACGATAGAATGAAGAAACAGCTATAAGAATCCACCTCTTTCTATTATAAAGACATTAATAAGTTTTCAAGAATGTAAAATAATGCTACATTCCATATGCTATAGAGCTGCTGAGCTGTAATACAGAAGCCACAGTTATATGTGACTGATTATATTTAAATTTGTTAAATTGATGATAAATTAATCTGTTTCCCAGTCTCACTAGGCTTACTTTAAGCGCTCCACGGCCACAATGCACCTAGTGAAGTGAAAGTCGCTCAGTCGTGTCCAGCTCTTTGCGACCCCATGGACTATACAGTCCATGGAATTCTTCAGGCCAGAATACTGGAGTGGGTAGCCTTTCCCTTCTCCAGGTGATCTTTCCAAACCAGGGATTGAACCCAGGTCTCCCACATTGCAGGCGGCTTCTTTACCAGCTGAGCTGTCACAGAAGTCCCCACGATGTACCTAGAGGCTACCATGCTAGCACAGAAAGCAATTCTGTTATCACAAGCCCTGTTGGGCAGCACTGTTATAGAGCATGCAGTTGACCCCTGAACAACTAGATGGATTAGAGGTGTCAACCCCACTGCAGTGGAAAATCTGAGTATAATTTATAGTCAGCCCTTCTTGTACCATGGTTCTTCTGTATTTGTGGCTCCTAATTTGTGGATTCAACCAACTGCAAATTCTGTGGTACTGTAATATTTATGGTGGAAAAAAAAATCTGTATAAGTGTCTTCACACAGTGCAAACCCATATTTTCAAGAGTCAGCTGTATATGTAAATATGACTTTTGGGTCTGTGTGTCTCTATACTAAAAGCAAGTTTTTAAGAGAAAAAGCCTGAAATGTGTATCTGTTAGAAAGTATGAAACAACATTATTTCCATATAACTGGTCTCTGTTTTCTCCAAATTCACTTCCTTTGAGTTCTTGGACTCTCAGATTCTCACTTTCATGGGCACTCAGACCAAGAATCAGAGGAAGCAGGCATCTTTGCTTTACTCCACAGCCCACAGGGTATCAACCTCAGAGTGTCCATATGCAATAAAGTCAGGAGTTAGAGTCCCTGGAAACAAGTGACCCATCTGCCAGTAGAGCTCTAATGCAGATGGGGGTGGGCAGTGGAGAAAAAGCCAGAAAACATTTCTTTTCAGCATGAATTCAAGTAACCTCCTCAACTGAACCAACCTGATAGCACATTTGCCCCCTAATACAGTCACCTCTTCTATGGCCAAAGTCTTCAATATTTTCAAATGCATTTCTGATAATAAGTCTCTAGCCTGGAGTTTGCAAGCTTGTTAGAAACTGGGATGAGAGATTGCCTGCTAGCAGACGCCAATGCTTTACTTTCCCAATATTTTCTCTTCCTGTGATAACAACCATCATCATTCTCTTTTTAGGAGACAGAAACCCATGCACAGAAATTTGTGTGCTGTTATTTGCAAGGTAACGATATTTGAGTATTTGCTTTCACGCTGGTGTTAATTAGTTCACAGCGTATTTAAGTCTGGGAATGACACAAGTCAGCTGACATCTCGGAAGGGCATCTTTTACATAGCTACGTTATGTTCTGACAAAACCCAAGCAGCCTTGCCAAGACACCAATGGTGCCTGGTAAACACGGTTTTGGCAAAGAGTGCAGAGGGATTTTTCTCAACTGGCAACCCGGCAAATGCAGGTTTACAGATGTGCCACCCTTGGTTAATTAGCGACAGGGTTGGCTTTTAATTTAATTTGAAGCAACGTGAGGGAAAAAAAATCAGGGGGAGAGAAGTGGATAAACAAGCCCACTGGTCTCACTGCTGGAGGAATGTAGTTACACAAGCATGAATGATCCATCCCACAAAGAGCTTGACGGATGTGGTTGCTTCTGAAACACAAGAACATCTGGCTACACTGCACAGCTGAGGGGGAAAAAAAGAAGGGTCCAAATTCATGGACACATTTCTGTCAGAGACATCCGGCAAACAGATGGCTCTGGTTCCAAATAAAGTCTCGTAGATGTGCTGAGAGGTTTTTGAAAACTCATGTGTTCACAAACACATTCTCTTTACCCCTTTATTTCCAGCTCAGTAACTTGTCATCAGCTCTTCTCTACTGGCTATCTTCAGAGCAAAGACAGAGGACTGGAGAGGGTCCGAATTATATTCTCCGCCGAATCTAGCTCTGCTGTGATGGGGAAGAACAGTACATCCCAATGGCAGATCTCAGTCTAGGCTACAACCTACCATTATGAGAATGAAAACTTTCCACTTCAGTAATAGGCTGGGGCTTCCCTGGTTGCTCAGATGGTAAAGAATCCACCTGTAGTGCAGAAGACCCAGGTTCGATCCCTGGGTTGGGAAGATCCCCCAGAGAAGAGAATGGCTACCCACTCCAGTAGTCTTGCCTGGAAAATTCCATGGACAGAGGAGTCTGGCAGGCTATAGTCCATGGGGTCGCAAAGAGTTGGACATGACTGAATGACTACCAAACATGATAGGTTAATATATTGTAATGGCCACAGTAATTGAACACGTGTGCCAGAGCCTGGATGAAGTGCCCGTTTTATCTCATGTAATCTCTGGTGCAGCTTTTTATAGTGGTTTATATTATGACCACAAGTTTTAAAATAAGGAAATTCAGGTACATATCTGAAGTCATCAAACTCATTTGTGGCAAATATAACATTCTTTCTTAGGTCCCTCTTGGTGAAAGAATGGATTCTAAATCACTTTCCTGCTTATGAATATTTTAGGGAAATGAAGCACTTTTTGTTGGAGGTGGGCAAGTCTCAGGCAATGGGAAGATGAGACATATCACTCAGAACAGTGAATTGCTATAGTCTCCTGAATAGAGAATAATATACTGTTTGGCAAATACATCGAAAGCCTGCAATTTGAGAGGGATTTTTTTCTTTCTGCTGTGATCTGCTCCTTGTCCAGATGATCCTTTCAGTCTGGAAGGGGATGGAGGGGACAGAGTGCAGCAGCAAAGACTTCTTCAAAGCACAGTGGAAATCAGCAGTTGCTGGAAGACTTGCAGCCTACGATGGGTATGACCAGCACCCCAGGGGCTCACACATTGCCCCCTTCACCTGCTCCTAACTGAAACGAAACAAGAACAGGGGGAATCCTGACAAAAAGGAAACATCCCTAGATTTACTTACTCTCTTTCTCATAGGGGTTCATGAATGTCCACAAACATCAATACCATCCATGCAGACACGATATAAGAGAAAGTCAAACAGATAGCTAGTGGGAAGTTGCTATGAAACACAGGGAGCTCAGCCTGGTGCTCTGTGATGACCTAGAGGGGTGGAATGGGGAGGTGGGAGGGAAGCTCAAGAAGGAGGAGACATGTGTATACTTACAGTTGATTCAAGTTGTTATATGGCAGAAATCAAAACAACATATAGCCATCATTCTCCAGTTAAAATAAAAAAAAAATACCTTGTACTCTGATATATAACAATGTCAGCAATCCTATAGTTCTTAAAATTAGAAAGACACTGGCAACTGGTGATGCTGAAGCAACATACACTTTTGGTAAGTATGACTCCAGTGATCTACTTATTTCATTCACCAAAGAGGATCTGGTAATAAGAATTTCCACAGAAAACTGGTACAGACACTATGGAGAACAGTGTGGAGATTCCTTAAAAAACTGGAAATAGAACTGCCATATGACCCAGCAATCCCACTGCTGGGTATACACACCGAGGATACCAGAATTGAAAGAGATACATGTACCCTGATGTTCACTGCAGCACTGTTTACAATAGCTAGGACATGGAAGCAACCTAGATGTCCATCAGCAGACAAATGGATAAGAAAGTTGTGGTCTGATGTATAGAACAGTCTTGTGGACTCTGGGAACGGGAGAGGGTGGGATGATTTGGGAGAATAGCATTGAAATATGTATATCATATCATATCTGAAATGAGTCGCCAGTCCAGTTACGATGCCTGATAACAGATGCCTGGGGCTGGTGCACTGGGACGACCCAGAGGGATGGTATGGGGAGGGAGGAGGGAGGAGGGTTCAGGATGGGGAACACGTATATACTTGTGGCGGATTTATTTTGATGTATGGCAAAAGCAATACAATATTGTAAAGTTAAGCAAAATAAAATTTAATTAAAAAAAAAGAAAGTTGTGGTATATGTACACAATGGAATATCACTCAGCTATAAAAAAAAAAAAGAATGCATTTGAGTCAGTTCTAATGAGGTGGATGAAACTGGAACCTATTATACAGAGTAAAGTAAGTCAGAAAGAGAAACACCAATACAGTATATTAATGCACATATATATATATAGAATTTAGAAAAACGGTAACAATGATCCTATATGCAAGACAGCAAAAGACACACAAATGTAAAGAACAGACTTTTGAACTACGAGGGAGAAGGCAAGGCTGGGATGATATGAGAGACTAGCACTAAAACATGTATATTACCACATGTAAAAAAAATTTGATGTATGAAGCAGGGCACTCGAAGCCGGTACTTTGGAACAAACCAGAGGGATGAGGAGGGAGGTGGAAGCAGGTTCTGGATGTGGGGGATAACATGTGCACCATGGCTGATTTTTTGTTGATGTGTGGCAAGGGGCCACCACAGTGTTGTGAAGTGATCGTCTCCAATTAAAATAAATAAATAAATTTTTAATAAAAGAACTTTCTATAGGGGGAAGAAAAGCTTAAAAAGGCAAGAGAGATGTTATTAATAGTATTATTGCATTATGTATGTCATAAATTTTTGAGACACAGACTTGTGTCCTAAACTGATAGTGGAATCTACATACGGCAAAAGAATAATTTGCGTGTTTTCAGACTTCTGAGACAGTAAAAAAAAAAAAAAAGAATCCACAGTGTAATTTGGTTTGGTTTTCAGATGTCTGCAGCTCCTTTGATCCATAGAATGGCAGCAGACAAAGATTTTTAGAAGACTTCGATTTTAGGTCATAGAAGACAATTTCGCTGTAAGAAAAAGACTTTATTCTTCCCAGGTTCATTTCATCATACACGTAACAATACATGTGAAGATAGCAAAATGCCTTATACATTTATAGGATGTGAACTCAGAATGCAGGTTATGTAGCTTGTTGAGCATGTTTACAATTGTTACTTCTATTTCTGTCTTCACTTCAGAGTGGGTCTAGGAGCTCCTGCTGATTACCATGGAGCCCATAGCAAGCTTGATGTTGGGAAAAACTCATACAAGAGAAAAATGAGTAGGGGCCTCCTTACTGCCCCTGACACCAGGAGGAATGTCAGACTGGTTTTTCTTTTTACGATTTTTTTTTGATGTGGACTACTTTTAAAGTCTTTATTGAATTTGTTACAATATTGCTTCTGTCTTATGTTTTTGTTTTTTGGCTGCTAGGCATGCAGGATCTTAGCTCCCCAATCAGGCATCGAACTCACGCCTTCTGCATTGGAAGGCGAAATCCCAAACCCTGGTCCCCCAGGGAAGTCCCATGAAGTGGAGTTTTTGGCACAGAAAAAGGCGCACTCCCCTTTGAAAATGAGGAGGTCATTAACTGCAAAAACAAAGCAAAACAAAACAAGACAAAAGCCCCATAGCTTCAAATAAACTTCAGTTTGTGGAAGGGCTCTGGGTGGGGGATGGCGATACTACTACTGATGGTAATAACTGGTAACATTTAGCAAATGTTTCTGTATGTTCCAGGCAATGTGTTTCAACCTTTTACGGACATTAGCTCATTACAGTAACCCTATCCAGTAAGTTCTATAATTATTCTCACTTTACCAACAAAGGTTCGCCTAGTCAAGGCTATGGTCTTTCCTGTGGTCATGTATGGATGTGAGAGCTGGACTGTGAAGAAGGCTGAGCGCCGAAGAATTGATGCTTTTGAACTGTGGTGTTGGAGAAGACTCTTGAGAGTCCCTTGGACTGCAAGAAGATCCAACCAGTCCATTCTGAAGGAGATCAATCCTGGAATTTCTTTAGAAGGAATGATGCTAAAGCTGAAACTCCAGTATTTTGGCCACCTCATGCGAAGAGTTGACTCATTGGAGAAGACTCTGATGCTGGGAGGGATTGAGGGCAGGAGGAGAAGGGGACGACAGAGAATGAGATGGCTGGATGGCATCACTGACTCGATGGATGCGAGTCTGAGTGACCTCCGGGAGCTGGTGATGGACAGGGAGGCCTGGCGTGCTGCGGTTCATGGGGTCGCAAAGAGTCAGACACGACTGAGCGACTGATCTGATCTGATCATTTGAGGTGACTGAAGTCTAGAGGTGAAAAAGAGAGTAAGTCTTGTCAAAACCAAGCTCAAAAATGATCGAATCTGGGTTCAAATTCAGGTCCATTTGAATGTCAGAGCCCTTTATTTCATTTTTAATTTTCCAATGAATGTATGAGGGACCTAGGAGTAGAATGGACATATAGTTACACGTCTGCTCTGGGGCATATTTGAAAGTGAAAGAGGTGCTATTGGTAATTCTACTGGGACAACAGGGTGAGCTAGGGCATATGACCACGGTACTGAGGAAGGGAGCTGACATGAGATGGACACTGGCCTAAGAGATGAAATGGCAGATCTGGATCCAGCTGGATATGAATATATGAATATCAACTCAACCCAGAGTTAGCAGGAAATTTTTCAAGAGAGGCCACTATTCCAATGTAGGCCACTTTCTCATCTGCCGAGATGAATACCTGCTTAGAAAGTTAGCATCTGTTGAAGGCAATAGCACCCCACCCCAGTACTTTTGCCTGGAGAATCCCATGGACGGAGGATCCTGGTAGGCTCCAGTCCATGGGGTCGCTGAGAGTTGGACACGACTGAGCGACTTCACTTTCACTTTTCACTTTCATGCATTGGAGAAGGAAATGGCAACCCACTCCAGTGTTCTTGCCTGGAGAATCCCAGGGACAGTGGAGCCTGGTGGACTGCCGTCTATGGGGTTGCACAGAGTCGGACACGACTGAAGCGACAGCAGCAGCAGCAGCAGCAGCTGAGTTTTTAACACCTTTCTCTTAGTTTCATTTTTGCTGTCACAAGCATTTTTTAAAAATCAAGAACATTCTGCTTTCAAAGTATTTATTGCCTTTTCTAGTTCAAGTGAAGTGAAAGTTGTTCAGTCATGTCTGACTTTTTGTGACCCCATGGACTATACAGTCCATGGAATTCTCCAGGCCAGAATACTGGAGTGGGTAGCCTTTCCCTTCTCCAGGGGATCTTCCCAATCCAGGGGTTGAACCCAGGTCTCCCACATTGCAGGAGGATTCTTTACCAGCTGAGCCACAGGGAAGCTAAAGAATACTGGAGAGGGTAGCCTATCCCTTCTCCAGCAAATCTTCCCTGACCCAGGAATCAAATCAGGGTCTCCTGCATTTTAGGCAGATTATTTATCAACTGAGCTGTCAGGGAAGCCCCTTTCTAGCTCAGGTTGTCATTAAAATAAGTTGCTTTATTTAGAGACACTAAAACAGAATTACAGAATCTTTGCACCCAAATGACCATTTTCAAATGGGTTGATTTGGTGTTTAAAGTTTCAGCTCTAATGAAAATGTGCTCACAGCACTTGGCTTACACTCCTAGTTATCCCAGTGCACAGGAAGCAGACGTTGGGGGAAATATCAAATAGAGCAGTATCAACTTTAGCTGCTCTCTGTTCACGCATTGCCTGCCTCGAGGTGCGGTGCACACATAATAGCTGCTCTTTTAAGCACAGCCCCAATATCAGAACGTCTGATCACATATGATACAGTAGACCCACTGCCCTTTTGTTTTTTCCCTGAAGTTTTGCTCTACTTTCTGGCACTTTCTTCCTCCCTCTCTTTACCTGCTTTTCTCTCTTTTCTACCTTTTCTCCTGCCCGACTCAAGGCTGTCCTTGCCCCCTGGGTTTCACTATTGGCTTGCTTTTCCCTGATTTTTTCTCTATTCATTGTGTCATTTGACAATCTCATCTGTTTTCATGGTTGCGATCAATGTTTCCACGTGGTTCAAGCCTTCCAGATCTTTACTTCCAGCTCCAGCATTCCCTCTCTCCCAGACTTTGAAATCCTATCTGTCTAAAACTTCTTCTCAAGATAGCAATTCTGGTATCTCAAATACAATTCATCCAAGCTGGTCTCCCCAACATTCTCTCCAAAGCACAGACACAAGTTTTCAGTTTTCCCCTCTCCCAAGCATATTCCTCCCTTAAATTTCCTCTGTGAATTATGAATTACTTAGCTTCTCAATCTTTGCATTCTTTTCTTTTTCCCATCTAAAATAAAATTGGTTGACAGATTTTTCCCAGGGCTATTACTTCAATACATTTCAGATATATCCATTTCTAGATAGGCTTGTTCAAAGTCTTAACTACTCACCAAAAATGTGCTAACCGGTCTCCCAAACTCAGTTTCTCATTTACTCATATTTATCCTGTGTAACAGTAAGATTAAACATCATAAAGAACAGTTTGGATCATATAACCTCTTTGTTCAAGCTTCAGTGCAAACAAATTAATCTGTGCTGTTGTTCAGCCACTCAGTCATGTCCGACTCCTTGTGACCCAATGAAGATTTGGTGTTACCAATCTTTTTTGTTTGTATCATTCTGGTGTCATGAAATATAATCAGATTGTGGTTTGAATTTGCTTTCCTCTGATGACAATTAAGTTGAACATCTTTCGTAAATGGCCATTTGCATACTATTGCGGCATTCAGGATTTTTCCCCATGAGATTGTTTACCCTTTTCTTGTTGGTTTGCTGGAATTCTTTACATATTTTGAGATTAAGTCCTTTAGTCAAATACATGAATTGCAAATATTTTCTCCCACTCTGTGGCTGGCTTAGCACACTCTTAAGGAAGTGAACTTCTTTTTCTGCCTCTTTGATGTTCTGGTTCAAGGACCATATCATTCAGGAAACATATCTGAATTTGGCAGATTGTACCTTGAGTCACAGCTGCTTCTCAGTGCTTCCTGAGTTACATGATGAGAAAGATGTGTCAGGCTCCATAGTAACTGGCAACCATCCCAGAACTACTTGCCCTCATGCCTTTTGGGAAGTAATTATTCTGGGTCACATAGACATATGTAACACATAAAGTTTGGAGTAAACTGAGTGGGCACTTGGTTCAGGATATCTGAATTGGGTACCTCTGAGTCCCAGCATCTCTTATATATTAGGTTTGGGCCTGATAAGGGAGACTGAGTTGGGGCTTCATGCCTTTTTTCAATATATACAACTTCGTTTTCATCTTTCTTTTATAAAAAGAGGCTTGCATAAAATTGCAAAAATTGAAACTGTGCTTGCAAACCTAAATCTTGTTCAACCATTTAACACAGTGCTTATTGAACAATGGATTTTCATGTGTAGTTGCCAGGTTAAGCTGTATTTAATCGGTGAGAACACTGAAGCCTGGAAAAGCTAACTGATGTAGTAGTGAGTTTATAGACTGGACTTGGAATTACCTGCCAATGCAGCAGATGCAGGAGACTTGGGTTCGATTCCTAGTCAGGAAGATCCCCTAGAGAAGGGATGTCAACCCACACCATTATTTCTTGCCTGGGAAATCCCATGGACAGAGGAGCCTGGCAGGCTACAGTCAAAAGAGGGTTGCAAAAGAGTCAGACATGACTGAGAAACCAAACCAAACAATAACAATATCCGTCGTTGCAGGGCATCCACGGCTTCAGTGACCACTTCGACATGCTAGCTTTGTCCAGATTCATGCAGGTATAACAGGCAAAGCCCTACTTCAGGACTGGACTGTATCTCTTCCTGTCCTGGGACTTCTCTGATGCCAAAGTAGGAAACCCCTCGTGGGAACCCACTTCACACTCATACACGTGGGAGCCAGGAGGGCAGAGGAGTTAACAGGTGTGAGTATGAGGTGCCAGTGGTTAAAAGGTTTTGCTCTTCTGGACTTGGATGGGCAGTTTGAGATGCATTTCATCATGCTTCTGTGATGCTACTGGGATGGAAGTCTAGTTACCCTCTCTGGCTTCCCCTGTGGCTCAGCTGGTAAAGAATCTGCCTGCAATGTGGGAGACCTAGGTTCAATCCCTGGGTTGGGAAGATCCCCTGGAGAAGGCAACGGCTACCCACTCCAGTATTCTGTCCTGGAGAATTCTGTGGACTGTATAGTCCATGGGGTCACAAAGAGTCAGACATGACTGGCTGACTTTCACTTTCACTTTTCTCTGGTAGCCAACTTAGTAACACTTCCTTGTACTGACTTTCTTCTTTCCTATTTCATCCCCTCTGCCCTGCACACTTGCTCTTTACCATCATATTCCTCAATAGACTGCCTCAGCTACCTCACGTAAGACGTGATCTCAGTTCTGCTTTCAGGAAAACCCAGACTAAGATACATAGGTATTAAGCTAGGACCAGATCCAGCTTTGGACTGTGGCTATGTAACTTTAAAACGTATTTCTGTGTCAGTTTCTACTGTACAACATTGTAAAACAATTATACTCCAATTAAAAATTAACATACAATAATAAATATACTGTGTATTTTATTATTTTTTTTAAAAAGACTGCATGATAGGATTAAAATTTTTATGATCTAATTTAAAATAAAAGCCAACTTAATTTTTTGGGAAAAAATGCATCTCCGTGATCCTCCACCTCAGAGATTTAGAGTACTGCATTTTATTATCTCTTTAATCAACATCACATCTAGAAGAAGAATTGCAAACAAAGAATTTTTACTGGCTACTATGACTTCTTTGAAAAAGTGAAAGTGTTAGTTGCTCAGTCATGTTTGACTCTGTGCAACCCCATGGACTGTAGCCCACCATGCTCCTCTATCCATGGAATTCTCCAGGTAAGAATATTGGAGTGGGTAGCCATTCCCCTCTCCAGGGGATCTTCCCAACCCAGGGATGGAACCCAGGTCTTCCACATTGCAGGCAGGTTCTTTACCATCTGAGCAACCAGGGAAGTGCATGACTTCTTTACCTAAAAATAAATAAATAAATAACTATTGTCCAGAAAATTTAGAAGCAAATATGATATCCACGTGTATATTGCTCTTTAAATGTTTTTTTCCCAGAGCTGAGTCTATGGAAAAAGAAAAGATTGTGGCATTAAGTGCAGACTTGGACTGTTAAGGTTGTGGGTTTAAAAGTCCATGGTTAACTGTGATGAATAGTGCTAAACTTACATATTAAGCTATCATCATTGAGGAAGAGGCACCCCAGAACACACACTTTGTCTCCAGCTTGTGCCAGACACTGTCTTATGCAATTTGCTCACATGCTGTGGGCCCCTGCAGGCACCCCTAAAAATGATATCAGTAATAACATATTTATAATAATTACAGCTATCCTTTATGAAATATGAGCCAAGCACCATTCAAAACATTTAAAACCATACATTACTTAATACTCACAACAACCTTATGAGGAAGCACTCTTATTATTCCCATTTGTCAGGCAACAAGATGAAGGCTTTGACAGTTGCTGTAACTCACCTAAAGTCACAGAGCTGGTGAAGGATAGAGACAGAAAATGGGTCCTGGTCTGTAAGTCACGTATGGATGTGAGAGTTGGACTGCGAAGAAAGCTGAACATCGAAGAATTGATGCTTTTGAACTGTGGTGCTAGAGAAGACTCTTGCAAGTCCCTTGGACTACAAGGAGATCCAACCAGTCCATCCTAAAGGAGACCAGTCGTGGGTGTTCATTGGAAGGATTGATGCTGAGGCTGAAACTCCAATACTTGGGCCACCTCATGTGAAGAGCTGACTCACTGGAAAAAACCCTGATGTTGGGAGGGATTGAAGGCAGGAGGGGAAGGGGATGACAGAGGATGAGATGACTGGATGGCATCACCGACTTGATGGACATGAGTTTGAGTGAACTCTGTGAGTTGGTGATGGACAGGGAGGCCTGGCATGCTGTGATTCATGGGGTCGCAAAGAGTCGGACACAACTGAGCAACTGAACTGAACTGAACTGTAAGTCATTACCCTCCGTTCTTAAGTCCAAGGACTTCTGGAACTCCAGCTCTCCCTCTCCAGGTGGAGCCCCAGATATTAGCCATTCCCATCTCAGATCTTCTATGCTAACACATTTAAGGTATGCTCTGTGCTGCAAAACTCTTTTCCTCATCTCCCTAATCACCTAAGTCTGGGTCAATTTTGCCATTCACCGCTCAATATTTCCTGGGAGTCTCAACTGTTCTCCAGAATGCCTCATCCTCTGAAATATCACTCTCATCAGTGTTTGGTGAAAAGCTGCTGAATATATGGGCAAACAGATTTTCATTCATTGTATGTAAATGGATTTTAAGCACAGTTCTTTTTATAATAAAAATATCTTCACCACGGGGAAGCCCAAGGTTTGCCCTTGAATGTTTTTACATTGGTTCATGCTCAGGTTTCCTGAGAATCTGTCCCCATTTCTAAGAACTTCTATTGTGTTATGTCATAGACAATCTCAAATATAAACTTTTATTTGCAAAGAAAGCATTCCTGGCTATTTTCTTGTGAAAATGCTTTGTGGTTTTATTTAAAACTTCTCTATTGCAAGAGACATTTTCAAGCCCCAAAGAATGCTGACCTTTATGCAAGTATGTTAAAGAGATACATTAATACACACTTCCTTCATTTACCACTTTTTCCTAGCACAACAAAATGCATGTTTTCTTTAAATAAGCGTTTTAATTTTAGAAAAGTTTTAAGTGTGCATAAAAATTGTGAAGATCATGCAGAGAGTTCGTGTATACCTCATCTTCAGTTTCTCCTATAACATCTAACACTAGGATGGTACGTTTGTTATATTAACGGGCCAATATAGATAGGTACACAATTATTAACTGCAGTCCATACACTATTCATATTTTCTTAGTTTTTTTGTCTAATCTCCTTTTTTGTTCTAAGATCTCATCCAGGACACCACATTACATTTAGTTATCTCCTTACTTTCCTCCTGACTGTGGCAGTCTCTCATGCTTACTTTGGTTTTGATTACCCTTTGACAGTTTTGGAGGATACTGCTCGGGTAGGTAAGCTGTCTGTCCACTGGGACTTGCTTGGTGCTTTCATCATGTTTAGACTAGGGTTAGGGGTCTGGATGGTAGACCATGGATGGTAGACCAACACATCATACCAAGTGCGTGTACCATCGGCATGAATTATTGTTGCTCATTCTGATCTTGATCATCTGCTTGAACCATGATCCTCAGGTTTCTCCACTGTAAAGTTACTCTTTCTTCTTTGTATTCTCTGTTCTTTGGAAGAAAGTCACCACACGTTCCCCATTAAACTGAAGAATTGGTGAGTTACACACTCCCTCATTTATGGTAGAGTATTTAAATAACTTCTTTGAAATTCTTCTGCATGGAGAAGGTACCTCTTCTTCCCCATCTACTTATTTCTTGAATCATATATTGGTATCAGGCTGGATTCATGGATATTATCTTATACTTTGGGTTATGATCTAATGCTATTTTGTGGTTCAAAGTGTTCCAGCTTTGGTCTCTGAGAGCTCTTTCTGTCAGTGCCTCTGTCCCTTTAGCACAGTCTCGTTGTTGGGAGGTACTTTTTATTTCTTTGTTTTGCTTTTAGCCCGGCTTTACTTTCTGGCACTATAAGATGCTTCAGGCTCATCATTTCACCATGGGTCCCCAGTCCTAGAAATAACCATTTCTTCAAGGAGCCTGGGTTCTCTTTATTGAATAGTATTAACTGTGGGTTACTAACTGGATGCTAACTATGCCTGCTGCTACTGGATGCTTGGGACCCCTCGTGCCAGAATATTTAAGTTTACAAACTAATACTTGTAGATCGACATATCTATTGCCAAAAAGTTAGTTCAGGGTTTTTGTAAGATGTTATGGAAAAATCTGAGTGAACTTTTTGGCCAACCCAATATAAACATTTCTACCTGTAGCCATCTGTATCAATAATAAGCTTTACATGAGTCTATAAGGATGTCTCCAACTCTAATCCATTACTGCACGGATCATTCTAGCCTCTCCCCCTTGTTTACCTATTAACTCCTACTCCCACAGTGAGGAAACCTGGCTACTACCATCTGCCAACCATTTACTTCATTGTTCAATTCCAGTACACATGTATAATAACATCAGAACCGTTAACCGTTACCACCTGGGAAACTACTTAATCATCTAGAGGGTGGTACAATGCCATGCGTTTGAAATTGATGTATGAAATACAATTCTAAAGATATCTGTCCATGCTTTGCTTGTTTATTTCTTCCTATTGATTTCTGCCTTTGGTCCACCTTTAAAAGGAATAAAAGCTTCAGACCAGAATAAGCCATAAGTTATCTAGAAAAGGCTTAAGAACGAGTGAAAATGAAACCCACAAACACAAATAGAGAATTGGTGCAGCAGGGCTGTGAGAAGAGTCAGTGCAGTTCCAGACATGGCTTTGACAAGCCCAGTACAGACAGGAGCATTGCTGGCTGATGATCAGAGGACAAAGGTGACATTGATTGACACACTATCTGAAAGCTGGTGACCAGCAACAACTGCCTGTTGCTTCCTTTTTCAGATATATGGGCTTCAGAGAGAAGCCTGACCCTTTTGATTGCTTGCTGCTGTTGAAGTCATGTCCGACGTTTTTGCGACCCCATGAACTGTACCCACCAGGCTCCTCTGTCCATGGGATTTCCCCAGGCAAGAATACTGGAGTGGATCACCATTTCCTCCTCCAAGGGATCTTCCTGATCCAGGGATCAAACCCACACCTTGCATTCCTATATTGGCAGGCAGATTCTTTACCACTGAGCCACCAGGGAAGCCCATCACTTTTGACTGCTGCTGCTGCTGCTGCTGCTAAGTCACTTCAGTCGTGTCCGACTCTGTGAGACCCCATAGACGGCAGCCCAACAGGCTCCCCCATCCCTGGGATTCTCCAGGCAAGAACACTGGAGTGGGTTGCCATTTCCTTCTCCAGTGCATGAAAGTGAAAAGTGAAAGTGAAGTTGCTCAGTCGTGTCCAACCCTCAGCGACCCCATGGACCGCAGCCCACCAGGGTCCTCCATCCATGGGATTTTCCAGGCAAGAGTACTGGGATGGGGTGCCATTGCCTTCCCCATTTGACTGCTAGATGAAGTTAAATGTAGATGAGAAAACTAAAGGTGCTTTTTTTTTCCTGAGACTTGATTTTTCAGAACAGTTTTAGGTTCACAGCAAAATTGTGTACAAAGTACACAGAGTCTCCGTATGCCTCCTGCCCCACCTCCCCAACAATCTCCCTCATTGCCACCACAGGGCACCACAGTTATATATTTGTTCAAATCAGTGAACCTACAATGACACAGCATTATCACTCAGAGCCCACAGTTTACATTACGGTTCACTCATTCTGTGGCACGTTCTGTGGGTTTGACAAACACATAATGACATGTAGCTCAGCTGGTAAATCATCTGCCTGCAATGCAGGAGACCTGGGTTCGATTCCTGGGTCGGGAAGATCCCCTGGAGAAGGAAACGGCAACCCACTCCAATATTCTTGCCTGGAGAATCCCATGGACAGAGGAGCCTAACAGGCTACAGTCTATGGGGTCACAAGAGTCAGACACAACTTAGCGACTACACCACCACCACCATTATAATACCATACAGAGTAGTTTCACTGCCCTAAAACCCCTCTGGGTTCTGCCTATCCATCTCCACTTCCCCTTTAATACTTGGCAACCATGGATGTTTTTGTGTGTCCATAGTTTTGCCCTTCCAGAATGTCATATAGCTGGAATTGCACATCTGTAGCCTTTTCAGGCTGGCTTCTTTCACTTCAAAATATACCTTTACATTTTATGCGTGTTTTTTCAAGGCTTGATAGCGCGTGTCTTCTTAGAATTGAATACAGGGTTTTGTGTGGACGTATATTTTCAACTCATTTGGGTAAACACCAAGGAGCATAATTGCTGGATCGTATGGTGAGAGTATGTTTAGTTTTATAAAAAAACAAAAAACAAAATACCTGCCAAATTGTCTTCAAAAGTGGCTGTACCATTTTTTGTTTTTCCAACAACAGTGAATAAAAGTTTCTTTGGCAGCACTTGGTGCTATCAGTGTTCTGGATTTTCACTGTAGTAGGTCTGTAGTCATAATTTGTTTTAATTTGCAATTCACTAATGACACATGATATGGAACATCTTTTCCTAAGTGTATTTGCCATCTGTACAACTTTTTTTTTTTTTTTGGTGTGTGTCTGTTCAGATCTTTTGCCCATTTTTTAATTGAGTTGTTTTTTCACAGTAGAGTTTTAGGAGATCTGTTTATATTTTGGATAAAAGTCCTTTATCATATATATCTTTTGCAAATATTTTCTCCCAGTCTGTATCATAGTATCGTATCTTCTCACTCTCTTGAAAGTCTTTCCCAGATCATAATTTTTTCAGTTTTTAAGTTATCAATTGTATCTTTCATGGATCATGCCTTTGAAGTTGTATCTAAAATGTCATCATCAAACTTAAGGTCATCTAGATTTTTTCCTATGTTACTTGTAGGAGTTTTTTGATTTTGCGTTTCACATTTAGGTCTATGACTCACTTTATGTTAAATTTTGCAAGCAGTGTAAGATCTGTGTCTAGATTCCTTATTTTACACTCCTACATCCAGTTGTCCTAGCACCATTTTTGAAAAGAATATCTTTTCTCCATTGTGTTGCCTTTGCTCCTTTGTCAAAGATTGGTTGATTGTATTTATCTGGGATTACTTGGGCTCTCTATTTGTTCCATTGGTTTATTTGTCTATTCTTTCACCAATACCAAAACTTTACAGTAAGTCTTGAAGTTGAGTGGTGTTGGTCTTCCAATTTTGTTCTTCTCCTTCAATATAGGCTCATTTTTAGACTTCTTCCTTACTAATATAGGCAAAGGCACTCAATTCTAGCTTCTTTTTCCCTCTCATAGCTTCGATCTTTCTCACAGTGCTCACTTTGGGAATAGTAGGCAAAATGGCATTCTATTTTCTCTTTAATTTTTACCTTAAGGAAATTTGCTATCAGAGGCATTTCTTATTAATCCTCTGTCTCCTGAGAGAGGAAGAAGTGGTCTTTCTGTCTAGTTGTATGACTGGGAGTAGGGGTTGGAAGGAGGCCTCCTGGATGTTTCTGGAATTATTCTGGACACTTTTTTCCTGGAAGATACCTGGCAAAAAAGCCATTACTGACCAGTGAGGCTTGGTTTATTCACGGACCAGACTCTTTCCTGTGACCACCAGGAATGGGACAAATAGCTTTAAACACTGACTTGAGAAAAGTGCTTTTCTCAACATAGGGTTCAAAAATAAGGATATACTATGGCAAAATGATTTCATACACATAGGAAATCCTGGATTTTCTGCATTATATTTTTCTAATGTTGATCATACAGGAAAGAGTAAAATGTTTTTAAAAGTATAATATATATTGTTCTGATTAGAAAAAATAATCTTTCACATATTTAATAGTGTTCAAAATAGAAGGAAGAAAATAACTCAAAATGCTTGAGGCTAAAGCATGTACTTCAGATTGTCTTTGATTATATAAATGTAATTCATTTAATAATTCATATTTTGGAATACATTAATGCAAATGATGGTTTTAGATTGTCATCAAATTTTTAAATATGCAACATAAGACATTTTCATTTTTGTTGATTTTCCCAGATAAAATTGGACACTTCAGATATATGCATAGTTTCCCTCATGGAAAAGAATCTGAATTGTTTAAAGCAAAATAGAATTAAGAAAGTCAATCATATTGTACTTAAAATGAATAGTGCACTTCTGAGTATGAAAAGCTATTGAAACAGGTAAAGTAAGAAATGTTGTGCTTTATTTTCTAGCATATCTGGAATAGCATATTTTAGATATTCTATAAAATAAAGAATGTTTCAGGGATATTTGCAAGGTCCCCACACATGATCCTGGCTGTGGATAATGTATTTCCTGGTTTTGGGATTCATATACAGAAAGACTCTTTAAAGTATCTAATTACAAAGAGTGAAGAAGATCAGATAGAACAACTCTTCAAGAGCAGTGATCAACATCTACAAAGTCACTTGGGAGTATCTTTAAACATTGGCATAAGATGCACTTCCTACTTTTTACATAGCTTGTTAGTATTATTTGGAAAATTTCACCTCCCAATACTTTCTTACATAGCTTGTAAGTATTATTTGGAAAATTTCACCTCCCAATGCTTTCTGAGTCATGATCATCACGTGTATAATTATCCCCTGTAGCTGAAGAGTGTTCACACTCAAGTTTGTTGTTATTGTTTGTGGTGGTGTTCTTTTTTTCTTTTCTGTTGTTTCTGTATTTCTTGGTTTTGGTCCAGTCTTTGATTCCACCAAGTTTGTTTTAAACAATTTATTCTGGAATGCATCCTAGAAAAGTAACTGATCTGAAATTACTCTATAGTACTATTTCTCCCTCAGGTGAATCAAACACATCCCAAACTTATTTTGGAAACAGGGTTTTCACGTGTTGTTGTTTAGTCACTAAGTCATGTCCAACTCTTTTGTGATCCCATGGACTGTAGCCTGCCAGCCTCCTTAGTCCATGGGATTCTCCCGGCAAGAATATGGGGGAGGGTTGCCATTTCCTTCTCCAGGGGAATCTTCCTGACCCAGGGATTGAATTCAAAGTCTCCTGTGTTGGCAGGCAGATTCTTTACCACTGAGCTACAGGGAAGCCTAGGGTTTTTATAAAATGAATCAAATTAATACAAGATCTTCAGGATGAGCTCTACTGAAACATGACTGGTCTTCTTGTTCTGTTTTTTAAAAAAGGGAAATGTGGACATAGAGACATACACACACATAGGGAAGGTGATGTGAAGAAACAGGAAGAATGCCATATGAAGATGGAAGATTCTAGTGATCCATCTACATAATCCCTGGAATGCCAAAGATGGCCAGCCAGCCACTGGAACCTAGGAACAGTCAAAAAAGGGCTCATCTACAAGTTTCAGAGGGAATATTGCCTGGAGAATCCCAGGAACAGAGGAGCCTGGTGAGCTTCTGTCTATGGGGTCGCACAGAGTCGGACACGACTGAAGTGACTTAGCTGCAGCAGCAGCAGCATGGCCCTGCTATCACCTTGATTTCAAATTTTTAGCCCTCAGAACTGTGAGACAATAAATTTCTGTTTCTTCGAGTCAGCCAATTTTGTGGTACTTTGTAACTGTAACCCTAGTTGCTGCTGCTAAGTCGCTTCAGTCGTGCCCAACTCTGTGTAACCCCATAGACGGCAGCCCACCAGGCTCCCCCATCCCTGGGATTCTCTAGGCAAGAATACTGGAGTAGTAAATGAATGCAATTCATTTTCTGACTTCTCTTATTTCTGTTGAAAAGACTTTTATGTTAGTATTTTGAGGGTGCTGTATCATTTCTGTTTTATGATTTTCCTTTTGTCTTTGATTTTCAACAGTTTGACTCCAGTGGGCCTACACATGGTTTTCTCTACATGTGGGATCTCTTTGGGCCCCATTTTCTTTGACCTGTGTCTTGATGTATTTCATAGGTTTAGAAACATTCTTCAAAATATCTTTTCTAATAATATTTCCCACATTTATCTCTCTCTTCCATGTGGAATTTCAAATAAACATTGTTAGTCTTACCAACTTCCATATATCACATGTCATTTCCTGTATTTTAATTTCTTTTTCTCAATACTGCAATCTGGATATTTCCTATAGTTCTTTCTTCCAACTCACTAATCCTCTCTCTCTCTCCTATTCTCTTCAAAACTCATATTTTGAATGATCAATTTTAGGTTATTGTATGTTTTTAGTTCTGGACTTTCCATTTGATTCTTTATTGTATACTCCAATCCTCTTGTGATAGTTACTGTATATCCAAAAGTGCTATTATTGAATATATTAATCATAGTTATTTGAAAGTCTGGCTCAGATAAAAATTGTAGTATCTGCATCATCACAGATCTGTTTTATTGTGTAAATTTTCTGTTGGCTTTCTGTCATTTGGTCTGATTTACTGGCAAGTCTGGTAATTTCAGATTGTCTGCCAGACGTTGTATATGAAAAATTATAGGTGCTCTGGTTGAAGTTATCTTCCTCCAGAGAGGAGTTAGTCACCTTCTGGCAGCAAATAGATATGAGAAAACCAGTTGAATACAATCAGGCATTAAGATTATTCAAGGCTATGTTTCAGCTTTGTGGTGTTTTGCTATTTCTAATTTACTCTTACTCTTACAGTGCAGTCCTCCAGAGGTCTCAACAGAAAGCCTGAGGTTTCGCTAAAACCTTCATGAAAAAATTCTAAGTTTTGTCCCTTCAGAACTTTAAGTCAGGCAAATCTTCAACCTGCTTCATAGCTTATCAGCTGGTTTTGCTCAATTTCTTGACCTCTTGCCCCCAGGTCTAGAGAGTCAAGAACTGGGAAATTTCTTGAGAGAAAACTGAATACAGAATATAGAGCCAATTTCTCTGTGCTGCTTCTCCCTGCAGGATCTTTGATTTCTTGAACATTGGAGCCTATTTTTGTCTCTCTGGGCTAGTGAACCTACCATAGATACTAGGATTTCTACTTAGGCTCTAGGCTTTTCCACATATATGAACAAGTGGAAAATATTTGTTGAATATAGGACTCAACTGAGTGACATTTTCTTTTCTCTAAGATGTTAGCCCATAAAATCTGTTATCCTTAGTTGATCTCTAGTGTTGTCAAATAGCTGTCTTGTTAAATATATATTATTAAATCCCATTTTTACCTGTTATTCTCTAGGGTTTTTTTTTTTCCCCTGACACTTTTATTTTTAATGCAGAAACCCACATGTTAAATATCTGTATTTCATCTATTTTTATTTCCTCTTCTCTGTATCTGTATCTTTTCTACCACTTCCATCATTTTCCCTATGATCTTCATTCTTTCAGTGTATAAAAATAATCTAATTATGAAAATAAGCATCAGATTGATATGATGATATTAATATATGTTTAAAAATGTAATAGCCATAAATGTTGAATAAACTTAAAAAGAAAGTCATCATTCCATTCTACAGTTTATCTATTCTTTTCCAAATGCCCTCATCCCCCAAGCAACACTTTTTGGACTGACTGAACCAGCTATCAAATCTAGCGTTTCTACCACTTTTAAGCTTTTTATCACAATCCTTTACTTCATTTCCCTTTTTAGGTTTCCTATTCATCATTAGAAGAATTTCACTTCAAATATATTCAAAAATTTTTCTCTCTCCATCAATGGCTGACCATTCAGCCCTAGTTTTTGTCATCTGGCCCTGAGTACATCAGTAGAATCCTTTTACCCTAAAATTACTATATATTGCTACCATTTAGCAATATGTAGTTTTAACAACCTTATCTATCATCTATTCTGTCCTTAGACTAATACCTGGTTCAGAGTAGAGGGTCCCTGAATAATTATAGAATAAACTTTTGAAAAGCCTCTAAAGTTCCCTCCAAAGTTCCAAAAAGTTCTAATTCATCTATATTTTGCTGAATAAGATCTAATTTCTTAAGTATTATCATTTGTAATAAAAATGATTTATTTTCAGCTTTATGTTCTAATATAATATATAGAAAATGCACTGGTCATAGCAAATACCCTCTTCCAACTACACAAGAGAAGACTCTATACATGGACATCACCAGATGGTCAACACCGAAATCAGATTGATTATATTCTTTGCAGCCAAAGATGGAGAAGCTCTATCCAATCAGCAAAAACAAGACCAGGAGCTGACTGTGGCTCAGACCATGAACTCCTTATTGCCAAATTCAGACTGAAATTGAAAAAAGTAGGGAAGACTACTAGACCATTCAGGTATGACCTAAATCAAATCCCTTATGATTATACAGTGGAAGTGAGAAATAGATTTAAGGGCCTAGATCTGATAGATAGAGTGCTGATGAACTATGGAATGAGGTTCGTGACATTGTACAGGAGACAGGGATCAAGACCATCCCCAGGAAAAGAAATGCAAAAAAGCAAAATGGCTGTCTGGGGAGGCCTTGCAAATAGCTGCAAAAAGAAGAGAAGCGAAAAGCAAAGGAGAAAAGGAAAGATATAAACATCTGAATGCAGAGTTCCAAAGAATAGCAAGAAGAGATAAGAAAGCCTTCTTCAGCGATCAATGCAAAGAAATAGAGGAAAACAGCAGAATGGGAAAGACTAAGGATCTATTCAAGAAAATCAGAGATACCAAAGGAACATTTCAGGCAAAAATGGGCTCGATAAAGGACAGAAATGGTGTGGACCTAACGGAAGCAGAAGATATTAAGAAGAGGTGGCGAGAATACACAGAAGAACTGTACAAAAAAGAGCTTCACGACCCAGATAATCATGATGGTGTGATCACTGACCTAGAGCCAGACATCCTGGAATGTGAAGTCAAGTGGGCCTTAGAAAGCATCACTAGGAACAAAGCTAGTGGAGGTGATGGAATTCCAGTGGAGCTGTTCCAAATCCTGAAAGATGATGCTGTGAAAGTGCTGCACTCAATATGCCAGCAAATTTGGAAAACTCAGCAGTGGCCACAAGATTGGAAAAGGTCAGTTTTCATCCCAATCCCAAAGAAAGGAAATGCCAAAGAGTGCTCAAACTACCGCACAATTGCACTCATCTCACACGCTAGTAAAGTAATGCTCAAAATTCTCCAAGCCAGGCTTCAGCAATATGTGAACCGTGAACTTCCTGATGTTCAAGCTGGATTTAGAAAAGGCAGAGGAACCAGAGATCAAATTGCCAACATCCGCTGGATCATGGAAAAAGCAAGAGAGTTCCAGAAAAACATCTATTTCTGCTTTATTGACTATGCCAAAGCCTTTGACTGTGTAGATCACAATAAACTGTGGAAAATTCTGAGAGAGATGGGAATACCAGAGCACCTGATCTGCCTCTTGAGAAATCTGTATGCAGGTCAGGAAGCAACAGTTAGAACTGGTCATGGAACAAGAGACTGGTTCCAAATAGGAAAAGGAGTACATCAAGGCTGTATATTGTCACCATGTTTATTTAACTTATATGCAGAGTAGTACATCATGAGAAATGCTGGACTGGAGGAAACACAAGCTGGAATCAAGATTGCTGGGAGAAATATCAATAACCTCAGATATGCAGATGACACCACCCTTATGGCAGAAAGTGAAGACGAACTAAAAAGCCTCTTGATGAAAGTGAAAGTGGAGAGTGAAAAGGTTGGCTTAAAGCTCAACATTCAGAAAACGAAGATCATGGCATCTGGTCCCATCACTACATGGGAAATAGATGGAGAAACAGTGGAAACAGTGTCAGACTTTATTTTTCTGGGCTCCAAAATCACTGCAGATGGTGACTGCAGCCATGAAATTAAAAGACGCTTACTCCTTGGAAGGAAAGTTATGGCCAACCTAGATAGCATATTCAAAAGCAGAGACATCACTTTGCCAACAAAGGTTCGCCTAGTCAAGGCTATGGTCTTTCCTGTGGTCATGTATGGATGTGAGAGCTGGACTGTGAAGAAGGCTGAGCGCCGAAGAATTGATGCTTTTGAACTGTGGTGTCGGAGAAGACTCTCGAGAGTCCCTTGGACTGCAAGGAGATCCAACCGGTCCATTCTGAAGGAGATCAGACCTGGGATTTCTTTGGAAGGAATGATGCTAAAGCTGAAACTCCAGTATTTTGGCCACCTCATGCGAAGAGTTGACTCATTGGAGAAGACTCTGATGCTGGGAGGGATTGAGGGCAGGAGGAGAAGGGGACAACAGAGGATGAGATGGCTGGATGGCATCACTGACTCGATGGATGTGAGTCTGGGTGACCTCCGAGAGCTGGTGATGGATAGGGAGGCCTGGCGTGCTGCGGTTCATGGGGTCGCGAAGAGTCGGACACGACTGAGGGACTGATCTGATCTGATCTGATAATATATAGCATAGCCAATTATATTTTATTGCAAGTCAAAAGCAGCTCTGTTATATCCTAGATCAAATAGGCTTTATGAGCCTTCCAGGGAGCCTAAAACTATATTTATTACATTATTTTTGTATGAAAATGTGGTCTGTGGTCCAAGTAACAAAAATTTACTTTCCCACAAACTGAGTTCAAAAGTAATTTTTACGTTGATGACAGTGCATATTGAGTTCTGAGTATTCATTAAATCTTTGGATCAGAGAGCAAGTTTCACTAAGAACATCGGAATATCCATGCAGCAATCACACTAAGCCCTGTTTTCAGAAGTGGGGATGATGTAGAGAACAACTGGGTAAATATAATTCATTTAAGAAACAAGAACAGTACATGGAATATAACTGCAGCCTTGTGTTAAGAAGATTCTGCTTTTGACATTGGATTTGAGTGAAAAATTCTGATCAAATAGACAGTCCTTAAGTGGATTCTCTATTTACCTATAGACACTGCAAAAATAGCATTAAAAAAGAAGATATTCATTGGTACATATTTGATGGTTCCAGAATTATGGATAAATCCTGTTCAGTTTCTTAAAATTCATCTCAGGGGAAATGTAGAAAGAGCATTCTCTTCTATAAGATAATGTTGCTTTTGTTTTATCTTCATATTTTTCTTTGATATTTAACTAGTTTATCAGATTCAGTTCAGTTGCTCAGTCGTGTCTGACTCTTTGCGATCCCATGATTTGCAGCACGCCAGACCTCCCCGTCCATCACCAACTCCCGGAGTTCACTCAGACTCACGTTCATCGAGTCAGTGATGCCATCCAGCCATCTCATTCTCTGTCGTCCCCTTCTCCTCCTGCCCTCAATCCCTCCCAGCATCAGAGTCTTCTCCAATGAGTCAACTCTTCGCATGAGGTGGCCAAAATACTGGAGTTTCAGCTTTAGCATCATTCCTTCCAAAGAAATCCCAGGGTTGATCTCCTTCAGAATGGACTGGTTGGATCTCCTTGCAGTCCAAGGGACTCTCAAGAGTCTTCTCCGACACCACAGTTCAAAAGCATCAATTCTTCAGCGCTCAGCTTTCTTCACAGTCCAACTCTCACATCCATACATGACCACAGGAAAAACCATAGCCTTGACTAGATGGACCTTTGTTGGCAAAGTGATGTCTCTGCTTTTGAATATGCTATCTAGGTTGGTCATAACTTTGCTTCCAAGGAGTAAGCATCTTTTAATTTCATGGCTGCAGTCACCATCTGCAGTGATTTTGGAGCCCAGAAAAATAAAGTCTGACACTGTTTCCACTGTTTCCCCATGTATTTCCCATGAAGTGATGGGATCGGATGCCATGATTTTCATTTTCTGAATGTTGAGCTTTAAGCCAACTTTTTCACTTTCTACTTTCACCTTCATCAAGAGGCTTTTTAGTTCAATTTTTGCCATAAGGGTGGTGTTATCTGCATATATGAGGTTATATTTCTCCTGGCAATCTTGATTCCAGCTTGTGCTTCTTCCAGCCCAGCGTTTCTCATCATGTACTCTGCATAGAAGTTAAATAAGCAGGATGACAATATACAGCCTTGACGTACTCCTTTTCCTATTTGGAACCAGTCTGTTGTTCCATGTCCAGTTCTAACTGTTGCTTCCTGACCTGCATACAGATTTCTCAAGAGGCAGGTCAGGTGCTCTAGTATTCCCATCTCTTTCAGAATTTTGCACAGTTTATTGTGATCCACACAATCAAAGGCTTTGGCATAGTCTGACAGTTTATCAGAGTAGCAGAACTATATTCTATACTATTTAGTCCAGCTATTTCTACTTTTTTAAGTTATTATTTTATATAAGTGTTTATTTATTTTTAGTGAGGAATTTAACATCGTTTTTTTTTCTGCCCAGGAATCAAAATACAATTTACTCAAACACAGATAATATCCTCATTTCAGTATTAACACTCCCAAAGCATTGTTTCAATAAAAATTATATAAATTTAGCAACTCTCAGGGAAGAATTGAAATATCTCCACGTCCATATATCAGCAGAACTCAATTTATACTTCTTATTCTTCTTTTTTAATTCAGGTATAATTGACATACAACACTATATAAGCTTCAGGGTACAACATATATAATAATTTGACATTTGTGTATTCTGAAACAATCACAGTAAGTCTAGCTGATATCCATCACCATCCATACATGGGGATTCCCTGGTGGCTCAGATGGTAAATAATCTGCCTACAATTCATCAGCAATATTCCCTGGAGAAGGGAATGGCTCCCTACTCCAGTATTCTTGCCTGGAGAATTCCATGGCCAGAGGAGGCTGGTGGTCTACCTTTCATGGAGTTGCAGAGTCATACATGACTGACTATCACTTCCGCTGTACATATTTACAAAATTTGATTCTCTTATGATGAGAACTTTTAAGATTTACTCTCTTAGCAACTTCCCATATGCAATAGAGTGTAACTATGGTTACCATGCTATACATTATATCCCCAGGACTTATGTATTTTATAACAGGAAGTTTGTATATTTTCATCCCCTTTACCCATTTTGCCCACCCCTCACCACCTGCTTTTGGCAACCCCCTTATATATTCACAAGCAATTTTTTTTTATTCCACAGATAAGGAGAGATTCTATGGTATTTATCTTTCTCTGTCTGACTTATTTCACATAGAAAAACGCTCTCAAGATCTATCCATGTAGTTGCCAATGGTAAGATTTCATTTCTTTTTACAGCAGAGTAATATTCAGCTGTATGTGCGGATTATATTTTACCTATTCATCAATCAGTGGATGCTTAGGTTGTTTCCAAATCTTGAATATTATAAATAATGCTGCAATGAACATGTGGCCATACATAGATCTTTGAGTTAGTGTTTTTGCTGTCTTTGGATAATTACCCAGAAGTTGAATTGCTGGATCATGTGTTAGCTCTATTTTTAATTTTTTGAGGAAACCCCACATTGTGTTTCATAGTGTCTGCACCAATTTACATTCCCACCAACCTTTACTCCACAGCCTTGCCAACACTGGTTATCTCTTATCCTTTTGATAAGAGCTATTCTAATAGTGTGAAGTTTTGTCTCATTGTAGTTTTGATTTGCATTTCCTTGAATATTAGTGACACTGAGCATCTTTACATGTATCTGTTGGCCAGTTATATCACTTGTCCAGAGAAATCTCCATTCAGATCTGTCCATATTTTTAGTCAAATTGTTTGAAGGTTTTTTGGATGGGTATTAAATTGAGTTATTTATATATTTCGGATATTAGCTCCTTATCAGATATACACTTTGCAATTATTTTCTCCTATTCAGTATGTTCCCTTTTCAGTTTTTAATGGTTTTCTTTACTGTGCAGAAATACATTTGCTATTCTTAAATGAATTTTATGTTCCCTGAAGTTCAGAAAAGCAACTTGATCTTTAAAAATATTGGAGAAGAAAGAAAATGATCTAAATTTGTGTTATAATAAATGAATACTGAAAATTAAGATTACATGTGTTTGTGGATGTGTATGTATGCTTCTCATGTTACTGAAAAACATTTTTACTCCTGCAAGTCTAATGTTAGGCATAAAACTTCCTATAACAGACTGTATTGGTCAATGTGTCCCTGGAAGAAGGTGTTTTGTATCTCAGAGGTAGCATAAGCACCATTAGATGTGGTGTTGCTATGGCAACCACTCTCTCTCTCTTTTAAATTGAATAGCATAGTGAGTACTCATAAAACCCACCAACCCTTAACTTTCTGGTGCCTCAAGGTGGTTTTAACTTAACCACCTTCTCTTTGTTTTTATTTTTTCAATCTACAGGATTCAGATGATTGGATATACCGAGCCTGATGTGTCTTGGAACTTAAATCCTTGAGTTGTTGATCACAGATAATTTCTAAACAGGAGGTCAATATAGTTATAAAATCAAGAAAAGAAGTCAAAATTTCCATTGCAAGAACAGACGCACACTTCTATATGAGGCCAGGTCTACAAAATTCAAATTGAGTAAGACCTTATTTGATCTGACTTCACCAGAACTTATATATACCTGGCACAGTGCAAAAAAAATTAAAAAAAGAAAATCATTCTAGAAATGGAAGAGTCACAGGTTAAAATTAAGCCTTGAGCAACAGGTTCACATATTTTAATTTAAACAGAAATTCTTTGGGGGATCCAAGAGTCCTATTTTCCTCTTTGACTCAAACACACACCTTTTATTATTTTTTTACAATGTTGTATTGGTTTTGCCATACATCAACATGAATCTGCCACGGGGGTACATGTGTTCCCCACCCTGAACCCCTCTTCTACCTCCCTCCCTGTACCATCCCTCTGGGTCATCCCAGTGCACCAGCCCCAAGCATCCTGTATCCTGCATCAAACCTAGACTGGCGATTCATTTCTTATATGATATTATACATGTTTCAATGCCATTTCCCCAAATCATCCCACCCTCTCCCTCTCCCACAGAGTCCAAAAGACTGTTCTAGACATCAGTGTCTCTTCTGCTGTCTCACATACAGGGTTACAGTTACCATCTTTCTAAATTCCATATATATGCGTTAGTATACTGCATTGGTGTTTTTCTTTCTGGCTTACTTCACTCTGTATAATAGGCTCCAGTTCCATCCACCTCATTAGAACTGATTCAAATGTATTCTTTTTAATGGCTGAGTAATACGCCATTGTGTATATGTACCACTGCTTTCTTATCCATTCATCTGCTGATGGACATCTAGGTTGTTTCCATGTCCTGACTATTATAAACAGTGCTGCGATGAACATTGGGGTACACGTGTCTCTTTCAATTCTGGTTTCCTCAGTGTGTATGCCCAGCAGTGAGATTGCTGGGTCATATGGCAGTTCTATTTCCAGTTTTTTAAGGAATCTCCACACTGTTCTCCACAGTGGCTGTACTAGTTTGCATTCCCACCAACAGTGTAAGAGGGTTCCCTTTTGTCCACACCCTCTCCAGCATTTATTGCTTGTAGACTTTTGGATCACAGCCACTCTGACTGGCATGAAATGGTACCTCCTTGTGGTTTTGATTTGCATTTCTCTGATAATGAGTGATGTTGAGCATCTTTTCATGTGTTTGTTAGCCATCTGTATGTCTTCTTTGGAGAAATGTCTGTTTAGTTCTTTGGCCCATTTTTTGATTGGGTCATTTATTTTTCTGGAATTGAGCTGCAGGAGTTGCTTGTATATTTTTGAGATTAGTTGTTTGTCAGTTGCTTCATTTGCTATTATTTTCTCCCATTCTGAAGGCTGTCTTTTCACCTTGCTTATAGTTTCCTTTGTTGTGCAGAAGCTTTTTAATTTTAATTAGGTCCCATTTGTTTATTTTTGCTTTTATTTCCAATATTCTGAGAGGTGGGTCATAGAGGATCCTGCTGAAACACACACCTTTTAAAATATCTATGCCTTAGTGCAGAAATGTTGCATGGGGTTAGATGAAATATATTGTAATTTCTTCCCCACCTTCCTTTGCTTCTTAGAGATAATAATTCTTTCTAGTTATTTTGCTGGCTATATGCGTTTATGCTGTTAGTAAATTTCTTCAATAACAAAATTGAACACATAAGAGTTGGTAGTGCTCTGCAGAAAAATAGGGCTCTTATAACTTGTTCTAGTTGTGGAAGAGAGTGTATCATGATGAAATGAAAAGATAATTCTAATAAGATTAACCTGGTGCTAACAATGTTCCTCCAGTGTTTTTCTGTTTATGATTTCATTGAGGTAGACTAGATATAGACTAATGAGCATCAAGTTCAGTAATTTCTATAAGATTTGGTGAATTTTAAAAAGTGTATACATCTAAGTAAGTTTAATCTGAGTAGTTAATCTAAAATTAACTACTTAGATTAATTAACTTAGATTAACTAAGTACTTAGTTTAAACTAAGTACATTTAATCCAAGACTAAAATATAGAACATTTCCATCCCCTTACAAGGTAACTTTATGTCCTTTTCTAGTTATAAGCCCCATCCCCAAAATGATAAATACCACGTCCACTTCTATCACCATTGGTTAGTTTTGCCAGTTCTTGAACTTCATCTATAGACAGTCCTATGGTGTGTATTATTTTGTGCTTGGCTTCTTTTGCTGGCAGAGTCATCTTATTATCATATTTACCAGTAGTTCATTCTGTTTTCATTGCTGTGTGATATTTAATGTATCACTTCATTTATAGACTACAAGTTAGCCATCTTCCTTTCGGATGATCGAGTTTGTTGTTGTTCCAGCACTAAGTTGTGTCTGACTCTTTGCAACCTTGTGGAGTGCAGCATGCCAGGCTCCACTGTCCTTCACTATCTCCCAGAGATTGCTCAAACTCATGTACATTGAGTTGATGAAGCTTTCCAACCATCTCAACTTTTGTCACCCTCGTCTCCTCCTGCCTTCCATCTTTCCCAGCATCAGGGTCTTTTCCAATGAGTCGGCTCTTCACATTAGGTGACTAAAGTATTGGAGCTTCAGCTTCACCATCAGTCCTTCCAATGAATATTCAGGATTGATTTCCTTTAGGATTGACTGGTTTGATCTCCTTACTGTCTAAGGGACTCTCAAGAGTCTTCTCTAGCACCACAATTTGAAAGCACCCATTTGGTTTTTGGCTGTCATGAATAAAGCTGTGAATGTCTTTTCACAATTTTTGTTGGTTGTATGCACTCATTTGTGTTCAGACAAATACCTAGGAGTGACATTGCTGGGTCACAGGGTACTAGACACTTTTATTGCTTTTTAACATCTATTGATATGTTGAACCTACAGGAAAAACATTGAAGGCTTATGTAGAGCAATAAAACTATACATGAACTGCGTGCTGCAGTTCATGGGGTCGCAAAGTCGGACACGACTGAGCGACTGATCTGGTCTGAACATCCTTCAGATCTCTTATCAAGGATAATCTTTTCTGAGAAATCATCCCTAATCTCCTTAATGTAAATTCTCATAATATTCAGTTCACTTCAGTGGCTCAGTCATGTCTGACTCTTTGTGACCCCCATGAATCACAGCACGCCAGGTCTTCCTGTCCATCACCAACTCCCGGAGTTCACTCAGACTCACGCCCTTCGAGTCAGTGATGCCATCCAGCCATCTCATCCTCTGTCGTCCCCTTGTCCTCCTGCCCCCAATCCCTCCCAGCTTCAGAGTTTTTTCCAGTGAGTCAACTCTTTGCATCAGGTGGCCAAAGTACTGGAGTTTCAGCTTTAGCATCATTCCTTCCAAAGAAATCCCAGGGCTGATCTTCAGAATGGACTGGTTGGATCTCCTTGCAGTCCAAGGGACTCTCAAGAGTCTTCTCCAACACCACAGTTCAAAAGCATCAGTTCTTGGCACTTAGCTTTCTTCACAGTCCAACTCTCACATCCATACATGATCACTGGAAAAACCATAGCCTTGACTAGACGGACCTTTGTTGGCAAAGTAATGTCTCTGCTTTTAAATATGCTGTCTAGGTTGGTCAGAGCTTTTCTTCCAAAGAGAAAGTGTCTTTAATTTCATGGCTGCAGTCACCATCTGCAGTGATTTTGGAGCCCAGCAAAATAAAATCTCTCACCATTTCCATTGTTTTGCCATTTACTTGCCATGAAGTGATGGGACCAGATGCCATGATCTTTGTTTTCTGAATGTTGAGTTTTAAGCCAACTTTTTCACTCTCTCTTTACCTTCATCAAGAGGCTTTTTAGATCCTCTTCACTTTCTGCCATAAGGGTGGTGTCATCTGCATATCTGAGGTTATTGATATTTCTCCCGGCAATCTTGATTCCAACTTGTGTTTCTTTCAGTCCAGAGTTTCTCATGATGTACTCTGCATATAAGTTAAATAAACAGGGTGACAATATACAGCCTTGCCGTACTCCTTTTCCCATTTGGAACCAGTCTGTTGTTCCATGTCCAGTTCTGTTATTTCCTGACCTGCATACAAATTTCTCAAGAGGCAGGTCAGGTGCTCTGGTATTCCCATCTTTTTCAGAATTTTCCACAGTTTATTGTGGTCCATACAGTCAAAGGCTTTGGCATAGTCAATAAAGCAGAAATAGATGTTTTTCTGGAACTCTCTTGCTTTTTCAATGATCCAGCAGATGTTGGCAATTTGGTCTCTGGTTCCTCTGCCATTTCTAAAACCAGCTTGAACAACTGGAGTTCACAGTTCATGTATTGTTGAAGCCTGGCTTGGAGAATTTTGAGCATTACTTTACTAGTGTGTGAGATGAGTGCAATTGTGAGGTAGTTTGAGCATTCTTTGGCATTGCCTTTCTTTGGGATTGGGATGAAAACTGACCTTTTCCAGTCCTGTGGCCACTGCTGAGTTTTCCAAATTTGCTGGCATATTGAGTGTAGCACTTTGCTTTCCAAGGCCCACTTGACTTCACATTCCAGGATGTCTGGCTCTAGGTCAGTGATCACACCATTGTGATTATCTGGGTCATGAAGATCTTTTTTGTACAGTTCTTCTGTGTATTCTTGCCACCTCTTCTTAATATCTTCTGCTTCTGTTAGGTCCATACCATTTCTGTCCTTTATGGAGCCCATCTTTGCATGAAATGTTCCCTTGGTATTTCTAATTTTCTTGAAGAGATCTCTAGTCTTTCCCATTCTGTTGTTTTCCTCTATTTCTTTGCATTGATTGCTGAGGAAGGCTTTCTTATCTTTTCTTGCCATCCTTTGGAACTCTGCATTCAGATGCCTATACTTTTCCTTTTCTCATAATATTAGGAACTCCTTTATGGTACTTGTCAGTGTAATTTATTTGTTTATGTTATCACTGATTGATTTTTTTGCTCTTTTCATTAGGTGGTAATTTCCATAATGACACAGTTTATGTTTTAGACATGTTACTGCCAGAATCCAGCACAGTATTTGGTCAATGTGGGCACTGAATAAATATCTGTCAAGCAAAAGAAACAATCTTACATGCTGGAGATAATTTTAAAATTCATGAACCAGTATCATTAAAATCATGAAGATAATCGCTTGAAGAATTGAGAATAATCATATAATATAAATTGGGATGCAGAAAGGAAAAGATTCTTATAAGTAAAGTAAGTTCCTGTTATTTCTAGAAAGGAGTCTTAATAAGCTATTGACAGCCTGGTACTTACAGTGATAATCATATAAGAACTAAAGTTAGAAACATTTAAATGTAATTATCTCAAAAAAACAAGGCTGGGGCTTGGGAATTGAGATTCGGAAGATGGATTTTAACTTTCACAATTTTACCCTTATTTTATTACCTTTATTGTAATATGTAACAGAAAGATGAAACCTAAGGTTACTATACATATCCAACTTTAGGAGAATAGTGGCTCAGAACATGCCTCCCCAAGCCGGCTACTTTGACATGTAGATTATTTGGAGCTAATAGCACTGGAAACCCTTTGAACTCAAAGGAAACCACTGCTGCTCCCTTAACTACCTAGAAAAATTTATACTGAAGACTGTTTCAAAAAGAATTATGACCACAGATAAATTTTATCTAAGTGGCCCCGTTTATCTGACAAGACAAATATCTAACTAATAAGTATTTGTTCATTGTTCTATCATCTTGTGAATGAATGACTCACCTGTGCTTGGGAACCCCAGTCCCTTATCCCATTCCTTAGCTCAGGATGGCACATACATCTCATTTCACCTTTCTGCCTCTGATTCTCTCATATATATGGGATTCCTATACATACAAAGTTAAATTTGATTTTCTTCTGTTAATATGTCTCATGCCATTTTATTTGGCCAGCCACAAAGAACCAAAGATGAGAAGTGGGGCAGGAAATTTCCCACTCCCGTCCAGAAGATTGGGGGATCTAATTTGCACATTGGCCCCTGTGTTGGGGTTGGGTGTAGGATAAGGCACATGTGATTAGGTATGCGAGGTTGTCAAAAATGTTCTAGATCTGTGATAAATTCAAGCCTTCCATGGTAAAGTGAGCTAATGAAGCCGCAAACTGATTCAAAGACTACCAAGGGTAACAGCAGGCTTTGGAAGTTCACAGAGTAAAATGTCCAGGTTCTCTGAAATTAGTTCAGGCATCAGGAATTAGGGCAAAACACTTGTGTCCTGGATGGTTCCTGCATTTCTCACAGAGGAATCACAGGGATAGTGACTGTTGTTGCTTAGTCACCCAGTCGTGTCCAACTCTTTGTGACCCCCATGGACTGCAGCCTGCCAGACTCCTCTGTCCATGGGATTTCCCAGCAAGAACACTGGAGTGGGTTGCAGGTGGTAACAATACCAAACCAAATTGGTTACACACATCACAGTGCCAAAGTGGAATAAAGGGAATAACATACTAGTCAAAGTATAGCTTTCAAGTAGAAGATCTCAACAGTTGAATAGGAGCAAGTACTTTTAACCTAACTGCTGAATTTCAGCTAGTTCAGTTCAGTTCAGTCGCTCAGTTGTGTCCGACTCTTTATGACCCCATGAATCGCAGCAAGCCAGGCCTCACTGTCCATCACCAACTCCCGGAGTTCACTTAGACTCACGCCCATCAAGTCAGTGATGCCACCCAGCCATCTCATCCTCTGTCGACCCTTCTCCTCCTACCCCCAATCTCTCCCAGCATCAGAGTCTTCTCCAATGAGTCAGCTCTTTGATGAGGTGGCCAAAATACTGGAGTTTCAGCTTTAGCATTATTCCCTCCAAAGAAATCCCAGGGCTGATCTTCAGAATGGACTGGTTGGATCTCCTTGCAGTCCAAGGGACTCTCAAGAGTCTTTTCCAACACCACAGTTTAATAAGCATCAATTCTTCGGTGCTCAGCTTTCTTCACAGTCCAACTGTCACATCCCTATATGACAACTGGGAAAACCATAGCCTTGACTAGACGGACCTTTGTTGGCAAAGTAATGTCTCTGCTTTTTTTTTCAATATGCTATCTAGGTTGGTCATAACTTTCCTTCCAAGGAGTAAGCATCTTTTAATTTCATGGCTACAGTCGCCCTCTGTAGTGATTTTGGAGCCCAGAAAAATAAAGTCTGACACTGTTACCCCATCTATTTCCCATGAAGTGATGGGACCGGATGCCATGATCTTCGTTTTCTGAATGTTGAGCTTTAAGCCAACCTTTTCACTTTCCACTTTCACCTTCATCAAGAGGCTTTTTAGCCCCTCTTCACTTTCTGCCATAAGAGTGGTGTCATCTGCATATCTGAGGTTATTGATATTTCTCCCAGCAATTCTGATTCCAGCTTGTGCTTCTTCCAGTCCAGTGTTTCTCATGATGTACTCTGCATATAAGTTAAATAAACAGGGTGACAATATACAGCCTTGACATACTCCTTTTCCTATTTGGAACCAGTCTGTTGTTCCATGTCCAGTTCTAACTGTTGCTTCCTGACCTGCATACAGATTTCTCAAGAGGCAGGTCAGGTGCTCTGGTATTCCCATCTCTTTCAGAATTTTCCACACTTTATTGTGATCCACACAGGCAAAGGCTTTGGCATAGTCAATAAAGCAGAAATAGATGTTTTTCTGGAACTCTCTTGCTTTTTCCATGATCCAGCGGATGTTGGCAATTTGATCTCTGGTTCCTCTGCCTTTTCTAAAACCAGCTTGGACATCAGGAAGTTCACGGTTCACATATTGCTGAAGCCTGGCTTGGAGAATTTTGAGCATTACTTTACTAGCGTGTGAGATGAGTACAATTGTGCGGCAGTTTGAGCATTCTTTGGCATTGCCTTTCTTTGGGATTGGGATGAAAACTGACCTTTTCCAGCCCTGTGGCCACTGCTGAGTTTTCCAAATTTGCTGGCATCTTGAGTGCAGCACTTTCACAGCATCATCTTCCAGGATTTGGAATAGCTCCACTGGAATTCCATCACCTCCACTAGCTTTGTTCTTAGTGATGCTTTCTAAGGCCCACTTGACTTCACATTCCAGGATGTCTGGCTCTAGGTCAGTGATCACACCATTGTGATTATCTGGGTTATGAAGATCTTTTTTGTACAGTTCTTCTGTGTATTCTTGCCACCTCTTCTTAATATCTTCTGCTTCTGCTAGGTCCATACCATTTCTGTCCATTATCGAGCCCATCTTTGCATGAAATGTTCCCTTGGTATTTCTAATTTTCTTGAAGAGATCTCTAGTCTTTCCCATTCTGCTATTTTCCTCTATTTCTTTGCACTGATTGCGGAGGAAGGCTTTCTTATCTCTTCTTGCTATTCTTTGGAACTCTGCATTCAGATGCTTATATCTTTCCTTTTCTCCTTTGCTTTTCACTTTTCTTTTCACAGCTATTTGTAAGGCCTCCCCAGACAACCATTTTGCTCTTTTGCATTTCTTTTCCATTGTGATGGTCTTGATCCCTGTCTTCTGTTCAATGGCACGAATCTCATTCCATAGTTCATCAGGCACTCTATCTATCAGATCTAGGCCCTTAAATCTATTTCTCACTTCCACTGTATAATCATAAGGGATTTGATTTAGGTAATACCTGAATGGTCTAGTGGTTTTCCCTACTTTCTTCAATTTCAGTCTGAATTTGGCAATAAGGACTTCATGATCTGAGCCACAGTCAGCTCCTGGTCTTGTTTTTGCTGACTGTATAGAGCTTCTCCAACTTTGGCTGCAAAGAATATAATCAATCTGATTTCCATGTTGGCCATCTGGTGGTGTCCATGTATAGAGCCTTCTCTTGTGTTGTTGGAAAAGGGTTTTTGCTATGATCAGTGCATTTTCTTGGCAAAACTCTATTAGTCTTTGCCCTGCTTCATTCCGTATTCCAAGGCCAAATTTGTCTATTACTTCAGGTGTTTCTTGACTTCATACTTTTGCATTCCAGTCCCCTATAATGAAAAGGACATCTTTTTTGGGTGTTAGTTCTAAAAAGTCTTGTAGGTCTTCATAGAACCGTTCAACTTCAGCTTCTTCAGTGTTACTGGTTGGGGCATAGACTTGGATTACTTTGATATTGAATGGTTTGCCTTGGAAACGAACAGAGATCATTCTGTCGTTTTTGAGATTGCATCCAAGTACTGCATTTCAGACTCTTTTGTTGACCATGATGGCTACTCCATTTCTTCTGAGGGATTCCTGCCTGCAGTAGTACATATAATGGTCATCTGAGTTAAATACATCCATTCCAGTCCATTTGAGTTCATTTATTCCTAGAATGTTGACATTCACTCTTGCCATCTCTTGTTTGACCACTTCCAATTTGCCTTGATTCATGGACCTGACGTTCCAGGTTCCTATGCAATATTGCTCTTTACAGCATTGGACCTTGCTTCTATCACCAGTCACATCCACAGCTGGGTATTGAGAGATTTACCCAGCTGTGAATCTCAGCTAAGGGTTCAGATTATCAGGAGAAAACATGATGTAAGATATGGGATATGTAAGATATGGCAGGGTGGTCCATATTAATTCTGGTAAAGAATGCCTGACTTACTAAGTAATTTTCTTAAAAGGCCAGGATCTTGAGAGTGTACATAATTTAGTAAAAACCAACCTGTTCTCTATTCCAGCACAAAAATCATTCCTTTTTGTAGGCTTTCTGATGCCCAGTGCCAGAAATAATCCCTTTTCTTCACCTCTCAAAGCACTTTTTTCCCAATTATTATGGTATTTAGCATGTTATATTATGTACTCTGATTACATATGTGCATTTCTTATTTCCCTCATTAATCTATGAACTCATGGAAACTTTGGTGTATGTATTTGTCACAGGGACTGGCCATGGGCATTATACCTCACTTATTAAAGAAGATCCAGTACCAGATTAAGTACTACCCAAGGACCCCAAAATGACAAAGCATTGCCCATCTCTTTTGAAATTGAATTGTCCTCTGCAATGTGCCTTGTGACTAAGCTTTGGTTGCATCAGAAAATTCAGAATTTACATTGCCATATACAAGCTACAAGTATATACTGTTATTTCTGCTTATAACATTTAGGGGACTGGAAATGCTTTCTATCAGTGTTAACAGGTACTGTACATCTTTCTAGATCAGATATTTATGTTAAGAAACTAGACAATGGTTTGCATTAATACAAACTGAGAAGATGTTAGAATATGTGTTTTAATAATAGCAATGATTTCTTCGGGCTGCATAGTTTAAGCTACTTTCTAAGATTATATCATTTAAATCCTTATAAAATTTATAACATTTTTCCACAATGACAAAGCAAGACTCTATAAATCCATTGTCTATAAAGCTAAAATAGTAATAAAAATGTCTTAAAGACAAGAAATAGAAGCAAACTTCACACTACATTAAAAGCAAGCAATTTTCTGTGATTTTAAGCATATGCAAAGAAATTCTGAGTAACCTACACATTCAACTTGTGATTTCTAATAAATAAAGGCCTGGGGTCTACTTATGTTCCATAGAATTCCTTTTTTTCCTCTTCTCCTTAAGCTGTTATCTCTTTTCTTGTTATTATGGATGAAATTGGTTTAGAACATAAAGAACAGAATTGATATTTCATCCTTGAATAATGCAGACAATAATATATGCAGGAAAGTTTTTCCAAAGCATGTCTGGGTATATACTTTTGAATTTTACTGGAAAACATGTCATTCCATTCAGAACTCTGAATTAAGATGCACAATTTTTTGCTGAAGGCTATTTTAAATTAGGCTAATAAATTGCTACTCTCTGCCTTGCGTGATAATGCATTACATTATCTACTGATGTACATGTATTGTTTGACTCTAATGGTGTGGAAATTAAATGTTAGACATGGGCCAGATGTTCTTATAGATGAATATGAAGTATGACTCTGGCATAGTTATGTCTCATTGGGACAGAGAGGAAGAATGTGATAACCAACAACAATAACAGCCACTTCAAAAAATATCCTCTGATACTGGTCTCGTTAAGAACTGACATTGTGTAAGCCTAGATCCTCTCTTAGTCCTTGCCTTTGAAAAACGTTATATATGTCAGCAGTATTTGCACCTGTTCATGAGGAAAGAAAATCTGTTTCCTAAAATACAAAATAAAACAAAATCATGAATATAAAACCACCTGGAGGGGTGTCCAGAGATGGTAAATATTTGTCATCTTTATTTGACAGACAGGAGCTGGCTTGGAATGTTTCCCTGGACTGAGCACCTCAACATGGCAGTGAGATTTCCATGGGGCATTCCTTTGCAACTGGAAAGAGTTCACAGCAGGGGAGGAGGGATGTGTGAATTGGGGGGAAGGGAAATGGCAAACAAATGGGCCTTATGGTGAATTTTAATGAAGATTCCCTGCTTGCTTTAGCTCCATTGGAAAAAAGGAGGAAGAAAGATACCCATAACACCCTATTTGAGGCTAACTTAAGAATGGAATCATAACTTGAATAGTAGAAACATGTCATAAGAATGAGGAGGGGGTGAGGAAGTACACAGGATGTTTGCTGCGATTGCTTCTTCAGATGCTAATCAGACTACTAATGGTATGTCCGTATATTTTTTAAAGTAGAGAAGTGGCACAGGAGATAAATACATTACATTGTCTCACCATGAATCAGTCACCCACCCACTCAACGAGCAATGTTTTGGCAGGTCTGTGCTAATGGATGAAAGGACAAGCTTCAGGACAATAGACATGGGTGCACTTCAGATAAAAAGTGAAGAAGGAAATCTGAGTACACTCAATAAGATCCAAGAACTGTGGAAAAAGACAAATGCAGCCGGTGCAGGGCTAGGCAAAGAGTAGGACCCAATTTAGTGACTAAACAAACAAAAAGGGTCAGTATTTGCAAGTATGTTCTTTTAAAAGGGCTGCTGAATTGCAAAAGGAATATGATGAGAAAATGTAACGTGGAGAGAGAATTTATCCCTTTATAAGTTATTTCAGCTGCAAGTGTTGCTGTCATCTACCCCCAAATTCTCTTGTGTTTTGCTTAAAATATGGGATAGTGAGGGATTCATTGCTTTGTGCACTAGAGGTTTTGTTTATATGTTTCTCATTAACAGTGATATTTCCTTTCTGATTTATGTGACTCCATTTCTTTTTTATTTAGCAGCAATTCTGATTTTTAGTTCAATAAACTGATTTCTCAGGAGTAGCCTGAGATTTCTATTCTGCCCTGTTCTTCTCTCTTATTTCTTTGTTATGTCACTTTTGGAAGAAAAAGCAGTGGTTTGAAAATCTTTTTCTTATTAATCATAAAAGTAAAGTAGTCAGTTTTTATCTCTCACATGAATTTTTTACACAGCTGAATGTCATGCTTCTCTGGATCGCCCACTCAAGCTATATGTGAACAGAAATCTATTATTTTCTTATTTTAAAGTACTATTAATCACATGTCCAATGTGCTCATAATGTCATCAGTTCCAGACAAATTAAAAGAATCTAATCATGCCTTCCAAGACCATTGAGTTTCATGAGTTAATAGGTAATTTAAGAATCTTCACCTTTTGGATAAAACTGTTCCACTTCTCTTGGTCCTGGAGGTTTTCCATCTTTATCATCTAATCAAATGGATTCTCATGATCCCTGAAATATACGGTTTGCATAATACCTTCCTATAGGTTGTTAGCATTTTTGTGCTTAACAAGTTTCCTGGTTATCCTGCCAAAATCAACAATTGAAAACCCCCATCTTCAAGGCAAGACGTCTTTTTCTTTTTTAATGTGTCAGAAGATAACATAAAAATGAGCCATTTTTTCCATTAATAATGAGACAGATTAAAAACAGTCACCAAACAAATAGAGCAAAAGGGGGAGAATGAGGGAGAACAAGGAGATAAAATGGGACCTGATGGGCTTGCTCTTGGTCAGTCAATTCCTCTGAACTCGCAAGTCTTCAGCTTTGGTTCAGTAAACTGATGGACTCAGGAAGAAGGAGGCTATTTGACCATTAGCCTCTATAAGAAAAGTCATCCACAAAATCAAGATGGGTTACTAGATATTTTACTGAGGTTGGAGACTAAAGCCTTCACTGGCTTTGTCCTCTGGACATATATTTCTTTTCAGCTCTAAAGAAGCAGTTATCATAGCAGGACAACATGAGAATCCAGGATCTTTAATAATATTCAAATACTAAATTTTGTCCCTACCCAGGGATCAAACCTAGGTCTCCTGTATTGCAGGCAAATTTGTGTAACTAGAAGAGTATATTGGTAAAGAACAAGAATTTGGGAGTAAGGAAAGCTTGAAATAAAACCACAACATTACCACCAACGGCTTATGTGGTCATGCACAAGTTATTTAAATCCATTCAGCCTCAGCTTTCTTATTTGTATAATAAATGTGATTATAATGTCATCATAATTATCAGTAATTATGACTGCATGGGGTTATTGTGATTATAAAGTGAGATAATATACATTAAATTGTTAATCAAATGTTTAGGGCATACACCCTTAATACATGCTATTAGTAAAGCATTAATACTAATCATAATCATTAAAAATTAGGAAGAAATATTTTTTTAAAAGTCCAGTCAGACTTTGGGTGTTTAGCATAATCAGGCAAACTCCTTTTTCTATTTTATTTTCCATATCAGATTTATTATGACTCCTGTGAAATAGATGACACGTTTTATTAGGTAATCATGACCACTCAATATATTATTTGGAGTTTAGTGAAAACAGAATCTCAGTATTTTTGGAAAATTAATTTTCATTTTCAAGCCTACTAAAACCAGTAGTCTATCAATTAAATCAACAAAATTAACCAGGTGCCCAGTCCGATATGTATTAGAGGCTGCACAATACAAGTGAGCACGTTTCCTAAATCATGGCAGATTGCAGTCTTGAAAATAACTGGGGAATTGAGGTTAACATATGTAAAACAAACTGAATGCAGAGATAGAAACAATATCATATATATGAACTTTGCTTTTAAAACTGTTATGAGTTGAACCTATCCACTTAGGTCTTTTTGTCTTGTTTTTGGTCTTAGGTTTTGTTTTTACTTTCCTGATCTTTTTTTTTTTCCCTTCAGAGAGTAGCAAGAGATTTTTCTATGTGAATTCTGGACCTACTATTAATACAATTGCTCACTTGCTTATCGAACACTTGCTTGAAACTGATTTACCCAGAAATTACTAGATATGAGATCTTTATGTGAACCCAGAATATATCATCTCAGCTTGATCTCTGACATCACTATTATTGTTAAGGGTTTAAGTTTGGCATCTAAACCCTTCTTTCTTTAGCTTCTGAGCCCTACCTCCAATTTTTGGCATTATTGTCCTAAGTTTCACTCTTGCCAAAAGACTTTTAGTCTTGCCAAAAGACTGCTCAACATGTTGTCATGATGTTTGTATTGTGCTGTACGGTTTAGCGAGTGTTTTTGCATGTAATTAGTTCATTTAAACATATTACTGGACACTAAATTATGTAGTTTGTAAGACAGTCGATATGACAAACCAGTAAAGGTGTATTGGTCGAGGAACGTTTCTTTTAATGGGGGGATCAGACTGGGTATTGAAGATGGAGTACTATAGTGTTTATATTTCATATCTTCCAACTTCATTTATCTTGTTTAGTTTTATATAACACATGAATATATTCTCCTCAGTGACAGAAAAAGCAACAGAGCAAATTAAGTAATGTAGAAATGGATGCTTTACAGTCAACGTGGATTATTTAATTTACATATTTTGAGTTATCATCGTTAACTCCTTCTATGAAACATGAGGTAATTAGTAACGTTTATGCCTCCTTTCCTTTGAGTCTGTTGCTTTTATCATATTTAATTTTTGGTAGTTTATAATGTATCCAGGGTAATAATAAGCCAGTTGTTTAATCAAAGAATCATTAAATAATTTGACCTCTTGTCCTACTACCATGGTTTCCTTAATTTCTATATTCTTTATTTTGATTAACTTCTCCATTGGTTGCATTTAATCTTCAAGTCGCTTTCCCAAAAAAGGTTCACTGCTGCTGAGTTTCACTGAACACGTTATTTCATGTGTGGAAACACATGTTGTTTTCTATCTGAAGAGCACCCTGACTTGATACCATGGAGATTTTGTGACACTGTTTTGGAAACTGACATTTATTCTAAGACCAGGAGGATTTTCCTACTGTATTTTACATGCTTTTTCTTTCTGGAAACTTAAAAGATGCTTTGTTATTCAGTAACTTAACTAAATGTGTTTTGATATCACTAGCTTTGTATCCGGAGAAGGCAATGGCACCCCACTCCAGAACTCTTGCCTGGAAAATCCCATGGATGGAGGAGCCTGGAAGGCTGCAGTCCATGGCGTCGCTGAGGATCAGACACGACTGAGCGACTTCACTTTCACTTTTCACTTCCATGCATTGGAGAAGGAAATGGCAACCCACTCCAGTGTTCTTGCCTGGAGAATCCCAGGGACAGTGGAGCCTGGTGGGCTGCCGTCTATGGGGTCCTACAGAGTCGGACACGACTGAAGCGACTTAGCAGCAGCAGCTTTGTATCCGTTCTTCTTGGTATTGATGCATCCTACCAACTGGAAGATTCAATCATAATTTTACTTTAGGTAAACTGTCCTGTATTATCTGATTATTTTCTGTCCTATTGATTGGAATCAGAAAATATCAATCGCCTTTATATTGGATGGACTGTAGTTTCCACATCTGCTGCTGCTGCTAAGTTGCTTCAGTCCTGGCCGACTCTGTGCAACCCCAGAGACGGCAACCCACCAGGCTCCCCCGTCCCTGGGACTCTCCAGGCAAGAACACTGGAGTGGGTTGCCATTTACTTCTCCAGTGCGTGAAAGTGAAAAGTGAAAGTGAAGTCGCTCAGTTGTGTCTGACTCTTAGCGACCCCATGGACCTTTCTAATTGTTTTAAACTTATTATCTCTTTACTGTTACTCACTATGAATAAAGACTTAGCTCCATAATTTTCTGTTTCTTGCTGTTTCTAGTTTGCTTTTGCGCTTTTTATCTTACTCTTTTTTCTTTACAACATCCCCTTCTTATTCTGATATTTTGTTATTGTGCCTTCCTTGTGTTGCAGAATTCATACCCTTATTGGATTATTCAGTGAATGCAAAGCAGCAGCAGAGAATCTTGCCTTGGTTCCTTGGATTATATGTTGTTTTTCTTTTTTTAAAATATTGAAGAATTCATGCTACCTTTTAAAATAAATGCCTTTCTACACTTAAATATTTTGCTTTCTTTTAGCTTTAATGTAATTTCATAGTTCTTAAACCACTTCCTTTCCTCTTCTACCTTTTTTCAGATCTTTTTTTTTTTTTTTTCACTGAAGTAGTGTTTGTGATTTTTATCTCAACAGCATTCCCACCTTATGTGGGGTCGTTTTGTCTTCTTTTCTGAAGTGAAGGGCATAGAGAGTAGGATGGAGAGAAGGAGAAAACACAGCTGAGGCTGACTACAGTCTTTGCTGAGGTCTCGAGTTCACTCTTATTGCTGAGATCCCACCAGATGTCCTTTATTAGACTCTATTCCACCCAGCTTGGCATAAAGTCAACTCTTTGGGGCTTTGGCTCACTCCCCCAGCTTAGCACTGTACACTGGAGCAAGAGAATCAGGGGCCCTTCCTGTTTCTGTCGAGGTCCAGATGTGGTTTACAGAGCGTTTACTCTGTGTTTATCTTGATTTTCTCAGGCACATCTACTCATCCCTTTTGCCCACTCCTTTTCAAGTTAGAATATTCAGAAGTTTTCTCAGGATTTTTATAGCATCCTGCATCCTTAGTCCTGAGGCAGGAGCAGGGTTGGGAATTCTGTCCACTTGGTCATTATACCAGAATCTTCTCTCCTTTTACTGGTCATCACTTTTTAAAGTTTATGATTTTCCATATTTCTTTCTATTGATGGAAAATTTGGGGTAGGGTTTTTGTCTGTTTTTTTTTTTTTTTGCTTTTGTTTATTGAAGGTAGGAGACTCTATACCACAGCTTCATGTGCTACCATCCCTCGGACTCTGTTATATTCAACAGTATTTGTGAGATACACATCTTGAAAACATAGATTAAATATTAATGTGTTGAAATAAATAAGCAGGTATGCGAAGCACTTAAATCCAATGGCTTGGGCTATCATAAATATTACAGTTTATCAACAGAGTGTTCATTTCGTATAAAGTACTAGACATAGAGGTGTGAGAGACATAAATATGAGTAAATAGAGACAGAAACATGGAAAGAGACGCAAACATGCTTATGATCAATCTACAAAGAGACATTAAGTACTTTCAGTAAAAAATCATAGATTCAAACATTTAGGTGGACTAGGATCCCCAGTTAAGGGGATATCAGAAGGCATACTGGAGAACATGGCATTGATAGTGTATTTCAGAGATGGTCAGGGAAGAGGACAAAACCATAAGCTTCAGACACAGAGATGGTAAAACATAGAATTTAGTTGGAAAAGAACAAGCTATATCATAAGCATATAATTTTATACACACAGGTGCTTGGGGGCAGTGGGGAAAAAAGACTAAAAGTGGAGTATGGAGCTGCAGTGTAGCCAGCTGAACAGCAGGGTGACTTATCTAATGGACAACAGAAGCCAGGAGAAGTTAATAAGCAAGAGTATGATACAAATAGGTCAGCAGGGATGAACGTTAATCTGGCAGGAGGATAGATGTTGAATCCGGAGATAGTGGGAAAAAAATGCCACAGCAGGTGTCATGAGACAGTCTCCCCTTCCAGCTTGTCCACACTACCCAGATGTGTGAGGCTTAGTGAGTCATTTGACACCCTCTTGACCCCATTGATCTCTTAGTAAAATAAAGGTTGAGAACTTGGCTTTTGATATCTATTCCAGCTCTCAGATAGCAAAGGTCTGGATATCGTCATGAGGAAAACATGAGAAATATGGAGACTCTTTAGTATGTAGTAATAACGTTTGCAAAAATAAATGGGGGGGGGATGAATTATGGTGACTGGAGTACTTGTAAAAAATATTTTTGTGATTAAGGGCATTTTCAGAGGAAGAATCAAGTAGGAAAAGTTATATTTTAGATGATTCTAAGTTTCTGATTTTGTGTTTTACAGGAGGATACAGATGACTTTCAGAAGTGGAAAAACTGAGCTAAAGAGCTGTTTTTAACAACAGGATTGTTATATCAGCATGGACTACTGGGGGGTGTTATAGTAGTGATACCTAATGTGTGTATGTGTGTGTTTGTTAGGCACTCAGTCATTTCCAACTCTTTGCTGTCCCAGGGACTCTAGCCCACCAGGCTCCTATGTCCATGTAACTCTTCAGGCAAGAACACTGGAGTAGGTTGCCATTTCCTACTCCAGGAGATCTTCCCAACAGAGGGAGTGAAACAGTGTCTCTTGCATCTCCTACATTGCATATTCTTTACTGTCTGGGCCACCAGGGAAGCCTGGATGACTAGTGCAGTGATGGTAAATGAGCAGTTATAAATGCAAGTCTAATACCACAAAAGAAAAATGTGAGAAATTTAAGAATCAACTTTATAAAACTGATGTTGAACTATAAAAGTGATACATAGTTTGGAAGATAGTGAGGAAATACATAGAAAATGCAGCACAAAGTCAACCCCTAAAGGAATGCTTATTAGCAGTTCAGATGCTTTCGGCAAAATATAAGAGGTAGAGAAATGAAAGATAATAACATGAATAATTTGTTTACTGATCAACAAATGTTCGAGGGGTACTTACTGAAAGAACCTGAACTGATACTTCAGAAAGAAAAATTAAATTCCACCCTCAAATCTGACAGAAATATGGTATGTACTATCTTTTTAAAAATTTTTTTTCATTAATTATGTACATCTGTTAAGAGTTGTGGATAAAAGGCTTGAGAATTCTGAGAGAAGATGTGTTACTTTCTACTTGGAGACACATGGGAATATTACTTTACATAGTAATTGGCATTTCTTCTAGACCTTGAAGATGGATAAAATATTTATATGTTGAGAATATCGTAGAGGCAATCCCGGATGGAAGCCAATACTAGTGGTGGTTCTACGGCACTGGAGATGCTTGTAGAAAGCCTACAGCACAATCCAATGGAGCTCTGGGGAGAATTCTATGACTATCTATGTGGCATATTTTCCATTCCAGTCTTATACCCAAGTTTTCCTAGGGACTAGAAATGCATAAGACCTATAGCAAGTAGAGATTTACCTACTAACTTCATGCTCACATAGCACAGTTATCCATCATTCATGCAATAAAATTTTAAATCATAAACTGTGTGATAGACACTGTTCAAGGAACCATACATCATTCAGAGGCTCACGTGCTGAAATGGCGAGAAGATGCAGCCATCAGGCATGGAGTTTCAGACCCTTGTCTTCAATTTAAATTAAATGGCTTCTTATTTGTAACTGTATTTACCTGAACACCCATGAGTCTTGACCTTGTGAATGCCTTTTACTTTAATTATTTTTAGTTTTTTAGCCTTACATCTTGGAAAATATGTAGTTTTCAGAGTGGATACAATTCAGGCTCACAGTACTGGAGGAAATACACTTAGATTACTATATAGGGCACTTACGGGAGACTGCTGTGCATTTGCTCCCAAAGGGCAGTTATATACATGAGAGCAGTGGTGTGTTTGTTGGTGCATGGGGAGGAAGGAGCCCAAATGTTATTTAAAGGATGTGTGTAGGTCTTAATGCACAAAAACATCACCTCCATAGTTTTGTCACCATATCTGACATCTCTATGGCTCATCACCCTTTTTCTAATATACTAAAACCTTTGTGAAAATGTAAATAACGCTAACCAATGAAAACATTTCCTAAAGAAGGTCTTAAACAGAGACCTGAGTAAATTTGTCAAATCACATGGATGTTGTCACAGGAAAGGGGGAGGGGTGGTTTAGGAAATAACTAGACTATAGGTTTTGCAGAGGAGGACATGCGGGGATGCTAGGAGGTAGCATGAGAGTACCCTGTGGGGTGGTTTGAGAAAGAGGGTTACTACTAAGATACAGGATCCTCTGCAATTAGCAGAGACCCAAAATAACACTGGCCAGAGAACGAGCGAGAACTTGCTTTCTTTTTCCCTGAATGGCAGAGAGAGAAACAGCTGGGGCTAGTACTGTGGGCTGGCCTCATAAGAGATCCAGGCTCCTTCCCCCTTTATGCTCCCCATGCCTAGAATGTCTTCTTCCCTCTAAGCCTCACCTACTGAGAATTCTCAGGAATTAGCTTCCATGTGCTCTCAAACAATTTTGCTCTGCTCTGCTCCACTGCCGCTCTACCTGGTAACCGTTGCATCCTTCATCTGCTAGGTGGTAAGACTGGCACTCAGGTATCTTGCAGGCTCTCACAGGTTCTATCACCCACTAGTGGTTTGTTGTGATAAGTCTACAGGGTTATCTGTGGCTCAGTGGGAAAGCATGTTTTTCCTCTTTCATTACACTATGGTCTAGAGTTCCTGAAATAAGACTGTTCGTACTTCATTGTTCTGTAATTATCTTAGAAAAATAAGACAATCATTTCAGCTTTAATATACAGTTTCTACTCTCCATTGCCCTAGATATGCATCTGGGAGAACTAGGCTCCAAGGCACATCTGGGAGATGGCAATCAAGCTATATTCAGAATATTTCTCCTCTTTTATAATGAGATAGTTATTATTATAAGTTCATTGACCTAGCTTCCTCTTTCCCCAAAACAAGATCTCTTATCCTCACCTCTCACTCTACCTTTGTTTGGAGGTGCCCTATTAGCTTAGCAGATATACTCAGATCATTGATATTTAAAGTGGGGATTAAGTGGGCATAGCATTGGCTATGGGTTGGAGCAAAACATTTTGAAAACCATGACACATGAGAACTAAACAACTAATTCTTTCCCTGGGATCCCTCCATAGCATGAAGTACGCCATCAAAACAGCAAGCGTCTCTGAAATTATGACATTTGTACCGCTTGAATTAGCCAACTGTTGAGTACAGCATCCCACTTGAGGGTTGAGTGTATCCGACTGAAGCTTCTGTTATGACTCTAAAGTGAATTTAATCTCCCATGTTGTAAATGACAATGACAGTAAATGCTGAAACACAAAAATAGAGGTTTTATGACCCAGCAATTGTGCTCACTGCTGTTTACCCAAATGAATTGAAAACTTATGTCCAAAACTCTGCACATGGGTGTTTATCAGTTTTATCCACAATTGCCAAAACTTGCAAGCAACCCAGATGTTCTACAGTAGGTGAATTGATAAATAAATCATGGTACATCCAGACAATGGAATATTCAGTTCAGTTCAGTTGCTCAGTTGTGTCCGACTCTTTGCGACCCCATGAATCACAGCACGCCAGGCCTCCCTGTCCATCACCAACACCTGGAATTTACCCAAACTCATGTCCATAGAGTCAGTGATGCCATCCAACCATCTCATCCTCTGTTGTCCCCTTCTCCTCCTGCCCCCAATCCCTCCCAGCATCAGGGTCTTTTCCAATGAGTCAACTCTTTGCATCAGGTGGCCAAAGTATTGGAGTTTCAGCCTGAGTCCTGGGCGATCTCCCAGGACTGATCTCCTTTAGGATGGACTGGTTGGATCTCCTTGCAGTCCAAGGGACTCTCAAGAGTCTTCTCCAACACCACAGTTCAAAAGCATCAATTCTTCGGCGCTCAGCCTTCTTCACAGTCCAACCCTCACATCCATACATGACCACAGGAAAAACCATCGCCTTGACTAGACAAACCTTTGTTGGCAAAGTAATGTCTCTGCTTTTCAATATGCGATCTAGGTTGGTCATAACTTTTCTTCCAAGGAGTAAGCGTCTTTTAATTTCATGGCTGCAGTCACCATCTGCAGTGATTTTGGAGCCCTCCAAAATAAAGTCTGACACTGTTTCCACTGTTTCCCCATCTATTTCCCATGAAGTGATCAGCATTAAAAAGAAATGAGCTATTAAGCCCTGAAAAGACATAGAGAAAACTTAAATGCACTTACTAATGAAAGACGGCAATCTGAACAAGTTCCAAACAATATGATTCCAATTATATGACATTCTGGAAAAGGCAAAGCTACAGAGAAAGTAACAAGTTCAATGGTTGCCAGGAGTTATGGGAAGGGAGGAGTGAACATGTGGAGTACAGAGGATGTTTAGGGCAGTGAGTCTCCTGAATGATAGTATAACGGTGGATACGTGTCCTTAGACATTTGTCAAAACCCATAGAATGTGACAAGTGACTCCTGAAGTAATGTGTGAACTTTGGGTGATGATACTGTGTTAGTGTACATTCATCGACTGTGACAAATGTATTGCTGTGATGCGGGATATTGATAGGAGGAGTGATGCAGTGCGGGGGCAGCGTGCAGACGCCAGCTCTCTGTACTCCCTGCTCTGTCTGGATGTGAACCTAAAATTGCTCCAAATATTTTTTTTAAAGCAGGAGGGAACCTGGAATTTTCATGAGACAAATATTAACATGCTCAATGTAATCTGTATCCCATTCAAATAAGTGCAAGCCCAATAGTCCACCTGTAAAAATTTCTGTTTCCAAATTCATGATGAATCCAAGTATTTTGTCAATAATAATTATACTAGTATAATTATACTAATTATAAAATAAAATATTACATAAATATAAAATATATTTTATTATGTTATATACTATTTTATATATATAATATAGAAAATATATTTCATATAATATAGTATATATTATACTAATATAAAATATTTGTTAAAAAAAACTCCTGAATAATTTTTTAAAAAGCTTCACAGCCTTCTTTCTTTGGAATTAGAGGACTAGATCCCATATGTTTAAAACCTGAGACACCAGATACTAATAAAAGTCTGGATGAGCTCCATATCATAGTTCTCTGACCTCATAGAATACAGAGGAGACAGATGTCAGCAGTTGATATGTGTCAATATATGCCAGCTACTTGGAATATATTATTTCACTGTAATCTCTATAACAGCTTTTATACAGATATAATCATTCCCACTTTAGTAATAATTTGCATGAGGCAGGGTTAGGATTCAATCTTACAAGCACGTCTTGCTTTGGAGCCCCTAATTCTCCAGGTACCCAAACTCCTAGGTAAGAATATCAGTTCTTGCAGGTGATTTGCTCAGAATTACATGGGAAAATTTAATGACTGGGCCAGAGGCCTTGAATAGGAGGAAACACAGAAGACATAGTCCAAGGAATGAGCAGTAGGAAAGGATAGTAGAAAAGTTGGAGTAGCCTAAGGCAGCTTAAACTGGGGTTAAAAGAATCCTCAGGAAGAGCATTGCATATCCATGATGGGATGGGAAAGGCAGCCGATTTTTAAATCAGGATGAGAAGATTAGAGGAGGATAAGGAAAGGATGGCTACAGAGGTTAATAAAATTAAGATGGACCGCCCATGGAGGCACCCAGCAACTGTGGGCCTGTGGTGGAAAGTGGGCAGTGATTGTGAGGGCAAATCAGAAGAAGAAGAGAGTTAAAAACATTTTAAATATTATTTTTATTATTAATTCTGGATCCCAGCTCTAACCAGCTTGAAATTGACCTCATTCTCACCATTCCATGTCCTAATGTGGGGACTAGCATCACTAATGTAAAATCTACTAAGCTTGCCTTTGAGACTTTGCATCTGAAATATTGAGGTGACCCTGACATTGGAATCCTGGTCACTTGCCCAGTGTCAAGGTCAGGATCTTCCCAGCATGCCACATCTCTGCCATGGAGTAGGAAGAAGAAATAATAATAATTTCTAGGAATTGTTGGTGATCTCAAACCCTGCTAACATTTTCTTGCCTTTTTCTCCCCTTCCTCCAGATGATGAGACATATTTCTGGCTCCCACGTGTGTCTTCCCCTGATAAGAGTTGTGTGAAGCTGCGGTGATGCTCAAGCCTAGCTGCATATTAGACTCACCTGGGCAGTTTTTAGAACTAAAAAGTCTGGGCCTCAGCCCAGTAAAACCGAACCAGAACTTTGGGGGCAGGAAGGGCCTGGGCAATGGTAGGTTTCAAACCCTCCCAAGAGGATTCTAAGGTGCAGCAAGGGCTTAGAACTAACGAGAGCATCTTGCCCTCTGAACTGCATGGTCAAAGAAACAAAGGATGAGATGTTATGTATTGAATCCTCAAGCAAGTTTTATATTCTTATATGTGAACTAGGACCTCTGCTGTGAGATAATTTGTCAATAAAACTATTGTCAAGATTTTAAACATTGAGATTTCTTACTTTCAACACAAAGAATAGCATGTGTCTATATCAAAGTACCAACAGAAATTTGGATTTAAACAGATCTGGCATTTTTCCTTTATATCTTTTTTTCTTTTTGTCAATTCGTTATCATCTTTTCCAAGAAAAAGAGCAAGAAGTGAGCATCTCCTTTGGTTAATCACTTGAATGTGAATGCCAATAATTCCATTCTAAACAACCCAGGCACAACAGTAGAGTCTGCTAAGAAGAAAAATTACATATATGAAATTCACAAGAACAGCTGCCAGACACTCAATCTCTAAAATAAGTTCAGGGTATAGAGGGTCATGGGCTTCCCAGGTAATGCTAGTGGTAAAGCACCCACCTGCCAATGCAGGAGATATGAGAGACTCAGGTTTGATCCCTGGGTCAGGAAGATCCCCTGAAAGAGGGCATGGCAAACCACTCCAGTAATTCTTGCCTGGAGAATCCCATGAACAGAGGAGCCTGGTCGGGTATGGCCCATAGGGTCACAAAGAGTCGGATACTACTGAAGCGACTCAGCACACACGCAATAGAGGGGTCACTTATATCTGAAGTGCGACTAGCAACACCCAGAAGCTACAGGATCCTGACAAGTGCTGCGACAAGAGAACATAACGTGATGAAAAACCTGCAAAGAATTCCTTGTTTCCTAGAAATACGAGATCTTGCTAAGAATTTAAAAAATATTCATTTTTATTTTTATTTTATTTTTTAACTTTACAATATTGTATTGGTTTTGCCATATATCAACATGAATCCACCACAGGTATACACGAATTCCCCATCCTGAACCCTCTTCTCTCCTCCCTCCCTGTACCATCCCTCTGGGTCGTCCCAGTGCATCAGCCCTAAGCATCCAGTATCGTGCATTGAACCCGGACTGGCAACTCATTTCATATATATTATATTATATGTGTTTCAATGCCATTCTCCCAGATCATCCCACCCTCTCCCTCAGAGTCCAAAAGACTGTTCTATACATCAGTGTCTCTTCTGCTGTCTCATATACAGGGTTATTGTTACCATCTTTCTAAATTCCATATATATGTGTTAGTATACTGTATTGGTGTTTTTCTTTCTGGCTTACTTCACTCTGTATAATAGGCTCCAGTTCCATCCACCTCATTAGAATTGATTCAAATGTATTCTTTTTAATGGCTGAGTAATACTCCATTGTGTATATGTACCACTGCTTTCTTATCCATTCATCTGCTGATGGACATCTAGGTTGTTTCCATGTCCTGGCTATTATAAACAGTGCTGCGATGAACATTGGGGTACACGTGTCTCTTTCAATTCTGGTTTCCTCAGTGTGTATGCCCAACAGTGGAATTGCTGGGTCATATGGCAGTTCTATTCCCAGTTTTTTAAGGAATCTCCACACTGTTCTCCACAGTGGCTGTACTAGTTTGCATTCCCACCAACAGTGTAAGAGGGTTCCCTTTTCTCCACACCCTCTCCAGCATTTATTGCTTGTGGACTTTTGGATCACAGCCACTCTGACTGGCATGAAATGGTACCTCCTTGTGGTTTTGATTTGCATTTCTCTGATAATGAGTGATGTTGAGCATCTTTTCATGTGTTTGTTAGCCATCTGTATGTCTTCTTTGGAGAAATGTCTGATTAGTTCTTTGGCCCATCTTTTGATTGGGTCATTTATTTTTCTGGAATTGAGCTGCAGGAGTTGCTTGTATATTTTTGAGATTAGTTGTTTGTCAGTTGCTTCATTTGCTATTATTTTCTCCCATTCTGAAGGCTGTCTTTTCACCTTGCTTATAGTTTCCTTTGTTGTGCAGAAGCTTTTAATTTCAATTAGGTCCCATTTGTTTATTTTTACTTTTATTTCCAATATTCTGGGAGGTGGGTCATAGAGGATCCTGCTGTGATGTATGTCAGAGAGTGTTTTGCCTATGTTCTTCTGTAGGAGTTTTAGTTTCTGTTCTTACATTTAGATCTTTAATCCATTTTGAGTTTATTTTTGTATATGGTGTTAGAAAGTGTTCTAGTTTCAACTAAAAACTATTAATTTTTAAAAGGGGATTGTTTTTCAGGACTCTCTCTCTCAGGACTAAAGCATCCTTCAATTGGGTAAGAGTAAAAGAAACATTAAATCTCATCATTTGATGGCACGAGCTAAGGATATTTCCTTAGATACAGACTGAGCGTCTCTCCCCCAGGGCACACTGCCGCAGGGATTGCTGGGGATGTACAATTGTTTGTGCTGATGTGCACATCTGGTAAGACGACATACGTGTGACCTTCAGTATTTTCAACCTGCCTGAGGCTTCCAGACTGCCTTTGGTGTTGTTGACTTTCCTCTCACTCTCTCGAGATTGCAAGAAATTTCCATCGTTTCTAAGTAACTTGGTGTTTTTCATAATCTACATTTTCCATTTTTATACACATACAGGTAACTGTATGCAGGACAGAATAAAATCCTGAAATCTCCCCTTCTTTGTGAAGATTTTTAAAAAATTAAGCTCTTAAACTGACTAAACGTGTTTACAAGACTCCAGTGGTTATTTGCCACCAGTGACTCTTGTATATACTTGCCTGTGTTCTTTATTCCTAAGAACGGCATCCCCTTGCTTGATAAAAAGGCAGGGCAAGTATATGCTTTTGTAGCAGGGAAGAGCTTTAAGGCTCATGAATTTTAGACTCCGTTAAGGTTGGCTTGGGCTTCCCTCGAGACTCAGTGGTAAAGAGCCCGTCTGCAATGCAGGAGTCACAGGTTCGATCCCTGGGTTGGGAAGAACCTCTGGAGAAGGAAATGGCAACCCACACTAGTATTCTTGTCTGGGAAATCCCATGGACAGAGAAGCCTGGTGGGTTATAGCCCATGGAGCTGCAAAAGAGTTGGACATAACTTAGCCACTAAGCAACAGCAGCAACAATGACTGGCTTGCAAAGATCCTGCATCACATCTAAAAGCATTTGCAGGATCTTGGTCTTCCTTGTAAAATACCAGACAGGGAACCGTCAGACTCCAAAAGGTGTGTTTATTTCTGTTTATTTGCTGATGATTGTGTGTTAGGAAATGAAAACAAGCTATCAGATATTGAAAGAATTGATATATGAAATGTATTAATATTACACATACAGAACAAAGGGTAGCTGAGACAGTAAAGAATCTGCCTGAAATGCGAGAGATCCAGGTTTGATCCCTAGGTCAGCAAGATCCCCTGGAGGAGGGCATAGCAACCCACTCCAGTATTCTTGCCTGGAAAATTCCTGTGGAAAGAGGAGCCTGGAGAGCTACAGTCCCTGGGGTTGCAAAGAGTCAGACATGAATGAATAACATTTTCATTTCACAGAGCAATCAGTTTGAATATTTTTTAAAGGATGGAAAAAATCATAAACCCGCCATATAGATTCAATAAACAGAGCTGGGTTCCAGTCTTGTTTCTGTATATCCTTAGTGTGCAATATTCAGTAATATCCAAAATATCTCTAAGCCTCAGGGTCTCACCTGTAGTACAGACATAATACTTCCTACCACACAGAAAGCTAGGAGAGATTAGATGGGAAAAGGTTTACAACACACCTAACATGGTATCTGGAATATATGATAGAAAGGAGTTAATAAATGTCAATTACCAACCCCTTCTCCTTTGTTCTTAGAAATGTAATAAAAGTAGTATGACTACCCAAGACTTTAGAGGAGGTGAATTCTGATGCTAGATGTTACAGTTCATTATACTTTTCTTTTGGATCCTGAATAAGTGCAGGGTGAAGCCAGTTCTTTGAGTCTGGAAAGTAAAATAAGATCCCTGTAAGGAACTGGGTGTGTAGGCTGGTGTTGCTGGATTGCTGTTACCTGGCTTCATAACTACCTAGGAGTGTGCTTCTGTAGCCTTGAAAGTGTCCAGCAGCAAAACACAATTCCCTGTGCAGAAGCACCAGGAGACAATGCATCTTTCATAAATGTTCTGAAATTCTGATCACAGTAGTATCACAGAGATTCACGGTAAATTTCAAAATAAATGTGTGATTGCAGTGCATTTTTAAATGAAAGTGGGGGTGTGTGAAATCATGATAGGCATCTTCTTTCTGAATTTCTTATTGCCATGTCTTTAGTGAGAGAAGAGACATAATCAAAAGTAGATTAGGAGCACACAGCCCAGAAGTTGGTCAGGATAGTGTGCCTTTAAAAGGTGAGGGTCATGTCACCTTTTCCGTCTTAGCCTCTATTACACTCAGGAAGATGGAGATAAGCATGTTTCTATTTAATAGAGCAGCCACAAAATCAATACAGAGAAATTGTTAATACTTAGTGCAAATGCCACTTGAAGCAAACACCCTCAAGGAAGAGACTTTCAGAGTCAGAAAGGACTTTGAAAACAATCTTGCCTAACTGTATCATTTTACAGGTGAGGAAAATGAAGCCCTAAGATGTAGAGATGACATGGTGGTCAGTTTCAAAGCCTTGAACTCAGGTCTTTGACACCACAGTGGTTGGGTCTAAGAATGTGAGTTGAAAGCATTTAAGTATAGCTACAATTTCCACTGTCTAAGATAATCCATAAAAATTCACAAAATAGGGAAAAGGTGAACTTCACCAAGGAAAATATTTTTATTCTAATTGGAAGTGTCTCTATTTCATCATCTGTAATTCTGCACCAACTGAAAAGACTTGAAGGGTAGAAAAGAGTGATGGATAGGTTTTTCACATGGGGTTTAAGTGGAAGTGGTTTGATATAAAAAAAACTATTTCATTTTCTGATGAGGTTTATAGAATTTGGCCACCATTCCCATTTCCCTAAAAGTACTGCCTTTGGATTACACAACCTGGAGGTCAAGAATAAAGAATGCTTCAGAGTCCTTTTCCTTCTTTGTCCAACTCCCGTTCAAATTTGTCCTCTTGAAAAAAAGGCCCTGAAAATTCTCATCCAGGCCTAAGAAAGCTCTATATTAGGTTGGAGGGAAAACAAGGCAAAATAATATACACAGCAACCGTGACAGCAGAGCTGAGAGCCCATCTCTCTGTGCTTTCCCTGGCTGCCCTGTCAAGATCTTGATGCCTGGTGATGAATACATTGCATGCATGCTGCAGAAGATAAAAATGATCTCTCTTGGCCCTTTACCAGCCACAGATGTCATGGCCTTGACCTTAAATATCTTATTCTAGCCCCAGTTGGCTGAAATGCTCAAAGACAAAATACTCCGTGTCACTCCGCCTCAGTGTGGCGAGAGGCACCGAGGGTCTGGGACTGTGTTCATATTTGGTGATGCCTTCCTGCATCACTAAAGCAATCAGATGGATCCAGCCTGAAAAGACAATCAGGGCTGGACAGAAGCCGAGAGGGCAAACAGATGGGTAATAATCCCCTCTTTTATCATTCGTGCCTATGGAGAATTATTCAGCCGAATTGAATTCTCTGATGAACAGAGCCCCACACGGCTTTATGCAGTTAAAATTATGGGATTTTTTTTTTTTCCTTTCTATTTGCTTCTGTGCTTTGAGAGAGATGGCAAGATGATATTCTTATTCATAATACTAGTGAGTATTTGCAGAATAAAAAGGGATCCACTGATGTTTGTGGCATTCAATAGTGTGATGCCAGAGAATAGGAACTCCATTCAGCCAGCGCCCCCCCAACATGGGTCAGGATACATGCAGGACACCTGTCAACACCCTCTGTGAGTTCCCAGGGCCTGGGGTGAACAGGGCTTGGGAAAAGAGAGGGGATATCTGCTATTTAGAATTGATTCTGGATATCAGAGTGATCCAAAGGGCCAAGCAGATAAGAGTCCCCCATCTCATAAATTTTGAAATAATTCAGTAATCTATGACTTAGAAGGGCTTCCCTGGTGGCTCAAATGGTAATGAATCCAAAGCTTCAGTCAATTGCTTTGGGAAAAAGAAGTCCCCCATAACCCAGGATTGGGCAGGTAGAGAGGCATTTGTTGCAGTGGAAAGGCCACTGGTACTTTCCTGTTTTACATGCCCTCCCACACTCTCAGTCCACTCCAAAGCTCCATGAGTTTCCTGTGGGCCAGCAGGGATGAAGGGTAAACTCCCAGGCTACTCACCACTGCAGGGCACCCCAACCAGCTGCTGCTCTCATCTTGTTGAGTGTAGCTTTCGTGGGCTGATGTTCCCCAGAAATGTAGCAGGAAAAGTATTCGGAGCTCAGGCTCTGAACCTGACCAGATGTGGAAGAAATTCTTTCAGACTCGATTTCCTTTGTTTTCTTTTGGGGCTGCCGAACAACAGGGGTTAGAAAAGAACTGGGCTAATATCTTATGTTATTGCATACCTGGGAGGAAAATCTATTTCTCAAAGATTATTTTTATACAAAAAAGAAAAACAAATAACAGTAATAGTTACTATTTATTGAGTTAAAAGAGCTTCACGACCCAGATAATCACAATGGTGTGATCAATCACCTAGAACCAGACATCCCAGAATGTGAAGTCAAGTGGGCCTTAGAAAGCATCACTAAGAACAAAGCTAGTGGAGGTGATGGAATTCCAGTTGAGCTACTTCAAATCCTGAAAGATGATGCTGTGAAAGTGCTGCACTCAATATGCCAGCAAATTTGGAAAACTCAGCAGTGGCCACAGGACTGGAAAAGGTCAGTTTTCCTTCCAATCCCAAAGAAAGGCAATGCCAAAGAATGCTCAAACTACGGCACAATTGTACTCATCTCACACACTAGTAAAGTAATGCTCAAAATTCTCCAAGTCAGGCTTCAGCAATATGTGAACCGTGAACTTCCAGATGTTCAAGCTGGTTTTAGAAAAGGCAGAAGAACCAGAGATCGAATTGCCAACATCCGCTGGATCATGGAAAAAGCAAGAGAGTTCCAGAAAAACATCTATTTCTGCTTTATTGACTATGACAAAGCCTTTGACTGTGTGGGTCACAATAAACTATGGAAAATTCTGAAATAGATGGGAATACCAAACCACTTGACCTGTCTCTTGAGAAACCTATATGCAGGTCAGGAAGCAACAGTTAGAATTCGACATGGAACAACAGACTGGTTCCAAATAGGAAAAGGAGTACGTCAAAGCTGTATACTGTCACCCTGCCTATTAACTTATATGCAGAGTACATCATGAGAAACGCTGGGCTGGAAGAAGCACAAACTGGAATCAAGATTGCTGGGAGAAATATCAATAACCTCAGATATGCAGATGATACTACCCTTATGGCAGAAAGTGAAGAGGAACTAAAAACCCTCTTGATGAAAGTGAAAGTGGAGAGTGAAAAAGTTGGCTTAAAGCTCAACATTCAGAAAACGAAGATCATAGCATCCGTTGCCATCACTTCATGGGAAATAGATGGGGAAACACTGGAAACAGTGTCAGACTATTTTGGGGGGCTCCCAAATCACTGCAGATGGTGACTGCAGCCATGAAATTAAAAGACAATTACTCCTTGGAAGAAAAGTTATGACCAACCTAGATAGCATATTGAAAAGCAGAAATATTACCTTGCCAACAAAGGTCCATCTAGTCAAGGCTATGGTCTTTCCTGTGGTCATGTATGGATGTGAGAGCTGGACTGCAAAGAAAGCTGAGTGCCAAAGAATTGATGCTTTTGAACTGTGGTGTTGGAGAAGACTCTTGAGAGTCCCTTGGAGTGCAAGGAGATCCAACCAGTCCATCCTAAAGGTGATGAGTCCTGAGTGTTCATTGACTGAAACTCCAGTACTTTGGCCACCTCATGCGAAGAGTTGACTCATTGGAAAAGACTCTGATGCTGGGAGGGATTGGGGGCAGGAGGAGAAGGGGATGACAGAGGATGAGATGGCCGGATGGCATCACTGACTTGATGGACGTTAGTTTGAGTGAACTCCGGGAGTTGGTGATGGACAGGGAGGCCTGGCATTCTGTGTTTCATTGGGTCACAAAGAGTCAGACACGACTGAGTGACTTAGATGCTTGTGTGTGTACACTTACAGTATGTATGTGGATATATATCTTTAGAAGTGACTTCCTTAATACAATTAGTAAACTTTGGAGCCTAGTACTGATTCCAACTCTCAAGGGCCTTCTACAAAACCAAGCTACCTCATCTCTTGCACTCAGTTACAACTGATTTGACACTGCCTTAACCTCTTGACTTTTACAATATTTCCTTAAATACATTACAAGCAACTTGAGAGCAGGACCCCCATTCTGTATTTGCTTTCCCCAAAAAAACAAATAGGAGTCTAGAGAATGGTTTCTTCAGACCACTATCAGACTCCTTGTGATATAAAACTGTTGCATACATCTTGTGATTATTGGACACTCTGATGAGACCTCAGGACCTCACTTAACTCAAAAGACATGGTGGGAAGAGTTGGGATAGATTACTGAGTGCTTGCATGCCATTTGTGGCATCGGTGCTGCTCACTGGATACCCATGGGCCCCTACATTTACTAGCCCCCTGCTTGGCTGCAACTGGGACATAGGACTGGTTCTGAAGGATGGGCTGTGTGTAAGCAGAAAGAACACGCATCTGGGACATGGCACTTAAGAGTAAATGAAGACCCAATTTCATTCTTCTTATGGTTGAGTAATATTCCATATATATATATTTTACACACACACACACACACACACACACACACACACACATATATACACACCACATCTTCTTTATCCATTCACCTGTCAGGGGACATTTATTTAGATTGTTTCTTTGTTCTGGTTATTGTAAACAGTGCTGCAATGAACACTGGGACACATGGATCATTTTGAATTATTGTTTTCTCAGTGTATATGTCCAGTAATGGGATTGCTGGGTCACACAGTAGTTCTATTTTTAATTCTTTAAGGACCCTCCATAGAGTTCCATAGTGGCTCTATGAATTTACATTCCTACCAGCAATACAAGAGAGTTCCCTTTTCTCCACATCCTCTCCAGCATTTATTGTTTGTAGATTTTTTGATGATGGTCATTCTGACTGGTATGAGATGATACCTCATACCAACTTGCATTTCAACTTGCATTCAACTTGCATTTCTCTAGTAATTAGTGATGTTGAGCATCTTTTCATACACCTCTTGGCCTTCTGTATGTCTTCTTTGGTGGAAAGTCTCCTTAGGTCTTCCACCCACTTGTTGATGGCATTATTTTATTGAGACTGAGCTGCGTGAGCTGTTTGTATTTGCAGAGATGTAGATGGACCTAGAGTCTGTCATACAGAGTGAAGTCAGTCAAAAAGAGAAAAATACTGTGTGTTAAAGTATGTATGTGTAATCTTTAAAAAGTGATACAGATAAACACATTTGCATGGCAGGATAGAGATGCAGCCGTAGAGAACGGACATGTTGACACCCAGTCGGGGGAGTCGACGTGGGAGATTAAGATTGACGTAAATGCACTACCGTCTGTGAAACAGATAGCTAGTGGGAACCTGAAGCGTAGCATAGGAGCTCAGCTTGGGGCTCTGTGATGACCTAGATGGGTGGCATGGTTAGGGGGTGGGTGGAGGGAGGCTCAAGAGGGAGGGGATATAGATGCACATAGCTGATTCACTTTGTTGTTCAGCAGAAGCTAACACAACACTGGAAAGCAAATTATACTCCAATAAAAAAAAGAGTAAATGAAGAGTTAAGGTTCCTTCTCCCTTCTGTTTCCTCATCATGGCCTGCATTTCTCAGCAATTAGATGGGTGAGAACTCTCATCAGACTTTACTACTGAAAGAAAAACACTTTTGTTTTCCTAAACCACTGAGCTATAGGGGTTTACATATTACTACTGCAAACCCTACCCTTTTAAATTTATAAACCATGCCATAAGATTTCGGACTTCAATAGAGTTGCAACATTAGAGGCTTTCTTACAAGGAAGCAGCAATTGGAAGTATCTTAACTATCAAATTAGCTCTTTTTAAAGTCATTTCCTTGTACTTTCTTTCCTATTGGCATTTTCCCAAGGTCACTTACTTTTCACTCATTCATTCAACAACTGATTGTTAATCATCTTATTTATCCACGAGGATATGTCTTGTATGGGACAGAGGTATCATAATTCAGAGGTGATGATCTGGTTATTTATTAAGTACAGAAATAAAGTATATTATGTGCCAGACATTGTTCTGGTGCTTCTCAAATATTTACTCATTTAATCCTCATAGCAATGCTAGAATGTACTATTATCCTCATTTTGCATATTAAGGAAACTGGAACCCACAGAGATTAATAACTTGCCCAAGGTCACAGAGCTGGTATTGGGAAAAATAGGACTTGAATCCAGGTAGTCTTCCTCCAGAACCTGGGCTCTGATCCACCAAGCTATGAATGAGTGCAGAAGATGGAGTCCTAACCAGCCATGATGGCCAACTTGTTCCTCCTCCCGCTAGATCTGCCTCATGGGCCTTATTGAAGCTGAAAATGCTTTCATTTTAATGTACCACAAATGTCATCCTGGGGGTTAGGTTAAGATCAGGAAGTTCTCAGAAAAAAGCTGAGAGACTTAACAGGGAATTGACCCCATCTCTCTATTTCCTTAATATTTTCTTTGCATTCCTATTAAGCCACTGCTCATACCATATCTTTATTTATTTGCTTAGTTATACATAAGTTTTATTCATCTTGGTATACTTACAGCACTTACATCACCATACAAATACGCAGAGTAAATGTCTGACAGATGATGTAAATGAAAGAATGAATCATATAACCCAAGCTGTATCTACAGCTGAAATTTTAGCATCTTTGGATATTTCTGATGAAATGGTGGGGTAGACAACCCAACAGATAATAAATTCTCTTTCTGTCTTATTATCAATCCTGATTATATAACACTTTGAACAACTATTAACAATTATTGTTCCAACTGTGGAGTAATATTTTGCTATTCTGGTTCTGAGAAAACAATAATAAAAGGCATTTACTGATTATCTACTCTGAGTCCTGCTAGGGACTAAATGTTTGTATCCACTCAAATTCATAGGTAGATTTCCAAAGTGATGGAATTCCAGGTGGAAAATTTGGGAGATAATTAAGTTTAAGGGTATATTGCCCTTGACTATTAGTCAAGGATTAGTACCTTAATAGATCCCTGGGTTGGGAAGATCCCCTGGAGAAGGGAATGGCTACCCACTCCAGTGTTCTGGCCTGGAGAATTCCATGGACTCTATAGTCCATGGGGTTGCAAAGAGTCAGACACAACTGAGCGACTTTTACTCACGTTCAGTACCTTAAAAAGAAAAAACATGAGAGAGATGATTTCTCTCTTGAACATGATTGACACATTCCCCCAGAATAATGCACATGCAAAATGACACAGATGCTTTTTCATAAATTTTAGAAGCTCAGACACCTCTCCCTTCTAAAAACCCCTGCTGTATTAATAGCCATCTCAGAGGACAGAGGCCTCTGCTCCACCCTCCACAGTGTTAATGACAGCAAATGGGCTGTCTAGATGGAAAGGCATAAATGTGAAGGTAGGTCTCTGGTCACTGCCGAGTCTCTTGTTTCATTCCCTCAGGCTTATCTTTATCTTGTATTTCCACACCTCATCCTGATTCTCACAGTCTTTTGCTGTTTGCAAGCCCTTCTCACTCAGAAACAGGAGCAAAACACAAAATGTACGTGTAAAGAAAGAAACCCTCCGCTTCCCTTCCGAGCGGCATCAATGTCTGAACCTTGGGAAATGGGTGGTGTTACCACACGGTCAGGCAGAGTTTCCAACGGCAACTGAAAGGAGAATAGCAGGAAACCAGTTCCACAGCTGACAGCAGAATGCTTTTCCATATGTAAAGCTGTCTTAAACCCACAAGAGACACTGAGAATAAACTTTCTGCTCTCTTTTCTTTCTGCTTAATACCAAGTGGGTCAGGGAGAAGCGCCGGACGCTTTTAAAAATGCACTTATAGTTCTGAATCCAAGCTGTGAGAGGACCCATTGGAGACAACTGTTCTCTCATGGCCTGCTTTGAATAAACAATTCCGGCTCTGTGTGATATTACTTCTTAACCAGATTCTAGCATTGAACTCTTGGCTCGCCATGGTTACTCGCATTTTAAACCAGTGTCCCCCTTTCCTTCCCCTTGGCTAAGATTCCTGCTTACTTGGCAATGGCTCCTTCTCATTTGAACTTTTGCCCTCGTTTAATCTCCACCAAATTTTAGTCTCAAAGAACCTTTCACAGGCACCTTTTGTTACTCTGAGTTTCTTTCTCGTGTGAGAACCAGCTTAGGGAGCTGGTTACTGGAAAACACTCAAGGGCCTGTCTTCGTGCTCTGGGAAGCCGGCAGTGACAGGCTGTTTTGTGTGTGTACTTTCCTTTAAAAAAAAATCAAGGAAGCACAAGATGCAAGCTGTTTGCTGAAAACAAAATGTTTGCTTTCAAAAGCAAGCGAACACACACATATTTTGCATCTGTCCATGTGGCTTCACTCTTGTCCGTTCCAGAGCCGCTCCTCTTTAATCACTGCTGAAGTGATTTCAGATCAAAAGGCAACCCGATGAAGACTTTATTCCCTCCCAACTTTCCATACCAGTTCCAGGTGCCCAACGTCTCTGGAACCTGCCTTCCTTTCAAAAGAAAAACCAGTATGTCAACCCCTCTTCTCGTTTGATAGTTAGATGATCTGCTTCCTGCTTAAACAGAGCCCATGGTTTACTCAGAACCTCTTGCTTCTTCCTATCGGGGATTCACACCCATGCCTGCACCACAGACACTCTGTTCTCTTCTCCTTGCCCATTCTGGCCATGCCTACCCACCCAGTCATGGCAGTTTCTTTCCCTGGATCAAACGCATCATCTTTGTCTACACTCCTTATCCTGAGCCTCAGAATATATACGTGTTTTTCAAGAGCCACCAGCCTCACTGACAACCTAGTGTCCACCTGAAGCTGGAACCTACTTTTACAGCCCAGTAATTCAGTTTGGGACTTCCCTGGTGGCTCAATGGTAAGGAATCTGCCACCAATGCAAGAGACTCAGGTTTACTACCTGAGTTGGGAAGATCCCCCTGGAGAAGGAACGAGCAAACCACTCCAGTATTCTTGCCTGGGAAACCCCATGGACAAAGGAGCCTGGCGGGCTACAGTCCATGGAGTCATAAAGAGTCGGATGGGATTTAGCCACTAAAGAGCAATTCAGTTCTACAAATCCTCCTTTGTGTTTTGCTGGGTGTTCTAGAACTTCTCTCCTTCTTTTTCACCCTGCCACTTTCAGTGATGGTCTTGCCCCCTACTTGACTCAGAAGATAGGAGTCCATGCCCTGGTGAATACTCTGATGCCATCATCCAGTCTCAGAGGGTGGGGAAACTTTCTCTTTCAGAAAGTAAATCTGCCTATCTGTGTGAGCTCCTATAAAGTCCATCCAGATGCAGAGGAGCTGTGCTCCACATTTTTTTTTTTTTCCACAATCATGACCAGTTCCTACTCCTCTGCCTTCAAACAAGCTGAAGTTACTAACAACAGCAAATAATAATAACAGCAAATTTTGGAACAAGCTTTCCTGCTCAGTATTTCTTACTAATTTGTAACTTTTTACCATTTCCAGTCTGCATCTGCCACTTTCATCCCTTCATCCCCTCTCCTCTGCTCTCTTAACCCCTTTGGCTTGTTTTCATATTTACTGCTTGCCTAAGAATTTTCTTATGAAGGTCATCAATCAACACAAGGAGTTTCCCCTGACTGAAAGTTCCCCATTTCAGACACCTGCTGCTAATCGGAGGAGTGCGTAGGAAGAAGGGAAGGAAGGTTCTCCCCACAAACCACGTAAGTGGGGCTCCCTGAGACTCTGAATGTCTACAAAAGAAAATAAACCACATCATACTCTCAAATTGGATACTTTCAAGATGCAGACTTTTAGCTTTACTCAGTACATCCAATCTTAAGGAGGGAGGCCTTGGCAAGACTGGGTGCCATTAAGGACGAATTTATGTATGTCCCCTGAAGTTTGAGAGTGGCCATAAAAATAGATCCTGGAACCTGATGTAAACTGGAAGAATCAGAAGATAAATGACTGGCTGCAGCTCCCATCCATGGCAAGGCAAGGAACAGATAGTGGCTTGGGGAGCAGACTACCCACAGTCTGGCCTGAAAACAGGGTATGACTTTCTTTTTAGACCAAGTGATCTTGAGTGGTCTTGATAGAGTCAAACTTTTGAAAATGCCTCTAGGGAAGAAGAGATCCTAACAGGATGGATCCCTGAGGACAAATGCTGAAGGAAGTCATTCTTGGTCAGTTGGAAAGTATATCACCCACCCATGTTATGAAGCTATGATCTGGAACAATCTCAGTGAACAATAATGCTTGGAGACACTGGTTGAAGAACTCAAAAAAAAAAAAAAAAAAAGAAGAAGAAGAAAAGGTGTACACGAAGAAATCAGTATCTAGAAGCTCTAGAAGCTTGCTATTACGGAGAACACACTGGTCATTTCAAGACAGAACCATAAAAACAGCAGCTAAATACAGGCTTGAAAGAGAAAGGAAGAAATCTGAAAGTTGAGTTCATGGCTTGGTCTCCACTTCAAGCCAGTGTCATGTGTCTGGCTTCCACTGTGAAAAGACAAGACACTCAACTCAAATCAGATAGGAGACTGAAATTCTGATTTCAACTTGCTGAGAATTCTTTGCTTCCTGAAAGTAAGCAATATGTACCTAAACAGTCTTATAATCTAAAATGATGAAGGAACTAAGGATCACCTCAAACAATCATAGGAAGGAATTAGAGATATGACTATATTAAAGAACATGTTAAAGAACAGAAATTAGAGAAAAATAAAATTGCTTTCTCTGTGTACCTCTGCTGAATAACCAGTTATACATTTCCAACCATTTTGATTACTGATGCACTTTTATTTTTGTGACATTGTGATTTATTATAAGAAATATATATTGGGTTTTTGTCCTTTATACCTGGTACATAGCTCCTAAAACATTGAAGCGCCCCCAGGGATTTCCTTCTCCAAAGATAGTGAAAGCTGTAAACCCCAGGACTGCAGCCTACCAGGATCCTCCGTCCATGGGATATTCCAGGGAAAAATACCGGGGGGGGGTGCCCTTGCCTTTCCCGAATGAGGAGAATATGGACCCAACCAAAGGATAGAGACTTGTCAGGAGAACCAATCACAGAATTAGAGGGTTAGAAATTTTGAACCACCCCCTGACTTTCCCTCCTTCCCAGGTTGGATCAATCTTCAATGGCCAAAGATTTATTCAATCTTGCCTGTGTAATAAAATTTCTGTAAAAAAAAAAACAAAAATGTGGCTTCAGAGAGCTTCCAGGTTGTTGAACACACTCAGATTTGGGGGAAATGGCAAATCTCTGGCTCAGAGAGCACAGAGCTCAGAGCCCCTTCATCCATTCCTTGCCTATGCACATCTTCCATTTGACTGTCCCTGAGTTATATCCTTTTATAACAAACTAGTAATCCACTAAGTAAAGTGTTCTCGGGGTTTTTTCAGCCCCTCTAGCAAATTAATCAAACCTGATGAGGGAATCCTTGGAAATTCTGATGTACAGTTAGTCAGCATGAAATACCAGTGACAACCTGGACTTTTGATTGTTATCTGATGTGGGGATGGGGAGGAGGCAGTCTTGGAAGACTGAGCCCTTACCAGAGGGATCCGATGCTCTCTCCAGGTAGACACTGCTGGAACTGATTTCAATTACAGGACACCTGGCTGGTGCCTTAAAATTACTTGGTGTAGGAACCTTCCTGCCCCCAACTCTGGAATTGATGACCAGAACTGTAATTATTAATTGCTGTTTTATTTCAGATTCTTAGAGTTGTAAAGGACAGACTCCACTCAAACAGGCTTAAGGAAAAGAACAGAAGGGCTCAGGTAAGTTAAAATTCTCGAGATAGCTTGAATTCAGGAAACATCCAGGACCTCAAAATTATGTAACCAAAGCACCAGCTTTCTCTATTTGAAATCCATTTGATTTTTGGCTTGGCTTACTTCTGTATGCACGTTCTTTCTCAGTCATAGGCATAATGAATCGCATCATTCTAGCTTGATAAATCTTCCCTAAAATGTGGGTAGCAGAGCACTAAATTTCCATTGAGTTCTTTAACTGGCCCATCTTGGATTACGAGTTAATTTCAGAGCCTTTGGGAACCTAATTGGTGAAATGTATGTCCTATGTCCATCCCTGTGGTTGGAAAGCCACACATGAGCCACAAAAAAAGGGGGGAGGGGGACATTTCTAAGAAAGGAAGAGTATTAAAATCAACAAAGATAACAGGTGTTTATTAGAGCACCCTCATTTACAGCCTCTTCTAAGGTATCACTATCCATTTTTCCCCCTTCAATTCTTTCCATTTTTTGTAAGTATTTGGGCCTTTCTTGTTAGGTCCATATCAGATCAGATCAGTCGCTCAGTCGTGTCCGACTCTTTGCGACCCCATGAACTGCAGCACGCCAGGCCTCCCTGTCCATCACCAACTCCCGGAGGTCACTCAGACTCGCATCCATCGAGTCAGTGATGCCATCCAGCCATCTCATCCTCTGTCGTCCCCTTCTCCTCCTGCCCTCAATCCCTCCCAGCATCAGAGTCTTCTCCAATGAGTCAACTCTTCGCATGAGGTGGCCAAAATACTGGAGTTTCAGCTTTAGCATCATTCCTTCCAAAGAAATCCCAGGGCTGATCTCCTTCAGAATGGACTGGTTGGATCTTCTTGCAGTCCAAGGGACCCTCAAGAGTCTTCTCCAACACCACAGTTCAAAGGCATCAATTCCTCGGTGCTCAGCCTTCTTCACAGTCCAGCTCTCACATCCATACATGACCACAGGAAAGACCATAGCCTTGACTAGGCGAACCTCTGTTGGCAAAGTGATGTCTCCGCTTTTAAATATGCTCTCTAGGTTGGTCATAACTTTCCTTCCAAGGAGTAAGCGTCTTTTAATTTCATGGCTGCAGTTGACCCTTTTATTATTAAAAAAAAGTCATTTTTAGTTTCTTATAAAATATTTTTTTCTCTTAGTAAAAATTTTCATCTTAAGTCCATTTTGTCTGGTATTAGTATACCTAAAGAATGGGGTGAGGAAGTCAAACTACAGAACTTGATGATGCGCTAGATTTGGGGAATGTTATTGCATATATTGGCATGATATCAAGACTTGGAGCTCGGTTGACATGGTAAGATTATTCACCAAGGATGGGAAAGGGGAAGGAACAAGAGATGTAGGATTTAAAGAGAATGAGTTTCCTTTGGAATATCATGAGTTTAAAGAGCTATGAGTGAACCAAGAAGTCTTCAATGGCTACTTTAGAATTATATTATCTAATTATGTGGGGTATGACTCCATTTTGAAGTCTATATATCTACAATTTTACCATACCTAGCACAGAGTTTAGCTCAGATTCGATGAAAATGCCTATAGGTTCAAGGATTGATTTAGGAGAAATTGATACTATCATGAGTATCCAGCCATTCTAAACAAAAGTTAGTTCCCTGAATATACATACTTTGTTCTCTTTTGAATCACAGGTCTTTGAACATTCTGCTTCCTTTTCTTGGAATGCCCTTCTGTCTCACCTCATCATTCATTTGGCTATGTCTGTCTGTCTGTCTGTCAGGTCTCAGTTTCCATGTCATCATCTACAGAAAGCTCTTTCTAAGGACTCAGGATTTTCTTTGTAATTCCTTCCATTTTCAGTGTACCACTTACTGAATAGCCTGTTCCATTGTTTCCTGCTTACTATTTTTTATCATTAGTAAATAGCATAATACATAGAAATTTTTAAAAATCCTTTTTGAATTGACTGTTAAATAAATCAATTTAGCCATAGGAAAGAACTGTCTGTCTTATTCGCTACCTGTTTTATATTCCTTTAGCATCATATCCAAAAATTAAATGGGCTTGACTTTGGAACAAAACTAAGGAACAGGATAGTTTCATATAAAAAGAAATAGATTATTCTAGAATAGGTATATAAAGAAAAGAAAGGAAGAATTTCTTTGTGAAACACCTATCAGCTAAATTCTTTTCTGGGATCAAAATTCCATATGCCTCTCAAAAATGCCCAATAATATGAGCTAAGTAAGTTTTGGAGTGGCTAGATGATGACATTAGCTGAGTTTGGAAGGTTCAGGGCTTATACCTCAATTATACATATTTCATCAAATCTAACATGACATTAATTGCTACATGCACCATTATTTTACATACCTTGAAAAAAGAAAAGTAAAACCTGCTGATTATGACACAATGTTTAGGAAATATCTATCTTTAAGATATACTTTGATATTAGAGCTATTAAGGTGTGAAAAAATGTATATCTTAAACTCAATTAAATATGCTAGATAAGAGTGAGTTATAGGTTGAGGAAAAACCTCAGACTTCATCCAATCTAATCTTTATCAATTTACAAATGGACTGAGAATTCAAAAAGTTTAAGTACAGAGAGGTACTCAGAAATTGAGCAAGTCAATCAACCTGTGAGACCAGATGGGCTGCTTTGCTCCGGTGTTAACATTTCATAATTCTGTGCACTAACATTAATATTAAAAAAGAGACTCAGGGGAAACGTATGTCATCATAACATGACAAATGCCTCCTCCTTATGTGAGAGATAGATAATTTATCTCAACAAATACGTTACTTAAAATTCTCTCTCCTCAAATATCTGTACCCTAGCATCTTCCCCAGTGAATTCAGGGTTTTCCTAGAAGGAGAAACCTGAATCCTCTTTCTGGCCATCAAGGAAATACCTAATGCGATATATGTAAATCTAACTATATATTGGAATTTTTTCCTCTGCTTCTTGAAAATCTTTCATTTGATCAAAGACTATTTTTATGGTGTTAGGCTATGTGATATTTCACATGAAGAACAAATCAAATCTGTCATCATTATGGTACATTTTAAAGTCACACCTTTAATGGCAACTTTAAACTTGATTTTCTTCAGTAAGTTTTAGCCTTCTTTCCACACAGTTCTGAAAGTTTTGTTTTAAAAAGCCACTTCTTCACTTTCTGTTTCCCTCATTTTCCTCTTCCCTTAATACCGCAATTGAAAACCTCCCGCTCATCTCCACCCCCTCTCAAATTCCCCCACCTACCCGAAATCTTAGGCCCTCCTTTCAGTACCTTGCTGATAACAAAAGCATCTTCATTTTCTCTGGAACTCATGCAGAAGAAACATTTTAAGCTCAACTAAATAATTATCCACCTACTTTCTATTTCCTCCCAAGGGAAAAAAAAAAGTTCTGATTGACTGAAAAATCACCAGGTTCTTGTCACCTGAATCCTTAATATGAAACCTTCCTTACACTCTTCTGTCTTCAGCTTTCTGGCTTTGATTGGGAAGTGGCAAAATTAAGGGAATTTGCGAGTTGTATTAAATAAATGAAGGCACATTTAATTGAACAAGTCATCACGAACGCATCCACTGTATGACCGACATGCCAAAGGCAATCACACACATGAGCTCTGGGTAGTTATCTTCCAGTTTGCCACCCACTCCCACAAGCAGGTATGCAAATGCCTGGAGCAACACGCTCAAAGCAAGGCTCCCAGTTCAGCTGGGAGGATGATCAGGGGCTGAAGCCACAGAACGACTTACCCAAGAGAGTAAAAACAAAGCTTCTCTTGGCAGACCCCAATTCCAGTTGCTTCATCATCTTCATCTTGCAGCAAGCACTCTGCTTAGAAAGGATAAAAGAAAATCATTACTGAAGAAGGCCCACAACAGTGCCACTTCAAAACTGTCAACTCATCTTTAGTACTTGTAAATGCTTCTGCACATACATACATGCATGAACACACACAGACATACAGAACCCATTTTGCAGTTGGCAAAAAGCCCTTTCTGAAGCCAGAGTTGGCCCCTGAACGAGACTGTGATTTAGCAAAGTGTGACTTGCTGTTTACTCACTTCTCTTAATGCCACCTTTCTTCTCCTTGTCTCATCCCGGAGTCCCATTGTCTCATTTCTATTCGCTGACAGGTTTAAACTCCTTCCTGCTAATATGTTTACTAATAGCTGTTTCAAAAGTACGACCATGTCTGAGACCTTTTTACTGCTAGTGAAAGGGTCTTCAAAGGTTGAGAGTAAGGAAATGTGAAACGTGAATTTGGTTACTTGGAATTAGAGAATAAATCTTACTATTTCTCAGCTTTCTCAGCAGCTTGATGTTAAAAGGGGTCTATTTTATATATCATTTTCTTCTGCCAAAATACATTATCTATAGATGTTTTCAAACACATGGGAGCTGGAAAAGATCTTAACAGTCATCTCAAACCATCTCCATTTTATAGGCTTAGAAACTGAGGACCAAAGAGGCAGGAGAGCATGGCCAGAGGCAACCCTCACCCCCATCAGATTCTCAGGGTCGTCGTGGTTTCCAGAAATCTTGCCTTGGTAAAACTACACTGCTTGAGCACCCTGAATTTTTGGCATTTAGAAAGTGAAATAATTTAGCCTATGTCATTTGAGAAGGCTGAAGAACAATGTCAACTTATGGACCCCCATGTTTGATGGCATGTTCAAACTCAACCTGATTATTTCTATCAACAGGTCAATGGTAGCTTAAAAGAAGTCTTTCAAGCTAATCCTCTGGAGCCACCTAGCCCTTGATAAAATGAGATTGAGCATCCCTGAAGTGTACAGAAGCAGTCTGCTCCAATCCTCTAGGTGAGAAAGCCTTAGTAAAATCTTTTTGGCTATTTGCTTTAGCACTGTGGCTGACTAGGTGTTTGAAGGCTTCCTGCTACTAGAACTTACTACACAGGACACAGTCTTTAGTATGGTATAGAAGCTGAGCCTAAGATTCTGCATCTGGCTGATGGCTTTCAAGATGAATAGAAGTTTCCATCTATGAGCAAACCTAAGCCACATGCAGAAAGCACACCTACTCTGAAAGAAAGCCTTATCCATTTTGAAGCCACAGAATCTCACCAAATAAATCAAGTAATGTGTTCATAATCAAAGATTATTAGCAAACAAGGAGGCCAGCTGTACTAGTTATCTACTGCTGTGTAACACACTATCCTAAAACTTAGCTTAAAATGACATTAAACATTTACTGTCTCCCCAGCTTCTGAGGATCTGGAACTTGGATCCTGGCTCAGGGCTCTCATAAGGTCATGGTCATCTGAAAGCTTGACTGGGGTGAGGAGTCACTTCCAAACAGACTCACTGACTGGCCGGCATGTTGGTGTTGGCCATTGGAGGCCTGAGTTCCCTCCCTGTGAGCCTTCTCTCAGGCCAGCTAAGTGTCCTCAGCTCAGTTCAGTCGCTCAGTCATGTCTGACTCTTTGCGACCCCATGAACTGTAGCACGCCAGGTCTCCCTGTCCATCACCAACTCCCGGAGGTCACTCAGACTCACATCCATCGAGTCAGTGATGCCATCCAGCCATCTCATCCTCCGTCGTCCCCTTCTCCTCCTGCCCCCAATCCCTCCCAGCATCAGAGTCTTTTCCAATGAGTCAAGATACAATAATTGGTTTCCCCCAGAGTAAATGATTCAATAGAAAGAAAGTCAGGCAGAAAACTCCCTATTTTATGTACGAGTCTTCAGTGAAAACATAAGCAAATTCATTTGCAATCTCGGGGCAAAAAAAGGCTAACCACAAATAAAAAAGATAAGTTCAATTAAATTAAAATTAAGAAATTCTGTTCATCAAAAGGCATCATAAAGAGAATAGAAAATTAGGAGAGATCATTACAACTCACTTAACAAAGGATTAGTATCCAGAACACATAAATAATTTTCGACAAATCAATAAGACAGAAAATCCAACAAAAAGCTAGGCAAAGGCCCAAACGCAAGCACCTAGAAGAAGAAATATGTGGACAACAAACATATAATAAGGTTCTTAATCTAGATAACAATCAAGAAAAAATAATTGCAAACATAAGAAGACACAATTTCACACCTATTAAGTTGTCTCACATTAGAAGATCAGACAATATCAAGTGTTGGAGAGGAAGTGAATCAACAAAAGAGTTTGGGAGTTCTAGATTGTTACAATTACTTTGGACAACAGTGTGGCAATTTGTAAAGATGAATATTCACACACCTGATCTCCAAACAACAGCTGTATTTCTAGGTCAGTGATTTTGATCCCTAGAGAGTATTTGGTAAAGTCTGGAGACATTTAGCTGTCACAACTAAGACACTACTGGCATCTAGTGGGTGGAAGCCAGGGATGCTGCCAAACATCCATACTGCACACAGCAGCTCCATACGGTAAAGAATCATCTGGTCCCAAATGTCAATAGTACCACCATCAAGGAACCCAGTCCTACGCATATACACAAGACAAACTCCTGCACATATGTCTACCAGAAGATATAGAATATATTCAAAATAACCACCACAAACTAGAAGTAATACTTCCCTTTTGACAAGAGAATCAATCAATTATGAATTATTCAGTGAAATATACACGACTGAACTACAGCTATAGACAGTGAACTTTAGTGATGTGATAAACGGGGAAAAAAGAGTAAATCTCATAAGACGTCCAAAGTGATATATTTAATGTAATGTTCAAAAACAAGAAAAACTAAAGCATCCAATATTTCAGTTCAGTTTAGTCGCTCAGTCGTGTCTGACTTTTTGCGACCCCATGAATCGCAGCATTCCAGGCCTCCCTGTCCATCACCAACTCCCGGAGTTCACTCAGACTCACGTCCATCAAGTCGGTGATGCCATCCAGCCATCTCATCCTCTGTCGTCCCATTTTCCTCCTGCTCCCAATCCGTCCCAGCATCAGAATATGCTTAAACTACAAAAATAGGCTAGACCATGATATGTAAGATTCAAGGTACTGGCTACCTCTTGTGGAAGATAAAAGGAAAACCATGGAAAGGTGGGGGAAGATAAACAGAAGCAAGTTTTGTGACCATGTTTGAACACTTGGATTGTATAAAGGGGTTCACAGTTGTTTATTACGTTATCATACTTTATAACTTGTACATGGATACAGATACATAATACATGCATATATGTCATATATACTTTGGCACCAAATATTACATTAAAATATAAGAAAATGGAAAAAAATATTCAGTGCAGAAGTTGTAAGGATGGGTTATACAATATGACCACAACACATCACTTTGAAATTAGGGAAACAAACTCACTTTGTTTTTTTGGAAAGGAGATGCAAAATAAAAAATTACAATGTTTTTGTATTAAAGTCAGGCTCAAAATGCAGTATAATTTGCTCAATGTTTTCCTTCCTGGCAATTCTCTATAATATCAGTCCCCAAACAAATATTGTTGACCTAAGCACCCCTTACTCTGAGATGTATTGGCAATAAACCCAGGGCAAATAAAAGATAACATATGGTTTTTTTTTTCCCTCTTTCTCTAGACTATGATTATACACTGGTAGGGGCATAATAACACCACATAACAAGAGGTAAGAAAGTAAATGATCCATGTGGCTTTCCTTGGCCTTTAGGACAAAGGTCTCTTAGGGAAACACTGATTCCTTATAAAAATCAAATCTTCAAAACAATGCACCTTTAACCTTTAAAGGTTTACCTTAACCCTAGGCTGGCAAATTAAGGTAGCCCAAATGATCCAAAGTGCCATAACTACTTATTAATTTTAAGGAAAATCACAAAAATTACCTACCTTTTTTCTTTGTTTCTCTCATTTTATTCTAACCAGGTGTTCCAAGGCCCAACTTGCCCCCTTGTTCCTGTCCTCAGCTGAGTTTCACATAATCCCTGCTAGAGTGTTAACTGAAAAGTAAGGTATTAACTGACTATAGCTTAGTATGATCCCTCCCAGGATGATTTTTATTTTCATAGGGGACTCATAAAGGTTGGTGTGGGTAGCAGGGAGCGAAGGCTAAGAGATGACCTTCAGGAAGCTATAGCTAACTCCAACACCTGAAGAAGCAAATAAAGAGTATTTGTTATGCAGCCTCTGAAAGGTTGGCAAAATCTTGCTTCAGGCCCTGTTTAAACATCCAGGCTCTGTCTACTACTTTTGGAACTGAGCTGCAATAAAACCTCTTACTTCCCTGACCCAAGAGGAAATATTTTATGAATTATAGTGGAGAGAATTATTTGGTCAACATTTAGACCTGAAATACTCTGAAGAGTGAGAAAGCCGCAGAAAAAAAATAGGTCTGGAGAAAGTACAAAGGTCAAAATCAATCAATAACATGCTTAACAGTGTAAAGACAGGAAACTTTTCAAGTGTCCAAGCATAAACGTCAAAAGTATTTCAACAGAACCCAAAAGGCTTGAAGTTGTACAGAAAAAGTGAAGGGGAGGGAGGGATGGATAGACATTTCCAAGAATAGATGTGTGTCTTCTATCTTTATTTACAAAATAATTGTTCTACCACCTTCCTGCTTCACTGTCCTTGGTATTAGTAACTGCTCTGCCTGATAAGAAATGGTATCAGCTTTTTATAAAAGAGGTATTCCTTAATCAGGATGTGTAAGCTCACAGGTGACAGCTAGAAACAAATCCAAATGAGCAGTCTTGGTCCTTAAACTTCATTGTGCATAGTCACTTAGCAGTATTTATGTAAAATGGAGATTCTACGACCCTGGCTGATTCAGCAGTACCATAATAATCATGACTGATTCAGCCATGGCCCAGGAGTCTGCATTTCCGAGCACTCCAGGAGAGTCCAGTACCTGCAGTGGGCCACAGTGAAACAGGCTTAAGGAAACCGAACCTTTGAAATTCACAAGACGATTTAAAATTTATATGTTAATATACAAAGCCAACTATAGCCAAGACATTTTAGGAAAAACAAATCCTACTAAAGTAAAAAGGCTTACAGTACCAAGTTTGATTTATTATACTTGGTATAACAGTATATTATACTATGACAGCATGGTACTGTCACAATACTCAAATAAAGAATGAAATATAATATGGAGTCCAGAAACAGATGATAGACAGATAAAAAAATCTATATCTATACCTACTTGATTTACAATACAGCTGACACAGTTGAGCATCATGGAAAGGATGGTCTTTTCAACACATGTTTCCAGGTCAATATTACACCCCTACTGAAAGAAATAAATCTTGATCCTTATCTCACACGATACACAAAATCAATTCCCCAGTCTTCCCAAGGCTTTAAGTCTTCACCAGGCATACATCTCATCAGAAAGCAAAGTTTCCAAAGTCTATCAGTCATATATGTTTTTTACTACAATTCATTCTCATTTGTATTGAATTAGTAACTTAGGTATTCTTCTTTACGGAGAATATCTAAAGATCAAATCTTTATGTATGTTTTGGAAATTTTATTTTCCTCTCTCCACTTTCCCCTCTGTTTCTTTCTCCTTCCTCCTTTACTTTATACTTTCTGACAATCTATTCTTTTATCCACATGCATGAGGTATCAGAGGAACAAGTCAGCAGCAGCCACACATACTAAATCTGACCTAGAACTAGAAAACAAATCATGTTTGTTTAAAAAAAAAAAAAAAAAAAAACTGTTGCCAGTATGATTGTGAGCTTTCACACAAAATCAAATTGTGGGACATTTCTTAAAAATTTGGGACATCTGGCCACACTAGGCCAGCAGCAGACCAAGGCAACTGCCTACTGGATTTTGTGAAGCACTTGCCTGCTTTAGACAGGGCAGCCCTCCCAGATTCACTTGATCCTCCTGGCCTAATTTTCTAGTATATATATTACCTGCCTGGCCCCTGTTGAAATCTGCATTTAAGGTCCCTGTTACCATTTATGTTTAATTAAATAGTGAGGTATAAAAGCATGTTTTTAAAAAATTATAGATGCATAAATATCATTTTCCATTTGTATAGAATTTTCAGTGTTCTACACATAGGAGCTAAACAGATTTTTTTTTTCTGCTTCGCCTTTAGTTTTGGGGCATAAATCCCTTCTTGTTTTCATAGGAGCACTAGCTCAAATTTGCAGATACTGTGAGCTGCACATAAAATCGTTGCATTTAAAACCATATGTCACACTGCATTGTTCAAGAGGCATCAATCCTTTCTTACTTGCAGATCTTTAAAGATATAATTTTATGCTCAGTTAAGATGGAAAAGAACATGAGGTTTGAAAATAAATCTATTTACCTTGGATGCATTTTGCTAAATTATTTCACCAAATGACTAGGTAGAGAGACATTAGCACAATATGGTAAAAGACAATTTCTTCAATTTACAAGTCTTCCTCCATAATCAGCTTCTAGGGCTTATAATCATCACAGCAGCAGGATAAACGAGGATATGCCAAAGTCTGTCTCTTGTTTATTTACACATTCATATTACTTTTTAAAAATTGCAGTAAGAACCTCAGTTCATAAAGTGACTTTGAATCATTTAACACTTCATGGGAGTTTTTGTCCTATTTCAGCCCATCATTATATTAGGTTGTAGAAAGGCATAAAACTCTATTATTATTTCATAGAGTTTAAAAGCAGCCAACTTGAATTGTAGAAAATAAGTAGTTCATATCTGTGAAAAGTCCTTCAGGAATAAGATACATTTCACTCTAACTATTCTTCATTCTCATACACAAAACTTGTATGGTTTTTTTCAGACACAAAAGCACATGATAGGAGTGTATGTTTTAAGAAAATATGACCCTGAGGGCCCTGTTCTCTTCAGTAGTACATCTCATACAAAACACTATTCAAATGAAAACCAAACAATTCAGATCATAGTCTTGCAAAACTGGCTTCACTCAGTATTTACACATACACACACACACACACACATGCATATACGTTTTTTTCCCTCTTCAAGTGAGTATTAGATGACAGATCAAAATAGAGAAAGTAACCATAGATTACATTAGTGAAAAAATGTTCTAGCTCAAATGGTAACCAGAACCCCAACACCACTTAGCAAATCTAAGTCTTGAAAGCAGTAACACTAAAATTTTAATGTTCTAAATAAATTTTTATGGTGGGAGTAAATAAAAAGAATGTATAATCAGTCTGGAATATACATACACACAACCAGCATAAGGAATTTCTGATTTGGGAAGGCCTGGATCACAAATTGCTGCCATTACCATCAAGTGCGAGCACGTGCATGCTCGGTCATGTCCGACTCTTTGCGACCCCAAGGACTGTATCCCCCAAAGGACTGTTTCCCACTCTGTCCTTTCTTGCCTTGTCACAGGCAAGAATCCTGGAGTGGATTGCCATTTGCTACTCCAGTGCATCCTCCCAAGACTCATTTCTTTTAGGACGGAGACCTCATCCTCAGATTCTCACCCTGCCCACTTCTTTACACATCCACTCCAGCCCATTTTCTCTCTGTTCCACTTGTTTACTTTGAGCTCTAAGGTCAAAAGAAAATCCCTCCCCTCACTCCCATCCCTGCCTCCTTCACTGACCCAGTTGCTGAGTGAGAAGGAAAAGAAGAGGTAGCGCTGATGACATGAAACGGGGGATAGACATCTGCAAAGATAAGGAAGGAAATGTTTGTAAGTTTCTGACAGTCCATTATCTGCCATAATTCTTTCTTTCATATAAACTTAGTTCTGAACCTGCTCTTCAAAGCCCTTCAGTCCTTACGCATGTTTAAAGCCCTTCTCCAGCTCAATTTCCCTGTGGCCAGAGCACCTACCTTGGAAAGTGAAAGTGAAAGTCGCTCAGTTGTGTCCGACTCTTTGCAACCCCATGAACTACATAGTTCATGGAATTCTCCTGGCCAGAATACTGGAGTGGGTAGCCTTTCCCTTCTCCAGGGGAACTTTCCAACCCAGGGATCAAACCCAGATCTCCTGCATTGCAGGCAGATTCTTTAGAGTGGATTCTTTACCAGCTGAGCCACAAGGGAAGCCCAAGAATACTGGAGTGAGTAGCCTATCCCTTCTCCAGTGGATCCTCTAGACCCAGGGTCTCCTGCATTGCAGGCAGATTCTTTACCAACTGAGCCATCAGGGAAGTCCAACCTTAGAAAGTGTTCTTCCAACTCAAGAATGTTTTGTCCTACTCTAGCTCCCAGAAAGCCCCCATCAATTAATACTCCTTTTAACCTAGAAGCTCCTACGAAGTCCTCTGAATGTACAACCTTGCTTTGCAATTTTCAGAATCCCAATCAATTAATACTTGACAAGGTTCAAACATAAAAATCGTGTGAAAATTTCTCTTAAATTGGCACTACAGTGAGTCCAAAATAAAATTCCCAATAAACCAGTAGTTAACATTCAAGTTCTCTGTTCTTACTTCTGTGTCATCAGGTTGGTGGGGGAATTTGTATAATATTATAAAATGAAGACCCTACAAATTTATGGCGTTCAGTGTTGTCAGACAGCTAAAGCTGCCCAGCAAGAAGCTGATTTGACTTACTGTCTTCCTGTTCTCTCAAACCTTTCCTTCAATTTCCTATCAAACTTCAAGTATGAGTGATTTTTGTATAAGTGTGTAGACAGATAGATAGGTAGAGAGAGAAGATGGGTGGATAATCTGAATCCAGTTAGATCTCTTTCTCCTCTACGTTCATCAAATCTGTATCTCTTTCCTCTTTTCAAAATCAACATTGCCACTTTAGTCGTGCTCTTTATCACATTTCTATCTCCATGGAGACCACACAATTCTAATGTCTCCTATTCCATCATACATCTCTTTCTCTTTGTTGGTTTCTATTCCTCAACTAATAGATACTATGGTACAATAAAATATATATATATTTGGTGTTTGACCCATGTTCCTGGCATAGAGCCTCCAAAACACCAAGTATTCAGAGTGTCTTTCGTTGTTCAAAATGAGGCCCTCTGGAACACACTTGAATCTCTGCCAGTGTGGTGACTCAGTGAGGGTTTTGGAGATAGTCTCAGGATGGGTCTGGTCACCAGAAAAGCCAAACATGTCATTAGAAGGTGGGAACTCTCAGCCCCAACCCACCCTAGACTCTGGGGAAGGGAGGAAAGTGAAGCGGGGCTGGAGATTGGGTTATAAAATCTCTTGAATAATGAGATACAAAGAGCTTCTGTACTGGTTAACATATAGAAGTGGGATGGTGGTGTCCCCAGAGAGGGTATGGAAGCTCCTCACCAAACCCACCATACCTTGCCATATGCACTTCTTCTATTTAGCTGCTCCTGAGTTGAATTCCTTGTGATAATCTGGCAAACGTAATTTTCGTGCATTCTGTGAGGCATTTTACGGAATTATCTGAAAGGGTAGGGGGACCTCTGAATTTGTAGCCAAGTTGAACAGAACTGCATTAACTAGGGCAGTCTTGGAGAAGGCAATGGCAACCCACTCCAGTACTCTTGCCTGGAAAATCCCATGGGCGGAGGAGCCTGGTAGGCTGCAGTCCATGGGGTTGCTAAGAGTCGGACCCAACTGAGCAACTTAACTTTCACTTTTCACTTTCATGCATTGGAGAAGGAAACGGCAACCCACTCCAGTGTTCTTGTCTGGAGAATCCCAGGGATGGGGGAGCCTGGTGGGCTGCCGTCTATGGGGTCGCACAGAGTTGGACACGACTGAAGCAACTTAGCAGCAGCAGCAGGGAAATCTTGTGGAACTGATCCTTTAAACCTGGGGGTGCTGACGCTAACTCCAAGTGGTGTCAGAAAAGAATTTGATTGTCAGGCACCCAGCTGATGCAGAGAAACAGGGAAATATATTCTGCTATATTTCATTCCTAGCTAGCTCTTCTCAAATCTTTCTTTCTCTTCCTTCTAACCAAGTAATCTCTTGAAAGACAAGTCCACAATAGTTATTAACCTTTCCTTTCCTTCTCTTGTCTCTCCTCCACTCTCCTCTCAATCTCTCTGTTGTTCAGTTGCTAAGTTATGTCTGACCCCTTGTGACCCCATGGACGGCAGCACACCAGCTTCTCTGTTCTTCACTATCTCTTAGAATTTGCTCAAACTCGTGTCTGTTGAGTTGGTGATGCTATCTAACCATTTCATCCTCTGCTGTCTTCTTCTTTAGTCTTCAATCTTTCCCAGCATCAGGGCCTTTTCCAATGAGCTGGCTTTTCACATCAGAAAAGTGGCCAAAGCATTGAAGCTTCTGCTTCAGAATCAGTCCTTTCAACAAATATTCTGGGTAGTTGATTTCCTTTACTCTAGATCTAGGTTAAGATGACCTTTCTGTATTATTGTCTGGAAAGTGACTTCAGGCTTTTCGTTTTAAGCTATGATTTCTGGGATGATCATAGTGCTCACCTTGTTTGTTTTCTTCTCTCGGGATACCACCCTGATTTATATTTTGTCTAATGTCTGGAAGAGTTGCTTCATATAGTTTGTTCATCTTTCTAGTTTTGTTCTCATTTTCTAGATTTTTATGATGTGAGGATAAATCTGTTAATCCATCATGGCTAGAGGCAGAAGTTTCACATATCTTTCCAAAGAGACTTATGTGGGTAGTGATCTATCTAAAATTTCTTTGCTTATAAGAGAGAAAAGCTTACCTTTACATAGGAGATAGTATCCCTTACCCCAAAGTTTGGGGTTATAAAATGGGGATGGTTTATACCTTCATCTTTGTCAAATGGAAAAAGAAGTCAATAGATTGTATGTCTTTTCAGGCTGACATCTATTTGTACGTAGAAAAGCAGAGGTTATCCTCTATCATTCATACCATCTATTCAGGATTAAAACATCAAATGTTATATGTGTTGCATCAGTTACTTACTCCTCTATAACAAACCATCCCCCAATTTTTGTGGCTTTAGATAACAACCATTTTTTTTTTTTTTTTCCCTTGGGAATCTACCAACTGTTCAGTCAGTTCTGCTGATCTGAGTGAGCTTGCTGTGGCTCACTTATTGACTTGTGCTCAACTTCAGGTCTCAAGGTCTTCATTTTTGCTCTTAGCTGAGCTCTTTCACATATCTTAGACCTCAACTGGGACAGCTAGATTGGTTCAGTTTTATTCCACGTGGTCTGCATTTGGTCTCATGACAGTGGCAGTTTTCTGAGAAAGCAAATGGAATTATTTAAGGCTTTTTGGTCTGGCACAGACAGCGGCTACACTCTTTTGGCCAACACAAGTTATAGGGTCAGCCCGTATTCAAGGGTTACAGAAACATACGCTGCCTCTTGATGGGAGGAGATGCAAGTCATATCATGAAGAGTTTGAATACAAAAAGCAGTGGAAACTTAGAGTCTTTTTAAAAATCCATCTACTATATACACTTTACCTACGCAAAATGATCTTATTTTAGGAAACTGACTAACTAGACTCAGAAAGATTACTGAGATCTGAAGTTTTCTCTCCTGAGCTTTACTAATCATGATGAGTCACTCTGGCATATGGGCAATGAGAACACTAGGAGATCTCATTAATCAGCCATCTATATCTGTCTCCGCTAGCCTCTGCTGTAGACTATTTCCATCTCCTTTATTGTTATTTTTGCCAAATCTTGAAACTATGCCATAACCTATGATGAAGCAAATACTACTGAAATGAATACTAGATGAATACTAAAACAAGTACCAAATGAAACCTATCCTGAGTGCCTTGGTGAAATATTTGCATAGAACTTTGTACCAATCCCCTTATAACATTTATCGTATTTTTCCTTTCACTTTAGCTATTTATTTAATTCTATGATCCCTCGCTATAACATAGAGTCCATGAGTTCAAAACAATGTCCTTTCTACTTTAAGCCTCCTTCAAGACTAATTCACAGCCCTTTATGTAAGAGTTGGATAAGCTGAGAAAAATAGATTGGTATATATTGGCTGCAGCTGCTTTTCTAATGAGTAGGAAGAATGGAATTCATTGTAATTTTTATCAATATTATAAATACTAATGGCTGCAATTTATCAGATTTTTTATCTAAATACTGTTCTAAACATTTTTAACAAAAACAGTAACTATTCATTGTTGCTTTACCTTTTAACTTCAATCTGTATTACAAATCTTCAGCTAATACCTGTCTAGTCAGGTAGGGGAAAAGAACAGGTCTCTGGAGACAAATAAATTAAATTCAAATCTTTTACTCTTGCTTCTCAAATAATGTTATCAATCTAAGATTCAGTCCCTAAAAACAGAGAGGTTTACTAATATTTGAAAGTGAAAAGTGAAAATGAAGTTGCTCAGTCGTGTCCGACTCTGAGACCCCATAGACTGTAGCCTATCAGTCTCCTCTGTCCATGGGATTTTCCAGGCAAAAGTCCTGGAGTGGATTGCTATTTCCTTCTCCAGGGGATCTTCCCAACCCAGGGCTCGAACCCAGGTCTCCTGCATTGTAGACAGACACTTTACCATCTGAGCCACCAGGGAAGACTAATATTTAACTCATAACAAATACAGAGAATTAAAAGTGGAGCATCTAACACATAGTAGGGACTTACTGCAAATTCATTTAATTCTATTTCTCCTCTTTCTCTCAGAAGACAGGTCTGACTGCTGGCAAGCACTTCAGAGCACAAGTGGGTCCTTGTAATTGTATAGATACGGTTTTGAAAGATTAACTTGAAAGAGAATGGAGAGATTTGGTTTCTGTTTACTCCAAATCTTTTCCCAATTCCCTCTAGCTTTTTGGAGAGAAGTCTTGTCAAGTATCTGAAGAGTTGAGGATCACACAGGGATAACATTCTACCATCACAAGGGGGATGAACTATTCTCCCCATAGAGACTCAGAATTAGGGGCAGAGTCCTTTAGAGAATGGATCAGGGAAGATTTTAATCTTGCTTATTCCCCTTACCAGGACCTTATGACCCATCACTCAGGAGCACTTTGGTCATCTCCTTTCTCTTGAAATCTTTACTCCTTCCTGTTTGGTAATTACAACCACTCTATCTTTGAGACTTGCACTCATCAAACTTTCCATAGTCCCCCAACTCTAAATTACCAAAAGGCACTTAGGAATTTCAGAATTCATTTTACCCATAACGCCACTTTTGGCTACAGCAAATGTCTAGTCTTTCCCATAGCATCACAGCAAATTTTAAAAGATTTTTAAAGAAAGAAAAGGCTAGAGAGCACAAGATAGGGAGTGGGTGTGGTAGGCAGAATAATGCCCCCCCTTTCCCCAAACACACATACATGGCCACATTCTGAAACCTGTGGCTCACTTGGCAAAAGAGACTTTGGTGTTGTGATTAAGGATCCTGAGAGGGAGAGATTATCCTGAATTATCTAGGTAGGTCAAACCTAATAGCCAATTATCTAGGTCCATCCTCTGTTGGCTGTGCAGAGAGAAATATGAGAATAGAAGATGGGTCAGGCAGACATGATTTTGCTGTGTATGAGGATATAGGAAGGGGCCACTAGCCAAGAAATGCAGAGATTTCATAGAAGCTGGAAAACGCAGGGAAAACAGATTTTTGCCCTGAAGCCTCCAGAAAAGACTGCAGCTCTGTCAACACCTTGAATTTAATCCAGTGAGACCTACATTGGCCTTCTGACCCACAGGCTGCAGGATAATAAACGTGTGCTGTTGACACCATTGCTTATGGTAATTTGCTGGAGCAGCAACAGGAAACTAACATGTTAGGAATTGGGTAGAGAACAGAGGAGACACTTTCTAGAAAGGCACAGCTATCCTCAGTTACATTTATCCTTTACTCAGAGATTCCTTTTAAAGTCATTGAATATAAACTCCTTCATTGAACAATGAGGTTTTCTCTCCAAGGCAACAGTTATCAACAAGAATTTTTTTCTTCTTCTCCATAATGTCACATCTCTGCTGCTGCTGCTGCTGCTAAGTCGCTTCAGTCATGTCTGACTCTGTGCGACCCCATAGACGGCAGCCCACCAGGCTCCCCCGTCTCTGGGATTCTCCAGGCAAGAACACTGGAGTGGGTTGCCATTTCCTTCTCCAATGCATAAAAGTGAAAAGTGAAAGTGAAGTTGCTCAGTCGTGTCTGACTGTTAGCAACCCCATGGACTGCGGCCCACCAGGGTCCTCCATCCATGGGATTTTCCAGGCAAGAGTACTGGGGTGGGGTGCCATTGCCTTCCCCACATCTCTGTGCACATACATATATCTGAGATTAAAATAAAAAACAGGATAAGGGAAACAGAGGTGATATAAGCAGGTAATATAAGCCTTCAAATCTCCATCATTATCATTGCCACAGACATTTGTCAACTGCCTGATGCATGTAAGGCATGTTGCTATATACCGAGGATATCAAATTCAACACTTGCTTTGAGGGTCAACGCAATACCATTCACTTATCTGATGCCACGCTTAACTTATTTCTGAGCACTGCTTTTGGGAGGAACTAGTAAAGAATTTTTTTAAAAGTTGACCTTTTTCTATGATATAGTGTTTAACAATGCCACCTGATCTTCCCAATGAAAATTGATCCTGGTAGGCACTAAATTACCCAAATAGAAATCTGTCTTATTTTCCATCCTGTACCTACGAAGGCAAAGGTTTTTGGTGATTCATTTTAGGAAGATCCAACAGAAACTGGAATAGTAAAAGGATTGGCGCTAGCAGAAGGTCACAGTCCCTTCAGTGTATGCTAATGAACAACCATATTGTGCATTAACAATGAATTAAATAAAGATATAGAAGGCCATTCCCATCTGTTCTGTATGTGGAGATAACCAATATGGCCTTTATTTCTGTCTGCTGGAAAACTTTAGAGATATTGATGAAAACTGGCCCTTTAAGGACTGAATGACAAACTCAAACCAATTTCTGATACCTTGTAGTTGTGTAATTTTGAGAAAGTTCCTCAACTTCAATGGACTTCTGTTTTCTCATTTTAGAAGCATGTATAATAAATTTCTGAATCACAGAAATGTTATCAATATTATATGGGGAAAAGATTATAAAAGTGCCTATGATGTATTTGATCCACACATCATAAATAAAAGGACTTTTATTCATTCTTTCATTTATTCAAAATCTACTTGGAATTTGCAGAAGCACTGACACAAGCCTTGGGCACGATGATTCCAAGCACCTAGGAGTTGCTGACTTTCAAATTTTGAGATTTGCAAATGAAGTCACCAATCTGCCAAGATTTGCACAAGATGCTTTAACAGAACAATTATAAATTAACTGTCTCCTTTGTTTCATGCTTCAGTTTTAGATGTTTCATATCCAACTCCTTTGGAAAGGAAAAATCTATCTAGCACATCAGCGTTTCTCAAGTATATCAGAAACTGAAGGGCTGAATCACAGTATCTCCTGGAGGAAAGAGATTTTCTACTCACAGAACCTGAGATGAGAATCGGCTTTCCCAGCTTCACTAATTAGAAAAAAAAGAAAAACTCCATTTGAGATCGACATGTATACTCTGCTTTATTTAAAATGGATGACCAACAGAGACCTACTACACATCACGGGGAACTCTGCTCAATGTTATGTAGCAGGCTGGATGGGAGGGAAGTTTAGGGGAGAATGGATACATGTATATGTATGGTTGAGTCCCTCTGCTGTTCACCTGAAACTATCACAACATTGTTAATTGGCTTTTTTTGTTTGTTTGTTCAGTTGCTAAGACATGCCAGACTCCCTGTGACCCCAGGGACTGCAGTATGCCAGGCTCCCCTGCCCTTTACTATCTCCTAGCATTTGCTCAAATTCATTACGTTGAATCAGTGATGCTATCTAACCATCTTGTCCTCTGCCACTACCTTTTCCTTTTGCCTTCAATCTTTCCCAGCTATACGCCAATATAAAATAAAAAGTTAAAAAGAGAAAAGAAAACAATTCGGTATCTTTTCTGCTAATATTTTTTTGGTGTTGCAATTCTGAGGGAAACTTCTAAGTTTAATCCAACATCTTCATCATTTCTTGAAGACAAGACCATGCCTTTTTCTTTTATATCCTCTATGTTCTAATCCATAGTAAAGATATGTATATCTTTATATATATTTATGTATATATGTGTATGATATGGGCTTCCCTTGTGGCTCAGCTCGTAAAGAATCCGCCTGCAATGTGGGAGACCTGGGTTCGATCCCTGGGATGGGAAGTTCCCCTGAAGAAGGGAAAAGTTACCCACTCCAGTATTCTGGCCTGGAGAATTCCATGGACTATATAGTCCATGGGGTCACAGAGTTGGATATGACTGAGCGACTTTCACTTTCACTTTCATGTATGATATATATTAGGCAATAGATTTTTGAAAAGCAAAAAAGGCTGCATTTAGGTCACTTAACCATGTCTTTTTTAAATTAGAAGACTACTAAAATGAATTTAACTTGCCTTAACCCTCTACCAGTAATTCTCAATTCTGATTGCAAAAATAGAATGACTTAGGCAATGTTTAAGAAATCTCTATCGCCCGTAGTGCCCCACTTCTACCTTAATTAGTCTGGGATAGGGTCAGAAATAATGACCTACATCCATGGGTTAGTGCTTTTCAGCCTCAGTAGTTCACTGGAATCACCTGGGGAGCTTTAAAAAAGATGCTGATGTCCAAAGCATATTCATGCGTGTTCAGTCACATCCAACTCTTTGCAATCTCATAGCCTGTAGGCCACCAGGCTCTTCTGTCCATGGGATTTTCCAGACATGAATACTGGAGTGGGTTGCCATTTCCTACTCCAGAGGAATCTTCCTCACCCAGGGATCAAACCCACATCTCCTGCATCGGCTGGCAGATTCTTTACTGCTTAGCCACCTGGCAGGCCCTGTCCAAAGCACACTCCAGACCTATTAAATAAGAATGTGGGTGGGGGTAGGGGAGATCAGTAGTTTTCAAGTTCCCCAGCACGTGCCACCAGAGTTGAGAACCACTGCCTTCACTGTGTCAGTAAGTAACGACGATGATGTACATTAGCATCAAATGATCCATTATAGTTTTATATTCCAACTCATTGCAGCTGACTCATATTCGACTCATCTTTGTTTCACATATGGAATTAACAAATTAATTTCAAATTCTATCACATCTTTACTAAGATGAATGTTGTCACTGATCAGAGAATTGCTCTAGTGTGTCTGATATATTTGCTTCCACAATATTTTGAGAAGAGTCTACTGTGAGCAAATATTAATATCATCCCCTGTGAGCAAATGTTGTCCTGGAATTGGCCTTGGGCAATTCATGATTTCATGAGCATCCAGGTCTCTTGTCCTTACTGATATCTGACATTTTAGGGAGCTTTTGAAACATGCAGTTGGCTTTAGATGAACTTTATAATCTTCATTCTCACCACATTTTTAGTGTCTTCCAACCTCAGGGGAATACTTGTAAAATTATGGGGAAGTATGGGGTCTATATTACTTATGCTATTGTTTTTCTAAAGCTCAATCATGCCCAGAATTTCAGAGAAGATAACTCTTCTTGGCACGTAAAGATTACCAGTCTCTAAAGTAGAACCATCTTTGTTTTTTCTCAGTATATTTCTTCAGCAAGCAATGGAAGTATCACTTGAGTGTTATTGACTAATTTGACTTATTAACAATTAGCACAGTCTTTAGTATAAGGAATCATTACATGTTTTCCTACATGGTCTTTGCCTAGAAACATTTTAATTCCATGGTCTTTGTTGGCCCTCTTGTAAATCTGTTTTGGAACAGGTTCCTTAGGCAGCTGGATTGGAAATGAGGCTTTGTTAGTTGTGAAATCAAATTCATGGTCCTTCTGTAGTTTCAGTGTGAGAGCTCCATCTGGAAATGGATCAGCCCTTACTGTCTCAGCATATGTCCCAGGGACTATGTTCTCCTGATAATTTCAACAACACTGTGGTTCCAAACTCAGCAGTTTTCTTCCTCCTCACTGTCATATAGCCATCTATGAGCATCCAAACTTCAGAAAGCTAAAAAGAGTGTGGGGAGATATTTATAATGAAGAAATAAAACAGCACTTGCATCAAAATTAAGTGAGGCTGAAATATTCCTCTGGTTTGTATTCTACTCAGGGTATGGAGGGGTTTTACTTTGTTTTGACTTTGTTTACATACAAGTCAACTGAGTTCTCACCATTTTCCTGCAGATCAGCCTTCTAGTGTCACAGAATGATCTTCTCTGCCATTAACTCTTTGGACATGTCAAACAACAGGGGTCTGTCTAGTTACAGAGCTCTGGGGCAGAATAGAGTGGCTTACATTGTAGAAGTGGGAAGAGGGCAGAAAAAAAAAAGGGGGGTTTTCTTATTGTAGATTTTTAAAAAATACAGGACAAAAGTGTCCATGCCTCGGGATAGAATGGCCACACAATCCAGATGGCCACTATGCCCTGGATGGAAGAAATTCACACACTGCTTCCTCTGCTTTTACATGGGCCACCACAAATGGCCAGTGTGACCCTCAGAGATTGCTCTTGGTCTTCTGCATTATAAATACAACTGTCAGTGCCAATTTCTGGACCATGTCCATTGCCACCACAGGTGGAAGCATAGTGATTAAAGCAGGATGAGTAAGAACTGAAGAACCAAATGGTTTTAGCGCTGGATGGCATCCAGTGGGGTAGATTTCACAGTAATAGCAGAGACATGGTTTCCTTCATGCTCCCCTTATCCCGATCTCAGGTCCCTCTGTAGGCTCTGTTTCAACTGAAACCATCTCCTGCTAAATCCCTTAGACTGCTCTAATTCTAGAAGCTTAGCTCCTGATTACTGTACATCCTCTCAGAGGGAGTGGAAGTCAGGGAGAGGTTCTAAGGCCACAATTCCCAGAGGACAGCTCTGCTTGAAGATCGATGGCTGTCATTTGAAAGAATTACCAAAAGGTCACATTTTAGGTCCATGAGCCTCAAAAGTTAATGCCTATTAGTATCATTGTAAGCATTTGTCTGACATGCAAACTCTCAGATCCCTTTTGTCCAATTCAGAAGGTCTGGATTCAGAACTGGGGTGAGGGTGCTTGATAGGTCACTGCACATGATTCTGATGAGTAGTTTGGGAAGCACACTGAGTGTTGCTCACCTAAACTATAAGAGGCTTAGAGACACAGCAAGAGGAGTTTGTTTTATATGTATATATATATATATATATATTCTTGAAATGTGGGTTTTAAGGTATACTTGTTATCTATTCTCTTATGTTGTTTTGGGTACCAGGTAGCCTTGAGACTATGAAACCTGAAGGCATATGGAGTTCTCTGTGTTAGAGCATCCAGGTACATGAAATGACTAGCGGTAGCTAATGGTGACACACTCATTCCGTTAGTAAATAATAGTTGAACCCTTGTTCAGCTGAGAATTGTACTAGGTACTGGAGGCACATAGTGATATGAAATGCATTACTAACGCACTGAGGACAACGAACTTTACTTAAGAAGGAGAGATTTAACAAAGATAATAAAAGCTAAGCTTTGTTTTCAACTCTTTCAAGAAAATTGCAAGCCATAGAAGAGAAGGAAATTTTTGAGAAGCAGGATAAAAATCAAATGCAAAAGCAAGGAGCTAAGAATTTGCCTTTTTATATTCTAGGCATTTTAGGAAGTTAAGAAGTGGGGAAAATACAGGGATAGTGATAAGTGGCAGAAAATAAGGTGGGTAGAAGAGATCTTGGAGATCATATAATAAGAACTCTGAGTTCTTGCCACAAAACATTATTGAGAGAAACTAAAGAACACCGAAACAAATGAAGTGCACTGTATTCATACATTGGAAGGTTCAAAGCCTCAGGATTTCAAAAATAACCATTTCTCCTAAATTGAACTATAATTCAAAGCCATCAAAATCCAAATCCATGAAGTTTTATGAAATTTGGTAGGCCTATTCTAAAATTCAGGCACTGTGGTATTATCAGAAGAATAGCTAAACAGGCCAATAGAAAAGTGTAGAGATTCTAGAAAAAAAATGCACACACACAACATCACTTGATTTATAAAAAGATATCACTATATCACTGGTCTTCCCTGCTAGCTCAGTTGGTAAAGAACCCACCTGTAATGCAGGAGACCCTATTTCAATTCCAGAGTCAGGAAGATCCCCTGGAGAAAGGCATGGCAAATTACTCCAGTATTCTTGCCTGGAGAATCCCCATGAACAGAAGAGCCTAGAGAGCTACAGTCCATGGAGTAGCAAAGAGTTGGACATGACTGAGCAACTCAGCACAGCACAGCACATCTCTGTACCACAGTAAGGGAAAAAAACGGTACTTTCAATAAATGGTAATGGGCCCACCAGATATCTACATGGGAAAAAACATAAAGGTTTACTCGTATCCCACTCCCTACATAAAAGTTAATTCTAGATGGTCCACAGATCAAAAAGGAAAAGGTAAAATAATAAACATTATCCAAAATAACATCTTCTACACAGACTTTTTTTAAAACACAAACCAAAATCAAACACCTTAATAAACTGGACTACATTAAAATTTAAAGGTCAAGTTTATCAATACTATTGCTATCACTCAGTCAGTCATGTTGATTCTTTGTGACCCCATGGACTGTAGCTCTCCAGGCTCCTCTGTCCATGGGCTTTCCCAGGCAAGAATACTGGAGTGGGTTGCCAACTCCTTCTCCAGGGGAAATTTATCAAAAGATCCCTTTATAAGAAGACCACAGAGTGAAAAACGCTTGCCCCACATATACCTGACAAAGGAATGAAGTACAGAATACATTAAAAACTCCTACAATAAACCGAGCCAGCAACCAAGTTTTCAAATGCTCAGAATGTTTGAACAAGCACTTCACAGAAAAGATATCCAAACTGCCAAAAAGCATGTGAAAATGTGGCCAATCTCATTACTCATCATGAACTGGAACCTAAAACCATAATGAATATAATTATATGCTCATTAATTACCTAAGATTGAAGATACTAACAATACCAAGTGGTATCAAGATTTGGATCAAGGGACACTCATATACAGATGGCTGCTTGAAATAAAAATTGGTATAACCAGTTGGGGAAAGTGGTAATATTTATAAAGGCAAATGTTCCTACAGCCCAACAACTGCACTCTTCGGGAATAGACTCAACACAACTGCATCCACATTTGTACCAAAATATGTATTTATAATGTTCACCATAGCATTCTTTAAAGTAGTCCAAAACTGAAAAATTCAAAAGTCAATCAGGAGCTATCAGTTCAGTTCAGTTGCTCAGTCATGTCCAACTCTTTGTAACCCCATGAACCGCAGCATGCCAGGCCTCCCTGTCCATCACCAACTCCCAAACTCAAGTCCACTGAGTGGGTGATGCCATCCAACCATCTCATCCTCTGTCGTCCCCTTCTCCTCCTGCCCTCAATCTTTCCCAGCATCAGGGTCTTTTCCAATGAGTCAGCTCTTCGCATCAGGTGGCCAAAGTATTGGAGTTTCAGCTTCAACATCAGTCCTTCCAATGAACACCTAGGACTGATCTCCTTTAGGATGGACTGATTGGATCTCCTTGCAGTCCAAGGGACTCTCAAGAGTCTTCTCCAACACCACAGTTCAAAAGCATCAATTCTTTGGCGCTCAGCTTTCTTTAAAGTCCAGCTCTCAGGAGCTATAAATAGTGGTATATTCATATAATGCAATATCAAACAATGCTTAGAATAAGCTAATTACTGTTACACATAACAAAAGAAACATACCATTATTCCCTTTATATATAGTTCAAAACAGGCAAAACGAATTTATAGTATAGAAGTCCTGTAAATGATTACCTTTGGAGAGGGAGCATGAAAGAGTCTTTGGGAGTTCTAGAGTGTTCTTTTTTTTCATATGTACTAGTAAAGTGTGTTTACTTTTTGAAAATTTACTGAACATATGATTTGTGCATACTTCTGTGTTTATGCTATAACTTAATACAAATTTTACTTTAAACATTTTCATAGGAATTTAATCAGAACGGAGCAAACATGCTATTTTCTCTGATGGAATATAACTTTTTCTAGCATTATGTTGAAAGTTTTTTTTTTTTTTTTTTGCTGACGTCTATTTCCTCTTAGACAATGTTTTCAACAACAAATATCAAAGTGTTCTGCCTTTAAAAAGATAAAGAGAGATTGTTGTGCAAATGCAGGAAGTAGATGAGAGTCTAAATTGTGTGGGCATAGAGACATGAGTCAGAACAGAAGCAATGTTTCAGAGATAGAAATCAGAGGACTTGAAGTTCAGTTATCTAGAGGATGAGGAAAAAGGAAGATCAAAGTCACTCTAAAGTTTCTAGCTTGATAGATATGAATGCCTATGCAGTTGAACATAATGAATCTTTTTTTTTTTTTTTAATCTAGGACACATTTGGTTGGTGGTACTAGAGATTTATCTAGATGGGTATATACTTAAGCAATTGAACATATGGGTCAAAAATTAGTAAAAAGGTCAAAACTAGGAATTTAAATTTGAGTCTCTTCAAATTTATGTTTTGTGGCTGAAGCTTCTCCACCATTAGGATATGTGTTGTGTGAAGAGAAAGAAGGGTAACTGACAGAGGCTGGGGGCACTAGGAGAGCTCATTTGTTATTTATCTTAACTGCTATTAAGTGACCATCATATATCTAAACATCTAAATACACAGTGGACCCACATAATTCTCATATTCTCTTGCCCTTTAATATCTATCTTTTAAGTATAAGAATTATTTTGGAGGCTTCAGAAATAGTGTTTGGTGTTCCACAGAGCTCAATAAAATAAATCCCTTGTATCTGAATCATAGTATTACCAGAAAATAGTGTTAGATCGAACCTATTATAAGCATAGTTATTTCAAAAATATCTTACCACTTAAACAAAATTGATGTTAACTTATCATATCTGTAAGTTCATAAGTGAATTTCAGAGGTACAAATCAGATATCTATGCTAATCTCCTAGAAAATGAACACTTTTCAGAAGAACCGTATTTTAAATCAACATGGAACATGAAATATTCCCAGGTTTGTATTAGATGATCAACAAATACTTATAAATTTATCTTGTTGCTAAAAACATTACAGTTTTATTTGAAGCCTATTATTCACCCATTCAGAGAAGGCAATGGCACCCCACTCCAGTATTCTTGCCTGGAAAATCCCATGGACGGAGGAGCCTGGTAGGCTGCAGTCCATGGGGTCACACAGAGTCGGACACGACTGAGTGACTTCACTTTTACTTTTCACTTTCATGTATTGGAGAAGAAATGGCAACCCACTCCAGTGTTCTTGCCTGGAGAATCCCAGGGACGGGGAAGCCTGGTGGGCTGCTGTCTATGGGGTCGCACAGAGTCAGACACGACTGAAGTGACTTAGCATTCACCCATTACAATTTACTAAAGCTCATAACACGGTCTCTGAATTTAAACTAACAATACCTGCTAAGGAGGAAAATAGTCTACTTCCCGGTCTGTAAATCCATCATTCTGGTTATTCATTGTTATGTAACAAGTTACCCCAAAACTTAGTGGCCTGAAGCCATCTGCATAATATTAGATCTCACGGTTTTGGGGGTCAGGAATGCTGGCAATGCTCAGCCGGGCAGCTCTTCTGCTCTGTGTAGCATTAATCAATGTCCATTGGAGGTATTCAGCTGGTGGATGGGCTAGGTAGAGGATTGATGCTCACTGCACTCAGATGTTTGGGGGTATTGGCAGGAATACCTGGAAGGCTGGGATCAACTGTGACTGTCACCTGAAGCACTCGTAAGTGCCCTTTCCAACGTGGTGGTCTCAGAGTAGTGAGACCACTGTGTGGTTCATGGTTCCTGGACACACTATTCTAGAGGAAGTGGACACTGCTGGTTTCTTAAGGCCTGAGCCTGGAAATGGGCACATTACTTATGCCATTGTCATTTTGGCAGGCAGTAAAGAAAACTGTTCAAGTTCAAGGAGAGAGAACACAGGTAGAACTCTTAAGGGACAGTGTGTCAAACAATCTGAGGTTTTCTTTAGTCCATGTAATTTAATAATAGCAAATTATGTATGACCCTGAATATTAAATGTGTTTGTGTGTAGCAACTTAGGTTCCAAAAATACAACGAAAGCAAACATGAAAATTGTAGACAAATTTCATGAAATATAATAATCTCTTTGAAAGACATTCAGATCTGGACCTAGCAATATTTGGAATTAAACTCTGAGACTAAAAATGAAATAGATCGTACATATGTTATGTGTGTATACATTATGCGTCAACCATGTATATATTATGTATATATTTATAGATGCTTATACATGATATCCCTGGAGGAGGGCATGGCAACCCACTCCAGTATTCTTGCCTGGAGAATCCTCATGAACAGAAGAGCTTTGTGGGTTACAGTCCATGGGGTCATAAAGAGTCAGACATGACTGAGCGGCTAAGAACACACATAGATGATATAAAATAAGTGACATGGTAGAGGAAAAAATAGGTATAACTAAATTTTTCTCTACTAATAATTTGATGGAATTCATAGTCACATTTCTTTACGTGTATAAATCTCTATGTGTTTGGCTTTAATGCTTAAGTGTTCTGAAAAGGAAATTCACTGCATTTGTATTCCTCCTATACACAAGGCCTGGTGTTAAGCACACTATTTATACAACTAGTTTAATCTTCAGATTAAACAACTAGTTAAATCTTCAGATGGACAGAGAGGCCTGGCGTGCTGCAGTCCATGGGGTCACAAAGAGTCGGACATGACTGAGCGGCTGAACTGAATCTTCACAACCAACCTTTGAGGTAAGCATTATAATCCTTACTTTATAGATGAGTAGACTGTTGGTCCGGAGAAGGCAATGGCACCCCACTTCAGTACTCTTGCCTGGAAAATCCCATGGACGGGGGAGCCTGGTAGGCTCCAGTCCGTGGGGTCACTAATAGTCGGACACGACTGAGCGACTTCCCTTTCACTTTTCATTTTCATGCATTAGAGAAGGAAATGGCAACCCACTCCAGTGTGCTTGCCTGGAGAATCCCAGGGACGGGGGAGCCTGGTGGGCTTCCATCTATGGGGTTGCACAGAGTCGGACACGACTGAAGCAACTTAGGTCAAAAAAGATATGTATTCATGTGTATGCATGTGTATATACACATACTTAAATACATATAAAATATATTTAATATGCAATAGGTATGTATTATAAGGGGATTTGCTGGTGGCTCAGACAGTAAAGAATCTGCCTGCAATATGGGCCCCCAAATTCAATCCCTGGGTCAGAAGATCCCTTGGAGAATGGAATAGCTACCCACTCAGTATTTTTGCCTGGAGAATTCCATGAACAGAGGCTACAGTCCATTGCAATCACAAAGAGTCAGATACAGCCACTAACACTTTCACTTCATGCATTACATATGTGTAGTTTTATGTAATATGTATATATTATATACATATTATTATACACAGTATACATATATATTACATATGCATATACTTATTGTGATATAAGTAAAAAATATATATATACACACACACACACACCTGGGGGACATTTTTCAGATTTACTGCCTTCTGTTTCTTGAGTAGAAATTATTATTATAGTAATCTCTCAGGTGTATCATCCTACTCTGTCCAGTGCAGCATGCCAAACTAGCGTTCAGATGATGAGATATGTTTTCATACACATTACAGTTAAAATCTCTGGCCGTGTCTTTTCTTCAAACACAACTTTAAAACTCAGTTAATATTAATTACTATCTGCAGTTTTTGTTGTAGACACAGCAAACTAAGGTTTCAGAAATAAATCTATGCCACAGAATAGCTTGAGTTCCAATACTGCTTTTTCAGCAGATGATCAGCAGTACTGAACTAACAAGTGAGAAAAGCAGAGAAGATTGCCATGACATGACAGGGCAGGTCAGGACTAGTGTTGGCATGGTGCACAGGTCGGCTTTCAATCATCTTAATAGCATCTTATGGAGCCAGAGCACAAAGAAACTGATCAGTACTCATCTAATACTGATTACAGATATTTGTGTAAGACCTTTATTTAGTTTTTTGTAAGGAGAAGTGACCTCCCTTAAAGGATCACATCAAGGATGCTGGATTTAGACATGCTTCTGGGCAAGAATGTCATACTCTATCCTATTTAAAGCACTTTATTGGCCACACAGTACCCTGAGGATTAAGTCCAGATTCCTTTCTTGGCACCCTAAGCACTTGACCTGGCACCTGTTCCTTCGTCAGCCCCACGTCTCACCTGTCTCCACACTTTCTCCATGGCAACCTGCACGTCAGCTGAACGGAAACTTCTTGGTTATATTAGAGTGTGAGGCTTTCATTTGCTTTTCCCGGCAGGTGTTCCCATTTGGTGCAGGAACTTGAGAAATTCCTGCGAAGCCCGAAATAGCACGTAGGTAGAAAGATGCCCCGGGGAAGGCGATGGCACCCCACCCCAGTACTTTTGCCTGGAGAATCCCAGGGACGCGGGAGCCTGGTGGGCTTCAGTCCATGGGGTCGCTAGGAGTCGGACAGGACTGAGCGACTTCACTTTCACTTTTCACTTTCATGCATTGGGGAAGGAAATGGCAACCCACTCCAGTATTCTTGCCTGGAGAATCCCAGGGACGGGGGAGCCTGGTGGGCTTCCGTCTATGGGGTCGCACAGAGTCGGACACGACTGAAGTGACTTAGCAGCAGCAGCAGCAGCAGAAAGATGCCCCAAGCCAGTGTTGAACTGTATATAATGTGCATGCAAGAGCAGCCCCTAGCCCACAACAAGGTGGATAGAAATAATTTTTTTATGGTTTTCTTTTTTAATTTAAATTTATTTTAATTGGAGGTTAATTACCTTACAATATTGTGTTGGTTTTGCCATACATCAACATGAATCCGCCACGGATGTACACATCCTCCCCATCCTGAACCCTCCTCCCACCTCCCTCCCCATACCATCCCTCTGGGTCATCCCAGTGCACCAACCCCAACAAGGTAGATAGAAATAATTAACTATCCACAGTGGAGCTGTTGAGGGACACTATGGCGCATATCTGAGTCCAGGCAGGAGACGCTAAGGAAAGGCAGAGAACGACAGTGCAAACATAATCCTGAATCCCTACGAAGACCTTTGGGAGAAGAGAGGTGGGTGTGAAATAGGCATCTGATTAGCATCTGAGAGTTACTCACCATCTTCCCTCAGATGTAATTCGAAGACAATGTTGTTCAAGCCTGCAGAACACCTCCTAGAGGTCTCAGATTAGGAAGGCTATTTGGGGTAGAAGGTGTGTATGTGCTTCACAGTGTAAGATGTAACGAAAATTCATCATAAAAACGTGAGAAAGATTCACATGGTTAACTTCCTTGCGTAGTGTTGCTACTGCTGCTAAGTCACTTCAGTGTGTCCGACTCTGTGAGACCCCATAGATGGCAGCCCACCAGGCTCCCCCGTCCCTGGGATTCTCCAGGCAAGAACACTGGAGTGGGTTACCATTTCCTTCTCTAATGCATGAAAGTGAAGTCGTTCAGTCGTGTCCAACTCTTAGCGGCCCCATGGACTGCAGCTTTCCAGGCTCCTCCGTCCATGGGATTTTCCAGGCAAGAGTACTGGAGTGGAGTGCCATTGCTCTCTCTGCTTTGCATAGTGAAGCAGACATATCTATAATACTAGATGCTACCTGCCTCGTATGAGAATCTAAATTACTAAAATAAAACCTCAAATCAAAATACCTTAATCAGAACTGGTATACCACGGAGAATGTAAGTTGGTGCAGCTGCAGTGGGAAACAGTTTGGAAGTTCTTCAGAAAACTAAAAATAGAATTATCCTATGAGCCTGCGATCCCACTCCTGAACACATATCCAGACAAAACTACTATTCAAAAAGATACAGGCACCCCAGTGTTCATAGCGGTGCTATCCACCAAGACACGGAAAAGACCTACATGTCCATCAACATGAAGGGAAAAAGATGTGGCACATAGACAAATGGAATACTACTCAGCCATATAAAATAAAGAAAGAATGCCATTGGCAGCAACATGGATGTGACTAGAGACTGTCCTACTAAGTGAAGTAAGTCAGAAAGAGAAAAGAGAAATTCCATATGATGTAACTTATATGTGGAATCTAAAACATGACACATGTGAACCTGTGAAACAGACACAGAATCCTGGACATAGAAAATGGACTAGCTGTTGCCAAGTGGGAGGGGGTGGGCAAGGGATGGAGTGAGAGGCTGGGGTTAGCAGATGTGAGCCTCTATACACAGAATGGGTGAACAACAAGGTCCCGCTATATAGTGCAGAGAACTATATACAATATTCGATGATAAACCATAAGACAAAAGAATGTTTTTTAAATGGATATATACATATATACGGTCTTTCCTGTGATCATGTATGGATGTGAGAGCTGGACTGTGAAGAAGGCTCAGCACCGAAGAATTGATGCTTTTGAACTGTGGTGTTAGAGAAGACTCTTGAGAGTCCCTTGGACTGCAAGGAGATCCAACCAGTCCATTCTGAAGGAGATCAGCCCTGGGATTTCTTTGGAAGGAATGATGCAAAAGCTGAAACTCCAGTACTTTGGCCACCTCATGTGAAGAGTTGACTCATTGGAAAAGACTCTGATGCTGGGAGGGATTGGGGGCAGGAGGAGAAGGGGATGACAGAGGATGAGATGACTGGATGGCATCACTGACTCGATGAATGTGAGTCTGAGTGACCCCCGAGAGCTGGTGATGGATAGGGAGGCCTAGCGTGCTGCAGTTCATGGGGTCGCAAAGAGTCGGACACGACTGAACGACTGATCTGATCTGATATACTGAATCACTTTGCTATATAGCAGTAATTAACAACATCATAAATCAATTATATACCTCAATTTAAAAAAAAAGATTGATATACCATGGATGGCAGCTATACCTCAAGAAGAACAAGAAAAAGCAAATGATTTTTAGCACCATAATTCAGGGAAGAAGGGTAGAGAAGCTCCTAATTGTAAAACATCATCCATCAACCTGTGATTAGATTATACTATCCCTGGGGAAAAAATATGATTATCTTTGTGAGCTGTTTTTATTTTATAAATGACTAAGTTATTAAAAAAAAAAATCTGGAGAAGGCAATGGCACCCCACTCCAGAACTCTTGCCTGGAAAATCCCATGGATGGAGGAGCCTGGTGGGCTGCACTCCATGGGGTCGCTAAGAGTCGGACACGACTGAGCAACTTCCCTTTCACTTTTCACTTTCATGCATTGGAGAAGGAAATGGCAACCCACTCCATTGTTCCTGCCTAGAGAATCCCAGGGACGGGGGAGCCTGGAGGGCTGCCATCTATGGGGTCGCACAGAGTCGGACACAACTGAAGCGACTTAGCAGCAGCAGCAGCAAGTTATAAAATCAGAGTCTCCCTCTTGGAAAGAGACTAAAGACTGGACTGAAATTGGTGGGTTTTCCTTGACCAGCACTCATTCTGGACCTGAAATGACCAAATACAAGTAGATATTGATGTACATCCCACCCAAACTTGAGGGTGGCCAGGCTTGCCAAGGAAACCTATAGACTAGGCTTCTTCTGAAACAGGGAGGCAGGGCTTCCTAGGGAGAGTGTCAAAGCTATCAGACAGAAGATCTGATGGGAAACTACTTGTGGCTACAAGAACAACAGGGTTAGGGTTAGAAAAAAAAATTATGGGTGAATAGGGCATTTATGATGAAAATCCCGTTTATAAAGGCTTTGATTGGTAAGAGTGTTCCTCTCTCAGATCTAAGGAATGTCTAGTTAGCCGGCCCTTTAATCTTCAGAGCTTCTGGAGAGAAGGGAACAGAAAGTCATTGACTACCTCAGGTAGATTATCATGTAGGGCCACTTTGGTTATCAGCAGAGGGAAAAGTACTCACTATTTAGGGAGCAGCACAGAAGACCCCATGCATAGCAGATAGTGCAACTCCTAATTCTACCATGTAGGTTAGGGAAAAGTTTCCTTGAAATCAAAAACTTCAGTATTTGGTGAAGAAAGGGGGCCTTATCTTCAGCACCATAATTAGTCCTCAGTGGGGAAATCACATGGATTTTCTAAATTTATATTCACTTAAATGGATGTGACAAATCAAAGCTTAAAGTTGCCTATGATATCCACAGCACGACACAGAAGTTTCAGTTGATGGGTTTCCTCTGTGTGTTGCCTTATTATTATTTTTTAATCTATAAAAAGATGGAGTTGAAAGAGATGATATTTAAGTATGTCTATATCTCACAACCCTAGAAATCTCTGAACCAGCTTCCCCTATACCCAACAAATATAAATAAGCTTTAATACACGTGTTTGGGAAAATCAGAACAGTGGGCTCAATGGAGAAATATGAATTGTTTTGATAAAGAAATGGTGGTCAGTGACAGGAAAAGAAACAGGTAGCATATGGGAAAAAAAGGAAAAAGAAAAAGAAATGAAGGAAAGAAGTTCTTTAGGGACTTTTGAGGCTCACTACTCCCATCACTATAGGAATGTTCCAAGGGCTATAAAAACTTACAGATAAGAATAAAATGTTGCTTCGTTACTCATTTTGGTTGGATAGAAGCCAAGCATGGACTGAGAAATAGAAAATATTTCCATGTATGGAGCACAGCCTTCCGAGAACATCAGCTAGGGAAGGGGAAGGATGGATCTGGACCCTAGCCTCTAACCTTTGAACTTGTAGCTACTCTGAAAAAATCTCAATCTATTTTATATGACAAGCCAAGTTCTAATCTGGGTTGCCCAGAAGCAAAGCCTAAGACAAGTATTCAGGTCTATAGTGAGTTGCGTGGTGGTCCCTCAAAAGATACATCCACTTAGAATTTGTGAATGTGAAAGGCCCTTATTTGGATAAAGAGCCTTTACAAGTGTCCTTAAATTAAGGTTCTTGAAATGAGATTCTCTTGGATTAGGGTGAGCCCAAAATCCAATGACACATGCCCTTAAGAGAAGGAGGTCGGACACTGAACTGCAGAAGAGGAAAAGGTGATGACAGAGTCAAAGTTTGGAATTATCCTACCACAAGCTGAGCAATGCCTGAAGACAGCAGAACTGAATACATGAGTAAGGCTCCTTTGAACTGAAGGTTTCCCTAAAGCTTTCAGAGGCAGTATGGCCTTATCAATACCATGATTTCAGATTTCTGGTCTCCAGAACTGTGGGGGAATAAATTTCTATTGTGGTCATTTGTTATGGCAGCTGCAGAAAACGAAAACAAGATCTAAGTAGTTTATTAGGGAAGCAAAGGGAAATATGGATAGGATAATGGAAAAGTGAGAGGGAGAAGTCAGTCCAAAAAACTATTATCTAACTCAGTGTTGACTCATTGGAAAAGACCCTGATGCTGGGAGGGATTGGGGGAAGGAGGAGAAGGGGATGACAGAGGATGAGATGGCTGGATGACATCACCAACTCAATGCACATGAATTTGGGTGAACTCCAAGAGTTGGTGATGGACAGAGAGGCCTGGCATGCTGCGATTCACGGGGTCTCAAAGAGTCGGACATGACTGAGTGACTGAACTGAACTGAACTATCAGTGTGAGCAAGTGGAGTTCAGAACTGCTGGGGAGAACCTGAGAGACAGCATGAGGTACATGCCTCAGGGTTCATGGATCTGGGGAGAAGGGGAGCTGGGGTATTTATACACCCATGGCAGTCTGCCGTGGGCTGAGGGCTACTCTCAGGGATGCTGGTTCCCCAGCATTTCCAGCTCCCACCTGAACACCAAAAGTGATTCCTGAGGCCACACCAAGAGTGCAGGCACTATCTGTGGCGGTCTGACCACTCGGGAGATGTCTTAACTATATTACTGGGTGAGGTACAGTGACCTGAGACACAGATTGAGAGAAGGTAACCAGAAAAAGTCTTGGCAATTCGGTTATGCTCACACTTCCCTGGAGAGAATACACCAAGCCTGCGTGAGGCAGAGGGAGAAAGTGAAACTGTGGCAGACCAGCACCATTACTGTGGTTTCCCAGGGAAGGAACAAGGGAGGCGAGGTAACTGAGTTTAGGACTAGCTAATCTGGATCATATCAGGGGGCTCTGGGGCAATGTGGGCTGTATCCAGTTATCTGGGACCAGGCTCTGAGATGATGAAGGCAGATGGATAGTGGACCAGAGTATGTGAGCCCAGTAAGAGAGATGGCTGGGACTGCTGGTCAAGAAGGGGAATTGGCCAGCTTCCAACTAGGACCTCAAAGCTAAGTTAAGGTAACATTAAAAAAAAAAAAAAAAGTCTACTTACAGGTAAGGGCAAGGAGATATAGGTAAAATGATAAGACCACTATAAGAAAATCCCACTTTAAAATACTGCAATGAAAATAAGATCCAAATTTCCATTATAATTTATAAAGCCCTGGAAAGCATTTATAGCCATCCATTCAAAGTCACCTTAAACAGTAACTTAAGAAATTGGTCAATATTATTCATCTGTAATTCTCAAAATTCTCCAACCCAGGCTTCAGTAATACATGAACCGTGAACTTCCAGATGTTCAAGCTGGTTTTAGAAAGGGCAGAGGAACCAGAGATCAAATTGCCAACATCCGCTGGATCATCGAAAAAGCAAGAGTTCCAGAAAAGCATCTATTTCTGCTTTATTGACTATGCCAGAGCCTTTGACTGTGGGGATCACAACAAACTGTGGACAATTCTGAAAGAGATGGTAATACCAGACCACTGGACCTGCCTCTTGAGAAACCTGTATGCAGGTCAGGAAGCAACAGTTAGAACTGGACATGGAACAACAGACTGGTTCCAAATAGGGAAAGGAGTACATCAAGGCTGTATATTGTCACCCTGCTTATTTAACTTATATGCAGAGTACATCATGAGAAACGCTGGACTGGAGGAAGCACAAGCTGGAATCAAGATTGCCGGGAGAAATCTCAATAATCTCAGATATGCAGATGACACCACCCTTATGGCAGAAAGTGAAGGAGAACTAAAGAGCCTCTTGAAAGTGAAAGAGGAGAGTGAAAAAGTTGGCTTAAAGCTGAACATTCAGAAAACGAAGATCAGGGCATCTGGTCCCATCACTTCATGGCAAATAGATGGGAAAACAGTGGAAACAGTATCAGACTTTATTTTTCTGGGCTCCACAATCACTGCAAATGGTGACCACAGCCATGAAATTAAAAGACGCTTACTCCTTGGAAGGAAGGTTATGACCAACCTAGGCGCTGCTAAGTCACTTCAGTCGTGTCCAGCTCTGTGTGATCCCATAGATGGCAGCCCACCAAGCTCCGCCGACCCTGGGATTCTCCAGGGAAGAACACTGCAGTGGGTTGCCATTTCCTTCTCCAGTGCATGAAAGTGAAAAGTGAAAGTGAAGTCACTCAGTCGTGTCCAACTCTTAGCGACCCCATGGACTGGAGCCTACTAGGCTCCTCTGTCCATGGGATTTTCCAGGCAAGAGTACTGGAGTGGGGTGCCATTGCCTTCTCCAACCTAGACAGCATATTAAAAAGCAGAGACATTACTTTGTCAACAAAGATCTGTTTACTCGAGGCTATGGTTTTTCCAGTAGTCACGTATGAGTGTGAGAGTTGGACTATAAAGAAAGCTGAGTGCTGAAGAATTGATGCTTTTGAACTGTGGTGTTGAAGAAGACTCTTGAGAGTCCCTAGGACTGCAAGGAGATTCAACCAGTCCATCCTAAAGGAGACCAGTCCTGGGTGTTCATTGGAAGAACTGATGTTGAAGCTGAAACTCTAATACTTTGGCCACCTGATGTGAAGAACTGACTCATCTTTAAAGACACCGATGATGGGGAAGATTAAGGGCAGGAGGAGAAGGGGATGACGGTGGATGAGACGGTCGGATGGCATCACTGACACAATGGACATGGGTTTGGGTGAACTCTGGGAGTTGGTGATGGACAGGGAGGCCTGGCATGCTGCGATTCATGGGGTCACAAAGAGTCAGACATGACTGAGCGACTAAACTGAACTGATTCATCTGTACCCTTTGTCCCCTTATCAAAATTTGAAAAAATCCTGATCCATGAATTCATTTCTCAGTCCACAAATGTTTGAGTGCTTACTCTAAGCCAGAAACCAGATTCTGAGGATGTAATGAACAAAATGCAGAATATAATTTCCTTATAGCACTTACATGCTTCATAATTAGGGTGAGTGAGAGATGACAATAAATAAGTAAATATATACAGAGTGGCAGATGGTAATTCTTTGGTGATTTAAAGGTCTTCTCATCTGGTATAACGATAATTACAAACTAGATGTTATAAGGGAAAAAAACATTTCAACACCAAATAGCAGCATCCCAATTTCTAAGACATCCATTCAATCCCTGGGTGCTATGGAAGTACTGCTTGATCCCGTCTTTAGAAGCTGCTACACTCTGCTTGCTTTCACAAACACTGTCATCTTGGAAAAGGATATGTACCTTTAAACCCAGAGAGCAGAGGTAACAGATCCCATTTGAAACGGTTGCTAAGGGACCATTTTATATATATATTAATTAGTGAACATCAACTCTGGTTTCAAAGGGCAAAGAAGGTCTCTCACTTGCAAAGGGAAAATTACTCCCTGGTGATCAGGAAAAGGCCATCATAGGTTTGTTTGTTTGTTTGTTTGTTTTCCATACACACCAGTAGCTTTATACTTACTGCATAATTTCTTTTTTTTTTTCTTTTTGTTTTCTTCTACTCTTATCCTTTACTGTTTTCTATACTTTTATTTATTCCTTCTAAGGCTTTTGGTGTAGGAGACCAAGGGGAAGATCTGAGTAACACAGAGAGCAATCAGCCTTTTAATCCTTTAAGAGATGAGCAGAAGACAGGTATTGTCTTTCCTGTAAATGTGCTAAAAGACTGAAGAGACACATTATCTTAAAAATGCCTTCAAGCTTTATTGAAACTATACACAAGCCCAGGAAGCTTTTTGTTGTTTGTTTGGGACTTTTGTTTTTGTTTTAATCAGAGATAGAAAAATTAAGCTTTTTTTTTTTTTTTTTTGCAAAATCTCTGTGGGATGCAAGGATTAGGTTAGGGTGCTAAGTATACTTGTGTGTTTATGTTGAGTATTGCTATAAATAGTTTTGCTGAGTTTATAGTTTAATATGCTCCAATATCATAATTTTTTCATGAAAAAATTACAATTTAGTTGAAAATCAGGTAAAACTTCGACTCAGATAACTCAAAGGAAGTCTGGCTGTTGGGGGCCAAAAAGACCAGGATAACATAATTGTTCATCTGATGACAAGTTAATTGAATTTCATGAATAATTATGAGAATGGAAAAAAAAACTTCTCATATTCAAGGCTTGTAAACACTGCAGGCATTAAAATAAGAGCTAGGGAAAGGTGGGGAAAGTGTAAAGCTAATTTATTTTGCCTTCAGAATTTATATTTTATAATGCTGTCACATTTCTAAATGATGAGAACAATTTTATTTTTACAAGTAAATGCTGGCAAGGCATTTTTACTCTAAGTACACTTTTGACATAAAACTAATGCAAAAATAAAATCTGACTGGCTAGAGCAGTTACCTTATCAGGAAGATGTGATTATTTTTTGCTTTCTTAAAGCTGATTCTCAATGAGATGAATAAGAAAGACCTCATAATATGTCAAATGGACTTCAAGCTATTCAGTCATAAGGCAAGACTTGCAAATTCCAAATTTACGTCCGTTTTCCACTTCAGATAAGATCTTTATTTTTTTTTTTTAATAAAATATAGGAAAACACCATCATTATGTCCTTCTCTCTTGATTTGCCCTCACTTTGCTTGCATAGCCCTTGGTTGGTTGGTAAAGAGGTGTTCCTATGGGATCCTGATGGTAACACAATGGAGGCAAATGAACTGTTTCATTTCCCATATGCAAGTAATTACTGAAGAAATGGAACATGCTAGCACTTAAGAGATACTAAAAAAAAAAAGAGCGAATGCCTACTCAGTTATTTGAAATGTATCTACAGATCAGGTTATTTGTATTAATCATAAGTGGGAGGGATATAGACTTTCACTCTGTGAAGAGGCAAATTGGAACATTGGTATGCACAGTGAGACTTCTGAAACCAATGGATAATATTGCATATTTTCCTAGAATAGACTGGCACTTGATATGAGAGAAAATCAACATATCTGAGCAGTGTTGTCAGATAAGAAACATTTATGGGATGTTCACACCTGGTTCTTCCCACTGACTTTTGTAAAACTGAATGTTTGAAGACAAATACTAGACTCTTGGCTTTCGTTCCTATGTTTGTTTACCTTAATTGAATAAGTGACATCTATGAAATGGTTGACATTGTCTTGGCCTCGACTATCCTCTCGAACATTAAGAAGAATAAATGAAAGTGAAAAATTATACAAAAAAAGGAAGGAAGAGACCAAAGTAAAAAGAGTCTTCCTATCACTGAACTTTGCCATGAACTTGGCTTCGTACCAGGTACACTGGTTCGTTCCTTCCTTCCTTTCCAAACGCTGTAGTCAATGGGGACCATTGTCAGTAGCTGGCGAATCACTGAAGGAGTTCACCTGTGGGAAGATTAGGTGCTTTCCGATTCCAACCCTCAGGCCTTCCCTTCTGACTTAAGCTACATCCACAGGTGTGTGGAAAGAGCTCGCTTCTAAACTGCTGTTAACTGTCGAAAAGTATAGTAGGAGAACCAGGGAAACGTAGGGCTAGGTCATACCCCTCAAATGGGGACACATTTTCCTTCATCGGTTTGCCTTCCACATGCACAAAAGGTCATGGTCAGTTTTTACCTTTTCAAATGGCAACTCTTGGTCCCCATCTAACTATGCTGACTTGTGCTTATCGTTTTCACAAAAGAACTTGGAAGGTAGGAAAATATGTATACAAAATACCATTTATCTTAAGAGTGTTAGAATGTATACAACTTTTACACATCCATTTCTTATAAGAAAGGCTTTTTTAAAATTCCAACTAAGAATGAAACATTTTCACTGCAAAACAGAATTTTGGCAGCTCTTATGATTATCAGATAGGTAAGTGTTTGATTTACCATGATCTAAAGAGAACTGTTTACAGACATCCAACTTCTATTTAAATTTTAGAATTAAAGAAAGTCCATGATTGTCCATCGGCAGTCAGCGAGGCCTTAGGACAGGAGGCCCACAACACCAATTTATTAAATGCTTACGGGCCTCAAAACAATCTTTTCCTGGCAGATGCTCTAATTGTGCTCTGCAAGAGAGCCAGCCTGCTATCCCAAGAGGAGAGAGTTCAAACACAGTGCTCCTTGGAGGCTGACAGACGAAGGGCTCCCCCTAGGGGCAGCCAGGCTCCGCGGAGAGAAAGCAGGTGGCCTGTTGCCAGGAAACCAACCCCCTGATGCTGGAGACAGGAAAATGCAGAAGCAGATGGTCTTCTTTCTGCACAGAATTTGGTTAGGCAGTTGCATCTCTCTCTAGAACACCAGCTGGGGGCAGACCCTGCTCCAGCGCTCTGAAGCCAAGTTCGTCTCAGCGAGTCCCAATGGAGAAACTTTCTCTTTCTCTAGGGCCACCTCCCCTGACTTCCCTACACTCTTCACATTTCCTTGTCATTATTGCCCTTGCAAACACAAGATACTGCTGGAGGAGTGCTTCAGAAAAAGAGATGGCTGAGCTCCAGTAGTCAGTGGAGCAATGTGATTTAACAAGGGTACTTTATTCTTATGGTTTCATACCTACAGAGCTATTTTCCTTCTAAAAGCTCAAAGAACAATTCTGGCCTTGATTCCGCCTCAGCAAGTTGCCATAAGGTTTAAGAAAATACAACCTCAAAAAGAGGCTGTAAAGAAAATCATAGAGTATTTCTGTGATTACTATATTTATGCTGTATTATAAGATATTTAGTTGTAGGTGTTTCTGGGCCAAGTCTTTTATTATTCTGATTATCCTTTGAATGGTCTTCATGTGATTTAGCAAAATTTTACAATTATTTTCTTTATCTCCTCAGGTCTGGGCTCCAGTATCTCTTTCTTGGTGAGGACTTCCCTGATTATATTACTTAAAATTGCAGCTCCCTCCCCACGAGCACTCTATCTGCCCTTTACCTGCTTTATTTTTTTCCACTGAGATTCAGTTAAGGAAGCAGAACCACTCAGGAGTGTGGAACATGGGTGTGTTATAGAAATCAGGCCTGACACAATTAGGAGAGAAGCTGGGGAAATAAAGGTCTGCAAAGGAAACAGGGAAATCAAATTCCTATGAAGTACGTCCAGAGGAAGCAGAACAGCACGGGAGGACGTGTGGAGAAGCCACTGGAAGGCTCTGCTCTGCAGGTCCGCCGGGGGTTGCAGGAGGTCAGTAGAAGAGCTAGAGACAGATCAGGGAAAGAACAGGGAGAGGCAGAATCCTCTGGCTCCTCTGTGTCTGTCTCCCCTGGCATCTAAACATGATGTTCTTCGGACAGTATGGCTACTTCTTCACTTCCAGCTTCCCCATCTTGAGCAAATTCCATTTTTGGCTAACTTGAACTGAAAGCTATATTAAGGATGGAATGAGGAGAAACATGGTTCCAGCTTAACCAATTGGACACAGTACAAAACTACCACAGTCTTTAATCATCTCACATACTACACAATTTAATTATACATTTCTCTTATCTGTATGTGCCTGTGGGTACGTGCACGTGTGCGAGCACATATAGACACACAAAGAGTCCCAAACCCTCTGAATGCAGGGACTTTTATCTGTTTTATACACCTCAGTATCTAGAAGATTGCAAATATTCAACGAATAATTGTTGATTGCATTTTTGATTACTGGCCCTTGAATTATACCTGGGGGCAAAGTCTGAGTCAGGATCATTAATTTGCGGTTGACAAAATCGAGGTTCAGGAAAAGAATGAGTGCTCAATTCCAAAAAACTAAGCAAGTCATGGAGTCATTGTTGGAATCTTCAGAGTCTGCCAGTGCACAAGGCGTTGTCCAGCTAGCATACCATATCTGTAAGAAGTTGACTCAACTGACTACCAGCAGTGGCCTTGCATCTGCCTTTCAGCTCAGGGAAGCTTACAAGTAGTTCAGGGTATAAAAGAAAGAAGGGTCAACGTGGAGGGACCTAGTTTGTCAGGTTTACTCACAGGAAATCAGGAATCTAGCCAAAGAGAAGCATGTTTTTAGCATCAGGCCTCAAAATCTGGAGAATTCATTTTGTTGAATGCCTTGAAAATGCCCTTAATTCCTACAGCCTAAGAGGACACACCTCCCCATGTTTCCATAGCCAGATTTTATAATATCCATAGCTGGCTGATGCTTAGAAGACCTAAGTCCTATCCCCCAAATACATCCACTATTAGATTGTCTGATGGTCTTATATTTTCAAAGAAGAAATTCCTTCGGATTCTGAAGGCATGTCTGTTTTAAAGAGTCCCTTACCCATGGAAAGGATTATGCATTGAAGCCTATCATTTAATCACATACAGGATTAAGAAATCTAGCTAATTAAAAGACTTCAGGTGAAGTCGCTCAGTCGTGTCCGACTCTTTGTGACCCCATGGGCAGTAGCCTGCACCAGGCTCCTCCGTCCATGGGATTTTCTAGGCAAGAGTACTGGAGTGGGTTGCCATTGCCTTCTCCAGGGAATCTTCCCGACCCAGGGATCAAACCCAGGTCTCCTGGATTATAGACAGATGCTTTACCATCTGAGCCACCAAATTGGGCACATACCCTGATATTGAAGACAATAGAGCAGAACGGTGAAACGTAAACTGGAATCAAGTGCTCAGGAACTCGGAGATGACAAGTCAGACATGCAATAATCTGGACACTAAAAGCTACCCTGGAGACTTTGGGTTGGGGCTGAAGCTTGATCCACTATGGCCCCTTCGTAACCCATGAATCAGTTGGGATGGTTCTCATTGCAAATAAAAGCAAATAGTACAATGTGGCTTAAACAACCTGGAGATTCATTAGCTCACATAATTGAAAAGCTCAGTCTTAAGCTCTGGATTGACCAGAGCTCCAAATGCATTTCTCTTCTGTTTTCTTGTCTGCTTTTTCTGTCCATCATCCTCTGACTGCCTTCATGAGATGACTGTGCCCCTCCGGCAACAGATGTTGCATGTTTCCTTAGCTGTCACATGCATCAGGAACAAAGGGGGCATTTTCCACACCCTGAAACAGAGTTCTAAGCAGGATACTCATGGGAGTGCTCCTGAACTGACCGCTGTATGCAGGGAAATAGAGGACTGACTCGCTAAGGTCAGGGTTGTCTGAAAAACTGTTGTGGCAGAGAGCAGGATGGACTGCCTTGAGACCCTTGTACAGGGCCCAATGGATGTAGTACTAGTTTTCTAGGGCTGCCATAACAAAACACCAGAGATAGGGTGGCTTAAATGACTAAGACTTATACTCTTACAGTTGTAGAGGCTGGAAGTCCAAGACCAAGGTGTCGGCAGGTTTGGTTTCTCCTGAGGCCTCGCTCCCTGGCTTTCGGGTGGCTGCCTTCTTGCTGTGTCCTCGTACGGCATTGGTCAGTTGCATTCAGGCCCATCCATACAATCTCATTTAACTTCATTAAAGGCCCTAACTCCCAAAACCATTCTAATTGGGGGTTAGGGCTTTAATACATTGGTTTGACCGTGGTAGAATTCAGTCCATAAAAGGTGCTAAGAGTGGGGACAGTCCCTCTCAATGGGCATGATTACAATTGTATGGGAGAGAAACAGATGTTGGGGAGATAGCCAACATGTCCATTACAATCTGCAAAATTCCCTAAAGTCATTTCTCTTTGTCCAGATTTAAATACAGGTGCGGGGTGTGGGGGCAGGGCAGGCAACACAGAAAAACAAACCACCATACCATTAATTGTGTGTTGAACTTCCCTAGGGTAGACTTCTGCTAGATGTGGGTCTCCTGGGCTTTGTTGTTGTGTCTAAGCAAGCATTTCCAAAAACCCATTCCAAGGAGCCCTTGTCTTGTGGCATACTCCACACACAAAAGCCATTTCTTGGTTAAATAAATAATGAGAAATCCTGCACAATATCTTTATAAAGATCTTGACTTATCAGTTAGCATATTCAAAGGCCCCAAATAAAATTACAACGTTTAAAAAAATGTTTACATTCACATTAACACAGAGCTTCTCAAACTTCTTGTCAGCATGGGATTTTCTCAGATACTACCTTCTAAAAATTCCCAAGGACTACCTTGCAGGAAATACTCTTCTGGGAAAATATTACTTTTTTCTTCAAAGTAGGAAGAGGGACACTGCAGGAGGGCAAACCTAACAGGTTAAATAATGTCACGGGCATTAACATGAGTCTAACTTAGTTTTGCATTGCCTTTTTCGTAAAGGATTATAGTTGACTGCTATGAGAAAGGAAGCTGACAGATTTCTGTGCCAGTCTCTGGCTGCAACAGAAGGCTGTCTCTGGTGCTCGCTTCCTAGAAACGGCTCCAGCAGAACACCTGGAGCGTGTGATCATCACCTGTATGCACCTGTTGCTGCCACAGGCTGAGAGAGACAGAAACAGAACAAGGGACTTTATGGTTCAGCAGTAATGAAGTGTTTGAGCCAGAAACACTGTCCAAGAAGAACTCTGCGAAGCAGGAAAGTAAGGAGCCAGTGACCAGAGCAAATAATCAGCAGCAGCAGCCCGGAGACAAGAGAGGCTCAGAGCGTCAATCGGCAAGGACTAGAGGAGCTTGCGTGCCAACAGTTCGACTCCACCCCCTTGCTCCTGGGACACACTTGCCAGTTTTAAACACTTGGACACCATAAGGAGTGGAGACTTCCAACATATAACCCAAGACATCTGTTCAAGCAAAGTAAAACTGAAAAACCTGAAGGTAATTTGGAGCCTTCCAAACACCTGTGAGTCAGATAATGCACACTCCTCCTCATCTTTAAAAGCGCAGATGAGCTCGAACCTTCTGGGCATTTCAGCAGTTTACCATCTGTACTGATAACCCTTTTCTGCAGTACAGAGAGTCTTCGAGGAGGATGTAAAAGCCAGGATCCAAGATAAGGAAACATGTTTACACCTGCTACATCTGTTCAATCATTTGCAGGCCCTGCTTCACACTGGTCTCTCTGTGTAGGCACTCTTTGGCAATCATTCTTGTCTGGTTAACTTCCACACATGCTCCACAAAAGCAGAAGAATGGAAAACCAACCTTAAAAGCCACATGGTCTAGGGTTGCGCTTCCAGAGAATACTGTCTTGACTTTCCTTGTATCTTAAAATATCATGGAATCTAAGTCATCATTAATAAGGTTAGGTGTTTCTTGAGAGGTAAGCAACGCACTCACAAGAGATGGGAAGGGCATTAAGTTAGCTCTGTTGGAAAGTAAAACCTGTAGACAAGCTAATTGCAGTAAAGCAGTTGATAAAATAATAGGTTAGAAAAGAACAATAATAACCAAACCACCTAGACAAAGAACACAGCCATCTGTCTTTCCTCCGGGAAGAATATAAACCCCAACCCGCTATTTACTCTGTTGCCAATAGAGCCAGACACACTGGAATGTGTTGTAAAAAGACAATCAAGCCTTAAGAAAGAAACAGTGTGATTTGGACAAAGCACTCTGTAACAGAGGTTCCTTTAATGTGTTAAATGGCCACGGAAAGAATAGCACAGGTGAGTAGATGAAAAGTACTCATGGGGTTTCATATAAGAGCTGCACTGAGGAAAGGAAGGTACATGTATGCTACAGTCCACTTTAAAAACCTCTGAAGGAGGGTTGGATAGCACGGAGCAAATAGGATAACAATTTTATAACAACACAGATCACCTCTGAGCTGTTCAGAGCACTTAGGCCATGACATTTAAGGAAATCTACTGATACTTCTCCTATAGAGACCTACTTTACATTATATAAGAACAATAGCGATTTTTATATTGAGAAATTTGGGGAAGGTGTCCAGAGATAACAGGTGGCATGCAAGTTGATAATGAATCCCATTTTAAAAGCAACCACAATTCTGTTAAAATTTCTTTTGGGGGGATCTATTTCTGTGCACACCCTAAAACAGAATCTATACTAAAACAGAGTATTAAAACTGGATCATCTAGGCCAGTGTTTCAAACTCTCCTTTGATTTTAAAGTGAAACAACTAAGACAAAATAAATGGGTTCAGGGTATCAGAGACAATGGCAAAACCTGGACCAAAAAAATCAGTTTTCTGTTATTAAGCCCCAGGCTAATTCAGAGGTTCCTTCTGACTAAGGTCCTAAAAGAATCCGGTCTTCTCCATCCACAAAACACCATGACCACACAACAAACAGGTCTAGTCTACAGAAGATTTTCAGTTCCTAAAATTCTCTTAATTCCAAAGGTTAATATTTTCTACACATCCACTGAGAGATACACAGCTAAAGAGTGTTAAGTATCATTTTGTCCAACAAAACTTAAAGCTTGTGCTATCTTCTCTTTCCGAAAGGGAAATACAAGACGAAGAGGCACTCTATCCCAAGTCAGCCATCACTATATTTGGAGAATACATAAGTGCTGCAACATACTTTTGGGGACCCTAGAGAAAATTTATAAAGAACTGATGCCTAATGGCAAAGCTTTGAGTCTATAGTTCTTCCAACACCGTACTAGGATTTCAACTCTGTCATTGATGTGATAAGGGAAATGCATTACACCATAGAACAAGTCTGAGAAGAGAGTTGAATTAGCTTCCCTGGGATGACAGAACTGAAAGGTCTATTACATTCGGTCAACTGGACTCAGACAGCCCTAATCCCCATTGCCAGCCCTACAGAGAGACCACATGATGGATCTAACACAGGCAGGATTAGAACCTAGGATACCACCCTTTCAAGCTAGCACTCATTTTATTATATCTGACTTAAATCAGTGTAGTCTTCTAGTGGGCCAATAGAGCAGCAGATATGACACTGACTCAGGACCCAGATTTGCTTATATTCATCTTATCTTTAAGTCAGTTTACAAAAGTGAAATCCATTTCAGCTTTGGGTGAACTGAAGAGCAGAAAGTCAAAGACTAGGATGCCTGGAGTGAGAGTTTTGAACTGAAGACTCTTCTGTGGCTTTTTAACAGCTGCCATTATTCATGATGGAGCTTCCAATACGCTGCTCCACATCTGTACAACACCTATCTCTGATAAGGTGGGCCAACACCGTAATTCTAGTTAAGAAAATTTACAGCAGGGTATTTGCAGGCAGATTTTCCCTTCTGAGGTGTGACTTTAAGGGCAGCAAAAAGCTCTCTTCCTCCTCCGGTTCATCCATCCTGGCTTTAGAATAAAGCACCATCTCCTAAAAATCCATTGTCAAAATATAAATACTTAATCTGGGTGGAATAAATAACCTTAAGTAAATCATGTTGTTGTCTGTATACAACTGTTTTAAAGGTTAGAAAATAAAACTGTATGCTTTCAACTCCTCCTGTAGCCCAATCTAGTCCTACTCCGCTCCACTCACTATAGCTGAAGGTCAAGTTTCAGGCTGCCTCGGCTTTCAAGTTCTAACTTTTCCTCAGCATTTGTAATGAGAATTTTCTACTCCAGGTCAATAGCTTCTTACTGTCCTTCCTTGAACACTCGTTCTTCTGAGCCCTGCCACCCCCTCATGATGCTCTTTCTTCTGGCACAATTTGTCCCCATAATCTCTACTTTAATGGTTTACTTCGACTTCTAGCACCCTCAGCTCTTGCTAATACCTCTCTTCTCTGAGTTCTTGACATTTCTGGGTTATGGAAAAGAGAACTGTAGTTTGCTTCCTACTACTCTTTAACACTTTGTATCCAAACAGGCTTTCTTTGTAGCTCCTTTCCACTTTTTTTTTCCTAACAGAGTAAAAAATCTGAATGCTTAGGAGGGAACTTTATGACCATGAGTATTAGGAGACGGAGGAAAAAGAAGTAATAATTTCTTCAACAGCATTCAAAATAAGCAACCTACTATGAACAGAGCACCAGTTATTGGCAAAGTGCTAAAGGCAGAGTAGAGTATCCATGTGTCTTACCCCATAAGGAATTTGGTGACCATGGCGGGCGACACGAAAGCCCAAGGAGCCACAGCTGAGAAAAATGGGGCCATTGGCCCTTTTCCTAGGCTTTGTTTCCTCGTGTGGCCATAATGGCTCTTCTAGTGCATTAAATTTTAGGCACTGAAATTTCTAACATCAATAGTAATGAGTCCGTTTACATGACTGCCCTCAAACACTTCTCATGCTGATGAAAACCTCAGAACTCACTTAGTACAACTGGGGAATAATGTGACTTGAGTGCCTACTATGTGGCTGACATGGTGCGAATCCTCTTGTCATAGGTTTATGTGCACAAAGAGTGGCCCGGTATATAGTGACTCTAATATTTTAGAAAATCATATAAATGAAGCCACCCAATCAAAAATAGATTTATTTTCTTCCCCCTCTATGCATACACAAATGTCAAGGTCAGATGATGTTTTCTCTGAAAGAGAAAAGTCAAGAGGAGACTTCCATTGTCTCTTCTCTATCCTAACTTTGCAGACTCAGACCATCTAGCCCTCTTATTACGAGATGGGCACCAGATACTCGTAACTTATTCTGATTGCATCTTTCTAATGTGGGAGAGGCTTCAGGACACAGTGGGAAGAGGCTGGTCTCTGCCCAGACATACACAGACTCAAATTTTAACTCTGCAATTCAGTGAGGCTTGTGGTCTCTGGGAAAATTAGAGGAAGGCACAGCCTCTGCCTGGAATGACAGGATCCTTCATTAGGGTGCACCACTGGGCAAGTGTTAGTCACTCAGCCATGTCTTTGTGACCCCATGGACCGCAGCCCTGCAGGGCAAACAGAACACAAAGTGTGTGTCAGTCCCAATTTGCCCCTCCTTGCTACCACATGTGCTTGTGTAGTATACAAAAGGCAAAGCCCTGCATGACGGCCCAGACCACTCTCTGGTCATTACTTGTTGAGCTTCAGCTTCCTAATGCCTTCCTCCAAGATTGTGAAGAGTAAGCGGATAATTTACTGAAAATGAATGAAGTATGGTCATTGGTGGTGGTTTAGTCACTTGCTAACTCGTATCCCACTCTTGTGACCCTATGGACCGTAGCCTGTCAGGCTCCTCTGTCCATGGGATTTCCCAGGCAAGAATACTGGAGTGGGTTGCCATTTCCTTCTCCAGGGGATCTTCCCAACCCAGGGACTGAACCCATGTCTCCTTCATTAGCAGGCAGATTCTTTAGCAATTGAGCCACCAGGGAAGCCCAATATACAGTTGGCATTCAAAAATTTTTCAAATCTTTTCCTTCATTGAACTGTATAAAAATTTCAGTAATCTAGTTCATGCCTACACCCGTTGTTGTTCCTCATCTCTGTTCCCAAGAATAATATTCAAAACTGAGATATATATTTTTTATTTGTGAAGGAAGAATTCTCATACACTATTATTTTGCTTCCAAAATATTTTGAGGCTCAATTTCAAATGCCATGAATACATACTTTTATATACACACTCTTCTATATAATTATACAAACCCTTTACATTAATCAAGCTGATATTAGCTAATATTAATTGTCTCATTAAGATTCCTGTTAGCCAGAGCTAAAGTCAGGAATCCTTGAGAAATCTAATTGACTCAAGTTAATTGTAATTCTTCCTTGGGGTTTTAACGATAACTCATAAGTTAATTGTAATGTTCTCCATTTTGCATAGTACTGAGATTCTTGAAGGGAATGATACTTACGTGCTGATGAAACACTTGATCATAAAGACAAAGCCTATTGTCTTTTACTTAGATTGCTCTCCCTGTGCTCCACCCAACCTCTTCCCAATCTCAATGTTGACTCCAACTGTTTCCTCACTTTTTCTTTCTAGTTTTTTCTGTGGGTTTGTTTAAATGTATTTGTTGTACTATCTCTTTGTTAATCAGATTTGTTTTATAAGGTTTTTGTCCTTTTAAACAATCCTGGTGAGAGAGCATGTAGCAAGGTAGAAAGAATGTTTGTTTTAGAATCAGAAGAATCTCAGTTCAAACTCTAAGTATTTCACTTACAGTATAACCTTGGTAAAGGCATCAGATCAGATCAGATCAGTCGCTCAGTCGTGTCCAACTCTTTGCGACCCCAGGAACTGCAGCACGCCAGGCCTCCCTATCCATCACCAGCTCTCGGAGGTCACTCAGACTCACATTCATCGAGTCAGTGATGCCATCCAGCCATCTCATCCTCTGTCGTCCCCTTCTCCTCCTGCCCTCAATCCCTCCCAGCATCAGAGTCTTCTCCAATGAGTCAACTCTTCGCATGAGGTGGCCAAAATACTGGAGCTTCAGCTTTAGCATCATTCCTTCCAAAGAAATCCCAGGGCTGATCTCCTTCAGAATGGACTGGTTGGATCTCCTTGCAGTCCAAGGGACTCTCAAGAGTCTTCTCCAACACCACAGTTCAAAAGCATCAATTCTTCGGCGCTCAGCCTTCTTCACAGTCCAGCTCTCACATTCATACATGACCACAGGAAAGACCATAGCCTTGACTAGGCAAACCTTTGTTGGCAAAGTGATGTCTCTGCTTTTGAATATGCTATCTAGGTTGGCCATAACTTTCCTTCCAAGGAGTAAGCGTCTTTTAATTTCATGGCTGCAGTCACCATCTGCAGTGATTTTGGAGCCCAGAAAAACAAAGTCTGACACTGCTTCCACTGTTTCTCCATCTATTTCCCATGAAGTGATGGGACCCGATGCCATGATCTTCGTTTTCTGAATGTTGAGCTTTAAGCCAACCTTTTCACTCTCCACTTTCACTTTCATCAAGAGGCTTTTAGTTCCTCTTCACTTTCTGCCATAAGGGTGGTATCATCTGCATATCTGAGGTTATTGATATTTCTCCCGGCAATCTTGATTCCAGCTTGTGTTTCCTCCAGTCCAGCATTTCTCATGATGTACTCTGCATATAAGTTAAATAAACATGGTGACAATATACAGCCTTGACGTACTCCTTTTCCTATTTGGAACCAGTCTGTTGTTCCATGACCAGTTCTAACTGTTGCTTCCTGACCTGCATACAGATTTCTCAAAAGGCAGATCAGGTGGTCTGGTATTCCCATCTCTCTCAGAATTTTCCACAGTTTATTGTGATCTACACAGTCAAAGGCTTTGGCATAGTCAATAAAGCAGAAATAGATGTTTTTCTGGAACTCTCTTGCTTTTTCCATGATCCAGCGGATGTTGGCAATTTGATCTCTGGTTCCTCTGCCTTTTCTAAATCCAGCTTGAACATCAGGAAGTTCACGGTTCACATATTGCTGAAGCCTGGCTTGGAGAATTTTGAGCATTACTTTACTAGCGTGTGAGATGAGTGCAATTGTGCGGTAGTTTGAGCATTCTTTGGCATTGCCTTTCTTTGGGATTGGGATGAAAACTGACCTTTTCCAATCTTGTGGCCACTGCTGAGTTTTCCAAATTTGCTGGCATATTGAGTGCAGCACTTTCACAGCATCATCTTTCAGGATTTGGAATAGCTCCACTGGAATTCCATCACCTCCACTAGTTTTGTTCCTAGTGATGCTTTCTAAGGCCCACTTGACTTCACATTCCAGGATGTCTGGCTCTAGGTCAGTGATCACATCATCATGATTATCTGGGTCGTGAAGCTCTTTTTTGTACAGTTCTTCTGTGTATTCTTGCCACCTCTTCTTAATATCTTCTGCTTCCGTTAGGTCCATACCATTTCTGTCCTTTATCGAGCCCATTTTTGCATGAAATGTTCCTTTGGTATCTCTGATTTTCTTGAATAGATCCCTAGTCTTTCCCATTCTGTTGTTTTCCTCTATTTCTTTGCATTGATCACTGAAGAAGGCTTTCTTATCTCTTCTTGCTGTTCTTTGGAACTCTGCATTCAGATGTTTATATAGCTTGTATTAAATTTTGTTTTCTCAGCTATAATGGTGCTAGAGTAATGCTCAGTAATTAATAAAGTAGGTATAAAGATGACCATTTAACATCCAGTAAGTTCTTTGGGGATATATCTATTTATACCACCTACAATATAGATTTAATCAACTTTAAAAAATATCTTTATGTAATTAATTAGACTTTTTAATTTGCTTGTGACAAAAGTTGTTTTGTTACTTTTATTTACTCTTAATTACAAATGTGGACTTGAAAGGGTACTCTTCAGGAAAGATCACTCAAACCTTGTCTCTTCCAGTTATTCGCTAAGTGACATTAGACAAATCATTTAATTTCCTGAATATGTTTCCTCACTTGTGAAATCAGAGAGTTGGAAAAGATCATCTCTATAGTGTTCCAGCTCTAAAATGTCTAATTTCACTTTACTAGAATAAAATCCTAATGGCTTCTAATAAAAGGTGTTAAAATCAAGCTGTACAATAGCTTGTCCACGAATTCAATTTACAGTACTTAGTAAGAGAAAAATTGCTCAGGTTACATTATTAAAAATGTTTTGTTATTACTAATTCTTGGTTGGTTAATATTAATATTTGGGCTTCCCTGGTGGCTCAGACAGTAAAGAATCCACTTGCAGTGCAGGAGACCTGGGTTTGATCCCTGGGTTTGGAAGATCCTCTGGAGAAGGGAAGGGCTACCCACTCCAGTATTCTTGCCTGGAGAATCCCACGAACAGAGGAGCCTGGCAGGGTCAAAGAGTAGTCGGATATGACTGAGCATACACAGATACACAAAATATTAATACTTATTGCTACTTTGTACTTAAGCTGTCATGTATGTCTTTTTTGTGCATACATCCTCTATAGTGTATGTATAATTTAGAGGACTATCAACTAACACTCCAATTAATGTGTACCATTCCACATCCAGAGCCCAAAGAAAATCCTCAGTTAGATATTCCACAAAAACTGTGAAGACTACGCCTATTTTAATCTTTCCCCAGTTTGTTTCCCAGACACTGAACTCTATCCCTTTACTTTATGCTTTATTTCTCCAATTAAGAATCAAATACAAAGTAGCAGAGATAAAGTAGAATTTGTAACTGCATTCTTGTCTCAATTATCAAAATTCCCTTCACAAAACGGGCTTATATTCTTCCATGTGTAACTTCCAAAGCATCTTCAAAGACTTAATATTTAAAATAATTCTGTATTTCACATTTCATTTGAATAATTGTTGCATGTAATGATGTATCATAGGTTTCATGTGTTCCCCAGACTGAAAGTCATTTAAATGTCTATATCTTAAGACCAACAATTTAAACTGATCACCTTAGTTTAGTTGGTGACATTTCACTTGCCTCTATGCAGACCAAGGGAGGAAATGGATTACAAAACTGTTAATGAAGAGTTTAATTACCATTTACCTGTGCCATTAAAATGCATTTTGATGTACAGATACACATTACATGCATGCTCTGCATGGTCTATGGAATTTTGTGATTCGATATTGAAAAAAGGTAAACGTTATTAACATCCATAAAGATTCAGCAACTAATAAGGAAATTGGATCAATCAACATGTTGAAAGGCTGACTTTTTCCAGAGTTGACACGATGCAATAGGAAGTTAACAGGCTGGGCAAACAGGCAGCTGTCAATTTGAATCTCAAGTTTCTCATTTGGTAAATTTTAGAAAATTATTCAACCAGTTTGTTTGTTCACATTCAAAATATAAAAAGCAGTGTCTCTATGGACTATTGTTAAATGTGAGAAAATGGAAATGTATTCAACAGAGTAATATATGGTAGATGCTCAATTTATCAAATGAATTATTTCCTCTCATACAAGTATTTCTACTTTCTATTTGCTAAGTACAGGCTCAGTTTAAATTAGTGTTCAATAGAAACATCATATAAAATCTGCCTATGTTAATGTTTTTGTATCTTCTATTTTTGAGATATAAAGAAAAGAGGGCTTGTTAATAACCTTGCCATCTAATTATCATCAAAAATTATCTCATAATGATTGGTTGAGATTAATTTGTAATCTGATATTTATTAGTGCTTTTTGCCACCACCATTAAATCATATACTAGGAATCATGTTCTCTAACATGTGAAAAGGGAAACAAAATTTTAAAATTATGAGAACTATAAAGTCATCCCAAATATATTATTTCAATTTAATGTCACATGACTTATATGTCACTTTGATTCATTGTTGTGTTAATTCATAGTTCAGTTACCAAAACAAGTGAGACGTGCACACCTAATTCCGGGTGGGTGGATAAGTGTGATTCTACTGTGTACCTGAAAGAAGAAAACCGGAATATTTGCAAACAATCCCATTACATATAACAGTGCTTCTTGAGTTCTAGCGTGCTTAAAATTATCAGAAAAACTCACTAAGAGGCATGTGCTTGCTTAGGTTCCACTGCTAAAGATTCTGATTCATTAAGTCTGGAGTGGGATCCAGAAAAGAAGATATTTTAGAAAGTCTGCTAACTCTGAGGCCACTGGCCCAAGGACTTCCAGTGAGGACCACTTTTGCTGAAATCTGAGTTCCCCCCAGAATGCAGAATTATGTCTTAGGGATTCAGGGTCACCATAGTTAATTCACGTGCTATATCTGTTTCCTGATGTAACTGTCTGACACCATACCAGAGGTGTGAGGCATCATGAGCTGGGCAACACAGGGAGGGAAATAATCAGTTCAAATGGGCTTGTGGAATTCGCTGCAGAGGCAGATGGTGAAGACGCAACCCTCAACTGCTATCGGTCTTGCTTCATCTTTATAATCAATCACACTTTTATGGGGGGAAACTGGCATTATCACTTTTATATTCCCCACTTGTATATTTTACAGGTGAAAAGACTTAATGGTCAGAAAGGTTATGCAATCACCCACAAAAATTGAGACTCTCTAATTTCAGGATGGTATTGTTAAATGACAAAGAGAAGACTAGAAGTAAATATAGTCTGTGTGTCCAAATATTTATAACACACTTAATGGGTATCCAGTCTGAGTTCATCAAGGGGCCATGTCTTATTTTTTTGTTGTTGTTATTCTTATCATAGTATCCTGAACATTGATGGTGCTTGATAAACATTTCTTGACTGAAGAAATGTATCACTTTAATACAAAATATAGATTGCATATAGTGTAACATGAACAGCGATAGGTTTCTTTTTTTCAACCTAACTGAAATAATCAAAGAAATCCAAAGACATAGTGTTTTACTAAAATGTTGATCTCTCTCTGTTCTCTCTTCCCCTCGAAGTTCTCTGAAATCTCTGTCAGTAGAGTTTGTTGACTCCAAATCACATTTTTGTTGCCTTGAAGAATTGGCATGTTTGAATGTTTACCACTCAAATCCAGCAAAAAGTATTTTCTTTTTTAGGTAAGATCAGGCAAAGAGGTACTGAATGAATAACACTTGATTGGGAATGGTAAATAACCATATAATTAAACTGTAAACACTGTGTGTGGTGATTTTAATGTAATTTGAGGACTTGTAAATTACATGGTCATAAAATGGCACTTGGGCTTATGCTTTACAAAAATATCCATGTTTGTATGAGATTAATTAGTGGAGTTTGCATAAAAGACACTGAATTAAAATACTTTCAGAACATTTTCGTTTTTAAGATTTCCTTATTTACAAGGCCTTCTTGAAAGTTTTCCTCCCTCTCTCTAGTCTTTAAGAAATTATTATCATTGTCTACAGATTTCTGTAACAAAAAATTGGTCTGGACACAGCAAACAGTTGATGGAGTTAAGTTATGCTTATAAATTTGTAGTTCTTGAAATGGGCTGGCCATTTTACAAACTGATTTCATGATTACCCCTTTGCTTTAAGGATGGTGCCCAAACTGGGCTTGTTTTGCTCTCAGAGTAGTTCATGTGCATCATACTATAAATCAGACACCAAAATTCCAGGAAAATAACCATATCGGAGTAGCCATTAAGTGCCTTTATACCCATAGGATGTTCTGCCCAGCGAGTGTCTTCTTCTCATGTGATGCTAACTGTATCATAAAGATGACCCTTCCATCTGAGGCAGCCCTTATGTTTCTCCATGTCCAGGAAACTTTCACTCTACAAACTAAGCTTACTAGGGTAATGTTGGGAATTTTCCTAAGTCTATGCCATGATTAAACAATAATAGAGGTGATGAGGATGTATAGATTTTATTAATGATCATTTTCCAGATGCTCTGCTAAGCATCACCTCATTTAATTCTTAACAACAGTGCTATTAAGTTGATGTTATTCTCACTTGACACATGAGAAAACTGAAATGTAAAGAGATTAACTTCCAACATCACACAGCTATGCAGTGTCAAGAGTTGAGGACCAACTTTGGTTTGTCTGACTTCAAATTCTTTGCTCTTAATCTCTTTATAACATTGCTTTAGTAGATTAGAGCTAAGAATCCCTCGAAACTCTGTGTCCAGCCCAGTTTCAGATTTTTTTTATTAGATGCCTGTGCCTTAGGTGGAATTTTTAGCTAAAAATTGAATAAACTGGGACAAGAAGGCAAGACTACTGAATTTTGCACATCTCACACACAAGGAGCTATTTGTTCTAATTTGTTGTCAGACTTTCCATTTGTATCTTACACTGCCTTGGCTATATCAGAAATATCCCAGTCTGTTGCAAGAAATCTAGATCTCTACCTTTGGGAGAGTGGAAAGAGAGACTGTGGCAACATGAGACAATCTGATGTGCCACCACAAACCACCTCCAAAGATCCAGAGATCTAAAGACTTTCCGGAGTGGGGGCACAGGGTATATGATGGAGGGTGGCTGGAAAGCTTGCTCAAATCATTTGGGAACATGATCGTGAATTATCATGTGGTCATGAAACATAAAGGTGGTAAAGATGGGCAGAATTGGCCATGATCCTTGCTTTGATATCCTGGGTATCTGGGAATTTCACCCAAACTTTCCCTTTCTCATCATGACAACTACCTTGTAAGCTTGATCTGAAGCAGGTATTAATTTCTAATCTGATTATTAAGGCATTGAAAAGGCATATGTCACCCAGGGCCAGATTTCAGTACACCAAAGTACTTAATTCATTAAAGCAAACAATTAAACCTGGTCAGATATTTTAAACAAAAATCAGACCACTAGGCAGGCCACAGGTGTGCCGTTTCATCCACACAGTCAGCATTTTGAACATCGTCTAGCTGCCAGGCATCATGTTAGGTCCTGAAAGCAAAAACGTGAATAAAATATAAACCCCAGCTTTGTCAACAGAGAACTACGTATTGATTTTGGTTCAGTAGTAACTATTACTCACATAACATACGAATGATCATAAATTTCAACAAATTGGGAACAGTATGTGAGCATAATATTTTAGCACAGGTGGAGCTAGTTATAGAGGGTTATTTTGATTTGGCCAGAAATATTACCCTCCCTTTCTCTGATCATCAAACTTCTGTACAAGATTTAACATACTTCCACCTCCCACATATTGTTAGTTATTAAGTCCAGCTGCTTCTCTGTAATACACTTAAAAACACCCTTCCTTTTTTAGGCTTCACCACCACGTCCTTTTTCTAGGCCCCACTGACCTTGCTCTATCAAACTGAAGCTGCCAAAATAGTCCTACAATGTGCAAAATCCCAGATTTTCTCCAATACTGTAATTGTGAATGTGTGAAAAAAAGGATTTCGTTCTTTCATTTTGCTTTTAGTCAGTGACCCCCATCACCCTTTTTATTTTGAATTCCGAACCAAAGTATCACTTTTCAATATGGTGCAAACACTTAGCTTTTGCTCACTGAAGCAAAATTTTCAAGTATTTGATTCTTTCTGAGATTATTGTGCTCCTAGGTAAATTAAATGTCAGCATGAGGGATAGCTTCACCCACTTCTGTAGCTGCCTTTAGTCAATCCACAGAAGTCATCAGAAACAGCCAGCACAGCATTGTGTGCCGGGGGAGGTAGGCTTTCTATCACATGCCAAGGCCTTTCTACCACCATCGGGGCTGACCTGCAGGCTTTTTGTCCCGCGCTTGTGCCCTGTCCAGCCAGAGATTCCAAGGAGGAGCTAAAAATAGTCAATGGATTTCAGAAAGACAAGCAAAATCCTGCCTTCAGGTATTACATAAAAGGAACCACCCATTTTGTATGACACCAAATGAAGCAAATGGTTCATTAAAAAAACAAAAAACCTATTACACAACATAGCTAAGTGCTACATTTTCTTAGATTTTTAAAAATTAAAGAGAAAAGCCAAAGAGCCAGAGGCCCAGCGACTAGATGGGATGGAAGGAAAAATGGAGGACAGGGAAAGAGGGACGCCCTTTGCCCTATAATTTCCCCCGGGGTTTCTTTTCAGAATGATCATCCTTTCCTACTGTCCTTCCTAGGCTTCACCATGAGATTAATTGCCAGTGAGGGGAGACCCCAGCTGGTTCTCCCCGAGAATCCGGCTAGTGCACTGCACGTTCCAGCCAAACTGAAGTCTGAGCTCTCAGTGCCGACTGGTTAGTGCTGGAGCCGACGTCAGGATCCCTTAGTGTGGGCAGGAATGCAGGTCACCTCCAGGTGTGTGACAGAGGTTAGCCCATCAATGGAGCATAAGTAGAGCCGCTCACCCACCCTTCCCATCCTCCTCCTCCAGCCCCACACTCCTGGGGTGTGTATTAGAGACCAAGGGCCATTATCTGCTAAGTTTTCCTAGTTCATTTTTAGCAAAGTTGGGTTTTCAGTGGAACACGGTCTGCCTGGAGCAGAGATCCTGAGTCTCTTGTCACCACAGGCAGCGGCACAGACGAGCACGTGCTGCAGAGACAGGGTTCCTCAATCAGAGGGGGACTCCAGCTGCAAGACCTTCCCTGGTCATTCTCTAACCTGGTCTCCTTCACGGCTCATTACTTAAGACCAGAGAGTTTGAAACTAGGGGAATTAGAAATAGGCAATGAGCCCTCAGCTGGAAATATTCTCAAGGAAAAAAGAAATACTGAAGTAATAGGTGCTTTTACATATTGTTACTTCCTCAAGTGATGTGAGAGAACATAGGAAAATATCAGAAATTTCCCAACTAAAAGGCAAAGCGCAGAATATTCAAATCTAGGATTTTTTTTTTTTTTTTATAGAAAGGGCCTAATATTTTTATTCACTACTTTGTGGAACATACACATATCTTTGCATCAGTTTCAAAACATTAGCGCATCTACAACTCATCACAGAAACCCTAGAATGTTAATTCCCGTAGGGTTATTAAGGTTTACCTACTTAGAGAAGAAGTATCTGAAGACTTAAAGTCAATGTATTTGCAGGGTATTCTCTTCCTACAAACATAAGCTCTTGGAACTTTGGTATGAAGATAAATTCCAAGGTTTGGGAGGAAAGCGGTATGTTTTGAAATTGACTTTGTTCAAAACACTTAGTGTAATTCAATGATCCATGAAGGAGAGCCATATCTGGGAACAGAACCAAGTCCTCCCATCAAACAAACTGGAGATGCAATCTGGCCTGTTGACACTAAAGGAATATACCACTTTTTCCACTGTGAACAAAATTAGACCATTTTTGAAGCAAAATTAGACTCTCAGGCAGCGTGATGTAGTCAGAACAGCCCCAGATTCATACCAGCTGCTGCCCGTGTTATTGCCATCCCTGGGCCAATAAGAGAGCAGACTGCTGAATTTGAAATGCTCCTTGTCAGTCTCTGGACTGCTGTTTTGGCCACTCTGAGGATAGATAGCTGATCCTGAAAATGCTTTACCTCCGTACGAATCTCACATTAGCATGCACTTCATGTCCGTAACTATGTTACCCTAAGTAGATTTTTAATATTTTATTATAATTAGTATATGTAGCTTTGTGCCCCTCTCAAAACTAAACTTTTCTTTTATTAACCCCAGCTGTTACAGATTCTGCAGCAAAACCAGCTCATTGGGGAAAGCACTAAACTAATCATCCAAGCAATATTTATTGAGGGCTTGGACAGCTCTAGCATGAGCTGCAGAAAATCAGGCCCTCTGGTATCTCCACCACTGCCCCAGTAGTTACAAGGTGACAGCTGAGTTCTCTGCAACCAGGTCCTGGGTCTTTCTGAATTGTTGGCACATTGCGGTCACTCGGTGAATCTTTGATCAATGAACAAAAGACTTGAGATTTGGCTCCAAATTCTCCTCTATGCTCGGAGAAGGCAACGGCACCCCACTCCAGTACTCTTGCCTGGAAAATCCCACGGATGGAGGAGCCTGGTAGGCTGCAGTCCATGAGGTCGCTAAGAGTCGGACATGACTGAGCGACTTCACTTTCTCTTTTCACTTTCATGCATTGGAGAAGGAAATGGCGACCCACTCCAGTGTTCTTGCCTGGAGAATCCCAGGGACGGGGAAGCCTGGTGGGCTGCCGTCTATCGGGTCACACAGAGTCGGACACGACTGAAGTGACTTAGCATAGCATAGCATTAGCATAGCATCTCCTCTATGCTACCTTAACAGGGGGCTAGTTGAAACAATGTATGAATCTCAAAGGCCACTCTTCTCCCTCTAGTTCAAAACTTATTAATAGATTAGATTAATATAAAAGATCAGAAATAAATCTGAACATCCAACCGTGCAACACATTTCCCTGGGCACCATTCTGGTCCTCATTTGTTTGGCCATTTTACCACTTGCAGGGTGAAGGAAGATGAAATGGATTGTTCTTTATTTCTGCAAGACTATACTCTCCCCTTATCACAGATATCCCATGCTTGTTCTTAAAGCCTCGTTGGGGGATGTGATCACTACCAGATTTCCCCTACTTTCCACTGACATGGTGAGAGCATGGGGTGAGTGGAAGGCCCTTGAACGGACAGTGTCTTACCCTAGTGTTCATAAGAGGGTTTCAGAGAATACAGGAGCCTCTGAAATTTTAAGTCCATTGTCCTTTTTCTGCAATGAGAACCCATAGCTTTCACTAGATTTTCACACACACAATATTAAAATCTTCAGCCCTATAAGTTACACTACACGTGACCAAGATGAACTCTGTGCCTGAAAGACAGTTAGAGCCTCGAAAGAAAACCTAAGGTACTGCGTCCTGACACCTTTTTCTTACTTACGTGACCGCGTAAGGCTAACTCACAAAAACAAGCTTATAGATACCACTTTTAAAAGAGACACTTCCCTTTATCAGAAAGTCACCCTGCTTCTCTTTAAATTGTGATCTTTTATATCTGAAGTATGACCCAAATTATAAAAACACATCCCAGTACGCTTTTCAGGAAGCCAACTGATAAAGGCAAAGACAATGCCTATATAGATCTCTGTCTGATACATAGGATGCTTTCAATAATTATCTGTTGACTGACAAAGACAGGAGGTACATGACACAAAGGGCCGGAGGTGCATCTGCATTTCTATGGTTGCTTCCAACTTGCATGGGAAGATGCATGATAGATAACATTCCAGGATTCATTTTCATATTTTCTGCCAAGATCTGATATTGAAATAAGGAGCTAATCCACTAAATATCACAGTTACAAATGGGAGTTGTTTGCATTATATATGATTGTCCAAAGCAATGGTGCTGAGCATCTTTCAGTAATTTATGGAATAAATATGCATAACAGATGACAAAAAAATGAAAGATGAGGAACAATCCATGATTGAAAAATATCACTACTGCAGAGAGGGGCTTTGGAAGCCATCAGAATTACAACTATTCTAAACAATTTCATTCTACTTAAAAATATATGCAGTACACTGGAACTAGGCTTTTACCATGCCACTAGACTGAAGTCAAATTTTGAACGCTAAAATATAGAAAAACACAGAAAACTTTGAGAGCCAACTTGAAACAAGCCATAAAAATGGTTCAATTTTCCAACCCAAACAATGAAGAATAAAGGTCACTGGACCAGAAAAAGAAAAATGAATAGGGGATTAATAACAAATCTTCAGGTATATCAATAGTTTCACTTAGAAATGGACACAAACCTACTCTTCTCTCCAAAAATCAGAATAGATGGACTATACAGTGGCACAAAGAAATTAGATGAGACATAAACAAGGGTTATCAGACTATTAAGAATCTCCTGAAATATCTTATTACAAAGGAAATTGGGCAAGTTGCCTTTCAAAAGGCTTCAGAAACTAGGCCAGTTTTAGCAAGATTGAATTGGTGATCTCTTGTCTCCTCCTTCATCCCAATGGGTTTTTAATCTAATAGAAAGAAATAAGGAATACAATTCTCTCCAGTAAAAGAATTTCCTTTTTTGGCTTCACGGCTATATCCCTTTAGAATGTATGGCAATCACTGAAAGAATTTAATACAAAAACCATCAGCTGGTCACTCAAAGAGCGATCCCATTTGCATCAGTCATGAAAACCCGATTTCTTATTTCTAAAACGTGGCCCAAGTAGCTTATCTGGCTTTCTGTGCATGTGATCATTGTATTTCTGAGATCAGAGGTTCACTGCTGCAAAAGGCAATTCATGGAAAGATGAGTTTGTGCTAATGTGTGTGCCTGTGTGGACAGCAGAGATAACTTCACATGCATCTGACGTCACTGTTCATTCATTTATCATGTCCTCCATTTAATTTCAAAATACAATGATTTCTGAATCAATGACCAAACACTTAAGAAAATATTTTCTAACAATTTTATGCAAGAACGAGTTAATTGTACTGAAAGCTATTTAACCAGTTAAACTTTACTCAGGATACTATAAGCCTTTAAATATACTTTGGTTAACTTCAAAACTGCATTTTCAAAGGTCTATTTACATAAAGTTTTAGTCTATTTGCCATTACAACCATGCCTTTTTTTTTTTTTTTAAGCCAGGGAAGAACTTATGAGAATTTAGTATTTAAAGCTATTGTTACAGAAAATTTAAACCAGCCTTACCAGCCAAGTAAAACTATCTCACCTTTAAATTCTCAAAAAAAGGAAGTGCACATACTGCATTCGACAAGGTTTCACTAAGGGACTACTGAGTTTGATAATCCTGTGACTCTGTTTGTCGTTTTTTTTTTCTTTCACCGAAGTTGTAATGACCCACATACCTTACAGATCCCAAGAGAGAAACCATGGGGATGGGGTTAAAGCGCATTTCCCCTTGGCCAGGGAGATCAGTCTTGGATATTTATTCTTTGTCCAGGCCCACTGCCTCCTTTGCTATTCCTGCCTTGGAATATTAAAAGTATATTTTTTCCAATTTGGGTACCAAGAAAATGTGTGCCCTCCCTAACCCAAAAATAAATTTTTAAAAATGTTTTATTTATTTATCCATGTTCTACACTATGGCTATTCATGTTCTCATCTAGAGGAAGCGACTTTGGATTGGACAAAACCGCATTTAACTGTAGATCATCTAATACAAACCCAGCACTGTCTTATTTCTGTGGCAGATGAAGAAAATGGTTAAAAACAAACTAGTCCCATGGCAAATTATATGAAGTCCTACATTTAAAAAGATAGTTTTAGCAGATTAAGTTTACAGAAAAAAATTGAACAATAGTATAGAAAGTTCCTATATATACACAGCCCAGCCCACAAGTTTTCCCTGTTACCAACACCATGCATTATTGTGATACATTTGTTATAATTGATGAACCAATATTAATGCATTATTATTAACTTAAATCCATAGTTTACATTAGGGTTCACTTTTTGTGTTATACATTCTATGCATTTTTCAGACATAAAATATCACATATCCACCTGTTACTATATGACATGGAATAGCTTCTCTAAAAATCCCCTGTGCTTCTATTCATCCCTTCCTCCCTCACCCCAAACCCATGGCAACCACTAATCTTTCTTCAATATTCCCATAGCTTGACTAGTTCTACTTTCTTTCCCTCTTTTAAGTCATTTGTATTATTTTTTCATTTCTTAAATTAAAATAAAGTTGATTTTCAACGTTATATTAGTTTCAAGTGTACAACACAGGGGGTCAATATTTTTATAGATTAAACTAATGCCAGTCCTACATTTTTATCACCTGATTTTCCCATCCCCTTTATCCACCTCCCCCTGGTATCTTCCTTATTCTACTCAAATTCCCTAGCCAGATATTATCATCACTTCCTTGCATGCACCCTTGACTCCCGGGCTCTCACTCACTTTATCACACTCACTTGGCAAAACTAGATTTTCCACCTAGTCTGCGCTGACCACTCTACGACCCAACTTCTTTGCTCCCCATTTGCAGCAATACTTCAAAAAATGACTGTATGTTCCTGTTGGCTCCAAGTTTTTTCTCCCCATTCCTTCTTCAACCTAACCCAATCAAGATTTTCATTCCCACCATGCCACTAAATTTTTCTCATCAAGAAGTCAGAGAAAAACAAACATCGTATAGTAGCGCATATGTACGGAATCTAGAAAAATGGAACTGACAAACCTATTTCTAGGGCAGCAATAGAAACACAGAGGTAAAGAACAGACTTGTGCAGACAGCGGGGGAAGGAGAGGGTGGGACGAATTGAGAGAGTAGCACTGAGACATAAACAGCACCATATGGAAAATAGCTAGCCAGTGGAATTTGCTGTGTGACAGAGGGAGCTCAACCTGGTGCTCCATGAAACCCAGACGAGTGGGATGGAGTGGGAGGTGGGAGGGAGGTTCAAGAGGGAGGGGACATATGTATACCTATGACTGATGCATGTTGATGTATGGCAGAAACCAACACAACGTTATAAAGCAGTTAACCTCCAATTAGAAATAAATGAATTTTAAAAAATGTTTAAATGAGGAAAAAAAAAGTTTCCCCATAAGCTCTTCATTGCTAAAGTAGTTGACCAGTTAGTTCTTATCCCCCTTGAGCTATTCTATGCAGTCAACCTAATCCTCCTCCGTTTCTTTTTCCTTTGGCTTCCAGGATCCCATACTCTCCTGAACTTACTCTTACCTTATGACCACCCATCTTGGTTTCCTTCCATGTTTTTTTCTACTTAATCTCTTCGCTGGAGTCAGTTCTTGTTCTTCTTCCCTACCTGTTCCCACAGTGATCTCTCTCAGTCCCAGGGCATTAAATGCTATCCTATACATCTATACGGGAGACCTGGATTCGATCCCTAAGTTGGGAAGATCCCCTGGAGAAGGGAAAGTCTACCCACTCCAGTACTCTGGCCTAGAGAGTTCCATGGACTGTAGTTCATGGGGTTGCAAAGAGTCAGACAAGACTTTCACTTCACTATATATCTATACAGGGCTTCCCAGGTGGCCCCATGCTGAAGAATCTGCTTGCTAATGCAGGAGACACAGGTTTGATTACTGGGTCAGGAAAATCCCCTGGAGAAGGGAATGGAAACACAGTCCAGTATTCTTGCCTGGAAAATCTCATGGACAGAGGAGCCTTGCAGGCTACAGTCCATGGGGTCACAAAAGTGTCAGACACAACTTAGCAAATAAACAACAACAAATACATCTATATGCTGCTGCTGCTAAGTCACTTCAGTCATATCCGACTCTGTGCGGCCCCATAGACAGCAGTCCACCAGGCCCCGCCGTCCCTGGGATTCTCCAGGCAAGAACACTGGAGTGGGTTGCCATTTCCTTCTCCAAGGCATGAAAGTGAAAAGTGAAAGTGAAGTTGCTCAGTTGTGTCCAACTCTTAGCGACCCCATGGACTCCTAAATGAATATATCCAGATCAAAACTCTCCAAACTCTAGAACTGTCTCCCCAACCACCTACTCAAAATCTTTGCATGGATATAATAAATCAAAATAAATCTCAAAGGTCACCCAGTCTCATGCCCCACATTGAAAATCTGCTCCCCTGGCAACCTTTCCCATCTCCATGGATGGCAGCTTTCTTCTTCCAGCTGCTCAGGAGAAATCCTTGGAGCAATCTCTGATGGTCCTTTCTCTCAGGCAGGACCATCATTTAATCTAGGACATTTAATCTAGCAGGAGTCCTGCTGCCTCTATCCCCAAAACACTCACTTCTTGCCACCTCTGCTATCCTTCTGCTCTCATCACTTCTCACCTATATTATTGCCTCCTGACAGTCTCCCCAGCCTTATGCTGACTAATCTCAACAGCCCTAGGGCCTCTGAACAGGTGCAGAAGATCACATCCTCAAAAACCTGTGATGGCTCACTTGACTAAAAGTAAACGCCTGCCTGCGTACAACAGCGGCAGGGGCCTGCACGCCTGGTCGGCCAGCCCTCTCCAAAACCTTCTCCTCCTACTCCTCTCCTGCTCCCTCCATTCTAGCCACAGTGGCCTCCCTACATTAATCTCATATTACTGGATATGCTCCCCACTTTGAGAAAGAGTGAGGACAGCAGGAGAAGGGGACGACAGAGGACGAGATGGTCGGATGGCATCACCGACTCAATGGACATGAGTTTGAGCAAGCTCCGGGAGATGAAAGACAGGGAAGCCTGGCGTGCTGTGGTCCATGGGGTTGCAAAGAGTCAGACACGACTGAGCGACTGAACAGCAACCCCTTTGGGCCTATATTTGTTTTCTATTGTCACCATAACAAATTACCATAAACAGTATCCAAAAACAACACAAATTTGTTATATGACAGCTCTAGAGATTAGACTGAAATGGGTCTCACTGGGCTCAAACCAAGGTGATTGCATGGCTGTGTTCCCTATTAGAGACTCTGGGGGAAAATTCATTTCCTTACCTTTTCCAGTTTCTTGAGGCTGCCCACATTTCTTGGCTCATGACCCTCTCCTCTGTCTTCAAAGCCAGAAACATGACTCCTTTCTGTGTCTCTCCCCCACAGGCACAGCTTCCTCTGACTCTGCCTCCGCCTCCTGCCTCCGCCTGACTTCCGCCTCCGCCTGACTTCCGCTTCCGCCTCCCTCTTCCGCTTTCAAGGGTTCTTAGGATTGCACTGAGCCCATCTGAGTAATCCAGGACTATGCTAAAGTCATGTGATTAGCAGCCTTAATCAAACCTTAATTGCCCTTTGCTGTGTAGCCTAACTTGTTCACAAGTTCTACAGATGGGGATGTGATCTTCTGGAAGGGTGGCATTCTCTCTACTGCAGGGCCTTGCTCTAACTCTGCTCTCTTCCTGCAGTGTTTCTCCTCTTGGCTGAGTCTCTCATCCTCTTTAGATCTTTGATCAAGTCCCATTTCTTCCATTTTGACTATGCTATTTAATCCTTTGATAAGACCCCTGCCCTGCTATCAGCACACCTATTCCCCTTTCACTGTGGCTGAGCTCAGTTTGGAGGCTACTTAGGAACTGAAGTAGAGGCTCCTGGGCAAATGAGTTAATGAGGGAGTGTTTTCAGGTGTAGCTTGTTGGAGAGAGAGAAGCCGGACAGGGCAGGAAAGAAGCTAGGTAAAGACGTGGTTTAGTGGGAGGACCCTCGCCTGATTCCCTGGGACGTCTATTTTCAACTCTAAATGGCATCACTGAGTTGCCCATCTTGGGCACGCTGATAGACCCATACAGCTGATGCAAGCCAGCTCCTAGACCTGAGATAAGAGGATACAGAACCTTCTAGGCCTTTCTCAGCAAGGCAGCTCCATTGGCTGCAAACAGTGGTTTTGAGAAGGCTACGGCCAGTGCTTAAAGCAGCAGAAAGGAGAGATGCTCTGCCTAGCACTTTATCCTGCTGTCCATTTTCCTTTCCTTTCTTTCCTTTCCTTTCTACACAGTCGTTATCATGCTCACACACTGTGGTTGTTAATTACATATCATGTTCCAGTCTCTACTGTCTGTCTAACCACTAGGACATAACTCCGTGGGTCAAAGATCTTTGTTTTGCTCACTAATATATTCCAAGTTTCTCAAACAGAGCATAGGACATAGTAGGTATTGAATAAATTTTTTCTAATTAGATGTTCCTTTGCTTGTTGGGATTTAGCAATATTACATATTTTATCACATTCTCTTTCTCTTAATTTTGCTTAAAAGAACCAGCTGCAGAGGAGCTCCCTGGTGGTCCAGTGGCTAAGACGCCAAGCTTCCAATGCAGGGGACACAAGTTTGATCCCTGGTTGGGGAACTAAGATCCCACATGCTGCGTTGTATGGCCAAAAAATAAAACTAAAGTAACAATAAGGATAATGAAATAATTTTTTAAAAAGAACCAGCTACAGTGGTGTCACCTTTCCCTGCATTTACAGTGTATTTGGGCTGCTGCTGCTGCTGCTGCTGCTAAGTCGCTTCAGTCGTGTCCGACTCTGTGCGACTCCATAAACGGCAGCCCACCAGGCTCCCCCGTCCCTGGGATTCTCCAGGCAAGAACACTGGAGTGGGTTGCCATTTCCCTCTCGTATTTGGGCTACATCATGTCTAATGTACCCAAGTCTGTCAAGAGACAGGGGTGCAGCTGGCCACGTAGCTCCACCAGACAGGATGAAGGTGTCTAGTGAGCTCACCAAGATCTAAGACTTGGGCCTATGCTCTTCAGGCTAGAAGTAAAAGCTTATCGGGGTATTGACTCAGGGATGCTAATTCACACCAACAAAACTTATAAAATGTATACTATTGGAACCCCAGTGCTAACTTGTTAGCTTACAATAGGTGTACTTTCTCATGAATGAGGGCTCCCAGGTGATGCTAATGGTAAGGAACGTGCCTACCAATGCAGGAGATGTAAGAGACACAGGTTCGATCCCTGGGTCAGGAAGATCCCCATGGAGAAGGGCATAGCAACCCACTCCAGTATTCTTGCCTGGAGAATACCACAGACAGAGGAGCCCGGCCGGCTATAGTCCATGGGGTCCCAAAAAGCCAGATACGCCTGAAGCAACTTAGCATGCACACGTGAATAATCAAATAAAAAGGCTGCTCAAGTTCATTTCTTTTTTCTCCCACCCAAAACGTATGCCATCACTAGATATGTATTTCAGAGTTGGACCTGAAGTTCTGTACCTCAAAGTCCTCAAGGACCCCAGCTCTTTAACACGTCACTAACCCTAGGTCTGCCTAAATCCTCCTGGTCCATAAGGATGCTGTTCCATCCACATCCCAGGCAGCAAGGAGGAAGCGGAGGAAGAAAAGGACAAACAGCATGTACAGTCTATTTTAAGAGTTGAGCCTCCAAGCTGCCATACGAATTTCTGCTTGCATCCTGATGACCACAGCTTACTCACACAGTCCTACTGGGGTTGCAGGAGTTGCTGAGAAATGTCACCTTTGTTCTAGATGACCATGTGCAAAGCAAAAAACGCTATTACTAGAGAGGAAAAGAGAACAAATGTTTAGGGACAATTAGCAGTCTTTTCCGAGGAAGGCAATGGCACCCCACTCCAGTACTCTTGCCTGGAAAATCCCATGGACGGAGGAGCCTGGTGGGCTGCAGTCCATGGGGTCGCTAGAGTCAGACTCCACTAAGTGACTTCACTTTCACTTTTCACTTTCACGCATTGGAGAAGGAAATGGCAACCCACTCCAGTGTTCTTGCTTGGAGAATCCCAGGGACGGGGGAGCCTGGTGGGCTGCCATGTATGGGGTCGCAAAGAGTCAGACACGACTGAAGTGACTTAGCAGCAGCAGCAGCAACAGTCTTTTCTAAATGTGTGTGTAATTATAGCAAAGCACTACAAAGTGGTGAGGACCGCTTCCCCCAGGTCTTTGTGGGAAGAATGAAACCCTCCTGCCCAGGACTGATCCCACCCCTTTAGGGCCCTAAACAGCAACCTCACTGCCCCTCAGCAGTGTTGAGTCAGCACTGCCCACAAATTATTTCCTCATCTCTCTGCTTTATAGGTTCCTTATAAATTCCACCCTCCTCAATTAATCTCTTTCTGAAACTAGATTCAGTACAACTGACCAGGCTCAGCTTTATGGGGCCTTACCAGGGAAGTCACGAAGATCTCACACTCATAAGGGTCCACCCTTGGTATTTAATGCTCTGCAGTCATCATCTCTGAATTTTTAACAATGTTATCTCTGAATTTTATGTTTTGTAAGCAGAGCCCAATGGGACAATAGAACATGACCCAGGGATTGGACACCTGGGCTCACAGTTAGCCTGTCTTCAAGCTGCCTCCAAGGAACAGATTCCCTAGTAGCTTTCCATTGCCTCCTGTTGCCTAGAGTCCCACCTGGCTTCCCGCTTCCTGTCTCTGCCCATTGACCACTGGCCATCCCGGTTTCCTGGTACCCAAGGCCCCTCCTCTGAGTCTCTGCCCAATGACCATGCTTCTATAGTTGAGGAATGTAGACCATTTATAATCAGATAATAACTTCCCTGGCCCTCCCATGCAGCTATCCTGTGTTGCACTCATTCATGCATCTCACTTAGAATCTCCCCGGCACCAAACCAGGACCCTCATACTGAGTAGGTCTGCAACAGATATGAGTAAATATTTAATACATGTATGAATCAGTTAAGAAAGGCTGAGGGGGAATTGGGGGCCTTATCAGCTTAGATGGCCTTTCTTCGCTTCATACAATGATGCCCCAAGTAGGACAGGCCCTGAGGACTTTAGTCTGTGGTCCCCGAGTTGCTGCTTTGTCATCCACTAGGCACCGTGTCCTCACATCTTTCACTGGCTTCAGATCAACAGGCCTCACACAGGGACACAGACCAAGCCCAAAGAGACTGGGCGCTGTCTCTTCTTGATAAAGAGAGCTCTTGTTTATTCACCCAAGCACTTGAGTTTTGCATTTGGAAGACAAAGCAGCCAGCAAGAACTTGCTGGGAGCAGAATAAGAGCTGCCAGAAGTCAGAGGCAGGGGGTGGGGGGTTCATTCCATTGTCACCTGCAGCCCATCTCTTGTCTGAAGCCTCTTCAGCCTGATTGTCTCCCTCCCCTTTCTGTGTCTGCCTCTCACACACTGAACGCTCCCAGACAGCTTTACAAATTGACTCTGGAATCGTGGTCAGTAAAAATTCCATTGAGTCTGAAAAAGACATATTTCTCCTCCCCATATTTATTAATCAGTTGGTTAATGTTACGCCTTTTCCTCATCTATCTTTTTATGCTCCACGCTGCCCTGAGTGTTACTGAGAAATAGGCAAAGTTGGTCTTTGTTCTTTGCCTTTCACGTCCCTGGTTCCCTTGTTTTGAAAGCCTTATCCTGCTTTCCTTCGCAGAGGTCTCTGTTCTCCTGAGTCCCTATCAAAGTCATGCCCTCATTCACTCTTCCTGGGAGTCCTTGCATTTTAAAACACCTTGCCTAGAGAGGGCATGGCTCAGCCTAAAGGAATAAAATCTGCAGTTGTGTAATTTTAGCTCCTGTAGAAGGTGGATAGTATGGAATTTCAGGGCAAAGGGATTCCTGGAATTCCTCTAAATCATACTTAGAAGAAGTTCTTCACTATAGATCTAGGACTTAATAACCCCAATGATTCCCCACCTCTTGTCACTGAACTAGGAGAACTCTCTTCCTGTAGCAAATAAATAAAAAGCTCCCAAACAAACAAAAATAAAGCATTAATATCCACGACAATAGTCAACTGTTGGGAGCTGAAGTGTACACTTGAATGGGAAGAATACTCAGGCTATTTTTAATTGCCCTCCTGGTTTTCTAGATCCTCCTTCCACAAATTTTGCTTATTATTGACAGCTTCTCAAGAGAAAAGTCAAAGCCTTCCAGGATTGATGGAATTGCACCTCCCACACGGTTCCCCACAAACTAGCAGGGAAGTCTAACCTGGCATTCCCACACTCTACATTGTGCAGTGGCTCCCATGTTCTAAAAAATATAATGTTAACAATTGCACAGAACACAAGACTCTCCTACCTGCCCAGCCTTCGTTTCTTCTAACCAGTCTTCCCACCTATCCCTGATGCCTCCTTTCTGGAGCAACCTGCTTCTACTCTGATGCTGCAAGAACACTCAAACACCCAGAGGCCCAGAAGCAGGTGTGTTTTCTTTGACCTCCATACATTTTCTTGTGCTTTGTCCTCTTAAAACATCCTCTGCCTGGTGAAATTGTCTTAATGCTTTGTTTCAAGCAATCTTGCATCCTCTTAACCTATGGTCTCCTATGCCCATATATCCTTTAAAGCACATTCATCATATTGGAGCTGTTTGTTTGCCCCACTACTCACAAGACGGTGAGCCCCTTGGTTTTTATGCTTCCGTGTTCCCAGTGCCTAGCACAGGATCTGACAGAGTCGGTGTTAAAAACTTAGTAAAAGGGACATCCCTGGTGGGCCAGTGGTTAAGGCTCTGTGCTTCCAATGCAAGGGGGCACATCCCACACACTGAGTGGTTCAGCCAAAAAAAAAAAAAAAAAAAAATTTTAAGTAAAATAAAATTTTTTAAAAACTTGGGGAAATTTGATGAGTCAATGAATGAATGAAGTTAAAACTGTTTGGGGATACTATATGCCCATTTTCATCTGGTAAGTGTGATGGGAACTTCCCTTGCTGGAAAGGGATCAGTAAACTACAGCCTGTAGACAAAGTCTGGTCCACCACGCACTTTTATAAATCATGTTTTATTGGAACACAGCCACACCCACTCATTCCTGTATAGTGAATGAGTATATAGTATGAGTGTATGAGTGTATAGTGAGTCTATATGAGTGAATGTATATAGTGAGTGTATATGAGCGTATATGAGTGAGTGTATATAGTGAGTGTATATGAGTATATGAGTGTGAGTATATAGTATGAGTGTATAGTATGACTGCTTTTGCACTAAAACAGCAGAGTTGCAAAGGAGAACCTATGGACTGCAAAGTCGAAAATGTTGACTAACTGTGCAAACTGACCCTTTAAAGAAAAAGTTTGTCAACCTCTTCTACTGTAAGGGAGGGGCTTCCCTGGTGGCTCAGATGGTAAAGAATCTGTCTACAATGCAGGAGACCTGGGTTTGATCCCTGGGTTGGGAAGATCCCCTGGAGAAGGGAATGACAACCCACTCCACTATTCTTGCCTGGCAGGTCACAATCCATTGGGTCACAAAAAGTCAGACATGACTGAGCAACTAACATACACCCACACCCTCGGGGAGATAGAAAGAGAGCAAGAGAGATGTACATGAAATGGAGGAAGAGAAGAGACATTTAGTAGAGAAGATTTGCGACCAAGTGTGGTTATGTCCTCCAATTTACACTGCTCCAAAGGGAGGTCCAGTTGTCAAATGCCCTCTCAGACCAGCCTGCAAGAATGGAGTCCTAAACAAAGACAGAAAGAGTGTGAACAAATTCTCCACAGGAGCCTGGAACACAAGGATGTTGCTGTCACCTGTTTACCAAGGCAGAGAGAAGGGCAAAGCTGAACCCAAAAAGTTAGTAAAAGCACTCATGCCTAATAATGACTGCAGCAGAGAGCTTTTCAGGTGCTCCATTAAAAAGAATGCTTTGTCCTAATAAATACCAGAATAAGAGTCTGTTCTCAGAGGCCCCTTCCTGTACTTTATTCTTAATGAGCCTTCTAATGAGAGTGCTGTATTTATTTCCTTGAGAGACTCATCATTTCCCATTTCTGCCCATTATTTAAATATATGGCACGGTGTGAAAAGTCTGGGGAAAAAAAAAAGTTCAAGGAATCTTCTCTGTACCTTTTCCAATGGCCTACATCAGCCCTGCAGGATAGAGGAGAGTGTTTGAACTGGGTTCATAAAATAATGACTCCCTCTGCTTTTAACAAGGCGAAAATCACAAAAGCTGAAAGGTACTGCCCAACTCGGGCTTGTTTTCTAGATATCTTTATTTAAAAGAAAAGCAGCGCTTAGACAATAATGGTTTTCTTGCTCTGCTATTTATTGCTCTTAAATAGACAACAGCCCTTGGCCTCTCAAAACAGAAGGAACCTGGAGTTGGTAGGTTTATCTTAGAATTCAGAATTTGGTTCTTTATTTCATTTTTGAACAGTTTTCTCTTTTTGTTACTCAAAAATAATTAGCACAGAAACAAAGGAGTTACCCAGAACTTTTAAGGTATGAGTCATTCAGGGTTATCAAGTTTTCCAGATAGATAAGAATTGACTCTTGTTTTATGGCAGAGTATTAATTTTTTTTTTTTTCCTTCCCATAACTGTAACACCGGGCTTCTTAGTCGGCGCTTGTGGTAAAGAAGCCGCCTGCCAATGCAGGAGACATAAGAGATGAGTCGGTTCCTGGGTCAGGAAGATCCCCTGGAGGAGGGCATGGCAACCCACTCCAGTATTCTTGCCTGGAGAATCCCATGGGCAGAGGAGGCTAGCAAGCTACAGTCCATGGGGTTGCAAAGAGTCAGATATGATTGAAGTGACTTAACACACAACCATACGTTTCAAATAGAGCCCTTCCATCTATATCCCTACCCTTCCCTGTATTCGTTTGGTGCAAATCTCAGGAATTATCATTTCACTGGTATGCATCCCTAAAGAATAAAGACAATTTTTCTTGACCTTATGACCTTCTAACTACAGAAAGTACAGAATAGCTGTTGAAGGATGGCGCAAGGGTACAATCAGTAAGACTCAGAATGTTGAAACGATTCTATCAGATGAAAACTCGGTTTCTTTAACAAATAAATTACAATGGATAAAATAGGATTAGCAATAAACTACAAATTAAAAGAGACAAAGATGCACATTGATTCTAACCAACAATTATGAGATGATTATAGAACTTTAAATATTAACAGGATATTTGATGATATTAAGGGATATTAAGGAAAATTGTCCAGTATTCTTGCCTGGAAAATTCCATGAGCAGAGGAACTTGGTGGGCTACAGTCTCTTTTAATACCAGTGAAATGATAACATTTCTGGGATTTGCACCAAACTAGTACAGGGAAGGGTAGGGATACAGACAGAGGGCTATATGTGAAACAAGACTGGACACACAGATAATTGTTGAAGCTGAGTCTTGGGTATAAAACGTTTTTGTTTTGTTTTGTTTTGTTTTTCTATTCTTGTATATGTTCAAAAATCCTTATAATTAAAAAGTTAAATATATATTTTATTAATTGTAGATGAATATTTCTGAAACACATTACACACTTTCTAAACACTTTCCTGAACACTTGATATTTTCTTGATAACACTTGGTCCTCATTCTAAACAGTGCACTAAAATAAATATCTCAATAAACTAGAGGAACTTTCTCATTATGTGTTTCAGTATACAGAAGAAAGGGCTTCTCAGGTGGCACTAGTGGTAAAGAACCTGCCTTCCAATGCAGGATTTAAGAGACATGGGTTCAATCCCTGGGTTGGGAAGATCCCCTGGAGGAGGTCATGGCAACCCACTCCAGTACCCTTGCCTGGAGAATCCCGTGGACAGAGGAGCCTGGAGGGTTGCAATCCATGGCGTCACAAAGAGTCAGACACGACTGAAGTAACATAGCCTGCACGTATGCATATGGAAGAAATCACATTAAATTCTTGGTTTTATTTGAAAACCAGTTTTCTCCATTCTGTGAAAAACATCATGCGTCTATATTTTAACTAACTAAGAACAGTTAATTGACCTGGTGTTTCAGTGTTTAAAACTCTGTGCTTCCACTGTAGGGGGTGTAAGTTCAATCCCTGGTCAAGGAACTTAGATCTCACAAACCGCAGACACACACACACACACACACACACACACACACACACAAAGAATAAAAAATAAAACCACTAATCTATAAAAGTATTTCTCAAATAGGAGTCACAACGCCACAGAGTTACATGAGATTTGTATGAAAATCCATTAGAAGCAGATCCATTTCCTCCAGACCCAATTTTACACTTGAGGTCAGCTAGACCTACTTATTTTTGTTTTGGGTGTTTTATTAGTAACATGGTAAATGCAGGGCCAGAAAGGTGGTGGGAAAAGTCCAAGACATCAAGTTACAGTAAAGCTATTTTTCCATCTCAGTCCATGACTGAGATTAATGGGGGTCAGAACTGTCTGGGCATAGAGCCTTCTACATCCCATTCTGACTCAGAAAATGGGAAGGTATTTGTATTGGAACTGGAAATGGGAGTTATACCGATTTAGGGGGACAGAACTCACAAGTCTAGAGACCTCTTCCTGTGGGAACTCATTAACGATGGTTCCAATAAAGTGAAAATTCTTTACAAATAAGTCTGTGTGCTGTGCTAAGTTACTCCAGTTGTGTTCGACTCTTTGCGAACCCATGGACTATAGCCCACCAGGCTCTTCTGTCCATGGAATTCTCCAGGCCAAAATTCTCCACTGAAGTGGGTTGCTATGCCTCCTCCAAGGGATCTTCCCAACCCTGGGACTGAACCCATTTCTCTTGCATTGGCAGATGGGTTCTGTACCACTAGTGCCACCTGGGAAGCCCACATATAAGCCTGAGAGTTAGCAATTGTTTCCTTTCACACAGCAGCCCAGTTGCTGAGAGACAAGTGATGCCTGCTGTCAGGATCTGGCACTTCTCCAGGTTGACCTCTACCTCATCCTCTCCCTGACCAGCACTGCTCAGACATTCTCCACTCGGACCTCACTGGGTCTCGACTCAGAGCAGTTGCACATGCTTCTAATGAAGAGATACATCGGCGCTCAGTATGTAGCTCTGATTTGGGCAGTTAACTGGTCCCCCTGTGATGAATGAGCATTCTGTCCTAAATCCCACATCCATCAGTGATGTAAGAAAGGGTGTCTTAAGATACCCTTTTAGTTCCTTCTATTAGGAAGGATCATCTATAATAATAGAATCATAGAACTTCATCTTCGTTCAATTGATTTAGTGAAAGTGAAGTCACTCAGTCATGTCAGACTCTTTGCGATCCCATGGACTTCAGCCTACCAGGCTCCTCCATCCATGGGATTTTCCAGGCAAGAATACTGGAGTGGGGTGCCATTTCCGTCTCCAGGAGATCTTCCCATTATTAAATGCCTGTCTTTCTAATTTTAACCTTTCTAGAGGAAGCAATGGCAACCCACAACCCACTCCAATACTCTTGCCTGGAAAACCCCATGGACCGAGGAGCCTGGTGGGCTGCAGTCCATGGCATCGCTAAGAGTCGGACACGACTGAATGACTTCACTTTCACTTTTCACTTTCATGCACTGGAGAAGGAAATGGCACCCCACTTCTGTGTTCTTGCCTGGAGAATCTCAGGGACTGGGGAGCCTGGTGAGCTGCTGTCTATGGGGTCGCACAGAGTGGGACACAACTGGAGCGACTTAGCAGCAGCATCCACAGAGGAGGTGTAATGGAAGCGCAGTGTAGTTTTAACCTGTATTTCCCTGATGATTCACAGTATATTTCTCCATGTGTTTAGCTTTAGCTGTCATTCAGCAACGTTTTGCACTTTTTAGTATGTGGTCTTGCATACAAATATTTCATATTTATTTCTAAATATTTTATTTTAATGCTATTATAACAGTAAAAGTGAAATCAAACTGTTAGTTGCTCAGTTGTGTCCGACTCTTCGCAACCCCATGGTCTGTCCATGAAATCCCCTAGGCAAGAATACTGGAGTGGGTTGCCATTCCCTTCTCAGGGGATCTTCCAGACCCAGGGATTGAACCCGGATCTCCTGCATTGCAGGCAGAATTTTTTTTAACATCTGAGCTACCTGGGATGCCTGTAATATAACAGGAGAAATGTTATGTCTAGTTTGCTGAATTTTTGTGAATGGGTGTTCATTTCTGTCAAATACTGTCAAGTATTTCTGCACATATTGAAATATTTATGTGCTTTATTCTTTGTTATATTAATATGTTTAGTGACGTGACCAATTTTAAAATGTTAATCAAATTTGCATTCTTGAGATAAACTCCACCTGTTCAGGATGTATTATCAGTTTAATGTAGTGCTGGATTCACTTGGCTAATATTCTGTTAAAATTTTACTTCTATGTTGAAAAAAATTATTAATAGTATTTCCTTGAAATGACTTTTTTCTAACTTTGGTCTCAGGGTAATTCTGGGTTTATAATGAGTTTGGAATCATCCTCTCTTCATTTACCAACTAAAAGAATTTGTTTAGGATTGATATCTCTCCTGTCTTAGATGCTTAATAGAATTCACCAATGAAGCCAGACACTTCTGGAACTTTCTTTGAGGGAAGATTTTAAACTATGCTTTAATTTACTGTAATAAACAGGTAGATATTTAGATTTCTCTTTCTTCAGGTGTCAGTTTGATAACTTTTGAGTTTTAAGAAATTTGTCTATTTCTTCAAAACCATCAGAAAATTGGTATAGTTTAAATATTCTCATCGTTATGTTAACATCTCTAGGAAACATAGTTCCTCCTTTTTAAACTCCCAATAAGAGCAGAGTGTGTCTTCTGTCTTTTCTCTTTTTCTTGATAAGTCCAGCTAGAGTTTTATAAGTTTTAATGATCTTTCCAAGGAATCAACTTTGGATTACATTTCTCTTGTGATTTCTTCTTTGATCAATGGATTATTTAAAGGGTGTTGTCTAATGTAAAATAATCTGGAATGTTTTCCAGAAAACTACTTATTATTTATTATTTAATCTGTTGTGATAAGAGAACACATTTTTATTGTTTAATCATTTTACATTTTTTGTTCCATGAACCTTCACGTGGTCTATCTCAGTGAATGTTTCATATACACATGACAAGAACATGTATGTTTCTGGCTCTGGTTGGAGTGCTCTGTGTATGTCAGTTAGGTCAGGTTATTTGTTCGAGTCTTCTTTATACTTTTCAATTATCTGTTTACTTGTTATATATAGTACTAAGAAAGGACTACCGCTGTCTCTAACAGTAACTATGAATTTTCTACTTCATCTTCAATGTCTATCAATTTGCTTCCTGTTCTTTGAGGTTCATTCATAAGGTATACATATTTGGGCTTCCCAGGTGGTGCAGTGGTAAAGAATATGCCTGCAAAGGCAGGAGACACAGGAGATGCGTGTTTAATCCCTGGGTTGGGAAGAGCCACTGGAGTAGGAAATGGTGACCCAGTCTAGTTTTCTTGCCTGAAAAATCTCATGGACAGAGGAGCCTGACGGGCTATAGTCCATGAGGCCACAGAGAGTTGGACATGACCAAGCAACTGAGCACGCAATGCATTTAGAAATAATTTTTCTTGATGGGTTGGTCCCTTCAGCATTATACAGTTTCTCTCTTTATTCCTGGTAATACTCCTTTCCAGAAGTCTATTTTTATGCCATATTAATAGCCACATATGGCATATTAATAGCCACGGGGAAGGCAATGGCACCCCACCCCAGTACTCTTGCCTGGAAAATCCCATGGACAGAGGACCCTGGTGGGCCGCAGTCCATGGGGTCGCTAAGAGTCTGGCACGACTGAGCGACTGAGCGACTTCACTTATCACTTTTATGCATTGGAGAAGGAAATGGCAACCCACTCCAGTGTTCTTGCCTAGAGAATCCCAGGGACGGGGGAGCCTGGTGGGCTGCCGTCTATGGGGCCGCACAGAGTTGGACACGACTGAAGTGACTTAGCAACAGCATTAATAGCCACACCAGCCTCCGGCATTCTAACATTTAGAGATTACATCATATATTTTCCTATCATTCTACCTTGAGCTTCCCTGTTTATTTATATTTAATGTGCATTTTTCTTACTTTCTCTTTAGTACAACAACTTCTGCCTTTAAAGGATACATTCTCACTTGTTCCTTCACACTTTAAGGTGTATTTGCTGATTACAGTGGAATTAAGAAAAAGAAAGCTGGAACAGTTTGTCTCTTGAAATGTTCTGTAACATAAAGGCATTAGTAGCCAGTGCAAAGCATCAGTACCCAGACTATCAATATGCTGAGTCATTCTAACAGTTCAACACTCTAAATGACTGTGAACTGTAGCAATCTTACAGAAGTCATGTTCATTTTCTAGACATTTTGTGTGTTGATGGTAATGACAATGAAAACCATTCAATTACAGAGTTGGAAGGAAACATCACTTATCATTATAACATCAGTTATAATTAGAAGCATCACTTATTATTCACATTAGAGCCTTTCTGGTCCTAGTCCCTTAGTTTTATAGATATGGAAAGTAACACCAGAGAGGTTAAGTAACTAACCCAGGAGCACACAGGAAGTAATCTTTCTGAGCCAAGATGAGAGGGCTGATTATTCTACCATCTCAATATATGTTGGCTAAACACTTGGCACTTTCGAGCTATGAAGCACTGAACACCAGTCCTCAGTGTGTGAGTCTCAGTTAGAGCTAAAACTCTATCTCCCATTCTCGAACTGGATGGACCATACCATCTTCCTAGCAACTTGGCTGTGAGCACTTTACCACGGCTGTGCCAGCTGGGTCCTCCATTCTGATACTGAAACTATGGAGGGCAGGATATATCACAGAGGGAGGTCAGGATTCTGGCATTAGGAATTAGGAGCGGTTAGGAGACAGCTGTAGCACCATCGAGAGTCCAGCAGAAGGACTCTTTCTGTAGTGTGACCTCAGCTGTGCTCCCTTCTGTCTAATCTCCCTTGGTTTGTGATGATTTTTCATGCCTTATTCTTCAGGCTTCCCATAGAGTCTCTAAATTTCCAGATACAGCTCCAAGACTAACTTAGATTTTGTTTCTGCCCCTTGTAACCAAAACAGGAGGGCGAAAACTGAGATCCCTTTCTTTGGACATTTGTAGAAGTGACAACATAGCTGCGGATAGGCTGAGTTTATCTATAGATGTGATGGAGATATTTCTGGTGTACACAATTTTTAAAAAATAACATTAGTCACAAACATTCAAAAATAGAGACCATTTGGAAATCTTGATCTCTAGCTTATCTTGAAAAAGCAGATTATATGACAGACTGCATTGCACGGCAACAACCCAGCTGGAAATGAGCAACAAGCTCCTGCCCTCTGTGCCAAGTGCATAATTTACAAGTTGCCAGCCTCTCCACGTAGACCATTTACCTCATTTACAACTATGTGCTACCTCGTAGGCATTTCAGTTGATGGTCCCTGTCCCAGTTATACAGGACTCCTCCTGGTATATATATATATGTGTGTGTGTGTGTGTGTGTGTGTGTGTGTGTGTGTGTGATACATACATATATATATATATATATCCATCATGCAGTTCCCTATCTTCAGGGCTTTATAACCTATGTACCTCTGCCTTATTCACTTCTATGCCTTGTAAATACTTAACATCCTTCAGAGTTATGACCAAATGTCTTATGTACTTTGAAACTTTCCCTGGTTTCCCCAAGCAGAGGTGTTTATTACCTCCCTTGAACCAGGTCTACATCCTGTAAATATCTTCTATTTAGCACAATGATTTCTTTACACACTTGTCTCTTTCGATGTGTTGGACTCATAGAAGTCAGGGCCCAATGTGTGTGTGTGTGTGTACACACATGCATGACTTCATCCCAGAATCTTAGGCATCAACAAACAAATGACTCTGTGAACTTGGTAAATTCCTCATCCATTACTGTCTTTATAAAATATTAGTAACCATTTTCACCTGCCTCACATGGGTGTCTTAAGATTTGATTCACATTTACAAAGCACTTGGAAATCCCTGGATTTGAGATGCTGCAGAAGTGAACACATTATTATTATTATCAACTTGAGGCAGATAAATTGTAAAGAGAATGCACAGGACTGGGATTGCTTGATATTTACAATAATATAGGTCTCTTTGCTGGGAATGCTACCTCTCCAGAAAGACATGCTATGAATTACATTTTCTTTCCCTAGAAAACAGTTCTTAAGCTCAAGTCAGACCACTGTGCTGGTTATATTTTGCTTCACTTTTGGATTTATACAGCTCAGAGCAACGTATTATCCAGCCTGCGATGAAACACTTTGGATACTCTCAAGGTATATATAAGCATAGACAAAAAGGAAAGGTAATTTTCTATTTTTATGAACTAGCTCAATGAAATGTCATCCTTTTATACTAAATCATATAAAGCCAGCCTTCTGGATATTTAAAGTGAGAAATCAGAATTTGTTATGTAGGTGTTGTTTTTTATCACAGCCAAGCTTTTAGGAGGAAAATGTGTCTATGTCTTCAGCACTTTTTCAACTCTCTTTAAGCTTAACTTAAAGGTATGTGAGCACCTCAAGCCCACATATTCCTTTCAGCAATGCTCTGATGTTTTCTCTTCTCCCATCAGCAGTTTTCTGATGCATTACTACTGCTTCTTGCTCCATTTCACTATTGGGGGAGATCACATTCTGATAAAACCACTTGCAGGAAGACTTCCCCTTCCAGTTGCCAATCCACTCTTTATACTCGTTTCACGAACAGTCTTTTTGAAGTGTGTCTCTACTTCCTCATCTCCCAACTCATGTGTCATTCCATTTAATCAGGCCCCCATTCCCTCAAGTCCACTGAAATCACTCTGGCAAATGTTTCCAGTGACCTCTGAACAAACCAGGCTTTGCTCATTCTGCTCTCTCTCCCTAAAATGCTCCTCCATGATACATCCTGGCTGTCTCTCAAAACTCACTGTGAGGGGCACCTTCCTTCTTATAATGATGCCCCCACAGCATCCTTTCCCAGACGTGGCCAAATACGCCTTGTGTCTCCAGTGCACTTCACACATATGCCATCAGAAACTATATTGTTCTTATATTTTATATTTTGGCCTCCTCTTTTATACCAAAAACTTTTTACGAGAGTTGACTCTCAAATAACGTGGGGGTTAGGGGTGCCAACCCTCTGCTCAGTTGAACATTTGCAGATAACTTACAGTCGGCCCTCCATATCTTTGGTTCTTCCCCATCTACAGTTCCACATTCATGGATTCAAACTCAATCTGTAGTGTTGTACTATTTACTATTTTTTTAAATCTGCATATAAGTGGACCCCTGCAGTTCAAACCCCTGTTGTTATAGAATGAACTGTATTACTAATTTCACCTCTGTAAGTTCTATTGTAATATATACTGAATGACTGCTTTTTGTAAGAGGAAAATAAACGCAAGGCTGATAGCTGGCATCCAGACTAATATGTTACCTCTGCCAGTATATTCTGGTTTTGACAGTGATATACTCATGGATGCTGCCCAGTAATAATAATAATCCTGGAAGGTTTGGGATTGGAAGGGATTTTGCAGGTTGGTGATTCCTAACTTTCTCTCTTGGAATCTCATGTTACAAGATATTAACACATTTTCTTATAAGAGGCTTCCATGGTCTAAAAATGTGAGGAAATAATGTATAGAAAATCTAATCTATGTTTGCATCATTTCTGATTTCAGGATTTCTAAGGGCCTTTCTCATATGCCATCAATGTCTAAAAGGGCTATATGAATATTTCCCAAATTTTTTTGAGAGAAAATCAGTTTATTTGTAGAGAATCCTGTAGAGTTGGTGTTCTTCACTTTGGACAAAGCTAGTGATGCTGCTGCTGCTGTTGCTGCTAAGTTGCTTCAGTTGTGTCCAACTCTGTGCGACCCCATAAACAGCAGCCCACCAGGCTCCCCCGCCCCTGGGATCCTCCAGGCAAGAACACTGGAGTGGGTTGCCATTTCCTTCTCCAATGTATGGAAGTGAAAGGTGAAAGTAAAGTCGCTCAGTCATGTCTGACTCTTAGCGACCCCATGGACTGCAGCCCACCAGGCTCCTCCACCCATGGGATTTTCCAGGCAAGAGTACTGGAGTGGGATGCCATTGCTTTCTCCGAGTGATGCTGATTACTTGCATTTAACCAAAGGAGAAAATGATGATCAGAGACCCATTGTAGCACCCAATGTCTTACTGACATTAGAACTGGGGCTTCCAATTTCTGGACCAGCAATTTTTCCAATAATGGATGATGGAAGAGTTCTCAACTCTGTGGGAGGCCACTTGAGATTTGATAAAGGAAAAAGAGAATTCATGGCTTACACAGGACAAGACGTAATGAGTACGACTGATAAGTGTCATAATACAGAAAACAAGACAATTATGATGAGGTCCTGAAAGTGATAGGAGGTGATGAGACGCAGAACAGGGGTGCACACTTTGTATGGCATTGTGGAGCACTGCCCTGTTGAAATGGGGCGCTCCTTAAAGCATAACTTTCGAATAGCAGTGTATTCTTAAAACACACAAAATAAATCATTATTTACTCTGCTTCTGACTAAGGCTGACTCATTATCCATTGAGTGAGAAATCACTGCATACTTGGCCCCTGGAAAGGAAGCAGATATGGACACTCTCTTGAGGTTCTTTAAAAATAAGAGGAAATAATGAGGAAAATAGACTTAAACAGAATCTCTGTTTACAATGGAAAACATTTACAGTAGAATTCAAAACCCTTGGCTCATCACAGTTTTCTAATACTTAATGATTTAAGAGTCTTAACCAACATTTCTTCAAAGTATCCATTCTGAACTGTGGGTTTTAACTATTCTTAAATACAATGCATTGAAAGCTTGATTTTCTCAAAGCTGGCCTATAAACATGTTTAGTTCTCTTGTTCCTTTCATACTTAGCTTGGACTCACCCTACAATCTTTCAAATAAAATTGCTCTTTCCTATACCAGCTGTTAGATTTCTTTCCTTGGGTATAATTCAGAAGGAATCAGAGGGCAGAGTCCAGGTGAAACTAATTTAGGTATTAGCTAGAGGGAACTACTTGTAGATCAATTTTACTTTGACAGATAAATTTGCCTTAGAGATCCAATTATATACAATATTAAGACTAGCATGAATCACCTATCACACTTGGAAACAGCTACTAATTAAAGCAGAGAGATACTAGACAATTCAGAGAACACATTGAAATAGAGTCTTTAAGGATTCAAAATTTTTTAAAAAGAAAGTTTATTATTTATTTCTAGAAAGTGATTCTAGCACTCATGTTTGTAGGAGAGTATTTCTGGGTTCAATGAACCACAGTGAAATTCACTTTTACAGTTTTCGTTATCTCTTTTGATTTTTTTATTCTGACTTCCCCATATGGTATGAAAATAGTACTCTTTTTGCCCATGAAAATGTTATTTTCCTAATACAAAGAGAGTGTAGTATAGTATAGAAGCTATAAGCATGGGTCCTAGAATCAGACTGTTTGGTTTAAAAACACAGCTCTACCACTAACCAGATACATGATTTTGTGTAAGTTACTTAAATGATCTAAGTCTTAGCTTATTGTTAAAAGCTGTAAAGTGGAAATAAGGATAGTAATTTCCTCATAATGTTGAGTAGAGGATTAACTGAATATGTGTAAAACACTGAAGAGTTAGTTTTTGTTTCTTCTTTTTCACTTGGCTCCTTGAAAAGAAATGAGGACTTTTCACTGCTGTTTTTTGATCCATTAGGAATTACTCTTCACTATTTGCTTAGGTGTATCTTCAAATCATCAATTTTTATGGCATTTAAAATTTTATGAGTAAAATCGATAGCAATATTTTATTACTTAGAACAATAAAAAGATTCTAAAATAAAATAATCAACATATATACATGTAATATAAGTACCTTGCTGTGTCTGGCATCCTCGACTTTCCCAGTCATTAATGCCTTTCAAATGAATCTTTGGGGCAAACATTCGTTCATTTATTCAACCAACAGGTATTGGATGATTTCTAGGTATCTGGCACTTATTCAGGCACTAGATTTCAAAAATAAATGAGACAAGGCACCTTCCCTGAGAATCTATATCTTCTGATTCACACACACAAATTACTACTTTCAAATTATACTAATGATTTTATGACTTTTTAGTTGCAAACAGTGTTTGTCCCTCTCTCTTATCTCATAGAAATGTAATTGAACAGATTTCCTCCCTTCATCTTACTAGGAACACTAAGACTCCAAGAACATCATGCATCTTTGCAGACCAGAGGTTTCATGGAAAAGTAAATTTTGGGGAGATGGAACAAGCGTGTTGCTACATAGCAAGGTACAAAACTCCAAGTAAATAATTTAAAAGAGACAGTCTTGATGCAGTCTCTGCTAGTTCTGCTGTTAGAGGAGAATGTGAAAGAAACAAAGATATTTTCTTCCTGGAGAAACTATCAAAATAAATGTCAATGTTTTTATACATCACAATAAATATATTTAAACTATTTAGTCATATGAATTAAGAAAGAACTATATAGATTGTGACATGTGTTAAGGCTCAATATCCTCCTGGATGGACACTGCTGCTGCTGCTGCTGCATCGCTTCAGTCGTGTCCGACTCTGTGTGACCCCATAGATGGCAGCCCACCAGGCTCCCCTGTCCCTGGGATTCTCTAGGCAAGAACACTGGAGTGGGTTGCCATTTCCTTCTCCGATGCATAAAAGTGAAACGTGAAAGTGAAGTCGCTCAGTCACGTCCAACTCTTAGTGACCCCATGGACTGCGGCCCACCAGGGTCCTCCATCCCTGGGATTCTCCAGGCAAGAACACTGGAGTGGGTTGCCATTTCCTTCTCCAATGCATGAAAGTGAAAAGTGAAAGTGAAGTCACTCAGTCATGTCCGACCCTCAGTGACCCCATGGACTGCAGCCTACCAGGCTCCTCCGTCCATGGGATTTTCCAGGCACGAGTACTGGAGTGGGGTGCCATTGAAACCATCGGAATGACTAGACTTAGAGAAACATCAAATCTGAATCTCGATTTTAGCTCCCAAGTTAGAAAGCCTTAGCCCTAGCTTTCTTAAGTTAGCTGTCTTATGTGACTCAAGTGCTTAAATCTTCACTAAAATGAGATCACAGTTGGAAATTGGTATTTACCTTGCTTTGCATTAGGAGAAATGAACCTGACTTAAAAGTTAGGGCATTATAAAGTGAGGCTCTTTTTGGAAGTGAAAAAGCAAAAGAGAAATTTGCTTAGTCGTGTCCGACTTTTTGCAACCCAGTGGACTATCCAGTCCATGGAATTCTCTAGGCCAGAATAACTGGAGTGGGTAGCTTATCCCTTCTCCAGCAGATATTCCCAACCCAGGAATCGGACCAGCATCTCCTGCATTGCAGGCAGATTCTTTACCAACTGAGCTATGGTGCTTTTGAGAGCCTGCTGAAAGAAGCACATACATATAAAATTTTGCACAGGAGTTTCTTGGAATCCCTTAGGAAACCACATCCAGAGAAACTGGAAAAAAAAAAAAAAAACCATGGATACTGAAGAAGGTAGCCTGTTCTGACTTTTTGCTCGTGTGTGGTTATAACCAGCTTACACACAAATGGTAACTATTGAGATGACAGATGTGTCAATTAACTTGATTGGGCTAATTTCACAATGTATTCATATATTAAATTATCATATTATACACCTTTAAAAAGTCATGTTGTACAACCTAAATGTATACAATTTTTATTTGTTAGTCATACCTTAATGAAGCTGGGGGAAAAAACAGTACCTTAATACAAACCAAAACAAAAAGCTGGGGTTGGCTCCTAACTCTCCTATGGCAACCATCTTGCACAAATGCAGCTCCTGCCTAATCTGCAAACACAGATGCAATGCAAACATTGAGTCCTGAACTCCCTATAGGGAAAGTAGAGCCAACTGCAGCCAAGCACAGCTGCTTGGCAAGGTTGCACAGGGGTGTGGCCTGAGGGTCAGAGCTGGGGTCGGCGGCTATGAAAAGAGTGAAAGCTGAATGTGGACTCTGCTACACCACGTTCATCACGGATGGGAGCTTTTCAGAATCCAGGAAGGCTTGAATGGGCAGTGGCTTAGGAGGAACTGGAGGGAGGCAGAGATGCTGCCCCAAACCTAGTTACATTCACTCCCAGCCCCTCTCTCAGCCCAATGGTTAATTTCTCCTAGGATAAATGCTTGACGTTAACGTTAGAGTGGGCAGAAGAGGGCATGGTTGGTACAGAGTAGGCAGCAATAGAAAGTAGTTATTTATATTAATTCTTTAAAAATTACATTACACCAGAAGTGATTCATAGTCTTCATAAGAATTAATTTAAGTTGCATAATATTCCATATAGTGAATGATTTATTATATTGTTTTTAATTTTTTAATATTTGGTGTTGGTACTTTAATTTTCGTTGAAAATAAAAATGCTGAAATAAATCTGTGACACTCTTTCAGTGATACTCCTTAAGCAAAGAGACTTCTCTAACCAAATTATGAAATTGGTATTTCTTACAAACTACATTTCAGAGATAAGGAAAAATATAAAGCTAGCATTCTTGGTACAAATAGCCCATTCAAACCAATTCCCTAAAACAAAATGAAAAGTGGAGAAAAATAACAGGATAACTTTCTGCTCTTTATGTAATATACTATGAACATAACATGGAGGCAAAATGTGCAGGTATCCTCTATACTTTCAGTATATGGATTTGGAGATCAGACCTACAAAATATATGCCAAAATGAAACATGAATATTTGTAAGGCCACTTGGTTACTTAAGCATTTTGTCAACATCTACAATATAAAACACACAAGAATGAAAGTGAAAAAGATGTTAGATTTCTAGGCCACTAAGTATTTGTCGGGAAACTGGAGAGAAATAGTTTGTAGAACAGAAAACTTCTGGGTGATTCTGCCAGAAGAGTTCTCAATGTCAACAGTGATCTTGCAGAAAAAAGGAAGAACCAGGGTTTTAAGCCAAACAACCTACCATATTCAGGTTAATAAATGCTTTGCAGAATTTTCATTTACCTAATTTTGAAAACAATCTATATAAGGTCATATTTTCTCTATCACTGATCCATTCATTTTAATCAAATCATGACCTTATCAAAGTAGTTTTTCAGGGTGGCAGCCAACCACACTGCCTTTCATGAATGTTACCTGAGATGGTTGATAAGGGATTACTGTGTTTCTCCGAGTTAGGTTCCCAAAGGTGGGATTAGTGAGGTTATAAGCATTTTTATGACTCTTGACATATTGGTAGCAACACTACACTTGCGAAGCTTTTGACACATTTTGCTGGATTATTTTCCCAAAGGATTGTATTAATTTATAATGCTACCAGTAATACATGAGGTGATTTCCTTTCACCTTCAAATGTTTAGACCTTGGCTTTAATTTTTTTCTGTCTTAAAAGTAGATGGAACCAGGCATTTAGAAACTATTAAGAGATGTGGTTTTCACCCTGAAGCACCAAAGGAAAGCCCCACAATTTGAATTTCAAATCTCATCATGTTCAATTTTTAAATGGCTGGAGTTCTAACAGCAAAGACATGTCTATTTCATGCTACTTTGACCTGTCCTGACCACTCAGGAAATTTTAGGGTCTTTCCTGGCTCAATGGTTAATGTGCACTTAAACTGTTTTACTTGAGAAAGTGGCAATTAAAAGGTGACTGTCATGTAGAAACTTCAGTTATGTATATAAAGCAATTCATATTTTAATTAAAGGCAAAGAATTATTTTATTATCTGATTGTTCTTATTACATGTATTTCTGTTCTTCTCTTTGAATAAGAATTCCCTGGTGGCTCAGATGGTAAAGCATCTGCCTGCAATGCAGGAGACTGAGGCTCAATCCCCAGGTCTGGAAGATCCCCTAGAGAAGGAAATGGCAACCCACTCCAATACTCTTGCCTAGAAAATTCCATGGATGGAGGACCCTGGTGGGCTAAAGTCCATGGGGTTGCAAAGAGTCAGACACGACTGAGCAACTTCACTCAACTCACTTTGAATAAAGGAGACTGGCATACATCCATTACCAAATTTCCAATGATGGTGAACTCAATATCTCTGCAAATATTAATATCCAACAAGGCTGAGAAAGTGCTCTCAGAGAAAATTCCATTTTCTATTCTTCCTCTTTGGCTTATGGAAAACCATACTTCTTAATCCTTTTGCAGGTAGGCAAGGCCATGTGATCTGTTCTGGCCTTCTTTCTGGGAAAGAAGGCTCTCTGTCATTTCTGAACTATGGGGATAGAAATTCTCTCCGTGATTCTCCAGGTTCATTCTTTTCCTGTTTTGGCAAACCTTATGTGACATTGTTGGGGCATCAGTCAGTCTGTATCCCGACTGACCATGTGGAAGACCGTGCCACTGCCCTCCCATCTCCTGCACCCCTCCAGCCTGCATTAGAATTCAAGGGCAAGAAATACACCTAGAATCTCTCATGAGATCTGGCAATGAGTTTGTTTTTGTAACATGACCTCCCCTGAACAATACCTCAGGTGTGGTCACACCCTACCGCCAAATCTGTTCCCCCAGCCCAACAGGTTGAGGAGGTGGAGTGCCTAGCGAGGGAAGTTTACAATGCCCTGAGATGCCCAGTTCTAAGGGGAACCGCCTTGCCATCTCATAAGCACCAAATACAAATAGAGATATTAAAATGTATGGAGAAGGAAAGAATCCTCGGAACAACAGTTTAGATTTATAATAACAAACTTCAGAAAACTCATAAAAGGCCATCTGTTCTGTGAAGCATTCCAACAAAAATGACCACTTGGAGCTCACTCTTCTGCGCCACCGCTCGCATAGTATTTTCGCGTGTGGCTCTCCTATCCCCAAGCGTGCCTCAAATCCAGAACCCTGCAGGGCAGCGAAGTTTACTGTGTTTTCTGCAAGGTGGTTCACCTAAGATAAATGAATAGAGGGGGAAAAGCCACCCGAAGAAAAACCTGTCCCTTTCTACAGATATGTATGCTGCAATTTCAATTTCACAAATAAATCAAAAGCACAAGAAGGCATTTTCTCTGTCCGTCTAAACTGCCATTTCAGAGGGCTTCCCACCCTCTGTATCTAGGAAGAAATGATGTCTGACAGCAGGCACAGGGAGACAGAGAATTAGCCACACTGCTGGCTTCCTCTCCCTTCTGTTCCAGAAATGCACAGCTCAACCGATGGCTGTGTCCTAGAGGCTGTGGTTTAACGCGGAGTTTGTTCTTTGGAGTAAGAAGACTGGGAACTGAGACTGAGCATGTTACCTAAGCAGAGACAAAGGAAGTTCTGGACCACCTACCACCTCCCAGGCACTTGCTAAGGCACGTCACCTAATTAATTCATTTCTCCCTGCCCTAGGTTTTCCTGGCCTGTAAGTGAAGATGATAACAATATCTGTGAGGATTAAATGAGATTAGGCGTGTGAGAGTTCTTTGTAAATTCTGCAGGAGCACCACAGAAATGAAAACTATTATTTTCAAAAAGTTGGCCGTTGCGAAAAGATGAGCTCTTTTCTCTAGGGTGCAGGAAAAATATTGTCTGCCTTGCAATGCTTAGTAAGTAACAACTACAGGTGAAAGCGTAGTCATTTTCAAGTGCAGTTGGAGAGATTTTTAAACGGCAACTTTGCTAAGAGAAAGGGAGGATGGGAAAAGAATAAGAGAAAGAGAAGAGCTAGAGGTAGAAACAAGGAGACATAGAAGACAGGCAGACAAACACCAAAGAACAGAAAGAGGAAGAAAGATGGAGCAGACTAAAGCAGCATCCTTTTTCCTGCTAGAGGAAAGACTTTATATATATAGTATGTGTATAACATGCACATACATATATATGTGTGTATATCTTTTGCCTGTTCGTTTGGAGGATACTGGGGATCACCTTCCATTAAACCTCAGAAATGTTGAGCTGTCTTACTTTAAGAAGGGACACATAGTATGCCTTTATGCATGTCCTAAGGAAGAAGTCAGGGTCCTCTAGCTGGGCTTAGATTTGTCAGATCTGTACATTTATGTCCAAGTAGCTGCTTTCAATTTTTGCAGTGAAAGAGCGATTTAATATGCAGAGGCCTCATGGCAGGCAATGGAACGGACGGCCAGATGTCAGAATCGTTTGTCTGCAGTCAGTACACAAGCCGCCCCCTCTGAGGACAGTCTGAGTGCAGCACTTCTCCCACACAGGCATCTTGATGAATTCAAGCCACAGTTCTGTCACTGAGAGCCATTCTTTGGTCTAATTTAGCCATGCTACATACCAACAGAAGCTCTTGTCCTCAAAGAAAGCTTGGCAAATGCAGCTAGAAATTGGTTCCATTCCTAGGATCTAGTTGTGCTGATCTCTTAATTTGGAAACCGACTGAATCCTTCCAGCTAAGCACCTAAAGCTTCATCTGGACCCAGTCAATGGCAAGGTCATAGAGACAAAACAATGCTGAGAGACCAAAACCCCGCCTGCTGTGTGTCATGGGGTGCCTGGCACAGTATTGTTAGAAGACCATGCTCACAGTATCACTCTACCAGGATATTCCTCATGACTATTGGCATATTAATCATTATAAGAAGACCTAAGGTAGATACCGGGAGAAGAGAATGGCAACCTGCTTCAGTATTCTTGCCTGGAGAATTCCACAGAAGAGGAAACTTGTGGACTATAGTCCATGGAGTTGCAAAGAGTCAGACTTGACTGAGTGACTAACACTTTCACTTTCAAGGTAGATATACCTATGAGCTTTATTGAATCGAGTATCATGCAAATGTTCTTTTATCTATAGATTTTCCAAAATTTAATCTTCCCTAGAACAGAGCATGCTCAATGGAAATGTTGTTTCATGGACTGATGGTGGAATATTCCTTCCACCATCAGTCCATGGTGCTGCACAGTCCTGAGACTAAGTGGAAGAGCTGCCCCTTTGGAAGCCAGGCCTCCACATGGAGCTTTTCCATAACATCAACATTTACAGCCTGAGGAAAGCAACTTCCCTTGGGAGCCAGAAGGTCAGCAAACCTTAATAAATGAGAGAGTGTATCTTAAAGTTTTGAATCATTATTTAAGAAGGGTACTTTTTTCACCTGAGTATTATTCTACACCTGTTTTACAGAATCAAAAAGAAATGAAAGACTTTTAAAAAAGCATTTCTATTTGTTTAATAAAACAGTATTCTGTGGGAAAAAAATAGCAATGAAGGGATTGTGTGTAAATGTCCTGCCTTTCTTATCCTGTTGAAAAATGTATCTGCAGGAAACCAGCAGGAAGGCCACAGGAGATAACGTGGCTCCTGAGAAATCACTGCCTATAAACAGGTGCTTTTCTTAACCTGGTGAAGGTTACCAGATTCTAAAATCCTGTAACCTCGAAGTATAAATCAATCTAAGTAGAGATTTTTTTATCACCTTGAACGTTTTAGGTGATCACGTCCATCCCATTTATATTTTTTGAGATGTATTTCTGATCTCTCTTATAGTAACAACAGGACAGAAGAAATTATTTCCATAGTGTTTAACTAAATTTAGAAAGTAAGAGAATCAAAGGATCCGAAAACCTTATAACCACAGTTACTATCTCATTCAAGCCACCTGGGAAATAATAATGTCCTTCATGCTTATAGATCAAGGAGTTTTACTCTCCCACAAGAGTCTTTGAACTGTAGAACCAGGTTCAAATACAAATCTACATTTACAAGTAAAGAAATTACACCTCTGGTTTCTCATCATTGTCCACATCCTAAGCCTTAATTAAAATATCAATATCAAAAGTACCAGTACTCTCATCCTTCAACTAGAAATTGGACTAGAACAACTAAAAAGCTGTAGGGTGAAAACATCTTTTCATGATAGGGTATCATGCAAGCCAAATAATTAAAATTTCTTAAGAAGGAAAACGGTCTATTATAATTTGTCCTACATATTTCAACTTGGAAAAATTATATTAGACATTTCCTATCAAGTGAAAAGTAGTTCTTACATGCAAGTATTTTTCATGGGCCACCTGGGATTCTATCCATTAAGCATGAACTGGATTAAGTTTCTGAGTATAACGAGTCATTGCTTATTAACAAAATTTAATGTCACTTTTGAATAAAAAACATTGTCATGGTTTTGTTCTAGGTCCCTTAGATATATTTTTTTTTACTATATAAATAGCATAATTAGCATTTATTTTCTAAAAACATAATAACAGTGTGTACTGTGAACTGAGTCTCCATCACTAATTTTTTTTTTTTCTTTTCTTTTTTTTGGAGAGAAGTATCATCTTTGTGTTTCCTATAGAGGCTAAAGCAATGCCTTGCCTATTGTATGTTCAGTTACTCAGTCGTGTCCCACTCTTTGCAACCCCATGGACTGTAGCCCACCAGGCTTCTCTGTCCATGGGATTTTCCAGGCAAGAATACTGGAACAAGTTGACATTTCCTTCTCCAGGGCATCTTCCCAACCTAGGAATCAATTTCATGTCTGCTGCATCTCTTGCAGTGGCAGGCAGATTCTTAACCACTCTGCCACCATATTATAGCAAATAATCAATGCTTTAGAGTAAAATAGTTTGGGATATATTTGGTCAGATACATATAAAATTAAGCAAAGTATGGATGGGATAAGTCCTACAAACTGGTTCCCCACATGACTCCAAAAGAGAGGTTGAGATTCCCCCTGACAACCATACCTCCCTACCATTATACACCAGTTGTGCTTACTCACTCAGTCGTGTCCAATTCTTTGTGACCCCCATGGACTACAGTCCCCCAGGCTCCTCTATCCGTGGAATTCTCCAGCCAAGAATACTGGAGTGGATTTCTGTGGCTTCCTCCAGGGGATCTTCCCAACCTGGGGATAGAACCCAGGTCTTCTGCATTGCAGGCAGATTCTTTACCATCTGAGCCACCAGGGAAGCCCTCTATACACCAGAGCTACCCCTCTTTACCAAAGGGTCATAAATTCCTGTTAATTTTCTGCCATCATAAGGTAAATTATAATAGAAATTATTATCTGTGATAGAAATACTAGCAGAAACAAAATTCCTCTGACATAGCCAAGAGCTGTAGGGGAAAAATGACTTTATCGTGGAAATGTTTTGTCACCCACATGACATGTATGACCTTACACAAATTGTCTTCTCCTGTTTGGGTTCTATATAACTCAACTTATTTAGAACTCTTTAGGCAATACTGCCAAACTCCATATCAGTCTCTCAACAGCAAGATGGAGAGCTGTTTCCTGATAGTCAACGTGAATTAGACACTGTAGGAATCAAACGATGTAAATGTCCCTAATGATAGATTTCTAAAAGTCTCATTTCTGAAACCAAGACTGCTCTGGTTTTTGCACAGAACTCCTAGAACCAAAGACTATTGAAAATAAAGGACTTGTACTGACAACTAGTTTTACTCATTCCATTGAAACAAGAAGAAAACAAAGTCCCTCCAAATGAAGCAACTTCCCTGAGGTCTTAGAGGTAATTCAAGGCACAGCTAAGGAACTAGACACTTGCTCCTTGGAAGAAAAGCTATGACCAACCTAGACAGCATATTAAAAAGCAGAGACATTACTTTGTCAACAAAGGTCCATCTGGTCAAAGCTATGGTTTTTCCAGTAGTCATATAAGGATGTGAGAGTTGGGCTATAAAGAAAGCTGAGCACCAAAGAATTAATGCTTTTGAACTGTGGTGTTGGAGAAGATTCTTGAGAGTCCCTTGGACAGCAAGAAGATCAAATCAGTCAATCCTAAAGGAAATCAGTCGTGAATATTCATCAAAAGGACTGATGGTGAAGCTGAAGCTCCAATACTTTGGCCACCTGGTGAGAAGAACTGACTCATTGGAAAAGACCCTGATGTTGGGAAAGATGGAAGGCAGGGGGAGAAGGGACGACAGAGGACGAGATGGTTGGATGGCATCACTGACTCGATGAATATGAGTTTGAGCAAGCTCCGGGAGTTGGTGATGGACAGGGAAGCCTGGTGTGCATGACGTGCATGGATCCCAGTCCACAGGGTCACAAAGAGTCAGACACAACTGAGCGACTGAACTGAATTGAAGGAACTAGAAATTCATTCAAGTGAAAGTGAAGTGAAGTCGCTCAGTCGTGTCCGACTCTTTGTGACCCCATGGACTGTAGCCCGCCAGGCTCCTCTGTCCATAAGATTCTCCAGGCAAGAATACTGGAGTGGGTTGCCATTTCCTTCTCCAGAGGATCTTCCTGACCCCGGGATCGAACCTGGGTCTCCCGCATTGCAGGCAGACACTTAACCCTCTGAGCCACCAGGGAATTCCAGAAATTCATTCAAACACTTTTATAACTCTAGGGTCTTTCCATCACATGACAAAACTTACCTATAAAGCCTGCATTTTTGTGCATAAGAGAATTAGTCTAAAATTGAGAAGAAAGTATTGATAAAAATGTAACCAATGTGATATACCAATTTAGGCCTCTATTTAAGGCCTAAATAAATAAAATAAAATCATTTACAGATTTTGGGGTTTGGGTTTTATTTCCACAAAAAGCTTGCACACATCTAGAAAACACAAACACATTCAGATATTACCATTTGGAGCCTGCATGAGTGAGTGGCTAGTTGACTAACCATGAAGAATTTCCTCAGTTGGAAAGAGGTATCTTTGAAGAAAGCTGACAAATCTGTCCTCTACTTCATGTTACATTAAGGACTAATTATTAAGTGATCATTAAGATCACATAGTCTGCCCAACCCCAAATCCATTTTTAATAGTGGTAAGAATACTTTGATTATGGCTCAGAGAGGAAGCAATCACTCAGCAATCCAAGGACATTTACTCAAAGACTTCTTGGGAATGATTTAAGAGATATAGACTCAAACTCAAAATGTAAACTAAGATTTCTTCCCATGAATTTATATTCAAATGAGACAAATTTCACATTTCTCCCTCTTGTCTAGTACCATAATATAGTTGCTACTATGTAAGTTCTACTTCATGCTGTTTCATAGGAAATTACACTGTAGTGGAGAATAAGCTAATTCTATATGTATTTCTAGAAAAGTATATTAATTTTTTTTAAAGCAGAAAAATAACAAAATACTGGGAAACCAAATGTCAATTACAAGCCCAGTTTGGACTGACTTAGCTTTATCTTCTCATCTTCATATATATCAAGATGGTTACAACTTTATAGCTTTCTGTTGCCCCAATTATCCTCACATCACTCAGCCTGGTCCCCCAAAGATTGTGTGCACAAGAAGGAACTGAGGATGTGTTAGAATAGCTCAGGTTGAACAACCCTTTCACCTTCCAACGACACAACAAATATTACTCAAGGCCACTTCCATTTCCCTCTCTTTTATGTTATTTTCCCTTTCTAAATAGAAGTTGATTTTCCCCTCTCTAAGCTCCTATTCAGTAGATATTTGGTTTCTTCATTTTTATTTAACATATACTGCTTTGTGATGTTTTTGTGATTTTTTTTCCTCCAGTATTTCACTCTACTTCTCCTCTGAAGCCTTTCCTGATATCTCCAGTAAGGAGGCCCGCTTACTCCTGAGAGTCTCTCTTGTATATGGTACAAACTTATATCACAGTGAATATAATACTTTTGTCTGAATATTGATATGCTTCTCAGCTAATCCCTCAAAGGTAAAGGCAACACTTTAACACTTTTGGGCTTTTAAATCTTATAACACTTCCTAGTGCAAAATGATTTGATTTGTTAATTAATACCATAAATTCCTGCATAATTAGGCTTCACTAACTATATAGGACTGGACTTCCCAGATGGCTCAGTGGTAAAGAATCCACCTGCCAGTGCAGGAGATGCAGGTTTGATCCCTGGGTCAGGATGATCTCCTGGAGTAGGAAATGGCAACCCACTCCAGTATTTCATGCTTGGAAAATTCCATGGACAGAGGAGCCTGACAGACTACAGTCCATAGAGTCACAGAGAGTTGGACCTGACTGAGCATGCAAACACACAACTATAGGATATTCTTCATGTTGTTTTTGTGACTATTGTCCCAGTTGTAACTGTCCCTTTTCCTATCTGCCATCATTCTGTATAGTCAATAAGAATAGCTAGTCTCTATTCACTATTGGCACTTGAGTGTCAGGGAATGGTCTCTTCAATAATCTAGGAGACAATATAGAGACCTTGTGTTTTCTCTTCCCTCACACACAAAAAAGACAAAGCTTATACCCCTGGGCTGGTCAAAACAAAAGAGCACAATGGCCAGTCGAGCTGTCTGGTTTGATGGAACATCAGCCCAACGGTCAGATGTTTGGGAAGTAGGCAGGAGGTATAAAGCATACTTTTTTTACTGGGGACCCTGGCTTATACAACAGGGATTTGTTGGAGAATCAATTCCCCAAACAGCGTGTTTTGTTTTGTTTTGCTTCCTTTGTATGTGGGCAGATTGTCTTAAACTGCCAAAGTAGGAAATAAATGGCATTAAAAATGTGTTCCTGTGAAGAAGCACATTATCTCTTTTATCCTAATATTCATCAGAGATTTCCTGAAATTTTGACAACAGCACAAAACCACCAGTGGCATTCTTGTGATTCTTCCCTTGGACTGCATTTAATTTCCGGTTCTTCCTTTCTGCACTTTAAAGTTGCTAATGTCTGTAGCAGTATGCAATATCACGCCAGTTTTAATTCAGGTGAAGCTAAAATTAGAGGTAAACTTGCTGGTTAAGTGGTCTCATATCACATATCACATCCAAGCTCAAAGTAGACACTAAGGGCTAAATTTTTTAAAGGGCTCTCCAGATTTGCATTGACAAAACCCTCATTGGTATGCATGAGCAGCTGTCTGGTTACCCACCCCACCCAACTGCAAGCTGGTGGCTTCCTTATCAAAAGCTGTACAAATGCTGAGCTAAGACTATAATTGTAAATTGATAAACCATGGAAATATTGACAACAAAACTGCAACCAGCATGCTCTTGTTCACTGTGCTAGAATGAGCTAGTCTATATAGACTATCAACCATATACTCAATATTTGAACTTTTTTGTAATGTCTGCTTTTACACAAACTCATCGGTGATAGGCACATTCTCATGCAATCAAGTATGACTGGACCATGGCCAGGGCATCTCCTCTCATACAGAACTCAGCAGTGTCAGAATAAGGCACATACAACCTAAATCACCAGTGTGTGTGTGTATTAGTTGCTCAGTCATGTCTGACTCTGTAGCCAGCCAGGCTCCTCTGTCCATGGGATTCTCCAAGCAAGAATACTGGAGTGGATTGTCATTCCCTCCTCCAGAGGATCTTTCCTACCCAGGGATCGAACTCTGGTGTCCTGCATTGCAGGCAGATTCTTTACCATTTGAGCTACAAGGAAGTCTCTAAATCTCCAGAGGCTGGTAGGTAAACCAGTCAGTCTAATAAAATAGATCTATTTTTTTCCCTTCCCATTCACCCACTTTCCATATTAAGATTGTTAAGGAATGATTATATCCTCCCCCAATTTGTATGATGAAGATATAACCTGCAAAGTGAGGGTATCTGGAAGTGGGGTCCTCGGACAGAGATCAGGACTAGAGGAGATCACAGGTGTGGGGCCCTCATGATGCCCAGAAAGATTGCCTGCTCACCCTCTCCCTGCCATGTAAGGACATCATGAGAAGATGACATCCGGCAGGCCAGGAAGGGAGAAATCGAATTGACTGGCACCTTGATCTTAGACTCTCCGGCTTCCAGAACTATGTCCAAAACAAGTTCCTGTTGTCTAAGTTATCCAGTCCGTGGACTTTTGCTATGGCAACCCAAGCTGACTGAGACAGTCACAGAAATAACTATCTATACAAATACATAAATAAATATTACTCTAATAATTTCTATGACATTGGTATCATTGCATGGTTCCATGTAAAGTTAGATCAGCTCCACATCATTAAGTACACTTGTAGTTTAAGTCTTCAGCTAGTAAAAGTTTATCTCCCTGTTTAGCCCATTTGGAAAAGGTATTCCCTTTGGGGGACTGTTTAATAAGTCAAAGACATAACAGAAACAGTGTTGACCTCATTAACATAAGCTCCCTTCTCCTGTTTATAACTTGGTCATAAACCTTCATAACTGCTCAGTAAGAAAACCGTCTGGATGATAATAGTACTCAGAGGGGGTGTCGTTTGCACATCAGTGAAGCCAGGCCACATGTCCCTACAACAAAGTGCTATTCTCAGTGAAAACAAAATTACTGTAAAAATTATTAATACATCAAGATCGCTATATAGAAAAGTACATAAACATACAGAATATAAAGGAAAGACTTTTTTTTCACACAGCTGATCTCAAGCAGGTATACTCACATATTCCCTTGATTCTAAAATGCAAGTCACTTGCAAGGCACATTTTAGATTTGAATTATCTTTTTAAATGTATGATACGTACACACACACAGAGATGTACACGTTGTACACACTGATAGTGACACCTGTCCTGATAATCAGTGTTATGTGAAAACTTCATCATAAAACTGAGTAAATGAGTTATGTTTACTGTGCAACTCTTTTTCTCTCTGTGCATATATGTATATGTTGGTGTGTCTTGCAGAGACATGAAGAGGAGAAAAACCTTCAATCTGTGACCTTGCTCTTATGACCTCTGAAGTATTGGTAAGGTAAGATGTACATATCCAGCTGCTCTGAGAATATGATTAGACAAAAAATTGAAGGTTACAGGGGGAGGGGAGAAATGAATCAAGAGTAGTCTAGATGTCTCCTTAGCAAAAAATAGTAACTTTAATTTCAAAAATATATTGAATGCACTGTCCAAAGCACCATTTATCTTTTTGTATTGGTTAAATGCCTGCATTCAGTATTCTATGGAACCTGAGCAATGTCCTAAAGTGAAAGCTGATTTATTCAGTGAGTACACATGTCCTAGTTAGATTCCAGAATTAATTGAAATTATAAAGTGTGAAAAATACTGCAAAAAAAAAAAAATATATATATATATATAGTACTTTAGAAGTGAACAAGGATCACCTTCACACAGTAATCAATAGCAGAGTCACCAAGGGTGAATCAACCAGACTCATGGCCCCTGTCCCTCACCCCTGAAATAGTCTTTCTAATTGTAGAAATTGTAGTGAAAGTGACAGGTTAGTCACTCAGTCGTGTCTGACTCTGCAACCCCATGGACTATATAGCCCACCAGCTTCCTCTGTCCATGGGATCCTCCAGACAAGAATACCAGAGTGGGTAGCCATTCCCTTCCCAACCCAGGAATAGAACCCAGGGTTCCTGCAATGTAAGGAGATTCTTTACCATCTGAGCTACCAGAGAAGCCCTGTAGAAATTGTACATCTAATCCATATAGTAGATCTAATTTCCAGCTAATGTGAATAGCAGTTATGAGAGGAGCAAGATAAACCAGGAAGGAGTTTGAGAAATCTAGGCGGTGGGATTTTCTATAAGATAACCTGCTGGGTCTGCTCAATAGGAACATGGCACAGGGGAAAGGGGACGGCAGTGGGCACGTTGGTTCCTGGCAAGAAACTATTAAGAGGCAACAACCAAAGCTAGTGTGTGGACCTTAACTGGACCCCACTTTGAACACACCAACACCAAAAGGCATTTAAAGGCTAATGGAGGACATTTAAATGTGGATGGGATATCAGTTAATAGTAAGGGCTTATCTGTTCTGTTCAGTTGCTCAGTCATGTCCAACTCTTTTTGAACCCATGGCCTGCAGCACGCCAGGCTTCCCTGTCCATCACCACCTCCCGGAGCTTACTGAAACTCATGTCCATTGAGTTGGTGATACCATGGATGATAATATAAGTTTAAGTAGGTGGTTAAATAGGAAAATGTCTTTATTTGGGGGTCTAAAGTATTTAGTGAAGAAATATCACAGTCTATCATTTATTTTAGATATTTCAGCAGAAATGTATAAAGCAAATACAGTGAAAGGTTGTTGTTGTTTAGCCGCTAACTTGTATCCAACTCTAAATAATCTCACTGAGCTTCAGACAGTACATGAGAACTGAGACAGGATGCCTACCTGGTCAACAGGTGATCCAGCAGCCAGGGGCAGCAGAGGTACCCTGGGTGGGAGCAACAGTGTCCTCCATCAACTGGGAGGCACTGGGGACAGTTGATAACCACAGCCACAGACAGAAGAGGTGTCTCAGCAGAGGCCAGTAAGGGCACAGGTAACTGGGGGCATCTACAAGGCACATACATCGTCCTCATTACCTTGGAACTTCTCACTCCCTGTCCACACACTGTTCTGGAAGAAAAGAGAGTATTGGAAAATGGAAAATGCCCTGATTGGGATTTTAAACTGACTTAGCAATTGGAGTTGGGTTTTGTAGAAATACAACTAGTTTTCTGTACACTTGAGCATTGCCTGTGAGTGTCAGTTCCACTAGCAGCCACGTAGAGCACAGCAACTAGTGCTCTGGCTCAGACTCACAGAGTCAGGCTTTCTCAGCTCCTCGATGGAGAACTCAAAAAGGCTAATAAAGAGCTGAATTCTCTCACCTTTTCTTCAGCTTGATGTTCACTGGGTAAACTTTCCCTTGATCCAGCTTCCCTGGCTTTGGGGATTATGTGAAATCGTCAGTGCCTGCCGTTTTAATGTGTTTTAGCACAGCAGGCTCATGAAGTGTGGCAGCTGGAAGCAGGTGTGAGATGGGAGCTGGGGAGGCCAGCTTCTAAGAGAAACCAAGCTTTTCCCAGTGAGGGCTTTAAAGGCAAATGTACATCACCACCTCCAGACTAGAACAAAATTTTGACCCTAGTACTCAGAGAAAGAGATTAGGGTCAAAGACAATCACAAACACAAATGCTGTTAAAGAATGAACCCCCACCCCAACCCCATTGTTTGCAACAATAGGGTGAGGGAAAGGAGCTTGATATTAGGGAAAGGCTCAGAGATAAACAATACAGGTAAGGAGTGTAATAGGGCTTCCCTGGTAGCTTAACTGGTGAAGAATCTGCATGCAATGCACGAGACCCTTGTTTGATTCCTGGGTTTGGAAGATCCCCTAGAGAAGGGATAGGCTACCCACTCCAGTATTCTTGGGCTTCCCTGGTGGCTTAGATGGTAAAGAGTCCACCTGCAACGTAGGAGACCTGGGTTCGATCCCTGAGTTGGGAACATCTCCTGGAGGAGGGCATGGAAACCCACTCCAGTATTGTTGTCTGGAGAAACTCCAGGGACAGAGGAGCCTGGCAGGCTGCAGTCCATGGGTTTGCAAAGAGTCAGACATGACTTAGCCAACAAACAACAAGAAGGAGTGCAGTAGGATTCAATCATACACAGAACCAAGAATGTGACCACTCAGCGCTTAACTCAACCTGGATTGAGAGGAAAGAGAGGCAGGGTATTCTTCCACTTGTTTCTAAACATTATAAGCCTTTTTTAAGGGGCTTAGGAGAAGACAAAATTTTAGTTCACTGACATCAAAAATTTTGCTTTGAGTTTCTACATCTGATAATACACATCCCTAGACTATTCCTTAAGTACTTACATGAGTGTATGTCTATGTATATGTGTGTGGGGGTCTGCTTAGGGGTGTGGGAATCTGTATGAGTGTATCTGTGATTTAAGCAGAGATATCTAGAAAAAGGAAAACACCTTTTTAAACTTAAGTATGGATAATATATAACTTCTAAGAAGACCTTTTATAAATTATTTATATTTTGGTAAAAGGGAATTTCTAGGTAATCCTGGAAACATGAGTTTATAAATGTCCCACGTAGGTTACAAAGGACTGTTTGCAGATTATTCCCCCAGGCAGTTATCCTTTCTCAAGGGTTTGCCAAGCACCCTAAGTGTCCAGTGGCACCCCACTCCAGTGCCCTTGCCTGGAAAATCCCATGGACGGAGGAGTCTGGTAGACTGCAGTCCATGGGGTCGCAAAAAGTTGGAAACGACTAAGAGACTTCACTTTCACTTTTCACTTTCACGCATTGGAGAAGGAAATGGCAACCCACTCCAGTGTTCTTGCCTGGAGAATCCCAGGGATGGAGGAGCCTGGTGGGCTGCCGTCTCTGGGGTCTCACAGAGTCGGACACGACTGAAGCAACGCAGCAGCAGCAGCAGCAGCATAATAGCCTGCATATCTCCAGTGGCTAAAAGGTATTTTAGAAATTATTGCTAATCCAAACAATATTCTCTACAAAGTCCTATAGCAGGTTATCAGAACGAGGGTGTGAGATTAGTAAGCAGAAATAGATAATAAGATTTTGCTAACATCTGGTATTGACCACCTACACAAATTGATTTTTAAAGAAATGGCATTAAGAATTTTTTTCAAAATGTGAATTCAGTTTTCAGAATAAATCATCATGGTATCATAGTAAAGTCAAGCTAATATCTGATCTAACATTGTAGTTGAACCAAGTAACCTGTCCCCACATCACGCACCCTTGTTTTGGTTAAGATCTTTTTTCTCTCACATCAGTTTGTGTCTCATTGACTAGTGGGTTCTGATCTCCTCTGTTCCTGACTTCTTGCTTTTCACTCAAGCCTGGACTCAAAGTCCTGAAGTATTTCTGAGGACCTCACTCCTAGGTATGGAGTGTAGAGGTACCATTTCTGATCACACTGGGTCAGAATCCCACTGCAGCCAAGTCAGCAAAATTTAGCAAGCAACATTTAGCGATCTTTTGCAACATGGAATGGCATCACACAGATTTTTACCAATCCTAACCACCAAAGCTGAAACTCCAGTACTTTGGCCACCTCATGCAAAGAGTTGACTCATTGGAGAAGACTCTGATGCTGGAAGGGATTGGGGGCAGGAGAAGAAGGGGACGACAGAGGATAAGATGGCTGGATGGCATCACTGACCTGATGGCCATGAGTCTGAATGAACTCCGGGAGTTGGTGATGGACAGGGAGGCCTGGCGTGCTACGATTCATGGGGTCGCAAAGAGTCAGACACGACTGAGCGACTGAACTGAACTGAACTGAAGCACCAAATGGACTTCTCAGTTTGTCTTTGTGCTCCACAAAGCTTCAGAGTCTAGACTCTCGAATTAACACCCTTCAGCAACACCTCCACTATCAAGAAGTTTGAGTTTTATAATAATTGCCCACATAATTGATGAGGTTTAGTCACTCATTCATCAGTCCTTTATTAAAAAATAAAACAAACAACAAGAACAAACAATTGTCTTGAACAGCTCTTATGGTTTGGGAACAGTGATAGGCCCAGAGACATAAGCCTAATTCAGAAGCAAACTTGACATGTGCTACACAGTAGGATTTAGAAACAGCATCTGCCCCCAAAATATCTTAAAAAAAAAAATTCTGCTAGTGTGCCTAATCCAGGTATTTAGATCCAAGAGAACACTGATTGTCTACAAAGAAACATCAGTTAGATTTTTCATCAGCAAAAATAGAGATAGAAAGTAACACAATAAGTGAAACTGTGAAAATAAAAATCTAAAGTATCATTCACTTGCGTAGCATCAAAGACTTAGAAAATTGATCATCCACAGTCAAACCTGCCTGAAAGAATTACTAAAGGATATACTACCTCATCCGGGGAAGGCAATGGCACCCCACCCCAGTACTTTTGCCTGGAAAATCCCATGGATGGAGGATCCTGGTAGGCTCCAGTCCATGGGGTCGATAAGAGTTGGACACGACTGAGCGACTTCACTTTCACTTTTCACTTTCATGCATTGGAGAAGGAAATGGCAACCCACTCCAGTATTCTTGCCTGGAGAATCCCAGGGACGGGGGAGCCTGGTGAGCTTCTGTCTATGGGGTCACACAGAGTCGGACATGACTGAAGTGACTTAGCAGCAGCATACAACCTCATCAAGAAGAAATGTAATGAACAAAAAGGGTCAAAGGGTACAAACTTCCAGTTATAAAATAAATCAATCATGGGGATGTGATGCAGGGCATGGTGACTACAGTTAATAATACTGTGTCACATATTTAAAAGTTGCTAAGACAGTGGATCTTAACAGTTCTCATCATGAGAAAAAAAAATTGTCACTACGAATGATGGTGAATGTTACATTTGTCACTTTATGACATTCAACATTTAAAACTAAAAATTTCAAAAATATGTATTTACTTAAAATTAATGATGATAAACCTATTTTTATTATTTTTAAAGAAAATGACGTAGTTTTTACAAAAAATAATTATATTTTCCAAAGAAAAGAATTGTGAGAAGAGGGGCAATGTTTCACATTTTTGCAAATATCTTTGATGTCTGGCTTAATACTCTTGCTAAAGTATTTAAAAAATATGTGACTTCAAAAGACATACACTGATACTCAAAAAAAGGAGACATCTTCATAGCTCTTTTCACATGATTGTGGATATTATTTTTTTAAGCTATATCAAAACTCAGTAAGCAGAAGTTTTTTAAAGTTTAGTTACAATGTGGAAACTCCAATTGTCTAAGTAAACAATGTTACTCTATTACATTAAAATCAATTGGTCTATCTTGTACATCAAGTGGTCCTCTTACTACATGTAATTCTGTGATATTATACATTGATACTTTTTAGAAAATATTGGTTTACTGAGTTACATTCATCTTCCAAACATTAACATATTTCACTACACAATACCAAAACATCACCTTTGTATCATCATTGAGATTATCAGAAAAATCTTTAAAAATGGGGAAGTTTTCAAGCCCAAAATGTTAGTCACTCAGTCGTGTCCCTCCCTTGGTGACCCTATGAACTGCAGCCCGCCAGGTTTCTCTGTCCATGGGATTCTCCAGGCAAGAATACTGGAGTGGGCTGTCCTTCCTTTCTCCAGGTTTCAAGCCCAAGTTAAGACACATATTTTCAAAAATATATTTTACTTTAAAATTTCCAATTGTATCCTTGGCAATAAATATGGTAGTTTGTTTTCTTGAAATGAGATTTTTAAGGAAATGTCTGTAAAGTACACAAATCTTAACAACCATAGTTTCGGCATCAGAGGCTCTGTCAAGGAAAAATGGTATTCTATGCAAAAAGCCAATAGTTCAGCACACAACTCAACTTCATGATAGCCCTCATACTTCACCGTAAAGCAAAAATATTTTATGTATACTTCCTATTTTGTTACACAAAATAGTAAAAAGCTGTTTGCTCAAAGGTCAGGTTTAATAAAATTAATAAATTGTATTACTTTTTAAAAGAGAAATGGCTTTTTTAAAAATTTAAACTGGAAACACTAGAGTAACCATTCTTCAGTTTGATGCCACTGCCTTGATCATTAATATACTAGAAGTTTTACATACTATTCCTTTTGCACCATCACTGCAAATATCAATACCATGTAAAAGGCAAATAACATCCTGCTGCTGCTGCCGCTGCTAAATCACTTCAGTCGTGTCTGACTCTGCGCAACCCCATAGACGGCAGCCCACCAGGCCCCGCCGTCCCTGGGATTCTCCAGGCAAGAACACTGGAGTGGGTTGCCATTTCCTTCTCCAATGCATGAAAGGGAAAAGTGAAAATGAAGTCGCTCAGTCATGTCTGACTCTTAGTGACCCCATGGACTGCAGCCCACCAGGCTCCTCCATCCATGGGATTTTCCAGGCAAGAGTACCTGAGTGGGGTGCCATTGCCTTCTCCTAGTTACTGTGAAAATAGTTTGGGTCTTGCAGACCAGCGTTCTATGGACCATTCTTTCAGGAGCGCTCTCGTTAAAAAGAAAAGTTTACCGACAAAGAATAGGATTTTATAAAAATTTTCTGAATGAATAGAGAAGCTATAAATGTGGGATGCTTTAAGTGCTTTAAAAATGACCCACAAAATTTGCCAGAATAAGTGATACTTTCTCACCTGTGAGTGTGTCCTAGGACCTGTTCAAGAGAAACTCAGATTAGGCCAGAGAAATAAGAATGTAAGAAAGATGTGAGGACCCAAGGTATCTTATGACAAAATTGGAACATTGAAGGAAAAAAGAAAGAAAGCAACAGAATCCAGGTGAATTTGAAATCACAAGAGCTGAAGAAACAGCCTTCTCTAGAAAGGCCTTTTATTTTGTCTAAAGACAGTGTGTTATAGTCACAGGTCAGAGTTTGTGTATATCCTAGGGGCGTTATTTAGTTAACATTCAATGTATTCTAATTAGGATACATCCTATGGAGTGTTTAGTTAGCATCTGAAAGAATAATCAAGAATCTACACTCCAGAGAGTCACCAATATCAACTCTCTTGAAGGTTTCACCATTGCTGTAGGGTTTTATAATTAGCATAAGAAATGGTTTTCCACTGCTGAAATGAATTCAAGATTAGCAAAATATCATATATCTATGACCTAGAGCCAGACATCCTGGAATATGAAGTCAAGTGGGCCTTAGAAACCATCACTACGAAAAAAGCTAGTGGAGGTGATGGAATTCCAGTGGAGCTATTCCAAATCCTGAAAGATGATGCTGTGAAAGTGCTGCACTCAATATGCCAACAAATTTGGAAAACTCAGCAGTGGCCACAAGATTGGAAAAGGTCAGTTTTCATCCCAATCCCAAAGAAAGGCAATGCCAAAGAGTGCTCAAACTACCGCACAATTGCACTCATCTCACACGCGAGTAAAGTAATGCTCAAAATTCTCCAAGCCAGGCTTCAGCAATATGTGAACCGTGAACTTCCTGATGTTCAAGCTGGTTTTAGAAAAGGCAGAGGAACCAGAGATCAAATTGCCAACATCCGCTGGATCATGGAAAAAGCAAGAGAGTTCCAGAAAAACATCTATTTCTGCTTTATTGACTATGCCAAAGCCTTTGACTGTGTAGATCACAATAAACTGTGGAAAAGTCTGAAAGAGATGGGAATACCAGACCACCTGATCTGCCTCTTGAGAAATCTGTATGCAGGTCAGGAAGCAACAGTTAGAACTGGTCATGGAACAACAGACTGGTTCCAAATAGGAAAAGGAGTACGTCAAGGCTGTATATTGTCACCATGTTTATTTAACTTCTATGCAGAGTACATCATGAGAAATGCTAGACTGGAAGAAACACAAGTTGGAATCAAGATTGCTGGGAGAAATATCAATAACCTCAGATATGCAGATGACACCACCCTTATGGCAGAAAGTGAAGAGGGGCTAAAAAACCTCCTGATGAAAGTGAAAGTGGAGAGTGAAAAGGTTGGCTTAAAGCTCAACATTCAGAAAACGAAGATCATGGCACCTGGTCCCATCACTACATGGGAAATAGATGGAGAAACAGTGGAAACAGTGTCAGACTTTATTTTTCTGGGCTCCAAAATCACTGCAGATGGTGACTGCAGCCATGAAATTAAAAGATGCTTACTCCTTGGAAGGAAAGTTATGACCAACCTAGATAGCATATTCAAAAGCAGAGACATCACTTTGCCAACAAAGGTTCGCCTAGTCAAGGCTATGGTCTTTCCTGTGGTCATGTATGGATGTGAGAGCTGGACTGTGAAGAAGGCTGAGCGCCAAAGAATTGATGCTTTTGAACTGTGGTGTTGGAGAAGACTCTTGAGAGTCCCTTGGACTGCAAGGAGATCCAACCAGTGCATTCTGAAGGAGATCAGCCCTGGGATTTCTCTGGAAGGAATGATGCTAAAGCTGAAACTCCAGTATTTTGGCCACCTCATGTGAAGAGTTGACTCATTGGAAAAGACTCTGATGCTGGGAGGGATTGGGGGCAGGAGGAGAAGGGGACGACAGAGGATGAGATGGCTGGATGGCATCACTGACTCGATGGATGTGAGTCTGAGTGAACTCCGGGAGTTGGTGATGGACAGGGAGGCCTGGCGTGCTGCAGTTCATGGGGTCGCAAAGAGTCGGACGCGACTGAGCGACTGATCTGATCTGATCTGATCTGATATACATGTATTATACACCTTCTGCATTTGCTAGATAGAGCATAGGCTTCCCTGGTAGGGCAGTCAGCAAAGAATCTGCCTGCGATGCAGGAGACCCTGCTTTGATTCCTGGGTCTGGAAGATCCCTTGGAGAAGGGATAGACTACCCACTCCAGTATATTCTTGGGCTCTCCTGGTGGCTCAGATGGTAAAGATTCCACTTGCAATGCGGGACACATGAGTTGGGAAGAACCCCCTGGAGGAGGTTCTTCTCCTCCAGTCGAGTGACAACCCACGCCAGTATTCTTGCCTGGAGAATCCCCATGGACAGAGGAGCCTGGCAGACTGTATACAGTCCATGGGGTTGCAGAGTCAGACATGACTGAGCGACTAAACAGCATAGCACAGCACACACAGAGTGTAAAAATCTGAGTACAACAGCAAACTACGACCTTCAGAATGGGTTCCCTGGCCCTAGAACACATAGGTTCTGTGTTTAGACTCAAAATGATTCTATCACCTAATTACTTACCTGAATCGTGAAGTTAGAATATATTCATATCTGCCTCAAATGGATGTTTTGCTTAAGGTTGGGAGAATGTCTTAAAAAGAAAGAGAGCCAAGACTTAATATTGAGTTTTAAAAATGTTTTTGCAATCTTAAAAATTTATTTCTCACTGGTCTGACAATAAGAGCTTGTATGTGTGACAGAATTCAGCCCAAGACTTGCCTTCTGAAACATACCAGCCAGTAGGGAGGTTTGCAAGAATGAGACCCCAAATCTTCATTTATCTCAAACTAAAACATTTCCACTGGATAAAGGGCTTCCCTGTTGGCTCAGAGGGTATAAAATCCACTTGCAATGCGGAAGACATGGATTCGATCCCTGGGGTGGGAAGATCCCCTGGAGGAGGGCATGGCAGCCCACTCTAGTATTCTTGGCTGGAGAATCCCCAAAGACAGAGAAGCCTGGTGGGCTACAGTCCATTGGGGTCACAAAGAGTCAGACATGACTAAAACATCTCAGACTAAAGCATTTCCACTGGTGAAAAATATAAAATAATAACAAGAAAGTTTCCAAAAGTTGTAAAAGACCCAAAACATTTTTAACTGGAGGCATAAAAGTACCTAGGCAGCACAGGATGAATCTTGCTCAAAGATAGGTTTGGCTCTTGTGTTGGCTTCTTAGAGGTAATCTCTAAGTCTTTTGAATGTCCTGCCTGATAAGAGTGTCTGTTTACAAACTTGGGACATGCCAGATAGTCTATGCTGAAAATGTGATTTACAGTATCAGTTCAACCTTTGAAGGAGCTGGAATCTAAGGTCAGATACCCTGGTAGTCAAGCATGTCTACACGACTGAGCCCCAGGAACACTCTGAACCCTGAGGGTCAGGTGAGCCCCCCTGGTTGTCAATACTCTGTGTGTATTGTCACACTTTGTTCCTGAGACAAGTAAACACTGTCCACACAATGTCACTGAGAGAGAGAAACAGAGCTCCTTGCTTGCATCTTCCCCAGGCCCTGTCCTATGCCCTTCTGCCCTTGGCTGACTGTATTCTGAATTCTTTTGCTGTAATAAACCACAATACTGAATGAGTTCTGTGAGTCCGTCCAGTGTCAACTACAAATTGGCACTTGCCGTCTACCTCCACAAGAATTAAATCATGTGCTGTGGCAGCTGCTGACTTTCAACACCTCCTTGAAAGACTCTCAGGGTGGAGGGCAGAAATGAGGCACTCTGTGCTCTGAGAAAAACTGGCAGAACAGGTCTTCAGATATTTAGATGTCTTCGGGAGCCGATTTTATGAACCCAATTATTCAGTTCAGTTCAGTTCAGTTCAGTTCAGTCGCTCAGTCGTGTCCAACTCTGCAACCCAATGAACCGCAGCACGTCAGGCCTCCCTGTCCATCACCAATTCCCAGAGTCCACCCAAACCCACATCCATTGAGTCAGTGATGCCATCCAACTGTTTCGTCCTCTGTCATCCCCTTCTCCCCCTGCCCTCAATCTTTCCCAACATCAGGGTCCTTTCAAATGAGTCAGCTCTTCATGTGAGGTGGCCAAAGTATTGGAGTTTCAGCTTTAACATCAGTCCTTCCAATGAACACCCAGGACTGATCTCCTTTAGGATGGACTAGTTGGATCTCCTTTCAGTCCAAGGGACACTGAAGAGTCTTCTCCAACACCACAGTTCAAAAGCATCAATTCTTCGGCACTCAGCTTTCTTTATAGTCCAACTCTCACGTGCATACATGACCACTGGTAAAACCATAGCCTTGACTAATTGGACCTTTGTTGACAAAGTGATGTCTCTGCTTTTTAATATGCTGTCTAAGATGGTCATAACTTTCCTTCTAAGAAGTAAACATCTTTTAATTTCATGGCTGCAATCACCATCTGCAGTGATTTTGGAGCCCCAAAATATAAAGAATAAAATTAAAAATATATATATAATTCTTATATCTCTTCATATCCAGAAAAGCAATAAAATCCTTCAGTGGTGATGAGTGCTCCTCATGACTAGCAGAAATCTTCTGCAAAAAGAACCAAACAAACAAAACAAACATGCTGAATTGCATGTACTCCCCTTTACCCAAAATCACATGTATGCTGACTTTCTCTCCTGCCTCTTTGGAGCAGTTTCTCAAAGCTATCTGAGATGCTGTCTCCTAGGCTACAGTCATCATTTTGCCCCAGAGAAAACTTGACTCACAACTCTCACACTGTCCTTTTTTTTTTTTTTTTTTTTTTAACACTAGTAAACTATTGAATCTGAGCATGGTCTTGATTAATCCTGAATTTGGAACTGATGTCAGACAGGAAGGTCTTGAGGACTTCCAAATTGTGTAGTACCTAAATAAGACATCATTTTATTCCTCCAGAGATGAAAGTGGGAATACAGGTGGCTCGGACTTGGAGTAGAGAAAGATAAAGTGTACTAAACCGACCAGATCTTTCCCTGCAGGAACTGGAATCTGAGAGAAGGGTCTAAAGATTAAAAGAACTGAAAACAGAACAAACAAATTTAAATTTTTAAACCCAAGTTAGGAGCATTGAGTAACATGAAATACTATGTTCAATTGTTTATAGATGGAATCGTGAATTTCCCTCACATTTTTTGAACCTGAATTACTTTCAGGAGCAAAAATTTAAGGGGTGATCAGACTAGGGAAAGTCGCCAACTGTGAAAGCAAATGGGTCACAGAGTCCTCATCCTTGGGGACAAGTCTGTCCCTGAACCCTGGGGGACAGCAGTGTGCAGGGAAGTTCAGAGCCAAAGTGGAGGAGGGGAGAGGAACTGCTTTCAGCCCATCTGATGACTTTGACAGCCGCCTCTACCCCTCATGTCTTAGAGAGCCAAGCTCCCAAGTTCACACTTTCTGTAATGACAAAACAGAACGACAAGTCAGGAAGGAAAGCCAGAGTCCTAAGGGCCTCAGCACAGTTAAGTATGTGTTTCAAAGGGAGATGTGTTTGGAAAACATGACGCTTCTATCATACTGGACGTAAGTTATATAACATCTGAAAGAACAAAGCGTCAATTTAACTCCCCTTCAGGATATTCTGTTTTCCTCTCAACAGCTTATGTGTACTATACACACCGGCTGATGGAGGACAGGTAGGTGGGTTTCAGTAACCTGTTTTCTTGAAAGCTGAGAAGGCAGCCATATGCAGAGCAGCATCTGCTGCAGGCTTCAGCTGCCTGCCACCAGCAATGTCAACTCTCCCTTGTTTACAGGGCAGTCCTCTGAAATGGTTCTCTTTCACAGTAGAACCCACCTCCTTTCCCACAAATGCAAGACCCTGACACATTGTGAATACTTCAGACATCACAACAGACTGTTTTCAAGATCTATACATTCCAGAGCCAAATAAAAGCCATGGGAGAATTACTGGTTTGGCCCATCAGAGCGTTTGCTCTCTGCAATGATGTCAGAAGACCCAGAGGCTAGTGTGTACCTATTAATACTTTAAACCCAAGGATAAAGTATTATACTTTATAATGTATAGTCCTTACATCTATCTCGTCTTCAAGGTTTTTTCTAAGCCATGAATAAGTCCATTATGAAAATCCATTTTGCAAAGTTCCAAATTTGCAAATCAAAGAAAGTAGATTTTTGTTTCATTAAAGACATAAGGCTCTGCGATTTATGGATCTGAACACTTTCCCAGAGTAGGTGATTCCCTGTCATTTGACAAGCTGTGAATTTTCTGAGTGCTTTTCACACATTGAGAAAACAGGCTACTAGGATGACGCCTAGCCTGATGTGGGCATCACCGTGTTCTGTGGATCTGTCAAATGACCCTTGATTTTAAGTAGTTTTATTTAGTTTAGAAACAATTCATTTTGCCAAGAACATTTATAGGAAATATATTTTCCATTAAGTAACGTAAGGTTTTCCCAGAGTTCTTGACATCCACTCCTATCCATTTCCCAGTCTCTGAGTATGTCTCTTTCTGTGTGTATGAGAGAGACACAAGTCTACAAAGAAAACCAGACTTATTTCTCCATTTTGTATCACAGCTGGAGTCTATATTATCTCAGGAATCCAAAATATAATTGGAGGAGATCTAAGTAGGAGAGATTGATATCTATCCATCCTTGCAATATATTCATTCCAATTAAAAAGGGTATTGATCATTGGGGGTAAAATTGTGCAGAAGGCTGCTGTGGTCTCATGAAACTTAGCATTTAATGAGGAATATAGAAATCAAATAAGATATTCAACTCCAGTGTGATATTATACTCCATAAGGCCAGTATGTGGTACCTTGGGAATAGACCAGAGTTTAGCAGAGGAAGTAATATCTAAGTTGAAACCTAAAGATTGAGAAAAAGTTAAATTAGAGAAAACTATCCCAAAGAGGAGGACCAAAGGTGAAGGAACATGGGAAATTAGAGAAGTAATGGAGACTCTGCCGGGAGGAGCATCAAGAAAAGAAGCAGAAACTGGCATTGGCTGGACGCTGGGTGCCCTCAGAGGCCACAATGAGAATCTGAAATTTTATTCAGACAGCAGGTAAAAAATCACAAATTTTTTCAGAGACTTTAGGATCCAACTTAACACTCTTAAGTGGGCTAATATGACAATAGGAAGTGTAGCATCAGGAATCTAAGATCCAGGCAAGAGGATCCTGAATTTCAGAGGTAGGAAATCTAACTAGGGACACAACATTGAACAGAGACTTCCAGAGATGGAAGCTACTGAAAAACAGGGCCACCAATTCAGATTATGAAGAGTAAAGAACTAGCTTGAAGCAAAGCCAGATTTCCTAACATGTTTCCTTTTATTCCCTGTCCTAGATAACAAGGTCTGGCATGAGGTTCAGCCTAGGATATGGAAGACTCAGTTCCAAAGACTAGAAAGATTTGACAGATACAGGGTCATGACTCTTCAATATATGTAGATGAAATAATGTATTATAGAACATCTGAAACTCTAAATAGATGCACAGCATGTTTCCAGTGTCTCAAATGCCTGACACAATATCAGCAGTAGACAAATAGGAAACCAAGCAATGCGTGTATGCTGTCACTCAGTCACGTCTGACTCTGCAATCCCATGGACTGTAGCCCGCCAAGCTCCTCTATCCTTGGGATTTCCCAGGCAAGAATACTGGAATGGGTTGCCATTTCCTCCTCCAGGGGATCTTCCCAATCCAAGGATCAAATTCACATCTTCTGCACTGACAGGCAGATTCTTTACCACTGAGCCAGCTGGGGAACCCAAACCAAGCAATGTTAATGGCCAGAATGGCCTGACTTCATCAGCTGGCTGAGAATATTCTAGAATACAATGGTAATGTCAGGATCAGCTGAACAACCAGTGTATTTAGAGTATTTATTAAGTATTTTATTACTCTTCCACCAGGGTATTTTTTAAGAATGTGCTATCAGAAGGCACACTCAGAGCTCATGATGGAGAATTAAATAAGGCTGAGAAACGTCGCCCCTCATTTCACGTGATTATAATCTAATTGCAAGTTATCTAAACATATAGGATAGGAAAATAAGTGTCCATGTCTACTCAGTGGGTCCAGTGAGTTTACAATGGGTGAGTTTTTTCAGAAGAGGTTTTATGGAGATTGAGGGGCTGGACCTAGGAATATAGAGATGAGAAGTTACGGGGTTTAGACACTCTTACAGAACTGTAGATATGGAAACATTTCAAAGTCAGCCATATGTTTAGGTCCTGATTCAAGATGCCCATAGCAACACTGCTATCAGCCTGTTCCTCTGGGTCCCAAATTTTCCAACCCTCCAACAACTGTCATGATCAGACCCAGCAAGCCAGTACTTCTTAGATTCATTGTAGTGACTCTTCACCTATTTTAACACATTTTCTTAGATCAAGAAGGTGTTTCCCTTCGTCCTCCAAACAATGCTCAGAAGGCTGTGAGGTAAAAATAGTTTCCTATAGTTTCAAGTTACAGTGACTTGCAAGGAGCTGTTGTAGGGGCATTCTTAATGCCTTGCTGACTTTTGGATGGCGGAGTAGCTTAGGGGCGCCCTGAAGTCTACTCAGCCTCCTCTTGTGAGGACACTTCTCTCACAGCTCAGTGAACCTAAGGATACTTCCTGAATCATAAACATCTTAGAGGGTAGTTGTGACTTACAACCACTTTTCAGTGAGATATCTAGAAAACTCTCTACCTTAACATCTGTCAGAGATCAATACTTCAGGTATTTAGCAATTACTAGTACTGAACTCAAAAATCACTCATATACTTTATTGACAGGTCCTTATCAATCCCTCCCCCATTCATCACGCTGAAAGCCACAATGGAGTGTGCTCGAGTCTCATACTCCATTCCCACTAGGATAAAGTCTCAATGCTATTATTGATTCTGACTTGACATTTAAGGAGCATCTGAGCCCTGCTTCATCAACAGTCTTTTACTTTCTCATGAATATTTCCTGAGCAAGTCCTGTCCCCTGATATGCAGGCAGAGAGATGTAAGTATTTTTATCCACTATATCTCAGCATTTAGTGTTTACTATTTCACAGGCACAGATTTAAAGACAAATCTACAAACAGCAGCAGCCAGACCTTTTGAGAAAAAAAAATCTATAGTTAGGGCAGCATTTCTATATTTCAGAACACTGTCAGTAGACCTCCTTAAAGAGTCTATTTTGGATCATTAAGAACTCCAGGAGAAGATAATTTATAATACCATTTTGGGGATAGCCTACAAGGAGGATAAAATTTAATGAACCTTCATTTTATGTAAATACAACAAAACTTTGGATTTATAGGACTGATAACATCAGGGAACTCATTTAATTTTATATAACCCAAGGTCCCAACCTTAAAGAATTCATCTGTTAAAGTTATTGCTCTGTTAGACTAAGGGCCAGTAACCTCGTAAAATATGTATGCCAAGACACCAACCCGAATGGCAGGGAGTTGATTGAAGTTTCAGCTGATGCAGTATAGGAGGGAATGGCTTTCTCAAAAATGAAAGAAAGAGGATAGGCTCACTTGTAGCAATTTTCCTATTGTAAACAAGTAAAGGGACACACAAGTGGCTCACTCTCAATGCAACTGTAACTTGTCCGAAAGCTATCTTCAGGGGATGGTCCATGAAGGGAGCAGATCTGGGGAGTCCTGGGCGGTGTTCTCCAGGCACACATGGAAGGGAGGTGAAATCATCCCAAACATGATTGAACCCAAGTGAAAAACATAACTTTGCACCAGACTTGAGAGTTGAGATGACATGAAAAAACCAAGTAAACCAAGATGCAAAGGCTGAAGATGGGATTAACACGAGAGGAGACAGAAGATGGAGTTAGAGGGTTGTTAAGGAGAGCAGCAAAGTAGGGCAAATTGCAGGGCATAAATTTCAGCTCTTTGCACCTTTGACTTATGTTTTAACACGGTACTAAGTAGTCAAGCATTGAGTCCAAGATTAGACATGGGGTATACTCCAAATAGGGCCATTTGAGGAAGGTGTAATAAACTATTTACAGATATGTGGAGGGGGGTGTAGAAAAACTATGGGATAGCACCATAAGCTGCACAAATAACAGCAGAGCCACTTGCAGCCCTGAAGCCAGTGAAGTGAGACAAGGGAGTGGTCTTGGTCTTGGGTGCTTAGAAGGGAAGTTAATGATTAGAAGGAAACCATGAGACCCTGAAACCTTAGGCTGAGAGAAACAGACAACTTTGAAGCATCTTCTCAGGGAGGAAGCTAGAGGAATAAATATCTGAACCCAGGAATAAATATCTTCTTCCTCCAGTCTCCTATCAGGGCACGCCATTGACTGAACCCATTCAGAAGAGCTTTTCACATGGATCAGCCTCCACTGCACAGAGTAGTGGGGAGAAGGGTACAGAGCAAAGGCAGAGAAGCCAGCAACAGCTATCCACCTGTGAGTATCAGCTCCCCAATGAAAAATGGGCAGGATACCAAGGAAAATCACCCCCGTATACATCCACTCAGGGAAGAATGCTGGAGTCACCAAAAGCCTCCAGGAGCATGTTGGGTTTAATCAGTTCAAAATATTGGGTTGGCCAAAAAGTTCATTTGGGTTTTTCCATAAGAGGCTGCAGAAAAACCCAAATGAACTTTCTGGTCAACTCAATACTTTCTCAGTTAATAAAATTGATTCTGTACTCAGTGCTGAAAACTAAAGAGAATGACATATTTTCTGTTTCAACAAGCAAAACACCCTGATGTGGGCCATCAGAGGACCAACTCAGAAGAGTGTGTTGGAGGCAAAAAAAACAAAAACAAAAATGATACCATATATAGTTTTTTAAAATTCAACAAAACAAGAGATAGCAGACTTGGATTTCACACATGTCCACGGTACTAACTTAAAGTACATTGAGCAAGACTCCTCTGGGCCTTAGTTCCCATATCTACATAATGAACTTTCATGAGATCCATAACATCTCCTTCAGCTCTCACTTTCTGGTCTTTTTATGATTAGAAAAAGAAGTTGTGAGTTTTACAAAGAGAGTGCCAGGCTTCCTATCTTGCGTATTCTCTTAGGATGTCTGTACAGGGTTATTATTACTGCTTTAAGCTCTGTCCCCAGTCTCCAAAATCACACATCCCAATGTCATTTCCTCTACTTTCCCCATAGCTGAACTTCTATTTCTGTGACTTCTATAATCCCCTTGGTGGAAGTGTTTTCCCTCTTGCCCTCTAAGCCACCTGCTAATTGGCGGGTGATAGAGCATCCCACCTGTACGATATGTCTCTCCTGCTAATAAATGACACAAATTAAAATGATCACACTTATCGTATATTCCACTTGAGATTAAATAAGGGAATGTTTTATTCTGTGTAAGTATCTTCCAGCTGTAGGAAGAAAATGTTAATCAGACATTAAAGATGCCAAGAAAAATAAATTCAATATGTAAATAGCTACTTTGAGTAATTAGCTATTTACTATTTAATAAATGCTAACTAAGATCTCCCAGTTCACTGCAACACTGGAGAAAAAAGTACTTCGAAGGGCACCATAACAGGTTAGTGTTGACAAGAGCCTACAGCCCCAGTGAAACGTTTAAAAGATTAATCAGGTTCTGGAGGCACTAAAAGAGCTCAGGATCAGAGCTTGAAGCAATTAAATTTGGTCTGGGTGGTAAGGGAGAAAGATGATGGGGCAGTTCTTTAACAAGATAGAGTAAGACCTTCGAATCTCTGATGATCACAGAAACATTCTCAGTTACTGCTGACTGCTGAAGGAGCAGTGAATGGGTCTGAACCCTGACAATGCAGCATTACTCGGGTGCTAAAGACAAGCTTTGCCTTTTTGCCACCAATGTAGGTGAGCATCACCCAATCAGTTGAGGGCCTGAAAAAAGGCAGAGGAAGCGTGAATTTTCTCTATTTGAGCTGAAACATACATCTTTTCCTGCCCCAGACACTCCAGCTCTCTGACTCAGATCAAGGCTTATATCATCAGCTCACCAGTTCTCCGGCCTTCAGACTGGGACTGAATTACACCACTGACTTTTGTAGCTTTGCAGACGCCAGCCGGTGAGACTTCTGATAAACTTTCATATAGATATATAGATCTCCTATTGGTTCTGTTTTCCCAGAGAGCCCTGACTAATAATTTGGGGCTTTACATTACAAAATCAGAAATAAGAAAAGCAAACCCATGAGAGCAACAGCTTAACCAGAGATTCTTACAAACGGGAAGGGGGCTAGAAAGTTAAGAGGCATAGTCTCACTGATCAATTTTAACGCCAAGGTCTCACTGGGGATGCAGATCTGCTATCTGTGGGTGACCTGAAGGGTGAAGCGCTTTCATTTGGGGATCTCATTCAAAAAGGGCCCCCCAACACCACCGCCCCTGAGCACTCTCTTCAGGAATCATCATCAGTATGCACTAAAGCATACAGATCCACAGGCATTTGTGTGGCTAACCATGAAACTAACATGAGTCTCTTTTGCTCCTCAATCTCTCTTCTCAGAGGAAGCACAAAAAACAAAGCTAAATTAAGCTAATTATTTTCTCTTCTTTAAACGACTTGGCTCTAGAACTGAGGACACTGTTTTGAAAAAAGGTTTTTTCTCTCTTTCAGGCTCTTGCTTCCCCTTTCCCCGCCTCTTATTTTTTTTTTTCCCCTCACCTGGTACATTGGCCCCTCCCTGGTCCCAAAGCTGTTATTAAGAAACCACCATCTTTCAGTGCGAATTCACATTAAGCCTTGTTTCCAGGTGTGGAATAAGGAGACTGGGGAGACAATGTGTACAGTGGTTATACTCAGACGCCAGAGCTAAAATGCCAATGAGCAATTTGCTCAACTTCTGTCTCAGGGACCTCCAAGGATAAGATAAGTAGATGCAATTATGGTACCTACTTCAAAGATCTGCAGTAAGGATAGAAGGAGTTTATACATAAGAAGTATTTAGAACTGCGCCTGGCACAAAGTAAGTAGTTATCAAGCATTAGCTACTGTAAATTTTATTATGTATTCATTATAGAAAATTTTTTAATGGAGCAAAGAAGACAATGAAAACCACATTTATTCCTAAGATCCAAAGCTACCCATTGTGAATATGTTGGCATACTTAGCACTTTACCAATATTTGACATATACACACTTATATCTGCTTTTAAATTAAAAATGGTGGCATATTATATAATTTTTGTTGTCTACTCTTTTTGTTTAATATTATGCATATTTTCTATTCTTAGTATTCTTCAAATACATGATTATTATGGGTATATGATATGCTACCATCTGGCTAGGATATGATTTATTTAACCATTCCCTGACTAGGGAGCCTTCAGATAATTTTGTTTTCCACTATTATAAACAATGCTACAGCCAAGAAACCTAACTGATGCTTTTTATCTGCTTCTTTATTACTTCTGATATAGAAAGTGGGATCTGAGATTATTCCTGGTCATGTCTATCATCAGATCAGATCAGATCAGTCGCTCAGTCGTGTCCGACTCTTTGCGACCCCATGAACCGCAGCACGCCAGGCCTCCCTGTCCATCACCAACTCCCGGAGGTCACTCAGACTCGCATCCATCGAGTCAGTGATGCCATCCAGCCATCTCATCCTCTGTCGTCCCCCTTCTCCTCCTGCCCTCAATCCCTCCCAGCATCAGAGTCTTCTCCAATGAGTACAGGCCCTTGGTAATCAAGGAATAGTGGGCCAGTTGAAACACCTTCCTAGCTTCTGCCAGGAGAACAGGGATGCTCGATCTCATGAAGCCACACCTGGCCAGGCCAAAGTACAGGCATTATTCCACCTGCTTTGGCCTAAGAGTTAATAGAAATTCATCCAGGCAACAGATTTTTCTGTATTATTTTTGTCTTTTAATTTGTTCACATTGATATTTTAGTGAAAAATCTGAAGATACTGTGTAAAGAAATGCCAGTTGATCTTTGTTTTATTAATAATTATCTATATAATTAATAATATACAGTTATGTGTTTGAGATTCATAGACACATAGAGTTACATCAATCACCCCTATCATGCTTGTCACGATACAATCTCTGGCTGATGCAATTGTCATCTTTTCTTTCTTTTTTTTTCTGCATCTCTTAGCCAATTCCATTCCTCTCTCCTAAAATACCCATTCTCAAATATTTAAGGTATGTATATTCACTCTAAATTTCAAGCCCTTTTTTCTTATATGTGTGTCTATAAAAAATATAACATCCTGTGTAATTTTAAAATGTATATAAATTTTTGTTTGCTACTAATTTCACATTTCTTATCTTTTATCATTGCAGCATTATGTTTTTGAAATCTGCTCATGATTCCATTTACAGATTTAATTCACTCCTGTGTATTATTCCTTTTGGTGCATATTCTATATTTTACTTCTCTATTTTTCACAAGGAGGACTCTAGGTTATCTTCAACTCTTTGCTTCCATCAATAGTACTTCAAGAAGATACTTCATCTTTGTAAAAGCTTCTTGCAGAAAAAAATATTTGTATAGTGTTTCCCCATGGAAAAAATTCAAACAATAATAGCTGAAGCACAGGGCATTTTAAGTTATTTTTACTATTAACTTGTTCTTCAAAAGGTCTATACCATCCCTCATGACAATTAGCAGTGACTGAGGATACAAATTTCTCCGTACTTGATATCGTCAAAATTTATTTTTTGCCAATCACATGGATAGAAGTTGCTATTTTTATATTAATTTTTATTTATTTCTTTACTGGTGAGGCTGAATGTCTCTTCCTATATTTGTCCATCATTTAGGTTTCTCTTTCATAAACTGATTGTTTTATTTGCTCACTTTTCTGTAGGATTATATTTCTACTGTATAGTTTATAACTATTTCTTTTATAAACTGATTATTTTATTTGCTCACTTTTCTGTAGGATTATATTTCTACTGTATATTTTATAACTATTTCTTACATGCTTTTAGATTCATACTTTATCAGAAATATAAATATCTTCTTGCAACTAAGTGCCCAGGCAAACTCTATTGTTTTATTATATAGATGGCACTTTACAAAACTGAACTCTAGCTGATTTACAACGTTTTGTTAGTTTCAGGTATACAGCAGTAATTCACTTAGACACACATGTGGCTGCGTGCACGCATGAGGGCTCAGTTGTGTCCACCTGTTTGCGTCCCCATGGACTGTAGCCAGCAAGGCTCCTCTGTCCATAGAATTTTCCAGGCAACAATACTGGAGTGGGTTGCCATTTCTTACTTTAGGAGATCTTCCTAAGCCAGGGACTGAACCTGCCTCTCCAACACAGCAGGCGGATTCTTTACCACTGCACAACCTGGGAAGCACTATACACACACACACACACACACACACACACACACACACACACACACACACACATATACACACACACACATATATACACATATACACACACACATATACACACACACACATATATACACACACACATATACACACACACACATATATATACACACACATATATACACACACACACACATACACACACACATATGCATATATACATATATATGTATATTATTTTTGGATTCTTTCCCTATTTTATAAAATATTGATATACAATTAAAATATTGATATATGATATATGATATCATCATATAAACATGATATTTTTTATCATATTGATATGATATAAAATACTAATCTGTGCTATACAATAGTCCTTGTTTCTTCTCTATTTTATGTACAGTAGTGTGCTTACGTTAATTCCAAAATTTTAATTTATCCCCTCCAGCTTCCCCTTTGGTAACCATAAATTTGTTTTCTATGTCTGTGGGTCTATTTCTGTTTTGTAAATAAATTCATTTGTATCACTTACTTTTTAGATTTCACATATAAGCAATATCATATGATATTTGTCTTTGTCTAGCTTACTTCATTTAGTATGATCATCTCTATTTAGGTCAGTCCATGTTGCTGCAAATGCCATTATATCATTCCTTTTTATGGCTGAGTAATATTTCATTGATTATATTCTTTGCAGCCAAAGATGGAGAAGCTCTATACAGTCAACAAAAACAAGACCAGGAGCTGACTGTGGCTCAGATCATGAACTTCTTATTATCAAATTCAGACTTAAATTGAAGAAAGTAGGGAAAACCACTAGACCATTCAAGTATGACCTAAATAAAATCCCTTATGATTATGCAGTGGAAGTGAGAAATAGATTTAAGGGCCTAGATCTGATAGATAGAGTGCCTGATGAACTATGGAATGAGGTTCGTGACATTGTACAGGAGATAGGGATCAAGACCATCCCCACGGAAAAGAAATGCAAAAAAGCAAAATGGCTGTCTGGGGAGGTCTTACAAATAGCTGTGAAAAGAAAAGCAAAAAGCAAAGGAGAAAAGGAAAGATATAAACATCTGAATGCAGAGTTCCAAAGAATAGCAAGAAGAGATAAGAAAGCCTTCCTCAGCCATAAATGCAAAGAAATAGAGGAAAACAACAGAATGGGAAAAACTAGAGATCTCTTCAAGAAAATCAGAGATACCAGGGGAACATTTCAAGCAAAGATGGGCTCGATAAAGGACAGAAATGGTATGGACCTAACAGAAGCAGAAGATATTAAGAAGAGGTGGCAAGAATACACAGAAGAACTGTACAAAAAAGAGCTTCATGTCCTAGATAATCACAATGGTGTGATCACTGACCTAGAGCCAGACATCCTGGAATGTGAAGTCAAGTGGGCCTTAGAAAGCATCACTATGAACAAAGCTAGTGGAGGTGATGGAATTCCAGTTGAGCTATTCCAAATTCTGGAAGATGATGCTGTGGAAGTGCTGCACTCAATATGCCAGCAAATTTGGAAAACTCAGCAGTGGCCACAGGACTGGAAAAGGTCAGTTTTCATTCCAATCCCAAAGAAAGGCAATGCTGAAGAATGCTCAAACTACTGCACAATTGCACTCGTCTCACATGCTAGTAAAGTAATCCTCAAAATTCTCCAAGCCAGGCTTCAGCAATACATGAACCGTGAACTTCCTGATGTTGAAGCTGGTTTTAGAAAAGGCAGAGGAACCAGAGATCAAATTGCCAACATCCGCTGGATCATGGAAAAAGCAAGAGAGTTCCAGAAAAACATCTATTTCTGCTTTATTGACTATGCCAAAGCCTTTGACTGTGTGGATCACAATCAACTGTGGGAAATTCTGAAAGAGATGGGAATACCAGACTACCAGACCACCTGACCTGCCTCTTGAGAAATCTGTATGCAGGTCAGGAAGCAACAGTTAGAACTGGACGTGGAACAACAGACTGGTTCCAAATAGGAAAAGGAGGACATCAAGGCTGTATATTGTCACCCTGCTTATTTAACTTATATGCAGAGTACATCATGATAAACGCTGGACTGGAAGAAACACAAGCTGGAATCAAGATTGCCGGGAGAACTATCAATAACCTCAGATATGCAGATGACACCACCCTTATGGCAGAAAGTGAAGAGGAACTAAAGAGCCTCTTGATGAAAGTGAAAGTGGAGAGTGAAAAAGTTGGCTTAAAGCTCAACATTCAGAAAACGAAGATCATGGCATCCAGTCCCATTACTTCATGGGAAATAGATGGGGAAACAGTGTCACACTTTATTTTTCTGGGCTTCAAAATCACTGCAGAAGGTGACTGCAGCCATGAAATTAAAAGACGCTTACTCCTTGGAAGGAAAGTTATGACCAACCTAGATAGCATATTCAAAAGCAGAGACAATACTTTGCCGACAAAGGTTCGTCTACTCAAGGCTATGGTTTTTCCAGTAGTCATGTATGGATGTGAGAGTTGGACTGTGAAGAAGGCTGAGTGCCGAAGAATTGATGCTTTTGAACTGTGGTGTTGGAGAAGACTCTTGAGAGTCCCTTGGACTGCAAGGAGATCCAACCAGTCCATTGTGAAGGAGACCAGCCCTGAGATTTCTTTGGAAGGAATGATGTTAAAGCTGAAACTGCAGTACTTTGGCCACCTCATGTGAAGAATTGACTCATTGGAAAAACTCTGATGCTGGGAAGGATTGGGGGCAGGAGGAGAAGGGGACGACAGAGGATGAGATGGCTGGATGGCGTCATTACTGACTCGATGGACGTGAGTCTGAGTGAACTCTGGAAGTTGGTGATGGACAGGGAGGCCTGGAGTGCTGCGATTCATGGGGTCCCAAAGAGTCAGACACGACTAAGCGACTGAACTGAACTGAATATTTCATTATATATTACATATATGTGTGTGTGTGGCATATATATGCCAAACCCCCTTTATCTATTCATTTGTCAATTAGCCAAACTGTTTTAAATAACTTGTACTTTCTTACTATTGAAAAAATTCTAGTCAGTGAAGGAGATGATGTTGGAAGTAACAGACACACGGCTCCGTTGTTTCTTTGCTTTTTCCAGCCCACTAAAACACTCTATTCTCTGGAGATCTTGTCATTGGCATTTGAAACAACATGGATGGACCTAAAGGTAAAAGAAGTGAAATAAGTCAGACAAATATTGTAAGATTTCACTTCCATGTGGAATCTAACAAACAAACAAAGCAGAAACAGCCTTACGGATACAGAGAGCTGGTCGTTGCCAGAGGGGATGCGGGTGGGAGGACAGGCAAGTAGATGAAGGGGATTAAAAGGTACCAACTCCCAGTTATAAAATAAATGTCACGGCAAAGTAATGTGCAGCATAGGAAATACAGTCAATAATATTGTAATAACTTTGTAGAGTGACAGATGGTAACTAGGCTTATCGGGGTGATCATTTTGTAATGTATAAAAATATCAAATCACCATGTTGTACACCTGAAACTAACACAGTATTGTAAGTCAATTGTAGCCCAATAAAAACACTCTATTCTTGCATTTCTACATTTTATTTTTCAAACAGAAAATAAACTTTTCTTTACTGTTTTATGCTATAATTCATAACATTAGTAGTAATGGCAATAGCCGTCACTACATGGCCTTTATTGCAGACCTTGTGCATAAGAAATATTCCATAAATTGGAAACTATAATAAATAAATCCTTGGCATATTATCACTTTGAGATGAGAGAGAACCAAAGATCGTCTGGATTTTTCCACATCCTTTGTGTTCTTAAATAGTTATTGTTTCTTCTCATACCTATTGTTTTACATACATGTTGAGGTTTTCTTCTATCCCTACTTTCCTCATTTAAGAGGTTGGTGTTTGGAAAAATGGTCAGCTGACAAGGGTATGTCAAGCCTTCATTTGTAATCAGTTCAGTTCAGTTGCTCAGTCATGTCTGACTCTTTGCGACCCCATGGACTACAGCACACCAGGCTTCCCTGTCCATCACCAACTCCCGGAGCTTACTCAAACTCATGTCCATTGAGTCGGTGATGCCATCCAACCATCTCATCCTCTGTCGTCCCCTTCTCCTCCCGCCTTCAATCTTTCCCGGCATCAGGGTCTTTTCCAATGAGTCAGTTTTTCACATCAAGTGGCCAAAGTATTGGAGTTTCAGCTTCAGCATCAGTCCTTCTGATGAATATTCAGGACTGTTTATATTCCTTTGTAATGGCCTCTCACAATTCTGTGGAGTTTAGAGCAGTCGCAGGCGTCCCAGGGACAGGGAAGATAACTACACATCATCCTAGCCCCAGACCACAGCAGCAGTATCACACTGGCTCCACCTTCATTGTACACTCAACCTCTGCAGACATTCCAGACATACAATGGCACTTCGTCTATGTTAGAGTTAGGCCAGGGATGCTTTACAGAGGGTTACTGAACAGAAGTGTAGACTCAATACCAATGAGTATTTTTGAGCGATGTGTATGAAAGTAGCTCAGGATTGGGTGTGAGGTCGGCGTGGTGGTGGATGTTTTTTATTCACTGATGAAGTTTTCTTTCATGTATAGGGATATAAATTTGAGTGGTATTCCTAGCCTGCAACCCTTCCCTTTGCTTATCAGCAGGAAGTAAAGTGGCCTACACTGTGATTTTGAAAGCAGAATTATGGCACGTTTGCCCAAGTGATCCTGTCGCTTCCTCAAGGGGACAAGATGGCCTGCATTCTCTCCTCCTCCTTTCTAGAAGTCTGCAGTCCAGGGGTGAGGGGCTTCCTGGTTCAGCATCACCTGTGACTGAGAGCAAGCTTTTCTAATTCTGAGGTTCAACATTCAAGAGTAGACTGACAGACATAACCTACCTCTTTCAGCGTAAATCTTAAGAGTAACCAATGTAATATTTTGAGCCCTTTTTCTTGCTTCTCAATTGATTTAGAAGTCAGGAGATGAAGAGGTTTGTTGAGACTCCCAACAAGAATAGAGTTTGTTAAACAATAGAGGTAATTAGACTTCTCCCCCAGACATTTTGATTTAGTAAGTCTAAGGTGGGACAACTCATAGAAATCTTCATTTTTAACAAGATTCCCAAGTAAGAGTGTAGTAGGCTGCCATGCTGACTCCGGAAATGTTGTTTTAAATGCATTCAGGAGAGGCTGTGATGCCGCAGCTCCAGGAAGATTTTTAAATGGATCTCTCCAAATTCACATAAGTGGAATTTTTTTTTACTTAATTTTATGCAAAATTGTATAGCAAAAATCAATACTTATTGAGCAGCTATTTTTATTAGTTACACAGTCACAAGCTTTAGATACATGATGCCAACCTTTACAATAATCATAAAGGCATTCGTTTTTACTCCAAATTTTTCCAGGTGAGGAATCCAAGGACCGGAGAAATTACATGGCATTCCTAAAGCATTACAGGCAACTAAATAACAGCTCTGAACTTTGAACTCACATGTTTTTTCAGTATCCTTTCTACTACACTACACTTCTCATTTGTACCTATATGTATTCGTGAAAGAACCATTAATCAGTGGATCCAAAGAGTTAGAGTTCCTTCCCACCTTACAAAATGTTGCCATCAAAATCTGTTTATGACAAAATCAAAATTTTGTCTCCAGATCATATTTGGTACTTATAATACTCTCCAAATAATAGAGGACAACTCACTGAGACAGTGTGTGGATGAATTAAAGGGATATAAGTTCCATTGAGATAAATTCATGTGACTCCATATTCTCTTCCCAGTGGTGTATAATAACTAATAAACAAATCATGGCTTCCTTTTCATCACCTCATTTTCTACATAGTCATCAAAAGTGAAAGGCATTAATTTGAGAGCATAATGGAAAGAACGTAGAAATCAGAGCTCAGCTTCCGAGGTTCTAATTTTATCTCTTTCACTTTCTGGCAAGTCATCTGCATTATTTAATCTGAGCTTTCATCAACTATAAAATAATAGAAATGGTCAAGATCAAGAATGTGTATAGCCATTTCTCCCATTTTACCCCATGGAAAACACTACAAAATGATCATGATATTTACTTTTCTTAATTGACTTGCAGGCATAGGTGTAGTCTTCTCAGTCCAGGGCTCTAGAAAGGTACACCAACTGATGAGAAATGGCATGCAATAACCCCTATTTACCATTGCTAATATGCTGCTACTGCTAAGTCACTTCAGTCGTGTCCGACTCTATGTGACCCCATAGACGGCAGCCCACCAGGCTCCCCCATCCCTGGTATTCTCCAGGCAAGAACACTGGAGTGGGTTGCCATTGCCTTCTCCAATGCATGAAAGTGAAAAGTGAAAGTGAAGTCGCTCAGTCGTGTCCGACCCTTAGCATGGACTGCAGCCCACCAGGCTCCTCCGTCCATGGGATTTTCCAGGCAAGAGTATTGGAGTACGGTGCCATTGCCTTCTCCATTGCTAATATAGATCACATCTAAAATCTTTCCACCTTTAAGTCTAAGATTGCTGTCTGTAAAGACCAAAGAGACAGTAGAAAGTTAATAAAGATTTAAAAAAAAAAAGAAAAACAAAACCCTAAGCCAGAACTTAACATGAACCTAAAAGAGTTTAAGGAAGACTACGTTATCTTAATGACTTGTTTCGGGCATGGTCACTTTCATATAAAAATTTCCATAGCCAGTGATTTCTCTCCATATCTGAAAATATGTAACTTGACCTCTAAGTAGAGAAAAGAATGGAAATCTCCTGCCCTAACTTCTCTCCATCTGAAGCATTATAAGCAATACCAGCAGAGTACCTGTTTTACAATCTAGAAGAAGAGCCCTGCAATAAATATGATCTCATACCAATTTCAAAGCCCCTGGGTGAGAAGGACCCAACAGCTGCGTCTGTGCTTTAGGGCAGGTAGAGTAACCAATGCAGAAGCCACCGGGGCCTTGTTAGTGAGAGCATGCAGACTGCTCCCCACAACTATGACATGGTCCTTCTCCTTCTCTTCCTGTAGCCCCCATCTAGAAATCGTACCTGGTTAGTCAGGATTTTCCAGTAGAGATACTTCACAAATCAAGAACCATCTTCAGATAGATCTGCTCTCAGGAAAATTTCTGTCCACCAGTCAGATACCCCAGGAAACTATCATTCCCTCAGGAATCAAGAAACTCCCAGCCTGGAATCCACCATCACAGTAAGTATAGTTTGTGATATTAAATGATCTTGGTTTCTAAATAATATGACTTGGGTTCAAATCTAGAGGCACTTTTGTGAGTCTGATCAAGATTAGGAGTTAACATGTTCATCATCTGTGCATCTAAACAATATTTACGTTTTTCAAGTCTCTGGAACCTTCTCCCTATCCCACTCTTGGCAAACTGATGAAGCAGTGTTACATGTTCCACTTCTGAGAGCTTCCCATGTGATATGTATTTTCCCTTTGCTGATAATATGAGCTTCCTGCCACCTGTGACCCAATAGGTTGTAGTTGTTTGTTTGCTAATCGACACAAAGCTCTCTTCCACTTAGCCCTGCACTTGACCCTGTACTGCCTCATATGCTAGAGTCTAATAATTTCCCCTGAGTTCTAGTTACAGCTTGCACCTGGTGTTTTCTTTATTACCAGCAGCATTCCTAGAAGCACAATCCTATGCTACATGCAAAAGCAGAAGCACAACGTGCTTTAAGGATGAGAATCAGGTATTCACGAAATGCAGAATTCAAGAACTGCCTGTCCTTTCCTGCCATACACATAGAGCACCTTGTGTGTGCTTTTCCTGACAGTTTGAAAGGGCCTTTGAGGTTTAATCAGTAGATAGTGGCCAAAGGATAACACAGTGTTCAGAGTGGGAATTCTTATCTCCCTGCTCCTGCCGGCAGAACACCAAAGACCGCATGCTCTGCAGCTTATGTAGCTGTAAGGAAGAGGGGTCAGGGTGATTCATGAGTTACTATATATAAAAATACTACTTTCTCACCTAAAAAGTGATCTCTAGGCAATATGGAACAGCCATTTTTAAGAAGTTCAAGGTAAAAAAAATTTTTAAGGAAACACATTCATTTCCCCTGTAGTTCATATCAGAATAATTTCTGAATTACCAATCTTGATTGTTTTGGGTATTCTTTTTACTTTTGTTTTAGCAAAATGATCATTCCTAATTAAGTCAATGATGGAAAATTTAAAAGATGAACATTAAAAATTAATATCTATGGATGTACCTGATCTGCCTCTTAAGAAATCTGTATGCAGGTCAGGAAGCAACAGTTAGAACTGGTCATGGAACAACAGACTGGTTCCAAATAGGAAAAGGAGTACGTCAAGGCTGTATATTGTCACCCTGTTTATTTAACCTCTATGCAGAGTACATCATGAGAAATGCTGGACTGGAAGAAACACAAGTTGGAATCAAGATTGCTGGGAGAAATATCAATAACCTCAGATATGCAGATGACACCACTCTTATGGCAGAAAGTGAAGAGGAACTCAAAAGCCTCTTGATGAAAGTGAAAGTGGAGAGTGAAAAGGTTGGCTTAAAGCTCAACATTCAGAAAACGAAGATCATGGCATCTGGTCCCATCACTTCATGGGAAATAGATGGGGAAAGAGTACAGTGTCAGACTTTATTTTTCTGGGCTCCAAAATCACTGCAGATGGTGACTGCAGCCATGAAATTAAAAGACGCTTACTCCTTGGAAGGAAAGTTATGACCAACCTAGATAGCATATTCAAAAGCAGAGACATTACTCTGCCAACAAAGGTTTGCCTAGTCAAGGCTATGGTCTTTCCTGTGGTCATGTATGGATGTGAGAGCTGGACTGTGAAGAAGGCTGAGTGCCAAAGAATTGATGCTTTTGAACTGTGGTGTTGGAGAAGACTCTTGAGAGTGCCTTGGACTGCAAGGGGATCCAACCAGTCCATTCTGAAGGAGATCATCCCTGGGATTTCTTTGGAAGGAATGATGCTAAAGCTGAAACTCCAGTATTTTGGCCACCTCATGCGAAGAGTTGACTCATTGGAGAAGACTCTGATGCTGGGAGGGATTGAGGGCAGGAGGAGAAGGGGGCGACAGAGGATGAGATGGCTGGATGGCATCACTGACTCGATGGATGCGAGTCTGAGTGACCTCCGGGAGCTGGTGATGGACAGGGAGGCCTGGCGTGCTGCGGTTCATGGGGTCACAAAGAGTCGGACACGACTGAGCGACTGATCTGATCTGATGGATGTACCAGTACAAGAAAGTATCCATGACCTGCAGTGACTAAAAAAGCACTGATTTTTTTTTTTAGAGCAGTTAGGATCTAGATTCATAATGACAATTCAAAAATTCTGTGAAAACACCTGAGTCTTTAATATAAAAATTGTACATGTTTAACATATTTTGTGCTGTGTCTAACTCTTTGCAACTTCATGGACTGTAGCCTACCAGGCTCCTCTGTCCATGGGATTTTCCAAGCAAAATACTGAAGTGGATTGCCATTTCCTTCTCTAGGGGATCTTCTAAACCTAAGAATTGAACCTGTGTTTTCTGCATCTCCTGCATTGACAGGGAGATTCTTTACCACTGTGCCACCTGGGAAGCCCTTAACATACTTACTATATATTTTTTATATAATTATACTTTATGGTTCTATTAGAAATACTAAAGGCTGGGGAGAAAGGGATAAAATAGGAGCTAGGGATTAACAGATACATAATACTATATATAAAACAGATCAACAAGACCTCCTACTGTACATACAGCACAGGGAATTATATTCAATATCGTATAATAACCTGTAATGGAAAAGAATCTGAAAGACTATAACTGAATCACTTTGCTGTATATCTGAAACTAAACACACATTGTAAATCAACTACATTTCAATTTTAAAAATGCTATTTAGCATTCTAATTATTTTATTAATTCAAATTTCCTACAACACATTGTGAACTGCCTTTGCTTCTTTTAGTGCGGTTCTTGGACCAGCAGAGTTGGTTTCACCTGAATTGTTTGGCATTGCAAGTTATTTGCAATCCACTCCTACTGACTCAGAATCTGCATTTTTAACAAGATCCCTAGGTATCTGAAAATGTAAGAAGTTTGGGAATAAAGTCTAGCGATTGTAAATAATGCTGCTAAAAACATCGGGTTACATGTATCTTTTCAAATTAGTGTTTCTGTATGGAAGCAACCCATGCTAATGCTATGCTAAGTCACTTCAGTCGACCCCATAGACGGCAGCCCACCAGGCTTCCCCGTTCCTGGGATTCTTCATATACATACACATATACATAAACACAGATGATAAATGCTATGAAAAGGAACGTGACAGAAAAGAAAGGACACACAAAAAAATATAATACAAAGTACATATTGTATTATTCTGTATATGAAATTCTAGAACAGGTCAAACTAAACTGTAATAGAAGGAAGCATTTCAGTGTTTGCCTGGAGGTGGGGATTGATAGAATTTACAGGAAATCATGAAGGAACTTTGTGAAGAAACAGAAATGTTTCTCTTTCATGATCACCATGATATTTACATAGGAATATGCTTCCTGGTGGCTTAGATGGTAAAGAATCTGCGCGCAAGGCAAGAGACCCAGGTTCAATCCCTGGGAAGGGAAGATCCCCTGGAGAAGGGCATGCAACCCACTCCACTATTCTTGCCTGGAGAATCACCTGGACAAAGGAGCCTGGCAGGCTACAGTCCATAGGGTCACAAAAAGTCAGACACAACTGAGCAACTAACACTTTCACTTTCTCGTATGTATACATACATAAACATGTATATAGAATGCAATACTACTTAGATATAAAAAAAGTATAAAATTGTGCCCATTTGAAACAACATGAATGGACTTGGACTTTAGAGGACATTATACTAAATGAAATGTCAGACAAAGAAAGACAAGTATGGTATGATAGTAATTAGATGTAAAATCAAAAAAATAACAAAATAATGAATATTACAAAAAAAGAAGCATCCCCACAGATATAGAGAAGAAACTAGTGGTTACCAGTGGGGAAAGGGAAGAGGGAGGGGAAATATGGGATAATGAATTATGTATAAAATATGCTGCTGCTGCTGCTGAGTCACTTCAGTCATGTCCGACTCTGTGAGACCCCATAGATGGTAGCCCACCAGGCTCCCCCATCCCTGGGATTCTCCAGGCAAGAACACTGGACTGGGTTGCCATTTCCTTCTCCAATGCATGAAAGTGAAAAGTGAAAGTGAAGTCACTCAGTCGTGTCCGACTCTTAGCAACCCCATGGACTGCAGCCTACTGCTACAAGGATATATTATAAAACATAGGGAATATAGCCGATATTTTATATTAACTATAATGGGAAAGATCCCCTGGAGGGGGAAATGGCAACCCACTCCAATATTCCCACCTGAAAAATCCCATGGACAGAGAAGCCTGGCAGGCTACAGTCCAAAGAGTTGCAAAGAATCAGACACAACTCAGAGACTAAACACACACACACACACACACATAAATGAAGTATAATCTTTAAAAATTGTAAATCATTGTATTATAGTAATACAACTGTAAGGAAAAAAGAAATGAGCCTGAACTTTCAGTCTCACAGACAATACCTCAGATTCAAGCTTCATGACTTTTGACTTTAATGTTCCTGAATTTCTTTAGACATCGTATTCTTCTTTTTTAGAAAAAGCACAATAAAATATATTTTAAAAATTGCTCAGAGGTTAAAGATAGTTAATACATATGAAGAAGCTAATTAGCAAAAGATCGTGTCTTATTTTGTTTCCTAAGGTAATTGCTTCTTAGTTTTACACCATGTTGGTTTTTGAAACGTTCTAAAGGAATGCTCTATTTTTGGATAGCAGGGAGACTTGTATCTAAATTTTCTCTTGCTTTTGTAAACTTCTGGCTTTTTTCCCGGTATAGTAAAGTCATCAGTTCTATCCACATTGATTGTAGGTTGAATATAATCCATTCAAAATTTCAACAGAATTTTTGGTTAAATTGAGAATCGTATTCTGAAAATGATAAAAGAAAACAAAGTATTTAGGCAACATTGAAAAGGAATAACAAGGTAGGAGAACTTAATCTATAAGATAAGGAAATTTATTCTACAGATGTAATTAAGACAATTTGATGTACACATAGGACTAGGAAAACGGCCCAAGGAAACAGAACAAAGAATCCAGCCACAGACCTTTACACATGTGATTTTATGATAAAGGTGACAGTTCAGAGAAGACCTATACACAGACCTATACACAGACCTGTAAATACATATAGACCTATAAACATGTGATTCTATGACAAAGGTGACCGTTCAGAGAGGTAGCTAGTGTTTTTTTTTTTTTTTCAATAAATGGTGTTAGAACAACTAGGTAACACTATAAGGAAAAGTTTTGACCATGACCTCATTGCACATGGAATAAACTCCAGACAGTTTATAGGTTTAAATGTGAAAATAATTTTAAATGAGAACATTTAAAAGGTAACTTCGGAGAAAACTTCATGATACTGGTACAGACAAAAACAAACCCCAAATCAATAACCATAAATAAAAGAAATTTAAATTATATTATTGTAAAATAAAGCATGGCTGTTTATCAAAAGATACACTAATAAAAGTGTAAAGACAAGCCATAGAGTAGAGAAAGAAATTTTTGAATCAGATATCTGAAAAGGACTAATATAAGAACATACAAAGAAAACCTACAAATCAATCAAAAGCTGCAGGAAACCAAAGAGAAAAATTGGTAAAAACTTTTATCACATTTTTATCACTTCACTGTAAAAGATATCCAAATGGTCAATGAGCATAGAGAAATTGTGCTCAGCTTTGTTATTCTATAGGAAAATGCAAATTAAATTAAGATGTGTGACTACTACTCCATATCTTCTATAATACCAAAATGAAAACAGCAGAATACCAAGTCTCAGGTTTAACGTGAATTCATATTCTTGCCTGGAGAATCCCATGGGCAGAGGAGCCTGGCAGGCTACAGTTCGTGGGATCACAAGAGTTGGACACAACTTAGCGCTATCTTTCTTTCTTTCTCAAGTTACATCCTTATAATTTGTGCAATTACATGTAAATATGTTATATTTCAATACAAAGTTAATTAAAAATCTCTGCTCACTTATGGTAAAACTCTTAGCAAACAAATGGGGAAACTCTGTTAACCTGATTAAGGATATCTGCATGCATGCTAACTCTCTTCTGTCATGTCTGACTCTTTGCAACCCCTCGGCTGTAGCCCGCCAGGGATGGGATGGGGTGGGAGATGGGAGGTTCAAAAGGGAGGGAATATATGCATACCTTTGGAGAAGGAAATGGCAACCCACTCCAGTGTTATTGCCTGGAGAATCCCAGGGACGGGGGAGCCTGGTGGGCTGCCGTCTGTGGGGTCACACAGAGTCAGACACAACTGAAGTGACTTAGCAGCAGCAGCAGCATGACTGATTCATGTTGAGGTTTGACAGAAAGCAACAAAATTCCGTAAGGCAATTATCCTTAAAAAAAATAAAATAAATTTTAAAAAAAGAAAAAAAAAAACACAGAGATTAACACTATGGGTTCAAGGTTTTCTACCCCACCTTTCATGCAGTCCATACAAACCATTAAACAGGATCAGATGCCACAGTCCATCTTGCTAGTATAGGTTAGAGACTACTTGTTCCTCCTTGAGTCTCACAACTTTTGGTTTTCCATTTTTTCTTTGTATTTGGACTTGACAGTTCTTGCTTCTCTTTTTAACTGAATGTCTATGTTTAAATAAAGTGTAGCATATACAGAGCTTTGGCATTTACTAAACAGTCCTTTCCAGATTCTTTCCTGTCCTGAATCTATGCCACACTTACCCTAGATGACATTTTTTCCTAGCTGTCAGTTCCACCTCCATACTACCACCAGGCCCCTTAAATTCACTTATAATTGAAAAGATACTGAGTATTTTTTTTTTTGCTCCTCTTTGAGACACATAATACAAAGGTCAATGTTATGGTGTGTTCATGATTTGCAATTTTTTTCACTGATAAACACCACATACACGTGTAGTTATAAAAAAATCTATGGAAAATGCTGATAAGAAAGAATTGAATTTGAACGTGGTTTCTTTTGTGATCTGAGCTAATATTACATTGGTAGAAATACAGCATTACCTGACAGAGGTCTTTGGGGTTTCTGATTATGGACCCAAACAAATCACAGTGTAATCCATCACAGTTATACGCAGACAGTGTTATAACTCGGCTTTGAGTTAACTCACTTGATTGTCCTTGAAGGTGCTGCTGAATACTTTAATTTTATTCCGGCCATTATGGAAAAGGTGCATTGTATGGTCCAGGCAATCACGTGTACTAGAAAACACACTTGGCTTGCTTTATTACATACATGGAGGTGAGGGGAAGAAAAAAAATCTCATTAGTTATTTTCTTCAGCTTTGAAAAGAAAAAATTAATCTATAGAAACGTCTTTCAGTAGAGTTCCAAGTGCAAAGGTCAGTGTCATGGATTTAGCTCCCAAGAAGAAGTTTGACCATGAATGAGGATGTGAAATGCATCCATAGTTTAGTCAAGTTGAGGTAAGATCTCAGGAGCTGTGTCTAGTCCAAATTTTAAATATGCTTATTATGGTTTGTTCAGATCCCCTGTGCTGTGGGGTATGACAATTCCTGAAAAAGCAGTTCTTCTGGCAGACTAAGGGAACAGTTTGCTTTTGCCTCAGGCCATTAACATTTTAATAAAACAGTCATCAACTGTGATAACAATTCCTCTTTAGGGGACTTTATCTATTATTAACCTTATTAAATAACAAGTTAATCATTGCTGACATGTAGATTTTCCAGCCTTCATCAAACATGCTTCTCACTCCGGTTCTCTTTCACTCTCTCTCTGTTTAAAAATTTAGTTCAATTAAGCCAAATTTCTGTGCCAAGCACATGTTTACAAGTTTGTTGGTTTATTTTCCTTTGGAGCAATTTGAAAGTGATCATCATTCCCAATAATAGTTGATTAAGCTAAATACATTCCATGTGCTTTGTTGAGGACCACAGTCAGTTAAGCAAGCACAATTTACTAATTGTGACTGGTTTCTGTGAAATAGACAGTTGTTAATCTTAAGAAAATTTATCTCTAGGAAAGAGCAGGGGGTCAAAAGGTATTGGTTAAATTTTATTTCAAGTGGCAATAAGGCGGGATACTAGGCAGTTATGTTCCTTACCAACAGCATAGTTTAATTGAAATAATCAAAAACTCCCTATTTAATCTACAACTGGCAAGAGAAAAACAAATCCAGCATTAATCTTCTGAAATACATGAAGAAAAGGAAGGTATAGAAACATAATTGTTCATGAGCTGTTTGGGGAACTGAAATTGATCCCCTACTGTGACAGTCTGAAAGTGAAAGTGAAGTCGCTCAGTCGTGTCCAACTCTTTGGGACCCCATGGACTGTAGCCCATCAGGCTCCTCCGTCCATGGGATTCTCCAGGCAAGAATACTGGAGTGGGTTGCCATTTCCTTCTCCAGAGGATCTTCCCGACCCAGGGATTGAACCCAGGTGTGTCTCATTGCAGGCAGATGCTTTAATCTCTGAGCCACCAGGGTTGTTCAGTTGCTCAGTTGTGTTCAACTCTTTGTGACCCCGTGGACTACAGCACACCAGGCTTTCCTGTCCTTCACCATCTCCCAGAGCTTGCTCAAACTCATATCCACTGAGTTGGTGATGCCATCCAACTATCTTGTCTGTAGCCCCTTTCTCCTCCTTCAATCTTTCCCAGAATCCAGGTCTTTTCTAGTGAGTCATTTCTTCGCATCAGATGGCCAAAGTATTGGAGTTTCAGCTTCAGCATCAGTCCTTCTGATAAATACACAGGGTTTATTTCCTTTAGGATTGATTTGTTTGATCTCCTTGTAGTCCAAGAGACTCTCAAGAGTCTTTTCCAACACCACAGTTCAAAAGCATCAATTTTTCAGTGTTCAACCTTATTTACGGTCCAACTCTCACATCCATACATGACTACTGGAAAAATCATATCTTTGACTATACAGACCTTTGTTTTAGAAATCATTTTAAATTATATAAAGCCATAAGTGTTTAATCTAAAATAAAAGGATTTCAGGAAGAATGTTGTCATTAATTTATATCGGGGAAGGCTAGTTAGAGTTGGGATTTTAAAAACTCTGCAGCCATGTACAGAATTAATTTTGTTGTAAAGTCTGGAGGCAGGTAAACTATGAAAGTTCAGGAAACTACACAAAAGAGGAGAGGACCTAAACCTATGTAGAGAGGCAGGTAAGCAGATACACAATGGCCACTTTGAAGAATATTCAACAGAGCTTGATGAAAGGAGAATGATGGCTATGGGGAAGAAAAATAACTCTTGAGATTTTCAGGGTGAACAGGTAGATAGTTGATGATGTCATCAACCATCAGTTGTGCCAGAAAAGAGTAAAGATAAGTGTTTTAGTGAGAAGATACTGAGTTCTGCTGGCATAAGTGTTTTTGGAGTTTGTGTATGACATCCTGGTGCTAAAACAAGAGTGTTTACAGGGCTAGAAAAAAATCAGCAAAGTTGTACAGTCACATTTCCAGGACGAAGCAAACTCAAGCTTTTGGGTTAAAAAATATATACATACACCTGAGGTCCACATTTGGATAAACATTTTCCCGATTTGGATTTGTTCCCATCTTCTATTCATTTTGCATTTGTACTTTCTAAAAATATCTCTAGTACATCTCTTTCTCTTCATTTCCACACTCACCAACTTAGAAGTTTGTCTTGCATGATCTAGTACAATAGTCACTCAGCAGGTCATCCTGCCTTCAGTTTGGTCCGTGACAGATAAATTTTCTGCACAGCTATCAGAATGACTATAGAATGGAGATATATACATTAAAATAATGCTTCCAGCCAGTCATACTATGGAACATAACGCCTCTTTTTTATAAAATTGATTTTGTAAGGCAATTTTACTGTCCTGAAATAAAATTTATATATATATATGTAACCTATCAACACAATTACTTTTAAAAAACAGTAAAACAATATACAAATAGGATGAAATAAATCTGATACATTATATATATATGATATATGATATCATATATATACACGGTATCATATATATATATACATATATATATATATATCAACAAGTATTTTCCTGCTTTTAATACTTTCTCTCAATGATGATAAAACCTATTTAGCACTTTCTCTGTAATGGCAAAATATCAACCTCTGCACATCTCCCTTCTCTTTACGAATATCATGACTTTGGCATGCAGCAACAAGAACTGTCTGGCTCTTAACATTTTATCATGCTTTCTCTTACTTCACATGCCCTGATCCTCTTTGTGATTTAATCATCAGCTTTCCAAAAGTGTTCTCCTTCACACCTTCTTTTTGTGCACTAATATTAAGTAAATCGATTAAATGTTTAGCCTTATAAAGTACAAGAATAGAAAACAGGGAGTTGGTTACAAATTGAAATCTAGACAGCTCATTCTGAATTTTACTTCTATTTCATCTTTGCTTTTGTCCAATCAAAACAGCCTTTTGACACCCTTTTTTGGGCTAATCTTGGGTAAAGTAAATTGCTAATTTGGGCTAAAGTAAAGCATTGACTTTGCTTTTTCTCAGGTGACAGCTGCAATAATGAACTTGGAGTTAGAACAGAATATTCAAGTCAGACACGACTTAGCGATTGAATAACAACAATAACAATTCTATGTGAAGGTGATGCTCACTTCAAACTTCCTATTTAAAAGGCCTCAGGACTGGAAGCTGATTTTCTTGAATGAATTGCTATGTTCTTGCCTGGAGAATCCCAGGGACAGGGCAGCCTGGTGGGCTGCCGTCTATGTGATTGCACAAAGTCGGACACGACTGAAGCGACTTAGCAGCAGCAGCATTCCAAGCTTCTCTTAGCTTTACCCACATCTTCCAAATTGCAAAATAAAACAGAAACTTTCTGTAATAGAACATTGCCTCCACCTGCAGTTAGAAAGACATTTATACCAAGAATCTCACTTATACTAAAGTAGCTTTCTCCAGCAAAGAACTTGGAAGAAGATAGTTTATTTCAATGAATTGTAGATCACCATTAATTTTGAGTCCAGTTGAAGCATCTCAATACAGTATGACTTCCGGAAACAGTATTAGTTCTATATTTTTTATTTTTTACTGAAGGATAACTGCTTTACAGAATATTGTTGTTTTCTGCTCAGAACCTTTTTTTTTCACGTATAAAAAAAAATATGGTGGTGTAAATCACAACATAAATCAACCACAGGTATACATATATCCCCTCCCCCTTTTGAACCTCCCTCCCATCTCCCTCCCCATCCCACCCCTCTAGGTTGATTCAGAGCCCCTCTTTGGGTTTCCTGAACCATACAGCAAATTCCCATTGGCTATCTATTTCACATGTGGTAATGTAAGTTTCCATGTTAGTTTCTCCATACATCTTACCCTCCCCTCCCCTCTCCCCATGTCCATAAGTCTATTCTCTATGTTTGTTTCTCCATTGCTGCCCTGTAGATAAATCGTCAGAACCATTTTTCTAGATTCCGTATATGTGTGTTAGAATACAATATTTATATTTCTCTTTCTGACTCACTTCACTATGTATAATAGGTTCCAGGTTCATCCACCTCATCAGAACTGACTCAAATGTGTTTCTTTTTATGGCTGAGTAATATTCCATTCTGTATATGTACCACAGCTTTATTCATCTGTTGATGGGCATCTAGGTTACTTCCATGTTCTAGCTATTGTAAATAGTGCTGCAATAAACAATGGGATACATGTGTCTTTTTCAACTCTGGTTTCCTCAGGGTATATGACTAGGACTGGGATTGCTGGGTTGTATGATAGTTTTATTCCTAGTTTTTTTAAGGTATGTCCACATCATCTTCCATAATGGCTGTATCAATTTACATTCCCACAAACAGTGCAAGAGCATTCCTTTTCCTCCACATCCTCTCCAGGATTTACTCTTTGTGGACTTTTTGACGATGGCCATTCTGACCCATGTGAGGTGATATCCCATTGTGGTTTTGATTTGCATTTCTCTAATAATGAATGATGTTGAGCATCTTTTCATGTGTTTGTTAGCCATCTGTATGTCATCTTTGGAGAAATGTCTGTTAGGTCTTTTACCCACTTTTTCATTGGGATGTTTGTTTTTCTGGTATTGAGTTGTATGAGCTTCTTGTTTATTTTGGAAATTAATCCTTTGTCAGTTGTTTCATTTGCTATTATTTTCTCCCATTCCGAAGGTTGTCTTTTCACCTTGCTTATAGTTTCCTTTGCTGTGCAAAAGCTTTTAAGTTTAATCAGGTACTACTTTTTTATTCTTGCTTTTATTTTCGTTATTCAATGAGGTGGGTCATAGAGGATCTCACTTTGATTTATGTCATTGAGAGTTCTGCCTATGTTTTCCTCTAAGAATTTTATAGGTTCTGGTCTTACATTTAGTTCTTTAATCCATTTTGAATTTATCTTTGTGTATGGTGTTAGGAAGTATTCTAAATTAATTATTTTACATGTAGCTGTCCAGTTTTCCCAGCACCATTTATAGAAGAATCTGTCTTTGCCCTTTTGTACATTCTTGCCTCCTTTGTCAAAAATAAGGTACCCATAGGTGCATGGGTTTATTTCTGGGCTTTCTGCCTTTGTTCCATTGGTCTATATTTCTGTTTTAGTGCCAGTACCATACTGTACAAATACCATACCATACAGTACCAACTGATGACTGTAGCTTCGTAGTATAATCTGAAGTCAGGAAGGTTGATTCCTCCAGCTCCATTCTTCTTTCTCAAGACTGCTTTGGTTATTCGGGTCTTTTGTGGTTCCATGGGAATTGTGAAATTTTTTGTCTAGCTCTGTGAAAAATGCCATTGGTAATTTGATAGGGATGGCATTGAATCTGTAGATTGTGTTTGGTAGAATAGTCATTTCCACAATATTGATTCTTCCTACCCAGGAACATGGAGTATCTCTCCATCTGTTTATGTTATCTCTGATTTCTTTCATTAGTGTCTTATAATTTTCTGTGTACAGTTCTTCTGTCTCCTTCAGTTCAGTTCAGTCACTCAGTCGTGTCCGACTCTTTGCGACCCCATGAATCGCAGCACGCCAGGCCTCCCTGTCCAACACCAACTTCCAGAGTTCACTCAGACTCATGTCCATCGAGTCAGTGATGCCATCCAGCCATCTCATCCTCTGTCATCCCCTTCTCCTCCTGCCCCCAATCCATCCCAGCATCAGAGTCTTTTCCAATGAGTCAACTCTTTGCATGAGGTGGCCAAAGTATTGGAGTTTCAGCTTTAGCATCAGTCCTTCCAAAGAAATCCCAGGGCTGATCTCCTTCACAATGGACTGGTTGGATCTCCTTGCAGTCCAAGGGACTCTCAAGAGTCTTCTCCAACACCACAGTTCAAAAGCATCAATTCTTCGGCACTCAGCCTTCTTCACAGTCCAACTCTCACATCCATACATGACCACAGGAAAAACCATAGCCTTGACTAGACGGACCTTTGTTGGCAAAGTAATGTCTCTGCTTTTGAATATGCCATCTAGGTTGGTCATAACTTTCCTTCCAAGGAGTAAGCGTCTTTTAATTTCATGGCTGTAGTCACCATCTGCAGTGATTTTGGAGCCCCCCAAAATAAAGTCTGACACTGTTTCCACTGTTTCTCCATCTATTTGCCATGAAATGATGGGACTGGATGCCATGATCTTCGTTTTCTGAATGTTGAGTTTTCAGCCAACTTTTTCACTCTCCGCTTTCACTTTCATCAAGAGGCTTTTGAGTTCCTCTTCACTTTCTGCCATAAGGGTGGTGTCATCTGCATATCTGAGGTTATTGATATTTCTCCCGGCAATCTTGATTCCAGCTTGTGCTTCTTCCAGTCCAGCGTTTCTCATGAAGTACTCTGCATAGAAATTAAATAAGCAGAAGTGACAATATACAGCCTTGACATACTCCTTTTCCTATTTGGAACCAGTCTGTTGTTCCATGTCCAGTTCTAACTGTTGCTTCCTAACCTGCATACAGATTTCTCAAGAGGCAGGTCAGGTGGTCTGGTATTCCCATCTCTTTCAGAATTTTCCACAGTTTATTGTGATCCACACAGTCAAAGGCTTTGGCATAGTCTCCTTAGGTAAGTTTATTCCTAGATATTCAATTATTTTTGTTGCAGCGGTGAATGGGATTGATTCCTTAATTTCTCTTTCTGATTTTTCATTGTTAGCATATAGAAATGCAAGTGATTTCTGTGTATTGATTTTGTATTCTGAAACTTTGATAAATTCACTGATTAGCTCTAGTAATTTTCTGATACTATCTTTAGGGTTTTCTAGGTACAATATCATGTCATCTGAAAACGGAGAGAGCTTTACTTCTTCTTTTCTGACCTGGATTCCTTTTATTTCTTTTTCTTCTCTGATTGCTGTAGCTAGGACTTCCAGAACTATGTTAGATAATATGGTGAGAGTGGACACCTTTGTATTGTTCCTGATTTTAGGGGGAATGCTTTCAGTTTCTCACCATTAAGAATAATGTTTCCTGTAGGCTTATCATATACGGCCTTTACTATGTTGAGGTAGGTTCCTTCTATGCCCATTTTTTGAAGAATTTTAATCATAACTGGGTGCTGAATTTTGTCAAAGGCTTTTTCTAAATCTATTGAGATGATCATATGGTTTTTATCTTTCAATTTGTTTATATGGTGTATCACATTGATTGATTTGCATATATTGAAGAAGCCTTGCATTCCTGGAATAAACTCAACTTGATCATGCTCCATGAGCTTTTTGGTGTGTTGCTGAATTCTTTTTGCTAAAATTTTGTTGAGGATTTTTGCATCTATGTTCATCAGTGATATTGGCCTGTATTTTTCTTTTTTTGTGTTGTCTTTGTCTGGTTTTGGTATCAGGGTGATAGTGGCCTCATAGAATGAGCTTCGGGGAAGGCAATGGCACCCCACCCCAGTACTTTTGCCTGGAAAATCCCATGGACGGAGGAGCCTGGTAGGCTCCAGTCCGTGGGGTCGCTAAGAGTCGGACACGACTGAGCGACTTCACTTTGACTTTTCACTTTCATGCATTGGAGAAGGAAATGGCAACCCACTCCAGTGTTCTTGCCTGGAGAATCCCAGGGACAGGGGAGCCTGGTGAGCTTCCGTCTATGGGGTCGCACAGAGTCAGACACGACTGAAGCGACTTAGCAGCAGCAGCAGAATGAGCTTGGAAGTGTTCCTTCCTCTACAATTTTTTGAAACAGTTTTAGAAGGCTAGGCATTAGCTCTTCTCTAAATGTTTGATAGAATTTTCCTGTGAGAGCAATCTAGTCCTGGGCTTTTGTTTTTTGGGAGATTTTTGATCACAGCTTCAATTTCAGTGCTTGTAATTGGGTTGTTCATAATTTCTATTTCTTCCTGGTTCAGTCTTGCAAGATTGAACTTTTCTAAGAATCTGTCCATTTCTACCCATTTTATTGCCATATAATTGTTCATAATAGTCTCTTATGATCCTTTGTATTTCTGCATTGTCTGTTGTAACCTCTCCTTTTTCATTTCTAATTTTGTTGATTTGATTCTTCTCTCGTTTTTCTTGATGAATATAGATAAATATTTGTCAATTTTGCTTATAGTCTCAAAGAACCAGCTTTTAGTTTAATCTTTACTATTGTTTCTTTAATTCCTTTTTCATTTATTTCTGTTCAGATCTTTATGATTTCTTTCCTACTACTAATTTTGGGTTTTTTAATCTTCTTCTTCCAAGTCATTTTAGGTGTAAAGTTATGCTGTCTAGTCAATGTTCTTTTTGTTTCTTGAAGTAGGTTTGTATTATTATAAAATTCCCTCTTAGGACTGCTTTTGATGCATCCCATAGCTTTTAGGTTGCCATGTTTTCATTGTCATTTGTTTCTAGAAATTGTTTGCTTCCCTTTTGATTTCTTCAGTAACCTATTGGTTATTTAGAAACGTGTTGTTTAATCTCCATATGTTTGTGTTCTTACAGTTTTTTTCTTGTAATTGATATCGAGTCTCATAGCATTGTGGTAGGAGAAGATGCTTGATACAACTTCAATTTTCTTAAATTTACTGAGGTTTTATTTGTAACCTGGAGAATGTTCCATGTGTACTTGAGAATAAAGTATATTCTTTTGCATTTGGATGGAAGGTCCTGAAGATATCAACGAGATCTATCTCATTTAATGTATCATTTAAGGCTTGTGTTTCCTTATTAATCTTCTGTTTTGATGATCTGTCCTTTGGTGAGAGTGGGGTGTTAAAGCCTCCTACTATTATTGTGTAACTGTCGATTTTTCCTTTTATGTCAGTTAGTGTTTGTCTTATGTATTGAGATGCTCCTATGTTGGGTGCATAGATAGTTAAAATTGTTATGTCTTCCTCTTGGATTGATCCCTTGATCATTTTGTAGTAACCTTCCTTATCTCTTGTAATCTTCTTTACTCTAAGGTCTATTTTGTCTGATATGAGGATTGCTACTCCAGCTTTCTTTTTCTTCCCATTGCATGGAATATATTTTTCCATTCTCTCACTTTCAGTCTATATATGTCTTGAGTTCTAAAGTGGGTTTCTTGTAGACAGCATATATATGGGTTGTGTTTTTGTATCCATCCAGCCATTCTGTGACTTTTTTGGAGCATTTAATCCATTGACATTTAAAGTAATTATTGATATATATGTTCCTATTTCCATTTTCTTTATTTGGGGTTGATTTTGTAGATCTTTTTTCTTCTCTTATATTTCTTGACTATATAAATCCATTTAACATTTGTTATAAAGCTGTTCTGGTGGTACTGAATTCTCTTAACTTTTGCTTGTCTGAAAACCTTTTGATTTCTCCATCAATTTTGAATGCGATCCTTGCCAGGTACGGTAATCTTGGTTGTAGATTTTTCCCTTTCAGTACTTTAAATATATCCTGCCATTTCCTTCTGGCCTGCAGAGTTTCTGCTGAAAGATCAGCTGTTAGAGTATGGGATTCCCCTTATATGTTATATGTTTCCTCTCCCTTGCTGCTTTTAATATTCTTTCTTTGTGTTTAGTCTTTGTTAGTTTGATTAGTATGTGTCTTGGCATGCTTCTCCTTGGGTTTATCCTGTATGGGACTCTTTGTGCCTCTTGGACTTGATTGACTGTTTCCTTTTCCATGTTGGGGAAATTTTCAACTATAATCTCTTCAAAAATTTTCTCATACCCTTTCTTTTTTCTTCTTCTTCTGGGACCCCTATAATTCAACTGTTGGTGCATTTGATATAGTCCCAGAGGTCTCTGAGACTGTCCTTAGCTCTTTTCATTCTTTTTACTTTATTCTGCTCTTCAGAAGTTATTTCTACCATTTTATCTTCCACCTCACTAATTCATTCTTCTCCTTCCGATATTCTACTATTGATTCCTTCTAGAGCAGTTTTAATTTCAGTAATTGTGTTTGTCTCTGCATATTTATTCTTTAATTCTTCTAGGTCTTTGTTAATTGATTCTTGCATTTTCTCCATTTTGCTTTCAAGGTTTTTGATCATCTTTACTATCATTATTCTGAATTCTTTTTCAGGTAGTTTGCTTATTTCCTCTTCATTTATTTGGACTTCTGTGTTTCTAGTTTGTTCCTTCATTTGTGTAGTATTTCTCTGCCTTTTCATCATTTTTTTTTAACTTATTGTGTTTGAGGTCTCCTATTCCCAGGCTTAAAGGTTGAATTATTTCTTCCTTATGGTTTCTGCCCTCTAAGGTTGGTCCAGTGGTTTGTGTAAGCTTAGTATAGGATGAGACTTGTGCTGAGATTTGTTTGTTTTTCCTCTGATGGGCAAGGCTGAGTGAGGTGGTAATCCTGTCTGCTAATGATTGGGTTTGTATTTTTGTTTTGTTTGTTGTTTAGATGAGGTGCCCTGCACAGGGTGCTATTGGTGGTTGGGTGATGCCATGTCTTGTATTACAGTGGTTTTCTTTGTGTGAGTTCTCACTGTTTGATACCCCCTAGGGTTAGTTCTCTGGTAGTCTAGGGTCTTGGGGTCAGTGCTCCCACTCCAAAGGCTCACGGCTTGATTTTTGGTCAAGAACAAAGATTCCACAAGTGGTTTGTTATGGGATTATGTGAGATTAAAACAAATATCCAAAAACGAGAAACCAAAGATGAACCCCAGACAAATGGTAGTTACAAAATCAGGCAAAAAATTAATTAAATTAATGGAATATACACATATACATACACACCCATGTGCAAAGTCAAAACATTCCAATGAAAATAAAGTACAATAGATTGACCTGGCAAACAAAGGAGATCAAAAATTATATTTACCACTTAATATAATCTAGCTCCCAGCCACTGCGCCATCTAGGGTATGTATTGTTGCTGCAAGGACTGTCTGATTCTCATTCCATTTCAGATGCCACGATCAGCTGTTTCCCTCTCAGCTGTCAGTGTTTCTCCTCTGATTCAGACAATTGCCCTGATGTGGGGATCAGATCCCTCCTTCAGTTCCCCCACCCACCAAAGGCAGGTCCAGTCCTACTAACATTCCTATTTTTCCCCCTAGTTCCTTTGTCCTACTGAGTTTTGCGAGGGTCTATATATTCTTTTCTGCTGGTCAGGTACTCCTGTCTGCTCTCAGCTGATGTTCTGCATGTACTTCTGTGTCTGAAGGTGTATTCCTGATGTATCCGTGGAGAGAGATGTACTCCACATCCACCTACTCCTCTGCCATCTTGAATCCTCCAGTTCTATATTTTAATTGATGAATCATGGGTACAAATATGATTACTCTGGTTTGACTAAAATACAGACATTAAAGTTGAGTGGAAGTCCATGGATTTATCTGAAGTATCTCTGCTTGTGTTGATTCAGTTTTAGCTTCACCAAATCATGTTAATAACATTTCTTCTTATACTTCTTATACACTGACTGACCTAGAAGCTTTATCCCTGCTATTTCCATGGTTTGGTCATATCTATCATTTTAGATACGACCTCTGAGAAGGAAACAAGAGTTTTCGACCTGCACATTTTATTCAATTTATAGTTTTTTCAAATGTTTATGCTTAGTATTATTCCTAGGTTGTCAAAAACTAGACATTAAAGAGTTTGTGAAGACTAAGTCTAGGGAAGAAAGGAAACAAAGCTAAAAACTCAGCAAACACTCTAGACGAGGTAACAGCAGTTTTTGCTCATTCTGAAATGTATTCTTTCCCTCTGATTTGAGATCTGCCATTTTAGGACTGTCCAAAGTCAATGCGATCATGGGAATAACCTAAAGTGAGATACGGCCCTTTCTGTCTATACTCAAATATTACTGGCTACTGAATAGCCAGAAAGCAATGATGAAGGAGATTTGAGATGGGCATAGAGTGATCACAATGGAGTATAAGCATCTAATCCAAGGAGAGGAACTTCTGAAAGCTTTTGGTGTTAAGCCTGGAATAATCTTCTTAATACAGTATTGATTACTCTGATACTCGATGTTAAACAGAAATAGAAAAGGGTGAGAATAAGGTGCTACCCTATGTAACTTTAGAAATGAATTGAGTCTATAAGAATTAAGGCAAAGGAACTGTACATAAGCATTGTATTCTAGGTGATGAAGTTTTTCTAACTGGAAGACAGGTTAACAATTCTGATATTGTTACACATATACACTGCAATTGAACAGCTCAAGTAAATAGATGGCAGATGATGGGAGTCAGATTTCTCACTGTTAGAGTAGACAACTACAAATAAGAAAGAGGAAGAATTATAGTGATTTATGTGGTGTAATGGATTAGTTTAAGACATCAGTATGATCTCAGACACAGATGGTTACATATAGAAATATTTAGAGAAATGTATATGCATACCCATATAAATGTATATGAGCTTTCCAGGTGGCGCCAGTGGTAAAGAACTCACCTGTCCATTCAGGTAGACTTGATCCTGATCCCTGGGTTGAGAACATCCCCTGGAGGAGGAAATGGAAACCCAGTGCAGTATTCTTGCCTGGAGAATCCCATGGACAGAGGAGCCTGCAGGCTGCAGTCCATAGAGCTGCACAGGGTTGGACATGACTGAAGCAACTTAGCACACACCCATGCATATGTGTATATATGCACATATGTATATATGTGTGTCCATACACACATACCTATAACTATACATACATACATTTCCTTCTGACAGCCAAGAAAAGGCCTAGAAGCAACGACAGCCCAGTACCAACGAGCACACCTAGTGCCCAAATCTATGTTTCTAGTACATTCTCTAATAAAAGGTTCCTTGGAGAAATAGCTGTTTCTAAGACTAAAGAAGGAAAGACACATGGAGCATTACATGGAGTTTCAGAATGTTAGAAAGTGCTAAAAACAAACTAACAAATATAAAAGTCTCCACAATAATGGGAATGCACCAAAGGAACACAGGATCTGATGGAAAGAACTCCCAAGGGCCCAACCTAGAATAATTGGATCAAGACAATAAGGTAGTATTGGACTTTTAACTCCAAGTATAAAATAAATATTGATTTGATTAACGATTGAATAAATAAATGGCAAAGAACAGGAAAATATTCCTGTGCAGAAATAATTTATGTAGCTCTTTCATACCCAAAAGATCAAACATAACTCCCCACTTTTTAAATGTGAACTGTACGTGGTGACTTTTTCCAAAGGACACAGTATGGAAAGGGAGGCAGGGAAGGTAACATTATAGTAGAGAATTCAAAAAACACTACTTCAAGTCAGGTGATCAAAGTCAACAATCAATGGTGACAAGTAATACTGAGAGTGTGAACCCTTGATATGATGTGGTAGGAGTGGCACTTCATCTCTGTGGATTTCTTCCCCAAAACCCATAACTGCAGTTTAATCCTAAGAAAAACATCAGACAACCTCCAATTGAGGGACACCCTGCAAAGTACTTGACCAGCTCTCCACGAAACTGTCAAGGTCAATTAAAAGCAGGATATGTCTGAGAAACTGTCACAACCAAGAGGAGCCTAAAAAAAAATTATACAGAGTGAAGTCAGAAAGAGAAAGATTAATACTGCATACTAACACATATATACAGAATCCAGAAAAATGGTACTGAAGAATTTATTTGCAGGGCAGCAGTGGAGAAACAAACATAGAGAATAGACTTATGGACATGGGGAGAGGGGAGAGAGGGTGAGATATATGGAGAGAGTAACATGGAAACTTACATTACCATGTGTAAAATGGATAGCCAACGAGAATTTGCTGTATGTCTCAGGAAACACAAACAGGGCTCTGTATCAACCTAGATGGGTGAGACGGGGAGGGAGATAGGAGGGAGGTTCAAAGGAGACAGAATATATGTATACTTATGGCTGATTCATGTTGAGGTTTGACAGGAAACAACAAAATTCTGTAAAGCAATTATCCTTCAATTAAAAAATAAATTAATTAAAAAAAAACACTTGTCAACTAAATGCAGTGTGATACCCTAGATGGGATCCTAGAACAGAAAAGACAAAGCAACAAAAACAGAAGGAAAAAAAAAAAAAAAAAAACAGGAAAAAACCTGCAGAAATCTGAATAAATTACATGCTTTAGTTAATATTTAGCATATAAATATTGACTCGTCAATTGTAACAGTTATGCTGTTATGTGTATAATAGCATTATATAAGATGTTAATAGGGGAAAGAGTATGAGTATACGAGAACTCACTGTACTCTCTTCATAATAATTCTGTAAGCCTAAAACTGTCCTAAAATGAAAATACTATTTTAAAAAATAATAAAATGTTCTCATTTGAATTCACTATATGTTTGCAAAAGTGAGATGGACCCTAGGAAGAAGCAGACATTAAAGTTGTATGTGGTGCCAAATTTATCACCCAAATGCTTGCTCCAGAACATGAGTCTAGGCTTGATATCTATATCTCAGCGCCTTCCTTAACAGAGTTTGTTAGAATTATCAGACTTTCCTCCCTCTTTGATATTACAGTCCCATACATGAGCACTCAACAAGTTAATCTGACAAGCAAATCTATGTTATCAGAAAAAGGTAGAAGAGCATCAGCCAGTTTACATAGCAGTACAATCCATTGTGGTCATTTGGATACAAGTCACTTAATAATTCTCACAGTGGGCTTGTGAAACAAGGAGAGGGTGAAGTTCAATAGCAGAAGCATATTATGCTCGTTGATACAAGGTCTTTATTTCTTGAACAATGTTTGTGCTTCTAAAGCAGGTCCGGAGAAGGCAATGGCACCCCACTCCAGTACTCTTGCCTGGAAAATCCCACGGACGGAGGAGCCTGGTAGGCTGTAGTCCATGGGGTCGCTAAGAGTCGGACATGACCGAGCGACTTCACTTTCTCTTTTCACTTTCATGCATTGGAGAAGGAAATGGCAACCCACTCCAGTGTTCTTGCCTGGAGAATCCCAGGGACGGGGAAGCCTGGTGGGCTGCTGTCTATGGAGTCACACAGAGTCAGACACAACTGAAGTGACTTAGCATAGCAAAGTAGGTCTATCTCTAGAAGTCAGTCATCAAATTTCCCAAGCTGTCCCATAACACAAGAGAACTAACCAGTGAGAACTTGCAGAAATAACCATGAAAAAATAGATCATTAGTTTTCAGAAATAATGTCATAGACCTTTCCTCACAAGTTGGAATCTAAGATTGCTGGGAGAAATATCAATAACCTCAGGTATGCAGATGACACCACCCTTATGGCAGAAAGTGAAGAGGAACTCAAAAGCCTCTTGATGAAAGTGAAAGAGGAGAGTGAAAAGGTTGGCTTAAAGCTCAACATTCAGAAAACGAAGATCATGGCATCCGGTCCCATCACTACATGGGAAATAGATGGGGAAACAGTGGAAACAGTGTCAGACTTTATTTTTCTGGGCTCCAAAGTCACTGCAGATGGTGACTGCAGCCATGAAATTAAAAGACGCTTACTCCTTGGAAGGAAAGTTATGACCAACCTAGACAGCATATTCAAAAGCAGAGACAATACTTTGCCAACAAAGTTTCGCCTAGTCAAGGCTATGGTCTTTCCTGTGGTCATGTATGGATGTGAGAGTTGGACTGTGAAGAAGACTGAGTGCCAAAGAATTGATGCTTTTGAACTGTGGTGTTGGAGAAGACTCTTGAGAGTCCCTTGGACTGCAAGGAGATCCAACCAGTCCATTCTGAAGGAGATCATCCCTGGGATTTCTTTGGAAGGAATGATGCTAAAGCTGAAATTCCAGTATTTTGGCCACCTCATGCAAAGAGTAAACTCATTGGAGGAGACTCTGATGCTGGGAGGGATTGGGGGCAGGAGAAGGGGACGACAGAGGATGAGATGGCTGGATGATATCACTGACTCGATGGATGTGAGTCTGAGTGACCTCTGTGAGTTGGTGATGGAAGGGAGGCCTGGCATGCTGCAATTCATGGGGTCACAAAGAGTCGGACACGACTGAGCGACTGATCTGATCTGATTGTGCTAGCCTTAGTCTATTTGGGAGATCACTGCTGGGTATATGCTTCCTGTTACGTTCCTCCATGAAATCATGCCATTTTCTATTTTCTCTATAAGGCCTATGACCAAAAAACACTCTACGGATGAGTATCTTATTAATATACTAGGAAGAAAATGGCATTCAAAGGATTCTGGGAGATACTAGGGCCAAATTACATTGGCTTATGAAGCAAGCATACCTCATCCATTTCATCTGCAGCTAGTTATTCCAGTAGCTGCCTTTAAAAAAAAAAAAATCATTTAAATCAAACCACACTTCCCCTTACAGACGGACGAAATCACTTGCAGCTAATCCATCTCCTACTTTATTGCCCATAGAAATGAAGAACAGGTTGCACGAGCACAGTGTACAACAGGAGGCTGGGAGACAGCAGCCATCCATTTCCTCATCGTATACAAGTTTGATCGTGTTTGCCTAATTATCCCATTAACCTGTACCTAAAGATCCAATTACTCCAGCTGTGGGTGATTGAATAAAGGGCAATTGCAACAGATACCAGGCAGGGGACATGTGCATTCCTCATCTGTAAAGTTTGTAATTGCTGGTTCAGTCTTTCACCGAGAAATTCCTACGGCAGCACAGAGAACTGAGGTATTTCCAAAGTGTCATTTCTAAACTGGTAAATGCTCATTTACATTTTGAATTGTTTATTATGAATTTAAGTACTCTTCCTTCTCTTAAGTTCACATTTGTGTTTCACATAAGTTCACATTCCCATAATTTTTCCTGATAGAGTTTGAACAAATCAAGCCTACTGAATCAGATTCTTTCTTTCTGGAAATTTTGCCTCCAATTCAGGTAGCTGTCATCAGAAACAGAAGTTCCTAATTCAAGTTAGGGATGCATGAAGCAACACTTTCTTTGAACGTGATTGAGTACATAGAAGTGACTAATTGAAGTATGATTTTCCTATAAAAATAATCCTGTATTAAATAATTACCATCTCTGGTGGCTCAGACAGTAAAGAATCTGCCCACAATGTGGGAGTCTCAGGTTCGATCCTTGGGTCAGGAAGATCCCTTGGAGAAGGAAATGGCAACCCACTCCATATTCTTACCTGGGAAATCCTATGGACAGAGGATTCTGGCAGGCTACAGTCTATGGGGCCACAAAGAGTTGGACATGACTGAGCAACTAACACTTTCTTTCATAAATATATATTTATATCTGATCTCAAATGTATTCTCACTGTTGCTCACAAAAAAATACTATCATTTTTAGTCAAGTCCTCAAAAGAAATTCACATTTTGTCTCCTCATCTTAAATATTCAATCCCACCATCTCTACTATCAATCTGAGATGATGAGCTCACCCTACCTCACAACAAAACAGATGTCATCATCAAAAGAACCATCAAAAGTCTGCTATGTAGATTCCCTTCAACCACACCCAATTTCTCTCTTACTACTTTCCATTAAAGGCTTACCTGGATCCCAATGTCTCCCCTCATCCCAGAAACCTATTTACCTCATTGACTTACTTCTCATTTTTCAATATGGTTGGCCACAACCTCTCTCTCTCTATTTCCTTCTTGTCATCAACAGTTATACATGCTCAAGGCATTGCTGTCTTGAAAAAAAAAAAAAACACAGCTCTTCAGCTGCTATTCTCCCCCAGCAACCTCACTATCACCGTCTCCCTTTTTACAACCAGACTTCTTAAAAATATATCCTCAGTGCTTTCCGTGTGGGCACATCCACTTTAACGGACTCTGTGCTCATGCTGCTCTGAAATAGATGTTGTCAAGGCCACCAGTGATCTCCATGATGATGAATCAATAGACAATCGTTACTACTGACTTCATATCTGGCAAGCACCATCTTTTTATCCTCTATTCTTAGTTTACATAACTCTTCATTTCTGTCCCTCTTTCTCTTCTCTCTTCATATCATTTACCCATTCTTCACAGAGAACTATATGGCACATACCTTCACTTTCTTAAAGTTTTTACTCAAATTTCATCTATTCAGTAAAGCTTTCTTTCTGCATCCTATTTAAAATTGCTAGTTTCCAACAGAAAATAACAAGCATTGACGAGGATGTGGAGAAATTGGAACCCCTCTGCAATCTCTGTGGAAAGCAAAACGGTGCATTCACTATGGAAAACAGAATGTTCCTCAAAAAAATAAAAACAGAATTACTATATGATCCCAAGATTCCACCTCTTGGGTCTATGCCCTAAAGAACTGAAAGCAGGGACTTGAACAGATATTTGCACACCTAGTTCATAGCAGCATCATTCACTACAGACAACAGGTGTTATTTTAAAACATATCAATAATCTTTTATAGTTCTCTGTGTAGAATTTTTTGACAATCTTTTGACAGATTTACTCCTTGTATTTGATATATCTTTACATTACTGTAAAAATATTACATAATTTTATTCCTTGATTTTGTTTTTAAAATATAGAAATACATTGATTTTATCTTTGCTAAGTTTTCTTTTTTTAAATTAACTTTTATTGTATTTGCTTTACAATATTTACTTTGTCCAACTCTGTGCGACCCCATAGACAGCAGCCCACCAGGCTCCCCCGTCCCTGGGATTCTCCAGGCAAGAACACTGGAGTGGGTTGCCAATTCTTTCTCCAGTTCTTCTTTACAGCTGTGTATAATATCCCATTGTACGTGTGAACCTTGTCTTCTTTATCAGTTCCTCTGCGATGGACATTTAGATCGTCTCCATGTCCTGGCTATTCTAAATAGTACTGCTGTGAACATTGCAGTTCATATATCTTCTAAATTATAGTTTTCTGCTGGTATATGCCCAGGATTCGGATTACTGAGTCATACTGTAGCTCTTCTGCAGGAGGAAATGGCAATTCACTCCAGTATTCTTGCCTGGAGAAGCCCATGGACAGAGGAACCTGGCAGGCTGCCGTCCATATGGTTACAAAGAGTTGGACACAACTGAAGCAACTTGGCAGCAGCGGAGCATGGTAGTTCTATTTTATTCTGGGGGGGAACCTCCATCCTATTCCCTATAGTGGCTGTACCAATTCACATTTCCACCAACAGTGTAAGAGGGTTCACTTTTCTCCCCACTCTCTCCAGCATTTATTGTTTTTAGATATTTTGATGATGGCATTCTGACCAGTGTGAGGTGATAGCTCCATGCATTGGAGAAGGAAATGGCAACCCACTCCAGTGTTCTTGCCTGGAGAATCCCAGGGACGAGGGAGCCTGGTGGGCTGCCGACTATGGGGTCACACAGAGTCGGACACGACTGAAGTGACTTAGCAGCAGTAATTAGTGATATTGAGTATCTTTTCATGTGTTTATTGGCCGTCTGTATGTCTTCTTTGGAGAAATGTCTATTTAGATCTTCCTCTCATTCTTTGACTGGTTGTTTGGTTTTTTGATATTGAGCTACATGAGCTGCTTATATATTTTGGAGATTAATCTTTTGCTGGTTACTTCATTTACATATATTCTCCTATTCTGAGGGGTGTCTTTTTGTCTTGTTTATGATTTCTTTGCTGTGCAAAAAACATTTAAGTTTAATTAGGCTCCATTTATTTTTGTTTTAATTTTCATTACTCTAGGAGGTGGGTCAAAAAATATATTGCTATAACTTATGTCAAAGAGCATTCTATGTTTTCCTCTAAGAGTTTTATAGTGTTTGCCCTTCCATTCAGGTCTTTGATCCATCTTGAGTTTATTTTTGTATATGGTATTAGGGAATGTACTAATATCATTTGTAAATGTTTGTATTTAATATTTTGATGTGAATTTAGGAAACTTTGTATTTTGTCTTGTCACTTAAATGTTTTTAAAGTACTTAAAAACTTGTAAATAATACTTTAATTTTATATTTACTTTAAATTTTATCAGATCAGATCAAATCAGTCGCTCAGTCATGTCCGATTCTTTGCGACTCCATGAATCGCAGCACGCCAGGCCTCCCTGTCCATCACCAACTCCTGGAGGCCACTCAGACTCACATCCATCAAGTCAGTGATGCCATCCAGCCATCTTATCCTCTGTCGTCCCCTTCTCCTCCTGCCCTCAATCCCTCCCAGCATCAGAGTCTTCTCCAATGAGTCAACTCTTCACGTGAGGTGGCCAAAATACTGGAGTTTCAGCTTTAGCATCATTGCTTCCAAAGAAATCCCAGGGCTGATCTCCTTCAGAATGGACTGGGTGGATCTCCTTGCAGTCCAAGGGACTCTCAAGAGTCTTCTCCAACACCACAGTTCAAAAGCATCAATTCTTCGGCACTCAGCCTTCTTCACAGTCCAGCTCTCACATCCATACATGACCACAGGAAAGACCATAGCCTTGACTAGGCGAACCTTTGTTGGCCAAGTGATGTCTCTGCTTTTGAATATGCTATCTAGGTTGGTCATAACTTTCCTTCCAAGGAGTAAGTGTCTTTTAATTTCATGGCTGCAGTCACCATCTGCAGTGATTTTGGAGCCCAGAAAAATAAATTCTGACACTGTTTCCACTGTTTCTCCATCTATTTCCCATGTAGTGATGGGACCAGATGCCATGATCTTCGTTTTCTGAATGTTGAGCTTTAAGCCAACCTTTTCACTCTCCACTTTCACTTTCATCAAGAGGCTTTTGAGTTCCTTTTCACTTTCTGCCCTAAGGGTGGTGTCATCTGCATATCTGAGGTTATTGATATTTCTCCCAGCAATCTTGATTCCAACTTGTGTTTCTTCCAGTCCAGCGTTTCTTATAATGTACTCTGCATAGAGGTTAAATAAACAGGGTGACAATATACAGCCTTGACGTACTCCTTTTCCTATTTGGAACCAGTCTGTTGTTCCATGTCCAGTTCTAACTGTTGCTTCCTGACCTGCATACAAATTTCTCAAGAGGCAGGTCAGGTGGTCTGGTAGTCCCATCTCTCTCAGAATTTCCCACAGTTGATTGTGATCCACACAGTCAAAGGCTTTGGCATAGTCAATAAAGCAGAAATAGATGTTTTTCTGGAACTCTCTTGCTTTTTCCATGATCCAGCGGATGTTGGAAATTTGATCTCTGGCTCCTCTGCCTTTTCTAAAACCAGCTTGAACATCAGGAAGTTCACGGTTCACATATTGCTGAAGCCTGGCTTGGAGAATTTTGAGCATTACTTTACTAGCGTGTGAGATGAGTGCAACTGTGCAGTAGTTTGAGCATTCTTTGGCATTGCCTTTCTTTGGGATTGGGATGAAAACTGACCTTTTCCAATCTTGTGGCCACTGCTGAGTTTTCCAAATTTTCTGGCATATTGAGTGCAGCACTTTCACAGCATCATCTTCCAGGATTTGGAATAGCTCAACTGGAATTCCATCACCTCCACTAACTTTGTTCGTAGTGATGCTTTCTAAGGCCCACTTGACTTCTGTGAAAGTGCTGCACTCAATATGCCAGCAAATTTGGAAAACTCAGCAGTGGCCACAAGATTGGAAAAGGTCAGTTTTCATCCCAATCCCAAAGAAAGGCAGTGCCAAAGAATGCTCAAACTACCGAACAGTTGCACTCATCTCACACGCTAATAAAGTAATGCTCAAAATTCTCCAAGCCAGGCTTCAGCAATATGTGAACCGTGAACTTCCTGATGTTCAAGCTGGTTTTAGAAAAGGCAGAGGAACCAGAGATCAAATTGCCAACATCCGCTGGATCATGGAAAAAGCAAGAGAGTTCCAGAAAAACATCTATTTCTGCTTTATTGACTATGCCAAAGCCTTTGACTGTGTAGATCACAATAAACTATGGAAAATTCTGAAAGAGATGGGAATACCAGACCACCTGGTCTGCCTCTTGAGAAATCTGTATGCAGGTCAGGAAGCAACAGTTAGAACTGGTCATGGAACAACAGACTGGTTCCAAATAGGAAAAGGAGTACGTCAAGGCTGTATATTGTCACCATGTTTATTTAACTTATATGCAGAGTACATCATGAGAAATGCTGGACTGGAAGAAACACAAGTTGGAATCAAGATTGCTGGGAGAAATATCAATAACCTCAGATATGCAGATGACACCACTCTTATGGCAGAAAGTGAAGAGGGGCTAAAAAGCCTCTTGATGAAAGTGAAAGTGGAGAGTGAAAAAGCTGGCTTAAAGCTCAACATTCAGAAAACGAAGATCATGGCATCTGGTCCCATCACTACATGGGAAATAGATGGAGAAACAGTGGAAACAGTGTCAGAATTTATTTTTCTGGGCTCCAAAATCACTGCAGATGGTGACTGCAGTCATGAAATTAAAAGACGCTTACTCCTTGGAAGGAAAGTTATGACCAACCTAGATAGCATATTCAAAAGCAGAGACATTACTTTACCAACAAAGGTTTGCCTAGTCAAGGCTATGGTCTTTCCTGTGGTCATGTATGGATGTGAGAGCTGGACTGTGAAGAAGGCTGAGCGCTGAAGAATTGATGCTTTTGAACTGTGGTGTTGGAGAAGACTCTTGAGAGTCCCTTGGACTGCAAGAAGATCCAACCAGTCCATTCTGAAGGAGATCAATCCTGGAATTTCTTTGGAAGGAATGATGCTAAAGCTGAAACTCCAGTATTTTGGCCACCTCATGTGAAGAGTTGACTCATTGAAGAAGACTCTGATGCTGGGAGGGATTGAGGGCAGGAGGAGAAGGGGATGACAGAGGATGAGATGGCTGGATGGCATCACTGACTTGATGGGTGTGAGTCTGAGTGACCTCCGGGAGCTGGTGATGGACAGGGAGGCCTGGCGTGCTGCGATTCATGGGGTCGCAAAGAGTCGACACGACTGAGCGACTGATCTCTGGTCTCTCTGACTTCACATTCCAGGATGTCTGGCTCTAGGTCAGTGATCACACCATCATGATTATCTGGTAATGAAAAATATAACAATTTTGGACTTAAAATGCATTTAGCTTATTTGGATATATACTCTGGATATAAGACATGATACAACAAACCTGATTATAACAAGCGGGGAGGGGGCAGGGGGAATGTCAACTCAAAGGCTTGTAACTTCCTGCTTCTCTAGTGAGATCTTGCTCTATGTTATGGGACCTTGCTCAGATAGTGCACAGAACAGTCCCAAACAATGGGGAATTTAATACTCTCCCAAACAATCACCAACCAAAGAGCGAGTCAAAATTGATGAATAAATTCCCCCAGCTTCCCCGTCTCACCCTGAAACAATTCTTAGATGTGGACCAGACTAACGAAGGGCACTAATGAAAATGCATTCAGGTTAATCAGCTATTATAAGAAAGGAGAAATAGTTTCCAAAATGCTTCAGAGGAAAATAAACTAATCAACCTTCAAACATGCTTCCAGCATAGAAAATTAATTTCCTGTAATTGAACTACATATTAAAGAGAAACAACTTCATCATGATCATGTACAAAGGCAAAAGCTGGCTTCTTAAAGATATTCCTCCAAGGTGGACTGAGGCCCACTTGTCCACTGTGCTAGGCTAATCAAAAACACACATTTTTTTGGCTTTTCTCCCCTTCTTGTCTCAATTTCCCTGCTCTCTCCCTTGTATTTTTTAGGATAACCTTCTAAATTGGTTACCTGCACCAAAGGTCTTTCCTCGGGGCCTGTTTCCATGGGGGAAACATCACTGTACAATCAAGAAAAAAACTCAGATATGTGCAGTAACAATAAATCCAGCCAGCTTCGGGGGCTTCTTTTCACTAATTTTTAGTCATACTAAAGCTTTATCTTGATACATTTATTTGTAATTCTGATGCTGCATTTTTCAGAAAGAGAAAATATATTTTATTTAGCAAATTTGATAATTAGATATACAACTTTTAAAACATTTAGAAAATGAAAAGATGCTCAGCATCACTAATTATTAGAAAAATGAAAATTAAAACTATAAGGAGGTATCACCTCACACTGGTCAGAATGGCCATCCGTCATCAAAAAATATGCCAAGGTCACAAAAACCAAGAGACTACTCCAGAGTAAAATGTACAAGACTTAGTAACTAGATGCAATTCATAATGGAATTCCGTCCACAATTTTTTTCTCTGTAAAATTATTTAATGAGACAATGGCTGAAATTTTAATAATCTACAAATTAGATATTAATATTTTATAAATTTTACTGTTATGATTTCCACAATTTACTGAAATTATATAAAAGAATTATTTCTTTTAACTAATATACATTAAGATATTTGGTGGTAAAAGGCATCATGTTTCAATCTACTCTCAAATGATTCAGACAAAAAAATGGAATACCTGCTTTATGGAGATGTAGGGGAAGAAAAGAAGACATAGACGATGACAAAGCAAATTTGATAAAATGTCAATAACTAGGGTGTCTGAGTGAGGAATATTTATGCGTGTTTTCCACTATATTTGTAGCTTTCTATAAGTTTAAAATGATATCAAAATAAAAGGTTACAAAAACAAAATTATACAATTGATGTGCAGACTATATTCTATGTCAAGAATCCCCAGAGAGGCCTGGAAAAACTAGCCTGATACAAAGTCTCAGAGAATGAGCACTATTCATTCAAATGCCTCATCAGTTTGGTCACTCAGTCGTGTCTGGGTCTTTGAGATCCCATGGACTGTAGCATGCCAGGCCTTCCTGCCCATCACCAATTCCAGCAGCTTGCTCAAACTCATGTCCATCAAGGTGGTGATGCCTTCCAACCATCTCATCCTCTGTTGTCCCCTTCTCCTCCTGCCTTCAATCTTGCCCAGCATTGGGGTCTTTTCAAATGAGTCAGTTCTTCACATCAGGTGGCCCAAGTATTGGAGTTTCCGCATCAGCATCAGTCCTTCCAATGAATATTCAGGACTGATTTCCTTTAGGATGGACTGATTGGATCTCCTTGCAGCCCAAGGGACTCTCAAGGATCTTCTCCAATACCACAGTTCAAAAGAATCAATTCTTTGGCACTCAGCTTTCTTTATGGTCCAACCCTCACACCCATACATGACCACTGGAAAAACCATAGCCTTGACTAAATGGACCTTTTGTCGGCAAAGTAATGTCCCTACTGTCTAGGTTGATCATAGCTTATCCTCCAAGGAGCAAGCGTCTTTTAATTTCATGGCTGCAGTTATCATCTGCAATGATTTTGGAGCCCAAGAAGATGAAGTCTGTCACTGTTTCCACCTTTTCCCCATCTATTTTCCATGAAGTGATGGGACTGGATGCCATGATCATAGTTTTCTGAATGTTGAGCTTTAAGCCAACTTTTTCACTCTCCTCTTTCACTTTCATCAAGAAGCTCTTTAGTTCTTCTTAATTTTCTGCCATAAGGGTGCTGTCATCTGCGTACTGAGGTTATTGGTATTTCTCCCAAATACCTCATGGGACAGGGTTTTTGTAAAGACAAATGGGGAAAATATTCCTAGAGTTGTACAACATGACAGTGTCCTTTCTATCATCCTCAGCAAATACATGGAAGAGATAGCACTTAAATTCATGTCCCATGATCCATCATAAATTTAATATCTTTTCACATCAAACCATACTCCTTGCTTGAAAGTGAGCTTCAAGATTTTCAACTGCCTAGTCCTATAGTATTAGAATATATCTGAATAAATCTTCATATGAAAATAAAATACCAGCTTCTTGAATCATTTTTAAATGGGAGAATTGGAGAACAATGATTTATAATATCAGCCCATGAAGTATTTTTATTCACATTATGTAAGCAATTCTCCTACTCCTAATAAGTTTATGGCTGTCAGATAAATTCTGGGGACACTAAGAAGATAGCCCTCTAAAAATTTATGCAGAAACCAAGACACAGCCATAATAAGAGCACATTCAAGTTAATTAACTATTATTAGAAAGGCAAATATTTTCAGAAATGCTTCAGAGGAAAATAAACGATTCAACCTGCAAGCATGCTTTTGGCAAAAAAAATTTAATTTCCTGTATTAAAGAAAAGCAGCTTCTTTTGGCTAAGATGGTAAGCTTGGGTTTTTTTTTTTTAATTAAACATATTCCTTGTCTCTAAAAACATTAATGGTATTTCCTACAAACCATTATGACTAAAAATTTCACAGTGGTTAAATGATCACCGCAGAGCTTGGGTAGATTCGTACTGCTTTTGAGGGTGAGACAGGAAAGGGATCAGAACACTCTCATCATTTTGATGTCTCATCATTTATTCTTTCGTGTTCATAGGATTTCTGATCATCAGCATGCCAGTTTCTTCACTTACCATTATTTTGAGAAAATAATTTTTAAAAGGCAGCTCTAAATGCTCCAGACTTTGGGAAGGGATTCACAAGTTAGACATTATAGGCAATGCATTTACAGACACTCATTAAATGTTCTTCCTCAAAAAGAAGGTGGTTTAAAACCAAATTCTCAGCTGTGCTCAATGGTTCTCACTTGGAGTACTGAGACCATTTTCTGTTGAAATTACTTATTTTGGATCACTTTGCTCTTCTATTCTCTTTCTCTGCCTATTATCTAACTCTATTCCTGTAACTATTAAATTTTTCCTGTTGCTTTTTTCTCTCTCTACATATCACTTATCTCTATTCCTGTAACTGTTAAATTAGGTTTTCACCCTTGAACAAAATCCCAAGTACAACTATTTTATCCTATGAATTTTTTCACATTTTTCATTATAAAAAGATTGACTTAATGCATCTTACTGGACCATTTTAGTAATAGTGATATATGAATCATTAAACTATTAGCATTAATAGCATTATTAGAGTTGTTATCACTGGAAAGGGGCTTCCTTGGTGGCTCAGATGGTAAAGAATTTGCCTGCAATGAAGGAGACATGAGTTCCATCCCTGGGTTGAGAAGATCGCCTGAAGAAGGGAATGACAACCCACTCCAGTACTCTTGTCTGGAGAATTCCATGTACAGAGAAGCCTGGTGAGTTACAGTCCATAGGGCTGCAAAGAGCTGGACACAACTGAGCGACTAACACTTTCAATTCATACATATCATTATAAAATAGAAGCATGGTATTAAAATGCACCTGCTCTTTTAAAACCACCATTGTCTACTTAAAACCGTATTTTCTATCTCAATGCAACTGTTAAAGTGCATTCTTTCTGAAAACTGGCAACACTCACATGTCAGCTTAAAATTGGACTCTAGAAAGGCCCCTGGGGTTATTTCCAGGTTTGCTATCATATGTGAGTCATATTCAAGGCATTTTCAAGGCTTGGGCCTAGAAAGGGAGAGAGGATTCCTTCTGTGGCAGTGGTCCCCAGATAAGGGGAAGGGATGATTTGGCTCCCCAGGAAGCATCTGGCCATTTCTGAAAACATGTTTGGTCATCATAACTTGGAGGAGTTGTGCTGGCATCTGGAGAATAGAGGCTGGGGATGCTAAGAGCCTCTCCCAACAGAAAGAATCAGCACCGCCGTAATTGAGAAACTCTGCTCTTAGGCAACTTAGGTTGGAGGGATCCATAGAATTCTCTGGTAATACAGAGATAAAATTCCACAGGTCCAGGGAATATATACTGAAAACAAAATATGATTTAGATGCTATAATTCTATTCACTGAGTGCCACCCAGTTGTTGAAAAAACCCCTGCAAAAGTTGGCAGACATAAAGTTGCTGGCACAGGTCATATGCACATGCTGATGTAACAGCATTCCACGCCTGTCTAAGCAAAGCCCAGGTATCCGTAGAGGATTACAGAATATATCAGAGTTCTGTAACAGGTATCTGGGGACCTACCCTGCTCCTTGAGATTAGTCTGGAAGGAACTCACTGACTTGTTGAGGAAAATCTCAGGATCCCAACATTAGTAATATGTTGTTGGGGGGAAGGAAAAATCAGTAATGGGAGCTTCGTAGTTACATGGAAAATACAGGAGGAGCATTTCTTTCACAAATATAGACATCTAGCCTGTACTTCACTATTTGTACCTAAAGCCATGAAAGAATAGCTCCCTTTTTTTCAGATGCTGACTGGTGAACTACTGAGTATTATTCCATGAAGCACTCCAGGTATTTAGTTGGCCCGGGCCCAGCTATTTAACAGACTGTAGCATTCAGTGCGGCAGTGTGACAAGCAAGCCTGGGCATGTTTTTGTTTGTATTCATGTTATTTGAAAAAGATTCAACTACTGTCACATTTATTAATTAACTTGAAACTCATTAGTCCCAGTGTTATTATTAGAAATGTTCCCTTTCCAAGGCATTCAAACAATGTGCTGTCTTATTGTAACTACTCATTTCCAAGTCATCACAGCAGATGACATGGGGATAAAGGACCACCTGATCTCTTTTCAAAATCTTTCTTACAAATTTCTATCTCCCAGAATTCCTATGTGCTTCTTCAGTAACCACTGGGGCTTCACAGAGTAGTGTTCTTCCCCTTCTTAAGATGAAGTGAAGTGAAAGTCACTGAATTGCATCTGACTCTTTGTGACCCCATGGACTATACAGTCCATGGAATTCTGGCCTGGAGAAGCCTCTCTCCAGCCTCTCTCTTCCCCAGGGGATCTTCCCGACCCAGGGAACAAACCCAGGTCTCCCACATTGCAGATGGATTCTTTACTGCATTGGGCATTTAAAAATTTAAAAGGTCAATCTCATGTTAAACATTCTTACCACAATTAAAAACAATGCTCCGTCCCTTAGATCAGGCCTCCTTCAGGCTGAGATATTGAGGACACAGTCAGGGGAAGGTTCAGTTTCTTTTCTCTCACCTAACCGTAACCCTACTTCTAAACCTAACTCCGTCTCGGTCTATCAGTCTTGTTTCTATCTCTCCAGGTGACTGAGTTGTAAGAAACACATGAGTGGAGAATTGTGCCCAGTCGGAAAAGAGGCAGTGGATCCCCTAGATATCCACAAAAATGGTTCAAAAGACAGACTCATCTTTTGGACCTTGCTGTATCCAATTGGTATTACCACAGTGGTACCAGGCAGATAAGACTCTGCCATTCCCTATTACTTCCCTCATCATCCCCTCCAAAGCCAGAGAGGTCAAAAGCCACAGGAAGTGGTAAAGAAATGACCCTCACCTTTCCCTGGATTCTTGGTCAGGCCCAAGTTGGGGGTGGGGGGAGAAAGAAGACTTATCTGGATAGGCATGTGAAGTCTTGATTAATATTCTGGACTGGAGTTGCGTGATTATTAGATCAGACTAAGGTTTTAATCCCCAAACAAAAGACTGTTTGTTTATCATCTAAGGGGCAAGACCTGCCTATGGGTTCATCCAGGGTCAGAAAAAGAACTAATCCACAGAGGGTGACTGAAGGAACTGAAGATGAATTTTGAAGGGAAATTTACATTGTTTCTTGCTTGCATTCTCTAGCGTCCAGATTATTCAATGAATCAGTTACTCTTTTGTTTCATTTTTGGTGGGGTGCCTGCCAACCCAGAATGAAAGCACGTTCCCTTCTTCATTTGCACACAACCATCAATACTGCCCTGAACAGTTTTTCACAGGAAAACTCCTTTAAAAACCCACAATTACCTGTCTTTATTTCTTCTTCATAATATGAGCATATTTAAATTTGAGAATTCTAGTGGATGGGCAACATGTGAGTGCAGAATTATAAACTTAATGGTTTGTCTGTATGTTTGTTCTGATTTAACCATACTTATTATAGAAACTGTGGGCTTCCCAGGTGGCTCAGTGGTAAATTGTCCTCCTGCCAATCCAGGAAGCACAGGAGATGTGGTTTTGATCCCTGGGTCAGGAAAATCCCCTGGAGAAGGAAATGGCACCCCACTCCAGTATTCTTGCCTGGAGAATCCCATTGCCAGAGGAGTCTATTGGACTACAGTCCATGGGGTCCACAAAAAAGTCAGACATTACTCAACGGCTAAACAACAATATCAGGCTAACCATATACCTACTAGGCTAAGAAATCACCTACTCAAACTTGATCATGTTACAATGAGGAAACCGGAGCTCAGTTAAAGAAAGATGCTTTACCAGAGCATCCGCAGAAGGTGCTTACCGCTGCTTATGACCCAAGCCTCATATTTCTTGTCCTAAAAAACTTGTTTCTGCCTTTCTTTAGTCCTTTATTTGCATACATTTGTTTTTACTTTGCTTCTTACCAGGAGTGTTCGGTCTAGACCATGCTGAAAAACACTACATACAATAGAGCTATAGAGTGTTTAAATTCACATGCCCTGGTATAGGAAGAGACAGACAGACAGACATAGAGATAAATAGATAGATAGATACAGATTAGTGTGCTTGCTTTCCTTTTGAAAACTGATCTGTTTCAATACATAATGTAGAAGTGTTTGCCAAGAGAAAACTCTCCATGCAAAACTCACAGAGCACTTGCGCTCAATATACCATCATTAGACTAGCACAGAATGCATGAGGCTACCCTTTTAGACACAGTACATGATGTGCACATATGATCATTTCTGCAGTAGGTATACTATAAATCTTGCCAAATTAGGCTTACTTAGTGCCAAGTTGATAGGTATTGCCAGTTTCTCTCTCATCCTGGAAAACGATAGGATTTTTTTCCCCCATGAAAGAAAGCACTCATAAGCAGAATTGTGAGTGCCTGCATCCTGTTCTTGGCCTGCCTCTTGCCTTGAGAACCCCTCTGGTTGGCCTGCAATACCTGTGGGAACTTCAAGGACCATGGGCTCTATGGACATTATAATATCTGTTCTATCAGCTGTTTTCAGAAAAATTAAATATACAACTGCTTAGAGGAGAAATAATTTCTTTCAAATAATTGAACATCTGGGGATTGTAGTAGGGCATTTTGTGCCTTTAATATCTGCAAACAGAATGTCTTCTCCCAGTTCATTATTGAAATAATATGCACAGCAATTTATAAAGTGATAACAGAGCAGCTATTATGCGTGGAGACAGAATCCTTGACTGGATAAACAAGCAGACTGAGTTAAATGCAGCGTCAGTCTTCCTGCTCTTTAATACTGTATGCCACTGATCTCTTGGACATCTTTAAATTTTCATGTATTTGGACTGGGGCCATTTGGTTCAGGTAGCCTTGTTAAAAAGGGATTTGCAGGTCTTTGCAGTGTTACAGCCCTGCCAAGTTAGAATAACTCAAGACAAGGTCAACATCTAGGACTCTCTTGTATTAAATCAGCAAGTAAGCTTATATGCATTGCAGATTCCTTGCCCATGAGATCTCTTGTCTAAAGCAATCTGCTGAAAGGTGATAGGGTTGAAGCATGGGCAAGACAACATGCATATGGCAGAGAGTCTGTAATATTCTAAGTGGCATCAACAATGTCCCCTTGGGTCGAGATAGGAGCAGTATTGGTAAATCAATAGTTTAAACCATCTGAGACAAGACTATTCATCAAAACTCTTTCTTATTAAACAGAATTCTGCTAAACAAAATCCTTTGCCGACTTAGTTGGCAGGAGCCATCTTGCATCATATGGCATATCCTACCCACACTAAAACAGTAATCAACAGCTACAGTCTTCTTGTATTCCTGCTCCGACAGAAGGTTTGCTAAACAGACCGAGTGTTTCCCTTATGCTTAGGCACATGGCTATTAAGTAAATTTTGACAAATTGAATTATAATTATGGAAGATTTAGAGAGTAGTGACATTACTCAAATATTAAGTCATAACTGAAATCATTAAATTGGTGAATCAAAAAATTTTGCTGAAATCTACATCTGTAGATTTAAAAGAAATCTGTAACTTTAAAAGAAAACTCTACATAATGATCAGTCAAATATATGGAGAGATAAGCTTTTATACAGTCAATCATGAAACCTGCCTGATTATACACAAAAATGAAAAACAAAGAGAAATAACAATCTACAGGTTTTCTTTTGGTTCTAGAATATTCTACAAGCCTTCTATAAAAAGTGAAAAATAAAAATCATTAGTTTAATATATTAGAAACCTTCCTTGAACTTTCAAGTCCTCTAAAGAATGAAAGAGAACTTAAGAGAGATAACAAACATTGTTAAGTCAAGAGGAAGAGTCAGCAGCAATTGTCTCAGTGGAATGATTTCCTCATGTCTCATGGTATCTTCCATCTTCTACACCCATGGCTGGGAGCTACAGTCACTGGCAAGAGATGGGATTTTTGAACCTTCTCCAAGGTGTCATTGTACAGAGAGCAGAACAAGCATACTTATCCATATAACTCTACTCATGGGCAAATTACTCTCCATGCTTCCCACCTCATCCTGACAACATCCACCCAAAGAATATTTCTCAACAAATACAAAGGACACAAGATTTCTAGGATACTGGGCAACAAAAGGTGTAGATGTTTTTTGAAGGAACACTTTAACAACTCTGCTCTGGCTATTTGGATAAGGATGTTGGTTTGCTAATGATGCATTTGTTTCAAGGATCAGAAGAGAATGATGTTTATAAATATCTGCTTAAATGAAAGAGAAGATTAATGTAAATTCTTCAACAATAGAGATATGAAGCTGCTGCTGCTACTGCTGCTAAGTTGCTTCAATCATGTCTGACTCTCTGTGACCCCATAGATGGCAGCTTACCAGGCTCCCCCCATCCCTGGGATTCTCCAGGCAAGAACACTGGAGTGGGGTGCCATTGCCTTCTCTGAGAGATATGAAGATATAAGACTAAATATAGAAAGGCAATAGCCAAGCAAGAATTTCTCTCTTTTTTCAATTCTGATGGGATTTTACCTGCATAGACCGTGAGAGCAACTAAGTAGTATGGAGACAAAGGAAAGTTCTTTTGTTAAAGATAAGGTGCATCTGGACCTACACTGTGTAGCCTCCTCACTAATGGGAAGTTCTGTATCCTTGATAAATATGCCAGGTAACTTTAGCATTTTATGCCAAGTGTGCATGCTGATAATAACGGCTGTCTCTTTAAGTCACAAACAATCTACCTTGCAGCAGTAGGTTAAGTATGTGGAGAGATAAGAACCCTTGAAGGGAAAATAGGCTAAAAACAAAACAAAACAAAAGCCTCAAGTATCCTTGGAAGAAGAGTATGAAAGACAAAAGAGATTCCACATTGGTGACTGTTATGTGGTCGGTAAATGGTATCACTCTCAGTATGTTTTAGCAGCAGCTGAAAATAGTTATGGCCTCCAAGAAGCATTGCCTAGGTCTATCAGTACCGGTCCTTTCAAAGAGCAGTACAGGGACCTTGGCTTGATTTAGGGTATCCTGTACACAACACTCGGAGAAGGCAATGGCACCCCACTCCAGTACTCTTGCCTGGAAAATCCCATGGACAGAGGAGCCTGGTAGGCTGCAGTCCATGAGGTCGCAAAGAGTCAGACACGACTGAGCAACTTCACTTTCACTTTTCACTTTCATGCATTGGAGAAGGAAATGGCAACCCACTCCAGTGTTCTTGCCTGGAGAATCCCAGGGACGGGGCAGCCTGGTGGGCTGCCATCTATGGGGTCGCACAGAGTTGGACACGACTGAAGTGACTTAGCAGCAGCAGCAGCAGTACACAACACTAGGTCAGGTTGAATTTCTCAGATAAGTATGATTGGTGTTTTTACCTTCAACTATATATATCCTGGGGTGGACTTACACTCACAGCTTAGGAACCATGCAGATGAGAGATCCACTGAAAAGAAGTAATTTGAGAATTTCAGACTTTTGTCCTCTGTAAACCATGCTAGAACAGAGCTCTAGGATAAGAGAAAAAGTGCTGCTATTCATTCAAATCTCCCCTATCAGCACTAAATTTTCCAGGAGGTAATACTTGTACCTGTTCTTGTTCCTGTTCTTCCAGTTTCTTTTAGATCATTTTGCTAACCGAGCTCAAACTGGAGCATTTTAGGCAGTCACTGAGTATCAGTAGCTGGGCAAACCCTAGAACACTGTCAATGGCATCCTACTTTCTAACAGGGTGAAATGACCAAGTTCCTTCATTCTCTAGTCCTGGATACTACAGTAAGAAAGGAATTAACTGTCCTCTAGTTTGGTAATCAAAGTCATAATTACACATCCTCACATTCACATAGTACTTTACCACTTACAAAGTATGTTCATGAACACTCTCTCATTGATCCTTCACAAACATTCTACGAGGTGGACATTGTTATCTCCACATTATGAATAAGAACACAGAATCATGGACTCAGATCCAGGATATTTGACAATAACCTTGGAGTACTTTCAATTCTTTTATAACTGCCTCTTTCACTTCAGAAATCTTTATTTACAAGTAATGTAGCACAATGTGGCTTATGGTCAGTAAAGACATGATTCTAAATTGAATTTTTTTCTGGTGAAATTATAGTTGCCCAAGGCTGCCTAACCTCCCTCCACCCTTAGTCAGTATGAGCTCAGGTAATACACAGTAATTGCACCAGTATCCTAAATAAAACATAATCATGAAGATTAAAAATCACTAGGAAAAAAAAATTATCCATAATATGTGTGGATCCAAACTTTACATTGGTAGCAGCTGGGAAAAAGAAGGAATTCCTTCCATAAAAATATGTGCTCCCCAAACCCCTCCCCCTAGAATGTGTGCACTAAACAATTCATTCATTGATAATTCACCAAGCACGTTTTCTTGAGTACTGTCTTAAGTGTCAAAATATAACAGTGAATGTGAAACAGTTCCTGCAACCAAAGATCTATAGTCCAATCATCAGGCAACTGCAGAAGAGTAAGAAAGTGCTTATACGCTAGGAACAGTCCCAGGAGCTACAAGTGCAGGAAGAAGGGTCCTCTGCGGGTCTCTTAGAGTCAAGGAAGCAACACCCGAAAGCCATCTCTGAAAAGTAGTCATTATTAACGAGGCATGGGGAAGGAAGAAGGGAAGTTGATGTTTTCTCAGATTGGATACACTCTGTGGCCTGGATATTTCTCTCTTAGCTGCACTACAGCTTTTACTGGTTTCTCTGTTTTCATTTTATAAGCTCGAAAAGACATGTTCAGAAAATTTGAGAGACTTATCCAAGGTCACATAGCTAGTATGTTAGAGATCCAAGAACTAATACCAAGTCTGTAACTGTGGATTTAGAGAAGAAAGAGCACCGGACTGGATAAAGTCAGACAACTGGAATTCTATTCTGTCACCAAATCCCTGGGCAGCCTTCAACAGGTCACTGAACAGCTATGCTCTGCTTCCCTTATCTGTAAAATGAGAGGATTTAAACTGCATGACCTCTAAAGTTTCTGAGTTTTTAGTCTAATACATTTAACTCTCATCTCCTGATGAGAAAAATTCAAGCTCAGAAAAATTCAAGTTCAAGAAAATCCTGAGAAATGAAGAGGAACTACTAACAGGTATCTATAACAATATGAATTCCTCTCATAGACATATATAGAAGGAGGATACACCACAATACTCTCTGAAGCATATAATTTTTGACATGATGAATGTGTTGCTTTGGACTAATCACTCTTTTGGATGAACAAAGAATATTGCAAAATGACTACAATTTGACAGTATTTCACCTCTGTGGTTGCTGGGGTGGTGAATGGAGAATCAGACCTATTAAGGGATTTTTGTGGCTACTTCTCATAAGTTTCTTTATTTTGTTATGTTTTTATTTTCTGGTTATTGTGTAGGCTGTACAAAAGCCAACACTCTAAGTATAATGAATAAGACACTCAAGCTTCCTTGGAAAAAAACTCATGTACTTAGGGGGAAAAATTATTTAAATACATAAAAATGAAAGAAGACAGAAAATGAGAATATTTATTAACTGCTGACTTTTCAGGGTTCTACTAGAGATCTTTTTGAAGGCTAAAATCTTGTCATGAAATATTTTTTAATGATAAAAGTATTATAACAGAGTTTTAAATTTATCCTTTCCAAAACACTGTCTGCTTTAAAAAGTTCATTTTAGCAATATTTTAAGACATAGAAAGTTAAAGTAATCTTAATGTTTCTATAGCAATTTATCCTAATGTAATAGATCTCAGAACATTTTTTTAACATTCATTGTTACTTTTAGCTTCATAATACCACATAAGTTAGGTAGTGAATTCATTTTTTAGGACTGCTATAACAAATTATCACAGACTGGGTGGCTTGAAACAATAGAAATTTATATTCTCATAGGTCTGGAGGCTTGAAATCCTAAGCCAGGTTGTTGGCTGGGCCAACCTCCTTTTGAGACTCTGGATAAAAATCCTTCCTCGTGTCTCCCTAGCTTCTGGTGTCTGTGTAACTTACGTGGCCTGCTCTCTGTGTGTCTGCTGCTGCTGCTGCTGCTAAGTCACTTCAGTCGTATCCGACTCTGTGCGACCCCATAGACGGCAGCCCACCAGGCTTCCCCGTCCCTGGGATTCTCCAGGCAAGAACACTGGAGTGGGTTGCCATTTCCTTCTCCAATGCATGGAAGTGAAAAGTGAAAGTGAAGTCGCACAGTCGTGTCCGACTCTCAGTGACCCCATGGACTGCAGCCTACCAGGCTCCTCCATTCATGGGATTTTCCAGGCAAGAGTACTGGAGTAGGGTGCCATTGCCTTCTCCTCTCTGTGTGTCTCTATGTCCAAATTTCCCTCTTCTTATAAGAGAAGCAGTCATATTCAATTAGGGCCCACAGTAATGACCTCATCTGAACTTGATTACATTTTCAAAGACCCTGTTTGCAAATAAAGTCATAGTCACAGTTTCAGAGATTAACTCTTCACCACATATTTTTCAGGTTACAACTCAACCTATAATAGGTAGTCTTGGGGTGGTTGTTATTTTCATTTTGTACATAAGGAAACTAAGACACAGAGCACCTAAGTGTCTTCTCTAAGGTCATACAGAATGTTACTGGCAAAATAGACATACGATATCCTGGCTTCTAACACTTACACCAGGTTTATCCTATCAAAGAAGTATCAAGGTTTCCAAATCAATTATTTGCTTAGAATCAAACTTTCCATCACTCATTTATCTATTAATAGACACCTATCTGGCCTCCAGACCAAGCCACTTGAATCTCTTGAAGGATGATGAAGAACATGCTAGGTTATTATTTACAAAAATCAAATCCAATTGCCTTTGAGTGTAATTGTACCTCATTGTATACGTTTGATAGGGGAAAATATATTCACTTTCTGAAATACATTTTACAGTGTCTACTCTCAGCTAACCTAGTGAAATAATAGGCCATTCTTTATCTATCTCCATTCATAACCCCAAATATTTTTTGGCTGCTGTAAATGGTGCTGAAATAAACTTGAAATATTCTGTGGTAAATGGGACATGCTGGAACCTTCCTCTTAAGTGCATATGCCAAAAAAAACCCACTTCATTTAGGGTCATGGGATAAAAGGAACAAAACATGGATTCTTTAAGCACCAGCTAGGTATCCCAAGGAAATGGAGCCATCTATCCTTTATCAATTCGTTGTCCTGTTTACCAACTGTATGCTCCATCTGAACAACAGTCTTCATAGGCAGCCTTCTCCACTCTGAGAATTCACTTATTTATTGCTGTGTTGGTCCAGCTATGAAAATAAGCTGTGGGCCAGGGTACAAGGCATAAATTAAACCATCTCTTGGCCTCTCCTCTCTAATCCAAGTAGTTGTTTTTTAATTAAAAAAAAAAAAAAACAAAAACTATTTGTGGGGAATTCCCCAGGAACTCTTTTGCATGACCAGCTGCCTGTGATTGAGTGAATGATTTCTGACTGAATGGAGCTTCCCTTGATGTTCTTACCTAGAGATACAGGCAGCAGAAAGTTCAGGTGACTCTAAGACACAAAGGGTAAAGATTAAGAAAGCCAAGGAAAAAATTCAAACTCTATATGCCTTTTGATTTTGTATGTTATTTGTAGGGCTAAACGCATTCGCTTTTCATGACATCCTGTAAACTGTACTTAATTGTGATGATAGCTTTTAGTTCATTCATTTATTAAGTCTTTCACCAACATTTACTGAGCATCTACTACATATCAGGCATTCTGCTGGCACTGGGGATGCAGTGGTGAGTCCAAGAGGCAAAGGCCTGTTTATCATGGTGGATGCATTCTTTTCCAAAGGAACATTATCACAGCCCCAATGCAAAGAGAGTGAAATAGACAGGTAGTCCGGGCAGCTTGGTTCTGTCACTGTCTGTGGGACTGTGCCCTCGGGAGCTCAGGTAACTTGTTTACAACAAGAGAGAGAGGGATAAATAAGCTTTGAGACTTCTGTTCTTCCCCTCCTATAAACTACTGCTTCAACCCACACACACCAGAGCCAACAGACTGTCGTGAATATCTGGAGCTTGCACAAAGGCTTCCTCCGGAATTCAGAAATGACAGGGAGGGATATAGCCTTCAGAGATTACAGTACAAAGTCAGCACACACTGAAGCAGAGAACAGGTACACACTGTCTCCTCCTTCAGAAGAGAGGCCCGGCACCACACTGGCATGTCTTGACTGCTGTAACCGTATTAGCTACCATCCTATTAATAGCATTGTTTAAAGGCAATGGCACCCCACTCCAGTACTCTTGCTTGGAAAATCCCATGGACGGAGGAGCCTGTTAGGCTGCAATCCATGGGGTCGCTAAGAGTCAGACACGACTGAGCAACTTCACTTTCACTTTTCACTTTCATGCACTGGAGAAGGAAATGGCAACCCACTCCAGTGTTCTTGCCTAGAGAATCCCAGGGACAAGGGAGCCTGGTGGGCTGCCGACTATGGGGTTGCACAGAGTCGGACACGACTGAAGTGACTTAGCATAGCATAGTAATGACAGCAGTCCACAAATATTTCTTGCACAATCCTAAAATTCTATATTATGTAGTTTTTTAAAGGAAAGATTGCTTTAAACAAAAAAAAAAAGTCTTTTTCATATAAAATTGGTTGCTTTTTTCTGTGTGAAATACAAATCACACTATTCTCTTATTCATGGAATTTCCATAAGAGTAGAAATTGTGTCAGTCTTGTTCATCACTGGAACCCCAAACTTAGGACAGTATCTGGTACTCAATAAATATTGGCAAAATGAATGAACTAATAATAACTATAATAACGAACGGAAAACCCATCATGTACAAACAACATCCCTAAAGCATCCCCAGGAATCATTGCAATGTTTACTTCCAAAAGGCCAAAACAAATATTTTTAAACAATCTTAAATATCTATGTATCTAGACAGAGTTGTTATCACATGCCTTGCTCTTCCTTTCCCTCTCACTCTTACCTGCCCAGTAAAGGATTCTGCATTCCCATGCCTTCTGAGAACAACCTGCAGTGCCTTTCTGCAGCACCTGAGGGATCCAGGGCAAACTCAGAAGCAGCCTGCATCCATCATCAGCGCCATAATAGAGGTCTCCCAGTCCTCAATTCCATGTTCACCAATATAAGAACTTTATATTAAGAGCACTGGTTTTAAACTCCTCTTGCATCCATGAAATAATGAGGTATAACAATAAACAAAATAATAGTAGGTCCATAAACAATCTGGGAAAACATTGTTTAAACAGTGAAAAATTAATTTCTAGTCACATTCCCAAAACATACCTTTAAGGCTTTCAAAGGCGTGAAACATGCACACATACACAGTGTACTGTCTTGTGTCCTAGTGTAGACTCATCTGCTATGTCCCTTGTCTAATATGAATATCCTGTGATGCATCACAAGATGTAGAATTTGGAGAAATTTTTATTTAAAGCCTATGCCTGGTCATTGTAGGAATCTTCAAGGTATTCAGTCACAGTTATGAAGCACATATTATTCAAGAGCCTGCTCTATCAATATGATAAACTAATTTTAAGAATTAAAAATCTGCTTAAAAAGTGAAAATTCGTTTCCCATTTTGCCTCCACAGACTCTATTCATCAGGAATAGCAACTTCTTCAATTCCATTGCTACATCTTTAGGAACATCTTCTTTGATGCAGGGCCTCCCTTGTGGCTCAGCTAGTAAAGAATCCGCCTGCAATGTGGGAGACCTGGGTTTGATCCCTGGGTTGAGAAGTTCCCCTGGAGAAGGGAAAGGCTACCCACTCCAGTATTCTGGCCTGGAGAATTCCAAGGACTATACGGTCCATGGGGGTCCAAAGAGTTGGACAGGAGTGAACAACTTTCACTTTCCTTGATGCAAGTCTAACTCAACTGACAAATGACAATTTCCCAGTTTGCCTGTCTGCATTTAAATCTAGTTGATTGCAAGAACAAAGAAAAATAAAAATGTTACCATGTCTATTTTTTCTGGCAGTAAAGTAACATCTAGAAAGTGAAGACTGGCCTTGATTTATCAGTATAGAAAAGAACTAAAACTATGAACTAACAAAATAATTGCAAAGGCCAAGCACCAAATGGATGTGGTTATTGATCCTCAATGCTCCATTGTACTTCACTCTACTAGTACAGTTCTTACAGTATTAATTTCTATTGTGGGTATTGGGTTGTGAATTAATTCATTTAAAAACCAAGTTCCCACTCAAAATAACGTTGTTTAGAGTACCTGGCATAGAGCTTTGAAACAAGAAAGAAATGTTCAATGTATGTTTTTGGTTAGAAGAATCTGAGGCCATTTGCTCACTGAAGAGGGAACACAGTGAGAAGTAGCATTGCTATGCTATGCTATGCTAAGTCACTTCAGTCGTGTCCGACTCTGTGTGACCCCATAGACGGCAGCCTACCAGGCTCCCCCGTCCCTGGGATTCTCCAAGCAAGAACACTGGAGTGGGTTGCCATTTCCTTCTCCAATGCATGAAAGTGAAAAGTGAAAGTGAAGTCACTCAGTCATGTCCGACTCTTAGCGACCCCATGGACTGCAGCCTACCAGGCTCCCCTGTCCCTGGGATTCTCCAGGCAAGAACATTGGAGTGGGTTGCCATTTCCTTCTTCAATGCATGAAAGTGAAAAGTGAAAAGTGAAAGTGAAGTCACTCAGTCATGTCCGACTCTTAGTGACCCCATGGACTGCAGCCTACCAGGCTCCACCATCCGTGGGATTTTCCAGGCAAAATTACTGGAGTGGGGTGCCATTGCCTTCTCCGGAGAAGTAGCATTATCTTCTATTATTTAAACCTTTCAGATAAAAAAAGAATTAGTCATTCTTAGAGAGACAGTGTTGGGCTTCCTTGGTGGCGCAGATGGTAAAGCATCTGCCCACAATGCGGGAGACCTGGGTTTGATCCCTGGGTTGGGAAGATCCCCTGGAGAAGGAGATGGCAACCCATTCCAGTATTCTTGCCTGGAAAATCCCATGGACAGAGAAGCCTGGTGGGCTACAGTCCATGGGGTCACGAAGAGTTGGACACAACTGAGTGACTTCACTTTCAGAGAGACAGTGTTACATGGTAGAAATCATTTAGACTTTGGGATCATATAGAGTAAGGCTGAAATCCCAGTTTCAGTTATTTTCTCTGAGCCATGAATTCAATTCTCAATTTCTTACTTATTAAGTGGAAAAGATACATCTACCTTCCTGAGTTGTAATGAGTACTTACAAGTTAATAATATAAATATAATATAAAGCATCTGTCATATGAATGGCATCAGTTAGTCAGTTCAGTAGCTCAGTCGTGTCTGACTCTTTGTGACCCCATGGACTGCAGCACACCAGGCCTCCCTGTCCATCACCAACTCCTGGAGTTTACTCAAACTCATGTCCATTGAGTCAGTGATGCCATCCAACCATCTCATCCTCTGTCATCCCCCTCTCCTGCCTTCAATCTTTCCCAGCATCAGGGTCTTTTCCAATGAGTCAGCTCTTTGTATCAGGTGGCCAAAATATTGGAGTTTCAGCCTCAGTCCTTCCAATGAACATTCAGGACTGCTTTCCTTTAGGATGACTGGTTGGATCTCTTTGCAGTCCAAGGAACTCTCAAGAGTCTTCTCCAATACCACAGTTCAAAAGCATCAATTCTTCTGTGCTCAGCTTTCTTTATAGTCCAACTCTCACATTCATACATGACTACTGGAAAAACTATAGCCTTGATTAGATAAATCTTTGTTGGCAAAGTAATGTCTCTGCTTTTTAATATGCTGTCTAGTTTGGTCATAACTTTTCTTCCAAGGAGTGTCTTTTTATTTCATGTCTGCAGTCACCATCTGCAGAGATTTTGGAGCCTAAGAAAATAAAGTCTGCCACTGTTTCTACTGTTTCTCCATCTATTTTCCATGAAGTAATATGAGTGGTGCTAAATAAAGAGTATCTATAGTTTAAGTAGACTTCTCTGTAGCTCAAATGGTAAATCTTCCTACGATGCAGGAGACCAGGGTTTGATCCCTGGGTTGGGAAGATCCTCTGAAGAAGGGGGTGGAAATCTACTGCAGTATTCTTGCCTGGAGAACCCCATAGACAGGGAAGCCTGGCGGGCTACAGTCCACAGGGTCACAAAGAGTTGGACAGGACTGATCAACTAACACACACACATGGTTTTCATATTTTTGTCCCAAGTAGCATAACTGTTGATAGTGATGATAGTTAGAAGTATAAGGAGGCTCAGTTCAGTTCAGTAAAGTAAGAATTTTCTGTAAGTTAGAACAGCCAAAGATCAAATCAACTGGCTGCTTTATTATGAGGTGGTGACTTCTCCTTTATCAAGAGCCTTCAAGCAAAACCTAAATGACCTTTTACCAGGCATGATGAATAGGGAATTAAGTATAAGGCTTAAATTCTAGACCCCTTTACATGCTACATTTCTATGATGTCTTGAAATTCTTGATAGTTTCTGAAATGATGAGCACAATTTTTCTGATTATTCTTGAAAAGAAAAGATAATGAGGTTAGACAGAAGGGAGGGAATTTGTCATGAGACATTGAGTTTGGGTTAAATGGTAACTTTGCATGTCCAAAAAATTAGTATTCAAACTCATGATTTTTCCCCAACAATAGACTTCAGAAAACTAAAAAGATCTAAACATCCCCCACCCTCTGGCTTCCAGTTGTCTATTTAAATAGCTCTCACCGTTCCACTTCATCTTTTTCTCTCTAGTTGAGAAGCAGACATGACAAAGGGAGTTAAGCCGAGTGCTGTTGATTAGCCCTAGGAAAACATCCATTTACTTCCCATTCATCAGGACATGTCCTGGGGATTCTCCTCTTCAGCCCTCTCTCAGTTTCTCAGTTGGCTAAAGGTCTCTCTCCCTTCTCCCTACTCCATCCAAAAATGGGGGGAAAGAAACCTGTCCTTGTCTCATGCACAATTCTCCTCTCCTCTCTAAAACTCAGCATATTCAGTCCTACACAGAATTGCTGACTCCAAGAAGTTCTCTCGAGGCAACTTTCCAATAAGAACAAATGTCTGTCACCAAATGGAATCCTCAGACCATCCATTGAAAGAGCCATTTTCTTTATCTCATTGCAACACATTGTTATACAGTAGCTCAATGGTGGGAGGTGGAGAGACATAGACTCTTAAGGTTTCCATGGAATGGCCTCAGAATGGTTGTGAAATCCCTGAAAATGTGTGCAAAATCCCTGAAAATGTGAGGGTGCACTTTGCAGTATGAGATTCCATGAATTCATCAGATTCTTAAATCTTGTATATGATATAAAAAAAAAAGAAGATTAAAAATCAGTCTTATAGGAGAAAATATTTGCAAAGAATATACCTTGATAAGGGTCTCATGCACACTAGAGTTCTTTATAGAATTCTTTGAGATCCAACAACAAAAAGGTAAATAACCCAATTAAAATGGGCAAAAGATTTTTTAACTTTTTATTTTATACTGGAGCATAGCTGATTAACAATACTGTGATAGTTTCAGATATACAGCAAAGCAACTCAGCCATACATGTACATATATCCATTCTCCCCCAAACTTCCCTCCCATCCAGGCTACCACATAACATTGAGCAGAGTTCCCTGTGCCATATAGTAAGTCCTTGTTGGTTATCAATTTTAAATATAGTGATGTGCACATGCCGATCCCAAACTCCCTAATTATCCTTCCTCCAATCTTTCCCCGCTGGCAATCATGTTTGTTCTCTAAATCTGTGAATCTGTTTGTATTCTGTAAGTTCTTTTGTATCATTTCCTTTTAGATTCCATATATAAGGGATATCATATGATTAAAATAGGCTAAATATTTGAATAGACATTTCTCCAAAGTATATATGTAAATAACCCAACCAATAAACACATATACAAGTGATTACCATCACTAGTCATTAAGGAATGGCAACTCAAAATCACAATGAGCTATGACTTCCCATCCACTAAGATAGCTAAAACCAAAAGGATAGACAATAACAAATGTTGGTGTGGATATGGGAAAACTGGAAGCTGGCTCTTTCTAACCAGTAGGATATTGACCGCAAGTTGGCAACACAAACGAACTATAACAAATTACTGATTTTAGAAAATATGCATTTAAGAGCACTCTCTTGACCATCTCCAGCTACTGGAACCTCAATGAGTAATCATCAGTGAGAAAGTCTTCAATCTGCACCACTGACACATGGTGAAATATTGAGATTGTCTCTGAATTTCTCACATTTTCCAATCCCACAATGAAGTAATGATGCCTTCCTTCATGGTGTTATGAAGATTAATGAAATTGCATCTGTCACATAATTTGAGTTTTTGTCTCAAATGTTTCTTGGGACTTTAACATGACATCCACTTGCTTTTCTATTCAACAAATGAAATGTCAGCTTGAAAAAGGCATTGAGGGAGAATGAATACCTGTATCTGTGACTGAATCCCTTCTCTGTTCACCTGAAACTATGACAACACTGTTAACTGGCCCTATGCCCCAAAACAAAACATAAAATTCAAAAGAGAGAATAAAAATGAATTTTTAAAAAAATATTGTTTTATTCCAATAAAACTGAGGCCTCATGGACATTGATTTAAAAGCTGAGTGACTTAATGTTTCAATTATCTACTGCTGTATAACAAGCTAACCCAAAGCTTAGTGGTTTAAAGTAACTTCCATTCTGTTCATGACTTTTTGGATCAGAGATTTGGAAAAGGGTTGGCTGAGAGTTTTGTCTCTAATCTGTGTCATCCGCTGGGGTGACTGAAGTTAGAGGATTCATTTCAAGATGACGTATTACTACATGACTGACATCTCATTTGCCTTTGTATTCTGTGTATGTCAGTCTGTCTGACTGTCTGTCTTTCCATGCAGTGTCTCATTATCCAAGGTTTCTCCATGTGGTTTGGGTTTCTCCCAGCACTGTGGTCCCAAGAAGCCACACTTCTTACATGTTGCTGGTTTCCAAGAAGGAGGAAGCCGAAGTTGCCCGGTCAATCAAGAGCTATGCCTGGAGCTGCACGGTGTCACTTGTACTGTATTCTATTGGTCAGAGTAGTCAGAGAGCCTTCCTAGATTCATGGAAGGGAGAAGATACACTCTCCTTCCTAGTGGAGGGCTTGCAAGGTCACACTGCTGAAGAACATGTAGGATAGGAGATAATGTTTCCAGTCATCTTTGGAAAATATGATCTGCCACAGCCAGGTTCTCATCTCAACACGATTTCCATCAACCTTTCATAATGCTCCCAATATACCTATATTTATGCATGTACATAGGGCTTCCACAGTGGCTCAATGGTAGAGAATCCGCCTGCAATGCAGGAGACATAGGAGACATGGGTTTGATCCCTGGGTCAGGAACAACCCCTGGAGGAGGGCATGGCAACCCACTCCAGTATTCTTGCCTGGAGAATCCTATGGACAGAAGAGCCTGGTGGGCTACAGTTCAAAGGGTGGCAAAGAGTCAGACATGACTGAAGTGACTTAGTACACACACACACATTCATATACATGTACCTAGACCCCTACTGCCTACAATAGGCTTCATTGCTTGAAAAATGCTGGAATTGGACCAGAGTTCTACTTAGGATCCTTTTATTTAAAGAAACAGAGAACTTACTCAAGATCTCTTAAGAAAAATAGAATTTTCACAGGAAAACACAATACATTGGCACTGAAACGAGCAAACTCTCGGGCATCAAATGTGCCCCTTGGCTTCTATTAGAATGTTGGAGTGTATCGTCTTCCTTTCTTGGGCAAGTGGCTTTCTTACAAATGTGATTTGATCATTGTGCTAACCCTTCCTCACAAGTCCATGCTGTGTAGGGTCTATCAGTTTTAAACCACAGTTAAACAATTACATTGTCTCCGCTTCCAGATTAAAATCCCACAGAAAATCAATTACCACCCCTCTAATCTTTTTATTCTTTCACATTTTCCTATGTAGGCAACTACATAAGCCTTGCTACTCCAAGGATTGGTTGTTTGTTTGTTTTTTTTTTTTTTTTTTATCAATTATACCTTTTTATCTAATCAGCAGAGGCAGTTAGGGAATGGTGAGGTTGGTGTTAAAGATAAAGATGATATTACCTGGTACAAAAAAGTGGCCATCGAGACAGCATGGTGATCCATGAGCAATACAACTAAATAACCTCCAAAGTCATTCCAGCTCCAAGTGTGTATGGATTTTGTGAAGGTAATTTCCATTAGCTTGTGCAGTAATACAATAGCCTACTCATTTCACAATGACTCACAGAGTGTTTCTTAAAAAATAAAGGAAGCTACTGAGCTGCTTCCATTCCCTAGAGAGAAGAAAGCATGCTCCAGGGACCCAGCCTCATTTCCTATAGCCATTCTATTATCCCCACAGTATCTGCGGTTTCTATTAGCCCTCCTGTGCTATTGATCAGTCTGGTCACAATGAAAGACCTTTATTGAATTCCAAGTAATGGAAACTCATTACATGGCCTAGATAATTAATTACCAATTCTTTCCTTTTAGTGAAATTGAAACTGGCTGTGGAGAGCAAGCTGAGTGAGCTCAGTAATGCAGCCTGTTAGAAGCTTTATTTAATGTGTATGAGGAACACTTTCCACTGGCCTTGGAGATGTGTTTGATGTACTGCAGACCCTTGAAACAACCAAAGCACTTTCCTTTAAAATAAACCATCTTTTCAAATGGAATCAATTGAAAGGAGAAGGCACTTAAACCATAAAAAGTAAAGGGAAAAAAAAAGCTAAACAAAAATATAAATCATATAAGGATACGAATATAAGGCATCGCTTTACTAGTACGTTTAAAGCAGGCCATCAGAGTGTTTTTAGCAAACCACTAAGTCAGAGTAGGAGGTGGTTTCATGCCTTCAATCTTGCCTTTTATTCTCCTCGCCTCACATGACTGCTGGGTACACCAACGTGATTGTCAAGTAGTGAGTTACTAAGCAGGCCTGACTACCTAACATATGTGGAGAACTGACAACATATCATTGAGAGGGACTGAAGAAGGAGGAAGATGGCTACTAATAATAGATGACATTGATTACATGCCTGCTATTCATCAGGCACTGTTAGGCCTTTTGCATGTATTATATCATTTAATTCTCACAACTCTATACTCTAGGTTATATTAATACTTATTTTGATGGTGAGTATAACAAAATTCAAACTGCCCCAAATCACAAGGCTATAATTCTATAAACCCAAATTTAAATTTGCCTGATTAAGTCTGTATACACACTAGGTCACTTCAGTTGTGTCTGACTCTTAGCGACCCCATGGACTGCAGCTCAGCAGACTCCTCTGTCCATGGGATTCTCCAGGCAAGAATACTGGAGTGGGTTGAATTGCCCTCCTCCAGGGAATCGTCCCAACCCAGGGATCAAACCTGCATCCCTTGTATCTCCTGCATTGGCAGGAGGCTTCTTTACCACTAGAACCACCTGGGAAGGCCACTGGTTGAGTCTATTCAATCCATTATACCATATTACCCTCCCCCTAGAATTAGTACAATAAGAAGACAAGACTTCAAAATTCGTTAACAAGAAACTGAGAAAGACTTGCAGTTTATAGAGTTCAAAGTGAAACATGGAAATACATTACACTTGAAGTGAGAAGCATAAGAGGAAATAGCTCTTTTATTACCGTCACACCCCTGCTTATGGAGGCTACTGGGGACAACACAGAGTGCACTGTTAATTTGTGTTTTGCAAATCTTGCTCCTGTGGTATTTGAAGCCTGAATGACAGGTGTGAAAACCAGAAACGACAGACTTCCAAAGCTTACTCAATCCTCTGTTATAAGAATTTCATTTGTTGGATTCAAAGCCAATTTTTTCCAAAAGAAACACAAGTCAGACTCCGAGAAACACTGAACTGGCCTTAATGTTCTTCATTCTCTGTATCCAACTCTATTATAACCATAGCACACTGAACACTGCAGCTAGTATGCTATCCCATCCTTCGTATCCTACCACCAGTTAAGTTCTCTGCTCATCTAGAGTCAGTAGTGTTTGTCCCCACACCAGCTTGTACCAATTGTACTTGTTACAGTGAAAATATCATTTAATGCATTATTATATAAATCAATGAAATGAAAAGTATATAACGTAAAAGAGTTGGTGATTGTAGTGAAAAAGAAAACAAGGTTGAATGCTTTGGAATACTTGAGTACTGCCTAAAATATTGCCATTGATTTGGGTGTAGGTAAGAAAACTGTTAAAAATTAGGAATTATATAAAAACATACAATTATCATGTACTTAAATTATCTAACAGGGACTTTATTTGCTTCAAATAAAGAAAATAAAGATTGAAATTGGCTAATTATGGGTAAAATTTATGCAAGTAAAATAATTCAGATATCTTCTGACTCAGGCCCACTTAATAGCTCTTGGCCCTACCTCAAAGCATGTACTTCCAATTGAAAATTAAAATTTTCATGAAACCTTGTTTTCAATCCCCACAGTAACTATACATATTTTTAAATTAATTAATCAGTTACCAATTAACCAGCTTGTCTGGGCTAAGAGACTTTCTAATATAATCATAGATGTATACCAAAGATTTCTTTAAAGGAAACAAAGTAAGACCATATCATATGCACTGTGAAGGCATCCCAAGCAGTCTTGTTTGGATATTCTTTCTTTTCCTAAAGCCCCACTCCTTTTTGTGGCTGTCTTATATTTGTCTAAACGCTCCCAAATGCCTCATTGCTCAGCCATCTGATTGTCACTGATTTCTACCTTTCATTGGCTCTCCCTCACCTTTTCTCATATAGACCAATGGAGAGCCTTTGGGTTTTTTTCCAGTTCTGCTTAGCTTATGAAAGGCCCAGGAGGTCCCCAAAACTGAAAAACAAAGATTCTCCTTTAAACAATAAAGTAAAAGAAAAGGTTACACCGGCATTTATTTTAATATTTTATCCCCTTTATATTTGAAAAACTAACTTAAGCAGACCTCTATTCATTCTGAGAAAGTGTCCCCAATGAACCTTTTACTTGTTAAATATAAAGCAAAGACCCTGGGCTGAAATGAATGTCTTTGGAGAAATTTGTCACTACCAAGTAGCCAAAACTCTGCTTTGATAATGAGGTAAGAAAATTAAAAACATTCTGTGGGGGAGAGAGAATTCCGTGTAGGAGGAATATGTAGCTTTTCAGAAGTATGGATTAAGTGACAGGTACATGAGGACAGTGAGGCACTGATGTGGTTTCTCAGTTAGGATCTGATTTCCAGCCATCAAAGGGGTGTGGACCAAAGGGGCGTGGACCAAGGGGGATGGACCAGAAGCCAACAGAACAGTTCTTAAGGGTTTTGATGTGGTTCTTTACTTAAAGCAGGGTTGGGAGTGGGGGAAGGGAATATCCACAAGGTAGGGGAGAGAGGTAACTTGTAGATGGTTTCTAGTGTATATAGGGTGGATTAGAGGGCTGAAGTGAGGACGTGATTGGTGAAGAAGCCAAGTGGCCATTTAGATATCTGCAGGAAGAATATTCCAGGCAAAGGCAATTCCAAAGTGCAAATGTTTGAAGCAAAAAAAAAAAAAAAAAAAGTGGGGGTGGGGTGGGGCTTGGGGAGTTTGAGGAAGTGTAGGAGGCCAGGTGGCTGGGGCTGGTTGAGCCAGGAGGGGAGTGGCAGTTGATAAGATCAAACAATGAGTGATGACTTATTTGTGGGCCACTGTGAGGCTGCTTTTTATTCATATATAACCAAGGAGACTTTAATCTGTGAGACAGATTTAAAAGTCCATGCAAAACTGAATATTACGAGAGTGAATAGATGTGACATTTATTTTTCCATTATTCAAATGCTTACTATGTGTAAAGTTAAGCAAAATGAAAGTAAAGTACAGGCATTCTCAGATAAAAGTCTTTTAGGTACAAATGAAAGACAAGTTTAGTCCTAGGTGTCTACCAACTGATAAAACTGTAAAGGTAACAAAGTGAAATCAAATTATAGCAAAGGGCTATCAAAAGAGCCTCAATAATATCAGGTATGTAAATATGAAAAAATTGTCTTTGTAAACCTTAGTTTCCTAATCTTACAAAATGATTTAATTGATAGGATTCTTTTGGGCTCTCCTACGCTGAAATTGGGGATTTGCTACTGATGTTTGATGGCCTGAGACTTATGTCTGAAATGAAAGGGATATGACAGAGTTTAAGAGTTACAAATCTGAAAGGAAGAGGAAGAAGGAAACACTGTATCAGGAAGGTATGTACGTACTTGTATTTAAATTTACCAGTTGAGCAATTCTGTGAGCACACAGAAAGAAAAACTAATGCCATGCTGCTATAAGAGACTTCCACACAGAACCCAGACATTTAGAAGCTGCTGCTGCTGCTAAGTCACCTCAGTCGTGTCCGACTCTGTGCGACCCCATAGATGACAGCCCACTAGGCTCCCCTGTCCCTGGGATTCTCCAGGCAAGAACACTGGAGTAGGTTGCCATTTCCTTCTCCAATGCATGAAAGTGAAAAGTGAAAGTCACTCAGTGGTGTCCGACCCTCAGCGACCCCATGGACTGCAGCCTTCCAGGCTTTCTGTCCATGGGATTTTCCAGGCAAGAGTACTAAAGTGGGGCGCCATCGCCTTCTCCAATTAGAGGCTACAAGATAACAAATTTTTGTAATAGAAATTACAAAGCTCACACAGAAGCAAGATAAAAAATCATTGGGGGACTGCTATTATCAGGGTGTATTTCAGAGTTTCATCCTCTTATAAAATAAAGCATCAAATAAATTAATGTCTTACTGATAATTTCAGCTTTCAGAAGACGAGGGGACCCAAAAGGGCATTGTGGTTAAGATAGAAATGAACAAGGAAGAATAAAATTATGAATATGAAATTGACAGATATGCAACCTAGGTTTTAGGAAGGCAAACTTCAGAATAGAGGAAAAAATGAAATGTCATGGATAGAATACCCTGAATATGGATTGTGTGCAAAATGATCCTTCAGTATCTGCTATTTTGACTGTTAAGTAAGGCCAAGAAGAAAAGAGTAAAGAACCCTTAAGAAAGCAAGAAACTTGAAAGTACTCTTAAGAAGAGGTGTTAAAAGTATAAAGGGAAGGACAGTTCGTTGAACACCACATTAACTTTGTCGGTGTTTAATAGATTGAATATGTTCAACAACAATCTTAATTTCATTCAGAGATCAGACTTGCATTGGCCAAGACACTGAGCTACTTGTGGCTATTAAGAACTTGAAATGTGACTAGCTCAAATTGAGACACACTAAGTGTAAAATACATTTAGTAAAAATGATTAATATGGAAAAAAGAAAATAATATTTCTGTCTAATAAGTACTTTTTAGCTACAGTAATCAAAACAGTATGGTATTGTCATAAAAATGATACGTTCTTCAATGGAATAGACTAGAAATAAATTCACACATGAATGGTCTATTCATTTTCAACAAAAGCACCAAGAATACACAACTGATAAAGGATAGTCTTTTCAAGAAATGGTATTGGGAAAACTTGATATCCACATGTAACAGAATGAAACTAGAAGACCATATTATACCATACACAGAAAATCAACTCAAAATGCGTAAAAGCCTTATGTGTAAGACCTTAAGCCATAAAAATCCTAGAAGAAAACATAGGGGAAAATCTCCTTTACATTGGTTTTTGCAATTATATTTTTGATCTGACACCAAAATTATAGGAGATAAAAGCAAAAATAAACAAGTGGGACTACTTCAAACTAAAATATTTCTGTACAGCAAGGAAAACAATCAACAAAGTGAAAAGTTAACCCATGGAATGGAAGAAAATATTTGCAAGTTAAGTATTTCAAAAAGAACTAACATCAAAAAATATATAAAGAACATAGATGTGCATGCATGCTCAGCCCTTCAGTCATATCCAACTCTTTGCCACCAAATGGACAGTAGCCTACCAGGCTCCTTTGTCGATGGGGTTTTCCAGGCAAAAATACTGGAATGCATTGCCATTTCCTATTCCAGGGGATCTTCTCAACCCAAGGATCCAACCCACATCTCCTGCACTGGCAGATGGATTCTTTAATTCTGCGCCACTTGGGAAGCCCCCAAAGAACATGTAACTCAACAGCAAAACAATTATGACAAAACCAATACAATATTGTAAAGTAATTAGCCTCCAATTAAAATAAATAAATTTATATTAAAAAAATAAATAACAAGAACAACAAAAAAAAACAATTTAAAACTAAGAACAGGAATTGAATAGACATTTCTCCAGACATATAAATAGAAAAGATTTATATGAAAGATACTTTACATCATTAATCATCTAGGAAATGCAAATCAAAACCACAATGAGATATCACCTCACTCCTCTTAGGATGGTTGTTATCAAAAAACATTGGCAAGGGAATACTAAGCTAGATGGATAGGCAAAAAAGTTGGGAAGAATGAAATCATTGATAGGGAAAGGGCATGAGGAAACTCTCTTGGAGGATAAAAATGCCCAAGACTTTGATCTGAGTGATAGTTACATGGGTACATACCTATCTAAAACTTTGTAGAATGGTGCACTCCAGTTTTGCATATTTTATTTTTTATTTATTTTTTTAAAATGTACTTAAATTTATTTTTTAAAAGAAAAAAATTTTTTTTAATTTTTTTTATTTTTTAAAAAGAAAAAAGAGTACAAAGGGTCTGCCTTTCAGGCTCAGTAAAGTTTTCACAGAAACATAAGGGAAAAAAATTCCCAATACATATTGATTTTCTTATTTTGGTTCTGTTTTTCACCCAGAACACCTGATTCTCAACATATCATAATTAACTTTTTTTCACTTAATGAAACCAGCAGTCCTTGCTTTCCTAGAACTCTTTAAAATTTAAAAAAAAATTAGCCCATCCCCATTCTATCCCTTCAATTATAACCACTACTTGTGATAATACTTGGATTTACATGTTTTCAAAGGAATATATAACACATTATTTATGATCTTTCATAAGCTGCTGCTGCTGCTAAGTCGCTTCAGTCGTGTCCGACTCTGTGCGACCCCACAGACAGAAGCCCACCAGGCTCCCCTGTCCCTGGGATTCTCCAGGCAAGAATACTGGAGTGGGTTGCCATTTCCTTCTCCAACTAATCAGCACAAACTTCCCTGTCACCATTCACTCTTCCCTTAAAGAAAGCACTATTCTAACTTCTGTCACCATATAGTTTTGCCTGATTTGAACTTCATATAAATAGAACCACAGAGTATGTTCTATTTGGTACCTGGCTTCTTTCATTCAACTTAAGGGTTTTGAGAAACAGTAGTTTGACATGTTCAGGCAGACAGAGTTAGCTGTACAAAACTAAGAAGAGGGGAAACTCGGAATCTGGAATGCATTCTCCCCACTGTTATACAGAAGGTCCTGGAGCAGCTGATCCAGCTACCAATGATGGAGACAAGTTTCTGTCACTAAACTAATTTGACATTACTAATATGCGAAGAGTTGACTCATTGGAGAAGACTCTGATGCTGGGAGGGATTGGGGGCAGGAGGAGAAGGGGACGACAGAGGATGAGATGGCTGGATGGCATCACTGACTCGATGAATGTGAGTCTGAGTGACCTCCGAGAGCTGGTGATGGATAGGGAGGCCTGGCGTGCTGCGGTTCATAGGGTCGCAAAGAGTCGGACACGACTGAGCGACTGATCTGATCTGAGCTGAATATTTCATTCTAGTTTCAGGTTGCAGCTAAAATCCTTTAAGGTAAGGTAAGGTAAGTCACTTCAGTCGTGTCCAACTCTATGCGACCCCATAGATGGCAGCCCACCAGGCTCCCCCCGTCCCTGGGATTCTCCAGGCAAGAACAGTGGAGTGGGTTGCCATTTCCTTCTCCAATGCATGAAAGTGAAAAGTGAAAGTGAAGTCGCTCAGTCGTGTCCGACTCTTCGCCATCCCATGGACTACAGTCTTCCAGGCTCCTCCGTCCATGGGGTTTTCCAGGCAAGAGTACTGGAGTGGGGTGCCATTGCCTTCTCCCCAAATCCTTTAAAACTCTGAAATAAATGCAAAAACGCTTTTCCTTCATAGAAAGGAGAAGGCTTCCCAGGTGGCACTAGCAGGTAAAGAACCTGCTTGCCGTTGCAGGAGACGTAAGACCCTCAGGTTCGATCCCCGGCTCAGGAAGATCCCCTGGAGGAGGCCATGGTAACCCACTCCAGTATTCTTGCCTGGAGAATGCCATGGATAGAGGATCCTGGCAGGCTATAGTCTGTAGGGTCACAAAGAGTTGGACACAACTGAAGTGACTCAGCATGCCTGCACACATAGAAAGAAAAAAGAAATAAGTTAAAAACCGAGATTTTCAGATTTGTATATCTCATCAGTCAACATATTGCACAGTATTTTGGTAATGCCTAATTTTAAAGTATGAATATTTACTTATTATCTTTCACATTTTTTTTAGATGAATGCTTCCTCATTAAAGTTTTGCCAAAATAAAACTTTATTGTTTCATTATCTTTTCATGGGTTTTTTTCTTTGACCACAGAATGAACTTCTAAAATTTATAATTTTAAAAGAACATTCTGTGGTTAAAAATCCTGCCCATGTGCATTTATAAATAATTGGTTTTCCCTTCAAAAGCCACAACATACTTTCAAAGTTTATCAAATATTTTGAATATCCCCACAGTCATCAGTATAGTATAGGTTTTTTTCCCCAGTGTCACATTACTCAGTGTTCCAGTCCATTGCATAATCAGTCAGTAGGTTTTAGATATGAAAATGAAAACTTTAATAGAATTTCAAAAATGAACACACCACAAGGGCCAACTGAGAGTGTTCCCAAACCTAATCCATTTTACAGTTTTCTATCTCCTTTCCATATGTGACAATTTTAGGCTATAGAGACTAAGCTTGGCTTGTCCAGCCATGGCTTCAATTGTTGTCAGCTGAGTGATAATAACACACAGTGTGAATGTGACTCACAGAGGGTATGAATTATTCTGCAGGATTCAGGGAACATCAGTGATCCAAGTAAAGGATGGAAAATGCTTCTTTCTTGGTGAGAAAATATATATGTCCACTTCTATTTAGATCACACAAAATCTCACAGAATCTCTAAGGCTAAAAAAAATTAATATTTGACTCCTCTGGATATAGAACAAGGAAGAAAGCCAGTAGAGTTTCCCTTATTATTAATGCAGTGGGTACCAGTATAGTCAATTTTGAATTCCCACTTTACTCTTGGTCTTGAGATTGTTTTGTTCTTTAGTTTTGCTGAAATATCCTCAGGAGGATGAAACTTTGCTTGGACAAATTCCAATTATCATAAAACTTCAACAAGCCAACTTATGAATATTTAGCCTTCTCCTCATGTTCAAAAGCATCCAAATAAAGATGATAATATAAAGAAATGGCCCCTAACAGGCATGATTATCAACTCTAAAGAAATGTCAGTGTCTATGGATTTGAGACATGCAACGTATTTAATATTTAAAAGACTCTTTAACAAGGTATGAACTTTCCTCTTCAATTAATTATTGATCCAGGCACTCATCTTCCTTCCATTTAAAACTTTTAAACAACGTGTCTGAAGCACTTGGGTTTGCTGTGAGAGGAGAAGGCAGTCACTGACTTGAGTTGTTTGGAAGTGTGATCAGAAAGGACTTTTAACAATGAGGAAGAAACCCCGAACAACAATCTTCATCACATTTGAGGTTGCTGGAGCCATCAAGCAAACACTAAATAACAACAAGTAAATTCTGTTGAAATGTTTAGCTAAATGGAACCAAAACAGTCACAGCTGACAATTTCATAAATACATTAATTAGAAGTGTCTCCAAATAGCATGTGATTTTGAATTATTAACATAAAACACTGCATTATAAATGACTGCAAATTGCATTCCTAGTGTTCTCCATGCTTAATTTATCACGCCAGTAGGAAAATTTGCAAATTACTTCACTGTTTTGCACTTAGTGGCAAGTTTTATGTGTATATTATTACTTTAAGATAAAATTAAATTAGTGTACATACGTGATATGTGACATGTTATAGGAGACACTCAAAGCTGGGTCAAAAAACAGCCAAATTCCCTTTCTTATTATGGACATAGTGCATTCCCAGAACTTCATTGCTAAGATTCCACCAAAGTCCTGGCTACCCTTCTCTGTCTCAGTGTTCACTCCCCTTTCTTCCCTAGGGATACAGTCTACCCATACTGGTATAAAATTTTTACTGAACTGTGCAGATCATGGCTTTTTGTCAGTGACCACTTCTTGGTATCATACTTAGAAATATTTTCTGAGTATGAAAGAGCCAGGAATCTGGCCAAACTCAACCCTGATGGATGTTGTCATTCACACTATGAGGACACACTCTGAATATTTTAGTTTATTTGAAAGCAATGATCTATGTAAAAATATTCAGTTACTATAGTTCTTATGATTTCATCTTTTATTTCACATTTATATTGCTATTTTATCTACATACTTTCTAAAGAAGTGATTTTTCATTTGTTCTTTTTTTTTAGCTATAGAAACCCTTATTAAATAAAACTTAAAATGTGGGAGACCTTGGTTTGATCCCTGGAGAAGGGAAAGGCTACTCACTCCAGTATTTCAGCCTAGAGAATTCCATGGAGTGTATAGTCCATGGGGTTGCAAAGAGTTGGACATGACTGAGCGACTTTCACTTTCACTAAAAGCCATTAATCCCAGTCTGAACAGAGTAAGCCTTATCCAGGTATTTAAGAGGCTAACATAGTATAAATATTTCAATTATATACAAAAAGTATTTATCTTAAGTGAGATCAACCCTGGGATTTCTTTGGAATGAATGATGCTAAAGCTGAAACTCCAGTACTTTGGCCACCTCATGCGAAGAGTTGACTCATTGGAGAACACTCTGATGCTGGGAGGGATTGGGGGCAAGAGGAGAAGGGGACGACAGAGGATGAGTTGGCTGGATGGCATCACTGACTCGATGAATGTGAGTCTGAGTGACCTCCAGGAGTTGGTGATGGACAGGGAGGCCTGGCGTGCTGCGGTTCATGGGGTCGCAAAGAGTCGGACACGACTGAGCGACTGATCTGACCTGATCTGAGGCATCTAAGGAGTGGAGCCTCTCCAGGTTTTCCCTTCTAAAACAGAGTCCTTCCCTCCTCTTAGGATACCAAGGTATTGATTTGCCCACATTTTCTATGACCACTGTGGTTTAAAAGCCATGCACCACGCTGTGGTTCTCTATTCATCTTCATCTTCCATCTGTGTTGCCAGAACCACAAACTGAACTACTCTCCTCTCTTTGAATACATATTGTGACTGGTGGTATCATTCAGCTTTAGTTAGGGGCACAGACGAGGTCCTTAGGCCTTGTCTAGCATGGGCCACATGCTCATGCTCAATTCACTGATGTCTGAAGTAGAGACCCATGTACACGCTCATAAAATATGAATTGCCATCTTCTTAATTCCTCCCCCTTTCTCAGCAGAGCTTCTGCGAAGAGTTCTCTACATTCATTGTCCTTATTTTCCCATATAGTGTTCTCTCCTCAATCCAATCTACATTCTAATTTCAACCCTACCAGTCCAAGGAAAATGCTTTTATCAAAATGGCCAATAAACTCTTGGTTACTAAATCTAAAAAAAAATAATAATAAATGTGTTGCTGCCTTAAAATTTCTCATGTGTAGAATTCACTTGTAAATTCCAGAGCTGGCTGTTCCTGATTCATTGAAATTCCCTACTTTCATGACTTCCATAGTAAACACTGCCTTCCAACTTTGCTCCTATCTTTCTGGCCATTTCTACCCATGTTCCCATGTGGTCTCACCTTTTCCTATTTGTGCCCTAAATGGCAGCATTTATCCAAATGCCATCACATCCTATCTTTGGTTCTTTTTATCCTACCCAGTTGAAAGCATATCCCATCTAATAGATTTATTTCACATAGCAGTACCTTCACCCCGATTCTGACTTTAAATTCCAGATTTGTATATTCAACTGCCTGCTAAAAATTCAAGTTTGAAAGAATCTACATGCTTTAAAATCAACAATTCCAGAAGTAAACACATTCTCTTTTTTGACACAAATTTCTTTATGACCTAAAGGTTCTATTTCTTCAGAAATAATACCACTACCAACCAACTCATCTTCCTCATGAAATAATCACCACTCACTCTTTTTAATTTTCTGTAATGTACCTCTGATCTCTCTTAACCTCCACTATCAACACTTTGGTTCAGATGTCCATCAGTCTCAAACATCTGTTACCTCAATTACTATAAAGACTTTTATCTGTTCTATCTCTGGTCTTACAAAATAAAACCCAATCTCTATGCTTATTCCAGAGATACAGATTTTATAAATACAAACTTATCATGCCACTTCCCTCAGTTTATAGTCCATCAGTGGTTTCCTGTTTCTAATAAGACTTCTTGCAAGGACCTACAAAGCCCTCCTGAAGGTCCTTTCCTGTTAAATTCTCCGGTTTCACCATTTTTGGTGACCTCGGAATATACCTAAGTACTCTACTTGTGATTACCCTAATATAATATATTCCTTCCCAATTCTATGGTTTTATACATATCTCTCTTTCTGGCTGAATCCTCTCCCTTTTTCCTAGCTTATCTGTCTATATAAATTAGACTTATCTTTCAAGAATCAACTCAGATGACAAGTCACACATTGTCACATTACTGCTGTATCATTGTCTCTTTGCTCAATAGCCTGAAAAACCCTCCATACTCAGAGATTGTTCCACTTATCCATGAGCATTCAGTGATTTCCCTTGTTTGTCACATTCCAAAAGGAAATTAAAAAATATGTTGAAAATTCAAAAACTGAAAATTCACAGTTGACTTATATGGTCAGAAAAGTATTTATGGCAAAATGAGATCTGGACAGTAGATAAGAGGAAATAATGGGAAACTAGAATTTCTTGGGCTTCCCAGGTGGTACTAGTGATGAAGAATCTGCCTGCTAATGCAAGAGACTCAAGAGATGTGGGTTCCATCCCTGGGTCAAGAAGATTCCCAGAGAGAGAAATGGCAACCCATTCTAGTATTCTTGCCTGGAGAATTCCATGGTCAGAGGAGCCTGGTGTGCTCCAGTCCATGGGGTTACAAAGCAACTGAGCACAACTGAGCAACTGAACACAGAGCACACAGAATTTCATGGGCAGAAACAAATTATGCAAATGTACTAGACAGGGAATCGTGACATACACAACCAGACTAAAAAAGGGCTTGGTTAAGGAAGGAGCAAAGTCTTGAAAATGTAACTGTTAGCTGGAATGCCAAGCTAAGAATTTTAGAATATATAGTGAGCAAGAAGACAGCACACTCAAAGCAAAAGTAGTCCAGGCTAACAGAGCATCTAAACTTCCTGGAGTTGTGTTTTTGTTTTAAACAGAAAATGCTTGAGATCCACTCCAGGCAATTCTGATTCAGAAGCTCCCAGGTTACTCACAGATAGATTTGAGAACTACCATCTTAAAATGATAACTTTTGAAGATTAAACATAATCCATAATTTATCAGAAAGTAAACTTCATGTAACTTTTATTTACCTTGATAATAGCCTGAGTCATAGAGTTTGATGATCATTTACCAACATATTATCACTCACATTTAGCCACGATTTTTTTTTTAGGAAAAAGAATATTTAATTTATTTTTAAATTCCTATGTACTGGCAAAGCATATATTTGGCCCTTAACAAATTTTCATCAAGTAAATAAATAAATTTCTTAAATGATGCTAAAAAATCACAAGTAGTAGTTTTCAACTCAAGATAGAGGAATGAATACAAGCATCTTTTCTTCTCCTGCTTTTGATTCCATAAATAACAAATAAAAACAAGAGTATAAGTAGAACACTATGAAGAAAATGAGAAAGAGTCAACAGTGGACAGGTGACTTCAATAAAGTTTTATTAGAAAGAGTAATGTCAATAAACTTCCATTAGATAGAAATTGGATGATGTAATACTAAGCATGCATACAAAAGTAAGCAACAATATTCAGCATTGTTAATCATTATATAAATGCAAATCAAATCCAGAATGAGATACCACCTCACACCTGTCTAAATGTCTGTCATCAAGAAGTTTACAAATAACAAGTATTGTCAAGGGTGTGGAGAAAAAGAAACCTTAGGGTACCATTGGTTGGAATGTCAATTGGCACAGCCATTATGGAAAATAGTATGGAGGTTCTTCAAAAGACTTAAAGTAGAACAACAATGCATGCATGCTAAGTTGCTTCAGTGATGCCCAACTCTCCATGACCCTATGGACCATAGCCCACCAGGTTCCTCTGCCCATGGGATTCTCCAGTTAAGAAAACTGGAGTGGTTTGTCATGCCCTCTTTCAAGGGATCTTCCCAACCCAGGTATTGAATCTGAGTCTCTTTATGTCTCCTGCACTGACAGGTGGGTTCTTTATCACTAGCACCACCAGGGAAGCCCAGAACTACCATATGACCTAGCAATTCCATTCCTAGGTATATATGCTAAGAAAACAGAATACCAATTCAGAAAGATACTTGCACTCCAAAGTTCACAGGAGCATTATTTACTTCTAAGGTATGAAAGCAACCTAAGCATCCATCTGGAGAAGGCAATGGCACCCCACTCCAGTACTCTTGCCTGAAAAATCCCACGGAAGGAGGAGCCTGGTAGGCTGCAGTCCATGGGGTCGCTAAGAGTCGGACATGACTGAGCGACTTCACTTTCTCTTTTCACTTTCATGGGTTGGAGAGGGAAATGGCAACCCACTCCAGTGTTCTTGGCTGGAGAATCCCAGGGACGGGGGAGCCTGGTGGGCTGCCGTCTATGGGGTCACACAGAGTCGGACACGACCAAAGTGACTTAGCATAGCATAGCATAAACATCCATCTGTAAGAAATTGCAGAAAGTATGGACACCAATGAAACGATTCAGAAGAAAAGACATAGATGCAAGAGACAGAGGAGACGATCATTGGAGTGATGTCCTGCAGTAGTTAGAGGCAGGTTGCACAAGTGCAGAGACTGGCTTTACATAAGAGAACAGGCAACTCATTCATAGTCACAGGACTTGAGCATACAGGAAAAAATATATACACATTCTGATGTTAAAAAAAATTGCTATTTCATCTTGAAACTAAATAAAACTGACTGGACTGAGAACCCTATTTCTCTACTTATTAAGAAATCCAAAGTCAAAGAGTCTTCATATTCAAAGCTTCTAATTTCACTTCTAATTCAGAAGGGACAGTAGAAGTTTTGACAAAATTTTAAGAAAAAAAAAAAAAAAAAGAATTTTTTTTTAGCCAATAGATTTTACCCATAAACATTTAGATGACTCCCATAAATATTTTGATGATTCCAGTGGAAACAAACCAAAAGTAGTATAAAAAAAATGTGGTTTGTGGGGGTAAAGTGTTAGAAAAACACATCTTGCTTTTCCTTATTGCAAAATATTTAAAATTAAATTTTTGACTTTGTTGAATGTGCACAACAAATATACTGTCCACCTCCAGCTCTGGCTTGTTTGCTACATGCCAGAATTCTGGGAAGAACATGGGAATTATTAGCATATGGAGTATAAGACTGTGTAATGCCATAAGTTCACCAGATTCCTTTCAGGAAAAATCTGATCAATATCTTCAAAATTGTTTAGCTTCCAAGTTCCAAATATATTTAAAACTAAAGAGAATAGTATGAAATTCCATGTATACATCGCCAACCTTCAGTGATTATTAATTCATGGCCAGTCTTTTTTCATTTATACCTCCACCCAAATCCCCTTCTTATCACGTTAAACTTCAGACAATATATTGTCCCATCTTTAAATATTCCAGTGTACCTTGCTAAAGGCTACACACCATTTTTCTTTAAATTCAACATCATATTATCACAACTAAAAATTAATAATTCTTTAATATCATCAAATATCTAGTTAGTGTTCACATTTTCCTAGCCCTCATTTTTTTTGAGTTTGAATTGAGGTCCAAATGAAGTCCATGTATTACAATGTGTTGATACACTTCTTAAAACTTCTTCATGTAAAGATTCCACCTAAATCTTTTTTCTTTTGTATTTTTTTATTGAAGAAGCTCAATTATTTGTGGTGGTAGCATGTCTCACAGTTTCGACTTTTTATTCCCAATGGTTTTATTTAGACATGTTTCTTTCTTTTAAAATGTTAGATCTAAATATTAATCAGGTTCATGATCCAAAAATTCAACAAAACTAGTTCATAGGTGGTGCTTATGTGCCTGCATTGAGAGAAACACAATGATTGCTTGTTTTATCTTTTTTGTGATGTGAGCAGCCTTTGGTAACCATTGCCTTGATCCACTGACATCCATTATGATGTTTAAATAGGTATTCTGTTCACCAACTACAATGTGTGTGTGTGTGTGTGTGTGTGTATGTGTGTATGCGCATGTGTGTGTGTGTGTGTGTGTGTGTGTGTGTGTGTGAGAAGGAATCCCCACCACCAAGAAGCAATTCTCTGGATACAGCTCACTGCCCTACAATTCAACTCAGCTGGCACTCTCTGCTATCTTCTGGGAGATAGCATTAGATTTCACAGGTTAAGGGATCAATCCCACAAATCTGCTCCTCCCATACACACTTCAGACAGTAGTCAGAAGCCTGGATTACTAACTGAGCTTCTGACCAATCAGCCACAAATTGGTTTTTCCAATGACACCCTCCAACTCAGGATGCCAATGTCAAGTCCGGGTGATCACGTGTATCTCTTACCAACCATCTGGCTATGAATCCGAGGTTTACCTCTAGTGTTCAAGTAATTTGTTATTGATTACTCTGAGATTCAGTGGTATAGGAAGAGCAAGAAAATGCTTTGTCTTCTCCCCTTATTTATTAACTTCCAAAGTCATAAGTTCCCTAGTGTAGGGGTTCAGAACAAGTCCCCCCAAATATGCCACATTTGCATGAGAATTATTTTGAGCTAAAGGCACTCAAGACCCTATGGTTTCAAAAGAAACTACTACCCCTCCCTTAACCACCTAGAAGAATTTAAATTAGGGATTTTTCCTAGTTTTTTATTTCTTAATAAAATAAAAATTTTATTAAGAGCAATAAATTTTATCTAAGTGGCCCCATCTATATGGCAAACATTGAATTACCAAAAATCTGTTTTTGTCCTGATAATGACCCTCCTATCCTTAGAAGCCCCAGGCCCTTATCCCATCCCTTAGCTCAGGATGGCCTATATGCCTCATTTTACTTTCCTGTCTCCGAACGTCTCATGTACGTGGAATTCCCATACATTCAAAATTAAATTTGCTTTTCTCCTGTTAAGCTGTCACTTTAATTCTGAGACAAACCAGAAGAACTTATAAGGGTAAAGGAAAGCTCTCCCCCTCCCTGAGGAGGAAATTGGACCAATTTCCTCCAATGGTCACCAAGTAGATATCTCCCGCAAATACAGTTAGGAGCCCATAGGTTTAAATATAATTTATGTTTTGACCCTTTACATTGGTCTTCCTTATTACAGTTCAAATTATCCCATCTTTGGCCAGGGTAGACTTACCAAGATTAGCAAAGTCTACCTGACCCAACTCACCTGGTCTTTTATGATAAGATATCCCAGACCCATTTTACATATTCTCTGACAGAGGCCTGAAATCAGTGATTTGACCAAGGAGCACTGATCACTTTTCATAGTAAATAGTATTGAAAGGCCACAGTATTGACATCAGATGGGCTCACTGTGGCTGGGTTGTTCTGGGTTGCTCCTGCCTTTCAAAGGTGAGAGAGTTTTTTTTTAATTCTTCTAACTTTTAATATTAAGATAATATTAGAGCTTTTAAAAGTAGCAAAAATACTACAGATAATTTCAATATATCTTTCATTCAGTTCCCCCTAAATTTAACATCTTTTATAACTATAGTACAGTTATTAAAACCATAGTACAATTATTAAACCCACAAAATTAATATTGACATAATATTAAGTAAACTATAGACCTTATTGGAATTCTCCACTTTTTCCAATAACACTATTTTTCCTGTCCAAAATCCAACTGAGGGTATCATGCTGCATTAATTGTCATGAGTCTTTCTCTAGTCTGTGACAGTTCTTCAGCCTCTTTTGAAGACTGTGTGTGTTTTTTGTTTGTTTTTTATGACCTTGACACTTCAGAAGAACACTGATCAAATCTTTTGTAGCTCTCTCAAATGCTGTTTGTCTATGTTCTCCTATGATTGGATGAAGACTCTATGGTTTTGCGAAAAATACTACAGGAGTGATGCTGGGCCAATTTCTTTTTTTCTTTTTTCTTTTTTTCATGCATCATGCAGGATCTTAGTTCCAGACCAACTCTCAAACCTGTGCCCTCTCCCTTGGGAGCTTGGAGTCCTGTCCACTGGACAGCCAGGGAATTCCTGGGCCCTTTTCTATGTATCATTTTTGATAGGATCAGAATAGGATGGACAGCTAAAAAGTGTGAAGAATTCCTGTGATTCATTACAGTAGCAATGAAATCAGTAATTCTGTTCATTTATTCAGTCAACATTGAATTTTACTTGTGTCCACCTACTGCAAATATAAAACAAAGATGACAAAGTGACCTGTGTCAGAAGTACACACACTGTGCCTAAGCAAGAAGATACCTGTATTCCCTCTTAGAGACACATTTTTGATGATAAGTCCCCCTTATCATTTTACTTAGCGTTTTACCTTAGCATTTTACTGTGGAATTAGTCTTTATAACTAGTGCTCTAAAGAAGTCTGCATTATCTCCACTCTTAAGAAAATATATTCTTAATGATCTTCATGATGGTTTCAACTTGCAAAATGATGTTAAAAGTAGCTAACCAATTGTGACTCAAGTGACACTGAATTTAGCACCTTCATCAAAATCTGCCAAGTTCCTAATATCCCTGAGTAAATGAGGATGGTCAGTTCATTCACTGAGTTGACCATTAGTAAATTAGGTTCAGTTTATAATACATTCTGCAGACGGTCATACCTCAAAAATACCTACTTGGTACCATTTTGTATAAGGTTCTGAAAGTGGATAGCACAAAGCCTTAAACACAGGAGATCCAATAAGTGTTAGAGTGTGTTTGTTGGTTGGTTGGTTTGCTGGTTTGTGTCAGTTGATCTCAGGTTATTTAGAGGAATTCAAAATAAGGAACTATCCTAACTCTTGCATATGAAACAGCAAAATTGAGCCTTCTTAGCAGTAGACATTTCTATAAAGGAAAAACAGGCAAAATTTTTGAGTGCATGCACAAGAGAGAATGTGACACCGCTCATCCTTGCCCTCCCAACTCCACACCAAGTTTCCCATCCAAGGTCCCAAGACAGCAGGATTTCACAGTCCAGGTGCCCTCTGCAAATGAGTCCTTTCCACAGCTTCTGTCGGGGAACTGTTGAAGGGGTTGAGTTCATTTTAAGCAGAATGAACTCAGAATTACTAAGCAAGAAAGAGGTGCTGGTGCACGAGGCAGCTGTGGTTCAGATTTCATAGGTTCCCTCCTCTTACTCTTCACTATCAAAAGCAATATCTACCCCCACTGGTTCATCTTCCCAAGGTTACTATGTCAAAAGTATGGACATAATTTCTCTACTTTTTAACTTCTAAGAGCTACTAATTAGAAGAGTTAGGATAAACAATTTATTTTACTAAAAATTAGAAAGTTTTAAAAGTTTTGAAATAGTAGGAAAAGAAAATGTGCTTACAATTAAATCTTGTGGAACAAGATAAAAGTACCTCTATTGGCATACACTCTTAAGTTAATAGCTATCATATCCTCTATTCCCAAAAAACATCACAACAATGACCTTTAAGAAAATTCCCCATTCACTTGGTTTTTTTCTAACTTTTTCCCATGATATCCTTTCAAAACCTAATGATAAATTAAGGCAGTTTTCCCCCAAATTGGATACAAGTATGCCTATGCAGCTGTTTGTTTGTTTTTTTTCAGATAGGTCATTCCTTAATCATGAAAGCATCAAGTATGGGACTTCTTCCTGTAATCAAATATTTTTGGTGAAAATATTTAAAATTAGAACAACCATGAGTACATTGTTAAACAGAATGGAAAAATTCACATTAATTGTTAAGATAAAATATTAGACTCCAAAAATATTTTTTTTATCTTCTGCAGCAGCTGGTATCTGACTACAACACCCCCTCCCCACTCCCCTACCCCAGCCATTCTTTGCTCTCTCTTCTCTGCCATTGAGAACACTTTAAGATGACTTCAGTAGAAAAGTCTGAGAAGCACTGTTTCTGGTAATATCTTAGGGTGAAGGAGGGATTGTAATTTTGCCTTGTAACTTAAGACATTTGGAAGACATCTAGAAATCTGAAGACTGAAGAGTTTCCTAAGTGTTTTGTCTCTTAGCCCTTGATTAGTCCTAATTTGGGGGGTAACACATGAGCTTGCTCTTTTAATTTCAGCACATTGATCTCCAGGAGGATATTTTAAGTTAATTTTTAGCTACTTAACATGAGCATATGTACAATTTGGACATGTTACACACACACACACCCACACACACACACAGAGAAATTTCTTGTAACAATAGGCCCAAGAGAGTCAACATGGAAATTCAAGAGCCAGGTCCTTACAAAGTACCCTAAGAATGAAGGTGACCTACAGTGAAAACATGAAGCCTAACCCTTGGGTCCCACAAGTTTTCAGAAAACTGTTTTTTCTAGTTTTGGCCCCCAGAGCCTGGAATGGTCGAGGAGTTAAAGGTTGTCCCTGAACCTGACTGAGAGAGAGTAGGCTCTGTCCCAAGAAGTAGCCTCCATATTGTTCAGAAAATTTGGTGAATCTCAAAGTCTACCATTCCTTTTATCAGCCATTCTCTCTTACCCTAGTCCCCCTGGTGCTGCTGCTGCTGCTGCTGAGTCACTTCAGTCGTGTCTGACTCTGTGCGACCCCACAGACGGCAGCCCACCAGGCTCCCCCGTCCCTGGGATTATCCAGGCAAGAACACTGGAGTGGGTTGCCATTTCCTTCTCCAATGCTCAGTCGTGTCTGACCCTCGTCTGCCTCCAATGCAGGAGACCCGGGTTTGATCCCTGGGTTGGGAAGATTCCCTGGAGAAGGAAATGGTAACCCACTCCGGTATTCTTGCCTGGAGAATCCCATGGAGGGAGAATCCTGGTAGGTTACAGTCCACGGGGTCACAAAGAGTCGGACACGACTGAGCGACTTCACTTTCACTTTTCTCTTACCCTAGTACCTGGGCCAGCAGTTTATCCTGGATCCATAGAGACTAGGACAAGGAAAGCCAAGTGGGAATGCTCTTCTGTCTCTATGAATCTGAGGAGGTAGATTGCTTGTGTGGGGTGGGGGAGAGGGGGACTTTAATCCACTTTAGAGTCTTGATACAGGTGGTAAAGTCAGTGTTCAACAGCAGCTGTCTCAGTGGGCAAAGGCAGGCTAAAGCAGTAGATTTCTGGGCGTCTAGGGCCTGGAGTCTATAACGGATTCTCAAGAGAATATCTGGCCGTCTCCTGCTGTCATTGCAATTCTACTTGAGCTTTGTACCCAAAAAATGCTTCATGAAAAGAGCATACCACACTGTGCTTCAGTTCAGTGTGATCTGAGAGGAATAACACCAAGGCACAAAGAGGATCTCATGCACTTTTTGGCTTTTTTTTTCCTCTTTTTTTTTTTTTTTTGCTATTGGTACTTCTGGATATTCACTGCCTCTTTGATTTTCAACCCTTATTTATTAAATCAGCATTGCCTTAAGTCCCAACTGGGCCTTGTCTCCATGGTCTGTGAGTTGGGAGTTAGGTTAACTGATGGCCTGGTAAGTCCATTATCCTTTCAAAGGGAAAGAGTCAGGTTTATGAATCCATGACTTTCCCCATGCTTGCATTTCATAAGCTCCAAAACCCTCAGACAGCTTGCTTCCCCACCTATTGACTCTCCCTCAGATTCCACTACTGGAACATCATGTTTTCAAGTTTAATGGAGTGTTCCTTATACAAATATAAAACCTCAGTGAGGAGTAACACTGAAAAATGCTTTAGCGATTTCAGTTTTCTTTCCTTTCTAAGAGCTGAAGAATGGGCTTTGATCAATTGAAGAAGAGAGAAATGAGATATTCCGTTCCACTGAGGAGAGAAGACGGCAGTCACAGTGGGGCATAGTCAGCAAGTGAAACCTCTCTCTTATGACCTGGTCAGAATGAAAATATGAATATCAAAGAGGAATGCTCTGCCCAAATCTCTAATATACTAGGTAACATATTACCCCTAGGAAAACAGACGTGACCTGCCTAGGATATATTCTCATCAGTACCATTTTAAGTTTTGTTCTATTTGTTTTATATCATTGTACATAATGTTTTGGATCCATTAAAACATAGAATAAACTTATAACGACCAGTACTTATTGGGCTAGTTTCTCTTGGTAAGTTACTTCCTAGGAATAGGCACATACACCCTGGGACATCTCATGAATCCTTGAGGGTCCCATTAAATGGATTACCAACTCAGTATATTAAACAGTACCCGGGGGCTTTACAAAATACCCAACAATTCATAACAGGTAGTCTGTGTCCTGAGAGAATCTGTCTTGATCATTTTTCCTGTGTCACACGTATCAAAACTGACACTGCATCATTTTAGATGCCTGTATCAAGTTAAACTCTCCTGCTGCTGCTAAGTCACTTCAGCCGTGTCCGACTCTGTGTGACCCCCTAGACAGCAGCCCCCCAGGCTCCGCCATCCCTGGGATTCTCCAGGCAAGAACGCTGGAGTGGGTTGCCATTTCCTTCTCCAATGCACGAAAGTGAAAAGTTAAAATGAAGTCGCTCAGTCATGTCTGACTCTTAGCGACCCCATGGACTGCAGCCTACCAGGCTCCTTGGTCCATGGGATTTTCCAGGCAAGAGTACTGGAGTGGGGTGCCATTGCCTTCTCCTAAACTCTCCTAACTTAACTAAAATGCAAAACACAAACACACACGTTTGTGCACACACACAGAGTACACACTGCAGGAAATTTTTTTCTTCTTCCTTCAAATATCATCTCCAGATACAAACTGAAAATCTGCATTTAAAGCTGTTCATTAATCTGAAAAATGTAAAGATCCAAACCAGTCTCATTTCCATATCCTCAAAGTCTTTTACTCAGGCATGTTTTTTAAACCTAATGATTTAAGCCTCGCACCTCAGTATACTGGATGCCACATTTTCATGGAAGCACCTACACAGCCTTTGCTGGTCTCCTTTTCTTCACAATGCACACAGAATCCCCATCCTCACTTCCCCACAGTATGCTTTGCTCAGCTATTCAAGTAACTGGCGTATTCACAGTAACAGAGCAGTACAGCAGAGAAAAGTCCTTCCCAGAGAACCCTTGTTTCTTTGCAAGTCTCAGGCCTAAAACACGTGCCCTTCAAACTGCCCAGTCCTACAAAATTCACTGCTCTTTGTTTTCTCTGAAACCCACTCCTTCTAACTCCTGTAATGCATTTTTCTCATTTTCTTGCTCTTTTTCACCCTCAGGTGAATTTGTTTTTATTGAACCCTGCTTTTTCCCTCTTTCCCCTCTCTCCCTCCTGAAAACAAGATCCATTTTCTTTTGCTGTGGACTATAATTACTAAATAACGTACAAATATACAGCAGTGTATATTCTAAAGGAACAGCTGCAAAATTGCTAATATTAGGTCTAATTTAGCTACAATAAATTAGCAAATGTGTGGAAGCACAATGATGACAGCATAATTATAACAAAAGTCGATGTGTTGAAGTATATGGATGACAATACATACTAATTTTAGGGAGAGAAAAAAAGAACCCTACACCAAATGAAATGCATGCGATGAACAGACGGGACTAATAGCTCAGACACATATACTTAATGCGGCCAGTCACTGTAAAAACAAAAAGATAGATGAAGCTGTTCAAAAATCTAGTGCTAACAAGCAATGTAGTCTGAAACCATTAACTGTCAGGGGTAATAACACTCAAAGTGTTGAAGTGCAGTAGAACAGCAGCGCTTTACTGGGATGGTGGCGGCTGCACCAGCGCACACCTGTGAAGAGGGCGCTAAATCTATCCCTGCATTCATTATAACAGAGGGAGGAAAGACAACACTAATAATGTAAAGTATAAACGGAAAGAACAGACAGCAGAGAGTGACATTTGCATGGTCCCAGTCAGCTTGTTAGCTGAAGTGGGTTTTAATTAGCTATTTTCCAGCAAGCAAACGAGCAAATTAGTGGCAGCCGTAAACAAGAAGAGACAATCAGGCCCAAAGAAAAGGAAAAAAATGATCAGGGTGCCTTTGCAGGAGGTGAGGAGGGAAGGGCAAGGAATCACAATGCTTTAACTGAAAACTTTCCTCAATCAGAGAATTAAAAAAGGTTTTCTCTCGAATTCACCTTAGGGATTAGCCCATCCTCCTTTCTTTTACTGGTGAGGACACTGAGGTTCACAGAGGCTAGCTAACTTGCACAAGATTACACCTCTGAATATGCTCTAGAAAACAAAACAAGAACAATGAAAAACCCAGAAAGGGGCATCTTCCAAGTCAGGGTTTTCCCAGAACCTGCTTTTGAAATACTGTGAGTTGATAGACCTCTTAGGAGCACAGAGAAGTGTAAAACCATGTGGAAAATTTGCATGGTAATCAAAGGATGCAACTGGTTATAACTGTAGGTTCAACAGAATGATGGTAGTTTCATATAGTCAAAAGCACCTTTTGAAAAAGTATTGTTCTGAACTAATACTCATCCCATAGTCAGTGAGGGCTTACTATGTTCTGAGCACAGTACTAGGGGCGGAGGGTAACTTTTACTGTCTGGTAGGATGTGCAGACAGACTTTACAAATGGTGGGACGCAGACTCTGATGTAGCACATCAGAGATGCTGCTAAGCTTTAAGTGGGGAGCCATGAGGAACATTTGAGAGAAAGGGCCATCAAACCTGGACCCGAAGATGCACAGCAGAACACCAGCCTCCTCACAACTCCACAATAAGCAAGCACTGACGAATTGAATGTAGTCACCTCTGTGAAAAGAAATTTAAAAGAACCATTTGTTTCACTGGATTAGACAGGAAAAGGACTCCAAATGCACAAACAAAGAAACGTGTCATATAGTTTTTGTTGTATAATTTCATCTGATTCACAGTTGGAAATATGCTGTGAAAAAAGCATAAAGTGATTGGGAAATGGGGGGAAATTTGAGATGGAAAATAATAGAAGTCAGTGGGCTTATTCCCTTATGTCATAAATTCACTCGCTGTATTAAGATTTAAAAGTATTGAAGCATGATATAACCCAAGGGAAATGCAAAAGGAAAATATAACAGCCAGGACAAAAGACTGAAGCAAATATTACCACAACATTTTGACACTGCTGCAGATAATAAACTCAGGGACAGTTTACATGAAGGAGAGTAGGAAATTGAAGGCTGTATTCATCAGGAGGCATCAAACACATAATCATTAAAATGTGCATTTACAGACTCACTATGATATGGGAGATATTTCAAAGAGCAGAAAACTGGTCCTTGATCTTGACTTCACTATCCAAAGAATGACTTCAAATTTGATATACACAAAGGGATGGATAAACACAGAAAAATGAAAAGAGTATATGTCCTCTCTCAACTTTACAGTTAAATGAGATATATATGCATATCATTTCAGTTCAGTTGTACAGTCGTGTCTCACTCTTTGCATCCCCGTGGACTGTGACAAACCAGGCCTCCTTGTCTATCACCGACTCCTGGAGTCCACCCAAACCCTTGTCCATTGAGTCAGTGATGCCCCATCTCATCCTCTGTCGTCCCCTTCTCCTCCTGCCTTCAATCTTTCCCAACATCAGGGTCTTTTCCAATGACTCAGTTCTTCCCATCAGGTGGCCAAAATACTGGAGTTTCAGCTTCTGCATCAGTCCTTCCAATGAATATTCAGGACTGATTTCCTTTAGGATGGCCTGGTTGGATCTCCTCGCAGCCCAAGGGACTCTCAAGAGTCTTCTCCAACACCACAGTTCAAAAGTATCAGTTCTTTGGTGCTCAGCTTTCTTTATGGTCCAACTCTCACTTCCATACATGACTACTGGAAAAACTATAGCTTTGACTAGACAGACCTTTGTTGGCAAAGTAATGTCTCTGCTTTTTAATATGCTATCTAGGCATATACTATATATTGATATATAATTAAATACTATGTATATTTAATTAATATGGAATCAAAGTATATATTAATTTTTCATTCATCCAACATTTATTGAGCTCCTACTATATGGAAACATTGAATTAGACACTGGTTACACAGATATGAATAACTCTAAAGGTCATTCAAGCACATCTATTTCTTTTCTTACCGGTCAGATACTGAAACAGCTAAAGACAATGATCATGTTCTCTGATTCTTCTTTCCTTGATGTTTAATAATCATATTTACTTCATCTTTTTTCATATGCTATTTCCAACTACATTCAACCTTTGTGCTCTAGTAGTCAGATTGTTTCTATCCTTTCAAAAGCATGATATTCCAAATAGTATTATCTGTGTAGTACAGATTTAAACCTAAATCTCTTCTGATCTAGATATTGCTTCGTTAACCTAACCTAAAATCACATCTGTATTTTCAGCAGCCACACACAATGTTAACCTTAACCTTAAACTTAAGTTTAAGTTTACTATTAACCAAATAGCTCTAAAATAGTATCATATGATAATATCACATATTTGGAAGACAACTGCAAGATTTTAATCCATCAATGTAAAACTTTGTTAAATTTTATCTGTATTTCAGCCTAATAAAATTGTGTTGATTCCAGTTCTATTATCTAAAATACTCACTACATCTCCCCCTACACCAATACTATGTCATCTCCAAATCTGTTTAGAAAATTTCTACATTTTTACTCAATTATTTATGAAATTAGGAAAGATAAAGCAAAATACCTTTACAGGGTATCCATAGAAACATCCCTTCTGACATAAACCAGTTAACAATAATTATTGTTAACTGGTTTGTGAAATGATTTACTTATCTTAGACCCTAAATCATAATTTTCCATGTCTTAGGTTCTGCTTTCCCAAGAACCAGACCTAAGACTTGGAATTAAGGAAAAGTAGTTTATTGGGGAAGTTTCCTCAGAAAATGCTGGTGGAGGAGAGTGGCAAGGGAAGCAGGGAAGTAGATACAGGACTCTCCATGGAGGAATGAGAAAACTGGGGTACAGAGCCATGAACGTTCCTCTCTCACTGATTGAGTGCCATTGACAGAGGAGTTAACTCCCTGGCCTATACATGGGCCAAACACACTGCTGGGGACTGATAAGTCCTCAGGCAGAAAGTGGCAGGTGCTTGCAGTAATGAGCTATCAGGATGCTGAGTGCTGAGGGGATATGGTCGGCGCACCAACATCTGCTACACTGCAGCTCATCTGGTAAGACTGCATAAGACTTCTTTTCAAGTCTCCCTCAAATTGAGATACATAGTACCAATCCCATCACCCACACTCATTCATTCTTTTAGGTGGTTTGAACATTCTTTGTTGCCTAATGTTGCAGACACAATGTTTATTATCTGATGCTCTCTAACTTGAGTGCTGCTGCTGCTGCTAAGTTGCTTCAGTCGTGTCCGACTCTGTGCAACCCCATAGACGGAAGCTCACCAGGCTCCCCTGTCCCTGGGATTCTCCAGGCAAGAACACTGGAGTGGGTTGCCATTTCCTTCTCCAATGCATGAAAGCGAAAAGTGAAAGTGAAGCCACTCAGTCGTGTCCGACTCTTAGCGACCCCATGGACTTGAGCCTACCAGACTCCTCCATCCATGGGATTTTCCAGGCAAAAGTACTGGGGTGGGGTGCCATTGCCTTCCCCAAGTAACCTTGTCCAAAAAGGATATTCATCTTAAAACTTATAAGTCAATTTGAACCCTAGTGATTTTAGCTTAAGTATTTGCTACCAATCTTTTAATGGTGCCTTTATAATACTCTGGAGAACTAACACAAGCTAACCAATCATGAACTTATAGAATACTTTTTTCTTCATTTCCTTCTCATTTTTTGTAAGTCATGCATCCCCGTTATTAAATATTTCTTTTGATTTTTCATGTTTCTGAGGCCCCAGAGCATTTCTGTTTTCAGGATTATGTCAATTCCTCAGGCCAAACAAATGAAGAAACTAGAGTTTCTGGGGGAATAAACATAACAAGATAGCATATTTAAAAGCAGATATATATTACTTTGCCAACAAAGGTCTGTCTAGTCAAGGCTATGGTTTTTCCAGTGGTCATGTATGGATGTGAGAGTTGGACTATAAAGAAAGCTGAACACCGAAGAATTGATGCTTTTGAACTGTGGTGTTGGAGAAGACTCTTGAGAGTCCCTTGGACTGCAAGAAGATCCAACCAGTCCATCCTAAAGGAGATCAGTCCTGGGTGTTCATTGCAAGAACTGATGTTGAAGCTGAAACTCTAGTACTTTGGCCACCTCATGCAAAGAGTTGACTCATTGAAAAGACCCTAATGCTGGGAAGGATTGGGGGCAGGAGGAGAAGGGGGTGACAGTGGATGAGGTGGCTGGATGGCATCACTGACTCGATGGACATAGGTTTGGGTGGACTCTGAGAGTTGGTGATGGACAGGGAGGCCTGGTGTGCTGCAATTCATGGGGTTGCAGAGTTGGACACAAGTGAGTGACTGAACTGAACTGAAACATAACAAACATACTTATAAATGCACAGCTGAGACTTTCCTTGTGGTCTGGTGGCTAAGACTCAGCACTCCCAATGCAGGCAGCCTAGGTTCAATCCCTGATTGGGGAACTAGATCCCAAAGGCTGCAACTAAGAGTTCACGTGCCACAAATAAAAACATCCTGCATGCTTCAACAAATGACCTTGTGTGCCACAACTCAGATCTGGTGCAGCCAAATATATAAATAAGCATTTTTTTAAATGCACAACTGAACTTATAGGAATTTTCAGTGGTTAGGAGACTTGAATTTTAATAGTGTGTGGTTATAAACTTGGGCTCACACAAAATGGTGACTTGAAAATACCTCCTGTTTCCAACCTGGGAAAAAAAAAAAAAAAAAAAACCTAAATCTTCACAAGGCTATATCCCTAACTCAGAAGTTTAGCTGGAGAAAACTCCTGTTAACAAAAAACAGATAGAAAGACACTGTTCTTTCTGTCTAATCATGAAATCCAAGTAAGATGAAATAATGCCCCCCCATAATTTGAGCCATACAGGTTTGGGACTAAAATATATATACACTATGATCCTTAAAAACTTAAGGCAGTGAAACTACCTTACAAGATATTATAATGGTAGATAAAGGCCATTATATATTTGTCAAAACCCATAGACTGTACAACAACAAGAGTGAACTCCATTGTAAGCTATGTGCTTTGGGTGATAATGATGTATAGAACACAGGCTTACTCATTGTAATAAAGGTACTGCTCTTGGGATTTTGATAGTGAAGGGGGCTGTGCCTATGTGGGGGCAGTGTATATACGAAATCTCTTTATGTTCTGCTCAGTTTTGCTATGAATCTAAAACTGCTCTAGTTAACAAAATCTAGTTTAAAAAATAAGGAATAAAGCCATAATCATTAAATACATTAAAGGAAAAAAATATAAATACCTATACCAAAAAATTAGGCTTCCCCAGTGGTTCAGCAGTAAACAACCTGCTTGAAATGCAGAGATGCTGGTTCAGCCCCTGGGTTGGAAAGATCCCCTGGAGGAGGAGACGGCAATCCACTTCAGGATTCCTGTCTGGAGAATCCCATGGACAGAGGAGCCTGGAGGGCTACAGTCCCTGGGGTCACAAAGAGTCGGACACAGCTTAGTGATGCCAACAACAACAAATACCAAAAAATTAAAGTCTGGATAATTATTACGTTGCTTCAATCAAAAGGAAAGATAAAATTCCAATTTCATATAAACTATTGCAAGGAATAAGAAAATTTAAAAATAAATCCATCTTAATTCATTACAAAGCTAATCATGCTGTAATACTGAAAACAGAATCAAAGGGGAAAAAAAGTCACTGGCTAATTTCATTTCTGAATACAGATGACAAATCAAATTATTAAAAACAGCCACCACAATATCATGACCCAATTGGATTTATACCAACAATGCAAGAATTCATTAGAATTTGAATATCTATTAATTTAAAATGAGAAAAATAACATTTAAATACATATAAGAGAAGCAAGTCTAATATCCCAAGACCAGTTTATGGTTAGAAAGAAAGTCTCAGCAAACTGAAAATAGAAGAAACATTGATAATCTCATATCTGTCCAAAAAAATACAGTGGACAATATGCTTAAAGGTTAAAATTTAGAAATGCAAATGAGAAATGAATGCTATACTCAGTTGAAAATGTTTTCTAAAATTATAAGAATTGCAAAGAAGCAACAAAAATATCAGTTTGGCTTAGTTTAGAAGCTCAAGAGCATTTTAACATGATGAAATTAAAGAGCTCAGCAATGTAATGGAGTTAATGTAAAAAAAAAAAATCACATTTGTATACACCAACAAAGAACAGAACATGTAATCCATGGTCATCAACAACCATTCAGTAATCCTAGTGGGATAATCTTCGAGAGCCCTAGGATACAATGTTTCTGATCCATGGACTTGTACTCATTTTATACCTGCACTGACACATACTTTTATATTCTCTTTACCTATTTAATACTACCTTTCTCTTTCACATGTGTCTTTGATGGTCTTTTCAGTTAGTTCTTTTAAGAATTGCCTTCTTCTATGCAACCGTGAACTTCCTGATGTTCAAGCTGGTTTTAGAAAAGGCAGAGGAACCAGAGATCAAATTGCCAACATCCGCTGGATCATGGAAAAAGCAAGAGAGTTCCAGAAAAACATCTATTTCTGCTTTCTTGACTATGCCAAAGCCTTTGACTGTGTAGATCACAATAAACTGTGGAAAATTCTGAAAGAGATGGGAATACCAGACCACCTGATCTGCCTCTTGAGAAATTTGTACGCAGGTCAGGAAGCAACAGTTAGAACTGGACATGGAACAACAGACTGGTTCCATATAGGAAAAGGAGTACATCAAGGCTGTATATTGTCACCATGTTTATTTAACTTATATGCAGAGTACATCATGAGAAACGCTGGACTGGAAGAAACACAAGTTGGAATCAAGATTGCTGGGAGAAATATCAATAACCTCAGATATGCAGATGACACCACCCTTATGGCAGAAAGTGAAGAGGAACTAAAAAGCCTCTTGATGAAAGTGGAGAGTGAAAAGGTTGGCTTAAAGCTCAACATTCAGAAAACAAAGATCATGGCATCCGGTCCCATCACTACATGGGAAATAGATGGGGAAACAGTGGAAACAGTGTCAGACTTTATTTTTCTGGGCTCCAAAATCACTGCAGATGGTGACTGCAGCCATGAAATTAATGAAGGAAAGTTATGACCAACCTAGATAGCATATTGAAAAGCAGAGACATTACTTTGCCAACAAAGGTTCGCCTAGTCAAGGCTATGGTCTTTCCTGTGGTCATGTATGGATGTGAGAGCTGGACTGTGAAGAAGGCTGAGCGCCAAAGAATTGATGCTTTTGAACTGTGGTGTTGGAGAAGACTCTTGAGAGTGCCTTGGCCTGCAAGGAGATCCAACCAGTCCATTCTGAAGGAGATCAGCCCTGGGATTTCTTTGGAAGGAATGATGCTAAAGCTGAAACTCCAGTACTTTGGCCACCTCATGAGAAGAGTTGACTCATTGGAGAAGACTCTGATGCTGGGAGGGATTGAGGGCAAGAGGAAAAGGGGACAACAGAGGATGAGATGGTTGGATGGCATCACTGACTCGATGGATGTGAGTCTGAGTGACCTTGGGAGTTGGTGATGGACAGGGAGGCCTGGCGTGCTGCGATTCATGGGGTCACAAAGAGTCGGACACGACTGAGCGACTGATCTGATCTGATCTGATGCAACCCTTTGGAGAAGGTAATGGCAACCCACTCCAGTACTCATGCCTGGAGAATCCCATGGACAGAGGAGCCTGGTAGGCTGCAGTCCATGGGGTTGCTAAGAGACAGACAAAACTGAGTGACTTCACTTTCACTTTTCACTTTCATGCATTGGAGAAGGAAATGGCAACCCACTCCAGTGTTCTTGCCTGGAGAATCCCAGGGATGGGGGAGCCTGGTGGGCTGCCATCTATGGGGTCGCACAGAGTCAGACACGACTGAAGCAACTTAGCAGCAGCAGCATGCATCCCTTAATATTATACCATAAACTCCAAGCACAAAAAGTAGCATTCCCTTGCTTTTCTCCTTGCCAGTCAAATCTTTCTCTTGCTCTCAGCTATTTTTCAAGTTTCATATGGTATTCAAGTTTCTCTGAAACTTCCACAGTGTGGTTCAATTCTCTTATATTCATTCTGGGCCTATTTCTTTCTATTATTTATTTCTATCATTTTGAAATTGAACTAGCTAGAGAGTTCTTTATTATTTACTTCAGTTTCTTTAGGTACCAATCACTACTCTTCTATATTAGAAATATTTGCATAACTGGTATTGTATTATCTGAAGACTTTGCAAGATGTGTGAGGATTCTCTTTTAGTCTCATGCTGTGAATCTGCCCTTGTTTCCCCAAGTTAATCTTTCTGCCTGTATCATTTAGGATGGTCAAGCTTAGGCTGTGCTGACAATTTCAAAATCACAATGTTTTATGACAAGTTAAATCTCTCACTATTATACGTCATTTGTGGTTCTGCTATGACTCAGCTTCATGTCATCATTATTCCATATCCCAGGCTGATGCACCTGCCTCTATTTATAACATTGCCTGTCTCAGGAGAAAAGAGACATGTTATTCTTACAGTTTCTGTTCTAAAGTGCCACATGACATACTTTTACCACTTTTCTTTAGCCAAGATATTCATGCACATAGCCACTGCTAATTTGAACAGAACAGAGCTGCATAACGCCCTGGCAGGAAAGATCACTAATCAAAAAATCTACCACAGTCCATCCTCCCAATCACCAAATACTGAGTGAGGCACCTCTAGACTGACAGGCCCTTTTATTTTTCTTCCTTTTTGTACTTTAATGATATTGTTCTATTATCACTTGACTTGTAGCATCCAGTGGTGTCAGCTGTCTATCTTTGTCCCCTTTTGGCCTTTTCTTTGGCTATTTTTACAAGTTTACAATTTTTTTTTCTTTCATTTTTAGTTTTCAACAATTTGATTCTGATATGCTTTGGTGTGTTTTTCATAGTTTCTTCTACTTTGAGCACAATGAATTTTTTCAATCTTTACATTTCTAATTCCTACCACATTTGGAAAATTTTAGGTCATTATGTTTTTACATATATACCTGTCCCTCCTCTTCCTTTACTTAACCTCCAATATTGCCTGGGAGTTTCTCAAAGACTACTGGTGCTCTATTCTTTTTTCCCCAACCTCAATCTGTATTTCATTTTGGAAAAATTTTATTGCTAATTTCAAGGTCACTGATTTATTTCTGCAAAGTCTAATCTGATATTACTCCAAATTGGTGTATTTTTCATTCTATGTATTTTATTTTTAATTTCTAGAGGTTTCATTTGAGTCTGTTTATATCTTCTAAGATCATGGCATCCAGTCCCATCAGTTCATGACAAATAGATGGGGAAACAATGGAAATTTTATCTTCTTGGTCTCCAAAATACTGCAGATGGTGACTTCAAGCCATGAAATTAAAAGACACTTGCTCTTTGGTAGAAAAACTATGACCAACCTAGACAGAATATTAAAAAACAGAGACATTACTTTACCAACAAAGGCCTGACTCGTCAAAGCTACGGTTTTTCTAGTAGTCATGTATGGATGTGAGAGTTGGACTATAAAGAAAGCTGAGCACTGAAGAATTGATGCTTTCGTACTGTGGTGTTGGAGAAGACTCTTGAGAGTCCCTTGGACTGCAAGGAGATCCAACCAGTCCATCCTAAAGGAGATCAGTCTGGATATTCATTGGAAGGATTGATGCTGAGGCTGAAACTCCGATACTTTAGCCACCTGGTGTGAAGAACTGAATCATTGGAAAAAACCCTGATGCTAGGAAAAGTAGAAGGCAGGAGGAGAAGGAGAAGGGGACAACAGAGGATGAGATGATTGGATGGCATCACCGACTCAATGAACACGAGTTTGAGCAAGCTCTAGGAGTCGGTGGTGGACAGAGAAGTCTGGTGTGCTGCAGTTCATGGGATTGCAAAGAGCTGGACACAACTGAGCAACTGAATTGAACTGAACTGATATCTTCTACATCTCTCAACCTCAACCTGTGAATATGGAGTATATTTATAATAGTTATTTTTAACATCTTTGTCTGCTAATTTGATCACCCCTGTTATTCCTGAGTCTGAATGACTGATTTTTTTTAAGTTATCAGTCATAATTTCCTAATTTTTTGTATGCCTTCCAATTGTCTTTTGTATGCAGGATGCTGTGAATTTTATGTTGTTGTGTGGAGGATTTTGTTGTATTCCTTTAGATAGTGTTGACCTCTTTTCTGGGATGCACTTAGATTACCTGGTGTTATTTTGTTTCTGTATAGGATTGCTTTGAAGATTTGTTAGGTTAGGTCATTATTCTAGACATAATTTGACCCTACATCTAAGATAATTTTCTTCTAAGTATTTTATCCAATGCATTATATATTATGAAATCTCATTTATTCTGATTGACACAAACAGAAACTATTCTCAGCCCATGGTTAGCTTCAGGAATTGTTAGCCTGAATTTATCTCCAGTGGTTCTTTCTCTAGGTTTGGATAGTTTATTCTCCTACATGAGCCGACTGGTACTCTGCCAAAGATTCAAGGGGATATCTCTGCAGATCTTCCAAGCTCTGTCTTTGTGAACTCCCTTTGTGCCAATATTTTGGCCTCCCTAAATTCCAATCAATGTCTCTAAAACTCAGTGAGATTCCATGGCATTAATCTGCTTCCTCTGTCCCTGTATAGCAGAGGGTATACATGCTCTATGAAGTAAACTGGGGCAATCATACAGCTTGCCTTATGTGAAAGAAAGTGAAAGTGTTAGTCACTCAGTGTCTGATTTTTGTGACCCCAGGGACTGTAGCCCACCAGGCTCCTCTGTCCATGAAATTCTCCAGGCAAGAATACTGGAATGGGTAGCCATCCCCTTCTCCAAGGGATCTTTCCAACCCCGGGATCAAACCCATCTCCTGCATCGCAGGCGGATTCTTTACTGTCTGAGTCCCCTGGAAGCCCACAGCTAACCTTATCTGGAGAAAGAAATAGCAACCCACTCCAGTACTCTTGCCTGGAAAATCCCATGGACGGAGGAGTCTGGTAGGCTATAGTTCATGGGGTCGCAATTATAATCAGGGATAATAATCATGTGCAGTCTGTCATGTAATATCTGATATCAAATGCTTTATATATGTCTGGTTTCTTAGTTGATTAACATAAGAAAGTAAATCTGGTACTGTTACTCCCTCATGGTCATATCCAGAATTTTCTTACTTTTCATTTAGTAAGAGAATGACATTATACAAGATGTGCCATTGTGCTTGTGGTTGCTGTGTTTTATTTGAGAATGCTAATGAGGATTAGGGGCTTTAAGTATTAGCCCCACCGTGTGGGGCTCACATATGTGAAACATAGTTCATACATGCTGTCTATCTTGAATAATGAACTAATACATATTAGTTAAGGCAATATTTTCAGTCTCAAAAAATGATGTCATATTTGCTTGAGATGTTAATATGAATATTCCCATGTGCAGAACTCAATCCAACATTGTGGGTTTTGAACACCATTCAAATACTGGGGGGAAGAAAGGATAGGGAGTTTATACATATCAAGCAAAACTTGATTTTTAAAAATAAGATACAACACAAAGGCATGTAAACACTTTGGCCATATTTTCATAACTGTCCCCAGGTGAATTTAAAAATGCACTGTTTAAATATTTTTCACAACCAAAACTTGCATAACTTTATCATAAAACTTCCTTGGAAAAAACTTTCCCCCAAATTGCTGGCTCTATGAAACATTTGAAATGCTCATTTACAAATGCCAGCTATTTCCCTACATACCAGTGGGGCGCAGAGAATATAAGCCTGTGCTTATGCCAGACACCCCACATATGTATTAGTTTTCAAGAAAACCAAACAAAAATAATAGAAACCAAAGGGCAAGTAGATTTGGTATGTGTCAGGATCCAATGCCAATCACGTCCTGTCTTTGTTTGTTTTATCACCAGATATAAACTTTGGTGTGAAATTTTTAATGGGTTTCACTTTAAAACCCATGTTATAGTGAATGGGTTATACTTTGATAGACTCTGGGCTTTTCTTGGTAAAATATATCCTTTAAAACATATGACCAAAAAAGTATCTTGCTCACAACAACCAAAACATGTTTTTATCAGTTATATAATATAGAGTCAAAATGTTAGTATTTGCTTATATATTCCTCAATAGATATTAAAGAAAGATATCACAACAGCAAGATGTTTGAACAACATGGACCTTGATTAAAATTCACTTTTTCTTCTCATGAACTACGCAGATTTCAACAGAACCTTCACCCCCAGCATATGGCTAAAGTAATCATAGTATTTGAAGGTTCTGGCATGTTTTAGTTTTATTCTTGATTTTTTTTTTCATTACTATCCAGAAAGAATAGTATACCAGATTCAAATATATGAATATACTACTTTAAATTATCTGTCTTTGAAATATTAACTGGTTTTTTATATAGCTTTGAAATTAATAGGCATTTATATAGCTAATTTGATATATTTACAATCTTTTAAAACTTCTCTTTCAAATATCTCTGTCATTCTGTATCTAAAATATTATAATATTTTCTTTCTCACAACATAAAGATACTTTCAATTGAGTTTATATTTTTTTAATTAAATAAATTTGTTTATGTCAAAAGAAAAAATGCATATAAAACTTATTTTATCTGGTATTAATATCTCCTTTGCCATTACATGCTGTTACATAATGTCATAATGGTTGGGCTATTTTCATAACTGATATTATATGCCCTGGGTAAAGGCCATAAGGTTTCTCTTATGGCTCCAAAGATATTCCTGCTACCTATTTTTCTAGTCTATTAGGCATTGTAATTATGGAATTAGATGTTCTTTAAAGACTATCTTAGGCACCTCATAGATCAAAATGGTTCCTCTGAAGCAGTTACCAGATCTGTTGCACAATTACATAATTAAGTCCGTGTAGTAAAAATCTTAACAAAACTCTTAAAAAATAAGCAGTGTGCACTGGAGTAACAGATAACTTTCACTGCAAACTGAAAGTACAGAGAAAGTGGTAATATATTCAATGTAAAGGTCTCTCAATAATAATTTTTATATTGAGATCTCATCTCTCAAAAGAACTCTCAGGGGAGTTGGGTCTGGCTTCTCAATTGTCCAGAACATTGGTTGATGGCTTCATTAGTGACATTTCAAGAGAATTTCTTCTGCATAAACTTGTCCATCCATCTTCCTCAGAAATATTCATAAACTCACTATAATTTGGGGCTACCAAAAAGATAAACAGTGACTAAAACGCTAAATGAAATGAATGTTCTTCATATTATCACTTAGTATATTGTAAGTCAATTGAATTCTGCTATATCTTATGTAGCTCTAGTATATAATCTTAAATACCAATTACTTATATATGTTTTCAAAGTAGAAATAAAGCAAATTTAATAACATAATAAAATTTGGACCCAGTGCTTGCCCCAAAACTCACAAATATAATAGTTTTTTAAAAACACCATTGGCACAGAAATACATAGACATTATATTACTAGATTACCCAAATTTGAAATCAATATATCAACACTGCCTTCCAGTATTGCCTGCCCCTCATTCTATAAGAGCCAGAAACAAAAATCCATCTAATCTATAGAGGAACAAATATTCAAGGCCAAATAGTCATTTAACACTTGATCCTTTCAAAATATCCTATCTTTTAGACTCCACAAATCCTCAAATGACTGTAACTCTTGACTTGCGTACTGTATCCAGCTGATTCTTAATGACCATTTTACCAGGTCTCGTTTAATTCTCCCTACCACCAACTCCCGGAGAAGGCAATGGCACCCCACTCCAGTACTCTTGCCTGGAAAATCCCATGGATGGAGGAGCCTGGTAGGCTGCAGTCCATGAGGTCGCAAAGAGTCAGACACGACTGAGTGACTTCACTTTCACTTTTCACTTTCATGCATTGGAGAAGGAAATGGCAACCCACTCCAGTGTTCTTGCCTGGAGAATCCCAGGGACGGGGGAGCCTGCTGGGCTGCCGTCTATGGGGTCGCACAGAGTCGGACACGATTGAAGTGACTTAGCAGCAGCAGCCACCAACCCCATGTGAAATTTTGTCCTATTCTTTTCTTATTCTCATCAGTTAATTTGGAATGTTGTCTCCTATTACTGCATTTTCACTTTAACAAAAACTATCAGTGACAACTCCAAAGTTCACTTGTTGCTAATTTTTAAAGAAGGAATATATCAAACCAAAGTGCTTGTGTTTCCTCTGTGTTAATTCACTGTGTTGGCTTTCTACTGTTACACAACAAACCACTCTAAAGCTTAGAGGCTTAAAACAATGATTTATTATTATCCCTCACAGTTCTGTGAGTTGACTGGGTTCATCTGGGTTGTAATCACTTCTGATCACTCATGTGGTCGTGGTTAGACAGTAGCGGGGACCAGAGTTATCTGAAGATCTGACTGGACTTTAATGTTCAACATGACTTCTACATTCACATTTCTGGGCATTCAGCTGTAAGATTTGAAAAACTAGGAGCTGGACATGTCTTTGCACATGACCTCCCCCCACTGCTGGCTGCTGTTCCTCACATCATGGCGGTTTCAGAGTGATAGCTGGTTTTTCATCTGAGAGCATGTTCCTTCCAAGAGACCCCCAGGTGTAAACCACCGGTCTTCTTATGACCCAGCCTCAGAAGGTATGCAACGCAATACCACTTCTGTTGTATTCCTTGGGTTACTCAGGGAGAGACTACAAAAGGGTATAAATATTGGGAGATGTGGTTCCTTGGGGGATCACGTTTGGATAAATGGATGGTTCACACTCATAATGTGTTACCTCACTTGGCAAATACTTGACAAAGCAGGATAAACAATCTAGGGAATAAGATCAAGCAAGGTATAAGGCAGTAAAAACATCCCTGAAGTCACCACAGTAGATACAAAAATTTGTATTGTCTCTGATGAGCTCCTACTTTGTATAAGCCTACAGATTCCTCCAGCCCTATTGTTGTTGCGTGTGTGTTAGTTGCTCAATCAGGTCCACCTCCTTGCAACACCATGGACTGTAGCCCACAAAGCTCCTCTACCCATGGAATTCTTCAGGCAAGAATACTTGAGTGGGTTGCCATTCTTTTCTCCAGGGGATCTTGACCCAGTGACCAAACCCAGGTCTCCCACATTGCAGCCAGATTCTTTACCATCTGAGCCACCAGGGAAGTCCTCCTGTTGTTGTTGCAGCAAATCAATTTAGGCTCTCACTCACTCCATAGTCCTCAAATAAATTTCAGAGTTCAAACTGCCTTAAAAATAATCAGGCCATGACAACTATTTAAATCCTTTGGTGATCAAAGAATGAGAAACCAATGTTTCTATCAAATTATGTTATATACACACACGTGTACACACACAAATATGCTATCTGCTGGCAGGGGTGCAGTGAAATGGTCACAGTCATACCCTGCTGATGGAAACTTAAATAGCTACAACCCCTTTGGAAAGAAATTTACAGTATGTTCATCCTGCTTGACCCTGTCATACTACTTTTTGGAACTGAGATAATTCAGAAAACACACTGAACTACAGAAAAGTCTTTTCACACAAAGATGTTTATCTCAAGACTATTTTGTAGATGAAGGAACTAAGATTTAAAGAAGCTGAATTACTTCCTCGAGTCTGCAAAAACAGAGGCATGAAGGCTTCCCAGGTGGCTCAGTACTAAAGAATCCATCTGTCTATGCAAGAAGACGCAGAATGCATGGGTTCAATCCCTACTTGGGTCGGGAAGATTCCCTGCAGGAAGAAATGGCAGCTCACTCCAGTGTTCTTGCCTGGAGAATCCCATGGACAGAGGAGACTTGTAGGCTATAGTTCATGGCGTCACAGAGTCGAACATGCCTGAGCACATGCACCTTCGGGCAAAAATTTGAACCCACACACCCTGTCTTCACATTCCTGAATTCATGACCACCTTGCTATCATTTCTGATGAAACTTTAGGTTAAAAAAAAAAATTCACACACACTGTTTTAGAGAGAATACAAATGCAACTAGTTTACAAAATAAAATATGCAGGAAACAGCAAGATTGGGAGGATATAAACTAAAATACTGATAACAGCTGCCTTTAAGTGGTGATATTCTGGGTTGTTTTCCCTTCTCTTTTATATGTTTTTAAGAAGTTCTCAAATTAAAAAAGAAGTTTTTTAGGCCCATAGGGGAAAGGAGGATTTGTGTGTGTGTGTGTGTTTTTTTTTAAATCCTGAGTTGCTATTCCTTTCTGTACAGATAAGGAGCCCAGCCAGCTCTGTGCATATTTATCACAAATAACCTGGGGATGTAGAATTTTAACACAAGCTAGGAAAGTTGGAATTAAGAAAAGAACCTGGGGAGATCCTTAAAACTTAGGAAGACAAATGCCACCTTTCACTTGATAAGTGATAAGTGGTTATCCTTTCACATGATAAGAAGGAAGCCTCCAGGGGCTTGGTCAATGGCCAAAGTGCTGGGATCACAGAGTTTCTGGAGTTCTGCAGAATCAGATTTACCTGGAAAGAACCAAGACAGCAGAAGCTTTCCTGATATTCAGATCAGATCAGTCGCTCAGTCGTGTCCGACTCTTTGCGACCCCATGAACCGCAGCACGCCAGGCCTCCCTGTCCATCACCAGCTCCCGGAGGTCACCCAGACTCGCATCCATCGAGTCAGTGATGCCATCCAGCCATCTCATCCTCTGTCGTCCCCTTCTCCTCCTGCCCTCAATCCCTCCCAGCATCAGAGTCTTCTCCAATGAGTCAACTCTTCGCATGAGGTGGCCAAAATATTGGAGTTTCAGCTTCAGCATCATTCCTTCTAAAGAAATTCCAGGATTGATCTCCTTCAGAATGGACTGGTTGGATCTTCTTGCAGTCCAAGGGACTCTCAAGAGTCTTCTCCAACACCACAGTTCAAAAGCATCAATTCTTCGGCGCTCAGCCTTCTTCACAGTCCAGCTCTCACATCCATACATGACCACAGGAAAGACCATAGCCTTGACTAGGCGAACCTTTGTTGGTAAAGTAATGTCTCTGCTTTTGAATATGCTATCTAGGTTGGTCATAACTTTCCTTCCAAGGAGCAAGCGTCTTTTAATTTCCTGATATTAGTTGTAGGTTATAGATGAGTATGCAACCGGGCCTAGGTTTTTTGTTAATCATAATTGATTGATTTACTAACTCTTGCACAAAACTACATATAGATTCAACAATATAATAATTCCTTAAAATATTCATGTTCATGCTTTTATTAAAAATTAATTTTGTAAACAACAATATATTGAATGGAAAGCTGGCATATCCTTATTTTCTCACTGAGTACATCTGGCCTTTTCAGTCTCCAAGAAACCAGTTGTGGTGGTTTATCTGGACAACTGACAATATAACATAAGTAGATCTGTGGACTTCCCTGTGGCTCAAATGATAAAGAATCTGCCTGCGATGCAAGAGACCAGGGTTCAATCCCTGGGTCAGGAAGATCCTCTGGGGAAGGGAATGGCAATGCACTCCAGTATTCTTGCCTGGAGAACTCCATGGACAGAGAAGCCTGGCAGGCTACAGTTCATGGGGTCGCAAAGAGTCGGACACGACTGAGTAACTAACACACACAGATCTGTGGGTATTAGCCTTACAAACTCATATTTCTGTTGACAGAAAATATCACAGAACTGTAAGTAATGCAAAGATTCAAGAGGCTCATTTCTATCCATCCCTGTGTTCGCACCTCCTTCTTTGGTGACTCCGAGGGATAGCAACAAGGGGAAATGGTAACTTGAAAACAAATAGGCAAGAGTTCATCCCAGTTATTAGATTTCCCTTCTTCCTATCACTATTTTTTATTGGAGGGTAATTGCTTTACAATGTTGTGTTAGTTTCTGCTGTACAACAAAGGGAATCAACTACAAGTATACACACATCCCCTTCCTCTTGTGCCTCCCTCCCAGCCTCCCATCACTCCTCTGGAGCTGAGCTCCCTGTGCTAGATAGCAGCTTCCCACTAGCTGTCTATTTCACACATGGTAGGCTTAAAGCTCAACATTCAGAAAACTAAGATCATGGATCTGGTCCCACCACTTCATGGGAAATAGATGGAGAAACAGTGGAAACAGTGTCAGAATTTATTTTTCTGGGCTTCAAAATCACTGCAAATGGTGACTGCAGCCATGAAATTAAAAGACTCTTACTCCTTGGAAGGAAAGTTATGACCAACCTGGACAGCATATTCAAAAGCAGAGACATTACTTTGTCAACCAAGGTCTGTCTAGTCAAGGCTATGGTTTTTCCAGTGGTCATGTATGGATGTGAGAGTTGGACTATAAAGAAAGCTGAGCACAGAAGAATTGATGCTTTTGAACTGTGGTGTTGGAGAAGACTCTCAAGAGTCCCTTGGACTGCAAGGAGATCCAACCAGTCCATCCTAAAGGAGATCAGTCCTGGGTGTTCATTGGAAGGACTGATGCTAAAGCTGAAACTCCAATACTTTGGCCACCTCATGCAAAGAGTTGACTCATTGAAGAAGACTCTGATGCTGGGAGGGATTGGGGGCAGGAGGAGAAGGGGATGACAGAGGATGAGACGGCTGGATGGCATCACCAACTCGATGGACATGAGTTTGAGTGAACTCCGAGAGTTGGTGATGGACAGGGAGGCCTGGTATGCTGTGATTCATGGGGTCGTAAAGAGTCGGACACAACTGAGCGACTGAGCTGAACTGAACTGAGTGTATATACGTCAATGCTACTCTCCCAGTTCACCCCACCCTCCCCTTCTTCCCCTGTGTCTACAGGTCCATTCTCTATGTCTGTGTCTCTGTTCCTGCCCTACAAATAGATTCATCTGCACCATTTTCCTAGATTCCATATGCATGCGTTAATCCACAGAGGTTGCCTGTAGGAGTTTCCCAGGCTTGTTGTCCCTCTAGTATCTCTGGGGTTGTTGCCAAAACCAAATTAACATTGAGCAATTTGAATTTTAGAGATGAAAGGAAGATTGGACACCAATAAAATCTCTCATAAAAACACGGTTGCTTTTCTGAGCTGAGGAAGTTTAATTATTGTTGCTTTTCTCAGAGTTTGCAGCCTGATTGTGATTATCCTTAGTAAATTAGAGCAAATATCTTCCTTTCCTGGAAAATGAGTCCTTTCCCTCTTCTCTTATTCATCATCCATTTCCAGCCCTTCTCCCCCTCTCCAGCAAGTTCTCCCCTCCCTTCAGAGTCAAGCTCAATTAATTCTTGACACTACTACGGGCCTTTTTCAGCATTCCTCCCCACAACAGATCACTCCTTTCCTAAACTCTAATGTATATCAATAACCATATCTTAATCTTTTTTCTTATAGAAAGATTATCTCTTATCTATGGTAGCATTGCCAAATAAAATAACAGATACCCTGCAAGGGGTTGAGTTGTGTTCTCCAAAAAGATATGCTGAAATCCTAACCTCTGGTGCTTTTTAATGTGACTTTATTTTTACATAGGGTCTTTGCAGATGTAATCAAGTTAAAAATGAAGTCATTAAGTGGGCCCTCATTCAGTAGGCTCGGTGTCCTTAGAAAGAGAGGAAAAGACATATACAGGGAGAGTAACACGTAAAGACTGAGGCAGAAAATGGAGCGATGTATTTGCAAACCAAGGATATGGGGCTATTACCTGAAGCTACAAGAGAGACGCCTGGAATCGACTCCCCCGCAGAAAGAATAAACCCTGCTGATGCTCTGAATTCAGACTTCTACCTCCAGAACTGCAAGAAAATCAATTTCTGTAATACTAAGTCACCAGTTCTGCAGTCCTTTGTTATGGCAGCCCTATTAACTTGTACACCCTCCACCTGCAACCCTTTCTTTCCCTGTATCACCAGGTTGTCTATCTCTAAGTCCATGCCTATATATATCCTTAATTTGTCTTTTAGAAAAATTTCTTAGAGTAGAAACTGTATCTTGATCTTTTTTAGTTATAGAGATTATCTCTTATTTATGGTAAGGTGGCCAAATAAAATACAAGATACTCAGTTAACTGGGCATCCTGTATTTTTATTTGCTAAATTGGGCAACCTTAATTTATGTTTAAGAAATGAAGATGAACAACAAATACTTAAAAAGTAAATGGTTGAATCCCTAGTTATCAATTTTATGAAAAGTTCTTTCTTAATGTCTATAACAGTCAATCATCAACAGGTACACTGAGAAACTTAGCCCTACGGTCTATTAAATTTTGGTAGCCCACACCTGGAATATTGATTAAGATGTTATAAGGATACATCAGAAGTAGAGAAGATCAAAAAAGAATAATTACATTGGTCAGAAATACAAAGGCAGGTGTTATTGTGAAGATAGGAACTAAAGAGTTTCAGACTCTGCTATATGAAAAGGTTGAGTTGAAAGATCCATGATCAAAATCTAGAATCACAACAAATATTAGTGAAATGATTAGATTGCCAAACTTATAAAGACTAGGCTGAAAATGAAACTAATATTAAGTGATTACTTTTCTCTCATGGCTTTTACATATATTAATTCATTTCACCTATGTTAGCACATAGGTATTAATAGCTCTGCATTTCTGAGATAAGAGAACAAAGGTTTGGAGGTCAGAGTTGGGATTCAAACCCAAGATCCAAGACCCACACTCTTTCCACACTCACAGACTGCTTCTCTAAACCTCTGTTCCCTGAGCAGTGCAAATGAGAAACAATTAAAGGAAGCACATATTTACTAAGTGTATAATACATTTTATATAAATGTATAATACATTTAATCCAACCAGTCCATTCTGAAGGAGATCAGCCCTTGGATTTCTTTGGAAGGAATGATGCTAAAGCTGAAACTCCAGTACTTTGGCCACCTCATGCGAAGTGCTAATTCACTGGAAAAGACCCTGATGCTGGGAAAGATAGAAGGTGGGAGAAGGGGATAACAGAAGATGAGATGGCTGGATGGCATCACCGGCTCAATGGACATGAGTTTGGGTAAACTCGGAGCTGGTGATGGACAGGGAGGCCTAGCGTGCTGCGATTCATGGGGTCACAAAGAGTCAGACACGACTGAGCGACTGAACTGAACTGATAATACATTTTAAAAATCCATTGATGCAGAGTGCAGTCTGGCAGCAAATATAAATTGATGCAAAATTTATGGATCAATTTATGAGTAAGAAAGCCATTAGGGCAAGATGATTCACATAGAACTTACTTTTAAAATTGACATCAGAAACTACTAGAACTTCTAGAACATCTGGCTAAATTGACATGGGGTCTATTTCAGGATGATCTTCTCCATATTCTTGTGCAAATGATAAACTTAATACAAAGTCCATTTACTTCATTATCATTTAGCGTTTTCTGGAGCTACAAAAACTGAATCATGTATTATAAAGAGCACTGTATTATAATCGTAGACTCTCAGGCTGCCTAATTCTGTTACTTACTAGCTATGTGACAACAGAATTAAGTCACAAGCAATCTGGACTCAGTTTCCCTCCTCTGAAAATGATGGACTCCTTTTTAATTCCTATCTAATGAACACTTAAGAGCAAACTATGTGCTGCTTTTATTTCATAATTATACCAGTACTTTCTAACTATCAGTTCCCCCACATCTTAAATGAAACTCTTCTTTATGTCTTTGTATTTCATCCTTTTATCCTATACACTGATCTCCTACTCCGTGTCAGGCACTGTGCTGTATGTGATAAACAAGAGAGACAAGGTCCTTACTTTTATTAAGATCAAAATTTAAGATTAAGAACAAAAAGGAATAATTAGAATGGTCAGAACTAGGCAGACGTCATTGTCAAGAGACCCTAAAATAATAAATAAATAATTACAATCTTAATAAACGTTTTGAAGGACAATTATAGAGTCCTGAGAAACTCTTGAACAATTTAACTTGATATAAGTCTCTAGCGTGAGGGAAAACTTCCCTGAGGAAATTAACATGTAAATTTAAACTTGAAGGGTGATGAGAATTTGGCAGATAAAGAGGTTGAGAGAGAGCATTCCTGATAGAACATCAAGTGTGAAGGCTCTGATTCAGGAAGGAGTTTGGTACTAAGGGGAAACAAAAGAAGGTCAGCATAATAAAGAATAGTCCGGGTGGATTCAACAGCTGAGCTGTGTCTGAACAGTCACAAAGGGATAACTTTGAACATGGAATGCAGAGTTTAAAAGTAGAGAATGGACAGAGTTTACATGCTTATCAAAATCTGCTGTCTTTGAGGGTGCATTGGAGTTATCCAGACAGAGCAAGGTAAGGGGGCATTCTAGACAGGGATGAAACAAGCAAAGCCATGAAGTTTAATTGAGATAAAGTTAAGCTATTTTGAATCCAAAAAGACACTGTTGCCTCAAAGGATACACTCAACAGAGTGAAAGGCAACCCATGGAATGAAAGAATATATTTGTAAATCATATATCTGATGATGGGTTAATATCCAGCATATATAAAGAACTCTTAACAATTCAACAACAAAAAACAAAGAAGTCTATTAAAACTGGGCACAGGACTTGAATAGACATTTCTCCCAGGAAAAGAGAAAGCACTCTATGAGTCATCCTGGTCGAGAATTGAGCTGCTTTGGGGACTTCTTGTTGCTGTTTTTATTCCCACTACATGACAGGCTTCAAATACCTTTAGGGCGGGGCTGATTAATAAGAGGGTTTTTCTCGGTGTTTGTTCTGTCTGCAGCTTCAGGTCTTTGCGCTTGCACCTCAGAAAGGGTCTCTTTATATCTTATACCCCTCTCCCAGCAGTAAACCTCTAGTACCTGTTACTCAACGCCTGCTAGCCGGGTGGCAGAGACCAGGGAAGATTCTCTGTTGTCCTGCCTCAGCTTCGGTCTTTGGCAGATGCCATGTCACTGGATCCCAGAGGTGGACACTTCTTACTGTTCCTGCTCCTCCGCCAGCAGCACGACATTTCTCATGGTCAAGCCCAGGGCATCTTTTTTGTTCCTACCAAGGGATAGAATATTTTGCTGTTGTTCCTTTTTCAAAGCTACATTAGGTTTTTTAATTGTGGCCTGAAGGCAATAGAGTTTGGTACCCTTATCACAGAAGCTGGAGCCTTTTGCTCAGTAGGCAAAATAGGAAACAGGGGTGTTACATCTTCCTCTCCTGAGGGCCTTCACTGCAGGAAAGGCTTGCCTATCGGTCTTTCTCATGCGCACCCCATGGAGAACAGAATGCAAGGGTTTCTGAGCAACCCTTCTGTCTGCGGTTCTCTCAGCATCCATACTTCTTGCTGGCCAACATCCAGCATTTAGAATTTATTAAACTTTGTAGCTGAAGCTTCCTTATACCATTGCCTGAAATCCAATATGTGCTACAATGAATCAAGGGCTTGTTGTACTCCATTTCTCTTCAGAAGCACCAGTCTTTTCTTATAGATTGTTGGCCCTGAGACCTAAGCTCTCAGAGAGTTCAAGAAAAGCTGTGAATTTGCCAATTACCTGCCTTTTTGTTTTTGTTGTGTAAGAGTAAGAAGGGTCTCTTTTCAGCTTTCTGCACCCTAAATGGAAGACAGAAGTTTCCCCGTCACTTTTAGTTATTACTGAATTTCTCTCCTTTTAACAGCAAAACCTAACAAAGAAATTGTCTATACTCACTTTCTTCCAGCTATCTCATCCCATTTTTATATTTTTCCCCTACCATACTTAAAAATTTATTAACTATAAAATTACAAGTGATCTACAAGTTACAAATCCCAGAGTCAGTACTTAGTCCTCATCCTACACAGCATGTCAGTAGTTCTTGACACAGCTGACCTCTCCCGTCCACTGAGATATTTCCCTATTACCTTCCAGGGTGTCACACTCTCTGGATTCTTCTCTTCCCTTAATGGCTACCCCTTCTCAGTTTCTTCCCTGAGAAGATTCCTTACCTTTCAATCTTTAAGGGATATAGTATCCCCAGAATCCCTCTGGGGACTTCTCTCCTCTATCTACATTCATGTCTGCTATCTCATCTAGTCTCAAGGTTTTACATATCATTTATAAACTGATGACCCCAGATTTATATCTCCAGAATTCAGTTCAGTTCAGTTGCTCAGTCGTGTCCGACTCTTTGAGACCCCATGGACTGCAGCATGCCAGGCCTCCCTGTCCATCACCAACTCCTGGAGTTTACTCAAACTCATGTCCATTGAGTCAGTGATGCCATCCAACCATCTCATCCTCTGTCATCCCCTTCTCCTCCCACCTTTAACCATTCCCAGCATCAGGGTCTTTTCCAATGAGTTAGCTCTTTGCATCAGGTGGCCCAAGTATTGAAGTTTCAGCTTCAGCATCAGTCCTTCCAATGAGCACCCAGGACTAATCTCCTTTAGGATGGACTGGTTGGATCTCCTTGCAGTCCAAGAGACTCTAAAGAGTCTTCTCCAACACCACATTTCAAAAGCATCAATTCTTCAGCACTCAGCCTTCTTTATAGTACAACTCTCATATCCATGCATGACCACTGGAAAAACCAAAGCTTCAACTAGACGGACCTTTGTTGGCAAAGTAATGCCTATGCTTTTTAATATGCTGTCTAGATTGGTCCAGAATTACATATTTGTAATTCTCCTCTGAACTCCAGATTTACATGTACAACTTCCTACTTGATGTCTCCATAGCTTTGGATTTCTCCTAGTCATTTCAGTAGGAATATATGCAGGACTGAGCACCCAATTGTCCTGGTAACACTGCTCCTCCGATAGTCCTCCCCAAAATCCATATTCCTGTTTTCTTAGTCCAAAAACTCTCAGATGTTCCTCCTCCTCCTCAATTCATCTACTTCTTTTGCATCCTTATATCCAATAAGTCAACAAAATTTATCAAATCTAGGGCAAAACCAATACAATATTGTAAAGTTAAAAATAAATTAATAAATAAAGGCAAGTGTGGCCAAAAAAAAAAGATATGTGCAGAAGATGACCACTTATATTTGCCAGAATTATCACCTGATACAAGCCACATAACTTCTGTCTTATTGCAAAAGTCTCTAAAGCTGATTTCCCTGCTTAACTATTCTGAAGCCAGTTTCTGGTCAGCATAAACTAAGATCTCATCTGCAGGCTCTGAATCCTACAATGTCTTTCCAGTTCACTCAGAGTAAAAGCCCAAGCCCTTACCCGGACCAGGAAGGTGGCACAGTCTGACCCCACAACGCAGCTCTGGCTTTACCTTCTCCTACTTTGCTGAGGCTTCTCTTGGTTTTAGCCTCACTGCTATTTGTTAACTACGGTTGTTCCTCTGATGAGACAGGTAAGCCTCTTGTTGCTTCAGGGCCCTTGCAATTTCTCTTCTCTTTCTTGAGAAGTTTTTCTACCAGAAAATCTACATGTTTTATTCCCAAACCTCCTTCAGATTCTGCTTTACTCAAATACCATCTCTTCAGAGGCCTCTCCTTGGCCACTAATCTAACACTGCAGCCACCCTTCCAACTAGGTCTTATCCTCATTTCTCCCTTTATTTTTCTTCTTAGAACTTACAGCCATCTAACAAGGCACATGTTAAGTTATATATGTTTATTGCTTTCATTTATCCCACAAGAATATAAAGGTATGGAATGTTGTTTGCATTGTTTACTGCTATATCAGCCGGAAACATTTAGCGTGTTGTAGGGACTCAACAAATATCCGTTGACTCGGTGAAATGTGTCACAGTCTAAACTCTTTTTAATGGTTGGGAACTTCACTCTACTCTAGCCTTTGTGTTAGAGCCACTTTTCTCCCCCACCCCCTGCCACCCTCCACTTTAAAACCATGAAATGGTACTGCAATCCTTCTTATTGCATTGGGACATTTGAAGAAAAGAAGTTTAATCTGCTCCTTGCACTGGCAGCTCATGCACTCAGATTTACTGACCTCAGAGGGTACTTATGTACCCACTGTTTATTTACTTTGGAATTATTTTATTATCAGCTTTATATGGTTATAAATGGTTGCCAGGATCGAACATTCTCAGAGGACTGTTATTACTCATCCTCAGGATGCTCCCTGACCTGACCTTGAGAAATAACTGCAGCTCCTTGCAGAAGCTGGAGATAATCAAATCTTCTTCACTTGCTCTACTTGCTCTGGGCCAAAGAGATTACTACCTAGCACCAAGAACAGGCTGCTGTTAACCATGGCACACTGCAACTCTCAAGAATCATCATGCCCACCCCATGCCCAACAAGAGAGACACATGAAAAAGGCCACTTGAATCGCCTCAATGGTGTTTGAAGTTTTCTTTCATGTGTGGCTCTTTTTCTCCCCAAAACAAACAAAAAAACAAACAAGAACACAACAAACACAATTTCTGTCTTCATTCTTTATCTTAAAAATGAGGGAAATTCTTCAAATTCTGGGAAGGAAATAATTCTGCAGAAAGTTTCAAAAATAGAACAAGCAGCCTGTAATCACACCACCCAAGACAACCAACTTCTTCAGTTTTGTGTATCACTTTTCTGTCTTTTCTCCTATGAACAACTGATAGAAGAAAGCTTAATGCACCTGCAATTGCATATCTTTTCGAAAATAAATATTACAGTTACTCATTGCTCAGGTAGATAACTAAAATTTAATGGAGACAAGCTGTGAGCCATGCATTCTCCTGGACACATGGCTTATATGACTGAGAATTGCAGCCTCTCTGTCTTCAAGGGGCTCTAAGACCAGCATTTTTCAACAGCAACACAGTGTAAGCCAAACCTCTAAGTTCATATTTTTCAAGAAATGGGTAAAATGGATTTTATTGATATAGTTTAACCCAATGTATCTCAAATATCATCATTTCAACATACAAATGATATAAATTGTTAATACATTATGTTTATAACTATTAAGAACGATTAAAATTGTTATTGAGGTATATTAATCTTTCGCCATATTAAGTCCTCAAAATTTGGTATCTGTTTCACTCTGACATTACATTTCAGTTTGGGTGAGCCCCATATCCAGTGCTCAAAGGTGAAGTGAAGTGAAAGTCGCTCAGTCATGTCTGACTCTTTGCAACCCCATGGACTATACAGTCCATGGAATTCTCCAGGCCAGAATACTGAGTGGGTAGCCTTTCCCTTCTCCAGGGACTCTTCCCAACCCAGGGACCAAACCCAGGTGTCCCACATTGCAGGCGGATTCTTTACCAGCTGAGCCGCAAGGGAAGCCCAAAGGTGAGGAGCAAGCAAACTGGCTTGTGTGTGTTCTCAGTTGCTTCAGTCACATCCGACTCTTTGTGACCCCATGGACTATAAACCTCCAGGTTCCTCTGCCCATGGGGTTATCCCAGCAAGAATACTGCAGGGAGTTGCCATTTCTTCCTCCAGGGGATCTTCCTGGCCCAGGGATCGAACCCACACCTCCTGTGCCTCTTGTGTTGGCAGGCAGATTCTTTACCACTGAGCCACCTGGGAAACCCCCAGTCATACTGGACAGGGGGAAGACTACTTCAGAGGGGAAGTGTTAGTTTTATTGCATCATATCAGAGGTACCTGATTTCATCATGGTTTATTACTGATGATCTTACTGTGTTTTAATTTAATGTATTCTTGGATTTACCCATAGTTTTCCTCCACAACTACTGATATCTCAAAAGTTGTAAAAGAGTGAGGAGTGACATTTGAATGCAAATGATCATCTTAAAGACATCTAAAAAGTTATGTTCTGAATTTAATTGTCTTCAAACAAGTCACCATAAGAAACTTCATTTTCCAGTGAAGCCACCACCATTTTATTTTTCCACTTTTATATGTTTATTTTTTTATTTTTAAAATAATCTTTGCAAGAATACTACAAATAACTTTTTTCCCCGAACTACTCAAGGATAACTTGATGACCTAATGTTCCATTACCCCTGAACACAAATCAGGATATTCTCCTTCAAAACCACAATACAGCCATCAAGTGCAAATTACATTGTTACACTTGCTGCTGCTGCTGCTAAGTCGCTTCAGTCATGTCCGACTCTGTGCGACCCCATAGACAGCAGCCCACCAGGCTCCACCGTCCCTGGGATTCTCCAGGCAAGAACACTGGAGTGGGTTGCCATTTCCTTCTCCAATGCATGAAAGTGAAAAGTGAAAGTGAAGTCGCTCAGTAGTGTCCGACTCCCAGCGACACCACGGACTGCAGCCCACCAGGCTCTCCCGTCCATGGGACTCTCCAGGCAAGAGTACTAGACTGGGGTGCCACTGCCTTCTCTGGCTAAAGGTGAGGCAATGCTAAAAATGGTGTTTCTGCCTTGGAGTGGGGGTGGGGTAGAAGGAGGCTGAAGGGCTCTGCATCTGATGGCTCCCTCTCTGAGCCAGAGGAGCTTTTGATCTGGAGTCTGGACTGGACTATGTTATGCTTTTAGCACAAGTAATACATAAATACAATCTTTCTGTTAAAAAAAAAATCAAATACAGAATTTGAAAATGCTAAGAATTTTTTTCTCTTTTCCTCTGTTCCACCCCACCCAACCTCACTCCAAAATGGTGTGTATTCTTCCAGACTTTTGTTTATGGAGCAAGGGTTCTAACTGGGAAATCTGTGAACTTGGATGGGGGAAAAAAAACACAAATATTTTCACCAACTTTGAACTGAAATTTAACGGTTCCTTCCATTATGCTGCAGGAAACAAACCACAGTATTATTCATAGTATCTGTGACTATCATTAATAGACATACATATTTTCTACTGTATTATAATTGTTGCAGAGATCTTGAAATATGGCTCATTACAACTTTGAAACATATGGAAGTTATTATTTTCAATCTGACATCTTGTTATTTAATGTGTTAATAAAGATTCACATATAAACCTATTAAAATTGGTTAATTTTTTTGGTAACTCTTTAATTATGAAGGATTTCCTTTCTAACCTTAAGTATTTAATTTTATGCATATAAAAACATGATTCTGAAAAGGGCTCCACAGGCTTACCAGACTGGCCATGGGACAGCCCATGTCACAGAAATGATTAAGGAATTCTACTTTAGACTTCAGAGGTCCATGGCTCCCTGAGGACAGTTATGGTTGATCCTCCAAGGAAGATGGTTAGGACAAAGTTGTTACACTTACTACCATCTAATCCACAGACTCTAATATAGTTCAGTTCAGTCGCTCAGTTGTGTCCAATTCTGTGACCTCATGGACTGCAGCACGCCAGGCTACACCATCACCAACTCCTGGAGCTTGCTCAAACTCACATCCATTGAGTCAGTGATGGCATCCAACCATCTCATCCTCTGTCGTCCCCTTCTCCTCCTGCCTTCTATCTTTCCCAGCATCAGGGTCTTTTCTAAGGAGTCTGTTCTTCGCATCAGATGGTCAAAGTATTGGAGTTTCAACTTCAGCATCAGTCCTTTCAATGAATATTCAGGACTGATTTCCTTTAGGATGGACTGGTTGGATCTCCTTGGAGTCCAAGGGACTCTCAAGAGTCTTCTCTAGCACCACAATTCATACAGTAGCCTACTGTCCTAATAATGCAATTTCTAGAAGAAAAAGATCCATGCAGATAAACAAGTCACCCTTATTAACTGGCATTCTACTGCAAAAAGATTTTTCTTCTCCTCATTTATTATTCTCTTATTTATTTATCAGTATGTACTCAAACCGGGGAAGGCAATGGCACCCCATCCCAGTACTTTTGCCTGGAAAACCCCATGGATGGAGGAGCCTGGTAGGCTGCAGTCCATGGGGTCGCTAAGAGTCAGACATGACTGAGCGACTTCACTTTCACTTTTCACTTTCATGCACCGGAGAAGGAAATGGCAACCCACTCCAGTGTTCTTGCCTGGAGAATCCCAGGGACGGGGGAGCCTGGTGGGCTGCCGTCTATGGAGTCGCACAGAGTCGGACACGACTGTAGCGACTTAGCAGTAGCAGCAGCATGTACTCAAACACATTTATTTCATTCAATTAGATATAATCCACCATCATTTGCTTCATTTTGTTGTTCAACTTGCCCCAGCCTTGGCCAATGGAGCCCCTTCAGGATGATTCTCATTATCTTTTGAAGTGTTGCTATCATTCTTTAACACTTCTTTACTTTCTGGTACAACAAAATGCTCCAAGATCACCTTATACTTTGCCTGTCCACACCCTAAAATCAGTCACTTTACAAGTTCAGGTTCCTGGTAGTGGAGAAAGGAATTTATAAACTATGCTCTGGGCACTGGGTGTGCTCATTATTATTAGGGCATCACTGTAGTCAAGGCCTCTGTGGACAAGGCCGCAAGGACACATTCACATCTATATTTATTTCTATGACTAGTCACATGCATTGAAAAGTGAGTTCCAACAGTCAGTTCAGTTCAATTGCTCAGTCATGTCCAGTTCTTTGCAACCCCATGGACTGCAGCACGCCAGGCCTCCCTGTCCATCTACAACTCCTGAAGCTTACTCAAATTTATGTCTATTGAGTCTGAGATGCCATCCAACCATCTCATCGTCTGTTGTCCCCTTCTCCTCCCGCCTTCAATCTTTCCTAGCATCAGAGTCTTTTCCAATGATTTGGTTCTTTGCTTCAGGTGACCAAAGTATTGGAGTTTCAGATTCAACATCAGTCCTTCTAGTGAATATTCAGGACTGATTACCTTTAGGATGGACTGGTTGGATCTCCTTGCCATCCAAGGGACTCTCAAGAGTCTTTTCCAACACCACAATTCAAAAGCATCAATTCTTCAGTGCTCCATTTTCTTTATAGTCCCAACTCTCACATCCATACATGACTACAGGAAAAACAATAGCTTTGACTAGATGGACCTTTGTTGGCAAAGTAATGTCTCTGCTTTTTAATATGTTGTCTAGGTTGATCATAACTTTTCTTCCAAGGACCAAGTGTCTTTTAATTTCATGGCTGCATTCACCATCTTCAGTGATTTTGGAGTCCCCCAAAAAAAGTCTGACACTGTTTCCACAGTTTCCCCATCTATTTGCCATGAAGTTATAGGGCTGGATGTGATTATCTTACTTTTCTGAATGTTGAGTTTTAAGCTAACTTTTTCACTCTCCTCTTTCACTTTCATCAAAAGGCTCTTTAGTTCCCCTTCATTTTCTGCCATAAGTGTGGTGTCATCTGCATATCTGAGGTTATTGATATTTCTCCCCTAATCTTGATTCCAGCTTGTGCTTCATCCAGTCCAGCATTTCCCATGATGCGCTCTTCATATAAGTTAAATAAGCAGAGTGACAATATACAGCCTTGACATACTCCTTTTCCTATTTGTAACCAGTCTGTTGTTCCATGTCCAGTTCTAACTGTTGCTTCCTGACCTGCATACAGGTTTCTCAAGAGGCAGGTCAGGTGGTCTGGTATTCCCATTTCTTGAAGAATTTTCAACAGTTTATTGTGACCCACACAGTCAAAGGCTTTGGAGTAGACATGTTTTTCTAGAACTCTCTTGCTTTTTCGATGAGCCAGTGAATGTCGACAATTTGATCTCTGGTTCCTCTGGCTTTTCTAAATCCAGCTTGAACATATGGAAGTTCACAGTTCATGTACTGCTGAAGCTTGGCTTGGAGAATTTTTAGCATTACTTTACTAGCATGTGATATGAGTTCAATTGTGTGGTAGTTTGAGGAATCTTTGGCATGGCCTTTCTTTGGGATTGGAATGAAAACTAACCTTTTCCAGTCTTGTGGCCATTGTTGAGTTTTCCAAATTTGCTGGCATATTGAGTGCAGCACTTTCACAGCACCATCTTTTAGGATTGGGAATAGCTCAACTGGAATTCCATCACCTCCACTAGCTGTGTTTTTAGTGATCCATCCTAAGGCCCATTTGACTTTGCATTCCAGGATGACTGACTCTAGGTGAGTGATCACACCATCATGACTATCTGAGTCATTAAGATCTGTTTTGTATAGTTCTTCTGTGTATTCTTGCCAACTCTTCTTAATATTGTCTGCTTTTGTTAGGTCCATGTCATTTCTATCCTTTATTGTGCCCATTTTGCATGAAATGTTTCCTTGGTATCTCTAATTTTCTTGAAGAGATCTCTAATTTTTCTCATTCTATTGTTTTCCTCTATTTCTTTGCATTGATCACTGAGAAAGGCTTTCTTCTCTTTCCTTGCTATTCTTTGGAACTCTGCATTCAGATGGATATATCTTTCCTTTTCTCCTTTGGCTTTTCTCCTTTGGCTCCTTTTCTCCTTTCACTTCTCTTCTTTTTTTAAGCTATTTGCAAGACCTCCTCAGACAACCATTTTGCCTTTTTGCTTTTCTTTTTCTTGGGGATGGTCTTGATCACTGCCTCCTGTACAATGTCAAGAACTTCCATCCATATTTCTTGAGGCACTCTGTCTATCAGATCTAATCCCTTGAACCTATTTCTCATTTCCACTGTATAATCATAAGGGGTTTGATTTAGGTCATACCTGAATGGCCTAGTGGTTTTCTCCACTTTCTTCAGTTTAAGTCTGCACTTGGCAATAAGGAATTCATGGTCTGAGCCACAGTCAGCTCCTGGTCTTGGTTTTGCTGACTGTATAGAGCTTCTCCATCTTTGGCTGCAAAAGATATAATCAATCTGGTTTCGGTGTTAGCCATCTGGTGATGTCCATGTGTAGAGTCTTCTCTTGTGTTGTTGGAAGAGGGTGTTTGCTATGACCTGTGCGTTTTCTTGGCAAAGCTCTATTAGTCTTTGCCCTGCTTCATTCCGTGTTCCAAGGCCAAATTTGCCTGTTACTCCAGGTGTTTCTTGACTTCCTACTTTTGCATTCCAGTCCCCTATAATGAAAAAGGGAGAAGGCAATGGCACCCCACTCCAGTGTTCTTGCCTGGAGAATCCCAGGGACGGGGGTGCCTGGTGGGCTGCCATCTATGTGGTCACACAGAGTCGAACACGACTGAAGTGACTTAGTATAATGAAAAAGACATCTTTTTTGGGTGTTAGTTCTAGAAGGTCTTGTAGGTCTTCATAGAACAGTTCAGCTTCTTCAGCATTACTGGTCAAGGCATAGACTTAGATTACTGTGATATTGAATGGTTTGCCTTGGAAATGAACAGAGATCATTCAGTCATTTTTGAGATTGCATCCAAGTACTGCATTTTGGACTCTTGTTGACTATGAGGGCTACTCCATTTCTTCTAAGGGATTCTTGCCCACAGTAATAGATATAAGGGTCACCTGTATTAAATTCGTTCTTTCCAGTCCATTTTAGTTCACTGATTTCTAAAATGCCGATATTCACTCTTGCCACCTCCTTTTTGAACACTTCCAATTTGCCTTCATTCATGGACCTAACTTTCCAGGTTCCTATGCAATATTGCTCTTTACAGCATTGGACTTTACTTCCAATACCAGTCACACCAACAATCAGGTGCTGCTTTTGCTTTGGCTCCATCTCTTTATTCTTTCTGGAGTTATTCCTCCACAGATCTCCAGTAGCATATTGGGCACCTACCAACCTGGGGAGTTCATCTTTCAGTGTCCTATTTTTTGCCTTTTCATACTGTTCATGGGGTTCTCAAGGCAAGAATACTGAAGTGGTTTGCCATTCCCTTCTCCAGTGGACCACGTTTTGTCAGAACTCTCCACCATGACCCATCCATCTTGGGTGGCTCTACGTGGCATGGCTCATAGTTTCAAAGAGTTAGACAAGGCTGTGGTCCATGTGATCAGGTTGGTTAGTTTTCTGTGATTGTGGTTGTCAGTCTGTCTGCCCTCTGATGGTGAAGGATAAGAGGCTTATGGAAGCTTCCTGGTGGGAGAGACTGACTGCCATACAGGTGCCTTCTCCACTTGCTCGGGTGGCATTGTCCTGCACTAGGCCTCTACCTCTGTCGCATTCTTTGCATGGTGCACTCCTCATCACATTCAAGGTCTAACATCCATGCCAGGGTGCCATTCCCAAATGCCCCCAAATGGGGACACCTACCTTGTTAGCCCTACCCAATAGATTTTATGAGGAATTAATCAGGGACGAAACCAGGAACGGGGTAGAAAAGAAGCATGATTTGAAATAGTTTTTGATTCTTGCCAAATAATATATGAGTTGAATTCTTTTAAAGGTCTCATTACTTTATAGTCACATTTTGCCATGATATTATTCAATCAATTGACTACTAATAATCAACCACTTGTTGCAATCATGAAATCTACCTCAAAGGATAAAAAATCACTGAAAAGAATCAGAAAACATTATACAAGCTCTGTCATACCCATTATAATGGCTACTATCAAGAAAAAGAACAAAATAACATGCAATGGTAAGGATGTGAAGAAATTGGAACCCTGTGCAGTCCTGGTAGAAATGCGAGATGGCTAATTGCTACAGAAAACAGTAAGGAACTTCCTCAACAAATCAAAAATAGAATTACCATATGATTCAGCAATTCCACTTCTAGATTTATACCCAAAGGAAGTGAAACAGAGACTCAAAGAAATATTTATCAACCCATGTTCATAGCAGCATTATTCAAAGTAGCCCCAAAAGTAAACACACCTCAGTGTCCACCAATGGATCAATATATAAACAAAGTGTGACATACACATACAATGGAATATTATTCAGCTGTAAAAAGGGAGAAAACTATGGCATATGTTAAAACATGGATGGACCTTGAGGATGTTATGCTAATTGAAACAAGCCAGTCACAAAAGCACAAATTCTTTATGGTTCTACTTGTATGAAATACCTAGAGTAGTCAATTCATAGAGACCAAAAGTTGATAAAAGATTCTTAGGCACTGAAGGAAAAGGGAAGGGGAGTTATTGTTTAATGGTCACAGAGTTTCAGTTTTGAAGGTGCAAAGAGTTTTGGAAATGGATGATGGTGATGGTTCCAAAACAATGAGAATATACTTTTAATGCCACCAAGCTATACACTTTGAAATGTATAGATGAGTTAAGATGATGAACTTAATGCTATGTTTTTTCTTAGTTCTGGCTGCTATCAGAAAATACCATGAACTAGGTGGCTTATAAACAACATAAATCTGTCTTCATAGTTCTGGAGGCTGGGAAGTCAAAAATCAAGGCAGATGGCGTGTCTGGTGAGGATCCACCTACTGTTTTGCTGATGGCCCTCTTCTCTCTCCATGTCCTTTCGCAGTGGAAAGCGTAAGGGAGCTCCCTGGGGTCTCTTTTTCAAAGGCAGTAATCCCACTCATGAGGGCTCCCTCTTCAAGACCTAATCATCTCTCAAACCCCATCTCCTGATACCATCACACTGGGGGTTGGGGGTTCAGTTTTAACATATGAATGGAAGAACACAAATATTCAGCCTATAACACATGCATTTTACCATGATAAAAACATTTTCAAGAATATTGTACAAGCTCTGAATATTATTTCAAAAGAGATGTTTTAGAAATACGCCAAGCAGGCAAACACTGATGGAGCAAGTGTATAATTCCTATGTGATTATGTGGTGTCTACACTGAGAAAACAATACTCATATTTCTAAACTATTTCATTGAAATACCCATATATTTACGGTAACCATTACAGCTCTATTTAAATACAAGAATAAGAATCTTTGAGGGGGTAATATTCTATTTTGGCCTTGGATAAATTAATACAGATTTAATTTATTCATATTTTTAAGAAACATATTTTCAGAATAATTTTGGCTAAACACATGTTTGAAATGTCCATAAAATTCCTTCAACCATGCATATAGTAAAAAATATGTGAGAAAAACAACAGATAATGCCAATAATAAATTCTTCCAAGTCTATAAAATATATTGGTGCTGATTTGAATAGTGCAATCACTCTACATGAATGTTTTAGGCAACTTGGTTTAATTCAGCAAACTTCCATTGAACAGCTGTTTATGCCAGAATACAGTATTAAATAATGAGGCTATAGAGATGAATATAACATGATTCCTACCCTCTAGGATTTTAAATATCCTAGTTGGAAGAAGATGGGGAGTAAGAGGAGAACTGGCATTTCCTAGGAACCTGAATACAATATCTAATGTAATCCTCACAACCTCTCTTCAAGGAGGTTACCCCGATTTCTTCAGATGAGGAAACTGAGACTTACAGATTTAAATAAATCACCCAAAGATAACTATTAGTGAGATACAGATATCTAATTTCAGCTTCACTCCATCTTATTCTGAAGTGTATGCTCTGTCTCTAGTCTTACTGTGATGTATTAGATTATACCAAGCTTCAGCACGCAATAGAGATAGTGTGTTCCTCACTCAGTAATGGGGGAAGGCAATGGCACCCCAGTACTTTTGCCTGGAAAAATCCCATGGACTGGAGCCTACAAGGCTCCTCTGTCCATGGGGTCGCTAAGAGTCGGACACGACTGAGCGACTTCACTTTCATTTTTCACTTTCATGCATTGGAGAAGGAAATGGCAACCCACTCTAGTGTTCTTGCCTGGAGAATCCCAAGGATGGGGGAGCCTGGTGAGCTTCCGTCTATGGGGTTGCACAGAGTTGGACACGACTGAAGCAACTTAGCAGCAGTAGCAGCAGCACTCAGTAATGTCCAACTCTTTGTGACCCCATGGACTATAGCTCACCAGGCTCCTCTGTCCATGGAATTCTCCAGGCAAGAATACTGGAGTGGGTTGCCATTCCCTTCTCCAGGAAATGAGATAGGCATAGGAGTAAATAATTATAACCCATCACAGATGTACATCTGTACATATAGTACATTTAGTACAGATGATACTAAAGTGCATGCAATGCAGAGAAGTGACACGCAAGGTTGTGATCACCTTTGTTCCTTAGGGCAGGCTCAGAGACACTTACGTTAATAAAGTGATTAATTCTGCAATGCAATTTGAAATTAGATAGGAATTTTACAAGTGACAAGGGAGGAAAGAATATCCAATAACAATGGGAAACATTTGAAATATTTTCTTTGTCCTTTCAGTATCAAAGTCTTGCCTCTGGTAGAAATTATCCTCCTTTTCCTTCTTGTCTGTATCCTTCCTCTCTTTGAAAAACTGGATTAAAACTCTGCAATGCACAGTTCTTCCTCTAATTAAGACATCTTTTCTCATTCATTCATCCTGCTCTGCAACTCGCTCATAAGAAAGTATCTTACCCATTGCATTGGCCTTTGCTTATAAATGTTCCCAAATCTTTGCCAAGTGAGGCTGCCAGTTTGACTATCCCTGTTATATAAATAGAAGCTTACACATATGTGCCTTTGAGTATGTTCTTTATTTTTGTAGTATGTTTATACTTGGCATATCTTGATGTGTAACATATATTCTGGGGTATACCATCTTATATCTCTTTTGTATCTGCACATCATGTCTGAAATCATTTTCAGTGCATGAGGGATGCTCAAGAGATACTATTAATTGATTTTAAGTTTTCTCAAAGAACATTCATTTTCATTATCATTATCATTATGCCCACATTGGAAAAGTGTCAGATGTCAATGTCTACTTGATAGAAAGGAACTGACTCATGAATGTTAATATCTTGGTGAAATATTTTTTCATAGCTAACCATTTTCTAGGAAAATGATCTTTTGATGTAATGACTGCATACAGACTCATTCTTCCTCTAGGGGAAAAAAAGGACACTCCTACAACACACATCTCCCAGACCATGGGTAGTGATGGGGCTAATACAGATGCCCAGAGCTACATCCCCTACCCAGATCTGACATTCGTTTTATCCATCATACTTCAAGGATCAGATCACTAATTCATGTACAGGATAAGACAACTGCCAAATTATTAGACTACAGAGAGAAGCGCCTCAGACACCTGTCATGTTGATGAAAGCAGCACAGTCCTCTGACCTTTGCTGGTTCAAGGTCGATAACGAGGCAAGTCAGGCAGCTTGTGCCGACTCCATTAATGTGCGCTGTGTGCACACTCAGGAGCGCCGCATCTCCTGTCAATTAGTGTGGGGAAACTAGGGACTGCTGATTACCGGAGATGTGCCACAGCGAGCCGCGGTTACCTCTACTTCTGTACCCTGCTGCATTTTAATTAGCCCGAGTCCCTCGACAACTTCTTCCGTGCTTCGTTATTGCCATCTTCAAGGAACTCAAGTAAGGCTTTTTATATTTCATGTCGCTAATTGGAAAAAATGTTGAACATCCTAGTAGTGGGGCTTGATGAGGCGCTTCTTAGAACAATACAGTCTTGACTTGCTCAGAGAGTGTGTCGCGGGACCAGGGAGGGAACCACCGGGAGAGATGGACAGCTTCCAGTAGGGAAGCCGCAGGGATGCAGCTAGGAAAGAGACAAAGCAAACGTGATGTGGCTCCAGAGACAGGCGTGTCCATGGAGGGGGATGTCTCTACTCTTACAAAGAAAAAGGCTATAAGCAAGCACTCTTTGAATCCCCAAATCAAGAAATTTTTAAAAAGGAATTAAAACATCTGGAAAGGGAGAAGTCTTCAGATTTCTCATACTGCTCTCTTATAATAAGAATCCACCTAAATCTTGACAAAATCATTCTATCCAGATACATTTAGCAGGGAAGTTGAAAATGTGAAAGTCAGCAGAATTTGTTCTTATAAACCAACACCATGGTTCTTCGGGAACAGTGGTTATTAAACTCAAGTGAGCATCAGACCACCCAGACAGCTTTGAAAAACAGACTGCTGGGTTCACACCCCACCTTCTTCAAGTCTGTGATTCAGTAGGTCTAGGGTCCACTGACCTACTATGTGATCTATGTGAACTACTATATGATCCTCGGGGATCTGCATTGCTAACAAGTTCCCAGGTGCTACGGATGCTGCTCATGGGCAGCAGAGGACCACACTTCAGGGATCTGTCTCCTAGAGACAGCTAACCAAACTGCAGGTTGCATGCCTGAAAGACATGGGTCCTTGCCTTTTAAAACAAAGAAAATCTTACATGTGATCACCTAAGTCACTGAAACATCAGCATGAACCTTTATTTTTTTAATTAATTTATTTATTATAATTGGAGACACTACTTTACAATATTGTAGTGGTTTTTGCCATACATGTGTCTCCCCATCCCGACCCTCTGTCCCACCTCCCTCCCCATCCCATCCCTCTGGGTTGTCCCAGGGCACTGGCTTCGAGTGCCCTGTTTCATGCATTGAGCTTGGACTGGTCATCTATTTCACATATGGTAATATACATGTTTCAATGCTATTCTCTCAAATCATCCCACCCTCACCTTCTTCCACAGAGTCCAAACTTTATATGCACTAACATCATTATTTTATTTAATCATATTAAATAAAATATTTGGGGGTGGTGATATGTTGTGTGAAGTTCTTTAGTGCAAGAATGTTCCTAAGGAGTTCCTTGCAAAGTAAAAAGGGCCTCTCTTTGGTAATAATGCCTCCTTCATGACATGACACCCTCTGACTCTGTCTTTATTCATATGGGATAAATCATAACTAACCACAGACCAAACTATAGGAACAATGGCCTGGGAAGTATCTGAAGTAGTTGAATACATTTGTGCCATTATTGTCGAAGATTAGTTGGGTATTCTATTTCAGGACTTAATCTAAAAAGTATTCCAAACACATAATCATTATGACTATGGAGCAACATGTTTTAATATACGTAGACTTTAGTTCCATATCTACAAGATATGGAAACTCATTTAGCAATCTTGGCTCTTTCTAGCATTCAGAGTTCATGAGAGGGCTCCCCCTTCTCTTCTTGAATCAACATGTTTAGTGCCTGGTGGGGTGCTCAGATTAAAGAGGAACTTTTAAAATTCTGGGCTCAGTCTCTTTAGCAAGTGTTTTCTTTAATTTGGATCAGCACCAAATTGAAAATACCTCTTTAGTTGCATCCCCTCAGTGTTCCTAGAGGCAGAACCTCAAACTGCACTTCACATTCCAAAACATCTACCAACCCAGATGCCCCTGGAATAAGTAATGCATAAAAAGGTAACATCTGTACCACAGGAAGATTTCATCTTTTGAGAAATTATTTCTAGGGCAGAAATTGTCTGTCCGTTGACATCCTTGAAAAGAGTACTTACTGGGAGAGCGTTACTTTCGAATTCGACTGAGAAATTACTTGAAATTCATACATATTTCCTCCATCTACTTTATTTCAATGAAATATTAGAATGTCCAATGCAACTGATTTAATAGCCTAGTATTCTGAAACTAGTGAATTCTGAATTCCCTCTACAACATCAAATTTATCGAGAGTCCAAATTTATCTAGAGCTTCCAGTCAATTTCGAAGTTCATGCCGATTACATAAGATAGACTAGTACATAGTCCGTGTCCTTCAACACGTCAGGCACAGCTCAAGGTTTCAGAAACTGAAAGTCTAACTGTGACACTTTCCTCTCCCTTCTGTCCTCAGGATTTCTGCCTTTGAATGTATTGCTCAGGCACCACTCTTTTTTTTTTTTCAGATAGTTCATGTAGTTCCTTATTTTGCCTCTCATGGCTTTAGATAATAAAGTTAAAATTGACTTTCTCTCTACCCCAGCATACCTCAAAAACCACTAAGCTTGTATGTAGAAAATTCCCTTCATTTACCCAAACCTCTAACCAGGGCAGAGTGGGACTTTCAGGTGCCAGAGACATGTGCAGTCAGGAAGGTGAGGAAGAGGAAAAGCTCACACCCTTTCTTTTCAATAGTAACCTTCCACTGACATAAAGTGAAGTCGCACAGTCGTGTCCGACTCTTTGCAACCCCGTGGACTGTAGCCCACCAGGCTCTTCCGTCCGTGGGATTCTCCAGGCAAGAATACTGGAGTGGGTTGCCATTTCCTTCTCCAGGGGATCTTCCTGACCCAGGAATCAAACCCAGGTCTCCTGCATTGCAGGCAGATGCTTTAACCTCTGAGCCACCAAGGAAGGCCTCTGCTGACATAGGGTACATATATAAAGTCTGCAAGGATATAGTCAAAATATCAGTATTTTTAGAGAAGTAAAGCAATAGAATGCAGGAACAGAGATGATTACAGTAACAGAGAAAAATAAAGACAGCCTATAAAATCTGATCTGATAAAATTTTTAAACGAGAGTATAAAATTCTTGACTGCTGGAGTCACACGTCTTTCACAGGGATCCCAGAAATGAGATGTCTTATGCATTTCATGTCTTACACACTCAAAATCTCACAGCTCAGGTTTTCATTTTCACTGTGTATTCTGGTGGATTTTGAGACTGTTTTCTTCAAGAGGTCAGAGTAAGACTCTTCTATATACTCCCAACATAAACCTAGAGAGGACTAACTTCACAGATCAAACCATTGAGACTACATGCCCACACAGTCAATACTTGAAGAAGTTTATAAACCAAAAGGTTTCTGTTTTGTTTTGTTTACCATCTACTTTCATTGACATCCTTCCTGGAAGAGAGTTGTAAAGAAGGGGGAAAGAGAGGAAAAAGAGGGGTGAGTTGGAGGCTGGGTATGTGTGTGTGTGTGAGAGAGAGAGAGAGAGTGTGTGTGTGTGTGTGTGTGTGCACACATGTATGTGTGTAGGATCAGACTGCCCTCTGGTGGACATAATTTATTTCTTTATTCTTTTAAAATACAACAAAGGAGAAAGGCAGCAAGAAAGGGAAATTAGAAAATGAAAAAGGGGAAAGAATACAAAAAAAAAAAAAAGTAAAAAAAGAAGAAAATAACAGCTTAAAATATAAAATTTGGAATGAATAGGTTTTATAAAATCTGGTTTATTACATGGAGCTGAAGCTTATTAAAATAAGCTCAAGTCTTACTGACAATTGCCAATATCCCACACACATTCATCCCAGCCAAATTTGGGAATGTGTGTCATTCATGTCAGCTAGGGAAAAAGAGAAATTCAGAAGAAGCTCACAGCACCATACTCATGCCTCCGACCCTACAATGACCCAAAATAAGACCAACCAGAGCCACTGTCTCTCTGCCCAGGAGTAGACCTGGAACTGTCACTGCCCACCAGATTGCAAGGGATTCAGGGGCCCAGAAGACCAGCCCTGAAGCCCAGCCTCTAAGCTCCTCTCATTAGCCTGCACGGGTGAAGGGCTCAGTGCTTCCTGGCCCTGATAATCTCTCGCTTCAATCTCTCACTCCTCACCACTGAAGCAAGCACAGTGGTCTCTAACCTTACGGAATTTGAGAACAATCACTTTCTGCTTGCCACACTGTAAGCTTCCTTAAATATTTAGCCAAAGGGATATTTTGAAAATGGGCAAAATTAATTAGGTTCATTGAAAGCCGTTAAGACATCCTAGGGCGTACAACCAAACTGAAGCTAAGCAATAAAGAAAGGAAACGCACACACGGCCAGCTGTGACAAATCACACACACAGGTGGGACAGAAGGAAAAGCAAAGCAAAGACAGGAATTCTTTTACATGCACGGATCTCTTCCTTCTATCCCAGAAAGGGCAGCCAGAGAGTCACATGACCATCCCTCCCTGCCTACAGGTAAGAAGAGGATGTGACCACATGTGTTTCCTCCTTGTCTCTTCTCACAGGTGAACCTGGGGTCATTCTTGGCTGAGCTCCTGTTCACAAGACTGAAGGGAAATTCAAAGGCAATTAGGTTCGAGTGGACAGATAGTCATCCGGAGTGAGTGACCGACCTTTGGCTTTAATGCTTGGATATTGTGTTTCTTTGAAACACTGAACACCCTGCCTAGTTTGATATATTCTAATTAGGTGCTAACCTAAAGGTGCTGATAACTTAAATACATTTTGTTTCTGAAGTATTCACATTTCTAGGGAACCAGGTCCTTGTCACCTCTTGGTTTGCACAAGTTACATAATATTTTATAATATGAATCTCTTTTTATTTCTCCTCTCCTCCTCCTCCTCTCTCTCTCAACTTATTCACTATTATCATGCCTTTCCTTATTGAGAAATGAAACCTAATTATCTTCACTAAGAACAAGAGGGCGACAGAGAATGAAATGGTTAGATGGCATCACCGACTCAAAGGACATGATTCTGAGCAAAGCCCGAGAGATTGTGAAGGACAGGGAAGCCTGGCATGCTGCAGTCCATAGGGTCGCAGAGTCAGATACAACTTTGCGACTGAACTACAAGAAGCTTCATCTCACACAAGCATGAGAAAATGAGCTTACCCCTATGCCAGTAGCACCCCCTGGTAAGGCAAGGGCTCTTGTCCTCTCAGCGAGAAGGATACATTGCAGGCAGGAATCAGACAGTATGAAAGATAGTTCCACAATGGTGGAGCAGAAATTCTAAATATCATGAACAAAAAAATCTCCAAAATTTAGTATGATAAAAGTTTAATATCAAAGTGAAATTTAATTTGGATGATTTGCTATTGCTTGGTGGGGAGACATTGTTTACTGCAGAAGTGTTTACATTGGGAGATAAGTCACCAACTTAAAAACCAGACAAAAAATTTTTAATGTTTTCTTTTGAGAAACTGTGAATTTATCAAAACCAAAAATGTGGGGTTTTTCTTTCTCACTAAGCTGAAAAGGTCAGTTTTATCAAATATCTAAATCAACTCGTGGTTGTAAATTGAACATTAGCAGAAATATTATTTTAGAATATAAAGACAATACATTTAAACCTTATATCTACCTTGTAGCAATATTGAGTGTTCATAAACAATAATACTAATTTTTGACATTTATTATTGTGTGCAACAGCGTACCTCTCTAAACATAATACAGATTGCTAATGCCTAAATGATCTATTATAAATTGCAAACAATTTAGTTTATAAACTTTCTGCTTTAAGCAATTTTACAAAATCAAAAATGATCTCAATTTTTGAAAATTACACCCCATTTAACATAATTCTAAAAAATGAAGCTTCAATCAATCAAGGTAGTTAGAAGAACATTTCTGTAACTAGATTAATTCATGCGATTATCATTTATAAGATTAATTTTACTTGAGGCTCATAATTATTTCCTTAGTACTAATTACTAGCTTAGGCCCACAGCTATTGACTCAAAGTTTCTTATTCATTCAGAAAATATTTATTAACTACTAGGTGGTAGCAATACATTATTTTACTTCTAACTGACATTTTTCAAATGCTGACATTAGAGAAGAGACAGACAAGTATTTGATACAGTTTTTAAAGGTCTTCACAATCCATTGCAGTAACGCATTAAAGGGCTACCTAATCAAACACAGAAAAATCAGGAAGACTTCCTAGAAGAGAAGACATCTGAGTGAAGTTTTTAATAATAATAGCAATAACAGCATTTATTCTAAATGTTTCAGGTTTTCAGTCAACATTCACAGCAGCCCTATGATAGATGCAATATTATTATCCCATTTTTCAAATAAGAAAGTGGGGGCAATAAGGGTTAAGCTACTTAATAAAGGCAGTATAGAGAGAAAGTAGATAATTCTGGATAAAAATATAGACTATCCTGAATCTGTAGCCCATTCTTAACCACCCATTATGATGAACTCTTTCCTATTTCAAGCAGAGGGAAGAAGGGTTCAAAGGTCCTAAGATATAAAAAAAGACTAAGCGTTCAGAGACTTGCAAGCAGATTAGTACAATCAAAGCACAGAATATAAGATGGGTGCTAGTGCCCAAAACCAATCTGAACATATCAATAAGAATTACAGACCTTGCTGGTTATAATGCTAATTCAAGCAATTGTACTAGTAAGGAAATACTAGTCTGAGCTACAATAACAATACAGCTCTGAAATCTCAGTGGCTTCAAACAACAAATGTTTCTTTCTTTCTCCTGTGACAAGTCCAGTATGGGAAGCTCTGCTTATCACAGCAACTCAGGGACCAAGGAGAATCTGGGTTCCCTCTGAACTCTTGGCTTCAAGGATAGCTCTGGAAGGAATGGGGAAACTGCAAAATCAAACCCCAGCTATTACTAATAAATGCCTTGACCCAGATGGGATGTATATCACTTTTATTTATTTTGCACTGTCCAACACTAATTACATGATCACATCTAACTTCAACAGAGTAAGAATAACACGCTCCCTTGTACTCAGAAGTTGAGCAGAACCAGATATTGGCAATTATGAGCAATGCACACCATCATGACTTTTTTCCCCCAGTATTGAGAGAGAATAATATGCAACATAAAAATATCGATTTTAAGTTAGACATAGTGAGGTTAGAATCCTAACTCCACAACTTGTTAGCTTATTCTTATTAGGTACTTAACCCTCAAAATTGAAGTTCTTTTTTTTTAAATTTATTTATTTTTAATTGGGGGGTTCAGTTCAGTTCAGTTCAGTCACTAAGTCGTGTCTGACTCTTTGCGACTCCATGAATCACAGCATGCCAGGCCTCCCTGTCCATCACCAACTCCTCGAGGTCACTCAAACTCACATCGATCGAGTCAGTGATGCCATCCAGCCATCTCATCCTCTGTTGTCCCCTTCTTATCCTGCCCCCAATCCCTCCCAGCATCAGAGTCTTTTCCAATGAGTCAACTCTTCGCATGAGGTGGCCAAAGTACTGAAGTTTCAGCTTTAGCATCATTCCTTCCAAAGAAATCCCAGGACTGATCTCCTTTAGGATGGACTGGTTGGATCTCCTTAAAGTCCAAGGGACTCTCAAGAGTCTTCTCCAACACCACAGTTCAAAAGCATCAATTCTTTGGCGCTCAGCTTTCTGCACAGTCCAACTCTCACATCCATACTTGACCACTGGAAAAACCATAGCCTTGACTAGACGGACCTTCGTTGGCAAAGTAATGTCTCTGCTTTTGAATATGCTATCTAGGTTGGTCATAACTTTCCTTCCAGGGAGTAAGCGTCTTTTAATTTCATGGCTGCAGTCACCATCTGCAGTGATTTTGGAGCCCCAAAAAATAAAGTCTGACACTGTTTCCACTGTTTCCCCATCTATTTCCCAGGAAGTGATGGGACCAGATGCCATGATCTTAGTTTTCTGAACGTTGAGCTTTAAGCCAACTTTTTCACTCTCCACTTTCACTTTCATCAAGACGCTTTTTAGTTTCTCTTCACTTTCTGCCATAAAGGTGGTGTAATTTCTTTACAATGTTGTGTTGGTTTCTGCCATACATCAACATGAAACAGCCATAGTTATACATACGTCTCGTCCCTCTTGACACAGAGCACTGGGTAGAGCTCCCTGCATCATACATAAAATTCCCACTGGCTATCTATTTTACATATGGTAATGCAGCTGCTTTTTATTAAATATAGAACATTATCCTTCCAAGATTGTTGTGAAGTTTAAATGAGATCATGTATAAAAAGCATAATGTATGTGCTCCATTCAGTCAGTTCAGCCTCTCAGTCATGTCTCATTCTTTGTGACCCCATAGACTGCAGCACGCCAGACTTCCCTGTCCATCACCAACTCCCGGAATTCACTCAAACCCATCTCCATTGAGTCGGTGATGCCATCCAACCATCTCATCTTCCGTCATCCTCTTCTCCTCCTGCCTTCAATCTTTTTCAGCATCAAGATCTTTTCCAATGAGTCAATTCTTCACGTCAGGTGGCCAAAGCATTGGCGTTTCAGCTGCAACATCAAGTCCTTCCAATGAATACTCAGGACTGATTTCCTTTAGGATGGACTGGTTGGAGCTCCTTGCAGTCCAAGGGACTCTCAAGAGTCTAATCCAACACCACAATTCAAAAGCATCAATTCTTCAGCACCTTGCTTTCTTTATAGTCCAACTCTCACATCCATACATGATTACCAGCAAAACCATAGCCTTGACTATTCAGACCTTTGTTGGCAAAATAATGTCTCTGCTTTCTAATATGCTGTCTAGATTGGTCATAGCTTTTCTTCCAAGGAGGAAGCGTTTTTAATTTCATGACTGAAATCACCATCTGCAGTGATTTTGGAGCCCAAAAAAATAAAAGTCTGACACTGTTTCCCCATCTATTTGCCAGAAGTGATGGGACCGGATGCCATGATCTTCGTTTTCTGAATGTTGAATTTTAAGCCAACTTTTTCACTCTCCTCTTTCACTTTCATCAAGAGGCTCCTTAGTTCTTCACTTTCTGCCATAAGGGTGGTGCCATCTGCATATCTGAGGTTATTGATATTTCTCCCAGCAATCTTGATTTCAGCTTGTGCTTCATACAGCCCAGTGTTTCTCATGATGTATTCTGCATATAAGTTAAATAAGCAGGGTGACAATATACAGCCTGACGTACTCCTTTTCCTATTTGAAACCAGTCTGTTTTTCCATGTCCAGTTCTAACTGTTGCTTCCTGACCTGCATACATATCTCTCAAGAAGCAGATCAGGTGGTCTGGTAGTCCCATATCTTTCAGAATTTTCCACAATTTGTTGTGATCCACCCAGTCAAAATCTTTGGCATAGTCAATAAAGCAGAAATAGATGTTTTTCTGGAACTCTCTTGCTTTTTCCATGATCCAGCAGATGTTGGCAATTTGATCTCTGGTTCCTCTGCCTTTTCTAAAACCAGCTTGAACATCTAGAAGTTCACTATTCACATATTTTTGAAGCCTGGCTTGGAGTATTTTGAGCATTACTTTACTAGTGTGTGAGATGGCTGCAATTGTGCGGTAGTTTAATGTATGTGCATAAGGCATAGTAAAAAATAAATAAATAAATGGTGGTTTCATTTTGAATTGGTCAAGAATTTGTCACTTAGGAAGCAAACTTCTTGAAAAGCATTATAGGAAAATAATTGATTAGACTGGTTACCTTAGGTTATACAATGAAATATTCAGTGAAGCTGCAGGAAATTCAAACGTATATGCTACAAACAAGAGATACTCTACTTTGGTCCTCCCTCATATTTTTTTAAATTTATTTATCTTTAATTGAAGGATAATTCCTTTACAATATTGTGTTGGTTTCTGCCATCCATCAACATGAATCAGCTATAGGTATATATATATATATGTCCACTTGCTCTTGAACCTCCCTGCCACCTCCCACTGCTTCCAACCCCTCAAGGTTGTTACAGAGACCTGGTTTAGATTCCCTGAGTCATACAGCAAATTTCCATTGGTTTTTCTTATTGCTGTACAACAAATCACCATGAAGTTGGTGGCTTGAAACAACTCCCATGCATCAACTTACAGAAGTCCAGACCGGGTGCTCCTGGGTTCTCTGGCTCCTGGCCAGGCTAAAATCAAGGTATTGTCCAATCTGTGCTCTGTAGTGGAGCTTGTGGCCTTCCCCAGTCTTCCGCAGTTACTGAAGAGTTCAGTTCCTTCTGGCTATGAGATGGAGGTCCCTGACCCTTGCTGTCTGTCTGTCAAGAGTTGTTCTCAGCTCCTAGAGGCTTTCCAGAGTTCCTCACCACATGGTCCACCAAGGTAGTTTAGGACACAAACGTGCTTTCTTCCAGATCAGTGGAAACTCTTCTCTCTGACTTCTTCCTCTGCTATTAACCAGAGAAAAGTCTATGCTTCTGAAAGGATCACTTGATTAGTTCATGCCCACTCCAGATTAATTTTCCCTTTTATAATAAAATGTAACATAATCATTGGAGTGATACTCATATCCAGAAGTCCCACTTACACTCAAAGGAAGAGGATTATACAAAGATAAAGAAGGTCTTTGGTAATCAACCTAGAATCCTGCCTACCACATCCCTCATGGTTCTTAGAGGTTGAGCACAGCAGTGTCTTTAAATACAAATAGTGGTTCATGGAGGTAAAGTATAGAAGCATCTATGGCATAGAACACACAATCCTGAGTGCCACCTAACCTTTGATGACAAATATGGTATGTACAATACTTAGTGCCAACTAGCCTAGAATTCCTGAGACTTGTTTATTTGGAAACCCATTCCCATGTAGAATCTTCACGTATTTGTTGTAAAGCAAGTTTCCATGTGCCTTGGATCTTGCAAGCAGAGGTACACACCACCATTTTTTCTAGACTATCTTTTAAAAGATATCTGTAGATCAAGGCAACCTTTGAAGATGGAGATCGTGTCTCTCTCAAGAGCAAAGAACATGTTTGTTCACTAACCTATGTGGAAAAGGTATCTCCTTCCAAATAAAAAGGCATGCATACACACTGCCCATGATAAAAGATTCAGATTCCATGAGTCAAGAGTTCTCTCCTGAAACACAGCACACTGTGTTCAATCCATCCATCTGGAGTCATCCGCTGTCATCCCCATGGAATATGGAGACAAAGGGAAACTGACCAGTCCAGCTACTGTGACTTCTTCATCTCTGAGTGCTGCACTCAATATGCCAACAAATTTGGAAAACTCAGCAGTGGCCACAAGATTGGAAAAGGTCAGTTTTCATCCTGATCCCAAAGAAAGGCAATGCCAAAGAGTGCTCAAACTACCGCACAATTGCACTCATCTCACACGCTAGTAAAGTAATGCTCAAAATTCTCCAAGCCAGGCTTCAGCAATATGTGAACTGTGAACTTCCTGATGTTCAAGCTGGTTTTAGAAAAGGCAGAGGAACCAGAGATCAAATTGCCAACATCCACTGGATCATGGAAAAAGTAAGAGAGTTCCAGAAAAACATCTATTTCTGCTTTATTGACTATGCCAAAGCCTTTGACTGTGTAGATCACAATAAACTGTGGAAAATTCTGAAAGAGATGGGAATACCAGACCACCTGATCTGCCTCTTGAGAAATCTGTATGCAGGTCAGGAAGCAACAGTTAGAACTGGTCATGGAACAACAGACTGGTTCCAAATAGGAAAAGGAGTACGTCAAGGCTGTATATTGTCACCATGTTTATTTAACTTATATGCAGAGTACATCATGAGAAATGCTGGACTGGAAGAAACACAAGTTGGAATCAAGATTGCTGGGAGAAACGTCAATAACCTCACATATGCAGATGACACCACCCTTATGGCAGAAAGTGAAGAGGAACTCAAACGCCTCTTGATGAAAGTGAAAGTGAAGAGTGAAAAGGTTGGCTTAAAGCTCAACATTCAGAAAACGAAGATCATGGCATCTGGTCCCATCACTACATGGGAAATAGATGGGGAAACAGTGGAAACAGTGTCAGACTTTATTTTTCTGGGCTCCAAAATCACTGCAGATGGTGACTGCAGCCATGAAATTAAAAGACGCTTACTCCTTGGAAGGAAACTTATGACCAACCTAGATAGCATATTCAAAAGCAGAGACATGACTTTGCCAACAAAGGTTCACCTAGTCAAGGCTATGGTCTTTCCTGTGGTCATGTATGGGTGTGAGAGCTGGACTGTGAAGAAGGCTGAGTGCCAAAGAATTGATACTTTTGAACTGTGGTGTTGGAGAAGACTCTTGTGAGTCCCTTGGACTGCAAGGAGATCCAACCAGTCCATTCTGAAGGAGATCAGCCCTGGGATTTCTTTGGAAGGAATGATGCTAAAGCTGAAACTCCAGTATTTTGGCCACATCATGCGAAGAGTTGACTCATTGGAGAAGACTCTGATGCTGGGAGGGATTGGGGGCAGGAGGAGAAGGGGACGACAGAGGATGAGATGGCTGGATGGCATCACTGACTCGATGGATGTGAGTCTGAGTGACTTCCGGGAGTTGGTGATGGACAGGGAGGCCTGGCGTGCTGCGGTTCATGGGGTCACAAAGAGTCGGACACGACTGAGCGACTGATCTGATCTGATCTGAAGATTCTCATGTCTTCTGCCAGCATCCATGAAATTGTGGCAAGCTAACATATTATTGTGCAAGTGGAGTAAAATCTTGGACCTTTCATAGTTCTTGACAATATTCAATGTTTTGGAAGAGAGGATAAGATAGTTAGGCATCTGTAGGGAAAGGATGGGGTTAAACCAAAGTGTGCTTTGTTTTGAAGAAACACAAGATGTTCCAAAAACGTTATAGTACATTCCAGCCAACAAGATACCATAGTGCAGACAAATAACCAAACACCCCAAGTGATGGACCCATTGAGTCCTCTAACAGATATAAGGAATGGACAGTGGGAAAAAATTGCTTTTAGAAGTAAAAAAAATTACAGCATTTATTTATAAATAATTATACACACGTATTTTCCCCTTTAAGTGATAAGCATTCTGGCAGAATGCACTTAAAATTACATACATTGATTTTAAAACTAAAGAAAGAGTTTCCATATGATCCAGCAATTCCACTCCTAAGCAAAAATCCAGAAAATATGAAAATTCAAATTTGAAGAGATACATGCACATCAGTTTTCATAGCAGCACTATTCACAATAGCCAATACATGGAAACAGCTTAAATGTCCAACAACAGGTGAATGGATAAAGAAAATATGATATACAGACACATACATATACACATGCACACACACACACAATGGAATACTACTCATATAAAAAAGAAAGAAAGAATGTCATTTGTAGAATCATGGATGGACCTAGAGATTGTCATACTAAGTGAAGTAAGTCAGGCAGAGAGGTACCACTTATATGTGGAATCTAAAAAAATAATAAAAACCAATTTATTTATAAAACATAAACAGACTCACAGACATAAAAAAAAACAAACTTATAGTTACCAAAGGGGAAGAGGAGTAAGGATAAATTAGAAGTATGGGGTTAATAGAAATATACCTTTATATATCAAATTGATAAACAACAAGGGTTTACTATATAGCATATGGAACTATACTCAATATTCTATAATAACCTATGATGGAAAAGAAACGGTAACTGTATACCTGAAACTAAGTCAATATTGTAAATCAACTATAGTTAAATTTTTTTAATACTTTTATTTTTTATTTTAATTTATTTATTTTAATTAGAGGCTGATTACAATAGTGTATTGGTTTTGCCATATATCAACATGAATCCAAAATTATCTAGATTGAAAGATAACTTGAATAATTTACATTTAGATCATCTGGTTTTATTTATTAAGGAGGGAAATCACATGAATTTTACATGAGTATATTCAATGTATGCTTATTTTTCTTTTCTTCAGTACTACTAATACAAATAATATTATCTTTATTTGCATAAAATAACTTTTAAATATATCTTTGGTTAATGTCTGCATATAATGATTTGTAATCTACAAATGTAATTCCAACATTTGTAGACTACAGATCTTACTTTTAGAAAATGATCCACTTCAATCATAAAAGAAACCATTCCACTATGACCAGAGTTAACAGAGTACATGAGGCAGATAAATTAGTTTTTCCATTGCTGTTTTTAGTCACTAAGCCGTGTCTGACTCTTTTGTGACCCCATGGACTGTAGCCCACCAGACTTCTCTGTCGATGGGATTTCCAATGCAATAATATTGGACTGGGTTGCCATTTTCTTCTCCAGGGGATCTTCCCAACCCAGGGATCAAACCCAGATTCTTTATCATTGAGCCACCAGGGAAGTCCAGTTTTTCCACAGGAGTTTTTAAAAACATATGAAAAATTCTTATGAGTTTTGTTGTTGTTGTTCAGTTGTTCAGCAGCTCAGTTATGTCCAACTCTTTGCAATCCCATGGACTGCAGCATGCCAGTCTTCACTGTCCTTCACCATCTCCTGGAGTTTGCTCAAACTCATGTCCATTAATCCAGTGAGGCCATCCATCCATCTTGTCCTCTGTTGTCCCCTTCTCCTGCCTTCAATTTTTCCCAGCATCAGGGTCTTTTCTAATGAGTCGGCTCTTTGCATCAGGTGGCCAAAGTATTAGCTCTTTAGCTTCAGCATCAGTCCTTCCAATCTTATGAGTTTAATTTTTCACAAAACTTTTTCCCTGCCCCTATCCATTAGTTCTATTACTGAATATTGAAATACACACACACACACACACACACACTTACAGATCAGATCAGTCGCTCAGTCGTGTCCAACTCTTTGCAACCCCATGAACTGCAGCACGCCAGGCCTTCCTGTCCATCACCAACTCCCAGAGGTCACTCAGACTCACATTCATCGAGTCAGTGATGCCATCCAGCCATCTCATCCTCTGTCGTCCCCTTCTCCTCCTGCCCCCAATCCCTCCCAGTATCAGAGTCTTCTCCAATGAGTCAACTCTTCGCGTGAGGTGGCCAAAATACTGGAGTTTCAGCTTTAGCATCATTCCTTCCAAAGAAATCCCAGGGCTGATCTCCTTCAGAATGGACTGGGTGGATCTCCTTGCAGTCCAAGGGACTCTCAAGAGTCTTCTCCAACACCACAGTTCAAAAGTATCAATTCTTCGGCGCTCAGCCTTCTTCACAGTCCAGCTCTCACATCCATACATGACCACAGGAAAGACCATAGCCTTGACTAGGCGAACCTTTGTTGGCAAAGTAATGTCTCTGCTTTTGAATATGCTATCTAGGTTGGTCATAACTTTGCTTCCAAGGAGTAAACATCTTTTAATTTCATGGCTGCAGTCACCATCTGCAGTGATTTTGGAGCCCAGAAAAATAAAGTCTGACACTGTTTTCACTGTTTCTCCATCTATTTCCCATGAAGTGATGGCACCAGATGCCATGATCTTCGTTTTCTGAATGTTGAGCTTTAAGCCAACCTTTTCACTCTCCACTTTCACTTTCATCAAGAGGCTTTTGAGTTCCTCTTCACTTTCTGCCATAAGGGTGGTGTCATCTGCATATCTGAGGTTATTGATATTTCTCCCAGCAATCTTGATTCCAACTTGTGTTTCTTCCAGACCAGCATTTCTCATGATGTACTCTGCATATAAGTTAAATAAACATGGTGACAATATACAGCCTTGACGTACTCCTTTTCCTATTTGGAACAACCACCTAGAATTCTTATGTGGAAAAGGAAATTTTTTAAGAAGCAAGGATGGCTTTGGGAGTTCAAAAAATTCTCATATCTAGACTTATGCTGACATGTATTTAATATAGCTAGCACATTTATTTCTCATTGTCTAGCATCAAATCAATATTTTCAATGGTACAAGAAATGTCCTGGCCTGTGGTTTTAAAGGCCAGTATCTAGAATCAGGAAGGCTACAGGACACACTCCACCCCAGAATCTTTCATCCAGGACAATTTGTTAGCTCATCACTTTTTAAAGTTTTAATTTCAGTTATTGATGCAGCATCAAATCTTTGATTATGTTCTGCTTGGGTGTGGGATATCTACCAGTTTGAGAGTCAATAAACGTTTCTATTTCAATTGATCCAAGTTAAAATGATAAAACCCTTTTCCACAGAGGGCATTCACTTACCACTGGACTTGGCTACATCACAAACTAAAAATCATTAAGCTTGATTCAAAATTAAATCAGAAGTCAAATGAAAATATTTCCTGCATATAAGAACATTCATGGGTCATAGTTTACAAAGAGTCCATTTTGAAGAGAGAGTAAGGACTGAGTCATAATTTCTTAGATTAGAGCTTTCTATTTTATTCCATTACTCAGTTTTTCTTTTGGAAACTGATTCCATCAGACATCAGTCATACTCACAATGGTATCTTTTCTATATCATGGAGGCCAGGAGATATGTGTCATTCTTTGCCCTTCTATTTATTTGAGAAGACAGACATGATACAAAAAAATCAGAAATCAGATTTAAGAAGGTTAAGAGAATGGCATGGTATTAATATATGTCATTCTTAAAGTCTCAGCTTTGAAATTGTATTATATGAATTAGGTTCTGGAACTTGGAATGCTAGTATTAATTCAGTTTTGGGAATGTAAAATTATAGGTTGGTATGGCTAGATAGAGATATAAACAGCCATATTTACATCCATGTGGAATGCATCATGTTGAACTTGTTGAAATTTTTGAAAATATAGGAAAATGTTAAAAAAAAAAAAAACACATTGAAGTCATCCAGTAATAGCCCCTATTAATATTTTGGTGCAATTTCTTCTAATATTTTTTAGTATACAAACACATATATATATTTTAGAAACTGGAATGTTAACTTTTAATACAGGTTTGTACCATTTTCCTGGGACATAAATATGTTCCAAGAATGTAGGTGTTAGATATGGAAAGTACAGTAAAGTCAGGGTGGCCTCCAGAAGGAACAAGAATGAGACTTGGAATGAAGTTTATTACAAGCATACCTCATTTTATTGCACTTCACAGATAGTGTATTTTTTACAATTGAAAATCTGTAGCAACCCCATATCCAGCAAGTTTATCAGGTTCATTTTTCCAACAGCATTTGCTCACTTCCTTTTTCTGTGACACATTGATAATAGTCGTAGTATTTCAAACTTTGTGACTATTACTATATATTTGTTATAAATATAAAACTTTAGCAGGTGAAGAGTTGCTTCTTATGAATGAGCAAAGCAAATAGTTTAAAATGAGTTTATTCCTGGTAAAGAGGCTGTGAAGTCTGTTGAAATGATAACAAAGGATTTATAATATTACATAAACTTAGTTGATAAAGCAATGGCAGAATTTGAGATGACTGATTGCCATTTTGGAAGTTCTACTGTAGGTAAAAGGCTATCAAACAACTTCGCACATCACAGGGAAACTGTGACAGGACATGTCAATTGATGCAGCAAACTTTTGCCTTATTTTAAGAAATAAAATTTAAAATAAAAGTTCATAGTCACTTCCAGTCTCCAGTAACCACCATCCTGATCGGTCAGCAGCCATTAATATCAAGGTAAGACCTTCCATCAGCATAAAAGACTGCTGCTGCTGCTGCTAAGTTGCTTCAGTCGTGTCCGATTCTGTGCGACCCCATAGACGGAAGCCCACCAGGCTCCCCTGTCCCTGGGATTCTCCAGGCAAGAACACTGGAGTGGGTTGCCATTTCCTTCTCCAAAGCACGAAAGTTAAAAGTGAAAAAGAAGTCATTCAGTCATGTCCGACTCTTAGCGATCCCATGGACTACAGCCTACCAGGCTCCTCCATCCATAGGATTTTCCAGGCAAGAGTACTGGAGTGGGGTTCCGTTGCCTTCTCTGAGCATAAAAGACTACAGCTTGCTAAAGGCTCAGATGACTGTTGGCATTTTTTAGTAACCAAGTATTTTTTAATTAAGGTATGTACATTGTTCTTTTAGACATAGTGCTATTGCATACTTAATAGACTACAATATAGTGTAAACATAACTTCTGTATGCATTGGAAAACCAGAAAATTCATGTGACTCCCTTCACTGTGATATCTGCCTTATTGTGGTGGTCTCAACTGAACCCACAGTATCTCTGAGGTGTGCCTTATACTCACAGGTCTCAGAGAGGCGGTCACTATGTGCCATGCAGAACCACTGAAGAAGCACCAAAGTGGTCAGCAGGTAGTGGACAGGAGTGAGTGGAAGGTCTCAGCCAGAGACTTTATTGGGATTTCTATAGGAAAGGCCAGGCAGGACAGGGCAAACAGCTTAGGACTGACTAGTGTGAATCCTTCTGATGAGCTTTGGGACACAGAGGGGTCTTTAGTTTCCTGGTTCCTGGCACTGGGCTGATTTGGGGCAGGAGGAATATTGGCTTGGTGTGTGAGACACTGACAAGGAAGTATGTGGGGGACATGAGCCTGAAATGTGTTGGTCTGTGTATGGAAGACATGCTCCTGGCCAAGTCCTTTGTTATCTCTAAGAACTGGCTCTTAGATTACCCGAGGATGGGCAGCCTCGCCCCTGTCAGCAAGGTGACAAATTCCAGAGCATCAAGAATATGAAATAAAAAGTGTAGCTAATGTAACTGGCCTGTGACAGCAATGGCACCCCCACTCCAGTACTCTTGCCTGGAAAACCCCATGGACGGAGGAGCCTGGTAGGCCGCAGTCCATGGGGTCACTGAGAGTCAGATGCGACTCAGCGACTTCACTTTCACTTTCCACTTTCATGCATTGGAGAAGGAAAAGGCAATCCACTCCAGTATTCTTGTCTGGAGAATCCCAGGGTCTGGGGAGCCTGGTAGGCGGCCATCTACCAAGTCGCACAGAGTCAGTCACGACTGAAGCAACTTAGCAGCAGCAGCAACAGCTAATATAACCGGCCTGTGATAGATGGATATGAAATGGACAAACACAGAATTTGAGAAAATACAGAACAAAAGGTATGATCTCTTCATGACTGCCTAGTAATTCAACACAGAACATCCCACAAGTTACACAGTAATTCTACTACTATTAGATTTGTTAAATACTTGTTTGGCATTTCAAATAATTTCACAATGAATGGATAGAGAAGAAAAAGACAAAAAAAGAAAAAGACAAGTTCATTTATTTAAAATATAAACACATATAAATGTATATCATATATAATTACATATTATTCAATATATAGTATGTATATAAGGTAATCACACATATGATCATATCATTATTATGTTATTGTTATAATATATATACAATATTTTTGTGCTTTTGCCTATATAAGGAAACTGGAAAAATAAGTTAGACTTCTAATCACTGATTTCTAAAAATGTCTACATCTTATGAAACACTTTGTTTAATTTCCAAATGTCTGCCTTTGAGGCAATAATGAGTCTTATAGCAAATTTGGCAGTATGAGGAACTATAGTTTACTTTTACAGAGTTAAACTCTTTTTTACTGTAGTATAATTGGCATACAATATTGCATTAGGTTCTGGTGTACAATACAACTATTCAACACTTGGAGACATTTCAAAATGATCATCACAATGTCTATCCCTACACAAAGTTATAGACATTTCTTCTCATGATGAAAGCAACTTTCAAATTTGCAAGGTAAAGAATTTGCCTGCAATGCAAAAGACCCAGGTTCAGTCCCTGGGTCAGGAAGATCCCCTGGAGAAGGAAATGGCAACCCACTCCAGAATTCTTGCCTGGAAAATTCCATGGACAGAGGAGTCTAACAGGCTATTGAGCCCATGGGGTTGCAAAGAGTCAGATACGACTCTTTAAAGTTGATGGTATTATTTTCCTTCTGGCTAGGTTTTGTGGATTGTATTTGTTCTTATTGATCCACCTAGTTTTTGGAGAGTGCATGGAGAAATTCAAAGTCAGTAATAGCCATTTTCCCAAGCTACCTGGAAATCTCTGCCTTTGTTTTTAACTGAAAAGTTTTGTCCCTTTGATCCAAAATTTTAGTATTTAACATTTAACTGATATTTTCCCAGCATTGGAAAAGACCCTGATGCTGGGGAAGATTGAAGGTGGGGGGAGAAGGGGACAACAGAGGATGAGATGGTTGGATGGCATCACCAAGTCGATGGACATGAGTTTGAGAGAGCTCCAGGAGCTGGTGATAGACAGAGAAGCCTGGCGTGCTGCAGTCCCTGGGGTCACAAAGAGTGGGACACAACTGAGTGACTGAACTAAACTGACTGATGTGACTATCTTACAAGTTTCTTGTTTCTCCCATCACTTTTCCTTTCCTTGGATACCAAATGTAATCTCCAACATTAAAGCTATCCTAGACTCAAAGAACTCATAAATTACCCAGTTCAGCCTAAACTTACAGCAGAAATCTCTTCTATAACTGTTCCAAAAACCATACAAACAAACAAACAAACCTGAAAATGACTATTCAGATGCTGCTTTCTTATTTTCAAGACAACACAGCCAATATTTAGAAACTTACATATATTTGGTGTTTTGACTTGGAATAAATGAAAAAATATACTCCTGAGAACCATATAAGCAGAAGCCCATTCGCCTCATTTCAACTTATAGTATGCCAGAGAACAAAAGATAGTTCATAATAAACACCAATGCTCTTTCCTGAAGATATGAAGGGAAGGGGAAAAAAGCACCATTTTATATTACAACAGAAATATACATTACAAAGTAGGTTGAAATACTGGATAATGTTTTTAAGTGAAATGTGAGTTCTCAAAGAAATTTGACAAGTATCATTAAGCATATTTCAAGTGGGAAATCTGAGAAGCAATTCTCATCTAGGGTAACAGAAAAAAAAATCATTTGTCTTGTATATATGGATTGTACATATGGCGTCCAGTGTTTTAATGTCTCCTAAAAATTTCCTGTTAATAATCAGCATTCTTATTTTCCCTAGTTGTTCTCTGTAAGACATAGTTTTCAATGACTTGACTATTTCAGTCTCACTTTTTTGCCTAGTCTCTATTTGAAATAAAATAAAGTTCTTAGAATAGTTATGACACTCCAGATATACCAGATAGTATTTGAACCTTATTTAGGCTTTTATAAGTGCAGTCTAACATTTAATTATGATTGTTTTTAATTCTTGAATCTCATCTTTGGTTCTGATTGCATATGGAACACCTAGGTATTTTTGATAGGCATTATTCTGTGTAAGGAAATCCAACCAGTCCGTTCTAAAGGAGATCAGTCCTGGGTATTCATTGAAAGGACTGATGTTGAAGTTGAAACTCCAATACTTTGGCCACCTGATGTGAAGAGGTGACTCATTTGAAAAGACCCTGATGCTGAGAAAGATTGAAGGCAGGAGGAGAAGGGGACGACAGAGGATGAGATGGTTGGATGGCATCACCGACTCAATGGACATGGGTTTGAGTAAACTCCGGGAGTTGGTGATGAAGGGAGGCCTGGTGTGCTGCAGTTCATGGGGTCACAAAGAGTCAACACGACTGAGCAACTGAACTGAACTGATTCTGTGTGTAAGTGTGTAAATATATCTACAATATTCTTATATAGATACATACATACCTAAAAATGCTGATACAACTCATTTCTTAAATATCAAATTTTATATTTATCCATTTATATTTTACCCTGTCAATTTCAACCCCTTTTCCTGACCATTGAGATAATTTTGAGTCTTAAACCCAAAATCCAAGGGCACAAAATGGGAGTGGAGATAAGGGTAGTTAGGAAAATACTGCTTCCATTTTTTTGGGTACCGGGCCTAAGATTACCCGTGTAGTTACAGAAACACAAAAATATTTCTTTAAACTAGCATTATGGATTTCACCTACAATGCAAGTACGCTTCCCACAGGTTAAAAAAACATGTTAAGTATTGATTTAACTGCCTGACTTTGAAAATATGGTAAATAAGACATACATAGATAGGAGCCCAGTGGCACACAGCTAGAGGCTTCCCTCCAGCTAGACATCAATCTCTACAACTAATAAGATATTCAGTTGCTGGGATATTTCTGAGATGATCTCGCTTGATTACTCTCCATCTCCACTTATCTATCTAGTCTATAAGACTATTACAAAATGCATTGCTTAGACGGTATTTCTTTTTTGATTTGGTAGATTCCAATGGGTGCTCATTAACTAAGATATGGCCTATTCACACTACTTCCTTCTGGAGAGAGAAGGAAGGAAAAGGAAAAGGGAGGGGAGGAGGGAGGAAGGAAATCATAATGGTGGTACTAGGATATGTGATATTTTTGAAGTGTGTGGCTGGAGAAGACTCTTGAGAGTCCCTTCAACTGCAAGGAGATCCATCCAATTCATCCTAAAGGAAATCAGTCCTGAATATTCATTGGAAGGACTAATGCTGAAGCTGAAGCTCCAATATTTTGGCCACCTGATGCGAAGAACTGACTCCTTAGAAAAGACCCTGATGCTGGGAAAGGTTGAAGGCAGGAGGAAAAGGGAACGACAGAGGATGAGATGGTTGGATGGCATCACCAACTCAATGGACATGAGTTTGAGCAAGCTCCAGAGTTGGTGATGGACAGGGAAGCCTGGCATGCTGCAGTCCGTGGGGTCGCAAAGAGTCAGACACAACTGAGTGACTGAACTGAACTGAGGATATGTGAAAGTCACAAAACTAATAATTATGCCTTGAGCCAGTGTTATCAATATTTAGACAGAAACCAATATTGGCTCAGTAACAGCACCTTTGATTGCTGATTACTGCCTAAGACATCCCTTGAGATATGTGTACCACTTTATGACATTAAAATGAAACCCTTCCTTAACACTGAATTGTGGAAATAATTCTCATTAGCTGAGTACATAGACAGATGCATTTATTACCACCTCTCCCAAATCCAGCTAAAATGACAGAAGTAGGATTTTTTTTTTTTAAGTTAAAAATCCTCATGGACAAAGAAAATGGGAAGGCGACATCAGCAAATTAGAAACATCAACTGTTTTTCACAAGATAGAAAAAGGATACAGGAATGATGTTGACTTAAACCTATGGACCCAAAGAGGGTAGTATCAGTGAGAAGCAAGTTGTTTCACTGTCAAAGAAATTTTAAAAGGTTCAGAAATTAAAAATTCAGATATTACACAGCAGGGGGTTTAAGTCTGGAGGTAAGAAAAGGGAAACTGACTTTATAAACGTGCATAAGAAGTTAAACCTTCAGGTTCCCTCTTCTGCCTCATGCTTCAAGGAAGCTACCTGTTTCCCATTCTTATAGGGTAATAAGTGTCTCTTTCCCAAAGAAACTGAACCAGAAATGCCACAGCTTGACAATGTCAGATACAACTAAAATCAAGGATAAGGTGCTAGAGGGGAAAAAATAGAGAGTAAGTCTATTGACTGAGAAGGTGACACGAGCCTTACAAACCCTTCCTCTATCCAGTTGCCAAAATGTCTGTAGACTGAATAACAAGCCCCTGGGCATTGGAGTTGACAACCTTCCAAAATATTCCAAATAATCCCTGTCTCCTGGCACTCACACTCCATGTAACAGCCTTCTCTTGTATGTGGGTTGGACCTAGTGACTCACTTCCAATAAATAAAATATGGCAAAAGTAACAGGAAGTTTAATTTATAAAAGGCGGTGATTCTCTTCTTGCTGGCCCGTTCTTGTCTTATTGGCCTGCTTACTTTAATGAAGTAACTCATCATGTGGAGAGAAGCAAGTGGCAAGAAACAGGGCAGCCAACACACAGCAAAGAACTGAGGTGTTCAAGCCAACAACCTATGAGGGACTGAATCTTAAAAAATAGTTATTTGGCTCAGTTGGTTAGAGTGTGGTTCCAATAGCACCAGGGTCACAGGTTCAATCCCCACATGGGCCTCTATAAGAATCTTAACAACAGCCTTGTCATTAAGCCTGGAACCGGATCCTTCCCCAGTTCTGTCTAGAGTTCTAGCTAATACCTTGTTTGCAGTCTGTGAGAGATCCTGAAACAGAGGAGACAGGAAGCCATGCCCAGATTCCTGATATACAGAGACTGTGGTATAATAGGTGTTGCTTCAAGACACTATGTTTGGGGATCCTCTTCTATGGAAAAATACATAAGTGATCCAGGAATTTTTTAGAACAACTCTATACCAAAAAATCAAGTGATCAAGAGAAAAGACTTACAGATGGACTCTCTGTAAATATATGATATTTATATGATGGACTCTCAAGAAGAAAAAAAAATAACTCTGACCAACTTACAGTGAAGTCCATGAGATAATTAAGTCTGCACCCTGATAAAGAGCTACCACACTACTCTGTCATAAGAACAGGTAGCAAGAGTCACCAGAAGTTGAGAGAAATCTCTAACATGGAAGGCAGGCTAAAGCAAACATACAAAAAGAAAGAAACTTCAAAGAAATAGAGACAATTCAGAAGACTGGCAAGAAGTTAAGCTCCAAACAAACTAAAATTACTATTCTCTAGAAGATTAAAAAAAAGATACTACATCTATGAAATGAGAAGAGAATTCTAGAAGAAGAAAAGAAGGGTCAAGAGGAAGAAGAGAATGGAGAAAGAGGAAGAAAGGGAAAGGGAATAGGAAGAAAAGGGGGAAGGAGAAGATAGGGAGGCAGAAAGGGAAGAAAACAAAAAAAAAAATAACTAGTGAAACATGATTTCATAGGACTGAAAATATAATTGAGGAAAACTTTCAAACTATAAAACAAAAGGGAAAGGAATGTGTAATGTGAGATAGAAGATTAAAAACAAAAAAAAGACAATCCACAAAGTTTAGAATCTGACTAATATGCTGGGTGCTTAATCACTCGTTGTGTCCGACTCTTTGCAACTGCGTGGACTGCAGTCTGCCAGGCTCCTCCATCCATAGAATTCTCTAGGCAGGAATACTGGAGTGGGTCATCATGCCCTCTTCTAGGAGATCTTCCCAACCCAGGGATTGAACCCAGGTCTCCGGCATTACAGGCAGATTCTCTACTGTCTGAGAAGCCCATCTGACTAATAGGCATTCCAAAAAAAAAATTTTTTTAAGGAAGGATTAATTCAAAATAATAATAATTAAGCTTTCTCGGACTGAAAAACATGCTTCTCCATTTAGACAAAGTCCCCTGAGAGCTCAGGAAAGTGATTAAAAAAAAAAAAAAAACTATAGTAAAGTATATAATCATGAAATTTCAGGACAATAGAGATAAAAAGAAAAACTTCATGGCTTCCTGAGAGAATAGATATAAATCATCTGCAAACAATATTGAATAAAGACAGCCGTGGAATGTTCAAAAGTAACATTAGGAGCCAAAATACAAGGGAATAATGACTTCAAATTTCTGTGGGAAACAAATTTTCAACCAGAATTCAATACCTAGACAATCAACTGACTGTGAGAGCAGAATAAACTGATAAGTAAGGTCTAAAAAAAGTGGTAAACAAAATGCCTTTTATGTAAAGCTGTTGAAATTCGTGTGACAGCTAAATAAGGGAATAAATCAACAGAGAGGAGACCCAGTGTGGGAAAAGGGATAAGATATACTCCAGAATAAAGCAGAAAGAAGTGCCAATGCCATCACTGTATAACAAATCTAGAAAGGTCACTGCCTCGTCTGGAGCAGGTCGATTATGGGCTCCAAAACAGAAAAAATAGAATCTAACAATTCACCTGATAATTGTGTTGAGAAGCTGCTGAAGAAATGAGAAAAAGTTGTTGGATGTATGAGAAGAATTAGAACTAGTTTCATGCAGATTAAGCTGACAAGTTGAAACTATTTTTAAAGGCAAGGAAAGAAGTTTTAAAAGAAAAAAACCTTAACCATAAAACACTACTAGACTCGGAAGTGAACAATATTTCAGGAAATATTATGCAATTTCATAACTGTAAAATGTACACTCAAAATATTTTAATCAAAAATTTGAAATATAATTGTATTAAAAAGAAGGTATAGCAAATACAGTGAGGAATACAGGTGTAAGGAGAGAAATCTTCACATACCATAAAAGGAATTTGATAAAAATACTACTAAAAATGATAAAGAAATGGCAGCATCATGCATGCTAAGTCACTTCAGTCGTGTCCAACTCTGTGCGACCACATGGACTGCAGCCCACCAGGCTCCTCTGTCCATGGGATTCTCCAGGCAAGAATACTAGAGGGTGTTGCCATTCCCTCCTCCAGGGACTTTCCTGACCCAGGGATCGAACCCATGTTTCTTACATCTAATCTGCATTGGCAAGCGGGTTCTTTATTACTAGTGCCATCTGGAAAGCCCAAAATGTCCTAATTTGGCAACACAGGAATACTATTTATAATGTAGAATGAGATACTCCATAAGACAGATAAAATAACAGAAAATACTTTTCTATGAGAAGTGAGATAAATGGAGAAAAGTACTATTCTTTGTTATAAGCCATTTCATTTGTCTTTAACAATATGTATATATTACCTTAATTAAAAAGAGCTTTAAAAACAAACAGAAGAGAATTATATAAATCTGTTTTCCTCAAAGGATATTTCAAATCCCCAGTTAAATGAAAAAGCCATGATGCACCTTAATGTATGTGGTAAATTTTTTTATTTTCACAAAATCAAAAACGAATAAATATAGTTTATACGTGTATAAGTGAAAGGGTACAGACAATATTGAAAAATACACTCATGTTCATTCTGATGCATTTGAAAAGCGCAAAACTGAACTGGAGGAGAAAGATTATTAATTTCCATGCAAACCTTTAATCTTTGACTTGTTATAAACATTAAAGTTGAAAAGTCAATCATTTGGATTCTAAACCAGGTAATTTTTATATTACAATAAAGGACATTTAGTGGGGAAATTGGTGAAATTCGAACAAATTCTGTAGATTAAAGTACTACATCAGGGTTAATTTCTTGATATTAATAATTATACCATTATTGTGTAAGAGAATGTTCTTGCTTTAGGAAATACTTAGGGGTAAAAGGAGCCTTACGTCAGCAACTTATTCTCAATGGATTCAAATAATATACATACAAAATAAAAAGAGAAATCAATACAGAAAAAAAGAGACAGAGAAATAAAGTAGATGTGATAACATTTGGGAGAACTAGATGAAGAGTTTAAGGGAATTTTTTTGTACCATTTTTACAATATTTTTGTACATCTAAAGTTATTTAAAAATAAAAAGTTTTTTCAAAAGTCTAACCATGTACAAAAAAGACTTTTAGGTTACTCCCAAAAATATATCCTTGAGATTAGGACAAAAATATATTTTTTGTCATAGTGGTATTAGCAAGGTTCCACCATCAGATATTCATTACAAAAATCAGTTAGGAGCCAGGAGATATTATAGCTGTGTTCTTCCTAAGACAGAAGGAAGTTAAAATGACAAATAAGACTCACCACCTTGGAGTGGTTTAAAGAAAATGCATTGTAATTGTTTTAGCAAGAGTTATTTGGAAAGAGAAGTATTTTTTGCTCTGCCTCTCATATTGCATCTATATCAGACAAGTTGATCTTATTAAAGATAATTGAAATGAGATTTTAAAGCATACTTTTTTAGGTGCTTCAAGAACCCTGAATAAATTGAAATGGAGCGAGTTCCCCCAGATACATAGTTGGAGAAATTTGTTTCTTAAACTTTATGAAAGGCATTTTGAACAAGGTCAGAGTTTTGTGTTGGTTGACATTTTCTAATATTTTACTCTTCTTTAATGACAGCCACTGATTACTAGGCTAAATTTAATGATGGACCAGCACATTTTACTGAGTGGTAAGCTCTATTCCCCAGTACTTTTGCCGGCCCAGGACGTGTCCTGGTGGCTCCGTCCTGGGGTCGCTGGTCGGACACGCGGCGCTTCCTTCCTTTTCCTTTCTGCTTGGGGGTGGCCCCACTCCAGTTTCTTGCCTGGGATCCCGGGCGGGGGGCCTGGTGGCTTCCGTCTGTGGGGTCGCCGGTCGGCACGCGAGCGCGCGCGCGCGCGCAAGCTCTATTCAATCGCTCCTCAGAGCTACCCACCAAAAACCGAAGACCTTATATTAAAAAACATTTAGACAGTCACCATTAGGCATATGCTCTCTCTTTTACAATCTGCTTCTCTGAGTGTCACTTTATTCACATATGCAATAAATATAATATGTGGGAAGTGCAATTACTTAGCTGGGTAATTTAGGAAAGTCAATTTGTTTCTCTGGATATCACTTTTCCTTGTGATTAAAAAGGAGAGCATTAAATTAATAACTTCAAGTTCCTTTCCAGCTCTAAGAATGTTGTTGTTGTTCAGTGACTAAGGTTGTGTCCAACTCTTTGCAAGCTCTAAGAACACAAGCTCTAAGAATACTTGTATTGGAGTTCTCCAGGGAAACAGAAACATCAGGATAGGAGGGGGAGAGAAAGAGAGAAATGACTTTTAAGAAATGAAGATGATCATGGAGGGGACAGTCAACAATCTACAGAGTAGTTTGACAGGATGGAGACCCAGGAAAGCACCATAGTCTGAGTCCAAAGGCAATCTGCTGTCAGGTCCCTTCTCTGATGGAAAAGTCAGTCTTAGTTCTATAAAGGCCTTCAACTGACTGCGTGAGTGAGTGAAGTCTCTCACTTGTCCGACTCTTTGCGACCCCGTGGACTGCAGCCCACTAGACTCCCCTGCCCACGGGATTTTCCAGGCAAGAATACTAGAGTGGGTTGCCATTTTCTTCTCCAGGGGATCTTCCTGACCCAGGGATCAAACTCAGATCTCCTGCATTGCAGGCAGACTCTCTACTGTCTGAGGCACCAGGGAATCCCTGACTGCATGAGGCCCACTCATGTGATGCAGGGTAATCTGCCTCACTTGAAAAGATTTAAATGTTAATCTCATCCAAAAACACCATCACAGAAACAGCTGAAGCAATGTGTGACCAAATATTTGGGCATGAGGATCCAGTAAAGTTACATATAAAACTAGTCATCATGATACTTTGTTAAAAAGACAATTACGTTAAAAAATTTTAAATTAAAAACAGTGTGAGAAGGACTGTTATATTTTTATTACAGAAAGGCCTGAGGAACTCCACCACAACTGGGGAAGCATCATAGTTTTTAAACAACTGAGATGTTCTTTATCAGTGGGCTCCCCTGGTGACACAGATGGTAAAGAATGCCCCTGCAATACAAGAGACCCAGGTTCCATCCCTGGGTCGGGAAGATCTCCTGGAGAAGGGCATGGTAACACACTCCAGTATTCTTGCCTAAAGAATTCCATAGGTAAGAGGAGCCTGGAGGGTTACAGTCCATGGGGACAAAAAGTTGGACATGACTGAGCAACTAACACTTTCACAGTTGAGCCATGGCATGGAATGGAATTAACTCTCAAACAGTGTTTTCAGCTACCAACAGGACATGTTATACAATTTCAAAATACCGTGACTTATACACAAAAGATACTGAATCGTACTACTGAATCCACCTCATATTTAGATGGTTCCAGCCTGAGTCCCAAAATGTAGATCTGGAAAAGATTCAGAGGCCTGTCCCCTGCATCTTTTCTTTACAGAACTGTATCTAGAGGCTTCCTTAGTAAGATTCCAACCCAGCATTTCAGTGTTGTGATGACATACTTGGAGTACTCCCATCTCAATAAAATTATTTATCTCAGAAATAAAAATGCATTAACTAGTAATCACATTGTCACTTATTTAAAAATAAACATATAGTTTTGAAATGAAAGAGCAATATCAATGTTATATTAATACTACTAAAGAAAAATACAAATCTTTTTTATTTGTCCTTTGACTATTTTTCTTCCATGGATTCTAAGACCTTGGGATGTGGAACCAACTAAAAACAAGCAACAATCAGGCTTTCCCTAGTATTCCCTCATTATTTCAAAATAACTCTGACCAAATTCCACTTTAACCACTGTAGAGACCAATGAGAAAATGTGAGTGAAATTAAAGCTGTAAGTTGAGAACGTAGCACTCGCTGGTCTGTATGATGTTTCTTAAACCTTTATTCATATATGAACCTGAGGACATTTGTTATAAAGTCAAGAAAGAACCCATGTGGTGGTCTATTTGCATCAAGATTAACTTTCTTGTTATTCAAATGAATGAAGAATGACCTTTAGAAGTGACCTTTAAGTTTGCTGGTAAGTCCTCAGATGAGCTTGAATGAAGACATTGGAAGTAAGGGTTAAGCTTCAATCCCATGTGTTACTTAGAGGGGCTGACTCTAGCTGTTGGATATATAGTGGAAGTTTAAGGAAGGAAAAATCTGGCGAGTCTTATTCATAAATATCCTCTAACCCTCCCCAGTAGCCAACACGCCTACTACTCCCCAGACTGAGTGAAAACAAGTCACTCTTGTATGTTTGAAATTCCTCATTGAGTGCTATGGTAAATTCATGGGTATCTTCCAAAAGTGTAGCTGTTCAATGACCAGGTTCTTTCCAGGGGGCTTCGGTATGAGAAGGCACAGCCTAGATGTTCTAAACTACTTTTTTTGCTAAGCCTCTCGTCTCCACAGACCAGATAGGATGACAAACTGATGTCAAGTTCAACAATGTGGCCATTTGCAACGTATATCAAGTCATCAAATGGCACATTTTGGACTAATGTGTCAATTTTATCTCAGTAAGACTGGGCCTGGGGTAAACAGTGTGGCATCCATGCTCCCACACACTAAGAACCATTGTTTGCCTATAGTTTCAAGGGTAAAAGAGGTCATTATGGTCACTGTGGCCAATACAAAAAAAGAGCAGTTTAAAAGACATGAAAAAGTTCTTCAAATGGACAAACGTATACAAGAAGTGAGTGTAGCTGTAAGCAAACTGGAGTGAACAGGAAGAAAGTTGGTGCCACCCCATTCCTTTCATGAGGTGTTAATTGGAAGAAGGAGATAGAATGAATCCTCACCTTCATGCCTGTGGTATAAGGAAAGAGTGTCAAATGAGTACTGGTCAAGGGCCCAGGTCAAGAAAGTTCCTTGCAGTAGCCCTAACCATAGCTGTTCCAAGCATGAGTGTTCTGAGAAGGTGTTCTGGGCTTGCAGAGCCCATGATTCCCCCAACCCCCAAGACACACTAGAAAATACCTGTGACATTCAATGAAGTCCCAGCTGCTCATTTAGGTCTCTTGATATGGAACACTCAGTGAGATAGGAGGTTGTTCTCTTAATTAATAAAATAGAGGCTCTATTAACTACTTCACAGGGACATTATGAAGGAATATAAAAGTGAAATTCACTCAGTCATGTCTGATTCTTTGCAAGCCCATGGACTATATAGTCCATGCAATTCTCTAAGCCAGAATACTGGAGTGGGTAGCCTTTCCTTCTCCAGGGGATCTTCCCAATCAGGGACTGAATGCAGGTCTCCTGCATTGCAGGCAGATTCTTTACCAGCTGAGCCATGAGGGAAACCCAAGGAATATAAAAGTATATCCTAAAGGAAATCAACCCTGAATATTCATTGAAAGGACTGATGCTGAAGCTGAAGCTCCAATACTTTGGCCATGAGCCAACTCACTGGAAAAGACCTTGATGCTGGAAAAGATTCAAGGCAAAAGGAGAAGTAGGAGGGAGAGGATGAGAGCATTATATAGCATCACTGACTCAATAGACATGAATTTGAACAACTCCAGGGGACAGTTGGAGAAGGGAAAGGCTACCCACTCCAGTATTCTGACATGGAGAATCGCAACTTTCACTTCACTTCTAAACCACCTCGAAGTCACTCACAGCAGACAGTGGAGGACAGAGGAGCCTGGTGTGCTCCGTGGGGTCACAGAGTCAGACACGACTCAGCGACTGCACCACAACAATACAGTTATATATTTTTAGACATGAAGTAGGGCTGGTCATTGAAAAATCAAAGCTTTGTGTACATATGGTGTTGTGATAGAGGCACAAGACACACTGCCTTTTTCTTAGACTACTTTCAGTCTTAATTAGAAGAGTTTTCTTACAAAAGTACCCTCTCCAGCTTCATGACATGCACTCCTTGCTCATTCTGTTGAGGTTGGTACTCAGCAATTTTGACTCATAAATTAATTTCTGATAAGCAGATGTGGAATTTCAAAACGGGTATTAGTCCATTTGGGGCCATTACTTTGTACAACCAACATGGTTCTTGGTAAACAAAAACTGCCGTTACAAATCTTAGGTTCTTTCAAACAAAATGGTCAATGTCTGCTTCATTTCCAAGGAAACAAGCGGTCATACATTTATTTAACTTCTGCTTCTATGGGAAAGAAAAAGCAATAAATCTAAAAATCAAGCTCTTGGAGAATACCTGAACAAAGATAATTTAGTGTCACAACACTACTGTTCAAGGTACACAGATTTTCCTGTGATTTTTTACAATAATGTCTATAATTATTATTAATGATAGGGTACTTGACAAGGTACCCAGCAGTGTATTAAACATTTACTCTCCCTGATGGGTTTACAATCTATGAAAATGTTAATCTAACTTTTCTAACATTTACTTTGCCAGCCCCTCCCCTCTTCACCTTCAATCTCAGCCCATTACCTTCTGACACATATATATGTGTGTGTGTGTGTATATATATATATATATATCTCCATTTATAAAACAAACCCAAGAGTTCTACACAGGAAGCACATCTGTCTCTGTTCTCTAGCTTCTCAAATAACTTTGCCCCCACCTCATCATATTCCCTACATTTTTGCCTTTTCCAATTTCCACCCTCTACCCTCTTTCTTCATGTCTTCCTTTCCCCCTCTGCAGGCAAAGTTCCTACTTCCATGGCTACCTTTGTTTAATTGTCTAATCGTTTTATATAAACATTTGAAGAAGAGGAACTTTCCAGAACATTCAAAAGGCAGGAAGGAAAGAAAGAACTTTAAAAATGTAAAGGTGGCATTGCCTAGAGAGCACCAACCGCTTATTGCAGAGAATAATGCCAAGTGGAACTTTCAGTCCATCCTCCCTTCCTTTCTTAACTGGGAGCCCTGTTGTTATCAGCTACAGATTGATGCAAGCAAATCACTACCCTTTGCCGAGCTCCGACAGCCAGTTGGAGGGACTGGAACATTCTGGAAAAGTTCTTTGTGCAGTCTGAAAGAGTTTCGAACTTGGAGACTCAAAAGGCAGAAGTGATGTGCCCGAGTAACGAAGGTCAACCTGGCTAAACAAATAAATAAGTAAATAAGCACGGTGAGGGGAAAAATATGGTTGCATTAGAAAAGTCCTCCAAGGTAATAGAAAACTAAAGAAATACTAGGAGAAATCAACCAAAGGAAAATTAGGAGCCACAAAACTGGAGATAAAGTAGAATTAGAGGTAAAAGAAGCCAAGGCAGGATGCAATCTCTAAGGTCAATTGATAAAATGTGTAGCAAGCGCTGAACCAACACCAATCAATACGGCTCGGGATGAACCGAATCACAGCCTAATAACCACATCACATCCATTTTATGGCGCCATCTATCACACAAACCACAGGAAGCAGTGGCAATTCAGCTCACTGCACACTCCAGCGAACTGGCTTCCAAGCGTTGTTTGAAACCAAGAGTGCGGCAGTAGTTGCAGCGATAAAGGGGCAAAGGAGAAGAAATGGCTTGCACAACGGCCTGTGAGCTCCTAGAAATGTCAACCTGGGGCGAAGGTGGGAGAGAAGAGGGCCAGAAAGAACAAGGGACGCAGATAGGGAACTTCCTGAAGACTGCCTGCTCAGATTCCACGTCGAATTAGAATCCTATTTGGATAGCTCTTGGACACATTATGGAGAAAGGAATCAACAGCCATTTGAAGCAGGGGGCGAGGGAGAGGGAACGGCTGGAGGAAACTTGAACCATGAACAGAATTATGAAGAAGAGACTTGTGAGCTGGTCAAGAGATCTCAGTGGAGATGAATGGACAATGGTCCCCAGAATGGGGTGGGGGGGATTATGTAGATTGTATTTTGCTTCTCTTTTTACACCACTGTGACATTTTGACTTTTCTCCTAAAAATACAAAATTCTGAGAGAAAGAAAATACATACCTGTTCATCAAGCAAAATCCAGAGTGAGTGCTGCACACACTGTCATCGCAGTGTCCACTGGGTACATTCGCTGCCTGCACACCGTCCTCCCTTCCTGCTTGTCTTATTAAGAGGCTGTGTTCTTCTCCTGGGGTGAGGATGGCAGAGACAGCCGCCAAACCTTCAAGAACTGTAGCACAAGCATTCTCCAAATCTGTTTGATAAGAATTTTTTTAGGCGTTTCCTGGCAGTCCAGGGGTTAGGACTCCATGTTTTCAAGGCAGGGGGCGTGGGTTCAATCCCTCGTCTGGGAACTCACATCCCACATCCACGTGCCACATGGAGCAGTCAAAAGAAATCTTTTAATAAAAACTCAAAATATAGCCTATTTTGCTTCACTATGACCATTATGTATTATTATAAGTTCAGTTCAGTCACTCAGTCGTGTCCAATTCTCCATGACCCTGTGAACCGCAGCACGCCAGGCCTCCCTGTCCATCACCAATTCCCAGAGTTCACCCAAACTCATGTGGATCGAGTCGGTGATGCCATCCAGCCATCTCATCCTCTGTCATCCCCTTCTCCTCCTGCCCCAAATCCTTCCCAGCATATCACTTGTGTTCAATTCGCTGCATTTTTACTTCCTTTCTTAATAGAGATGTCAAGTTTGTTGTAAGCTCTGAGTGGAGATGCATGACGTAAATACTTCAAGAGAATTAAATTCATTACTGGTGTTAGGGTGCAGTCACCGTTAACTATGAAAAACAAAGTGAAAGTCTTGTTTTCACACTTGCTCTGATATCTCTAGGGAATAAGTGAAGCATTTAAGTTGATTAATCAAACTGTACCTACTTTGTAAAGTATATATATAACAAAGAATATTTGGGGGTCTTCCCTGGTGGCTCAGTGGTAAATAATAAGCCTTCAATGCAGGAGACTTGGATTTGATCCTAGGGTTGGGAAGATCCCGTGGAGGGCATGGCAACTCACTCCAGTTTCTTGCCTAGAGAATTCCATGGACAGAGGAGCCTGGCAGGCTATAGTCCATGGGGTTGCAAAGAGTCAGACACGACTGAGTGACTAAGCACAGCATAGATAGAGGATCACCTCTATCTATGGCACTGTATTGTGAGAGCACTAAATACCACCGCATTTTCTACATTAAAATGGTTAATCCTAAATTATATGAATCCCATTCAATTTTTTTTAAAATACCGTATTAGAATGGGATTGAAGATTCTGAGAAGGAGGGTTTAATTCGCCAGAAAAATCTACCTCCTGACCCATAAGACACATAGCATTTTCTTTTCTGTACTTCTTCCAGAGAAAGCCTGCCACAGTCACACTCAGATGCACATGAAATCATCTTTCCCAACCTTCCCAACAGAGAAGACTTGGCTGCGCAGTTAGTCAACAGTGACTACTCCTCTGGGGCCTGGCAGTTGGCGTTTAACATCTTCCTTCCTTTTGAAGCTCAGAAGACAATGGAAATACTGTCTTCCATTTTCAGACTTGTCACAACTCTCACAAAAATTCCCCACGAAGAGGTTTTTGTCCAAAGTACTGACTGAAGTCTGGCCAGTTGTTATTGATATTATACTTTTCCTCAGACTGATTTATTCAGTGACTTACAGCTATAGGATTTCTTAAAACAAAACCTATTAGAAGTCATCTAATCTATCTTCCAATGCAAATACTTCTCATAAAAAGAAAAACAGAACAAAAACACTAAATTCATTAAAAAAAAAAAAATCAGATCTGCGGTTAAGGGCAGGGAGTTGTAGATTGGAGGAAAGCAGTCAGGAAGTAATCTTCCAGTTATAAGATAAACAAGCACTAGAGGTGTGACATATAACGTGATGACTAGAGTTAACACTGCTGCGTGGTAGACAGGAAAGTCAAGAGAATGCATCCTAAGAGCTCTCATCACAGAGATAAACTATTTTCTTTTCTTCTATTGTATGTATATGAGATGATAGCTGAGCCTATTGTGGTAATCATTTCACAATATATGTGAATCAAACCATCATACTATATGCCTTCAGATCAGATCAGTCGCTCAGTCGTGTCCGACTCTTTGCGACCCCATGAACTGCAGCACGCCAAGCCCCCCTATCCATCACCAGCTCTCGGAGGTCACCCAGACTCACATTCATCGAGTCAGTGATGCCATCCAGCCATCAAGCAAAGGAGAAAAGGAAAGATATAAACATCTGAATGCAGAGTTCCAAAGAATAGCAAGAAGAGATAAGAAAGCCTTCTTCAGCGATCAATGCAAAGAAATAGAGGAAAACAACAGAATGGGAAAGACTAAGGATCTATTCAAGAAAATCAGAGATACCAAAGGAACATTTCATGCAAAAATGGGCTCGATAAAGGACAGAAACGGTATGGACCTAACAGACTATATGCCTTAAACTTACCCAATGATGTACATCAATTATTTCTCAATAAAACAGGGGGTAACAAAGGAAAGATGTTTTTGAAAGATGTGTTTGGTCTCACTCAGTGTGTTAACCAGCGTTCTCCAGAGAAATTGAATCAACAGAATACATATACATATATACACATATATATGTGTGTGTGTGTGTATATATATAGGCATACCTCATTTTATTGCACTTTGCCTTATTATGCTTTGCAAATACTGTGTTTTTAGCAAATTGAAGGTCCATGGCCACTCTGCATTCCACGGGTCTACCAGTATCATTTTTCCAGCAACATTTGTTCACTTTGTATCTCTGTGTTCAGTTCAGTTCAGTCGCTCAGTCGTGTCCGACTCTTTGCAACCCCATAAATCGCAGCACACCAGGCCTCCTTGTCCATCACTAACTCCTGGAGTTTACCCAGACTCATGTGCATCAAGTCGGTGATGCCATCCAACCATCCCATCCTCTGTCATCCCCTTCTCCTCCTGTCCCCAATCCCTCCCAGCATCAGAGTCTTTTCCAATGAGTCAACTCTTTGCTCGAGGTGGCCAAAATATTGGAGTTTCAGGCTGAGCATCGGTCCTTCCAATGAACACCCAGGACTGGTCTCCTTTAGGATGGACTGGTTGCATCTCCTTGAAGTCCAAGGGACTCTCAAGAGTCTTCTCCAACACCACAGTTCAAAAGCATCAATTCTTTGGCACTCAGCTTTCTTCATAGTCCAACTCTCACATCCATACATGACCATTGGAAAAACCATAGCCTTGACTAGACAGACCTTTGTTGGCAAAGTAATATCTCTGCTTTTTAATATGCTATCTAGGTTGGTCATAACTTTCCTTCCAAGGAGTAAGCATCTTTTAATTTCATGGCTGCAGTCACCATCTGCAGTGATTTTGGAGCCCAGAAAAATAAAGTCTGACACTGTTTTCACTGTTTCCCCATCTATTTCCCATGAAGTGATGGGACCAGATGCCATGATCTTCATTTTCTGAATGTTGAGCTTTCAGCCAACTTTTTCACTCTCCTCTTTCACTTTCATCAAGACACTTTTTAGTTCCTCTTCACTTTCTGCCATAAGGGTGGTGTCATCTGCATATCTGAGGTTATTGATATTTCTCCCAGCAATCTTGATTCCAGTTTGTGCTTCTTCCAGCCCAGCGTTTCTCATGATGTACTCTGCATAGAAGTTAAATAAGCAGGGTGACAATATACAGCCTTGACGTACTCCTTTTCCTATTTGGAATAAGTCTGTTGTTCCATGTCCAGTTCTAACTGTTCCTTCCTGACCTGCATATAAGTTTCTCAAGAGGCAGGTCAGATGGTCTGGTATTCCCATCTCTTAAAGAATTTTCCACAGTTTGTTGTGATCCACACAGTCAAAGGGTTTGGCATAGTTAATAAAGCAGAAATAAATGTTTTTCTGGAACTCTCTTGCTTTTTCAATGATCCAGAGGATGTTGGCAATTTGATCTCTGGTTCCTCTGCCTTTTCTAAAACCAGCTTGAACACCTGGAATTTCATGGTTCACATATTACTGAAGCCTGGCTTGGAGAATTTTGAGCATTTCTTTACTAGCGTGTGAGATGAGTACAATTGTGCAGTAGTTTGAGCATTCTTTGGCATTGCCTTTCTTTGGGATTGGAATGAAAACTGACCTTTTCCAGTCCCGTGGCCACTGCTGAATTTTCCAAATTTGCTGGCATATTTCTGTGTTACATTTCAGTAATTCTTGCAATATTTCAAACCCTCCACCAACAAAACGATTATGAGTCACTGAAGGCTCAAGTGACAGCATTTTTAAGCAAAAGAAAGTATTTTTTAATTAAGCTATATACATTGTTTTTTTAGACAGAATGCTATTGCATACTTAATAGACTATCATATAGTATAAATATAATTTTTATATGCATTGGGAAACCAAAAATTTCATGTGACTCACTCTATTGCAATATTTGCTTTATTGTGGTAGTCTGTAACTGAACCTGCAATATCTCTGAGGTATACCTGAATATATATATACATACACACACACACAAAGAAATTCATTGTAAGAAACTGGCTCATGTGATTATGGAGGCTGAGAAGTCCCAGGATCTGCATTTGGCAAGTTGGAGGCCCAAGAAGAGCCCATGTTTCAGTTTTCAGTTTGAATCCAAAAAAGACTGAGGTCCCAGCTCAAAGCAATCAAGCAGCAGGTCTTCAGTTCAATGGGAGAGATCCACGCACATTAAGAATGTTATTACATTAGTCTACTGATTCTGATTCAAATATTCTTGTTGTTGTTGTTGTTCAATTGCTCAGTCATGTCTGATTCTTTGCAACCCCATGGACTTCAGCATACCAGGCTTCCCTGTCCTTCATCATATCCCAGAGCTTGCTCAAACTCATGTCCATGGAGTCAGTGATGCCATCCAACCATCTCGTCCTGTCATCCCCTTTTCCTCCTGCCTTCAATCTTTCCCAGCACCATGGTCTTTTCTAATGAGTCGGTTCTTTGCATCAGGTGGCCAAAGTATTGGAGCTTCAGCTTCAGCACCAGTCCTTCCAATGAATATTCAGGACTGATTTCCTTTAGGATGGACTGGTTGGATCTCCTCACAGTCCAAGGGACTCTCAAGAGTCTTCAACACCACAGTTCAAAAGCATCAATTCTTTGGCGCTCAGCTTTCTTTAGGGTCCAACTCACATCCATACATGACTACTGGAAAAACCAAAGCTTTGACTATTCAGACCTTTGTTGGCAAAGTAATGTCTCTGCTTTTTAATACACTGTCTAGGTTTATCATAGCTTTTCTTCCAAGGAGCAAGCATCTTTTAATTTCATGGCTACCATCACCATTTGCAGTGATTTTTGGAGCCCAAGAAAATAAAAGCCTGTCACTATTTCCATTGATTCAAATGTTAACATCATGCAAAAACACCCTCTCAGATACAAGGGCCCACACACCTTGTGGCCCAGTCAAGCTGACACAACCATCACATCTGGCCACAGAACTTCGGACTGAACGTCACATGCCCCATACATCCCAATACCGGTCCTTACCAAAAAAAGGAGAAATTCAAATATTTATTTAATGGAGAATGTAGATCCTTTTTTCATGAAATTTTTTTATTAAGAAATATATCCAATGGAAATGTTCAAGTAGTCCCCAAGCCAAATGAATCACTTAAAATAAACTGTATTAATTTTATTAGTTAGTCTTGGCTAAATGGTATAACTGCTTACAAAAATAAAAATAAGTGTAAGGAGAGGGTTCCTGGTAGCATACACCACCTTCCTGATAACTTTTCATACCTGTCGAAATATCCAGAGAACAGCAGGTAAAGAACTGAATGAAGACAGACACTGGAAAGAGATGAAATAACTTGGACTAAGGATTATTATTGAGTTATTGAGTTAGACAAGGCTGTGGTCCATGTGATCAGATTGGCTAGTTTTCTGCGATTACGGTTTCAGTGTGTCTGCCCTCTGATGCCCTCTTGCAATACCTACAGTCTTACTTGGGTTTCTCTTACCTTGGTCGTGGGGTATCTTTTCATGGCTGCTCCAGCAAAGTGCAGCCGCTGCTTTTGAACTGTGGTGTTGGAGAAGACTCTTGAGGGTCCCTTGGACTGCAAGGAGATCCAACCAGTCCATTCTGAAGGAAATCAGTCCTGGGTGTTCATTGGAGGGACTGATGCTAAAGCTGAAACTCCAGTACTTTGGCCACTTCATGCGAAGAATTGACTCATTGGAAAAGACTCTGATGCTGGGAGGGATTGGGGGCAGGAGGAGAAGGGGACGACAGAGGATGAGATGGCTGGATGGCATCACCAACTCAATGGACATGAGTTTAAGTAAACTCCAGGAGTTGATGATGGACTGGGAGGCCTGGCGTGCTGCAATTCATGGGGTCACAAAGAGTCGGACACAACTGAGCGACTGAACTGAAGGATTATTATTGTCATATATTAATGTAACTAGTATAATCAGAAGACAATGTTCTACATCAACAGAGAAATCATATATTAAACACGTACTTATGCCAGTGGCGTAGCAGTTTAGGGTACAAACTTTGGAATGAAACAACGTGACCGAGTAACACAAAACCAGGCAAGGTTTTAAAGCTCAGTTTCTTTCATTGTAACCTAGGAAGGGTTTGAGATGCATTTGGAACAGACTGCCACTGCCCTCCTATTTCAATACTTCTCCTCCACTCACCTGTACTCACATGTGAAGGACTCCAGCGGACCATTACTTGGAGAAAGACAGGACTTTGTTGCTAACATTTAGATATTCCAGAGGAAAGAGACTATTGAGCTATTTAACATGATGCAATTGACATATAATAGAGAACAGATTTTAGGAGTGAAGGACAATGAGAAGTAGGAGAGGAAAAAAAAATAAGCACGGGACACTCGACAGCTTGGTTCAGGACTCAGGGGCACCAAGGTGAGACTGAGTATCAGACATATCTGACAAAGTGATGATAAAAAGGAAAAGAAAGACTAGTCTGGAATGGGAGGCAGGAGGTCACCAGAGAAAGGGCCCCTTCGCTAAAGAGCGGCTTTCTCATATTCTTCCTCATTAAGCAGAGGAGTCTGAATGCACCCTATGGATCACAAGACAGGGAACATGATAATGTCCTACAAGGTTGGTTGATAAACAACCCAACGTTTTACGACATGGGGGGAGAAGTGATAATGGTTTTTAATTGCCACGTAAATTTTGAATGGTTCTTCAGCTCTAATCCCAGCTGCAAAGCACTGGATCATGTTATTGCCCCTCTTGCACACTGCTTGCCTCCACAAATTCACTTTCTTCGATGCGCCTCTCTATATGCAACTTGAGTCAATTGATTCCTAATGCATCAAAACCCACATTTTGCTGTAGGTCGGTGCTGTCTTGGGAAACTAGCATCCTAGGATGTGTTGAAAATAATGCTTCGCCCACCCCGTCTCCCTTACCACACCTACTCTGTCTTAATAGAGGAATTAAGCTCAAGGATCTGAGTTTCTAGAATACCCATAAATTTTGATTCAGGAAGCACCACATTAAACAGAAAGCTGAGATGTTAAGAGGAACTTCCAACAGTCTCCATGATTTAGAGCTGTATGCTGCTGCTGCTGCTGCTGCTGCTAAGTCACTTCAGTCATGTCCAACTCTGTGCAACCCAATAGACGGAAGCTCACCAGGCTCCCCTGTCCCTGGGATTCTCCAGGCAAGAACACTGGAGTGGGTTGCCATTTCCTTCTCCAATGCATGAAAATGAAAAGTGAAAGTGAAGTCGCTCAGTCGTGTCCAACTCTTAGCGACCCATGGACTGGAACCTACCAGGATCCTCCATCCATGAGATTTTCCAGGCAAAAGTACTGGGGTGGGGTGCCATTGCCTTCCCCGTTAGAGCTGTATATCGCAAACAGTAATGTGCATACAAATCACCTGGTGACCTTGTTAAACCTTGTAATTTCTGATTCAGTAGGTCTACAGCCCTAACAGGGCTTCCCAGGTGGTGCTAGTGATAAAGAACCCACCTGCCAGTGCAAGTAGACTTAAGAGATGCAAGTTCGATCCCAGGGTCAGGAAGATCCCCTGGAGGAGGGCACCACAACCCACTCCAGTACTCTTGCCTGAAGAATCCCATGGACAGAGGAGCCTGGCGGGCTGCAGTCCATGGGGTGGCACAGAGTCAGACAGGACTGAAGTGATTTAGCACACACACACAAACAGTCCTACCATGGTCCTAAGTGATGCTGCTGATCTACAGTAGTACTTTGAGTAGCAAGGATTTGGAGAACATCTGACAGCCGACAATGTCACAGGTTGAATAGGAGTGATACTAAAGCCTTTGACTGTGTGGATCACAGTAAACTGTGGAAAATTCTGAAAGAGATGGGAATACCAGACCACCTGATCTGCCTCTTGAGAAATTTGTATGCAGGTCAGGAAGCAACAGTTAGAACTGGACATGGAACAACAGACTGGTTCCAAATAGGAAAAGGAGTACGTCAAGGCTGTATATTGTCACCCTGTTTATTTAACTTATATGCAGAGTACATCATGAGAAACGCTGGGCTGGAAGAAGCACAAGCTGGAATCAAGATTGCCGGGAGAAATATCAATAACCTCAGATATGCAGATGACACCACCCTTATGGCAGAAAGTGAAGAGGAACTCAAAAGCCTCTTGATGAAAGTGAAAGTGGAGAGTGAAAAAGTTGACTTAAAGCTCAACATCCAGAAAATGAAGATCATGGCACCCGGTCCCATCAGTTCATGGGAAATAGATGGGGAAACAGTGAAAACAGTGTCAGACTTTATTTTTCTGGGCTCCAAAATCACTGCACATGGTGATTGCAGCCATGAAATTAAAAGACGCTTACTCCTTGGAAGGAAAGTTATGACCAACCTAGATAGCATATTCAAAAGCAGAGACATTACTCTGCCAACAAAGGTTTGCCTAGTCAAGGCTATGGTTTTTCCTGTGGTCATGTATGGATGTGAGAGCTGGACTATGAAGAAGGCTGAGTGCCAAAGAATTGATGCTTTTGAACTGTGGTGTTGGAGAGGACTCTTGAGAGTCCCTTGGACTGCAAGGAGATCAACCAGTCCATTCTGAAGGAGATCAGCCCTGGGATTTCTTTGGAAGGAATGATGCTAAAGCTGAAACTCATGCGAAGAGTTGACTCATTGGAAAAGACTCATGCTGGGAGGGATTGGGGGCAAGAGGAGAAGGGGACGACAGAGGATGAGATGGCTGGATGGCATCACTGACTCGATGGATGTGAGTCAGAGTGAACTCCGGGAGTTGGTGATGGACAGGGAGGCCTGGAGTGCTGCGATTCATGGGGTCGCAAAGAGTCGGACACAAATGAGAGACTGATCTGATCTGATCTGATACAAGGATCCTTAGTGACCATAAGCATGCAAGCATTCTTGAGATCTTTCAAAAAGTCACCAGAAGAGAAAGGAATCTTCTCATAACTTTTAATTCTCAGGTCAACTTATGGTGCTCTAAAATGTAAAATCCAAAATGTAAATTTGCACATGTGAAACCAATTATCTCCCTCCCGAAAATTTCAATAAACTCTTCAACTATACAAGCTTTTCATTCTTAACAAAGGAACAGATCAAAGTTTGAATTTTCCACTACAGTTTTATCCCTTTCAAATCTCTGGTGGAAAGTGATGGTGATAAGAGTTCAGGGAAAGGGGGGCTATTGTAATCTAGAGACTAAAAAGAATTGAAAAGACATTATCTAATTTCAATGTCTGGTTTCATTAGTAAGGAAAATGACCCTATTATGATTTCCTCAGGGTCACCCAGCAAAAGTCACATAGCTAATCATTGAAAAATGTGAGACAAAAATCACTAACTCCTAACTCTTAATTCATTACTTTGACTTCTACAGTGTTAACACTTTTCATGTTTAAACTTTAGTTTTTACTGAGTATTCTACAATGATAAAAACCTTAAACAAAAAAAATAAGAAAAACTGGTTCTAATAGGGGTTTTGCATCTCAAATGGTTTACAAGCAAACAGCAGACCTGATGACCTATGAATGTGACCATCCAGCTAAATTCAGTAAGAAAGTCATGTCAATTTATTCCTAAGGTAACAGAACCAGGAGCAAGAACCACGTGCTCTTTAAAATATATTATCAGTTATGGGTCATTTTGGCTTATAATAAGTGTTCCAAAGAACTAACTGAAGATGAATTTATTGGGCAAAGCCAAGCACCAAGGGAACTCACTAAAGACAGGGGTTATTTCAAAACAAGAATTGTGTTGTCTAGTACCAGGGAAAACTGCTAAGGATGCTTCTGCCGCATAGAAATAATTTTCTTGTATTTGTGATACAAAGAATAGATTTGATTAGGTTTAAGACCAGGTAAGAAACTTTACTTGAAGTTCCATTGAGGAGATAAATGTGTACACAAATAGGAAGTGAAGAGACTGGGGAAGCTGACGTTGACTTGGCATAAAAAGAGAGAGTCTCGCAGGCCTAGAGAACAGACTTGTCATACAGCGGGGGAAGGAGAGGGTGGGATGGATTGAGAGAGTAGCATTGAAACATACATCACCATGTGTAAAACAGATAGCCAGTGGGAAGTCGCTGCATGACACGGAGAGCTCAGCCCACTGCTCTGTGACAGTCTAGAGGGGTGGGATGGTGGTGGGTGGAAGGGAGGTTCATATGAGGGAGGGGACATATGTATACTTACGATTGAGTCACATTGTATGGCAGAAACCAAGAAAAAACACTGTGAAGAAAGTACGCTCCAATTAAAAATAAAAATAAAATAAATTTTATAATAAAAAAAATAGAGATAGTCTCAAGCTACTAAGACGGATGCTATATAGCCAAGTAGCTAAGAAGACAGACTCTAATCTTAGATTCTCTGTGTTCAAATCCTAGCCTCTCTATTTACTACATCTATGTGACCTTGGGCAAATAACGTATGTGTCTCTCAGTTTCCCCGTTTGCACAATCATGTGAAAATAGTAACTTCCTCATAGAGTTGGATGAGGATTAAATGAAGCAATATATAGAAAGTCTTTAGAATAATGTCTGACACGGAGTGTTACCTAAGTATCAGATCAGATCAGATTAGTCGCTCAGTTGTGTCCAACTCTTTGCGACCCCATGAACCGCAGCACGCCAGGCCTCCCTGTCCATCTTCAACTCCCGGAAGTCACTCAGATTCACATCCATCGAGTCCGTGATACCATCCAGCCATCTCGTCCTCCGCCGTCCCCTTCTCCTCCTGCCCACAATCCCTCCCAGCATCAGAGTCTTCTCCAATGAGTTAACTCTTTGCATGAGATGGCCAAAATACTGGAGTTTCAGCTTTAGCATCATTCCTTCCAAAGAAATCCCAGGACTGATCTCCTTCAGAATGGACTGGTTGGATCCCCTTGCAGTCCAAGGCACTCTCAAGAGTCTTCTCCAACACCACAGTTCAAAAGCATCAATTCTTTGGCACTCAGCCTTCTTCACAGTCCAGCTCTCACATCCATACATGACCACAGGAAAGACCATAGCCTTGACTAGGCAAACCTTTGTTGGCAGAGTAATGTCTCTGCTTTTGAATATGCTATCTAGGTTGGTCATAACTTTCCTTCCAAGGAGTAAGCGTCTTTTAATTTCATGGCTGCAGTCACCATCTGCAGTGATTTTGGAGCCCAGAAAAATAAAGTCTGACACTGTATCCCCATCTATTTCCCATGAAGTGATGGGACCAGATGCCATGATCTTCGTTTTCTGAATGTTGAGCTTTAAGTCAACCTTTTCACTCTCCACTTTCACTTTCATCAAGAGGCTTTTGAGTTCCTCTTCACTTTCTGCCATAAGGGTGGTGTCATCTGCATATCTGAGGTTATTGATATTTCTCCCAGCAATCTTGATTCCAACTTGTGTTTCTTCCAGTCCAGCATTTCTCATGATGTACTCTGCATAGAGGTTAAATAAACAGGGTGACAATATACAGCCTTGATGTACTCCTTTTCCTATTTGGAACCAGTCTGTTGTTCCATGACCAGTTCTAACTGTTGCTTCCTGACCTGCATACAAATTTCTCAAGAGGCAGATCAGGTGGTCTGGTATTCCCATCTCTTTCAGAATTTTCCACAGTTTATTGTGATCTACACAGTCAAAGGCTTTGGCATAGTCAAGAAAGCAGAAATAGATGTTTTTCTGGAACTCTCTTGCTTTTTCCATGATCCAGCGGATGTTGGCAATTTGATCTCTGGTTCCTCTGCCTTTTCTAAAACCAGCTTGAACATCAGGAATTTCACGGTTCACATATTGCTGAAGCCTGGCTTGGAGAATTTTGAGCATTACTTTACTAGCGTGTGAGATGAGTGCAATTGTGCGGTAGTTTGAGCATTCTTTGGCATTGCCTTTCTTTGGGATTGGGATGAAAACTGACCTTTTCCAATCTTGTGGCCACTGCTGAGTTTTCCAAATTTGCTGACATATTGAGTGCAGCACTTTCACAGCAGCATCTTTCAGGATTTGGAATAGCTCCACTGGAATTCCATCACCTCCACTAGCTTTGTTCGTAGTGATGCTTTCTAAGGCCCACTTGACTTCACATTCCAGGATGTCTGGCTCTAGGTCAGTGATCACGCCATCATGATTATCTGGGTCATGAAGATCTTTTTTGTACAGTTCTTCCGTGTATTCTTGCCATCTCTTCTTAATATCTTCTGCTCTGTTAGGTCCACACCATCTCTGTCCTTTATCGTGCCCATCTTTGCATGAAATGTTCTTTTGGTATCTCTGATTTTCTTGAAGAGATCCCTAGTCTTTCCCATTCTGTTGCTTTCCTCTATTTCTTTGCATTGATCGCTGAAGAAGGCTTTCTTATCTCTTCTTGCTATTCTTTGGAACTCTGCATTCAGATGTTTATATCTTTCCTTTTCTCCTTTGCTTTTCGCTTCTCTTCTTTTCACAGCTATTTGTAAGGCCTCCCCAGACAGCCATTTTGCTTTTTTGCATTTCTTTTCCATGGGGATGGTCTTGATCCCTGTCTCCTGTACAATGTCACGAACCTATACCTATACCTATATCACGAACTTATGCCTAAGTATAAGCTACTCTAATTACTGTTCTGAAGAGGGATCTATTCAGTTCCCAATGACTTCATCTACCACAGAATCCGTCTAGAACTGACATGGCAAAAGAGCAAAGCAGAAGGGGCAGGTCTTCATTCGGTCACATAGTGACCTGCTCTCTGCCGTGGTCTTGGGAGTAGTGAAACAGTACATCTCCAAATATCACATAAGCATAAGAAAAGTTTGCTCTGGGTGGTTAATATTTTTCTCACTTGGGCCTTTGAACTAAGCCAACTCTGGTAAACTTAGTATGCTTCTAAGCACAGAAAACAGACTCAACCCAGTGGGGCTGAATCTGCTACCGGAAACCTTGGCAAAGACTTTATGCTCAGAGCAGAGCTGATTTACAGTAGGGTGAAAAAACAGGAGGGAGAAATATTAAAATAAAGTGCAATCATGTTTCTATTTAAAAGTGGTTACTGCCAGCACATTGCAAAATAATGCTGGCCAGCAACCAGGAAGCCGCACCTGCACAGATTCCAGCTGAGGATCCCTGGAGCCCTCACCGTGCTTGCTCAATAGCTCTCCTAGTTAGCACCACGGGCAAAAACCTGGCAAGTCCTATGTATCCACAAACACACACACACACACACACACACACACACACATGCTCACACACTCACACACACTGGCCTTGCCCAAGACCTTTCCACGCCTCTCTGCTCAGGGTGGAGATGACCTTCTCTCCCCACCCCATTTTTAGATATGTACCTCTTTCTCTATCTTCAGGTTTAAGGCATCTCCATACAGTTTTTCATGAAATCCAAAGAGAAGGGACTTGTGGGATCCCTGGCTTAGAATCTGCTCCTGACTGCCCACCTAACCTAGACTGGAGTCTGAACCCCTTACCGTGGCCTGCAAACCCTTCAGAGTAGTTTTTTCTTAGAAAATATTTTTTTTTTTACTATCTGAATTGAAATTATACACAGGTTTATATCCTGCCATATTGAGTGCCTCCTAAATCAATTGCCATTTAAATTATGCATGTGCCTTTATTTTTTGCCATTTAACATCTGTACACCTCTAGAAGAAAGAGTGTGTCTACCTTTAGGAATAGCCATTAAAAAGTGAATGTTTGAGATTCTTTTATGTAATGCCCTTTTTGGAGAAGCTCCTAGTGCAAAATGTACCAATAGTAATAATACCGTAACAGTAAAAGCACAGCAAGTTGAAGAGCTCATTCCAGTGTCTAGATGTGAATCATAAAAAGAAGTACTGAAGCAGGAAGACTAGGTGTTGAGTATCACCCCCACCACTCAGCAGCTGCCTGTCTATCTGCCCTTTGACCAGATACTCTTTATTCCTCACTTTGCTCATCTGCAGGATAGGAATTAAAGACTTCGTTTGGCTGGCCCATAGGTTTGCTGTGGAAACGGTAATGGAAATATACATGAAGGGAGTTGTAAACTACCCAGCACCTCACCGATGCCTGCTAAGTCACTTACCTAACTCAGAACTTACTTAAAATCCCATGAAAGCAACTCAGAAAAGAGTCAATGTGTGGGCGCCATTTTTTTTATCCTTTTTAGAAACTCTCTTGGTCAATTATGAAGCCAAGTATTTTCTCTTCCCAACGAACACTCTCAAAATATTCTATAGCATGGCTATGAAAGACAAGATTTAATCTGATGAAAGATTAAATTTTATCCTTATAAATATATATTCTGGGGACTTCCTTGGTGATCCAGTGGTTAAGAATCCACCTTCCAACGCAGGGAACACAGGTTCGATCCCTGGTTGGGGAACTAAGATTCCACATGCCACAGGGCAACTAAGCCCACACACTACAGCTAGAGGAGCCCTCATATAACTCGAGAAAGTCCATGCTGCTGCTGCTGCTGCTGCTAAGTCGCTTCAGTCGTGTCCGACTCTGTGCGACCCCACAGACGGCAGCCTGGTGGCCCCGCCGTCCCTGGGATTCTCCAGGCAAGAACACTGGAGTGGGTTGCCATTTCCTTCTCCAATGCATGAAAGTGAAAAGTGAAAGTGAAGTCGCTCAGTCGTGTCCGACTCTTAGCGACCCCGTGGACTGCAGCCCCCCAGGCTCCTCCGTCCATGGGATTTTCCAGGCAAGAGTACTGGAGTGGGGTGCCATTGCCTTCTCCAGAGAAAGTCCATACCCAGCAACAAAGACCCAGCAGAGTCAATTTTTTTTTTTAATTAAAAAATGAAACAAATATACTTTCTGTTTGGTAATTTACATGTCACTTTAAAGTAAATGACCGGAGGGAGGGAGAGAACAGGGAACACGAATAGGGTCTCTAAGACTTTCTGTGAATAAGACCAGAGGGCAACTAGGGAGACTCAAGGAGTTTTAAAAGACAAAAAACACGGGAAATATGATAGAAAGATTGACATTGATTGAGGCTTATCTACTGTTTCTTCCTTTAAAGTTCTGCTGACAAATAAGACCAACTATTTCAAATATTTGTGCTTATTTTTTTTTCTTAGTATTGCATCTTCAAACAGAAAAGAGCAACCATGTAAATGAACAATTTCAATAAAATGTGCTAAGTCCAACGATGGAAAAGCACAAAGGAGAGATACTTAACACAGTTCTTAGGGATCAAGAAAGACTTCTTCAAGAGGAAATTCCTAAATTGAGCCCTCAGGGAATTAATCCCCAAGAAACACTTATTCTTTCCAGTCGGAACCGAGCCTTATTTTTTCCAATAAGCTTTATAAAAAAAATCTTCCACACTTCATATTGGATTTCATCCATGCCCAACACCAAAGAGGAGGTTTAAGGAGCCTCCATCTTGCTTTACAACTGCAGAACAATTTATTTTAATAATCCACAGTGTCTGGGAGAAAAGGCATTTCAAATGAATAAGAGAGTGCACCGAGGGCCTTGAGCAGAAATCAGATAAGTTCTAAAATACATATCCAAGTTTCTAATCTTGAATTGGAGAAAGACTAAAACCTTGGTCAAGTTTATTTAAACCTCCATGACTCCATTTATTCTAGAGCAGAATTATTTTAGTAATCTGGGATTGATGAGAAAATGAATTAGTGTTTAATGTGTTCTGAAACTTTAGAATGGAAAGCTTTTTAAGTAGAATTCTTTTTTAATAATCCCTCTGGCCCTCAAAATCTTCTTCAGGTGGTTATTCTCAACTTTGTTATATTTACAATAACTCTACAGGCAAGTAGACCAAAAACACACATTGGGACATAGCAAACTCAGATACACATACATGATGAGTTCAGATTTATTTGCCTCAGCGGATGCTGGAAGAGGAACTGTGAAGAAACAAAAAAGGATTCAAGCCCCCATTCTATTGCAGCCCTGTTGCTTTGCAATGAGCTAGGCTACTACTTACAACTCAGGAATGTAGGTCTCTTATTTCAGAAAGGAATTCATCAGAAACTCATCAGTAAGGCAGTTGATTTGACCTTGGTGCCTGATTAGTAATTTGTTCCTTGGTACTGTACCATAATCAGGATTTAATGTTTCAAGGACCACAAGAAAATCATCTAGAAAAGAATTGAAATTTGGTTCTGATTTTCCAACTAGTACTCAATTCTTTTGAAAATATGTGAGCCTTCTCTGTGTGCTCAGCCTACTAACACAAAACTGAAGAACCCAGGGAGTGAAATCCTGACAGTTACTATTAAGGTAAAAATGGGGTTACAGAATTCATTTTCAAAGTTTCTTTCCAGTTTATTTTTAAAAAAATTAAATTGGCACTACCAAATTTAATGACATGGCTACCCTGCTGAGTTCTGAGCCCAGAAAGCTATTGTCTCCCTGGTCTATGCATCCTGCTCTGCTCTAATGTTTCCTATAATGCGACTAATAACCAACCATCAGCAATAAATGCCTTGTCATCTCATTGTTGCATACAGCAATAGCTGAAGCAGTGATACTGATAAATGAACCTGCGTAATCATTTCGGATTTCTTTGTTACATCTCACAGTGTGAAGATGGCTTCGGCTCAGCACGTCCCCAAAAAACAAACAAGCGCTACTGCCATCTCCTCCATCAATCTCCCCTTATTGTGTCATTCAAACCCTTGTGCTTCCCTTGCTACCACCCATCTTCTCAGAAAAGGAACGCATCCCAGATCTTTGAGTTTAGACCTTTGATATCCTTCTCCCATTGTTCCTTTGCCAACTGTATCTCTAAGAAAGAAATGAAAATCCAGAGAGTGAAGGAGAGAAAGGATGTGAACTTTCTCTACTTTCCAGACTGTTGTCCTTAGGAAAAAAAAAAAAACATAAGCTCATTAAAATCCAGTTGAGTCTGACATTTTCCCTTTTCAATCTTTTTATAGTTTCAAATCATTAACGATCAGCATGAAGCTCAAAGGTAGCTCTCGCCATCTATGAAATGGTGACACATGCGACAATAATGCTTTTGAAGAGCCTGTCACATTCTCTCTCCAAACAAGTCTCATTAATGCTGAGACTGTCTTTCTTTTCTCTCCGCTTCTTTTCTCCTGATTTCTCTCTAATTAGCTTGTTTTTTTATGTTCCCTCGTTCCACACTTTGAGCTTAAAAAAAAAAAAAAAAAGAGGTGGATGTCATTTCCATGAACCTCAAGGCCAAGTTAATCAGCAGAATTAATGACTCTATTACCCATTAGACTGGGAGCGGTGGCGCTTAACGCTGAGTACCCAGTGTTCGCCCTCTACCATGCTTTTTCATTTTGCTCTGACAAATGTAAACTTTCGCTCCCTTAGAGCAAACTGTGAGGTCCAGCCTATTTGTAGAGCATTTCTTTTCCCCTTCACATCCCCAGGATGTGAACTGGGAGGAAAGGTTGAAAATGTAGCCACCTCTGTCTGCAGTGTTCATGCTGTAAAGGTATCATGCCATTTACATGAAAATGGACAAAAGGAAGTCTTAGGAAAGACAGGAAAAGAGACATCACATGTATGACTCTCCACAATCCTTAATTCCTGACTGTAGAATATTTCATAGGTACAGCATCACAGAAAATCTCCCAATATTTTTAAAAATCATACTGTAGAAATAAAAGATACATAGAAATTTAAACCAGCAGACAGTTGATTTGATAAACTTTTAACAAACAAGCATGATTGGAGGGTGTATGATTTTTGAAATTCACTTTTAATGAATAGAAGGGCAAAATCTTCAAATTGTTTCCCCTTTTAACAGAATTGAGAAATAACATCCTTTTATCCTAAATGTCAGCACTCACACAAAACCAGGTACACATTTTGTATGTATTCAAAATGCTTTATTTTAGAAGCATCTGCCTAGACTCTGTCAGAAGAATAGGAAAGTTTCTACCTTTCATAACTCAACAAAAGCATCCCCTATTTTACTGTTTTTTGGTTTGAGTTTTTAATGATACTGCTATCAATATAAAGACAGAAGGCTAACACAGATTTATCTGGGCACTTAAGTTGGCTTCCAAATTTTAAAAATATCAAGACTATTTCGGAAGAAAGAACTGCTTTCATTCTTTTTCAGTTATAATGCCACCCTCACCTAATATAAAAAGGGTTTGGTATCATTGGGTGGGTTATCTTTGCCTAAAGAGATCATTAGCAGAAAAACTTCCTTTTAGGTGAAAATCCTGCCCTAGCTAGGTCTGAAGTACCTTGAGCCAAAAAAGAAAGTCTGTGCTTATGTCTTCCAGCCTCTCCTTGTCCTTCACCCTCAATTTATTCTACAAAATATACCTGAAAGGATATTGGCAAGGATGATAATCATAACATAGACTTCATTCTTTTGCTATATCTATTCATGGAGACAATGCCATTCTTGTTAAGTGTTCTTTCATTTTCTTTATTTTTATTATTATTATGAAAGGAAATCCTCAGGGCATTTAAAAAAAAAGTTTAAGTCAATAGCAGAACTCAAACTTTCAAGAAAAAAGATTGAGAAAAAATAACATTTTAATGGTTATTAATGAAAGTTTTGCGTTACAAAAGGACATTTGCAATACTTGGAAATGAAAAGAAAAAGTCTGCAATGCTTGGAAAAATACCACATTTAGCATAGCTATCTTCAAATAGCATGGTAAATATAAGCCATTCAGCTTCCCTTTGATGTGTAGTTAGCAACAGGTATAAAATAAAGCATATCATAAAAATAAGCAATAAAGTTTATTCCAAAAAGGAAACCCAAACACTTCATTCCAAGAGTCAATGTAGTACAGCAAGCTTTGCCCCAAATCTGAAACTTGAGGAATAAGAATTATAATCCCAAACGGCCAGCCTCTCAGAATGATTATGGAAGAGCATGACGTGGGGATGGCAGTGCAAATTTTACCGTCTTATTTGCCTTGTCTCTATACAGAGAATAATAATAGTAGAATACGAAACCATATTATTGACAAATGAAAAGTAGAACATAGAAAACATTACAAAGATTTGTAGGACATCACCCCAAAATTTACATACATTCACACAGTGAGAACTGTATTTGTGTGTGTGTGTGTTAATCCTTTGTTGCAAAGAAATACTCATTTTATCCCATATCTTCGTTTTCTGCCTGTGTACAGGTGATGCAAGACAATGGACTTTGGGGAATTTCTGAAATGTTTTTATGTTAGGTGTTCCTCCTAAGTGCTCTCATAGGATCCTCAAGTTATCTTGAAATATTTATCTCATTTGTCTCTCCCTCCCACTAGAAAGCAACAAGGCCAAGATCAGTGTTGTTTTCCACTGTATCCTACATATATACTCCATGGCTTCCCTGGCGACTCAGGTGGTAAAGAATCCGCCTTCAATGCGGGAGACCCAGGTTTGATCCTTCAGTTGGGAAGATCCCCTGGAGAAGGAAATAGCAACCCACTCCAGTATTCTTGCCTGGATAATCCAATGGACATAGGAGCCTGGCAGGATAAAGTTCATAGGGTTGCAAAGAGTTGGACACTACTGAGTGACTATGACCCACAATTGATATGACCAATTTGTAGAATACACAAGTGGAAGAAAATTGAGTTGATTGATTTAAGCCTATAAATAGCAGTTGTAAACTTGATTTTTCTTATAGATTCATCCATCAGTTCAGTTCACTTCACTCACTCAGTCGTGTCTGACTCTTTGCAACCCCATGAATGGCAGCACGCCAGGCCTCCCTGTCCATCACCAACTCCCAGAGTTTACCCAAACTCATGTCCATTGAGTGGGTGATGCCATCCAGCCATCTCATCCTCTGTCATCCCCTTCTCCTCCTGCCCCCAGTCCCTCCCAGCATAAAGGTCTTTCCAATGAGTCAACTCTTCACATGAGGTGCTCAAACTATTGGAGTTTCAGCCTCAGCATGAGTCCTTCCAAAGAACACCCAGGACTGGTCTCCTTTAGGATGAACTAGTTGGATCTCCTTGCAGTCCAAGGGACTCTCAAGAGTCTTCTCCAACACCACAGTTCAAAAGCATCAATTCTTCGGCGCTCAGCTTTCTTCACAGTCCAACTCTCAAATCCATGCATGACCACTGGAAAAACCATAGCCTTGACTAGATGGATCTTTGTTGGCAAAGTAATGTCTCTGCTTTTGAATATGCTATCTAGGTTGGTCATAACTTTCCTTTTAAGGAGTAAGCGTCTTTTAATTTCATGGCTGCAGTCACCATCTGCAGTGATTTGGAAGCCCAAAAAAATAAAGTCTGACACTGTTTTCCCATCTATTTCTTATGAAGTGATGGGACCAGATGCCATGATCTTTATTTTCTGAATGTTGAGCTTTAAGCCAACTTTTTCACTCTTCTCTTTCACTTGCATCAAGAGGCTTTTGAGTTCCTCTTCACTTTCTGCCATAAGGGTGGTGTCATCTGCATATCTGAGGTTACTGATATTTCTCCCAGCAATCTTGATTCCAGCTTGTGTTTCTTCCAGTCCAGCATTTCTCATGATGTACTCTGCATAGAAGTTAAATAAACAGGGTGACAATATACAGCCTTGACGTACTCCTTTTCCTATTTGGAACCAGTCTGTTGTTCCATGACCAGTTCTAACTGTTGCTTCCTGACCTGCATACAGATTTCTCAAGAGGCAGGTCAGGTGGTCTAGTATTCCCATCTCTTTCAGAATTTTCCACAGTTTATTGTGATCCACACAGTCAAAGGCTTTGGCATAGTCAATAAAGCAGAAATAGATGTTTTTCTGGAACTCTCTTGCTTTTTCCATGATCCAGCGGATGTTGGCAATTTGATCTCTGGTTCCTCTGGCTTTTCTAAAACCAGCTTGAACATCTGGAAGTTCATGGTTCACGTATTGCTGAAGCCTGGCTTGGAGAATTTTGAGCATTACTTTACTAGCGTGTGAGATGAGTACAATTGTGCGGTAGTTTGAGCATTCTTTGGCATTGCCTTTCTTTGGGATTGGAATGAAAACTGACCTTTTCCAATCTTGTGGCCACTGCTGAGTTGTCCAAACTTGCTGGCATATTGAGTACAGCACTTTCACAGCATCATCTTTCAGGATTTGGAATAGCTCCACTGGAATTCCATCATCTCCACTAGCTTCGTTCGTAGTGATGCTTTCTAAGGCCCACTTGACTTCACATTCCAGGATGTCTGGCTCTAGGTCAGTGATCACACCATCGTGATTATCTCAGTTGTGAAGAACTTTTTGTATAGTTCTTCTGTGTATTCTTGCCATCTCTTCTTAATATTTTCTGCTTCTGTTAGGTCCATACCATTTCTGTCCTTTATTGAGCCCATCTTTGCATGAAATGTTCCCTTGGTATCTCTAATTTTCTTGAAGAGATCTCTAGTTTTTCCCATTCTGTTGTTTTCTTCTGTTTCTTTGCATTGATTGCTGAGGAAGGCTTTCTTATCTCTCCTTGCTATTCTTTGGAACTCTGCATTCAAATGGGAATATCTTTCCTTTTCTCCTTTGCTTTTCGCTTCTCTTTTCACGGCTATTTGTAAGGCCTCCTCAGATAGCCATTTTGCTTTTTTGCACTTCTTTTCCATAGGGATGGACTTGATCCCTGTCTCCTGTACAATGTCACAGCTTCCCTGGTGGCTTAGATGGTAAAGCGTGTGCGTACAGTGCAGAAGACCCGGGTTCAATCCCTGAGTCAGTAAGATCTCCTGGAGAAGGGAATGGCAACCCACTCCAGTATTCTTGCCCCCCACCCCCAAAAAGGGGCTCAAAGATTCATCCATAATTACCTCCAAATTACCTAAAAGCCCAAGACAACATCTTAGAATGCATAAAAGTATGTGGTCTTTTTGTGGTTATTCAAGATGAGTAACGTTGATGAGAAAAATACAAGCTCATGTCAGACATGTTACTTCATTAGTTACTTTTTTATCCTTGATTTTCTTTAGTATGTAAAATGTCAATAGTATGAGAAAATAAAAGAAAATATTCAGGTATCTGTGCTTCCATGTTTATTGCAGCATTATTTACAATTCCTTTACAATATCAAGATATGAAAGCAACCTAATGTCATTTATGGATGAATGGATGAAGAAAATGTGTGTGTGTGTGTGTGTGTATAATTCAGGCTTAAAAAGGAAGGAGACTAAGTCATTTGAAAAAATATGGATGAACCTGGAGGACATTATGCTAACTGAAATAAGCCAGACACAAAAAGAAAAAAAACTGCATGATCTCATTTAAATGTGCAACTAACAAAAAGTCAATTACACAGAAGCAGAGAGTAGAACACTATGGGTGAGGAGGTGGGGGCAATGGGAGATACTGGTCAAAGGGTAGAGAGGTTCAGTTGTATAGAATTAATAAGCTGAATTTAATGTACACCATGATGACAAGCATAATAATAGTGTATAGAACACTAAAAACTGGCTAAGACAATAGAGTTCAAGTGTTCTCTTAAAAAAAAGATCGTAACCATGTGAGTAAATGTTACCTTGACTGTTAAAACCATTTCACCATATCTGTGTATCAAATCAGCATATTGTACACCTTAAGTATATTCAATTTTTAAAAAAGAAAGGCATAAGTACAGCATAAATATTCAGAAATGTCTACTTCTTTCTGAAATCAAACCCTTTCCATGGTACAGTAGAAAGCCTTTCCACCACATCTGCACTAGAATTCTAGCTTTACCACAATTAAGTCATGTGCCCATGAGTAAACTGCAACTGAGAAAAAGAAGATAATGAGAATATTCCCGCAAGGGTTGCTGTGAACTGACAGGCAGCATAGGTCACAATATAGATGACCTATGAATGTTTGTTCCTTTCTCCAACTTCCTGTCCTATCAATGTGACTAGTAGAAAAAGAATAAAGGAAATAGGTAAAATAGATAGAAATGCTGACATATAAGGAAAATAAACATAGACTATGATTGTTTCCTTTAAATCTAAATAACTTGCAATAACTAAAGGGCAAGAAACTCAATGAAATTTCTCTGGGACTCAAACCACTTACAGATTAAATTATTTTCTGAAATATTTTGCTGAACTCAGGGCATAGCCATGTTTAGCTGAATTTGGTAAAGGATTTGGAAACAATTCAGAAACTAACTATGACTCATAACAAATTCATGAAGGCAAAAAATATTCCATTTGAAATTGCAGGTGTTGATTATGAAAAAGAATGATATAGTAAAATCAGGTCCCTCTGCCTTCTAGAGCTCTATATAGCTCTTCATAGAAGAAGGAAATTGGCTTCTATTCCTTTATTTATCAATCAAAAGTCAACTTCTTTGCAAAGCCTCCCCCAAAAATTCTCTTCCAAATAAGATGAGTTTAATTCAACCAGTGTTTACTGATCAACCATATGTTTTGGCCATATACTCCCAGATTACCTGGAATATGCCTCTACTATTGCACTTTTACTTCATTTTGTAAATGTCTACTTCCTTGTTCCTCTCCCCTACTAGATGGTGTGTTTCCCCAAGACAGAAACCAAAAAATATTTGTCTTTAAATTGCTCTTGCTCAACACGGGCCTGACACAAAGTGGTTTTAGAAAAAAAAACTTGGAAGGAAGAGTGCTAAGATTATCTAACAACAAAGTATTGTGTACCCAAATTACATGTGGGTATGTACCAAGCATTGGACAAAGACCAATCTCATTCATAAAGCAAAAAAAAAAAAAAATTATAAATAAAATGTTAGCAAGTCGACTCTAGCAGTACACTGAAACAAATAACAAATGAATCATTGCTAAATGGAGATCATGTCAGGAACACAACAACGGTTTATAATAAGAAAATGTATCCTGAAAATTCATATTAAAAACTCAATGGAGAAATGTAATATTATCTCATCAGATGCTAAGAATGCATTTGATAGAAAGATATTCCCATAACATGATAAAAATTTAAACTCAAAGTATATGCCAGAGCTTCAAAGTTAATAGTGAATCTCTAGAATCATTCCTATGAGAGTCAAGGGCAATAATAAATAGTAATTTCTGCTATTAACTCCATTATTTAGCATTTTAATGTATATGCATACACAAACACTTTTTAAGAAAATAATCATGGGAATGGAAGAAGGTAAAATTACCATTGTTTAAAAAATGATATATTTGTATGCTTGAAAGAAGCAGAAGATTCAACTGAAAAAGATGGGTGGAAACAGTGCTGAGAATATTAAGGAACTATGAGACAACCTGAATAATTTGAATATACTTTTAAATGGAGTTCCAAAAAGAGAGAGAGAGTAAACAAATACGTTTTTTAAAAATAATGGCCAAGAGAAAGTCTGGCCAAAGAGGACTTCTGATCACCAGCTACAAGAGGCTCGAAAAAGACTCTGATAGGGCAGTAACTCCTGGAGTGGAGACAGTCCATGTCCCTGCACACTTGGCACCACCAGGACCCCTGCAAGCCAAGCAGCTGTGCCACCTTCATGCTCGACCCTCATTGGGACAGAGCTGCCACAGGCAAAAAAAGTCTTGCATCTATGCATACAGGGTCGCTTCAATTGTGTTCATCTCTCTACAACCCTGTACTGTGACCTGCCAGGCTTCTCTGTCAGGGAGGGGGCTCTCCAGGCAAGAATACTGAAGCGTATTGGCCAGTACTGGTTGCCATTCCCTCCTAGAGCACTGCATTTTCTGCTGCCCTAACTGCCAACTCCCCTGAGTACCTGGTGCTGTCAGAACCCCTGTGACCCAAGCAGCTGCACCACCTCCACACCTGGCCCTCACAGATTCAGATTCAGATGAGATCAGTTGCTCAGTCGTGTCTGACTCTTTGCGACCCCATGAACCGCAGCACGCCAGGCCTCCCTGTCCATCACCAGCTCCCAGAGGTCACTCAGACTCACATCCATAGAGTCAGTGATGCCATCCAGCCATCTCATCCTCTGTCGTCCCCTTCTCCTCCTGCCCCCAATCCCTCCCAGCATCAGAGTCTTCTCCAATGAGTCAACACTTTCCATGAAGTGGCCAAAGTACTGGAGTTTCAGCTTTAGCATCATTCCTTCCAAAGAAATCCCAGGGCTCATCTCCTTCAGAATGGACTGGTTGGATCTCCTTGCAATCCAAGGGACTCTCAAGAGTCTTTCCAACACCACAGTTCAAAAGCATCAATTCTTCGGCGCTCAGCCTTCTTCACAGTCCAGCTCTCACATCCATACTTGACCACAGGAAAGACCATAGCCTTGACTAGGCGAATCTTTGTTGGCAAAATGATGTCTCTGCTTTTGAATATGCTATCTAGGTTGGTCATAACTTTCCTTCCAAGGAGTAAGCGTCTTTTAATTTCATGGCTGCAGTCACCATCTGCAGTGATTTTGGAGCCCAGAAAAATAAAGTCTGACACTGTTTCCACTGTTTCTCCATCTATTCCCCATGTAGTGATGGGACCAGATGCCATGATCTTCGTTTTCTGAATGTTGAGCTTTAAGCCAACCTTTTCACTCTCCACTTTCACTTTCATCAAGAGGCTTTTGAGTTCCTCTTCACTTTCTGCCATAAGGGTGGTGTCATCTGCATATCTGAGGTTACTGATATTTCTCCCGGCAATCTTGATTCCAGCTTGTGTTTCTTCCAGTCCAGCATTTCTCATGATGTACTCTGCATAGAAGTTAAATAAACAGGGTGACAATATACAGCCTTGACGTACTCCTTTTCCTATTTGGAACCAGTCTGTTGTTCCATGACCAGTTCTAACTGTTGCTTCCTGACCTGCATACAGATTTCTCAAGAGGCAGATCAGGTGGTCTGGCATTCCCATCTCTTTCAGAATTTTCCACAGTTTATTGTGATCTACACAGTCAAAGGCTTTGGCATAGTCAAGAAAGCAGAAATAGATGTTTTTCTGGAACTCTCTTGCTTTTTCCATGATCCAGCGGATATTGGCAATTTGATCTCTGGTTCCTCTGCCTTTTCTAAAACCAGCTTGAACATCAGGAAGTTCACGGTTCACATATTGCTGAAGCCTGGCTTGGAGAATTTTGAGCATTACTTTACTTGTGTGTGAGATGAGTGCAATTGTGCGGAGTTTGAGCACTCTTTGGCATTGCCTTTCTTTGGGATTGGGATGAAAACTGACCTTTTCCAATCTTGTGGCCACTGCTGAGTTTTCCAAACTTGCTGGCATATTGAGTGCAGCACTTTCACAGCATCATCTTTCAGGATTTGGAATAGCTCCAGTGGAATTCATCACCTCCACTAGCTTTGTTCATAGTGATGCTTTCTAAGACCCACTTGACTTCACATTCCAGGATGTCTGGCTCTAGGTCAGTGATCACACCATCATGATTATCTGGGTCGTGAAGCTCTTTTTTGTACAGTTCTTCTGTGTATACCTGCCACCTCTTCTTAATATCTTCTGCTTCTGTTAGGCAACCTCAGCAGCAAACTCCAGTGGCAGCCCATATCCAGAGGTGGAAATAAAACCCCAACTGAAACCCAGGGGCGGTGTGTCTAAGGAAGAAGACCCAGTACCTTCCCACCATCTGTACAAGCTGCAGATTAAATCCACATGATCAACTAGGCTCTGTGCTCTGTGCCTATGGAATATATAAAAGGCTATTAAGAGTTCCCACAAAAGAAAACACACTAATTCTGATAGCTGTGGACATTGGAGGCAAGAACACAACAGGAGTAGGAACAAATTAGAATCTGAGTTGCCCTCACAGCAGATCCAGAGATCAGCACAGTGTTAGAGGGCATCCTAGGGAGTCAAGATGGACCTATGACTCACAGTGAGGGAAAGGACTCTGATAGCAATGACTCAAGAAAAACATCTATTATTCTTATTTTTTGACTTGTTCTGTAGATACTTTGGGATTTTTTTTTCTTTTCTTCACCCCCCTGTTGTAGTTGTTGATTTTATTGGCACTAAGAAATCCAATTAAGCTTTTGAGCTTGTTTCTTTTTTCTGTCGTATTTTTTATTGTTGTTATAAATCTCTGCCTCTACATTGGGCTTTTGCAGTTCTGTGGAGTTTTCCTATTTTTTTCTCTTCTTTTAATTTTAATTTTTTAAATCTATTATTATTTTTTCTACATTTATTCCTTGTTTTCTTTTCCTACTGTTCTTTTCCCCTTGCAATTAATCTTTAACATATATACATCTTCTTTATCTACTTCTATTTAACTTTGCACATCTATTCTTTCTTTCTTTTCTTTTCTTTCTCTCCAAACCTCTCAATGTATTTGTTAGTTTTACTTTCATTGCTTTATTTCCCAATTGGCACCTTGCTTTAGTTATGTTTTCCAGTTTGTGCTTTAGTTAGTTTTGTTCTAGTAGATACAATTTTTGGTTTCCTTCGTTCACTGGGTCAATCTACTGTACTTTATTTTTGTTGGACTGTTCTGACATTGCTCATGCACATTGTATATGTGTATATTCCATTATTTTAATTATCATTTGCTTGATTTTGTAGCTGCTGTTTGTCTGGGGTTCATCTTTGGTCTCATTTTTGGATATTTGCTCTAATCTCACTTAATGCCATAACAAACCCCTTGTGGAATCTTCCTTCCTGACCAGAGATCAAGCGCTGAGCCTTTGGAGTGGGAACACTGACTCCAAGACCCTAGACTACCAGAGAACTAACCCTAGGGAGTATCAAATAGTTAAGAACTCACACAAAGAAAACCACTTGAATACAATAGCCGGCATCACCCAACCACCAGTAGCACCCTGTGCAGGATGCCTCATCTAAACAATAAACAAAACAAAAATACAAACTCAATCATCAGCAGACAGGATTACCACCTCACTCAGCCTTGCCCATCAAAGGAAAAACAAACAAACAAACAAAAACTCAGCATAAATCTCACCCTATACAAAGCTTACACAAACTACTGTACCAACCTTAGGAGGGCAGACCATAGGAAGAAAGAATTCAACCTTCTTCAAGGAAAGAAGTCAACTTTCCCTGAAGCCTTGGAAAAGGAGACCTCAAACACAATAAGTTTAAAAAAAAAAAAAAAATGAAAAGGCAGAGAAATACTACACAAAAGAAAGAACAAACTAGAAACACCAAAGTCCAAATAAATGAAGAGGAAATAGACAAATTACCTGAAAAACAATTCAGAATAATGATATTAAAGATGATCAAAAACCTTGAAAGTAAAATGGAGAAAATGCAAGAATCAATTAACAAAGACCTAGAAGAATTAAAGAATAAACATACAGAGACAAACAACACAATTACTGAAATCAAAAATACTCCAGAAGGAATCAATAGCAGAATATCTAAAGCAGAAGAACGAATTGGTGAGCTGGAAGATACAATGGTGGGAAAAAACTTCTGAAGAGCAGAATAAAGTAAAAAGAATGATATGTATAATATCATATATGAAACGAGTCGCCAGTCCAGGTTCGATGCACGATACTGGATGCTTGGGGCTGGTGCACTGGGACAACCCAGAGGGATGGTATGGGGAGGGAGGAGGGTTCAGGATGGGGAACACATGTATACCTGTGGTGGATTCATTTTGATGTATGGCAAAACCAATACAATATGGTAAAGTTAAATAAAATAAAATTTAAAAAAAAAGAATGAAAAGAACTGAGGATAATATTAAAATTATTAATTTATTAATTTATTAATAAACATCTATTAATTTATTATTATTTATTAATAAATAAATTTATTTATTATTTATTAATTTATTAATAAACATCTATTTCTGCTTTATTGACTATGCCAAAGCCTTTGACTGTGTGGATCACAATAAACTGTGGAAAATTCTGAAAGAGATGGGAATACCAGACCACCTGATCTGCCTCTTAAAAAATCTGTATGCAGGTCAGGAAGCAACAGTTAGAACTGGTCATGGAACAACAGACTGGTTCCAAATAGGAAAAGGAGTACATCAAAGCTGCATATTGTCACCATGTTTATTTAACTTATATGCAGAGTACATCATGAGAAATGCTGGACTGGAAGAAACACAAGTTGGAATCAAGATTGCCGGGAGAAATATCAATAACCTCAGATATGCTGATGACACCACTCTTATGGCAGAAAGTGAAGAGGGGCTAAAAAGCCTCTTGATGAAAGTGAAAGTGGAGAGTGAAAAGGTTGGCTTAAAGCTCAACATTCAGAAAACGAAGATCATGGCATCTGGTCCCATCACTGCATGGGAAATAGATGGGGAAACAGTGGAAACAGTGTCAGACTTTGTTTTTATGGGCTCCAAAATCACTGCAGATGGTGACTGCAGCCATGAAATTAAAAGACGCTTGCTCCTTGGAAGGAAAGTTATGACCAACCTAGATAGCATATTCAAAAGCAGAGACATTACTTTACCAACAAAGGTTTGCCTAGTCAAGGCTATGGTCCTTCCTGTGGTCATGTATGGATGTGAGAGCTGGACTGTGAAGAAGGCTGAGCACCGAAGAATTGATGCTTTTGAACTGTGGTGTTGGAGAAGACTCTTGAGAGTCCCTTGGACTGCAAGAAGACCCAACCAGTCCATTCTGAAGGAGATCAATCCTGGAATTTCTTTAGAAGGAATGATGCTAAAGCTGAAACTCCAGTATTTTGGCCACCTCATGCGAAGAGTTGACTCATTGGAGAAGACTCTGATGCTGGGAGGGATTGAGGGCAGGAGGAGAAGGGGACGACAGAGGATGAGATGGCTGGATGGCATCACTGACTCGATGGATGCGAGTCTGAGTGACCTCCGGGAGCTGGTGATGGACAGGGAGGCCTGGCGTGCTGCGGTTCATGGGGTCGCAAAGAGTCGGACACGACTGAGCGACTGATCTGATCTGATCTGATTAATTTATTAATTTATTAATAAATAATATTAATATTATCTGGGACAATATTAAAAGCACCAACATCAGAATTATAGGGATCCCAGAAGAACAAAAGAAAAAGAAAGGTTATGAGAAAATTTTTGAAGAGATTATAGTTGAAAATTTCCCCAACATGTAAAAGGAAATAGTCAATCAACTCCAAGAGTCACAAAGAGTCCCATACAGGATAAACTCAAGGAGAAACATGCCAAGACACATACTGATCAAACTAACAAAGACTAAACACAAAGAAAGAATATTAAAAGCAGCAAGGGAGAAGCAACAAATAACATACAAAGAAAACCCCATACACTTAACAGCTAATCTTGCAGCAGAAACTCTGCAGGCCAGAAGGGAATGGCAGGATATATTTAAAGTACTGAAAGGGAAAAATCTACAAGCAAGATTACTCTACCTGGCAAGGATCTCATTCAAAATTGATGGATAAATAAAAAACTTTTCAAACAAGCAAAAGTTAAGAGAATTCAGTACCACCAAATCAGTTTTACATCAAATGTTAAAGGGACTTATATAGTCAAGAAATACAAGAAAAGATATAAGATCTACAAAATCAACACCAAATAATTAAGAAAATGGCAGTAGGAACGTGTATATCAATAATTACTTTAAATGTAAATGGATTAAATTCTCTAACCAAAAAACATAGACTGGCCGAATGGATACAGAAATAGGACCCATATATATGCTGTCTACAAGAAACCCACTTCAGATCTCAAGACCTATAGACTGAAAGTGAGAGGATGGAAAAATATATTCTTGCAAATGGGAAGAAAGAGAAAGCTGGAGTAGCAATCCTCATATCAGAGAAAATAGAACTTAAAATAAAGAATATTGCAAGAGATAAGGAAGGACACTACATAATGATCAAGGGATCAACCCAAGAGGAAGACATAACAATTGTAAATATCTATGCACCCAACAAAGGAGCACCTCGATATATAAGACAAACACTAACAGACATAAAAAGAGAAGTTGACAGTAACACAATAATAGTAGGAAACTTTAACACCCCACTCACACCAATGGACAGATCATCAAAACAGAAAATTAATAAGGAAACACATGTCTTAAATGATGCATTTGATGAGATGGATCTCATTGATATCTTCAGGACATTCCATCCAAATGCAGAAGCATACACCTTCCTCTCAAGCACACATGGAACATGCTCCAGGATAGACCACATCTTGAGTCACACATCAAACCTCAGCACATTTAAGACAATTGAAATCATATCAAGCACCTTTTCTGACCACAATGCTATGACACTAGATATCAATTACAAGAAAAAAAATGGTAAGAAACGCAAACACATGCAAATTAAACAACACATTTCTAAATAACCAACAGGTACTGAAGAAATCAAAAGGGAAATCAAAACATTTCTAGAAACAAATGACAATGAAAACATAACAACTCAAAACCTACAGGATGCGGCAAAAGCAGTCCTAAGAGGGAAGTTTATAGCAATACAATCCTACCTTGAGGAACAAGAAAAACATCAAACAGACAACCTAACTTTACACCTAAAATAACTGGAAAAAGAAGAACAAAAAAATTCCAAAATTAGCAGAAAGAAAGAAGTCATAAAGATCCAAGCAGAAATAAATGAAAAAGAAATGAAATGAACAATAGTAAAGATTAATAAAACTAAAAGCTGGTTCTTTGAGAAGATAAACAAAATTGACAAATGTTTAACCAGACTCATCAAGAATAAAAGAGAGAAGAATCAAAACAAAATTATAAATGAAAAAGGAGAGGTAACAACAGACAATGCAGAAATACAAAGGATTATAAGACTATTATGAACAACTATATGGCAGTAAAATGGATAACCTGGAAGAAATGGACAGATTACCAGAGAAGTTCAATCTTGCAAGACTGAGCCAGGAAGAAATAGAAATTATGAACAACCCAATTATAAGCACTGAAATTGAAGCTGTGATCAAAAATCTCCCAAAAAACAACAGCCCAGGACCACATGGCTTCACAGGAAAATTCTATCAAACATTTAGAGAAGAGCTAATGCCTAGCCTTCTAAAACTCTTTCAAAAAATTGCAGAGGAAGGAACACTTCAAAACTCATTCTATGAGGCCACCATCACCCTGAAACCAAAACCAGACAAAGACAATACAAAAAAAGAAAACTACAGGCCAATGTCACTGATGAACATAGATGCAAAAATCCTCAACAAAATTTTAGCAAACAGAATTCAGCAATACATCAAAAAGCTCATGGAGCATGATCAAGTTGGGTTTATTCCAGGGATGCAAGGATTCTTCAATGTATGCAAATCAATCATTGTGATACACCATATAAATGAATTGAAAGATAAAAACCATATGATCATCTCAATAGATGCAGAAAAAGCCTTTGACAAAAGTCTGCACCCACTTATGATTAAAACTCAAAAAATGGGCATAGAAGGAATCTACCTCAACATAGTAAAGGCCATATATAATAACCCTACAGCAAACATTATTCTCAATGGTGAAAAACTGAAAGCATTCCCCCTAAGATCAGGAACAAGACAAGGTTGTCCACTCTTACCAATATTATTCAACATAGTTCTGGAAGTCCTAGCTACAGCAATCAGAGAAGAAAAAGAAATAAAAGGAATCCAGGTTGGAAAAGAAGTAAAGCTCTCACTGTTTGCAGATGACATAATACTGTACATAGAAAACCCTAAAGATAGTATCAGAAAATCACTAGAGCTAATCAACGAATTTAGCAAAGCTGCAGGATACAAAATCAATACACAGAAATCACTTGCATTTCTATATACTAACAATGAAAAATCAGAAAGATAAATTAAGGAATCAATCCCATTCACCAATTGCAACAAAAAGAATTAAATGTCTAGGAATAAACTTACCTAAGGAGACTAAAGAACTGTACACAGAAAATTATAAGACACTGATGAAAGAAATCAAATATGACACAAACAGATGGAGAGATATTCCATGTTCTTTGGTAGGAAGAATCAATATTGTGAAAATGATTATACTACCAAATGCAATCTACAGATTCAATGTGATCCCTATCAAATCACTAATGACAGTTTTCACAGAACTAGAAGAAAAAAATTTCACAATATGTATGGAAACACAAAAGACTCCAAATTGCCAAAGCAGTCTTGAGAAAGAAGAATGGAGCTGGAGTAATCAACCTTCCTGACTTCAGATTATACTAGAAAGCTACAATCATCAAGACAGTATAGTGCTGACACAAAAACAGAAATATAGACCAATAGAACAGAAATAAACAGAAAGCCCAGAAATAAATCCATGCACCTATGGGTACCTTATTTTTGACAAAGGAGGCAAGAATATACAATGGGGCAAAGACAGTCACTTCAATAAATGGTGCTGGTAAAACTAGACAGCTAATGTAAAAGAATGAAATTAGAACACTTCCTAACACCATATACAAAGATAAACTCAAAATGGATTAAAGACCTAAATGTAAGACCAGAAGCTATAAAACTCTTAGAGGAAAACTTAGGCAGAACACTCAATAACATAAATCAAAGCAAGATCCTCTATGACCCACCTCCTGGAGTAATGGAAATAAAAACAAAAGTAAACAAGTGGGACCTGATTAAACTTAAAAGATTTTGCACAGCAAAGGAAAGTATAAGCAAGGTGAAAAGACAGCCCTCAGAATGGGAGAAAATAATAGCAAATGAAACAACTGACAAAGGATTAATTTCAAAAATATACAAGCAGCTCATACAACTCAGTACCAGAAAAACAACCCAATCAAAAGGTGAGAAAAAGACCTAAACAGACATTTCACCAAAGAAGACATACAGATAGCTAACAAACACATGAAAAGATGCTCAACATCACTCATTATTAGAGAAATGCAAATCAAAACTACAATGAGATATTAGTCAAAATAATGATCATCAAAAAGTCTATAAACAATAAATGCTGGAGAGGGTGTGGAGAAAAGGGAACACTCTTGCACTGTTGGTGGGGATGTAAATTGATACAGCCACTATGGAAGACAGTATGGAGATTCCTTAAAAAACTAGAAATAAAACCACCATATGACCCAGCAGTCCCACTCGTAGGCATATATCCTGAGGATACCAAAATTGAAAGAGACACATGTATCCCATTGTTCATTGCAGCACTATTTATAATAGCTAGAACATGGAAGCAACCTAGATATCCATCAACAGATGAATGGATAAAGAAGCTATATACACAATGGAATATTATTCAACCATAAAAAAGCATTTGAGTCCGTTCTAATGAGTTGGATGAACCTAGAACCTATTATACACAGTGAAATAAGTCAGAAAGAAAAATATAAATACCGGATTCTAATGCATATATACAGAATCTAGAAAAATGGTACTGAAGAATTTATTTAGAGGGCCACAGTAGAGAAACAGACATAAAGAATAGACTTACGGACATGGGGAGAGGGGAGGAGAGGGTGAGATGTATGGGAAGAGTAACATGGAAACTTATACAGCCAATGGGAATTTGCTGTATGGCTCAGAAAACTCAAACAGGGACTCTGTATCAACCTAGAGGGGTGCAATGGGGAGGGAGGTTCAAAAGGGAGGGGGTATATGTATACTTATGGCTGATTCATGTTGAAGTTTGATGGAAAACAGAAAAATTCTGTAAAACAATTATCCTTCAATAAAAAATAATTAATTTTAAAATAATGGCCAAATAATCTCCAAATTTGATTAAAATTACAAATTTACAGTTTCAGCAGGCTCAAAGCACAAAGGAGATAAAGCAAATGACATCTAATATAAAAAGTAAAAAACACATCATAATCAAATTATTTCAAAATAGCGCAAAAGAGGAAAATCTTAAAAGCATCCAGAGGAAAAAAGTGGTGCATTAATTATGGAGGTAAAAAGTAAGAATGACCCCTGACTTATCAGAAACAATGAAAGCCAGAACATAGAGGGCCAACAACTGGAAGGTAGTAAAATTACACAACTGTTAACAGAACCTTCAACCCAGAGAAAATATCCTTCAGAATCAAAGTCAAAATAGAAACATTTGCATACATACAAAATCTGAAAGAATGCATGGTTAGCAGATCAGCACAATATGAAATTATAAAGGAAATCCTTCAAGCAAGAGGAAAATGATCCAAAGGAAATTTGGACTTAGGCAAAGGAATGGAGAAAACTAGAAATAATAAATACATAGGTGGATAGAAAAGTTATTTTATTATATTTTTAATCAGCTTAAAGCATAATTGTTTAAAGCAAAAATAATATAATGTGCTGAGTTTATTCTGTAAGTAGGAGCAAAATGTACGACAAAAATAGCACACAGTGCCAAGGAAAGTAAGTAACAATATATGGTTAGAAGAGTCTTATACAACAAGTGAACTGATATAATTCTAGCATGCTTTTGTGTGGAAACTGACATGCTGATTCTAAAATTTATAAGGAAATGCAAAGGTCTGGGAATAATTTTTAAAAAGAAAAATAAAGAGGTCTTACCTTACCTGATTTCAAGACTTACTATAAAGCCAGTAATCAAGACACTGTGGTTGCCATAAAGGCAGACATATGCTTTAATGGAAGAGAATAGTCCAAAAACAGCAACCAAATAATGACATATATACGGTCAGTTGATCTTTGACAAAGTTTCAAGGCCATTTGATCAAAAAAAAAAAAAAAAAAGATATCTTTTCAACAAATGATACGAAACAATTAATTAGATAGCAATGTACAAAAAAGAAATAAAATTTGACTCAACTCACGACATATATAAAATAACTCAGTTAGGAACACAGAACTAAACATAAGAGCTAGGACTATAAAACTTACAGAATAAAACATAGATAATGCTAGAGACCTTGTGTTTGGCAAAGATTTTTAAAGTAGGACATCAAAACATAATCCATAAAAGGGAAAAATGGATGAATTGAATTTAAAAAGAAAATCTTTCACTCTTCAAGGGACAATGTAATGAAAATGAAAAAGCAAGGCACAGACCAGGAGAAAAATATTTGCAAAATACATACCCAAAAAAGAACTTGTACCTAGAATGTATTCTGATGTCATACAACTCAACATAAGACAAAACAATTCAACAAAAACTGGGCCAAATATTTGAACAAACCCTTCACCAAAGAAGATGCACAGATGGCAAATAAATACATAAAAAGATGCTTAATGTCATTATTCATTAGAGACAAATTAAAGACACAATGAAATACTCCTACACACCCATTAGAATGCTTGAAAGTTAAAGGTTTCTCTCCACACCAGAATAAAGTTAATATACTTTTTGTCATGAAAACCAAGAAACATTAAACAAAGAGAATGATAAATTGACTACATAAAATAAAACACTTCCTTATTATGGAAAAATAAAAGCACTACAAACATCTTTGGAAAACAAAGTTAACCTGGGAAATAATATTTAGAAAACATACGACAATGGGTTACTAGCCTCAGTATGCAAAGAATTCTTGAAAATTATGTTTTTAAACTCAAGAGGATATAAACTGACAAGTCCCCAAACAAAAAAGAAAGTGACCAACAGTAGCATAAAAAGATGCTCTTTCTCAGTTATTATCAAAGAAATAAAAAAGGTGGCACCCCACTCCAGTACTCTTGCCTGGAAAATCCCATGGACAGAGGAGCCTGGTGGGCTGCAGTCCATGCGGTCGCTAAGACCTGGACATGACTGAGCGACTTCACTTTCACTTTTCACTTTCATGTATTGGAGAAGGAAATGGCAACCCACTCCAGTGTTCCTGCCTGGAGAATCCCAGGAAAGGGGGAGCCTGGTGGGCTGCCGTCTATGGGGTCGCACAGAGTTGGACACGACTGAAGCGACTTAGCAGCAGCAGCAGCAGCAAGCTGGCAAACTGATTACCAAGCCTACAACACCCTATTAAAGGACATAATAGAAGAAAGATGTAAATAAATAAATCAATAATTGTTCTCTTATATAGAATTGGATTATAAAAACATAAATTTCTCCAAATTGTCCCATATTGAACTCAAAACATTACAAAAATTTATTCAAATGACCATTCAAAATTCCAATTAAATACCTTGAAAAATGGGGAAAACAGAGTTCAAAATAGTTGTAATTATTATTCAATAAAGTCAGTATCTCATTTATTTAAAGAGTAAAATTAAGCCGTAAAATTAAGCCACATAATTGCAAACTGAAATTTAGAAGGTTTTGTTTGTTTGCTTGTTTTAAATAATCACATAGTGGGGAAAATCTTTTAGCATACCATAAAAACTCAGAAGCACAAGACAAAATACACTGACAAATTTATCACGTAAAACTAAGAACTTCATTATAAAAGGATAATAAAGCACATTGAACAAATTTCTTAAATAAAAATACAAACTGGGAAGTAACATTCATAAAGCATATGACAAAAAAAAATTTTAATTTGCAAAGAGCTCAAAGAAATTCTTTAAAAATATACGACAAGAAGAGGCAATTACTCAAAGGAGAAACTTAAAAATGGTCAGCAATCATGAAAAGATGTTCTTTCTTATAATCAAAAGAGATGAAAATTAAAGCAACTATATACCATACTAGTAGACTGGCAAAGGTGGAAAATATCAAAGATCTGGATTGAAAGGGGAATAGAAAATCAGGCACTTATGATCTGCTGATGAAAATTTCAATTAATATGCCCTTCCTGGAAACCATTTTGACTGGTACCCAAGCAGGAAGGCAAGGAAGAAGGGAGGGAAAAGAGAGAGAAAGGAAAGAAAATGAGTTCTCTCTTAAATGTTATATAGGATAAATAAGGCAATATCCTGCAAGCATTAAAAATAATATAGAATCTTTCTTGTCATGAAGAAAAGGCTCAAAATCAGTATAAATATATTATATATATATATATTAATGTACAGTATATTTAGTGCAATCCCAATTTCATAAAACAATGTGTAGGAACATATGTGTGTGTAGGCATTCATAAGAGATATCAAACCATTTTCATCAATAGACTAACAGTGGTTAACCCTTGGTGAAGTAATTCCACATGGTTATTTTCATATTAACCTTTATACTTTTCTAACTGCTTTTGTTTACTTTAGTTATTTTTCAGCTTTACTTTAAAAACTGAGTTTTTTAAATAACCAATGTGTTTCAGATTTAAATAAAACTATTTTTTAGATTTAACTCATCCAATAAGATAGGAGGAAATGTTTAAGAATAATGTAGCAATTGACTCAATTTATCACATATATAAAATTACCTAAAAACATATATTCTCTGAACAATTCTTCTATTAAGTTCATTTTCTTCAATCCTCTCCCTCTTCAGAAAAGACAGAGGAAAAACAAGAAGTATTTTATAATATTCCAAATATGAAAGAGTATTTCATATTCTTTTTAGTGGTTTTGGTAACTGAATTGCATTTTGGGTCAATACTCCTTTTGATATTTAAAAAGAGACAAAATAGAAGGAAACTTTAATAGCTCATCAACATGTTTCTCGTATCATTAGTGTCCAAGCAAAACAAAGCATTTGTCATGGCACGCAAAGGAAAGGGAAGAAGTATAGGAAAGCAAGACGATAAACATTTATCCTGAGTAGGTGGATTGGAAAACCATGAGAGATTCTAAAGCAGAGATAAAATCAGAAAACAGTTGAAAAAACCAAAGTCACGAACGATAGTACAGGCTGGATTTGGAGGAGTAGTCTATAAAAGAATGGTTTAAATAAAGTAAAACATTTATAAATCAGCATTTACAGCCAGTATTCATTCATTCATCCTTTGGTCCAGATCCAACCAGATATTATCTCCAGGTGCAACATTTGGCACTGAGATGAAAATTAAAATTATATATTTATTGGTGCCTTAATATTATCAGAGTCTTATTCCAATTATGACCCAGGTTAGTTTTTCTATCTAAGTGCTGTATGATGCTAAGTCCTGATCTCCCTAAAATACAAGAAATGTCATCATAGAGATCTTGTCTAGTGTCAAGTCTCAGAGGCTGGCTGTCTTTTATGTTAGTGTCTGGCAATATCATATTCTTTAAATATTTAGGTGAACCTGGATTATTTTTACTTTGAGGTAAATTTAACCAGTATGGCAGATAACGATTCTTCCAAACATCAGACACTTCAAAAAATAGACATTCTATATGACCAGTCATTTAAAACACTTAATACTTTCACCCAGACACTCTAATTCTTATGATATAGGTGCATAAAGACATTTACAAATTCCAGTACAAGATTGCTTTTGACAGGGAGAAAATAAGATATGAAGGCATGTTAAATGCCCAAACAAGAACAGTCCAGATAAAGAAATTTGGATTCAAACATTCTTTGTCATCATTAAACTCCACTGAAGTTATTCTTCTTTAAAATTTTGATTTTCAGAAACAACTTGTGTATCACTAGGATAAAGCAGTTCCGTGGCTCCCTGTATGGCTATGCCTTTGAAATGTCTGAAAATCACAAGCTGACATCCGTTCTGTGTTCCACATGGAGAGAGATGACTAGTGTGGCTGGTATTTACGACTATGACTGAATGCCCTCTGCTCTGCTACACAGGATGGCATGAGTAATCTCTACCATGTTACTCCTATTGGTTTGTGCCTCCTTCATTTAGGGTTTTGATCTAAGAATACATTCCTGGCCCATCTTTCCTAGTTGGTCACACTGTATAACAAATCATAAAAGATCTCAGATTGGTCCATGTTTTAAAGCAAGTTTGGGGGATGTTTAGGTACATGTTAATACAAAAAAAAAAAAAAAAAACTGTATGTGATTCAAGCTGTCATACTGTGATGCCTGCTTATAAAGGGCATGTATATGGAGTGGTCTTGACATTGTTCCAAAGGCTGTCATCACATTATCTAGGTCACACTACAAGCAATGTACTTAAAAACTGTTCACTCCTAAGTTTTGGATAAAGAAGATATTTTCATCTGAAATTGATCATAAGTCTAAAAAAAGTAAAGTAGAATTGCACATGCCACACTATTGATCATGATCCAAAAGAGATCATTTTCTCTGTCATGGAAAGTGTAAGTAACTAAGAAGCCTTACTTAAAATTTAATACTTGGTAAGGTCAGAGGATGAGCATTGTTGATTATGACTGGCTTCTTCTTAAAGAAATAATTCCATCATAAACTCCTGATGCAAATTTTTGAGTCAATTATTTGGAACACAAATTTCCAGACAACCTAGATTCTGGAGGTAGTTCTGTTTACTTAGTTCGGTTCAAGGATTCCATTTTGCCTTTGCAACTTCTTCTCATTCAGGCAACTGATATGATTACAGCCACAGCACAGACTAGGTGACATACTTTAGTGAAGTATTGAAAGAGACTTACCTAGTTCCTCTGCCACTCCAAGTTCAACAACTGTTAGATTTCTAACAGGAAGCTATTTTAAGTCTTGCCTTGACCGGGGTTCTATCCCTGAGTCAGGAAGGTCCCCTGGAGAGGAAATGGCAACCCACTCCAGTACTCTTGCCTGGAAAATCCCATGGACAGAGAGGGCTGGTAGGGGGGTCACAAAGAGTCGGACACGACTGAGTGACTTCACTTCACTTTGACTGGTTCTAGACTTCTTTGGGAAAGAACAATATGGAAACAGTATACCAGATTTGAATACAACTTACTTCTCTGTGGCCCTTGAGACTCAGTTTTCCCATCTGACAGTGACATAAGGAATCATAAGGATTAAGTGAGGATGTGCTGAATAAATCGTAACAACTACATTAGTATTCATTATTATTTCCACTTTGTCACGTATCTTGGGCTTCCCAGGTGGCAGCAGTGGTAAAGAACCTGTCTGCCAATGCAGGTTAGACATGAGACATGGGTTCAATCCCTGGTTCTGGAAGATCCCCTGGAGGAGGGCACGAAAACCCACTCCAGTATTCTTGCCTGGAGAATTCCATGGACAGAGGAACCTGGTGTGCTGCAGTCCATAAGGTCGCACAGAGACAGACACGACTGAAGTGACTTAGCATGCACGCATACATATCTTTGGCTAGGCATGGCATTGATAGTGAAACCTCAGAAGAACTATTAAAAACATCTCTTCTAGAACCATGAGGTCCAGTTCTCTTGCCTCCATATATAATCATTTCAGCTATCTATTACTGCATAAAATGGCACCAAATGAGGAACTCAACAACCATTTTATTTGCTCACAATTCTATGAGTCATTATTTAGAACTAGATTTTAAGATATACAAGAGGACAGGCAAATATGGGGATCTGGAGTTCTACATTTGAGCACTAGAAATATTAAAGGTTTATAACATCAAATTGCTGGGGCAGGAAATGGCAACCCACTCTAGTACTCTTGCCTGGAAAATCCCATGGATGGAGAAAACTGGTAGGCTACAGTCCATGGGGTCCTGAGGAGTCAGACATGACTGAGCAACTTCACTTTCACTTTTCACTTTCATGCATTGGAGAAGGAAATGGCAACCCACTCCAGCATTCTAGCCTGGAGAATCCTAGGGACAGAGGAGCCTGGTGGGTTGCCATCTATAGGGTCACACAGAGTCGGACACGACTGAAGCGACTTAGCAGCAGCAGCAGCAACATCAAATTGCAAGCAAAGACCACCATCCTATACTCTGGTCTTTCTTTTAACTTGGAGGGCACTGTGGGTCCAAAATACAATACAGTCAGCTCCAGTGCAGAAGTAGATGAGTTCACAAAGGTTACCATGGTATTTACTGTTTGTGGTTTCATGAAAGAACAAAGACTCAAAGGAGAAATGGGGTAGCAGGACATTCTTTCTCTCACCAAGTTCAGAGAGGTGAGTCAGTTTTTCTTCCCCAAATCAGGGGCTCTCTTCTTCTTTACCCACATTCTCGCCAAAGGTCTCACTAACACTCTAAGTGAGAGTAACTCCATGGGAAGGAATGAAAACAATGGCAGACTTGGTGGACTGCCCTTTTACTCGGCTGTCATGTTGCAGGAAGAAATTCCACCATTCTCTTGGTGGCGTGCTGCTTAGAAGGTGATTTTAATTAAACCGTAAAATGTCAGACATTAGTATGGAGGAGGGTCAGCCTGCAGGGACAGGGGATGAGTCAGATTTATTATTCACTGAGCAACAAGCTGACAGCCCTTCTCTTAGAGAAGATTATAAAAGAAAGTCAAAAGTTCATATTGTATATAAAGCCACTTCATTTCTCCCTTGACCAATCAACATATATCCATTTATACTTCCCTTCAAAGTGCACCATGAAACTATTGGAGCATTTGTGAAGAGGAAGGCCTGGAGAGGACTTTTCCAAGCTCATGTTTAGTGTCTAACAGTGAATGCTGGGTATTCTCTTAAATATCGTTTTTCAAGCTTTAAAACCATTTTGTTTTAGAAATGCAGCAGGACAGAAATCATTTCAAGAACACTTAAATAGACCATTCCTCGCTCATCAAAACACAAGATTCTGGTGGGCTCCTACTCTTAAGACCAGTAGGGAAGGAAAACCAAACCACAGTGATTTCTGAATCTTAGTTCAAGAAGTTTCTGGTCATACTGTTATTATTTGTCCCTCCCTCTTCTACCTGTATTTGCCTTGACTTAGAATCCACTTCTTCCTAGAAGGTTTCTGGGCCCCTAGCTGGGTGAGCTCCCTCTCCTATAGACTTTTACATCACCCTGAACTTGAGCCCGTCAAAACTTCTGCTATACTCTGCTGTAATTATCCATTTACTTATCTGTCTCTCCAACTGAACGACCTCCTCTAAAAGCAAGACCAGGCTTTACCCACCATTGAAACCCCAGCACCTGGCACAGTATCTAGTACAGGGCAGTTATGTAATGTTTGTTGAATTAATTAACCATCTTTCTATAGCACCATCCTATTAGACCGTGACTACATCCTTGTGATTAACTCAGTGACCTGTGTCATGGCTGAACCATGGCCAGATCTCCTCTAAAGACCAATTGGTCTTTTGTCCACACTGCTGCTGCTGCTGCTAAGTCGCTTCAGTCGTGTCCGACTCTGTGCGATCCCATAGACAGCAGCCCACCAGGCTCCTCCGTCCCCGGGATTCCCTAGGCAAGAATACTGGAGTGGGTTGCCATTTCCTTCTCCAATGCATGAAAGTGAGAAGTGAAAGTGAAGTCGCTCAGTCGTGTCCGACTCTTAGCGACCCCATGGACTGGAGCCTACCAGGCTCCTCCGTCCATGGGATTTTCCAGGCAAGAGTACTGGGGTGGGGTGCCATTGCCTTCCTCCTTGTCCACACTAGACTACATCAATATCAGTAACACATAGAGTAGTCTAGACAACATTCTATTCACTTTGTCTTAGTGCCATGAAAGCGTAATGCTCAGGACTTTCAGAAGCACAGAGAGCTGGAGTAGAAAGGGCCCTAGAGATTTCTGTCGTTGTCCAACTGCAGCCTTTTACCCAAATGAAACCAATCCAGAGAAAAGTGACTGGGAGCAGACCTTGGGTTAGAACTCAAGCCCATCAGGGCCTCTCAGTTTTCTTAGCTTTGACAGAAAGTTACCAAAGTACGATACTGGATTGATAAACGCACCTCTTTGCCAAATTTGGGCCTTTATCCCAAGCCTGTCAATGATATGCAAGCAAGTGAATTTGAAAAAGAGCACCATTTTCCATTCATCTTTCTGTTCTGGCCCCCACACGCTGCAAATGGAAACCATTTGGTGGGGGCTACAGAGGTGACGAGAGATTCACAACGATGCAGTTCTGCATCGCCACGCCACAGGCTTGTCAATAATATCTTACTTAACACGCTGTCACAGAATTTTCCTTCAGTGTCACCTCGGCCGCCACTGTAACACTCCATAAGAAATAATGCCATCTGTTAAAATACACAAGGCAGGGAAACGCAGCTGCTGTCATCACGCAAAGATGGAATTAACCAACACTAGGCAATTACTTTCTTTTTACATTTCACAATTAGAATTTTAGTCTTGCTTTATTTGTATCACCAAAGTCACCACAACACATAGCCTGTTGAAGTAACAACACAGCTCTCTTGGTGAAAACATGGAGGAGGAGGAGTTTAGTTGGGGATAATGGTAATTGTTACTCTGTTGCCTTTTTTATACATATATTTACAATTCTATTGGGCCACGTTAATTATAGGTAGCAGTACTAAGATAATGGATTTGTACCTAGCATTCACATTGAGGCTCTCCTAGTACTCAACTAAAGACCGAAAAAAATTGCCAAATGAGGTTCATAGCTGATGAGATGACCGTTATGCTACACATTCAAGATCCTTTTTTCTTTTTCTCTCTTTGGTAGCAGAAGATTTAATGGAGAAGGAAGGGCCCCGGCTTATAGGAGACAGGTTTCTCATTTGAACAAAGATGAAATTCTGCCTCTCTGATTTTATTCCATTCACTGGAAGGGAGCAGATTGCTGGCTGACTAACAGAAGGGTGGACCTATTCAGAGCTTAACTGCTGAGCTAACTCTTCAAAAAGCTGTAAGAGATCAACGATTGCCTTGGCCATACTCCATTATGAGAGTGTCAGCAAGCTGGTGTTTCTTTGACGCATTTTTTGCACGGAAATTATATGCTGTATTTTGTAGGGACAGAGCAATAGGCAAAACCGGTCTTAACTGGTTTCCTGATCGGCAGAGTTCCCTTATAGAGTAGAGCAAAATCAGTGGATGTAACAAAGGGTTAAAATTGTCAGCTTTTCTCCAACTTCTGTGACTGTTTATGAATCACTGAAAGAGACCACATAACAATGATGCCACAAATGTGGAAATATCTAAATACTTGTTAACCTGAGCCTCGAGAGGAATCCTCAGATTTCCACCCTTCTCATAATAGCCTTCATAACCCTAACTTTCAGTACAGTTTCCATCCATTTGTTTTCAAAGATCTTTCACAGTTATCTGGTTCATAAACAGAATGAACCGTATGCTGCTGCTGCTAAGTCGCTTCAGTCATGTCTGACTCTGTGCGACCCCATAGATGGCAGCCCACCAGGCTGCCCCATCCCTGGGATTCTCCAGGCCAGAACACTGGAGTGGGTTGCCATTTCCTTCTCCAATGCATGAAAGTGAAAAGTGAAAGTGAAGTTGCTCAGTCATATCCAACTCTTAGCGACCCCATGGACTGGAGCCTACCAGGCTCCTCCATCCATGGGATTTTCCAGGCAAGAGTACTGGGGTGGGGTGCCATTGCCTTCCCCAGAATGAACCGTATACCAGTTCATAAATAGAAGGGCTCTCAAACCTCCTGGTAGAAACACTTATTCCAATTTAAGTTCACTCCAAACTCTGCAGTCAAGGCATATGCTTTTTGTAGCAAAGCTACTTAATAAATAGCATACACTTGGTGAGTGCATGCCTGTGTGCTAAGTCGCTTATCATGTTTGATTCTTTGTGACCCTATGGACTATAGCCCTCCAGGCTCTTCTGTCCACGGGGATTCTCCAGGTAAGAATGCTGGAGTTGGTTGCCATACCCTCCTCCAGAGGATCTTCCTGACCAGGGATCAAACCTGTAGCTCCTGTAGCTCCTGTATTGCAGGAGGATTCTATACCACTGAGCCACCAGGGATTAGCTGAAGGAATCTGCAGGCTTTGCGGAAGTCAAGTTCAAATACAGATTTAAAAAAAAAATAAAATATATATTTGAGCTTGACTTCCCAAAGCCTGCAGGTTCCTTCAGCTAAGACCACCCCTTATCTTTTTGGATGCCCCATCAGGCATAACAGAGTGTAGTCAGTAAGAAATGCTCAATGTTTATGGACAAGCAGCTTCAGACTTTAAAAGCTAAGGTGTTTCTACTTTGAAATTATATATGCCAGCCAGTAGGTTTCTCAGTTGAAGTAGAAGGGTACCTGACAAAATCGATCTCACAAATGAAATGTGTCTAAATTCATCATGCAAACACATGGATTTTTCTTGGCTCTATGGACCAAAATCTTGACAGACACAATGATGTCTGGTATGTAATTACATGAAGAAAACAATTTTATCACAGACTGCAAGCCTCCTCAGATCCTCGAATACAAAGGATGCTACTTAGAAAGAAACTACAATCTGTAAACATAATACACAGTCAAGGGTCTCAAAGTCACAAAAGAGCACTGCTACATTTCTGATTACTAATTCAGTCAGGCACCACCAGCACTCCAGTGAAGACCAAGCAGACAGAGGAAGCCTCTAGACCACGCTTGTCTGCATTTTATACCACAGCCATGTGTCTGGACAACCTTCAGTTCTAAAAGATGCTATTTCTGTTTGTAGCATGATTTATAAAAAGAGAAAAAGATGATGTGTTAGGCATTACACTAATATTTTCAATTAGTTTAGCACTAATATTAATAGTATGATCATTAATAATGATCAACTTTGTGTATTTACTGGCCAGTGGCAGATCCAAAATCAAGGTTCAGTCACAACACTGAGTTCCGGTATTTTATTACCTCTTCTTTTCTGCTATTTAGTCATTAAGTCATGTCCAACTTTTTGCAACCCATGGACAGTAGCAGCCTGCCAGGTTCCTTAGTCTGTGGGATTTCCAAAGTAAGAACACTGGAGTGGGTTACCATTTCCTTCTCCAGGGAATCTTCCCTACCCAAGGATCGAACCCACATCTCCTGTTTGGCAGGCAGATTCTTTACCACTGAGCCACCTGTGATGTTGATCCTGAGAAACAAGTCAACTGGTGTAGTGTTCAACCAACATAACGCTACTGAAAAACCCGGAAGCCTTAGCATTTACATCTTAGACTAGAGCAAAGAGACAATTCTCTTTAAGCTACAATTTAATGAAAATTAAATAGAAACTCACTGTTCTTCAGACAATAAATTCATACTATACTACTATTTTAAAGTGATTTCTACCTCCCTGTAAAGAAGGAATCAAAATAATAATTAGAATTTTTTAAAAGTAAAAAAGTGAGATTCGCTAAAAGTTCGTTTCTGAGCCATGCTTTAAAGAATGTATAGCAATGATGAAAGTGCATAGTTAAGAAGCTAAAAAGAAAGCAAAGCTTATTTTTCCCCATGCAATGTGTAAGACGAGATCTTAGAGGTCTCAAAGAGGAAAATATATACACAATCTGTTCAAACCACCCAATTTCTCATTTAATCCCCTACTTGCCCATTTCATACTAGCTCTTCATTTCTAAAAAAATCCCTTGCCTTTCCTATCTTCCTACTGTTGTTCTCTTTTGGGTCCCATAGACTTGCTATATATCCACAGCAAGACTCAAGTTCTCACAGACATTTAGCATAATCATTTCACATAACATATGAACATTGCTCAAAGCTGCACACAGGGGAGAAGCATATACAAACCGTTCTCCCCTTGATCCAAAGCAATAATTGGGAAAAAAACCTCCAAGTGTGAATGAAATAAAGTCTTTCCCACTCTAGAGTTTAGATTTCCTCATTTAGATATAAGTGCTTCATTTTTTCCATTCCAACTATCTCACTAAAAATGAACGCCTTTATGTAAGTAAAAAAAGCAGAAGAGAATAAGCTTAAAGATGGGTGTAAGAGAATCGGACTTCAGTTGTAATTCTACCTGCACCCAAGTGTGATATGAAGTGATAAATAAGACACAACTTAGACGAGCTTAAGACTTTAGTGTTAGCTGGAGTCTCACCTACTCCTACCTGTGAGCACATACCAGATGGTTCCATGGCAGTCAGGAGGCTTGAAATGAAGCTATCATTTAGTCTGCAGCTGGAATACACAGTATTGCCCACTTAAAAAAGATGCTCATTTATTCAGATGGATCCCATGTAAAAGGATTAGATCTCATAGGACAGGCAGTTTTACTTTTTTCAAGTTTCTAAGACATTTTAAACCTAGTGAACAGCACTCTCACCCCATCCCAGCCAATTCACTTTCAAAACCAAATTGAAATATTCCATTTGACTATGTATATGATCATTTCTTTATACTCCATAATATTTATATGGGTTCTTAGGTTAGACTTGGCATCAATGTGTCGTCATGTTTTCATGTTTGTCTCACATTGTCATAATTACAAGTACAGCAGCCAGTTTGCCAAAGTCTATGTGAGGGTTTACATAAATTTCAATCTACCATCAATTATGCCAGCATTTTCTCAGAGTTTCAGCAATCTCCTCACTAACTTTGTATCAGTTTGGCTTATCCTAAGTATTGACTGGGTTTTATCCTAGGCGTATGCAATCACAACCATATTTATGCAATATTTTTAATTTTTTATTAAATTATTCAGCCACTGAAAACTGTTACCCATGTAGTCCCACTTATTCCTCTTTAGATTCCTAAAAGGATATAAAACAAGACAATAACTTAATTCATACATGATTCTGCCCAACTAATTTTCTATATGTTTAACATAAAGGAAGCCTTTAACTTAGGTAAACAAGCACCTAAAAAATAGAGTATAAAAATGAAACGTAGGTAGTTTATTGTTCTTTAGTTGCTAAGTCATGTCTGACCCTTTGCAACTCCATGGACTGTAACCCACCAGGCTCTTCTGTTCATGGGATTTCCCAGGCTAGAACACTGGAGTGGGCTGCCATTTCCTTCTCCAGGGGATCTTCCTGACCCAGGAATCGAACCTGCGTCTCCTGCAATGCACACATATTCCTTACCATTGCACCACCAGGGAAGCCCAGTGTAGGTGATGGGAAGTTTCCAAATCTCCTAGTCCCGCCAATATATTTCTTATTTAACAGTATGCAGATTAATTAACAAGAATACATGCAGGCTTCCTAGAGTAAATAATTTCCTTCTCTGTCACTACCTAGAAACCATCTTCAGTACCTCCTAAATATTCTCACCTACAGAAACAGGCAATAGAAAGAATTAAAGGGAATCACCTCCTTGGTAGCTCAGACAGTAAAGAACCTGCCTGCCATGCAGGAGACCTGGGTTCAGTCCCTAGGTTGGGAAGATCTCTGGAGAAGAGAATGGCTACCCACTCCAGTATTTCTGCCTGGAGAATTCTGTGGACAGAGGAGACTGGAGGGCAACAGGCCATGGGGTCACAGAGTCAGGCACGGCTGAGCAACTAACGGTTTTATTCAATTTCATCTCTTACCAACCTTCTCTCCTGAAGAAGAAAGGGTGAGAAGAGGATTGGGAGAAAAGGACACAGTGAGAAGGAAGAAAAAGGAAAAAAATCTTTTCCTTACAATCTTATTCTTCATCTCTTTTTTTTGACTTTATTTTATTTTATTTTTTAACTTTACAATATTGTATTGGTTTTGCCATATATCAAAATGAATCTGCCACAGGTATTGCGTATCTTGGAATTAAGCTTGTGCCATGGGAAATTTCTGAATATCATAGGACAATCCACAATGAAAGTATAAATTTTCTGTAAATTTTGCGAAGCAAACTCCTGAGAAGAAGGGACTGTGTATGATTAGCATTCGTGTTACCTAGCCCAGTCATTATGCTAAGGAAAAGGCCTAATCTCAATTTAACTTATCAGCATGTTTGTGCCCCATTGTGTAAATCAAAAGAGAAGCTGCAGCTTTTTTTTTTTTTTTTTTAATTTTTCTTAACTTTACAATATTGTATTACTTTTACTATACATCGAGATGGATCCGCCACCAGAATACACGTGAAGCTGCAGCTTTGAAAGAATTTTCAGGTCCTGTCCTCCCCTGAACAATTGAAGGAAGTTCTCTTTCCAGAAGTTCTAATAGAAATACAAAGTAAATGCAAGAAATGCAAGGTAAATCCAGAGCAGCAGGAACGCTGCATAGTTTGTCTATAAACACAACTCCACACAACAGCCTTAGAAGCCTTCTCAGCTACAAAAAAAAGAAAAATTAATTCCTTGAGTATCTTTGTATATTTACTATCTTAATTTTTCTCTAGTTTTCACCAATATTGTTACAGTAGCTACATAACCTTACTGGCAATTGATTCTATAGCTTATTCTATATAAGTTCACTTTCTGGACTTCTCTGGATAGAATAAAGCAGGTGTTTCATGAAATTGTATATAATATAGTAGGTACCTAGAACTACACTTTTCGAATGCAGCAAAATAAATATACTATACAATTACTTTCCTTCATACCATGAAGACAGAATTTATTTTAAATTGACTAATACGTGCCCATTTTAGGTATCTATTTTTCCCAATTGGCATAAGAAGAAATACTAGAAAAGCTATGACTTTGGCTGATGCATTCTTTGTTCCAAGTTATAGGTTACCAGGGCAAGGGGGCAAGTCTGTTGAGATCAGTGAATATATTCAGTCTTCCAAAGTATAGGAGTGGAGACAGCAGGAAATCACGGCAAAGAACCTCCAGGAATCTGACTTTCTTCTGCAGCATAGCAAGGTTAACCTGTCTCACACGATAGCACTTGGCTGTCATGCTAAAGAGATGAACAAGATTGTTGCCTGCCCTGTGAGAAATACATGAAAAAATATAGGCTTATAAGACAGAGTCGCTTGAAAATTTGGAGCTGATTATTGTAAGAAATGGTTTATATTTTAAATTCAGCATCAAAAGCAACACAGGTGGCAATTGGAATTTTAGGCTGCAAGAATGTAAAAAGAAATAGTGGAAGGAGGTGTAAGAAAAGTAGCTTTAATAAAGTAAAAAAGGAAGGAGAGGGAATGGGGATGGGGCAGGTTCCTCTCAGCCTCACCTTCTATCACTTTCCAGAGACAGAGTAAGTCAATTATGGACCACAGCATCACGTAATACAATTCTATTCCCTGGCTGACCTTCTCTGAACACACTTTCCTGCAGGATGTCTTGACAAGTTGCCCTGTACATCAGCAGAAAAAAACTTTCGCTACCTGTAGATCCAGAGCAGCTCATTAAAAACACACCGAGTGTGGCACAGAGATGTAAATTACTTTAAAACTCTCAGAATTTTCTCTTCTCTCCAAAGGTTACAGATCAATTATTAAGCCTTGCCACAGAAAAGTGGATCATAGTATCTGTTACCATATCACAGTTTTATCAAGCTGCCAGTCATTATCCACAACAAAGAACACAAGTTTATGATCACGCTAAACCAATTATCATCTTGGAAGGAAGAAGCGGGGGAAGGAAGGGAGACAGGAAAGGAAACAAAAAGAGATTAAAAACTATTTACTGGGTAAATAAAGAAAATTTTAACAATAATTAATAAACCAACATTTACTGCACTAATTAGTATCTCCTAGAGGGATCTAAATGTGTTTATATCAGTTAAATACTGTCTGATATGACAAGAAAATAGCCGCATATCTAACATCAAAAGCATGTCTTTCTTCCTTCTCTTCCTCCCTTATTGTAGCAAGTGCATGATGAGCACATGAAGGAAGGTGGAATAATTCATTAGTTTGTCTCCCACAGCTTTGTATCTTCAACATTTTTTTGAATAAATACAAAGTCATAAATTAGCTTGTAGCAAAACAGAATTAATTGAATGTCTTAAATAGGATCATCAAACCAAGGTCTGAGTCAATTTATCTGCCTAAGATTTTGCTAATGTAGTTTCAGCTCATTAGGGCAAGAGTTGATGCTAAGGATGGGATATTATTAGACACAGAAAGGGAAAATATAAGATCAGGGAAATCTGACTTGCTCTGTTTCCACAAGAGAATTTCTTGCAGGTTATCTGACATTTGCTACAAATCATAAAACAGCTCCCCTTCAAACAATAATCCATGATTGAAAAAAAAATGAAGATGCTTTCATAGATTCTGAAGATATTTACACATATACTAACACTGAGAAAGCTCTGCCCTTCATTCTCTCAAAAGCCCTTGCCAGAAAATGTCTTAGAAATACTGCATGGAACAATTGTGTATGTGTGTGTGTGTGCATGCCACAAGTGTGTACACAACAGCAAAACACATATATATAATAAAATATACTTATGGAAAAGCAAAATACACTCTACATGTGTGTATTATACATAAACAGAGACGGAGGCCTTATTCTGATTACTTCCTTAGAAAATAAATTTTTCAGGTGTCCAAGTGAAACAAGAGCAATTGTACACAGTAAGAAAGACACGTAGCAAAGTTGTGGGGGAAGGAGATTTCCCCTGCATTTCTAGTAACAGAATCAATAACACTCTGTGATTCTTTCAGCAAAAAGGCTTCCCCACAGGAGAAGTTACAACAGTCGCTGAGCAGCCTGCCTGACCTGGGTCAGGCAACAATTGCACAAAGGCCTGGTTCTGCTCCATCCCCACATTTCATTAATGTGAGCTCTCTCCTCACAGACAAGATAACAGGATCTTGGCAAAACGACTTGCAATAAGTCACAATAAATTGAGGAAAATCAAACTGTTAGACTAAGGCTTAAGTAATATTCAGATCAGAGCAGATCAGTCGCTTAGTCGTGTCCGACTCTTTGTGACCCCATGAATCCCAGCACACCAGGCCTCCCTGTCCATCACCAACTCCCAGAGTTCACTCAAACTCGCGTCCATCGAGTCAGTGATGCCATCCAGCCATCTCATCCGCCGCCGTCCCCTTCTCCTCTTGCCCCCAATCCCTCCCAGCACCAGAGTCTTTTCCAACGAGTCAACACTTCCCATGAGGTGGCCAAAATACTAGAGTTTCAGCTTTAGGATCATTCCTTCCAAAGGAATCCAGGGCTGATCTCCTTCAGAATGGACTGGTTGGATCTCCTTGAAGTCCAAGGGACTCTCAAGAGTCTTCTCCAACACCACACTTCAAAAGCATCAATTCTTTGGCGCTCAGCCTTCTTACCAGTCCAAATCTCACATCCATACGTGACCACAGGAAAAACCATAGCCTTGACTAGCTGAACCTTTGTTGGCAAAGTAATGTCTCTGCTTTTCAAAATGCTATCTAGGTTGGTCATGACTTTCCTTCCAAGGAGTAAGCGTCTTTTAATTTCATGGCTGCAGTCACCATCTGCAGTGATTTTGGAGCCCAGAAAAATAAAGTCTGACACTGTTTCCATTGTTTCCCCATCTATTTCCCATGAAGTGATGGGACCGGATGCCATGATCTTCATTTTCTGAATGTTGAGCTTAAAGCCAACTTTTTCACTCTCCTCTTTCACTTTCATCAAGAGGCTTTTCGTTCCTTTTCACTTTCTGCCATAAGGGTGGTGTCATCTGCATATCTGAGGTTCTTGATATTTCTCCCAGCAATCTTGATTCCAACTTGTGTTTTTTTCAGTCCAGCGTTTATCATGATGTACTCTGCATAGAAGTTAAATAAACAGGGTGACAATATACAGCCTTGACGTACTCCTTTTCCTATTTGGAACCAGTCTGTTGTTCCATGTCCAGTTCTAACTGTTGCTTCCTGACCCACATACAAATTTCTCAAGAGGCAGATCAGGTGGTCTGGTATTCCCATCTCTTTCAGAATTTTCCACAGTTTATTGTGATCCACACAGGCAAAGGCTTTGGCATAGTCAATAAAGCAGAAATAGATGTTTTTCTGGAACTCTCTTGCTTTTTCCATGATCCAGTGGATGTTGGCAATTTGATCTCTGGTTCCTCTGGCTTTTCTAAAACCAGCTTGAACATCAGGAAGTTCACGGTTCACATATTGCTGAAGCCTACCTTGGAGAATTTTGAGCATAACTTTACTAGCATATGAGATGAGTGCAATTGTTCAGTAGTTTGAGCATTCTTTGGCATTGCCTTTCTTTGGAATTGGAATGAAAACTGACCTTTTCCAGACCGATGGCCACTGCTGAGTTTTCCAAATTTGCTGGCATATTGAGTGCAACACTTTCACAGCATCATCTTTCAGGATTTGAAATAGCTCAACTGGATTTCTATCACCTCCACTAGCTTTGTTAGTAGTGATGCTTTCTAAGGCCCACTTGACTTCACATTCTAGGATGTCTGGCTCTAGGTCAGTGATCACACACTATCATGATTATCTGGGTTGTGAAGATCTTTTTTGTACAGTTCTTCTGTGTATTCTTGCCATCTCTTCTTAATATCTTCTGCTTCTGTAGGTCCATACCATTTCTGTCCTTTATTGAGCCCATCTTTGCATGAAATGTTCCTTTGGTATCTCTGATTTTCTTGAAGAGATCCCTAGTCTTTCCCATTCTGTTGTTTTCCTCTATTTCTTTGCATTGATCACTGAAGAAGGCTTTCTTATCTCTTCTTGCTATTCTTTGGAACTCTGCATTTAGATGTTTATATCTTTCCTTTTCTCCTTTGCTTTTCGCTTCTCTTCTTTTCACAGCTATTTGTAAGGCCTCCCCAGACAGCTATTTTGCTTTTTTGCATTTCTTTTCCATGGGGATGGTCTTGATCCCTGTCTCCTGTACAATGTCACGAACCTCATTCCATAGTTCATCAGGCACTCTGTCTATCAGATCTAGGCCCTTAAATCTATTTCTCACTTCCATTGTATAATCATAAGGGATTTGATTTAGGTCATACCTGAATGGTCTAGTGGTTTTCCCTACTTTCCTCAATTTAAATCTGAATTTGGCAATAAGGAGTTCATGATCTGGGCCACAGTCAGCTCCTGGTCTTGTTTTTGCTGACTGTATAGAGCTTCTCCATCTTTGGCTGCGAAGAATATAATCAATCTGATTTCGGTGTTGACCATCTGATGATGTCCATGTGTAGAGTCTTCTCTTGTGTTGTTGGAGGAGGGTGTTTTTATGACCAGTGCATTTTCTTGGCAAAACTCTATTAGTCTTTGCCCTGCTTCATTCTGTATTCCAAGGCCAAATTTGTCTGTTACTCCAGGCGTTTCTTGACTTCATACTTTTGCATTCCAGTCACCTATAATGAAAAGGACATCTGTTTTGGGTGTTAGTTCTAAAAGGTCTTGTAGGTCTTCATAGAACCATTCAACTTCAGCTTCTTCAGAGTTACTGGTTGGGGCATAGACTTGGATTACTGTGATATTGAATGGTTTGCCAACTAAGTAATATTAGTTGGGCCCAAAGACACCAGATTAGATTTTGATTACATTTTTTCCATTTGGTTAATCCAAATACTAAAGAATCCATATAAATGGAGAAAAATGTCATCAGGGTTGCATAATTGGAATAAAATATCCAAAAGTAGTTAAAATTCTGGCTTGGTAGACAAATGAAGTTACTTATTAGACTTGACCATTGTCAACCTATGCTATTAATCGGCTCAGTCCTTATCACAGTGTCACCATCATCCAGAGAATGGTGGCATCTATAATACACACAGGTTTGTTGAGAGGATTAAAATAGAGGATGTATTCAAAGCACTTGGGCTTCCCAGGTGACGCCACTAGTAAAGAATCCAACTGCTAGAGATGTCAGAGACCCAGGTTTGATTCCTGCATCCAGAAGATCCACTGGAGGAGGGCATGACAATCCATTCCACTATTCTTACCTGGAGAATCCCAGGGACAGAGGAGCCTGGAAGGCTACAGTCCAGTTCATAGAGTTGCAGAGTCAAACTAACTGAAGCAACTTAACACTCACGATTCAAAGCACTTAACATGAGGCACATAAGCACTTGACACATGTCAGCTACACTATTTTTTATTATTATTTACTAAATAATTCTCATTCTCAGTTCACTTAGCCTTTTCAAATACCCTATGATGGTACAACAGAACCATTGTTAAATGCTCCTTGTAACTTTAAACACAACAACAAATATAAAACGCAACTGGTTTTAAAAATCAGGTTTAAAACAACCTAACTTGACAGAATTTATATTTCTCTTCTTCTGATGCTGAAAAACTAATGGCTGAAGCAGCTCCATTTACCAGAGATGTGACATGTTCAACTTAACAATACATATACTAGGCACAGCCTCAGATTTTCTTAGGTTAAACATGCTGGATTTTGCAACAATAAAAATAAAATATCCAAAAATATGAATATACATTAATATTGCTGGAAGGAAAGTTATGACCAACCTAGATAGCATATTGAAAAGCAGAGACATCACTTTGCCAACAAAGGTTCGCCTAGTCAAGGCTATGGTCTTTCCTGTGGTCATGTATGGATGTGAGAGTTGGACTGTGAAGAAGGCTGAGCACCGAAGAATTGATGCTTTTGAGCTGTGGTGTTGGAGAAGACTCTTGAGAGTCCCTTGGACTGCAAGGAGATCCAACCAGTCCATTCTGAAGGAGGTCAGCCCTGGGATTTCTTTGGAAGGAATGACGCTAAAGCTGAAACTCCAGTATTTTGGCCACCTCATGCGAAGAGTTGACTTATTGGAGAAGACTCTGATGTTGAGAGGGATTGGAGGCAGGAGGAGAAGGGGACGACAGAGGATGAGATGGCTGGATGGCATCACTGACTCGATGGATGTGAGTCTGAGTGACCTCCGGGAGTTGGTGATGGACAGGGAGGCCTGGCGTGCTGCGATTCATGGGGTCGCAAAGAGTCGGATATGACTGAGCAACTGATCTGATCTGATTGTTGTTGTTAAGTTGCTAAGTCATGTCTGACTCTTTTGCAGTCCCACAGACAGGAGACTGCCAGGCTCATCCTTCTGTGGGATTTCCCAGACAAGAATACTCGAGTAGGTTGCCATTTCCTTCTCCAGAGGATCTTCCCACTCCAGGGATCTAACCCACATCTCCTGCATTGGCAGGCAGTTTCTTTACCACTGAGCCACTAGTGAAGCCCTATGTATTTATAGAGGGTTAAACATATATGGAAAGCAAAAATGAAAGTCAAGAAATACCTAGAGTAACAGGCAAATTTGGCCGTGGAGGACAGAATGAAGCAGGGCAATGGCTATTAGAGTTTTACCAAGAGAACTCACTGGTCCTAGCAAACAGCCTATTCCAACAACACAAGAGAAGACTGTATACATGGACGTCACCAGATGGTCAATACAAAAATGAGATTGATTATTTTCTTTGCAACCAAAGACGGTAAAGCTCTATACAGTCAGCAAAAACAAGACCAGGAGCTGACTGTGGCCCAGATCATGAACTCCTTATTGCCAAATTCAGACTTAAATTGAAGAAAGTAGGGAAAACCACTAGACCATTCAGGTATGACCTAAATCAAATCCCTTATGATTATACAAGGGAAGTGAGAAATAGATTTAAGGGCCTAGATCTGATAGATAGAGTGCCTGATGAACTATGGAATGAGGTTCGTGACATTGTACAGGAGACAGGGATCAAGACCATCCCCATGAAAAGAAATTCAAAAGGCAAAATGGTTGTCTGAGGAGGTCTTACAAATAGCTGTGAAAAGAAGAGAAGCAAAGAGCAAAGGAGAAAAGGAAAGATATACCCATTTGAATTCAGACTTTCAAAGAATAGCAAGGAGAGATAAGAAAGCCTTCTTCAGCAATCAATGCCAAGAAATAGAGGAAAACAATAGAATGGGAAAGACTAGAGATTGCTTCAAGAAAATCAGAGATACCAAGGGAACATTTCATGCAAAGATGGGCTCAATAAAGGACAGAAATGGTATGGACCTAATTGAAGCAGAAGATATTAAGAAGAGGTGGCAAGAATACACAGAAGAATTATATAAAAAAGATCTTCATGACCCAGATAATCATGATGGTATGATCATTCATGTAGAGCCAGACATTTCTGGAATGTGAAGTCAAGTGGGCCTTAGGAAGCATCACTATGAATAAAGCTAGTGGAAGTGATGGAATTCCAGTTGAGTACTTCAAATCCTGAAAGATGATGCTGTGAAAGAGCTGTACTCAATATGCCAGCAAATTTGGAAAACTCAGCAGTGGCCACCGGACTGGAAAAGGTCAGTTTTCATTCCAATTCCAAAGAAAGGCAATGCCAAAGAATGCTCAAACTATTGCACAATTGTACTCATCTCACATACTAGTAAAGTAATGCTCAAAATTCTCCAAGCCAGGCTTCAACAGTACATAAACTGCAAACTTCCATATGTTCAAGCTGGATTTAGAAAAGGCAGAGGAACCAGAGATCCGTTGGCTCATTGAAAAGAGAGTTCTAGAAAAATATCTATTTCTGCTTTATTGACTATGCCAAAGCCCTTGACTATGTGTATCACAACAAACTGAAAAATTCGGAAAAAATTTTATGGGAATACCACACCACCTGACCTGCCTTTTGAGAAACCTATATGCAAGTCAGGAATCAACAGTTAGAACTGGACATGGAACAACAGACTGGCTCCAGATATGGAAAGGAGTATGTCAAGGCTGTATATTGTCACCCCACTTATTTAACTTACATGCAGAGTACATCATGAGAAATGCTGGATTGGATGAAGCACAAGCTGGAATCAAGACTGTCAGGAGAAATATCAATAACCTCAGATATGCAGATGACACCACCCTTATGGCAGAAAGTGAAGAACTAAAGAGCCTCTTGATTAAAGTGAAAGAGGAGAGTGAAAAAGTTGTCTTAAAACTCAACATTCAGAAAACTAAGATCATGGCATCTGGTCCCATCACTTCATGGGAAATAGAAGGGGGAACAGTGGAAACAGTGTCAGATTTTATTTGGGGGGCTCCAGAATCACTGTAGATGGTGACTGCAGCCATGAAATTAAAAGATGCTTGCTCCTTGAAGAAAAATTATGACCAAGCTAGACAGCATACTAAAAAGCAGAGACATTACTTTGCCAACAAATGTCCATGTAGTCAAAGCTATGGTTTTTCTAGTAGTCATGTATGGATGTGAGAGTTGAACTATAAATAAAAATGAGCACCAAAGAATTGATGATTTTGAACTGTGGCATTGGAGAAGATTCCTGAGAGTCCCTTGGACTGCAGGGAGATCCAACCTGTCCATTCTAAAGAAAATCAGTCCTGAATATTCATAGGTAGGACTGATGTTGAAGCTGAAACTCCAGTACTTTGGCCACCTGATGTGAAAAACTGACTCATTGGAAAAGACCCTGATGCTGGGAAAGATTGAAGGTGGGAGGAGAATGGGGATGATAGAGGATGAGATGGTTAGATGGCATCACCGACTCAATGAGTTCTAGTAAACTCTGGGAATTGGTGATGGACAGGGAGGCCTGGCGTGCTGCAGTCCATGGGGTCACAATGAGTCGGACATGACTGAGGATTGAACTAACTGAAACATATATGTGTATATATGCATACATTCCTGTCATTTGAAAGCCATTATACAATCCCTAAGTACGGAATGCTTTCTATAACTATTATTTTGCATTTTATGCCCTTTTAAAACTGTGTTTTTCATATTTCTAGTTGAGTTGAAATTGTAACTAGTGCAAATTCTAAAGTTCATACTCTGGTAGGGGAAGAGTGTTGCTGTTTGTAAGAATCAGAGATGACCTTGCCCTTGCTCTGGGGAAACCAAAGATTGTTTGTTCATGGTGAATTTATTCTTATGGCCAGCAAAAATATTTCTCTGGTGCTTCGGAGTCTCCTCTCTGGTACTGTGAGTAGGCAACTTTGGTTAGTTGCCCCCACTCACATCTGAGCAGGGCTGCAATAATAGCAAATGGTCCTTGGAAATCACAGTCACATTAGGCTGCTGTTCAAATAGCTTTTAGGGTTGTGATAATAGGAGGCATTCCTAATAACTGGTGACTCTGCGAGACCCTGCCCAGAAGGCCTCCAAATGGCAGCACACAATTTAAATTTTAATCTGGAAACAGTGGAAATGATGAGATTCCAGCTGGGGACCTTCTGGTCTGAGGGCCAGTGTTCAGCCTCCCCATTAGATGCCCCAGAGGTTCATTGAGTCGATGAGTGAATGCCCTCGCTCTTTTTACTCTTTCCCATACTCGATGACGTCTTCCACCCCACGCCCCAGACAGAAGCAAGTTGCATTTCTTTGCTTCCACAGAGGCTTTACTGGAGCTGATGAAGCATTCCCACATTGCTGTGATCCAACTAATGCATTTGTGCCTCACATGAGTGGCATGATAATTTCATCTCTCTGACAAGTGATAACTTTCTAAACTTTTTTTCCTTCCATGTGCTGGGTGAGCTTTGGGACATATGTACCCACTTTAATCTTCCAGTGAAAGCTGGCAGATGCGTGCCATGGGCAGGAAGAAAGCACTTTATTTTTTCCTACAATAAGCAATAACCTTTAGTATAATAACTCAACACAAGTTAAATAGCTAAAGGGAACTTCAGTGAGACCCTATAGGCACAGAAAAGAACAGCTGGCCATGTTAGTAATCACTGCATGTCATTACTTGGGAAGTCCACTCCCAATTCTACTGTCGACTTGTATTTCCTGCGTGTTTAGGCAGTACATCACACGACAGATGAGAAACTATCATAAGAGAACATTGGAGGCAAAACTCTAGATGTTGATATTTGGCAATACCGATTTGGTTTCCACTGATCAGAAAGGAAAAATATCTTACTAACTGAAATAAAGTTGGCAAGAAAATTTTGAAGACTCCTGTAATATCCCTCTTGTATCTCTGTCTAAATCATTTTTAATAGGAAATTTTTTATCCCCAGTGTATGAGAAGGGCTCCCAAGAATGGTGATTTGTCTCTCAGACTAAAGCATGTGAATCTAACGAAGGGATGAGCGTTAGTGCCTGGAAGCCTGGAATTTTCAGCTGCTTCCACTGGGCTCCATTAGAAAACCCATTCCAGCACCCCAATACCCTTGGCAGTAGAACTGCAAAGTTGTTTTGATTTAAAAAAAAAAAAAAATACATACACAGGAGCAAATTTCTACAAGGTGGAAATGGGAATAAAACCCAGTGTTTTGGAATTTTTTCTTTGCAGATAGTCATCAAATGAGGTACAATATTTGCTAACAGAGGGTAATTTGAATTATCCACGGATAGTTCAAAAACACAAAGAGTTCATTACCCAGATATCTCTATTTAAAATAGATTTGCTTTTGTTCATCAGTGCGGTGCACATGGCTGGGAAATGGCAAAGTGCCAGAATGAAACTGCTCCTAATTTTCAGAGGAGGCCACCAGCTAATTACACAGACTGCAGGTGTGAAGAGAGAAGCTCAAAGTAATCAATAGCAGTAATTAATCTGCTAGACTGGAGCTAAAGAGCTAACAGCTGGACATCAGAAATGGACACATGCAACAAGATCAGCAATAATTACCTCTTTAAATATTGAATTTCCATAGCAACAATTAGGCTTATAAATAAAGGCTGGAAACCAAGGCTTTGAGGCATGACACTGCATGGCAAACACAACATTCCCCAAATCAACCCTTTTAATAAAACACCAACAATATGCTCGGGCCGGGTCGACCAGTTACCAGGGTGGTAAGAAGCTGAATGTAGCTCCTCTGGCTTCAGTTTTCTTGGCAGTTGGCCACTGGCTCTCAGACCTCTGTTATGAATCACAAAGATGGCCCTAGAAGTTTGCTTTGGGCAAGAAAGAGAGCAATGCCCTTCCATGTCACCTAGCACCACAGAGCTACCAGCTACAAGACATATGTCTCATCTGTGAAATGTGTTCCTATTTTTTAAATCACAAAACCTACAAGCAGAATGTTTAAGGTGCTGGAACCATCACTCTTGAAGAAAGTAAGGGGTTTTTTTTTCAAGACGGATAAGACAGACAAGAGTCCCAGACATTGAGGCCTTTATGACTATCCTTTACTTCATAGAAAGAATAAAAAAAATTTCTTGTTAGTGGGTTTTGCATTATTTGTCAGTCAATGCAAAGGGGGAAGCTAGTTGTTATTAATGTGGACTAAATGCCTGACACTATGATCTTCATCAATTTGAGCCTATTATCAATTTGTCTGATGAAGCAAAAGAGGCATAGGGAGGCAAAGACTCGCCAGGACTCCACAACCAATAGAGGGGAGATGGGAGGGCCGTAATTTGAACTCAGGCCTGTGAGTTTTTAAAACATTTCAGCAAAACACTCAGACATCTTTGGGAAGGAACTATGTTCTCCAAAACACTGCAAATTATTGCTGTGATTTGAAATGCAATTTAAAATATGCTGTTTATATTCTATCACAGCCACAGAAAAATTAGTGATAGTTTGATTACTCAATAAATATTTGTTTAATTTTCTTTCATCCAGTCACTCCATAGCTCTTATGCAAACAAATAAGCATTCAGTAGAAAAATATGATGAACAATAATCACCAATCATTTACTTAACCAGAATCAAACAGCAGAGAAACTCCGAAATATGGAGTTAGCTCAGGCACATTTCATCTTAATCGTGTTCAAAACAGAGCACTTTTTATTGAGATACTGTTCTCCACAAGGCACTTTTCATGCATTATCTCATTTAATTCCCATGATAATAATATTATAAACTATACAATATAATTAATGCACATTTATACCTGAGGAAATGAGGCTCAGTGAGATTAAGCAATATTCCCATGGCTGCTTCTGTCAGTACAAGTTTTCTTGAGTTAGAGCTTACAATCCCTCTATCCGTTCTCTCCTTTCATGCTACACTCCCTTATATTGACACTTTTTACTAATTATTATACACCTTTTACTAATTTACTAATTATACTGACACTTTTTATTAAATATGACTGTACTTTGGATCTTGATTTTTGGCTCTTTTATTGTAAGATAGCTATTGTTTGGGCTTCCCTGGTGGCTCAGTGGTAAAGAATTCACCTGCCAATGCAAGAGACGTGGGTTTGATCCCTGGATTGGGAAACTCCCTTGGAGTAGGAAATGGCAACCCACTCCAGTATTCTTGCGTGGGAAATCCCATGGACAGAGGAGCCTGAAGGGCTACTGTCTGTGGGTCGCAAAAGAGTCAGACACAACTGAATGACCAAACAAGAGCCTATTGCTTAAGAAATAATACATGAAGCGAATATAAAGAGGAGCATTTTAAGAGGTGCAATCTCTTTTACAAACACGAGTGGTGGCATTCTTCTGTTGATTTAAAGTAAAACAGGGACAGTGGCAGCATTTGGCTTAAAGAACATATGGTTAAGAATTTAGACCTTGAAATTAAACACAGGGCTTGAATTCCAGTCCCTACAGTTGGTAGCTCAGTAATTGTGGTTACATAACCTCCCTGTAAAATGTGCATAATAATAGAAAGTGCAGAGTGTTGTTAAGTGTTAAGCATCTAAGAGAGTTTAGGTGCTTAGCACAGACCTGGCATAAAAAGGAACTCCTTTACCAGTGAAACGTTACTGTTGCTATCTGTCTAATCTTTGCTATCTCATCCTCCAACTCTTTATTCCAGTCACTCCTTTTTATTTCCACCGTCGCTAATCCAGTCAAGGCCCTTATTCCTCTAATCATGCCTTCCTCATCTCCCAGTGCCTGGCACCTCTAGCACATTGCCTACACAGACCAGGAGAGGGCTGATTCCTGCTGTTGTGTAAATGTGGGGATGAAAGAAGCACAGCAGTACCTGTACATAAGCCCACAAATCTGTGTAGACCAAGACTCACCCAGATGGCTTCAATACAACCATAGATTGTCCCTCAGCAACTCAAATTCTAAAACAGCCAACTCTGGGAAGACTCTGAGATTGTATCACAGTGTCTCATTACAGAGCGTCTCAGTGAAACTGAAGTGAACCTTAGGAACATGCGAAGTCTAGGTACAGAAACTTAACTTGTACAACACATGGAGATGTGTGTAAACCTCAACCGGTCTCAAGTTAAACTGCTTTGCAACTGCATGTTCAGTATAACCCAGTATACTCATACACATACACCCCTTTTATGTTAATTCCTTACTCTCACCATTGATTGTGGGAATTTGAGGTGTGTAAGCAAAAATTACAAATATAGGAAAAGGGACTATATTCTAAGAACTTACCAATTAAATCAGCATATTACATTCATATTAATCTGTGCCCTAAATAATAAACATATATTATTTTACCAAGCTAATTAAAACATGCTATTTTTTGACTTCTCTTGGAGGCTGGATCCTCAGAAAACTGAGGGAACAAAGGATACTGTTCTGAATAAGACAACTCGTTTTATATTTCTTCATTCAAGTCTTTAAAGTACAAAGTATTGATTTGTCCAAGAATTTCTACAGATAAAAATACCTCAAATCACCTCAGGTTAAATATCATTCCAGTTTTATATATATAAATAATGGTGATTCCTTTATAAATAATAAATCCATATTAATTTGCACAAAATCATTAATTCCAAATTTGTGAATTGAATAGGTACTTTGCCAAAGCTTGATATTTAAACTATCACTGGGAAAAGATGAGTAAATCAGTAGCATTTGGAAGGAGAATCAGATCAGATCAGATCAGTCGCTCAGTCGTGTCCGACTCTTTGCGACCCCATGAACCGCAGCACACCAGGCCTCCCTGTCCATCACCAGCTCCCGGAGGTCACTCAGACTCGCATCCATCGAGTCAGTGATGCCATCCAGCCATCTCATCCTCTGTCGTCCCCTTCTCCTCCTGCCCTCAATCCCTCCCAGCATCAGAGTCCTCTCCAATGAGTCAACTCTTCGCATGAGGTGGCCAAAATACTGGAGTTTCAGCTTTAGCATCATTCCTTCCAAAGAAATCCCAGGATTGATCTCCTTCAAAATGGACTGGTTGGATCTTCTTGCAGTCCAAGGGACTCTCAAGAGTCTTCTCCAACACCACAGTTCAAAAGCATCAATTCTTCGGCGCTCAGCCTTCTTCACAGTCCAGCTCTCACATCCATACATGACCACAGGAAAGACCATAGCCTTGACTAGGCAAACCTTTGTTGGTAAAGTAATGTCTCTGCTTTTGAATATGCTATCTAGGTTGGTCATAACTTTCCTTCCAAGGAGCAAGCGTCTTTTAATTTCATGGCTGCAGTCACCATCTGCAGTGATTTTGGATCCCATAAAAACAAAGTCTGACACTGTTTCCACTGTTTCCCCATCTATTTCCCATGCAGTGATGGGACCAGATGCCATGATCTTCGTTTTCTGAATGTTGAGCTTTAAGCCAACCTTTTCACTCTCCACTTTCACTTTCATCAAGAGGCTTTTTAGCCCCTCTTCACTTTCTGCCATAAGAGTGGTGTCATCTGCATATCTGAGGTTATTGATATTTCTCCCGGCAATCTTGATTCCAACTTGTGTTTCTTTCAGTCCAGCATTTCTCATGATGTACTCTGCATATAAGTTAAATAAACATGGTGACAATATGCAGCCTTGACGTACTCCTTTTTCTATTTGGAACCAGTCTGTTGTTCCATGACCAGTTCTAACTGTTGCTTCCTGACCTGCATACAGATTTCTTAAGAGGCAGATCAGGTGGTCTGGTATTCCCATCTCTTTCAGAATTTTCCATAGTTTATTGTGATCCACACAGTCAAAGGCTTTGGCATAGTCAATAAAGCAGAAATAGATGTTTTTCTGGAACTCTCTTGCTTTTTCCATGATCCAGCGGATGTTGGCAATTTGATCTCTGGTTCCTCTGCCTTTTCTAAAACCAGCTTGAACATCAGGAAGTTCACGGTTCACATATTGCTGAAGCCTGGCTTGGAGAATTTTGAGCATTACTTTACTAGCGTGTGAGATGAGTGCAATTGTGCGGTAGTTTGAGCACTCCTTGGCATTGCCTTTCTTTGGGATTGGGATGAAAACTGACCTTTTCCAATCTTGTGGCCACTGCTGAGTTTTCCAAATTTGCTGGCATATTGAGTGTAGCACTTTCACAGCATCATCATTCAGGACTTGGAATAGCTCCACTGGAATTCCATCACCTCCACTAGCTTTGTTCGTAGTGATGCTTTCTAAGGCCCATTTGACTTCACATTCCAAGATGTCTGGCTCTAGGTCAGTGATCACATCATCATGATTATCTGGGTCTTGAAGCTCTTTTTGTACAGTTCTTCTGTGTATTCTTGCCACCTCTTCTTAATATCTTCTGCTTCTGTTAGGTCCACACCATCTCTGTCCTTTATTGTGCCCATCTTTGCATGAAATGTTCCTTTGGTATCTCTGATTTTCTTGAAGAGATCCCTAGTCTTTCCCATTCTGTTGTTTTCCTCTATTTCTTTGCATTGATCACTGAAGAAGGCTTTCTTATCTCTTCTTGCTATTCTTTGGAACTCTGCATTTAAATGTTTATATCTTTCCTTTTCTCCTTTGCTTTTCGCTTCTCTTCTTTTCACAGCTATTTGTAAGGCCTCCCCAGATAGCCATTTTGCTTTTTTGCATTTCTTTTCCATGGGGATGGTCTTGATCCCTGTCTCCTGTACAATGTCACGAACCTCCACCAAACCACTCATGTCTCCATAGATGGAAGGCAGACTTCCACTCCATAGTCCAAAAGGAATAGTTTGGAAGGGACACCTCCAGTCTCTCTGTCTGAATGAGAAGAGAAGCAATTTAACTGAGATAAGAATTAAGTGGGATAGAGAAGTAAACAGTGAAGGCATGCAATGCATAGTTCCTCAAGGAAAACGCTATCTAGTATTTAGTGGCAGATGGGTTTTGGAAGATGAAAGTAGATCACAATAATACAGTATGGAATTTGATCTAAATATGACATTAAGAGAAACTTGTCTTCCAAAGAAGTTAGCAAAGACTGTAATGATGTTAAACATCCAAGATTCTCATTTTTGAAAAAAAAAAAAAATTCAAATCAAAGAAAACTGAAGGTGGCTTGGTTGCCATACTAATTCTAAAAGGAAATAAACTATCACTGGTCCCTATTACAGTCCCTACTCTGGCTATCCATTAGACATAGGGCTGGTAAACTATAACCATTAATCACGCCTCCTGCCATTCGTTCTTTATTTTTGTTTTTCTGCTTCTTGATTATGCTTTTAATCTACTTTCATTATAGCAAAATAAGCACAACAAATGTTCACCATTTAAGCCCCAGTACAGTTCAATGGCATTAAGCACAATCACACTGTTGTGCAGTCAGCAGCATCAGTTCAGTTCAGTCACTCAATTGTGTCCAACTCTTTGCGACCCCATGAGTCGCAGCACGCCAGGCCTCCCTGTCCATCAACAACTCCTGGAGTTCACCCAGACTCACGTCCATCGAGTCAGTGATCCACCATCAGCCATCTCCAAAATTTTCCCATCATCCCAAACTGAAATTCTGAACCTGTTAAATAATGACTCCCCATTTCCCCCTTCCCCAGACTCAGATAACCGTGATTCTATCTCTATTAATTCGACTACTCAAGGTGCTTATCATATAAGTGGAATCATACAATGTCTGTCCTTTTGTGTCTGGCTCACTTTCATAATGTTTTCAACATTCACTCATATTGTAATGTGTCAGAAATTTATATCTTTTTAAGACTGAATATGCTACATTTTATGTATATGCCGTATTTCGCCTATGTGTTCATTTACTCATGAAAGATTTGCTGCTTCTACTTTCAGCAATTGTGAGTAATGCTGCCCTGAACATGGGTGTACAAGAATGTGTTTGAGTCCCTGCTTTTGATTATTTTGAGTATGCATCTAGGGTGAATTCTCTAGCTCATGTGGTGATTCTGTTTAATTGTTTGAGAAATCTACTGACTGTTGTAAATAAAGTTTTATTGAAACACAGCCATGCTCATTTGTCTACGTGTTGCCTATGGTTACTTTCCAGGTACAATGGCAGAGTAGAGTGGTTATAACAGAGAGCACATGGCCCACAAAATCTGAAAGGTTTCTTGCCCTTTACAGAAAAAGTTTACCGATACCTGCATTCTATCTCCAGGCACTTATAAAAATACAGATGTCTGGGTATTCTCAGACACTTTGAATCAAAATCTCCAAGGGAAGGAACTATCAATACAAAGCTATATTCATATATTCTTTCAAAATGCTTCTGACACAGCTAATCTCTGAGTCGGCATTTGGGGACCCCTGAAATTGTTTTAAAAAAAAAAAGGATCCAATTGCCCTAAATTTTAGCAACTATAGAATTTAGTGAATCTCAGCAACTAATAAACTCACTAATATACAACTAATCCTTGAAAGCATGTACATTGAGGATTCAGCTCAAGCTAAGCTTGATTTAAAACTTGTGTCTAAAAGATGAACGTTCTGAGAATTGAAGTGAGCCTGATTTGGGACTGATGTAACACATCCAAGACGAGGTATTTCAACGGTCTCCCTCTTACTGATCCATGTAATCAGTGAGCAGAATTTCTTCACCTCAGTAGCCTGTCATATCTCTTTTAACTCCACATCTCTGAAACTCTGATCTATCGACGGCTTCTCTACTTTTCAATCCTGTTTTGTTTTGCTGTGTGTTTTTCTGAGTCTGCTCATTGATTTCACTCCTTTCTAGGGAATCTCAGGTCTCTCAGTCCATCTTAACATTGGTGTGTATTCATTTTTGAGATCACATAAGTGAAGCCCTACCTATTCTTCTTCTCCTTTCTGATGTTCTTTTTTCAATTCTTGCATGAGTTCATAGAAAATATCACACCACTGTGGACTTGTGAGCCAAATCACAAATCAACCCAGATGTCACAGTAATAGCACATACCATATCCCATTGAAGCAAATACAATTTTAGAATAATCTCTTTGGATTATAGAAGTAAACATTCTAGCACAATCAAAGTGAAAGTAAAAGTCTCTGTCATGTCCAACTCTTTGCAACCCCATGGACCATACAGTCCATGGAATTCTCCAGGCCAGAATACTAGAGTGTGTAGCTGTTCCTCTATCCAGGGAATCTTCCCAACCCAGGGATTGAACCCAGGTCTCCCTGGATTCATTACCAGCTGAGCCACCAGGGAAGCCCAAGAATTCTGGAGTGGGTAGATTATCCTTTCTCCAGCGGATCTTCCTGACCCAGGAATCAAACCAGGGTGTCCTGCGTTACAGGCAGATTCTTTACCAGCTGAGCCACCAGGGAAGCCCAACACAATCAGAGTCACTCTTATTTCAGGCAATATTTATTCTGAATTAATAGTAAAAACTAAGATATTAGATTTTCTTAAAGTATCATTAAATAAATGCACTGGAGCTATAATTGACTAGGGCTAAATCTTGGCAGCAGGATATAACCAAAACCAGTTAACAGTTAAATGGAAAATGTACTTTAATATGCATTTAGTCAAGTTAACAAATATTCAACATGGCCCCTATTAGGCACTAAAAAGACAGAAATGAACAAAGCTTAGTTCAAAGATCCTCAGCCTTATTGAGAACAGTTAGAATGTCAAGATTTTTGACAACATACTAACAGAGCTAGAGTTCATCCACCATACATGTGGTCATCCTTCATAATGATGTACATGCTTGAGTAGGTCTATGAACTTCCCTGACCATGATTTTTTTTTTTTATTATCCTAAAGGAAAGCTCTTGCATGTTCCAGAAATCAAGCCATCTTTCTTGATTTCCGAATGGTGCTGTACTCTGTTACCTAATGCAGCCAGCTGCTCCCATTCTGCACTGATTTACATGAGCTCAATGTCACCTCACTCCAGTACTCTTGCCTGGAAAATCCCATGGACGGAGGAGCCTGATGGGCTGCAGCCCATGGGGTTGCTAAGAGTCGGACGCGACTGAGCGACTTCACTTTCACTTTTCACTTTCATGTATTGGAAAAGGAAATGGTAACTTACTCCAGTGTTTTTGCCTGGAGAATCCCAGGGATGGGGAAGCCTAGTGGGCTGCCGTCTCTGGGGTCACACAGAGTAGGACACGACTGAAGCGACTTAGCAGCAGCAGCAGCAGCAATCCTCATCCATCAGACTGTACTACATAGTTGTTGTTCTTGTTCAGTCGCTAAGTTGTGTCCAACTCTTTAAGACCCCATGAACTGCAGCACATCAGGCTTCCCTGCCCTTCACTATGTTCCGGGGTTTGCTCAAACTCAGGTCCGTTGAGTCAATGATACCATCCGACTATCTCATCCTCTGTTGCCCCCTTCTCCTCCTGCCCTCAATCTTTCCCAGTATCAGGGTCTTTTCCAATGAGTTGGCTCTTTGCATCAAGTGGCAAAAGCATTGGAGTTTCAGCTTCAGCATCAGTCCTTCCAATGAATATTCAGGGTTGATTTCCTTCAGGATTAACTGGTTTGATCTCCTTGCAGTTCAAGGGACTCTCAAGGGTCTTCTCCAGCACCACAGTTCAAAAGCATCAATTCTTCAGCACTCAGCCTTCTTTATCTCACTTCTATCCATGATTCCTGGAAAAACTACAGCTTTGACTACATGGACTTTTGTCAGCAAAGTGATATCTCTGCATTTTAATATGCTGCCTAGGTTTGTCATAGCTTTTCTTCCAAGAAGCAAGCATCTTTTAATTCAGTGGCTGCAGTCACCTACTGCAATGATTTTGGAGCCCAAGAATATAAAATTTGTCACTGTTTCCACTTTTTCCCCACCTATTTGCCATGTATGGATTCTCAAAGGCAACAAATATTTTATATCCCAGTTAAATATGGATGATACAGTTAAAAATGGTTTAAGTATTTTATAGAAAAGAAGCAAACTCAGTGTTTAACCATTTTTTCCCTTCATGACTGAGGTTCATTTTCTTGAACTTCAGTTACTGTTCTAAAGCCCTCAAATGCTTCTCCAGTACTAAAGACTAGTTCCAATGGCTCCGATTTTTCCACTTTAGAAATTTTCCTCATTCAGTGAATGTTAGCTGCTATCTGTCTTTCTTTTCAGATATAGTGATATACTAGAAAATCCATGGGCTTTGAGGTCTACAGACCTGGTTCCAAACTGAGCTCATCACTAATTAACAGTATAATCCTGAGCAACTTTATCAAATTCTCTGAGCCTCAGTTTCCCCACCCACAAAATATAAATATTAAAACTCCATTAAAAACTTGGACAGTTTTTTTTTTAAGATTTACAACTTAGAATTTAAGGTGTAAAATGCAGAATGAGCATAAGCACATTCTCCAAAAAAAAAAAAAAAAAAAAAAGCAACTATTACAAGTCTTTTTACTAGCCTTGCTCAAAACACCACATTAGTCTCCCCTCTAATCTTTCTATTCATATCCTGCTTCTTTCTGCATGTGACCCGATTTCAAACCATTATCAACACTGCTTGTTATAGGTGTGGCTTTTCTGCAGTATAATTCAGCTTCATGTTCTCTCCTGCTGAAAGTTATTCAATGGCTCACTAACACTATCCCAAATGTATCTCCACTTGCAATTCCCTGAGAGGGGCTGTATTATTAATAATTTCCTACTGTCACCATTAAAAATTACCAATTACCAAAAAACACAAGTCTATTATTGTACAGTTATGGAGTCAGAAGCCTAAAGTCAAGGTGTGCATTTCTTCTGATGACTTGGGGAAATTCTATTATCTTGCCTTTTAGAGCTTCTCAAGTCCACCTACATTCCTTGGCTCCTGGCCCCTTCCTCCAGCTTTAAAGCCTGCAGGACAGCATTTTTATCTCTCTCTCTCTCTCTCTCTGACTCTGACTTCCCTTCTGTCTCCCTCTTCTGCCTTAAAGAATCCTTGTGATCACACTGCATATATCTGTATCATCCAAGAAAAATCTCCTTATCTTAAAATCAGCTGACTAGTAAACTTAACTTCGCCAGCAGTTTTAATTTTCCCCTGCCACACAACACAACATGTCCACAGGATCCAGGGAATAAGATGTGGACATGTTTGGGAATGGGGGAAGGACATTATTCTGCCTGTGACAAGGACCATGCTTTGCCTTGTCCCTATGCCTTCACACCTGCTATTCCATCAAACTATAATGCTCCTCCCCTGCTTTTCCATCTGAGTCAATCTCCTTTCATTTGAGACGCAAACCAAGTGTCAAATATCATCTCATGCCGTAAGCTCTCGTACACCCTAACTCACTCCAGTAATCTTGCCTGGCAAATCCCATGGACAGAGGAGCCTGGAGGGCTACAGTCCAAGGGGTTGACAAAAGAGTTAGACACAAATTATTTACTAAACAACAAATTATTTAATTAATGCATATCCATTGTTTTTTAGACATAATGCTATTGCACATTTAATAGACTACAGTATAGCATAAACGTAACATTTATATGTACTGGAAGACCAAAAAGTTTATGACTCACTTTATCATGATACTCACTTTACTGTGATGACCTGGAACCAAACCTGCAATTTTTCTGAGGTATGCCTGTCACTCTGTGATTTTGAGCCACTCCTTTTTCTGATAAATTCTGTAACTTCCCCTGAAGGAAAAGAAAGCAAAGTTTTATGGGTCCTTATTAAGTGGCTTTGTGCTGTGAAGTAGAAATCATCTCAGCCTCTGAGGAGCTAATTCTCTCTGTTGTTGCATGACTGGCTCATTAAACTTTTGTGTTTGGGCCCTGGCTTCCTATCCTTGGGCTCGGCCCAGGAGAATATTGGGACTTACCAAAAAGAAAGGCAAGTTCTCACCTGTGGAAACTCTCTAAGGCTGTACAGGGACTATATCTACTTCATGAGGCCTCCAGAGCCCAGACTTTTGCCAAATTATCTAATTTTTTTTTTTTTTTTGCCAATCTGTCTGTTGCCAAACTAAAAGCATCAATAATGATTTCTGAGAGGGAAAAAAAAGTTAAATAAAACTCAAAATGGTTGAATGCACTACATCTTGCTGAAAGAAAGCTGTCATCTGCAATCAGTATAACACTCATCAATGAACATTTCATAATGTCTGCTTTCCTCCCAACTCCCAAATGTTAGTGTAGCAGACTACACACACAGGGAAGAAAACTGCTTTTAAAGTTCACGCCTGCTTAACATTTAAAAGCTTAGAGCAGGTTTGAGAGCATAGTATTTAAGGTGTGGTTTATAATATTTGCTAAGATGCTATTACTGCCTTCTTGCTTCTTATACTAAAAAGAGTGTAACTTGAAAATATTTTTTAAATGTAGAATACGGATTTTTTTCCAATTATAAATAGATATATAGCAAATTGCATGAGATAGAATACCTACTTTAAGTTATTTACATGTATATAAATTAGCTATTCCTGGGTAACAAATTTCTGCAAACTTAGAGGCTTAATATATATTTATTATGTCTTTTTTTTCTGTGGATTATGAGTCCAGGTACAACTTAACTGTGTTCTCTGCTCTGGGTCCCTAAGGTAGGACCACATTAGGGATACAGGATGATGCAGAGATCCTGGGAGAGAATGATGAGTCAGCATGGGGAAATCAAGGTATCAGAGTCATGGTCTCATCTGGAAGCTAGACTGGGGAAGAACCCATTTCCAAGCTCACTCAGGTGGTTGGCAGAATTCATTTCTTTACAACAGGACCAAGGGCTTTGGATTCATCCAGGGTTTCATCTTCACACTTTACATATCTTCTCATCTCTTCACTAGAACATTGCCTTTGGCTTATAGCTGCATCACTCTAATCTCTGCTTCTGTCTTCATGTTGTTCTTCCTGTGTGTCTGTGTCCCAATTTCCCTCTACTTTAAGGACACCAGTCAGTGGACCAGGGCCTATCCTAACCCAGTAGGATCTCATCTAAACTTGCTGACATCCACACAGACCTTATTTCGAAATAAGGTCACATTCACAAATCCTGGGGATTAGGACTTCAACATATCTTTGGGGGGCAACACAATTCAACCCATAACAGGGAGAAACTACTCACTGTATACTCCTGGGCCCTAAAGTCAGAGTAAAGTGAGTCAGAGTTGGGGTGAAAGGTTAAGGTAAGACCACATTAGGGATGTAGGGTGATGCAGAGATCCCGGGAGAGAATGAGGAGTCAGCACAGGGAATCATCAGTGTTGCTGAGGCAAGAGTTTTTAATTTTAGGTAAAACTGGGTTGGTTCCCTGCTTCTTCAGAAGAGGATAGGGAACTAGAGGTTAACAGAAAAAGGAAAGAGAGGCAGAGGAAGGCAGTTATATTAAGGTGACAAAAGTCAAAGTTTAGACTGATTTAAAGAAAATAGAGGCCAAAGCTTCATGAGCATTAAATATAAAAATTCCAAAGCAATTATGTCTATAATGCTATGCCAAACAGTTCACATAGAAGACCAAAACTGTATCGCTTAGTAAAAATGTGAATGTAGTTTTAATGAGTCACTGAATAAACACGATCTCATGAATTACTCTCATTTTTGAGCATACTATTTGCTAGGAAATCAGTCACAAGATAATTGTACACAAACAGAAGGGGCCAAGGAAAAACCCCAGGCACTGACGATCTAAAATTGTGGAAACTACAAATGAGTAAAACTTTGTTCTTGGGATTACTTATGCTTGAAACGACGGCTTTATTCAGTCTTTGGTCTCCCTTCATTTCCCTTTGATGTCCCCACAAATCAGTGATAGCTACAGCATCTCTGCTGAGGCAGCACTTTTCCCCCAAGTGCTCTCATATTGTCTGAGAGAATATTTGGAACACTCCTTGATATGCAAAAAAGGGCCTTATTTTCAAGTGCCTCAAGCGAAGACAATGATTGCATGAAACATGTGACACAGAATAGAAATAACTACTCCATAGGGTTAAAGTTTGAAAATCAGTGCCAGAAAATGTTGCCACTGATCTTTGGAATCTTTGGAACAAAGATTTAACCATATATTTATTTTAATCCTTGATGCTGTATTTCCTACACTAAGTAAAGCAGTATGGAAAGAAAACCATCATCAACAGCAGGATACAATGAAAGGTAAAGAGGGAAATGGACACTTGCTCCCTTCATGATGAAAATGAGTAGAGGTTTGTTCAGTGAATTTGGAATGTGTGGTTGTTTTATTCCATTACATTCTTTATTATCCTTCTTCCTCTTTCCTTCTGACCAAAGTATTAGTGTTACATAGTCTTTACTATGGTTCTGTGATGTGATGAAGCTGAGGGGTACAAAGAAGACTGAGGCACAGAGCCCCTCTGGATGGAAGGGCACATGAAAATGCCTTTCCATGTGGCATGAAAATGGTGTGTGCCTACCTCTCTACAGTCAGTAGATATACGAGTTGCTATGTTCCAGAATCATGATCCCCAAGTTTACCAGTTCTTGTTGTTGTTTAGTGACTAAATTGTATTCAACACTTTTGAGACCCCATGGACGAAAGTCCACCAGGCTCCTCTGTCCATGGAATTTCCCAGGAAAGAATAACTGGAGTGGGTTGCCATTTCCTTTTTCAGGGGATCTTCCCTGACCTAGGGATCAAACCCAAGTCTCCTGCTTTGGCAAGTGGATTTTTTACCACTGAGCCACCAGGGAAGCCCAAGTTTACCAGCAGAGGTTGGCAAAGTTGTTTTTTTTTTTTTTTAACCACTTTTTATTCTACAGAAACATAACAGGAAGGCAATGTGTCCTGAGAAAATAAAGTCCTTTGATAGAAAGGAGATGTTCATGGTCAGTATATGGAGGAGGTTCCCATTATGAAATGACCTCCCTACTTTAGAGAATCCTAGGGATCATGGGAACTAATTGTTGAGATTTGTGCTTCAAGAAGCAGGGAGCTTCTGTGAAAATAGGCTGGAAAACTCTATCAGGAAGGCTTTAAGATTTACATCCAATGTTTTCAAAAGATTCCTTCTTCTAGACTGATCTCAACATTCTTTGTTCACCTTGAAAGAGTAGCACCCTCAACCCACTGCTCATCCAAGCCTAAGCACTTACAGTCTATTTTCTGTCTGTCCCTGAGCTGAAGTAGCCATTGACCTTTGGGACAACAGATTCAATCGTCCTGTCTTAGTCCTCCTCCTACTCAGCCACTCTGCTATATTTGATTCTGTTGGTCTTGTCCTTCTTAAAACTCTCTCCTACTTACCCCTCACTGGATTGCATCACCTTCGTGGTCCATGTGTCTCTGATCACTCCTCTCTATCCTTCAATTTCTTGTCTTTTCCCAGGTGAAAATATTTACCCTTAAAGTCTTCATTTTGCTTTTGTCTCACTCTATTTATTCTTCCTGAGCAATGTCACATATTCTCATGACTTCAATTATTATCATTGTGTGTTTGGTCTTCTACAGTGTCTCCCTAGGCTCAAGTTCTCCAAGTAGCTCTAACCTGAATTTCCAGCTGACTGTTTCACATCTTTAATGTCCCAGAAGCACCTCAAAACACTAGTATAAAACTGACTTTACCTTAACACCGCATATTCTGCAACTCCTTTGGATTTCCCTCTTTTTCTCTCCCCAACATCCAACCAACTGGGCCTGGAGATTGCTCCAGTACAGTCCCTTGTTATCATTCCCACCAACATTTTCCTAGTTTAATCACTAATCGTCACTTACATAGGGAGTTGCTCGATCCCCTAGTGACTTTCCAGCCTCCAAAATGTCCCTGCTCTTATCTTTCCCTTACATTGTTTACAGCCCCTTGGATTCATATTCAGTTGCTAAGTTGTGTCCGACTCTTTACAGCCCCATGAACTGCAGCATGCCAGGCTTCCCTATCCTTCACTATCTCATGAAGTTCGCTCAGATTCATGCCCATTGAGTAGGTGATGCTATCTAACCGTCTCATTCTCTCCCACCCTCGTTTTGCCTTCAGTCTTTCCCAGCATCAGGGTCTTTTCCAGTGAGTCAGCTCTTCGCATCAGGTGGCCAGAGTACTGCAGCTTCAGCAACAGTCTTTCCAATGAACATTAAAGGTTGATTTCCTTTAGGATTAACTGGTTTGATCTCCTTGCTGTCCAAGGGACTCTCAACAGTCTTCTCCAGCACCACAATTTGAAGGCATTAATTCCTTGGTGTTCAGCCTTCTTTATGATCAACTCTCACATCTGTATATAACAACCCCTAGCTGCTCACAAATTTTCAATGCCCTTCCTCACGTCCAAGAGAAATAAAGATGCCTCACCCAAGAACAAGCCACATGATGTTATCCCAAGCTACCTTTCTAAGTTTCTTTTTCACGATTGCCACACAAGACCCTACATTCCAGATCCTCCCCCAGCTCCTACAACTTCATCTCTTAGCCCTTCTTCCTTTGCCCAAATTTCTGTGTCTTCTCTATTAGAGCTTATGCCTTCCTCCAAGGTCAATATCAAAGGTAATTTTCTTCATGAAGGCCATCTTCACCCCTCTCCCACTTAGATATGAATATTTCTTTTTGAATCACCATTATAGTCTGAACTATTTCCTTTCTTATAGTACATGTTCCATTTTTTTTCCTTCAGTTGATTAGATTCAAGCCATCAGGAGGATAAAGGTCCTGTCTTATTCATCTTTGCATCTCCAGAATCGAGGCCAGTTAAAATTTAAGAAAATCAAAACTGCTTTTCTCTCACAGAAATGAAAGTTAAAGTAAACAAAGGCTAGAGGCTTTTGTGGATGCTTTGAAATGGCATTTGGATTCAAAATCAGTTTCATTTTCTACATACATTCCTCTGTCTTGTAAGACAAAGTATTATCCCACTGATCACAAAACTGAAACTAGTTACCACTTTGAAAAACCTTGAAATGGAATGAAATGAGATAGAAAGCAATGGGGTAGCTTTTTTGAAAACATACCATAATAAATAAATTGCTATATTACTACAAAATCATGGTAACACATTTTCCTAATCAACTAAAAAAATATATTACTTGGGCTACTAGAAAAAAATATACAATATGCACTCTACTTGTAAGATTTTTAAACCCCTAAAAATAATACTCATTAGAGGACACCAATTTTTCTATTATATTAGTAGTTCAGGCTCACATCAATAAATACATTTGTGTTGTTTTATCTGGATACTTGAATAGTTCCAAGCAAAAACATCCATTATACTGGTATCTTATTCTTCCCCCTCCTAAAATTTAGCTGTCAATAAGATGTCTCAGACCTTCCATCAGGACTTTCCATAATACAATATTTTTTTTCCTTTTTTTGGCCACACTGTGAGGCATGTGGGATCTTAATTCCCTGATCAGGAAGCAAACCAGTTCCTGCTGCCGTGGAAACATGGAGTCCTAACCACCTACTGCCAGGGAAGTCCCAATACAGTCTTAAAATGGACAAATTTTTGCAACAATGTGAATAATCTTTGCAGACAAGAGGGACCAGCAAGCCTGGAGAGATGAGTGAACCTGTTCCTCTGGACCTAATTGCCTGGCTGCAATCTCATTTTCCATCACACTTTATTTAACTTTTCTTTACTTATATCACATAAATTAACTCAGCAGCCATGCAGAATAATTTTGCTTCATTTAGATCTAAATTAATGAGCGTGATCACAAAGCCATGTGTATAATTTCAATGAAGATACACTATAATTATTCTATTGTATGAGTTAGCATTTCAGTCGTGTATTAATGCATTTTGAATGCGTAATATATGATGCTTTTGTGGTCTTCTGCCATAACACTCTACTGAAAAATGTCCTGCAGTTAAGAAATACTAAAATAAATTATTAAACACAAAAGAAGAGAGAAGAAAGGGGAAAAAATTTGAAACACTAAAGAAATGACAAAGGAAGAAGTGCACTCCCAGGAATTCATTTCCTCATATAAATTTTATTTCCAGATCGCTTCATTAAGTAATGCATTAAGTTGTGCAACAATAGATCATATTTTTTCCTCAGCATTTAAGTGAGGGGTTTTGCAGAGAGGAAACTCTGGGCATTTGAGCATATGTAAGAAATGGAGAAGAGAAATCACAAAAGAACATAGGCATTTATGTTTCTGCAATCAGTCATGAGTTATGCCAGTAAGTATCAGCTTGAGACCATGAATTATTTCTGCCCAGGCCATATAGTTCATGGAGCCCTGCTCAGGGAACACTACACCCTTAGGGCAGGCAATTATATGTTTTTAGGATTAATCCCACACAAGACAATGTTTCAGAAATAGACACACTCTCTTTTTGAAGAGCTTTTAGTCATAAAAAGTCATTTTTTTTCTTCCCGACCCCTTAATGCCTTCTAACCCCCCTTCCTTTCCCCTCCTCTATAAAAGGTATAAAACAGTGCTTCCACCTGCTAACACTCACAGACCAATAACTTTAATTTTTGGCACTTATTTACAGGCTGAAAAGACCCATCCACACCTGCTTTCCCCTTAATTAGCTGGCTATCTAAAGGCTGCAGATTGGAGGCTGCCAGCTTCCTGAACGAAGAGGAAGATCATTTAGTTGCTTATGTAAGAGAAATGGGGGTGGGGAAAGGAGGAAAAAGGTTCTTTCTTTTAGAGAAACCAGAGAGAGAAACATTAGTACAAAAGGAAGAATCACTCATGAAGAATAAGGGAGCAATATGTACATATTATTACATTTTATATATATATATAACATATATTATGATATGTATGTTTATGTTTTAAGTGACTCAAAGCCTAAAAAATAAACAACAGCCCTACCTGGCAGTGATACAGTCATTTCTACTTAAGAACACCTGAAATCTTCCATGATACCGAGTATTTTTCCCAATGTGTTACTTAAGATGGTGCCCTACATGTCCTCCAAGAGGTGAAGTGATACCTAATAGAAGAAAAACAATTGAGTTGGGGCCAGACGTTCCCAAGGCTCTGACGTCACTCTGCCACTGACCCACCTCTAGAATTTGGAGGAATCGCATCACTAGGGCATCTCGGTGTCCTCATCGGTAATGTGTGGGAGCAAATAAGATGGACAGCAAATCCTCCTTTGACCTGAGTATCCTGCTATCGTTTCAACCCTTCCCTTCATCAAGAACTACCACTGAAGCAACACAAAGAGGCAGAGAAAAACTAAAATAAAGAAGAGTGCATTGTAAACCTTTGTCGCTTTTTACCTAACTGGAATGTGTGAAAAGTTTCAAACCAAAACAGGTGAATTTTAAGGCTGAGGGGAAATGTTCATGGTGATCTACTTCAACCTTCTCTCATCACAGATAAGAAAATCAGGGGTTACAATATCTCTCCCAGCATCACAGAGTGTAGTCAAGACTAGAAATCAAGTTCAACTGCCTCGCTGCACAAATACCTGGTGATCTGGTGGTGAAAAAAACAATCTAACTGCACACACTTGTGGTTAAACTTGCACCGAAATACAATTACACTGATTAGAAAAGAAGAGCATGCTGCTAGCTAAAATTTAGGTGCAGGTTTATCTTTCCCTCAGTTTATAGTCTCTTTATATTTGCAACAGGTGCTCAATATAAATTTGGTATAAATAAAAATGTACTTTACAAAGGCCCTTCAAGATGGGAACTAAACCAGCATATCTGTATGCTCCAGAAATGCTGCAAGCATGCTGCTGGACCCTAGCCTTTCTCTGCTTAAATCACATAGATAGGTTCCACTGCCTTCAGGATAATTATCAAACTCCTCACTGTGACCTGAAGGCCTTCATGACCTGACCACTGCCTCACTTCTGCAGCTGTATTTCTACCTGTTGCTCACCCCCCAACCACTTGTGTTTCTCAACCATATCAATCTAGTTGCAGTTTTACAAGCACAGGCCTCCCTCTCTTGTTTCTCCACTTCCCCTCTCATTTTTCACCGGCACTCATTTCCACTTGAACATCCTTCAGGTTCTGTATTTTACATCACTTCTTCCAAAAAGCCTTATATTTGACCTTTCTACAGCCAAGTTGTGCTTCCTAGGTGGCTCTAGCAGTAAAGAACACCCACCCACCACCCCCTCCCCCGCCAATGTAGGAGACATAAGAGAGCCAGGTTCGATTCCTGGGTTGGCAAGATCCCCTGGAGGAGGATATGGCAACCCATCCCAGTATTCTTGTCTGGAGAATCCCATGGGCAGAAGAGCCTGGCGGGCTACAGTTCATGGCATTGCAAAGAGTCGAACACGACTGAATCAACTTAGCATACACTCATGCACAGCCAAGTTAGCTGATGCTGGTGCTCACGTCCACCTGATAATTACTTTACTATATTGTACTTGCATTTCATTCATCTGTCTCTCCCACTATCCAGGAAACTTGCTAAAGGAATTTTCTTCTTCTCCATCAAATGCCCCATAGCACTGTGATAGATGCTTGAAAAATATGTCAATTAAATTAATATCAAAATAGCTGAAATTATTACTACATTACCATGAATTCCTGCACTCATGGATATTTTAAAGGACTGAACATGTGTCCTTACAATTCACATAACAAAGGGTCTTTTTCTTTAAAAGTCTTTTCTTTCTACTCATAGACCCATTAACTTTCCCAGAATCCTTCAAGCGTCTTCAAATATATGAGATTTGCTAACTGAGGTATAATGCCTGGCTGTTGGCTAGGATCACAATTGAAAATTTACTATTGCACTGCAGTCTTGTATAATAATCAATTCCAGTGTTCCCCAGAAGTCTACTGAAGAGAGTGCTTAGGAGCTAAATCCTGGTGCCCGACTACCTGATAGGTTTGTGCTCTGCCACTTAACGTAACCTCAAGCAAGTTGTTTCACCTCTCACTATGCTTCAATTTCCTCATCTGTAAAGTGAGATAATATTATTATCTATTTCATAGAGCCATTGGAGTTAAATTATATGTAAATTACATAAGTAAAAATCTTATAACAGTAGGAATTGTTCAATGCTTGCTTAACATTTTTGTGATGATAATGACCACCATAATCAGTATCCCTAAGCATTTTATATGTATTATCTCATTTAATCTTCACAACAACTTAATAAAGGCAATATCATCTCCATTACAAATTAATACATGAAAACTTGTAATGTCATTATGTGATTGTAATATCATTGTGAACTTCTGGATGTTGCAAGAGTTATATCTATAAATGTCAAGATTCTACTATATATTCTTTCCCTACCCCACATCTCTATCCTCTAAAGATAATTGCACCTCAAACATCCTCATTCTATTTAAGTTAATATGATTAAAATTAAGACAATTCTCTCAGTTACCCACAAGCACAAAGCTTCGGAATGATCTTCATTGTGTCTCTCTGCCCAATAGGCAACCAATTCTCTTCTTTAATATCTCTTGTATCCCACTCACCTTTCTGTTCCTACTTCTGCCCTCTTCACTCAGGTCCTCATTATCTGAAAACCAGATGGCTGCACATTTAATAACTTTTGTTCTTAGTTTTAAAAGCACATCAGTTTTGTAGAAATCAAGGTCTACCTACATGTATAAATTTTTTCAATTAAACCAATAAAAGTCAACCACAAACTTCTCCCAATTTCTGTATCTCTTCTGAAAACCTAAACAAAAAAAGTAAAATAAACCAGGAAAAAAAAAAAAAAAAAAAAACTCCTTTCCAAAGGTTCCTACATCAACCACATCACACAGAAGGAGTTTCTGAAATAACCCAATTTGTCTGATGGGGAACATAAATCCCACATCAATTTGACTTCACACTTTACTACTGACTTATTTGTGCTTGGTTTTTTCAGGATACTTTAGCAAGAAGAGGTGCTTACTTGGTGAAACAAATTAACTTCTCTTCCACCATTTGGTTTCCACTGTACTGATAGCTTTTTTAAGGCCAATTATGCTCTGAGATATCAGTAAGCCTTTTTTGTCTGCAGCTCTTATAAATAAACAGATGAAAAGAAAGCTCTACCTCTGGTCTCTTATAGGGTTTGTCAGTCTTTAACTGGCTAAGACTCACCTCCAGTTAGATTTGTCTGATTCTTGTGACTTCTGAGTCATGAGAAAATAAGAAAGGAAAACAGTTCCAATGCTCATAAGCTGGAGAGCATTCTGGAGAGCAATCCAAGGACTACTCTCTATGAGCTCACAACTCCAGGGAAGCCACAAAGTTTAAATTATTACCATAGCCTGACTGTATGTCCAGTCTAATAGACCAAATCTTATTTTATCTTCTTGAAAATCACCTCAGAGCTAGAGATGTATTTGTATACTGTCCCTGTATGAAACAGTGCATCACAAGCAAAAAAAAAATTGTACCCAATGTCTGCAGACACTCAGTCTACAAACAGTACCTATTTACTTTGTTAATTGCAAAATATAGTGCACATTTGTAAAGATGAGCGTCTCACTGAGGAGGCTTCCCAGATGGCTCAGTGGTAAGGATTCACCCGCTAATGCAGGAGACACAGGTTCAATCCCTGGGTCAGGAAGATCCCCTGAAGTAGGAAATGGCAACCTACTCCAGTATTCTCCCTGGGAAACCCCATGGACAGAGGAGCCTGGTGGGCTACATTCCACGGGGTCTCAAAGAGTCAGACACAACTTAGTGACTCAACAACAATCTCACTGAGGGACTTTCCTGTGCCCCCGTGCCCCCATGGCTGCATTTAGAGAATTATAATACCTTTGTTTAATAATGACACCTTGAATCCACATAACCTCTCTCAACTCTAGACTCAGAATACTTTTCTACAGATCCAATTTTATTTATTCTCAAAATATATCTATGATCCAAGAGTAAATTGTGAAAATTCCGAAACCATGGAGTCAATCAGAACTATTTTCCCCAGATTTGAGCTTTTAAATGAGAGAGAAGGGATAGAAATTTGAGAGGAAAGAGGAACTTCTCTGGTGGTTCAGTGTTTGAGACTCCTTGCTTCCACTGCAGGGGGCATGGGTTTGATCTCTGGTCAAGGAACTAAGATCCCACTTGCTGTGTGGTGCAGTCAAGAAAGAAATTTGAGAGGAAATAAAAATGGAAATATCTTTGTATTTAAGGAGTTCCTTTAAAATACATAAAGATAGTTTATTTGAAGATATATATTTCCTATAAAATTATTGCATTTAATATAATGATATATTAAATTTAAAGAAAGTAGAATCACATATCAGAGAAGGCAGTGGCACCCCACTACAGTCCACGAGGTTGCTAAGAGTTGGACATGACTGAGCAACTTCACTTTTACTTTTCAATTTCATGCATTGGAGAAGGAAATGGCAACCCACTCCAGTGTTCTTACCTGGAGAATCCCTGGGACAGGGGAGCCTGGTGGGCTGCCGTCTATGGGATCGTACAGAGTTGGAAGTGACTGAGAGTTCAGCACGACTGAAGTGACTTAGCAGCAGCAGCAGCAGAATCACATATAAAATTATTATTGAAATTATTTAGCCTTTCTAAGCCAATATTTAAGAAGTAGAGAAATTTCTCCTAACATAGAAAACTAATTGCCTAATAGTAAAGAAAGAGAAAGAAGAAAAGATGAAACAAATAAGATGTTTGGTTTTCTGGACTTAGTGTTAACTACTTTAAAATGTTTTCATTGAATTTGTTGAGGAAAAAAAAAAGACAGGGAAAATCTTCCAGAATACTCCTTTTTGCCATGGATGTTCTTTAAAATCATCTCTTACTCTGAACTGTTACCCTCAATGGCCTGAGTCTTCTAGTGTTCTCTTCTTTACATCTCCACAGTCTTTTGAAAACTATCCAATGATTTTAAGACTACTGTGCTTCAAAGTGTCCCAATATGTGATATTTCTAAATGCACACAAATTATTTTCATGTTGCAAAGTCAGTTCAGTCAATCAGTCATGTCCGATTCTTTGAGACCCCATGGACTGCAACACGCCAGGCTTCCCTGTCCATCACCAGCTCCCAGAGCTTGCTCAAACTCATGTCCATTGAGTCAGTGATGTGATCCAACCATCTCATCCTCTGTCGTCCCCTTCTCCTCCCATCTTCAATCTTTCCCAGCATCAAGGTCTTTTCCAATGATTCAGTTCTTTGCATCAGGTGGCCAAAGTATTGGCCAAGACTATACTTTCAGGGATCACTTCTATAGTTCATATTGCAAAAGATGAAATAAAAACCAGATGCAAGCAAGCAGAGGATTCAAGACTGGGTCATGCAGAGGGCTTGTTGCAGAAAGCCATGGATGATGTCACTTGACGAAAGGCTAGGTGTGTGCTTTATTCTGCAGTAAGACAGTGAAATCTTATGTTTCAAATCTAGTCAAATATGGTAGCAGCTTATCACCCCCACCTCTGCTTTTGAAAAGGATACTACTATAGATTGTTCCAGATCTCTTCTGTTAGCCCTAAAACCATCCTGTACTTTTCTCCACTGCGCACAGATCAGTACAGGAGGCTGCTGTGTACAGACAACTCCATCAAGAAGCTTCTCACACTCTGGCTTCTGGTTGGGTTCTCTGGGGAGAATCCATTAGAGTAGACAGGAAATCGGAGAGTAGACAGAAATCAATGCAGACTACTCCATCAGCAAGCTTCTTACACTCCCCAATGGGAGAACCCATTAGAGCAGACAGGAAATCAGAAAGAGGAAAAGATGAAGGTCGGGTAGTCATTCACTCAGGTCCCTTCTGCCGTCACCACAGGATGGATTCAGTCCTTAGACTGAAGGTTGCAGCTCCTGTCAAGCAGCTCTCTCCACGTATTTCTCTCCCTCTCGGGGCTCTGAAAAGTCCTCTTCTCCTCGGTCATCTGAACTATACCTTGTGGTTTCTCTACAATCTGAACACAATGTTGTAAATAGCTCCCTTATTAAACACTGTTCAAATTAGCCAATTTCCCACCAGGACCTTGACTGACTCAACTCCCTGTCTGAGAACAAATCAAGAGGATGAAGCCATAACTACAGATTCAAAGTCAAGAAAAGGAAACACACACAGAAGACACAGCATCCATGTTTGGGGAAATAGGGCTGAGCTCTAAAAGCTAGGAAGTGCCCAGCTCGTCTTCAAATGTTGCTCTGAACAGTCTGCTTTTAAAATAGAATGAACAATATAATGTTTCCTAGCAAATAAGGCACAAAATAATTCTGAATAAACGTCCTTAGAAATAGTTTGGTAGAATTTAAATTCTAGGTAGCAAAATACATCATACTTGTCCTAAATAATGATTTTTATGATTCTCAAATATTTTTCCCATCGAGTACTACAACACTTTCAAATATTTCAAGGGGAAATAGAAGAGAAATTTTGATGTTTTTCCTCTCTCCTTGCCCATTAGTTTTTTTTTTTTTTTTTTTTTAAGCTTTCCTATTTCTAAATAGGCAGTCATTTTTAACCTCAGCTGAGAACTGGGGAAACTCAGAGATGACATGGCTCACCAGTATTGGGAATAAACTTCCTTCAAAGGCCATCCAGCTCATCCTAAAATTCATACCTCTCAGCCTACCTGCTGCAAATAATATGATTATCACGACTCAACGATAATATCAAGTAATTCCTGATAGAAGTTGTCTTCCAACCCACAGTGCTGAAAACACTTATTCCACACACACATTTTAATAGTCCATTTGGTCCTGTGCCAAGACACAGCCCTGAGCTATGGCCCTAAATGAATTCCCCTACACTTTTCATTTCTTCTAGGGAATTGGACTAATTATAGTGACTACTTTGGAGAGAGCGATAGTTTGAAAACATTGCCTGAGGGATACAAAAGTTGTTTTATTTCATAATTAGGCATTTCTGTCCCAGGGGCATTTTATAGTCATGGTTTGAAATAACAGCCATTATTTTATTACAATTTTCTATTTTTTTGCACATAAAAATATTTAGAACATGTTTTTCGCTGAGTTTTATTAGTCGTAATGCCAGGAAGCGCCTGGTGTTATGGATGATGGAATTATCTTTGAGGGCTTCCCTTTAGTGTTATTTCCTCCTTATAGTCTGCATTCTTTCAGTGTTTGGTACTGGAACTGGAATTTAAAGTGGAAATTGAATATTCCATCTGCTTGGGGAAGTGACCTGTACATGAGGATAAAGTGGACCCCACCCATACGTCTTTCCAATCCCTTGCCCCTAATCAGCACTATATCTCCTTTGCCACATGTATACCTACTTATACCATGGTTAATGCTCTATTAAGAACTAGAAACATGGAATCAATTCAGCCGGCACAGACGTAACAACTCAAAAACAACAGGTGTTATATAACGCCCTCATCATGCAATTGGATTAAACCTCCCTCTTGGGAGATTTAATAACCACAGGCTTGTGTGTATGCACTGGAACACACACACGTAGAAAATAGGATAATGAAGTCATGGAAATAGAAGGGGTTGTCTCATATACCTGGGCAGGTCTTTAATACAAAACAGGAATTGCCTCTATAATATCCATCAAATTTTTACATAAAGTCTTCTAGTGACAGGGCACAAGTTACCTTACAACACACACCATGCTGGTTCTGTATGAGAATATTATTCCTTATGTAGAAACAAAAATCATGTTTCCTCTTCACCTCTGCACACTGATACCACTTCTCCTCTTTGGGGATACATAGAAAAGTCCTAATCGTTCTAATACATAACAGCCCTACAAATGTTTGGAAAACAGTTATCAATCCTTTATGGTAAAGAATATCATTTTTTGCTAGATGGTACCCATCCTTCTTCTTACCCTTCTTCCGGTAACAGCATCTAATTTTCCTTCATTGCAACACCTTCCTCATTCTTATTCCATGTGGCATTTTGCGATTGGAGGTACACACTACTGGAACTGTCGATAAACATATACAGAATTCCTGTCCCAACGGTCAGTTTATGACTGGGCATTTGGCAAAAACTAAATCAATGAGACCCAATTCCATGTATTTTTTCATAGAACCTTTGAGAAAGAAAACCTCTCTTTTTGCTCTGGGTTATTAATTTTATTTCTTCTTTTAAAGACTTCTTTTGGTGTAGATCATTTTTCAAGTCCTTCTGAATTTGTTACAATATTGTTTCTGTTTTATGTTTCAGTTTTTTATGGCCCTGAGGTATGTGCAGAGTACATCATGAGAAATGCTTGGCTGGAAGAAGCACAAGCTGGAATCAAGATTGCTGGGAGAAATATCAATAACCTCAGATATGCAGATGACACCACCCTTATGGCAGAAAGTGAAGAGGAACTCAAAAGCCTCTTGATAAAGGTGAAAGTGGAGAGTGAAAAAGTTGGCTTAAAGCTCAACATTCAGAAAACGAAGATCATGGCATTTGGTCCCATAACTTCATAGGAAATAGATGGGGAAACAGTGGAAACAGTGTCAGACTTTATTTTGGGGGGCTCCAAAATCACTGCAGATGCTGACTGCAGTCATAAAATTAAAAGACGCCTGAGGGTTCCGGTTAAGATGGCGGAGGATTAGGACGGGGAATACACTTTCTCCTCCACAAATTCATCAAGGAGACATCTAAACGCCGAGTAAATTCCTCAAACAGCTTCGGAATGCCGGCAGAGAACATCGGACACCCAGAAAAGCAACTCACTCCCCTCTAAAGGAGGTAGGAAAGAATATAGAAGCCAGAGAGGGACAAAGAGGGAGGGGCGGACCTCTGTCCGGGGAAGGGAGCCTTGAAAGGAAAAGAGAAGTTTCTAAACACCGGGAAACACTCTCCCTGTAGAGTCTGTGCCAACCTAGGAAGCACGGAGAATATCATAACAGGGAGGAAAACAACTGAACAATTAAGACCCACAGACTACGAGCCCTGCGGTAGCTTCCGCAGGGGGAAGGCATCATCGCAAACACCCACTTCCACCAGTAGCAAGCCGGGGCTGGGCGGGGAGATGCTGCGGGCTGCTCCCACGCCGCCGCCGGCTCCCACGCGGGAGGCTCCCCCCGAGGAGCGCTCCCCTCCCCCCCGCCGCCAGCCCCTCCCGCGCGGGCGCACACCCGCCCCCTGCGCCGGGGGCTCCCGTGCGGGTCAACCCCCACCGCCGACCGTTCCCGTGCGAACCATCCCCTCTCCGCCGCTCCCCCGCCAGCCGTTGCCACGCGGGCCATTTCCGCTGGGAGTGGTTTGGGCCGGCAGACCAAACTGCAGCGCCGACCACAGGAGAGGCCGGCCCTGGCCCAAGACACTGCAGGGCCCGCGCACAGAACAAAGGACTATAGCGCGCACCCGCCCCCTGCGCCGGGGACTCCCGCGCGGGTTGACCCCCACCGCCGACTGTTCCCGTGCGAACCATCCCCTCTCCGCCGCTCCCCCGCCAGCCGTTGCCACGCGGGCCGTTTCCGCCGGGAGTAGTTTGGGTTGGCAGACCAGACTGCAGCGCCAACCACAGGAAAGGCTGGCCCTGGCCCAAGACACTGCGGGGCCCGCGCACAGAACAAAGGACTATACAGACCAACTACAGAGAAAGGGGCCTATAGATCTTGAGAAACTTAAGCCGGGACAAGGAACTAGCCGAAAATAAACTGAACCCACAGCAATAAAAGAGAAACTCTTATACATATTGTTACTATTTTTAACATCATTATTTCCTTTTTTTTTTCTTGTTTTAATATATGTTTTTTTAAAATTTTATTATTTTTTTATTGAAAAGAGGAAAAAAAAGGAAAAAAACTTTTTTCTCCTTTTAATTTTTTTTTTTGTTTGTTTCTTTTATTTCTGTTTTTATCCTCTAGTACTTCTTTAATCTCCACTGTTAGATATAACTTTTGTGACCCAGTTTTTTTTTTTTTTTCCTTTTCTTTTTTCTTTTTGTCCTTTGCTTTTTTTTTTCTTTCCTTTGTTCTTTTCTTTACTGATTACTGACTGGATCTGTCTCTCTCCTTTACACTCCCTCCTTTTATCCTCCTGACCAACTCTATCTCCCTCCTCCCTTTCTCCTTCTCTGTATAACTCCGTGAACATCTCTGAACAGTCTAGTTGTGGAATGCAATATAGAAGACGAACTTTTTGAGACTACTGCAAAAATAAGACAGATAACAGGAAGCAGGAGGCTTAAGTCCAAACCCTGATCCCATGAAACATTAATGGACAGGAGCTCATCAAATGCCTCCATACCTACACTGAAACCAAGCATCACACAAAGACCAGCAAGTTCCACGGCAAGACATACCAAGCAAATTCTCTAGAAAAACAAGAACACAGCCCTGAGCTCCAAGCCACAGGCTACACAAAGCGACCTCAAAATCATAGACATCTCATAACACCACTAGACACTCCACCGCACCCCAGAGAAAAGAAATCCAGCCCCACCCACCAGAACATCGATACAAGCTTCCATAAACAAGAAACCTCGACTTGCCACTGGTACAAACCCACATATAGTGCAGAAACGCCACAATAAAGAGAACTCCACAGACTGCCAGAATACAGTAAGGATACCCCAAACTTAGCATTTTAAACAAGATGAAGAGACAGAAGAATTCCCAGCAGGTAAAGGAACAGGATAAAAGCCCACCAAACCAAACAAAAGAGGAAGAAATAGCGAACCTACCTGATAAAGAATTTCGAATAATGATAGTGAAATTAATCCAAAATCTGGAAAGCAAAATGGAATCATGGATAAATAGCCTGGAGAAAAGGATCGAGAAGATGCAAGAAAGATTTAACAAGGACCTAGAAGAAATAAAAAAGAGTCAATATATAATGAATAATGCAATAAATAAGATCCAAAACACTCTGGAGGCAACAAATAGTAGAATTACAGAGGCAGAAGACAGAATTAGTGAGTTAGAAGATAGAATGGCAGAACTAAATGAATCAGAGGAGAAAAAAGAAAAACGAATTAAAAGGAATGAGGACAATCTCAGAGACCTCCAGGACAACTTTAAACGTTACAATATTCGAATCATAGGAGTTCCAGAAGAAGAAGACAAAAAGAAAGACCATGAGAAGATACTAGAGGAGATAATAGTTGAAAACGTCCCTAAAATGGGGAAGGAAATAATCACTCAAGTCCAAGAAACCCAGAGAGTCCCAAATAGGATAAACCCAAGGCGAAACACCCCAAGACACATATTAATCAAATTAACAAAGATCAAACACAAAGAACAAATATTAAAAGCAGCAAGGGAAAAACAACAAATAACACACAAGGGAATTCCCATAAGGATAACAGCTGATCTTTCAATAGAAACTCTTCAAGCCAGGAGGGAATGGCAAGACATACTTAAAGTGATGAAAGAAAAGAACCTACAGCCCAGATTATTGTACCCAGCAAGGATCTCATTCAAATATGAAGGAGAAATTAAAACCTTTACAGACAAGCAAAAGCTGAGAGAATTCAGCACCACCAAACCAGCTCTCCAACAAATATTAAAGGACCTTCTCTAGACAGGAAACACAAAAAGGATATATAAATTCAAACCCAAAACAACAAAGTAAATGGCAACGGGATCATATTTATCCATAATTACCTTAAATGTAAATGGGTTGAATGCCCCAACCAAAAGGCAGAGACTGGCTGAATGGATACAAAAACAAGACCCATACATATGTTGTCTACAAGAGACCCACCTCAAAACAGGGGACACATACAGACTGAAAGTGAAGGGCTGGAAAAAGATTTTCCATGCAAATAGGGACCAAAAGAGAGCAGGAGTAGCAATTCTCATATCAGATAAAATAGACTTTAAAACAAAAGCTGTGAAAAGAGACAAAGAAGGTCACTACATAATGATCAAAGGATCAATCCAAGAAGAAGATATAACAATTATAAATATATATGCACCCAAAATAGGAGCACCGCAATATGTAAGACAAATACTAACAAGTATGAAAGGAGAAATAAACAATAACACAATAATAGTGGGAGACTTTAATACCCCACTCACACCAATGGATAGATCAACTAAACAGAAAATTAACAAGGAAACACAAACTTTAAATGATACAATAGACAAGTTAGAACTAATTGATATCTATAGGACATTTCATCCCAAAACAATGAATTTCACCTTTTTCTCAAGCGCACACGGAACCTTCTCCAGGATAGACCACATCCTGGGCCATAAATCTAGCCTTGGTAAGTTCAGAAAAATTGAAATCATTCCAAGCATTTTTTCTGACCATAATGCAGTAAGAGTAAATCTCAATAACAGGAGAAAAACTATTAAAAATTCCAACATATGGAGGCTGAACAACACACTCCTGAATAACCAACAAATCACAGAAGAAATCAAAAAAGAAATCAAATTCTGCATGGAAACGAATGAAAATGAAAACACAACAACCCAAAACCTGTGGGACACTGTAAAAGCAGTCCTAAGGGGAAAGTTCATAGCAATTCAGGCATACCTTAAGAAACAAGAAAAAAGCCAAATAAATAACCTAACTCTACACCTAAAGCAACTGGAAAAGGAAGAAATGAAGCACCCCAAGGTTAGTAGAAGGAAAGAAATCTTAAAAATTAAGGCAGAAATAAATGCAAAAGAAACAAAAGAGACCATAGCAAAAATCAACAAAGCCAAAAGCTGGTTCTTTGAAAGGGTAAATAAAATTGACAAACCACTAGCCAGACTCATCAAGAAACAAAGGGAGAAAAATCAAATCAATAAAATTAGAAAAGAAAATGGAGAGATCACAACAGACAGCACAGAAATACAAAGGATCATAAGAGACTACTATCAGCAATTATATGGCAATAAAATGGACAATATGGAAGAAATGGACAAATTCTTAGAAAAGTACAACTTTCCAAAACTGGATCAGGAAGAAATAGAAAATCTTAACAGACCCATCACAAGCACGGAAATTGAAACTGTAATCAGAAATCTTCCAGCAAACAAAAGCCCAGGCCCAGACGGCTTCACAGCTGAATTCTACCAAAAATTTAGAGAAGAGCTAACACCTATCCTACTCAAACTGTTCCAGAAAATTGCAGAGGAAGGCAAACTTCCAAACTCATTCTATGAGGCCACCATCACCCTAATACCAAAACCTGACAAAGATCCCACAAAAAAAGAAAACTACAGACCAATATCACTGATGAACATAGATGCAAAAATCCTTAACAAAATTCTAGCAATCAGAATCCAACAATACATTAAAAAGATCATACACCATGACCAAGTGGGCTTTATCCCAGGGATGCAAGGATTCTTCAATATCTGCAAATCAATCAACGTAATACACCACATGAACAAACTGAAGAATAAAAACCATATGATTATCTCAATAGATGCAGAGAAAGCCTTTGACAAAGTTCACCATCCATTTATGATAAAAACTCTCCAGAAAGCAGGAATAGAAGGAACATACCTCAACATAATAAAAGCTATATACGACAAACCCATAGCAAACATTATCCTCAATGGTGAAAAACTGAAAGCATTTCCTCTAAAGTCAGGATCAAGACAAGGATGCCCACTCTCACCATTACTATTCAACATTGTTCTGGAAGTTTTGGCCACAGCAATCAGAGCAGAAAAAGAAATAAAAGGAATCCAAATTGGAAAAGAAGAAGTAAAGCTCTCACTGTTTGCAGATGACATGATCCTCTATGTAGAAAACCCTAAAGATTCCACCAGAAAACTACTAGAACTAATCAATGAATACAGTAAAGTTGCAGGATATAAAATTAACACACAGAAATCCCTTGCATTCCTGTACACTAATAACGAGAAAATAGAAAGAGAAATTAAGGAAACAATTCCATTCACCATTGCAATGAAAACAATAAAATACTTAGGAATATATCTTCCTAAAGAATCTAAAGACCTATATATAGAAAACTATAAAACACTGCTGAAAGAAATCAAAGAGGACACTAATAGATGGAGAAATATACCATGTTCGTGGATTGGTAGAATCAATATAGTGAAAATGAGTATACTACCCAAAGCAATTTATAGATTCAATGCAATCCCCATCAAGCTACCAACGGTATTCTTTACAGAGCTAGAACAAATAATTTCTCAATTTGTATGGAAATACAAAAAACCTCGAATAGCCAAAGCTATCTTGAGAAAGAAGAACGGAACTGGAGGAATCAACCTGCCTGACTTCAGGCTCTACTATAAAGCTACAGTCATCAAGACAGTATGGTACTGGCACAAAGACAGAAATATAGATCAATGGAACAAAATAGAAAGTCCAGAGATAAATCCACGCACATATGGTCACCTAATCTTTGACAAAGGAGGCAAGAATATACAATGGATTAAAGACAATCTTTTTAACAAGTGGTGCTGGGAAAACTGGTTGAACACTTGTAAAAGAATGAAACTAGAACACTGTCTAACACCATACACAAAAATAAATTCAAAATGGATTAAAGAGCTAAATATAAGACCAGAAACCATAAAACTCCTAGAGGATAACATAGGCAAAACACTCTCTGACTTACATCACAGCAGGATCCTCTATGACCCACCTCCCAGAATATCGGAAATAAAATCAAAAATGAACAAATGGGACCTAATCAAACTTAAAAAGCTTCTGCACAACAAAGGAAACTATAGGCAAGCTGAAAAGACAGCCTTCAGAATGGGAGAAAATAATAGCAAATGAAGCAACAGACAAACAACTAATCTCAAAAATATACAAGCAACTCAATTCCAGAAAAATAAACGACCCAATCAAAAAATGGGCCAAAGAACTTAATAGACATTTCTCCAAAGAAGACATACAGATGGCTAACAAACACATGAAAAGATGCTCAACATCACTCATTATCAGAGAAATGCAAATCAAAACCACTATGAGGTACCATTACACGCCAGTCAGAATGGCTGCGATCCAAAAGTCCACAAGCAATAAATGCTGGAGAGGGTGTGGAGAGAAGGGAACCCTCTTACACTGCTGGTGGGAATGCAAACTAGTACAGCCACTATGGAGAACAGTGTGGAGATTCCTCAAAAAACTGGGAATAGAAATGCCTTATGATCCAGCAATCCCACTGCTGGGCATACACACTGAGAAATCCAGAATTGAAAGAGGCACGTGTACCCCAATGTTCATAGCAGCACTGTTTACAATAGCCAGGACGTGGAAACAACCTAGATGTCCATCCACTGATGAATGGATAAGCAAGCTGTGGTACATATACACAATGGAGTATTACTCAGCCATTAAAAAGAATACATTTGAATCAGTTCTATTGAGGTGGATGGAACTGGAGCCTATTATACAGAGTGAAGTAAGCCAGAAAGAAAAACACAAATACAGTATACTAACGCATATATATGGAATTTAGAAAGATGGTAACAATCACCCTGCTTATGAGACAGCAAAAGAGACACTGATGTACAGAACAGACTTTTGGACTCTGGGACCGGGAGAGGGTGGGATGATTGGGGAGAATAGCATTGAAATATGTATAATATCATATCTGAAACGAGTCAGTCCAGGTACGATGCCCTATAACAAATGCCTGGGACTGGAGCACTGGGATGACCTGGAGGGATGGTGTGGGAGGGGGGAGGGAGGAGGGCTCAGGATGGGGAACACGTGTACTCTGGTGGTGGATCCATCTCGATGTATAGTAAAAGTAATACAATATTGTAAAGTTAAGCAAAATAAAAAATAAACAAAAAAATAAAAAATAAAAGACGCCTACTCCTTGGAAGGCAAGTTATGACCAACCTAGATAGCATATTCAAAAGCAGAGACATTACTTTGCCAACAAAGGTCCGTCTAGTCAAGGCTATGGTTTTTCCAGTGGTCATGTATGGATGTGAAAGTTGGACTGTGAAGAAAGCTGAACACCGAAGAATTGATGCTTTTGAACTGTGGTGTTGGAGAAGACTCTTGAGAGTCCCTTGGACTGCAAGGAGATCCAACCAGTCCATCCTAAAGCAGACCAGTCCTGGGTGTTCTTTGGAAGGACTGATGCTAAAGCTGAAACTCCAACACTTTGGCCACCTCATGCAAAGAGTTGACTCTTTGGAAAAGACCCTGATGCTGGGAGGGATTGGGGGCAGGAGAAGAAAGAGACGACAGAGGATGAGATGGCTGGATGGCATCACTGACTCGATGGACATGAGTTTGGGTGAACTCCTGGAGGTGGTGATGGACAGGGAGGCCTGGCATGCTGCAATTCATGGGGTCACAAAGAGTCGGACATGACTGAGTGACTGAACTGAACTGAACTGAACTGAGGCATGTGGAATCTTAACTACCCAATCAAGAATCTAACTTGCACTCCCTATGTTGAAGGGTGTAGTCTTAACCACTGGGTCACCAGGGAAGCCCCAGGTTATTAGCTTTAGAACAACGAAAACTGAAAGTTTTAGGCACCATCTCATGGAGAGATTTTTTTGATTGAGGAGGAAGCAAAACAAATCCAAGTCAAAGACAGAGGAAGGAGACTACATAACATGATTTGAAATCTGGATATCAGTTGAACTTCATGCCAGGCCTGTTACATAAATCAATCCATCCTACTTTTTGCATTAGTAAATGCAAGTCAGTTCCAGCCACAAGTTCTGAATAATATAGAGCTTTTCTGGATTTTATTCTTTCTAAGCATATCACAGTTCCTCCAACTGTTCTTTAAATGACATGTCTTTATACCTTTTCACCAACTCAAACTCACTGCTTTCATAAACTCTTACCCAGAGTTAAACCCAAATTATGAGATATTCACTGTTTACTCATCTGAATCTGATAACTCATGAATAATATTATGATGGTTAATTTTTGATGACAATTTGGCTAGAATATGAAACCCAATTGTCTGTTTACAAACACCAATCTAGATGTTGTGGTGAAGGGTAGACTTTGAGTAAAGCAAATTACCCTCCATAATGTGGGTGAGCCTCATCGAATCAGTTGGAGGCCTTAAAGAAAAGACAGAAGTCTCCATAAAAGAGAGAAATGCTTACTCCAGACTGACTCTACACTCAAAACTGCAACACTAACTCTTGCCAGAATATCTAGCCTGATCGATTTTAGACTGGCCAACCATCCTCCAAACAATGTGTGTGTGTGTGTATTTTTTCTACAAAACTCTGACTGACTCAAATAAGGATAGCATAGTCTTTGCTTAGGTAGAGCTCTCAGACAATAGAGACACTCAGTCATTTTACTTGCATGAAGACTCCCCATCTTATAATTGCTCAATTCATTGATTTCAACTAAGCTCTTTATACTTTACATATAGTCCTACTACCATAATTTCCATCAACTGAGTTGTTTTTTTTTTTTTTTTTTAACGATTCCCTTCATCTAGCCTATTCATTAAGGTTCCCAGTTTGGGACCTACACACATTTGATAAGAAGGCTTTGATCTCTTCATTCTAGTAATTAGAAAAATGTTCATTAAACTATAGCTTATATTGGAGCCCTGCTGAACACAACTCAAGGCTCCCATCAATCAGTATCCTATTGCGTGAATTCTTTAACCAGTTGTTAATCCACCTAACAGGATTATCACCAAGCCCAAACTTCTCTGTCTTGCCTACAAGAATAGAAAACTTCCATGTCCTGTGGAAATAAAATGGCCTATGTTCACAGAAATCTTTCACATCTTCGAATCTAATAACCTACACAAAAATAGTTACTTTAACATAAATTACTGTTTGCGGACTCATTCTGGTTTTAACCAATCAGTGTCTTCTTTTGTGAAGAGTCCTCATAAAGAATTCATCTAGAATTTTGCCAGAGTGTCATCACAATATCAGCACAGTATGCTTAGATCCTATAGTTTTGGTCATTTTTAGAAATATCATGGCCCTCAAAGATTAATGATATTATTTCCATGATTGCATCTCCAAATTTTTCCTTGAGAAGTACTTTACCAAAGAATTATGTTTCACTCATTTGAGGAAGGAAGGTACGAACTTCTCACCTTTTTGAGTTTCAGTTCCCCTCTACTCATGTTGGGGAAGGCAATGGCACCCCACCCCAGTACTTTTGCCTGGAAAATCCCATGGACAGAGGATTCTGGTGGGCTCCAGTCCATGGGGTCGCTAGGAGTCAGACACAACTGAGCAACTTCACTTTCACTTTTCACTTTCATGCACTGGAGAAGGAAATGGCGGCCCACTCCAGTGTTCTTGCCTGGAGAATCCCAGGGACGGGGGAGCCTGGTGGGCTTCCGTCTACGGGGTCGCACAAAGTCGGACACGACTGAAGCGACTTAGCAGCAGTAGCAGCTACTCATGTTAGTTTCACTCGTTACAGTTTAAATGTTTTTCTTCTTGACAGAGAAGACAGATAAAACTAGATTAAGTAAGAGGCAAGTAACCAGGAATGAATAGATAATTCATGAAGGCGGAACTACATCTGGATCACAAAACATGGGAAAGGTTGTACTTTCTTAATATTCCATGATACATTAAGATAAAGATTTCAAGCTTGGCCTATTAAATTAGCCAAGTATTCTTTTCAATGTAACACATAGTATTGATAGTAAAGTTATCGCTCACATTTATATACACATACACTGGGTAATCACACATATTGATAACAGAAATATAACCTGCTACTACTCTTTTGCAGAGCTAGAACTGGACATGGAACAACAGACTGGTTCCAAATAGGAAAAGGAGTACGTAAAAGCTGTATATTGTCACCCTGTTTATTTAACTTATATGCAGAGTACATCATGAGAAATGCTGGACTGGAAGAAACACAAGCTGGAATCAAGATTGCCGGAAGAAATATCAATAACCTCAGATATGCAGATGACACCACCCTTATGGCAGAAAGTGAAGAGGAACTCAAAAGCCTCTTGATGAAAGTGAAAGTGGAGAGTGAAAAAGTTGGCTTAAAGCTCAACATTCAGAAAATGAAGATCATGGCATCTGGTCCCATCACTTCATGGGAAATAGATGGGGAAACAGGGGAAACACTGTCAGAATTTATTTTTCTGGGTTCCAAAATCACTGCAGATGGTGACTGGAGCCATGAAATTAAAAGACGCTTACTCCTTGGAAGGAAAGTTATGACCAACCTAGATAGCATATTCAAAAGCAGAGACATTACTTGGCCAACAAAGGTTTGCCTAGTCAAGGCTATGGTCTTTCCTGTGGTCATGTATGGATGTGAGAGTTGGACTGTAAAAAAGGTTAAGCGCAGAAGAATTGATGCTTTTGAACTGTGGTGTTGGAGAAGACTCTTGAGAGTCCCTTGGACTGCAAGGAGATCCAACCAGTCCATTCTAAAGCAGATCAGCCCTGGGATTTCTTTGGAAGGACTGATGCTAAAGCTGAAACTCCAGTACTTTGGCCACCTCATGCGAAGAGTTGACTCATTGGAAAAGACTCGGATGCTGGGAGGGATTGGGGGCAAGAGGAGAAGGGGACGACAGAGGATGAGATGGCTGGATGACATCACTAACTCGATGGACGTGAGTCTGAGTGAACTCCGGGAATTGGTGATGGACAGGGTGGCCTGGCATGCTGTAATTCATGGGGTCGCAAAGAGTCAGACACGACTGAGCGACTGATCTGATCTGATCTGATATCAATATTCACAATATCCCAAGAAAATATTTTGGAATGCAGGAAAATCTTTAGTCACAAACATTTTTATTGCATATTTATTCATGATTAAGAATAGATACTATCTGACCTCCGGGAGCTGGTGATGGACAGGGAGGCCTGGCGTGCTGCAGTTCACGGGGTCGCAAAGAGTCGGACATGACTGAGCGACTGATCTGATCTGATCTGATCTGATTAATATATAATCAAGAATATAGACTAGGTTCTTGATTATATATTATAATATATAATATATTATATAATATAATACTGTGAATTTGGTACAACAGAAAGTCTTATGTTATAATTCAGAGTTTAATAAAAAGAAAATGTACATAACTTGTATGATAACAGCCATGCTATACAAAACAGCAAAACTCTTCATTGAAAGGAAAAACTGAAGAAAATACACTGAATATAAGCCAGACATCTTGGAATGTGAAGTCAAATGGGCCTTAGAAAGCATCACTACGAACAAAGCTAGTGGAGGTGATGGAATTCCAGTGGAGCTATTCCAAGTCCTGAAAGATGATGCTGTGAAAGTGCTGCACTCTATATGCCAGCAAATTTGGAAAACTCAGCAGTGGCCACAAGATTGGAAAAGGTCAGTTTTCATCCCAATTCCAAAGAAAGGCAATGCCAAAGAGTGCTCAAACTACTGCACAATTGCACTCATCTCACACGCTAGTAAAGGAATGCTCAAAATTCTCCAAGCCAGGCTTCAGCAATATGTGAACCGTGAACTTCCTGATGTTCAAGCTGGTTTTAGAAAAGGCAGAGGAACCAGAGATCAAATTGCCAAGATCCGCTGGATCATGGAAAAAGCAAGAGAGTTCCAGAAAAACGTCTATTTCTGCTTTATTGACCATGCCAAAGCCCTTGACTGTGTAGATCACAATAAACTATGGAAAATTCTGAAAGAGATGGGAATACCAGACCACCTGATCTGCCTCTTGAGAAATCTGTATGCAGGTCAGGAAGCAACAGTTAGAACTGGACATGGAACAACAGACTGGTTCCAAATAGGAAAAGGAGTACGTCAAGGCTGCATATTGTCACCATGTTTATTTAACTTATATGCAGAGTACATCATGAGAAATGCTGGACTGGAAGAAACACAAGTTGGAATCAAGATTGCTGGGAGAAATATCAATACCCTCAGATATGCAGATGACACGACTCTTATGGCAGAAAGTGAAGAGGGGCTAAAAAGCCTCTTGATGAAAGTGAAAGTGGAGAGTGAAAAGGTTGGCTTAAAGCTCAACATTCAGAAAATGAAGATCATGGCATCTGGTCCCATCACTGCATGGGAAATAGATGGAGAAACAGTGGAAACAGTGTCAGAATTTATTTTTCTGGGTTCCAAAATCACCACAGATGGTGACTGTAGCCATGAAATTAAAAGACGCTTACTCCTTGGAAGGAAAGTTATGATCAACCTAGATAGCATATTCAAAAGCAGAGACATCACTTTGCCAACAAAGGTTTGCCTAGTCAAGGCTATGGTCTTTCCTGTGGTCATGTATGGATGTGAGAGCTAGACTGTGAAGAAGGCGGAGCGCCAAAGAATTGATGCTTTTGAACTGTGGTGTTGGAGAAGATTCTTGAGAGTCCCTTGGACTGCAAGAAGACCCAACCAGTCCATTCTGAAGGAGATCAATCCTGGAATTTCTTTGGAAGGAATGATGCTAAAGCTGAAACTCCAGTATTTTGGCCACCTCATGCGAAGAGTTGACTCATTGGAGAAGACTCTGATGCTGGGAGGGATTGAGGGCAGGAGGAGAAGGGGACGACAGAGGATGAGATGGCTGGATGGCATCACTGACTTGATGGGTGTGAGTCTGAGTGACCTCCGGGAGCTGGTGATGGACAGGGAGGCCTGGCGTGCTACAGTTCATGGGGTCGCAAAGAGTCGGACACAACTGAGCGACTGATCTGATCTCATCTGATCTGATAATATGGTTGTGACACACTAGATGCTAAATTTCTTATAAAGAGTATGAATGATTCTCACAAGTAAAAGAATAGCAAAAGGTATTATTTTAAAAACTAGGTTTGGGAGGTCTGTTGTTTGTTTGTTTGTTTTTCCCAAAACTCTCAGGATCTGGGCATATTTTTTATAAGAGCCAGTTAAATAGTCAAGAAAAATGATGAAAGTGATCACAGTTTCAGAATAACATGAGAGAGAGGAAGATAGTGTGTCAGTAAAATTAGGTCATAATCTATAAAATTTTAAGAAAAGCTCTCATTTTTTCCACCACCCACACCTCCCAAAAATGCATCTTCCTAATTGTGTTCTGCCATAAGTTCTTTTCAGCCATACTTAAAGGCATTGTAACTGCCCCTTAATAGGATTTCAGTCATGAGTTAATGGTAAAAGCAGGCAGCTCATAGCACAGTCTTAAGCATGCAAGATTGATCCATTTTGTTAAGGATGAGAGATAGAAGGAGAAGATAATTTGCCATATGTAAAGCAGCTCCCCTTCACTTCTGAAACACACTCCTGTGAGTCCTGAACACAGAATTCATGGGGATGTAGGAAACGTCAATATATACTTAACACATTGAATTCCTTTTATGTAATCATACCCTCAGAACTAATACCATTCTAGGTTTAGTGGGAGTGAGCAAAGTCATTCTGACTTGAGCCTTATATTAATGACTTGCTGGAGCATTTCTCCAGTAAAAAGTGCCATGAGATGTTCAGTATCTCTGATTATAGAAACATAGTACAAGATGAGGAAAAAAAAATGATTCCCATATAGCAGAAAGGAAGAAACTAAGATTGTACTGTGACCCAATGTATGATATTTATTAACAAAACTACACTGACTGAGAAAACTAAATCTCAGATATCAGAATTTTAGAAATGGCAATTTTCCAGATGCTAAATGCAGAGACAGGATAAAGGGTAGAAAAGGCATGTGTATATGAGAAGAAAAGGCATGTGTATATGAGAAGAGAAGGACAAGCTCATGGAGAGGGTGCTTCCCTGAGAATTGTCTGAGAGGCAACAAACGAGCGAAGAAAAATGAGATTCAAGGACAAAAGATACTAGATTTGCACTGAACTGATCGGTGGGCTGGAGACAAAGTGACTGATGGACAATGGGGTAAGGAAAACAAAGCAAAGAGCACAGTAAAGTTCAGATGAAAGTGTGCAGCAAAGTCCATTAGTTCGGGCATATAGAGGAAGCATAGTCCTTAAAGCTTCCAAACTGAGCTTAGGAGAAAGAACGAAAATTTATCATCACATGTTAAAGAAAACCTATTCATTTCATCTCCGAATAATTAAGTGATAAGTGACTGTTGACTTGTTTTTTAATAAGATGAATAAAAGATGATGTTTAAACCAGTGAACTGCCTGAGCCAAAGTCAGTATTTCTAGTGCCTTTGCTGACGCTGCCCAATCCTTCATGATCCTCCTCCTGTAGAACTACTCCCCCCAAACCCCCCACCTCCAGCTCTGCTCTGCTTCTTACAATAGAATATGTGCATGCTAAGTCACTTCAGTCATGTCCGACTCTTGGCGACCTTATGGAAGTGTAACCCGACAGGCTCCTCGGTCCATAGGATTTCTTAGCCAAGAATACTGGAGTGGGTTGCCATTTCCTCCTCCAGAGAATCTTCCCAACCCAGGGATTGAATCCGCTTCTCTTAAGTCTCCTGCACTGGCAAGCAGTTTCTTTACCACCAGCACCACTTGGGAAGCCTACGTATCCATGATAAGTTGGGATAATGTTTTGTTCTTATCTACCTGCTATGCAGGAGACCCATGTTCGATTTCTGGGTCAGGAAGATTCACTGGAGAAGGGATAGGCTACCCACTCCAGTGTTCTTGGGCTTCCCTTCTGGCTCAGCGAGTAAAAAAAAATCTGCCCTGCAATGCGGGAGACCTGGGTTTGATCCCTGGGTTGGGAAGATCCCCTGGAGAAGGGAAAGGCTACCCACTCCAGTACTCTGGCCTGGAGAATTCCATGTACGGTATAGTCCTTGGGTCACAAAGAGTCAGACACCACTGAGCGACTCTCACTTTTCACTTTCACATTGTGCTTGTGTAGAAGAATGCCTTTGTTCTTACAAAACACATCCTGAGCTATTAAAGAGTGAGGTTTGCAACTTCCTTTCAAACTGTTTAGAAAAAAGGAAAAAGAAAGTGTAAAAAAGAAAGATACATATATGCATATCTTACATATGCATAGAGAGAGATATATGCCATCACTTCATGGCAAATAGATGGGGAAACAATGGAAACAGCAACTTTATTTTCTTGGGCTCCAAAATCACTGCAGATGATGACTGCAGCCATGAAATTAAAAGACGCTTGGTCCTTGGAAGAAAAGCTATTACAAACCTAGACAGCATATTAAAAAGCAGAGACATTACTTTATCGACAAAGGTCTGTAAAGTCACAGCTGTGGTTTTTCCAGTGGTCATGTATGGATGTGAGATTTGGACCATAGAGAAAGCTGAGCACTGAAGAATTGATGCTTTTGAACTGTGGTGTTGGATAAGACCCCTAAGAGTCCCTTGGACTGCAAGAAGATCCAACCAGTCCATCCTAAAGAAAATCAGTCCTGAATATACATTGGAAAGACTGACGTTGAAGCTGAAATTCCAATACTTTGGCCACCTGATGTGAAGAACTGACTCATTTGAAAAGACCCTGATGCTGGGAAAGATGGAAGGCAAGAGGAGAAGGGGACGACAGAGAATGAGATGGTTGGATGGCATCACCGACTCAACAGACGTGAGTTTGAGCAAGCTCTGGGAGTTGGTGATGGCCAGGGAAGCCTGGCATGCTACAGTCCATGGGATCACAAAGAGGTGGACACAACTGAATGACTGAACTGAACTGAGAGAAAGATAAAGAGAGAAACAGGGAGAAAAACAAATGTGGCAAAATGTTAACAATTAATAAAAAATATAATGGTGATATAGTATTTACCATTCTTTCAATTTCATATAGTTTTTTTTTTTAAAATAAGGTTGAGAAAAACACATGCAAAACAAGTACATAACCTCTGATATAATGGGGGACGCTTAGAAGTCCAAAGACTGGGTTGTGAATACAGCTCCGACGAATGTATCTTGGTGACCCTGGACAAAATGTCTAACTTCTTGGGCTTTAGTTTCCCCTTCTATAGCAGAAGGTGGATAAACTGAATGATATCGAAGGTTCTTCCTGCAATATTAGTAGGCATTTGGGAATAAAAATAGTCACATGTCTACGCATGTTGTATTGACATATGCAGACAGCATAATAAAATTGCTATTTATTTTCATAAAATTACTCCCTGGTAATTTCATAATTTATAAATTATTCCTCCTCAGCACCTTAGCTAATTGTGTGTGTTTAATGATATTAGCTCACTTGGCACTAAAATTGTGTTTCTTGTTCTAAGAATCAGAGTTCTAATCTATCTTTAAAAAAAAAATAGAATTCTATGCAAAAAAAGGGGGGAAAAGGACACAAGAAAAAAGAAGGAAGAAAGGGGAGGAAAGAAGAGAGAGGGGAAGAGGGCAAGGAAAAGGCAGGATGGAAGAGGGGGAAGCAGGAAAAGAAGAAAGACCTGTAAGCTGAGGGCGGCTCCAAAGAGGTATACTTTTAACACCAGAGCTACATGGGAATGAAGGTTCCTATTTAGCACTGTGACTCCCCCAGGTGATCCTCTCCAATTGAGAGTTGGAAATGGGACCAGTAGCCACTCTATTACCCATAAATATACACATCTAATACATATGTGTAATGCTCAGTGGTGTCCACTAGGAGCCAAAGCAATAAAAGCAAAATGAATGATCCCAAGAGAGTAGACCAATTTTTTAGAACTGTATATATAACTTTCCCAAAACTTCACCTGATGGATCATTTTCCAAAATTAGAAAAAATTTCGAAACCTATTAAGTAGATCAATTTGTCTAATTGCCTGAAGAACAAAACAAGAGAAGCTTCTGTTTATCTTTTTAAAACGCAGGACAGCAGCACAAAAACCATGCCCAAAATAGTAAATATTTATAAAAACCACTATAACAATTTTTTTACTATATACTTTTTGATATATTCTGGGGTTTTAGACAATATGTTTTTTATTACTGCATATTCTGATTTTTTTTAACTAGGGCTATACATTGTCTTTTGGAGAAGGCAATGGCACCCCACTCCAGTACTCTTGCCTGGAAAATCCCACGGACAGAGGAGCCTGGTAGGCTGCAGTCCATGGGGTCGCTAAGAGTCTGACATGACTGAGCGACTTCACTTTCTCTTTCCACTTTCATGCATTGGAGAAGGAAATGGCAACCCACTCCAGTGTTCTTGCCTGGAGAATCCCAGGGACGGGGAAGCCTGGTGGGCTGCTGTCTATGGGGTCACACAGAGTCGGACACGACTGAAGTGACTTAGCATAGCATAGCATAGCATATATTGTCTTTTAAAATAAATTTAAAACTTTAAAAGGAAAGAAAAAGCCTCCATGTAAAATAGCATTATTATTTACCTCCGTTGGAAATGAAGAAATTTCTAGCACTATCAAAATCTGAGTTGATAAATAAATATACTGACATCCCTAAAGTGATTCTGGAAATTTTCTGAAACATGAGAAATTATGTTAACTAACATGAGAGGGTATTCATTCTTCCCATCATTGGGTAGACTGTTTACTTTCATTATTCCTGGTGACCTGCATTGGAGTGGCCACTAACCCACAGAACAAATTTTTTTCCAATTCTTTGAATTCCAACATATGGATTCTTGACCTTATCATTGGCAAGAAGAGGAACGATTACGGCAGAATGAAGTTGTACTCTATCCGGTTCTCCGTCAAGAGGGATGGAGCCCACCCTCTCTCCCAATCTCACCCTCTTTATTCTGCCCCCATCTTCTCTTCACCTATGCAAAAAAAAAAAAAAAAAAAAAATCCATAAAAAGATTCTTACCCACCCACATTGTCAGTGTGTCCTTGGCAATATTTCAAATGCAATATAGATGAGGATTTACTTTATCATAGAGACTGTCCACTTGGGAAGGGTTGGAGCACACTTACTCAAAAGTCAAGCCTGTCATGGTAGCTTCTATTGCAGCTTCTACTTCTTTGTTTGGGCCAGTGAGGGACCCAGAATCTTGCCTGGAAGAGTCAAAAAGAGTCCACCCAGACCAGGGATTCAACAACACTAAGAGTTTTAGTAAGACAACAAGGGGTTGTCTTAAAACCCACACACTGAAGTAAGACCTCCCAAGCACACACCTATATAAACCCATAACAGGGATTACACAGTGCTTCCTGCTTCAATAACAGTTCCTCCTCATCCAGCAAATAGTCTCTTCTCTTCTCCAACCTGAGTCTTTCCAGAGCGTGATGGCTCTTCTGCTTGTCCCTATCTTGCTCTGGAATCTCTTCAATATGATTGTCCCTAAGAGTGGCCCCCAGCGCTCAAGCTTTTCAGCCAGAAAGTCTGAGTACTCATTTTAAATCACGAGTCTTTATAAATTGATTGCTCCAGGAGATGTTTCTCCCTCCAATATGCTGTGCAAAATGAACAAGGTGTGCAAAATGTTGACTGCTGCCCTTATTTACTAACAGGAATGACTGCATGATGCGGTAGCGCTCTCTCTTACTTTTTTTACAAATACCATCCTGACCCATCCCTCCTCCCCCATGACCAGTATTCTGTGTGGTGTGACAACAAAAGGAGCATTTTAATCCCCTTTGGTTAGGGAGCACTGTTTATTTGACCTTTGTTGAATCATATCATGACTGTCCTTGGGTAATATTTCCTCCAGTGGTAGCAGCAATCTGGAAAGGTTACTGACAAGCACCACCTAATACATGGGAGCTATACTACCCTGGCATGCACCCCAGCCTAAGCTGCTGCATGAACCATTTTAGTGGCATGCAGGATGACTGACATGCATACTCTCGTGAGCATGCCTCCCTTCTCCAGAGGCTTCCTTCCCATCAGCTCAGGTCCTGGAAGTGTGGCGTCTTGATAGAGCGTGTGTGCTCAGTTGCTCAGCCATGTCTGACTCTTTGCGACCCCATGGACTGTTACTAGCCAGGCTCCTCTGTTCATGGGATTCTCTAAGCAAGAATACTGGACTGGGTTGCCATTTCATTCTCCAGGGGATCCTCTCGACCCAGGGATGGAACCTGTGCCTGCTACTTCATTGGCAGGCGGGTTCTTGACCACTGAGCCACTTGGGAAGCCCACATCTTGATAGAGAGAGACATCACTATATATTGGGTTGGCCAAAAAGTTCATTTGAGTTTTCCGTAAGATATTACGGAAAAATTGGAGTGAACTTTTAGCCAACCAGTGTTTGGCTATAACTAAAGCACTGAGGTGACTTTAAGATCGCTAGACTACCCAGTCCAAGTTCTTCCTCCTCCTTAAAATTCTCCATAAAACACATTGCTCCACTCTACATAGGAAATACAAGGTACCTCTTATCTAAGTCATCATTCTCATATCATTTCTATATAAAAGGCAAATAAATTACTGAATGTTTCCCCACCACCCACCGACAGCCTCCTCTGGTGGATCTCACTGCTGAGTAGAATTTAAGGCCAAAATACAGACATTGTTCAAGAAAGAACAAACCTAGTGACCCCTCCTATGCTGAGCAGCCAATCATAACAGTGGAGTCAACACAGTCGACACAGTGTGGCCTCAGCAGTGAAGGAGTTACTGTCCAAAAGAGAGTATTTTTTTACCTGAGCGGTGATACTAGCAGCTGAGAATTACACGAGTTCATGTAAACAGAACAGTGGAGCAGTTTGGGGAAAATAAGCAGTAACTGCAGCCAACTGCCAGACCAATAGACATACAGTCCTGAAAGACTCCCTCGTTCACACAGCCGGAGCAGAATCCTGGTCAAAGCCAAGGGGAAGTTTAAGCAAAACCAGAGCAAAGGCCACTGGCTGAATTGCAACACCATCACTATACATTCAGGGTTCAATACACACGGTAGAGAATGCCCTGAATTTTATATATACACACACATATATGCATAACATATATAGATAGGTAGGTAGATAGATAGATGCACAACAAAGAAAAAAGTCATCTATTGGTAATCAATATTTTGATAAGCTACATTAAATAATCAGTCTTGATTAAAGGCTATAACCAAGTCTCATTAGCTGCTATTGTTTCCCCTTGGATTTTTGTTGGCTTGCTGGATTGTTTGGCCATTTTCACTAACTTCAATTAAGGAAAGAGAAAGAGGCAGAACTTTTGGAACTTAGATGGAGAACTTTTGCCCTATTCCTGTAAGTCTTTTTCTTTCTTTCTTTCTGTATTTTCTGGCTTACAGTCTCCAATGAATATGCCCATCATTATTTTAAAAATAATAATAATTGGTTGTTAAGGAATGAAAGCACAAAGCATGTATATTTATTTATCTGCCTTTCCCCTCAACTCAAAGGCTATTAAAGGGCAATGATAGTCCCATGGAAATAGGATTCTTTTAACTGCACCAGAAAACGCATTTAAAAACCCAAACAAGCTAACTGCGGCCATATCTTTGTTTGGCAACCTGAGTATTCTCTTCACTTAGTCCTGCTCATAGCAACACACAAAAGATTACTCTGCAGCCAGGGATAATAGCTGATCCCATAATCTGGCACTAACACTTAGAAAGATTAATTACCCTATTAAAATCTCAGACATTACTAAGAAAATCTTTGTATAAACCTTTTAACTCACAACAAATGCAGCCTCCTTGGTGCCTTCAGTTTGTTACACAATACAGGTCCTCACCCTCCCAAACTTTTCACCATTGTTTCCGGCCTCTTCAGAAATATCCAGATGCACATACCCAACAGTGCCCACATGTCGGCAAGCCCGCACGGAGCAACAGAGTCGAAGCATCTTCCTGGTATAAAGGCAGAAAGTGGGAGTGTGGTTGGAACAGATAAATAAAAATTCCTCCCGTCCTGAAATTGGCTGTACTGGAGATTAAGCCGCAGGGGAAAAAACACTCAGTGATTCAAAGGCTGCTGCCATGTCAGAAACCAGAGGTACCTAAGAAGATTCGTGTTGTAATCCTCACACAAACGGTATACCCAAATGTGAAACTATGAGGAGGGCTGAATTCTCAATGCTTACTATCAAAGTTTCCCTCTGGAGTAGAACACTGGCAATTTGACTCTAGGGACACCTCTGTGTTTTCATTTCCACACTCACCGTCAGCTTGTCATGGTCTCCTTTCTCCTGCAGGGTTGCCACTTCCTCAGATTTCTTATCACAATTTCAAGGAAAACTCACTGGTTTCAAGATAAACATAATCAAATAAAAACAAGAAGCGGAGGGCCAGGGTCACAGGACCATGTCATTTATAGGTCAAACAAAAGAGACATCGAACACCCTCCATTCCTCTGATCAATTACAGGATTTCACTGACTTTGTCATCAAAGGACCTTGATCAAGTGTTGTTCTTGGGAAAATGCTGGGATAGTGTTGATAATAAATTGGTTAAGGGTGTATAGAGTCAAAATTCCACCTCCAGACATACCGGCTGCAGGAGCCCATCTGTAATCTGAGTTATCTGACCAGCTCAAGCTTCAGATGCCCCATCTGTAAGATGGGAATGATAGTCATACCGAATGCATAAGGGTGTTGTGGGACTCCCGAAGGAAGTGCGTGGTAGGTGTGGCCAACCAGCTGACTCTTCCTCTTTTAGCAACATCACCACCATCATTGCTGCCCAGAGAGTGAAACTTTTCAGGCTCCTTATGACCCAAGGGCTCCAAAGCATTGGGTTGGCCAAAAAGTTTTTTCAGGTTTTTCCGTAACATCACACAGAAAGATCGAACAAACTTTCTGGCCAACCCAATAATTCATCGACCACTTCAACCTGGCACACTGCTTGTCCTGACTGTCCCTCTAACCACGCAATACGATAGTGACAAAAGGTCATTCTGTAAAAGGGTCTTCATTCAACCTGCAAATACAGTAATGTAACTTTACTTCAAAACTAAGATTCCCAGGAGATACCATTTATTATGAGACAACAATAAACTTTTGTCATTCTAAGTCTTTATTGTGGCAGCACCTAATTTTTTCATTCCAGCTTGGATACGCTGAATCCATGCTTTATGAATCCAGAAACTCATAGTGACAACTGACAATGAATTCAGACCTGCTACTGATTATTTTACATGAATTATTTTATTTATCTTCACAGCAACTCAGAGTTAGGTACTGCTGCTACTGCTGCTAAGTCGCTTCAGTCGTGTCCAACTCTGTGCGACCCCATAGACGGAAGCTCACCAAGCTCCCCTGTCCCTGGGATTCTCCAGGCAAGAACACTGGAGTGGGTTGCCATTTCCTTCTCCAATGCATGAAAGTGAAAAGTGAAAGTGAAGTCGTTCAGTCATGTCCGACTCTCAGCGACCCCATGGACTGGAGCCTACCAGGCTCCTCCGTCCATGGGAGTTTCCAGGCAAAAGTACTGGGGTGGGGTGCCATTGCCTTCCCCGGTTAGGTACTATAGTTAGGCCCATTCTACCCATGACAAAAGATACAACTGAAGCCCTAAGAAGCGAATTAACTAACCCAAGGTCATATGACCAGAAAGTGGTGGGGCTGAGATTTGAAACATGACATCTTGACAACAAAGCTTTGCCACCAGGCTGCATCAGATTCCATTTTATAATCCTAGGTTTTACAGCTAGCATTCAGCTTTTCCACAAATCTTATTGATTATACACCATGTGCCAGTCACTGTCCTAGCACTGGTAATAACACAGACAGAAGGCTGCTTTCATAGAGCTTACTTTCTATTTGGATAAACAGAAAATAAAAAGAAAAATATATCCGTAGTAAAAAGTCAGGTAGTGATTCATGCCATGAAGGAAAACCAAGTGCAGTAAGGGACCGTGGAAGGAAAGTGCTGTCTAGCTCAGGTAGACGCATGACCATTCAGTTCAGTCCTGGTCTTCAGGTAGGACATGTATCATTATCCTTATCCAACAATTAGCTAATGAGGAATTGAAAAAGTAAGTGACTTGTCCAGAGCTTGCAAGAAACAAAGTATAAACTAAAAGCCAAATCTCCTACTTTCTATGGCTTTTTTCGTCTGCCGTATTTAGTTTGCCTAATAATACTTCAACCTGAAATTGCACTATTGCACTTCCATAAATGTGTGTTTTTAAAAACAGATAATCCCTGTGTACTCATTTTTCCTTATTGGTCCCAATAAAATGAGATCATCTAATAAAAAACAGAGTGGAAAGGGGAAAAAAAAAGCATCTAAAAAAAGAAAATCCTCTGAACTCATGAATAAGAACCTGAACTGTCCAGAATGAGGCCTCTCACCCTCAATTTTAAATACCTTGATTAATAGCTGATGGGACGTGCTGCAGTGTAATACTCATGGATTTGGCTCTCATGAGTAGAAATATCCTGGATCCAACAATTCAATTACTAAGGGAAAATAAGAGCCCCCCAAATCACTACTAACAGCACTGACATAATTTCCAATCCCGCTCTTTTCTTTGTCTGGGTAGTAAACAAATGAAATTTTTGTGAGAAATTGATTGCTCTGTCCCATGCCGTAAGATGCTGGGCAGACTAATGGGCTGAATTGCAATTATGTGGTTTTGACGTGACAAATATTAATCAGCTTAAACCCTCTGAAGACTATTTGGAAAACATGACCCAGTAGGGAGAAATAAACCCCATTCTTGTAACTGATTAAATGTCTTTATGGTTATTTTCTTCCCGTGCCGATTTTTTTTTTCAATATTGGCAGGAGAACAGATCATTGACAATTGCAAATCTCAACTACAAATCATATGACTTGAAACAAGCGGGGAAAGACTATACCTGTGAACTGAGAAAAATCCAAACTTTGGACTGAGTTTTTCCTGGGCCGGGCATTTGGTTAGCTAAAATCAATTAATCCATCAATCTGAAAGTGTTAATTATCAAACATTTGCCTCTCTAAAAGTACAAATGCAACATAGAAGTCAACTAGGGTGACCCTGCCTTTGAGAATGAATGTGATCTATGAGAATGTGATCTCGAATCTCATTCTAACTATCTTGGGTAGTACAGCAGGCCACCCAGCATTTCCAGGGGTTCTAGGGAGACATGTTTCTCCTTCACATTTTCAATTCCAATTTTCTGTTAAAGCCGTAATGTCTCTCTCCTCTCTTCTTCTCCTTTCCTCTTTATGTCAGCCCATTTATGGAACATAGCCTCTTTTCCTGATTTTCCAAAAAGACTATTCGTACCTGGTCATAGGAGGTAGTAAATCTTTTAGAAAAATATTTATTTGGCTATACCAGGCATTAATTGTGGCACACAGGATCCTTAGTGGCAGCACATGAACTGTTAGTTGTGGCCTGTGGGATCTAGTTTCCTGATCAGAAATTGAACCTGGGCCCCCCGCATTGGGAGCACTAGTCTTAGCACCAGACCACCATCCCTGTAGCAGATTCCTCACTGAAAATGCAAGACACTGCTGGCAAAGGATGTGGGATGGTTACAGTGTATTAAAAAGCAGAGACATCACTTTGCCGACAAAGGTCCATATAGTCAAAGCTATGTTTTTCCAGCAGTCAAGTATGGATGAGAGATTCAGACCATAAAGAAGGCTGAGCGCCAAAGAATTGAAGCTTTTGAACTGTGGTGTTGGAGAAGACTTGAGAATCCCTTGGACTGCAAGATCAAACCAGTCAATCCTAAAGGAAATCAGTCCTGAGTATTCACTGGAAGGACTGATGTTGAAGCTGAAGCTCCAACACTTTGGCCATCTGATGTGAAGAGCCAGCTCATTAGAAAAGACCCTGATGCTAGGAAAGATTGAAGGCAATAGCATAAGGTGGGGCAGCAGAAGATGAGATGGTTAGATAACATCACCAACCCAATAGCCATGAATCTGAGCAAACTCCAGGAGATAGTGAAGGAGAGGGGAGCCTGGTGTGCTGCTGTCCATGGGACCACAAAGAGTTGGACTTAGCAACTGATCAACACAAATCAACAGAAGAGAGGCTTCTGCTCCTCTTCTGGCATGTTCCATAGCTCTCATCCACCACCATCGCTCCATCACTGCAGGATTCTCCCTGCCTTGTGTTAGGACTCTCTTCATTTCTAACCACACATTCACACACTTCGCTTCCTCCTCTTCTCTACTTACTTCACTTGCCCCTAGACTCCAAATCCCCTGTTCATTTCTCATTCAGAGTTGTTTATATCAGACCACTCTAATCCATAACATCTGAACCATGAGGGCCTTCTTTCCCCAGTCAAAACAGTCAACACAGATAACAAGCCAAACAATGGAACTTACCCATAAAGGAAACTCTGTGGTCATTTCTTACAGTAAGATTTTTTTCCTCCTTTATACATATCCCACGGAGAAGGCAATGGCATCCCACTCCAGTACTCCTGACTGGAAAATCCCGTGAATGGAGGAGTCTGGAAGGCTGCAGTCCATGGGGTTGCTGAGGGTCGGACACAACTGAGAGACTTCACTTTCGCTTTTCACTTTCATGCATTGGAGAAGGAAATGGCAACCCACTCCAGTGTTCTTGCCTGGAGAATCCCAGGGACGGGGAAGCCTGGTGGGCTGCCGTCTGTGGGGTTGCAAAGAGTTGGATGACTGAAGTGACTTAGCACTAGCATACATATCCCACAGTTAACATTATCTGTCTTCTCAAAGGGTGGAGCAAAAGCCTTACCTACCTTTCTGTCAGCTTTATACCTGCAGTCAAAGCGGATGACAGTTCTAGTGATTCTTCTTTCATATCCTTCAACCTACTTCCCAAGGATAATTAATACTGCCACTTCACCAGCTGTGGTATTTACATCTAAGTAAGAAAATGCTACCAATACGAACTGAAGAAAGGCTTATAAACCTCATTTGTTAAGCAGTATTGCCCAAGCTGGCAGGCCTCCAATTCACAGAGGATTTTGTGCCTGCACAAAGCACTGGAAGTCAAAATATTGTAAGACAGATCTCATTTATCTTTAGAAACCATGTGTTTCATAATAGCTGCATATTCTTGACCAGGAGTCTGATTCTCAAATGTTATTCAGGTATAGTCACCCTTTGATTGGGTGTAAAGAAGACACATACCTAGCATTATCTAAAAAAATACTGATTTTGTGACTATTCTTCATTATAAAATTTTTTCTGATTATAGAAACACTGGGCTTTAGGAAGAAAATGTTTTACAGGAAAGAAAAATTACCTTCAAGCTCACTGCCAAGAGATAACCACTGTTAACATTTTGCAATATTTCCTGTAAGTTTATTTTCTCTGCATATTTTTACAGATAGGAGATCACCACAATATAGTTTTGTCTTCTGATCTTGGTACCTTATATTACATATTGAGCATTTGCTATTTGTCAACATAATTGTAATGCCTATATATTAAATCATTTGTATATACTAATTTACATAGCTTCACATATTATTCAGCACTCAGATTTTATAAAATCCAAGTTAACACCTTATTAAATCAGATGTTTGATCAACTATGATAAAAATGTGTGTATATATTTAAAATGTGTATACAAGGCAAATTAGAGTACAAAGGACAACATAGTAAATAATCAATGACTTTTTTCCATTTTTTTAATGTGGTAAAATAGCCATAATATAAAATTTATTATCTTATCTATTTTTAAGTATACATTCCAGTGGTATTAAATACATTCATAATGTTGTACAACCACTGTCACCCTTCATCTCCATAACTCTTTTCATGTTGTAAAACTGAAAGTCTATACTCATTAAACAATAATTTCCCCATTTCTCCCTCCCCCAGCCCCTCACAAACATTATTCTATTTTCCATCACTATTTGACTATTCTAAATACCTCATATATGTCTAATCCTACAGTATTTGTCTTTTCAGTTCTGTTCCGTTCAGTCACTTTTAGTGACCAACTTATTTCACTTAGCATAATATCCTCAAGACTCATCCACGTTGCACTCTATGTCAGAGTTTCCTTCTTTTTTCAGGCTGAATAATATTCCATTGTATATACTTGGGTTGTTTGTTTGTTCCTGTTGTTGAGTTTCAGAAGTTCTTTATATATTCTGGATAATAATTCCTTATCAGATGTATGATTTGCAATTATTTTTACCCATTCTTTGGTAGGTCAGGAGGGGGCGGCGGTGAGGAGAGACCCCTCGTCCAAGGTAAGGTGCGATGGCTGTGCTTTGCTGGAGCAGCCGGGAAGGGATACCCCACGCCCAAGGTAAGAGAAACCCAAGTGGGATGGTGGGTGTTGCAGGAGGGCATCAGAGGGCAGACACATTGAAACCATACTCACAGAAAACTAGTCCTTCTAATCACACTAGGACGACAGCCTTGTCTAACTCAAAGAAACTAAGCCATGCCTGTGGGGCAACCCAGGATGGGCGGGTCATGGTGGAGAGATCTGACAGGGTGTGGTCCGCTGGAGAAGGGAATGGCAAACCACTTCAGTATTCTTGCCTTGAGAACCCCATGAACAGTATGAAAAGGCAAAATGATAGGATACTGAAAGAGAAACACCACAGGTCAGTAGGGGCCCAATATGCTACTGGAGATCAGTAGAGAAATAACTCCAGAAATAATGAAGGGATGGAGCCAAAGCAAAAAGAATACCCAGCTGTGGATGTGTCTGGTGATAGAAGCAAAGTCTGATGCTGTAAAGAGCAATATTGCATAGGAACCTGGAATGTCAGGTCCATGAATCAAGGCAAATTGGAAGTGGTCAAACAAGAGATGGCAAGAGTGAATGTCGACGTTCTAGGAATCAGCAAACTAAAATGGACTGGAATGGGTGAATTTAACTCAGAGGACCATTATATCTACTACTGCGGGCAGGAATCCCTCAGAAGAAATGGAGTGGCCATCATGGTCAACAAAAGAATCCGAAATGCAGTACTTGGGTGCAATCTCAAAAACAACAGAATGATCTCTGTTGTTTCCAAGGCAAACCATTCAATATCACAGTAATCCAAGTCTATGCCCCAACCAGTAACTCTGAAGAAGCTGAAGTTGAACGGTTCTATGAAGACCTACAAGACCTTTTAGAACTAACACCCAAAAAAGATGTCCTTTTCATTATAGGGGACTGGAATGCAAAAGTAGGAAGTCAAGAAACACCTGGAGTAACAGGCAAATTTGGCCTTGGAATACGGAATGAAGCAGGGCAAAGACTAATAGAGTTTGGCCAAGAAAATGCGCTGGTCATAGCAAATACCCTCTTCCAACAACACAAGAGAAGACTCTATACATGGACATCACCAGATGGTCAACACAGAAATCAGATTGATTATATTCTTTGCACCCAAAGATGGAGAAGCTCTATACAATCAGCAAAAACAAGACCAGGAGCTGACTGTGGCTCAGACCATGAACTCTTTATTGCCAAATTCAGACTGAAATTGAAGAAAGTAGGGAAAACCACTAGACCATTCAGGTATGACCTAAATCAAATCCCTTGTGATTATACAGTGGAAGTGAGAAATAGATTTAAGGGCCTAGATCTGATAGATAGAGTGCCTGATGAACTATGGAATGAGGTCCGTGACATTGTACAAGAGACAGGGATCAAGACCATCCCCATGGAAAAGAAATGCAAAAAAGCAAAATGGCTGTCTGGGGAGGCCTTACAAATAGCTGTGAAAAGAAGAGAAGCGAAAAGCAAAGGAGAAAAGGAAAGATATAAACATCTGAATGCAGAGTTCCAAAGAATAGCAAGAAGAGATAAGAAAGCCTTCTTTAGTGATCAATGCAAAGAAACAGAGGAAAACAACAGAATGGGAAAGACTAGGGATCTCTTCAAGAAAATCAGAGATACCAAAGGAACATTTCATGCAAAGATGGGCTCGATAAAGGACAGAAATGGTATGGACCTAACAGAAACAGAAGATATTAAGAAGAGGTGGCAAGAATACACAGAAGAACTGTACAAAAAAGATCTTCACAACCCAGATAATCATGATGGCGTGATCACTGACCTAGAGCCAGACATCCTGGAATGTGAAGTCAAGTGGGCCTTAGAAAGCATCACTACGAACAAAGCTAGTGGAGGTGATGGAATTCCAGTGGAGCTATTCCAAATCCTGAAAGATGATGCTGTGAAAGTGCTGCACTCAATATGTCAGCAAATTTGGAAAACTCAGCAGTGGCCACAAGATTGGAAAAGGTCAGTTTTCATCCCAATCCCAAAGAAAGGCAATGCCAAAGAATGCTCAAACTACCACACAATTGCACTCATCTCACACGCTGGTAAAGTAATGCTCAAAATTCTCCAAGCCAGGCTTCAGCAAAACCGTGAACTTCCTGATGTTCAAGCTGGTTTTAGAAAAGGCAGAGGAACCAGAGATCAAATTGCCAACATCCGCTGGATCATCGAAAAAACAAGAGAGTTCCAGAAAAACATCTATTTCTGCTTTATTGACTATGCCAAAGCCTTTGACTATGTAGATCACAATAAACTGTGGAAAATTCTGAAAGAGATGGGAATACCAGACCACCTGATCTGCCTCTTGAGAAATCTGTATGCAGGTCAGGAAGCAACGGTTAGAACTGGACATGGACCAACAGACTGGTTCCAAATAGGAAAAGGAGTACGTCAAGGCTGTATATTGTCACCCTGTTTATTTAACTTATATGCAGAGTACATCATGAGAAATGCTGGACTGGAAGAAGCACAAGTTGGAATCAAGATTTCTGGGAGAAATATCAATAACCTCAGATATGCAGATGATACCACCCTTATGGCAGAAAGTGAAGAGGAACTCAAAAGCCTCTTGATGAAAGTGAAAGTGGAGAGTGAAAAGGTTGGCTTAAAGCTCAACATTCAGAAAACGAAGATCATGGCACCCGGTCCCATCACTTCCTGGGAAATAGATGGAGAAACAGTGGAAACAGTGTCAGAATTTATTTTTCTGGGCTCCAAAATCATTGCAGATGGTGACTGCAGCCATGAAATTAAAAGACGCCTACTCCTTGGAAAGAAAGTTATGACCAACCTAGATAGCATATTCAAAAGCAGAGACATTACTTTGCCAACAAAGGTTTGCCTAGTCAAGGCAAGTCTTTCCTGTGGTCATGTATGGATGTGAGAGCTGGACTGTGAAGAAGGCTGAGTGCCAAAGAATTGATGCTTTTGAACTGTGGTGTTGGAGACGACTCTTGAGAGTCCCTTGGACTGCAAGGAGATCCAACCGGTCCATTCTGAAGGAGATGAGCCCTGGGATTTCTTTGGAAGGAATGATGCTAAAGCTGAAACTCCAGTATTTTGGCCACCTCATGCAAAGAGTTGACTCATTGGAAAAGACTGATGCTGGGAGGGATTGGGGGCAGGAGGAGAAGGGGACGACAGAGGATGAGATGGCTGGATGGCATCACTGACTCGATGGATGTGAGTCTGAGTGACCTCCGGGAGTTGATGATGGACAGGGAGGCCTGGCGTGCTGCGATTCATGGGGTCACAAAGAGTTGGACACGACTGAGCGACTGATCTGATCTGATCTGATCTGATTCTTTGGGTTGCTTTTTTACACTGCTGACATTGTCTTTTGATGCACAAAATTTTAATTTCCCTAAAGGCCAATTTGTCTATATTTCCTTTTGTTTCCTATGTCTTTGGCATCATATCCAAAAAATCATCGCCAAACCCAGTGTAGTTAAAACTTTGGCTCTGTGTTTTTTCTTCCAAGAGTTTTACAGCTGTGGATCTTACATTTAGGTCTGTGACTCATTTTGAGTTAATTTTTGTACATGGTGTTGGATAAGGGACCGATTTCGTTCTTTTGCATGAATCACGTAACTTCTTAAGAAATTTCTGTAGCCTAGATGAGAAACAGAGTATTGAAGTTACAAAGAACTGAGCCAGCATCAAAGCAGCGTACATGTGAAGATGGGAAACAGGGAGGCATCCACCTCTACACTCAACCCCATCCCTGCTATCCAATACTGAAACCATACATTGCAAGGGTGGGAATGGAGAGAACTGAGATCTCGAAGAAAGACATCATATTTTCCAATGGGATATGTCAACAGTGGACTGTCCAGGATACATGGTTTCCATTCTGCCTACTCAAAGTGCCATAAGTGGTTCCAGGTGTGAACAGATACCAACCGATTCATGATGCACTGGAGCCAGCCATAAGCTACACATGTACATATGATGTCATTTACTCCACTAATTAATCTTTGCCTCTCAAATGCATGATTCAAATTATGTTTCCAAAACTATACTCATTAAAATGCCAGCATCCATGGTATTCCGAGATTTTATGTTTGGCTTATCATCTAAGGAAAAATCAACTGCCTCACAGTTTAACATATTCCAGTTAAATCAGCCCAGTGTCTCTAGCATAGCACCATTCTAATGACTTTGTGACTTTTAAAGCTGGAATATACAGGAAATGTTGTGGTGTTGATAGTATCTCAAAATGGCATTTCTACCCTTTTTCAAATCCCAATTCCACCATCCTGTCAAAATCCTAAATTCTCTCTTAGGGCTACTGGTACCTTCAAGGACCAGGGCTTTGATTGCTATTTCACCCACAGAACTGTGGAAAAGAGACTCAAGTCATATTTTTTTCCCAAATGCTCTCTGTAAAAGGATCAGCTAAGAGTTCAGGGGGGAACATCAATCTCTTATGGCACGTGTGAGAGAAGCTTTTCAGGGGAATGGTTATTAGCATCACATTCAGACTCATAAACCAAGCTAAAAGGATTTGGAGGGAATAAACAGAAGAGTCTAGGGGATAAAAGTCTGTGCCCCCAAAGCCACGTTTATTTTGTGGTGGCTCTTTATAGAACACACTAGGATGTGAGCATCTCAGCCTCCCAAATTTACCACTCTCAACCCTGTCCTGCTCTCTTATGAAGCAACTGAAAAGGACCTGTAACCTAGAGATGAATCCTGAAAAAACTATACAGCACTGACCGGCTTTACATGTGGGAATCCAAAGGCACGACCTAACAGGAAATGCTATGACTGTGTAATGCAGAGTTTTATTGGAGCCAAGGGCCAATAAAGCCAATACAGTGCTGAATAAAAGGGAATGACAAAATAAAGCGGAATAAAAAGCCATTAAGTTCTGAGATGCCAAGTTTTCCCCCTCAGTGAGCCACTCCAAGTGTCAACATGGAAAGTCAACTCTCCAAAAGTCAGCACTATGTTGTAACCAGTCACCTGTCTCCCAAGGTAAAGAAAATCTGACAACAAATCCATTACGCCTTGTCTTCTCCCAGGAGATTCCTTGGTATCAGAAGGCAGAAAACTTCACAAAAGACTCACAGAGGACACTAGGCATCAAGAGACGTCCCTGTAAATGGCTAGTCTTGGTATTTTCCTGAACTGGGCAACACATGGACAAATCAAGACAAGGCCTATATTCCTCCCCCACTCTCATGCCCATCTTACCTTGGTTCTAGCAGCTCTGGTTTATTTCTAGATTTCCCTGCAAACACACTGCAACTTCCAGATAAATTCTCACACTTCATTGGAAAGTTGACCCTAACAGGTACTATTTATACTATCATCCGGGAGACTGAAAGTGTTAGTTGCTCAGTCATGTCTGACTCTTTGCAACCCCACGGACTGCAGCCCTCCAGACCCCTCTGTCCATGGAATTCTCCAGGCAAGAATACTGGAGTGGGTTGCCAGCCCTTTCTCTAGGGGACTTCCCGATCCAGGGATCAAACCTGTGTCTCCTACATTGCAAGCAAATTCTTTATCGTCTGAGCCACCTGGGAAGCCCAAGAGACTGTTCACCCCTAAACCTGCACATTTATCCATAGAAGGAAGTGGGACAGAATGTCTGACATAAAGTAAAAGGGCTGTGGAAGGGGGAAATGGCTTTATTTTCCCTTAATTACTTGAATGAAAGAGAGCACCTAACCAATATCCCTAAATGATAAATTTCACAGCTCTTGTCTTTGATTTGGGGGTAATTTAACAGAAAACTCTTTTTTAAGTTTTTTTTTTTTTTTTTTTTACTATGGACCATTTTTTAAAGTCTTATTGAATTTGTTACAACACTGTTCCTGTTTCATGTTTTGGGGTTTTGGCCATGAGGCCTGAGGTATCTTAGCTCCCTGACCAGGGATCGAACCCACACCCCCTGCATCAGAAGAAGTCTTAACCACTGGACCACTAAGGAAGTCCCTCCACAGAAGACTCTTGTTTCACTGTTTTTTAATCTAGGTGTGTTTTCTAGCCCAATTCTCTCTGAATCCCTCACCATACTTTCAAACTCTCCCGCTGGCTTCCCATAAAGACAACTACTCTAAAGGCCCACCTGGCAGCCTGTCCACTCCCTCTGGCCAGATGACGCAGAGAGAGACCAGCAGACTGCGGCTGGTGCATCCCGGAGATGAGGCAGAAGAGGCAGCTGGACATTTTCTTGGCAGCAGCTTGTTCAACCTTAGCAGGCAGCTGGCAATAATAGCCTCTTGTTTGAAGCTGTGGCAAGAAGCAGTGATTCCAACATCTTCTTCAGCATTACCCAGCTCCATCTCACATCTCCTTCTGGCCCACACAGCTCCTGTCGCAGTGATTATGGAGGCAACAGTTGTGCCATAATTAGGATCCTCCTGGGCAGGCCAATCTCAGTGACAGCAGGATGCCAGCTGCTCCATCGCCAGAAACATCTCCTTGGCATCCCTTCCTCCTTGGCATTCTTGCTCACTCCCAGATCCTACCCTGTCCTTCCAGGGGCTGGAGTCAATAAGTTAGGCTGAGACCAAGTGGAGAAAATTCTCTTCTACCCTAAAGCCAATGTTATTTATTTTCCTGGTTCACTAGGAGCAGCCTCAGCTCAAGACCCAGTGGAAAGGTGCTGGGGTGTGAGTCATTCTCAATGACTCTTTGGTTGAAGGTGGGTTTCAGAGATTGTTGTTGTTGTTATTGTTGAGTAATAAGTTGTGTCCGACTCTTTTTGATCCCAAGGACTGCGGCGTATCAGGTTTCCTTGTCCTTCACTATCTCCCAGAGTTTGCTCCAACTCATGTCCATTGAGTTGGTGATACGATCTAACCATCTCATCCTCTCACCCACTTTTCCTTTTGTCTTCAATCTTTCCCAGCATCAGGGTCTTTTCCAGTGAGTTGGCTCTTGGCAGGAGGTGGCCAAAGTAGAGTTTCAGCTCCAGCATCAGTCCTTCCAATGAATATCCGGGGTTGACTTCCTTCCAGAGATTACCTGAGCACTTTTGGCTCTAGTTCTCTCCCTCTTGACTACTCGCTCAGTATCACAGTTTCTTCTGGCCCTGTGGACACCTGACAGTCACGGTCCTGGCATCTCCTTAACCCCAGGACCTGTCAAAGTCAGGATCTGGAGAAGATCACCTTGTAGCCGCCACTGTTCATGGGACATCTGTGTGGAGGAAGGCCCCCTCTAGGGATGCCCAGAGTCACTTCTCGTTTTGCTTTCTTATTTCTCCCCTCTTCTCCTTTTAGGGTCTTGAAACAACAATAATAAGCAGGAGATTCCAAAAATGCTCCCACATATGTCTCCTTGTTAGGAGAAGCACACTGATTGAAACCGCCCACCCTGACCAGGCATCATAGTAACTATTTGCATGAGTTGTTTTATGACAGGAGATCCTGATAAGGAATACGGAATAAGCCACCACCGACCGGAAGAGTTCGGGAAAGGTCTGAAGGAGACACCGCGTGTCCGTCCACTTCCCAGAATCCCTCTCACTAGCATCCATCTTGCCTGAGTGATGCGTGTGCCACCAGGAAAGACTCTGAATTAGAATGATTGGCCAAAGACCACCGGAAAACTAATCCCATCATCAGAAAACCCGAGACTGCGAGCCACGAGGCAGAGCAGTTCTCCTGGGTTCTCTTACCCTACTGCTCTCCACCCAGGTGCCCTTTCCCAATAAGATCTCTTGCTTTGTCAGCACATGTGTCTCCTCGGACAACTCATTTATGAGTGTTAGACAAGAGCCCAGTTTTGGACCCTGGAAGGGGTCCGCCTTCCTGCAACATCCTGACAAAAACAGGGGACTCACCTTGCAATGAGAGAAATCAGCCCTCTCGCTTCTCCCATTCCAAGAGAATGCAAGAAGAGAAATGCAGCAATAACATCTGGCAGTGCTAAGGCAAGCCAGGAGAAGCCCTACTGCCCGCAAGACCATGCAAATCTAACTGCGCTGCTCAAGACCTAAGACTCAGTCTTCTTACTACCCCCACTTCCATTTTCTCTCCTCATGGTTAGCCAAACTTACCATAATGAACAATTTTATATTACTAGGGATAGAGGGTATTTTTAAATCCCATGCTCTGGCCAATGACTCAACATAAGGACAATGTTAAAAAAAAAAAAGCTTCCTCATTCCCTTGAGCCAATCCACCCAGTCCTATGAATACTTCCCTCCAGGAAGAAAGCCAGACTAGAAGGGAGTGAGGCCTGTGAACCCACAAGTCCCGGGCAGAGTGGAGGGTGGGGCAACCCTCCCCACCCCCAGCTTTCTTTTAGACTTTGAAGTGCCTGGGGCACCACTTTAATCCCTGATAGATACAGAAATGAGTCCTGGGGAAGAGAAACAGGAAAAGACCACAAAGAAAGGGCTTGATTGTATTTAACAAATGGTCATGCTAATAGCTCTCTGCCTGCAGGCTCTGCCATCCTGTCCCAACTAGGGGAGGAAATGACCAGCCCTTTCCAGGGTGTGGAGCTAGCAGCCCCAGGCATCTACACATCAGAACAAAGTCCTCCTGCGTTGCCAGCGGAGCAGGATGGGCAGTCACCCTACAGCAAAATGTCACAGGCAGCACCTGGCTCTCAGCCTCTACTAAGCTAATGGACGTGTGGCAAACGGGCCGTCCTGGTGGGGAAGCCTCAGCAGTTATCATGTCCAGCAAAGACAGACTTGGCCAGTCACCCTGTCACTACGCGATCAATCAGCCAGGGCATAAGGCAGGCGTAAGCCCCGTCCTTGGGACCGGGTGGTTGAAGAAACAGCCCAGAATCATACAAGAAGGAACCTGTCCCAGCCTAGCGTGCTGTAATACACAAACATCCTCAACAGCTGAGCGAGGCAAATGACCATATGACTTGCAGCGTGCATTTTTACAGCAAGGATGGTATAACTCTTACACCATGTAACATAACACTGGAAAAGTGCTGGCCCCTATAGCTTCTTACGAAATAGAAGCAGCAAATCATTTAATACAGGCAAGAACATCTAAAAGGCTTTTTTAAAAATATAAAGACTCAGGCTAAGGATGAGACTTGCCTCTAGCTATCCCCGGCTTGAAGGCTGTACTGATTCCTAACTAAATGGGAGTATTATGCCATGATATCTATAATATCTAGACCTAAGTTGATCAATTAATAAACCAGTAGAGACTTTGATGCCATTTTTTTTTTTTTTTTGGAGGGCCTTATTCAATAATTGGAGAAGGAAATGGCAATCCACTCCAGTGTTCTTGCCTGGAGAATCCCAGGGACGGGGGAGCCTGGTGGGCTGCCGTCTCTGGGGTCGCACAGAGTCGGACAGGACTGAAGTGACTTAGCAGCAGCAGTAGCAGTTCAATAATAATTCTCACTCTTTTCTTTAGTGCCAGATTACGGAACCGCTCCTCACTGTTTCCACCGGTACTACGTGTGCCAGTTCAAGACTTGTGCCCAACTTTGGTGCCCATGTGTACAGACGGATTGAGCCAGTTGACCTACAGTTGTACACATGGACCCACAAGAGGCCACAGCCTTTTTCAATCTTGCTCAGCCTTGGGGTCGGGGGAACAAACCTGACATTGACATGGGCGTTGACTTTTCACTCGGTGCATAAACAAGAATGACGCGTGCCATTCGCGCCCTATCTTTTATACTTCATCCCCCACTCCCTTTCTCCCCAGCTTGCTCCTTTCTACTGCATCAGGTTAATAGAGTGTTATTTTCATGAAAGCAAACCTGCTAAAAGCTTCAAAAATCTTGCAAGAAATTGTTATTGTGATTCAATCTTTCAAATTTTGCCATGTTAATAATCTCTTTAGACTCAGAAAGAGCTTATTGGAACCAACATTGGAATTAATTGAATTTGTAGCCTCACCAAACAGAGCCGGCAACTCTATTATTAGTATTAAGATAATTATGGTAGGTTTTGATATTTTTGCATTCTTTATATTAAAGGGGCAGTGTCAAATTAAGCACAAAGCAGTCTCCATTCTCTCTTTATGCCCTCATTCATAGCTCCTTCTGTGACTCAATCCAAAGCAGGATATAAAACATGTATTTATTTAATGTCTGTATCTTTGTTACTAATAGTTCTAAATGAGTAACAACTAAGTCTTCTCATTTCATAGTTTATTTTTAGGCATTTTTTGTTTCCTATTAAAATTACTCTATGGAAGCCTTACTTTTTGTGACTTGGTTCATTTTTCACTTAGGAATATTTTCCAACTGAGCTTTCTTTCCAGATTCTAAGTCTTTACACAGTTTGGCTTCACAATCTGGTAGAAATACCAACTTCTAAATGCTAGGGACAGCTTGCACTGATATTTCTACTGCCGGATGTAACAGAATGGGCTTGGAGCCAAGAGACCCAAGTTCTGGTACCAGTCACCAATAACCACTTGTGTGATCCTCGGTATCAGTTTTTCCTTTATCTAGAAACAGCACAAAAAGAGGAAGAATGATTTCTAATATCATTATCATCTTTAAGCTTTTTTTCTGAGTTTCTATGTTTTATGTTATAATTGCATGATGTTAAAACGACCTGTAAATACTGCTCTCACTAGTGAATCATAAATCATTCCTTTTTAAAATTTATTGTACTGCTTACTATAGCTTTATGAGAATAACTTTACACAATCGCTTGTTATCTTACATAATGGCATTTGGTAAAGACTTTTGCCTTAGAATCTGAATGTGTCTCTGTATGTTGTGTGGAATATGTATGTGTACTTCTGACAGGTGTAGATTTGTATGTATGCTGGGGAAGCTGGTTATAATGGGGACCAAAGGAGTAGTATTTCTAACCCTTTTGTTTAACCATTACCATCCTAGCTTCAACCGTTTTAAAAATCTGTATCAGGGAGATACAGTTACATTCCTTGAGAGTCAAAATATGTCCCATTCCTTATAGTGCACCTAGATGGCAAATAATCATAAATAAGCCAGTTTTATCAACTATTTTAATCATGAACTGTTACGGTAGGATCTGTGAAGGGGTCATCCTTGGTAGTAGATGCTATGTCTCAGCCGTAGTTCCTCACCCTTAAGAAGTTAATGCTCCAGTTGAGGAGATACAGAATCATAGAACATTAGGGTTGAGAGCATTATCAAAGTTCTTCTAGTCTAACATCTATCCCATGAAATCATTATAATCGATTCTTTAATTCAAAAGAGATCATCTTAAAAAGGAAAATCCATGCACACTGCACAAAGCAGGGCAGATTAGAAGGAGGGCCACTTACTCCCTCCATCATCCAACCAGATCTGTACTAAGCTTATTAGTGAGGTTTGCAAAAATAAGAAAATAATATCCATACCATAACCCCACTGAATAAGAAAGATGGAGCTGGCACGCACCGATAAAACACATCCCCCTACGTTTCCACTCTCTTAAAAAGCCAAAGAAAATCAGGCTCTATGATCCATTGATTTGTTGTCAAGACGAGCTTGAGGGAAAAGTGACCGTGTGGCTGGAGAAACGACCCGCTTAGTCGAGTAATTCCGCGTAGTCGCTCTCCCTCTAGTGGTCAAAGCAGAGATGGCAGCTCTCTGTTTCAGCCTGTATGGAAGCAGGAATAGGGGTGCCCAACCCCCGAAGTTTTGACTGTCTGTTTCAGAACCCCAGTGCTAAGTTATAGAACAAGTCGCCTTACAAAGACTTCTTAATTAGAACATCTTGCTTGTTTATACTGATCATGGCACTTACAAAAGACCATATGTCTTTGAGACTGCTGCTTGGCAAGACTCCTCCAATGTTTACCAAATCTATTTTGTATCCCATGCTAATAATAGTCCAGTGGGTCCCCAGGCAGAGCAATGGAGACTGAGGACTTCTTGTTTCTTCTATTACTCAGTATTCTGCCTTCATCATGTGAAAGGCCTCTTAGTTCCTGTGAGAGGACTAAAACAGAGCTCTAAGTTTCCCAAATGCTGTTATTTTGGGAAACGTTTATTTCAAGAGCTAAATTGTAATCTTTTGACAAATCAACATTGAGCAATGCTCTGCACTTTGTTACACATACTTTAAACTATTCCTTTAAATAGAAATTTTCAAATGAGTGGTAAACCACTTTCTACAGTATCCATAGATAATTCTATCTTCTAGAGCCAGGATCTTTTGCTTCAGGAAGGAACAGTAGAGATACACTCCAATTTGAGAGGGTAGAACTGATGCCCAGTGCTGGTAATAACTGGTTCAAGGTCACACAGGCTCTCCCTACTGTAACAATTTGACCGTGCTGCGTAGCTAAAAATAAACTGAGTGGAGTGGCTGAACCTGTATTATCTATCGCCAACAAACAACAAACAAGTGATGGATTTGTTTTATTGTTGACTTAGCAATAAATTATAGAGAAGGCAATGGCACCCCACTCCAGTACTCTTGCCTAAAAAATCCCATGGACGGAGGAGCCTGGTAGGCTGCAGTCCATGGGGTTGCTAAGAGTTGGACAGGACTGAGCGACTTCACTTTCTCTTTTCACTTTCATGCATTGGAGAAGGAAATGGCAACCCACTCCAGTGCTCTTGCCTGGAGAATCCCAGGGACGGGGGAGCCTGGTGGGCTGCCGTCTATGGGGTCGCACAGAGTCGGACACGACTGAAGCGACTTAGCAGCAGCAGCAGCAATAAATTAACATGCTCAGTTCATTCCTTTGCTCCCTAGGTCTGATTTTGGTCACCCAGAAAACTCGGCTTCTATTATTCATTTTGACACAAAGTTAGATGACAATTTATACAGGGATCTGGGAATTAACAGCTTGGGTTCAGTGTATCATCCAAGATCTGCTTAATTTATGTGAGTCTCTGAAAAACCCATCAGACATTTGCTGTGTGCAGAATACATGTTTGATAAACTTTTCTTCCTTTAAATTGTGAACATATAATGAAGCCTTAAGAATTTTCGTTCTTGCTTGTGACAGCTCTACAGCTGTCGGTGGCAATGATCCTTCTTTGTAGCATATTTTATGTTCTTGGAATGACTATTAACCAGGTATTTCTCCCTGCTTGGGAAATGTGGCAATATAGCAACTATCTGTAAAGAGGTTTAAAATAGCTCACAGAGATGAGAAATGATCATCGAAAATAACTAACATATACTGACTGGTTAACCTGTGCCAGCCGGTATTCCAAATGCCTTATCTCTATTAACTCATTTATTTCAAACAATAAACCTATAATGTAACTACTGTCGATGTGTGCTGTGTGCTGTGCTCAGTCACTCAATCGTGTCCAACATTTTGGGAGCCCATGAACTGGGTAGCCCACCAGGCTCATCCGTCCATGGGGATTCTCCAGGTAAGAATACTGGAGTGGGTTGCCATGCCCTCCTCCCGAGGATCTTCCCAACCCAGGGATCGAACCCAGGTCTCCCACATTACAGGCAGATTCTTCACTGTCTGAGCCACCAGGGAAGCCCAAGTACTATTGATCAGATCAGATCAGATCAGTCGCTCAGTCGTGTCCGACTCTTTGCGACCCCATGAACCGCAGCACGCCAGGCCTCCCTGTCCATCACCAGCTCCCGGAGGTCACCCAGACTCGCATCCATTGAGTCAGTGATGCCATCCAGCCATCTCATCCTCTGTCGTCCCCTTCTCCTCCTGCCCTCAATCCCTCCCAGCATCAGAGTCTTCTCCAATGAGTCAGCTCTTCGCATGAGGTGGCCAAAATACTGGAGTTTCAGCTTTAGCATCATTCCTTCTAAAGAAATTCCAGGATTGATCTCCTTCAGAATGGGCCGGTTGGATCTTCTTGCAGTCCAAGGGACTCTCAAGAGTCTTCTCCAACACCACAGTTCAAAAGCATCAATTCTTCGGCGCTCAGCCTTCTTCACAGTCCAGCTCTCACATCCATACATGACCACAGGAAAGACCATAGCCTTGACTAGGCGAACCTTTGTTGGCAAAGTAATGTCTCTGCTTTTGAATATGCTATCTAGGTTGGTCATAACTTTCCTTCCAAGGAGTAAGCGTCTTTTAATTTCATGGCTGCAGTCACCATCTGCAGTGATTTTGGAGCCCAGAAAAGAAAGTCTGACACTGTTTCCACTGTTTCCCCATCTATTTCCCATGCAGTGATGGGACCAGATGCCATGATCTTCGTTTTCTGAATGTTGAGCTTTAAGCCAACCTTTTCACTTTCCACTTTCACCTTCATCAAGAGGCTTTTTAGCCCCTCTTCACTTTCTGCCATAAGAGTGGTGTCATCTGCATATCTGAGGTTATTGATATTTCTCCCGGCAATCTTGATTCCAACTTGTGTTTCTTCCAGTCCAGCATTTCTCATGATGTACTCTGCATATAAGTTAAATAAACATGGTGACAATATGCAGCCTTGACATACTCCTTTTCCTATTTGGAACCAGTCTGTTGTTCCATGACCAGTTCTAACTGTTACTTCCTGACCTGCATACAGATTTCTTAAGAGGCAGATCAGGTGGTCTGGTATTCCCATCTCTTTCAGAATTTTCCATAGTTTATTGTGATCCACACAGTCAAAGGCTTTGGCATAGTCAATAAAGCAGAAATAGATGTTTTTCTGGAACTCTCTTGCTTTTTCCATGATCCAGCGGATGTTGGCAATTTGATCTCTGGTTCCTCTGCCTTTTCTAAAACCAGCTTAAACATCAGGAAATTCACGGTTCACATATTGCTGAAGCCTGGCTTGGAGAATTTTGAGCATTACTTTACTAGCGTGTGAGATGAGTGCAATTGTTCCGTAGTTTGAGCACTCTTTGGCATTGCCTTTCTTTGGGATTGGGATGAAAACTGACCTTTTCCAATCTTGTGGCCACTGCTGAGTTTTCCAAATTTGCTGGCATATTGAGTGCAGCACTTTCACAGCATCATCTTTCAGGACTTGGAATAGCTCCACTGGAATTCCATCACCTCCACTAGCTTTGTTCGTAGTGATGCTTTCTAAGGCCCATTTGACTTCACATTCCAAGATGTCTGGCTCTAGGTCAGTGATCACATCATTCCCCACACAAAAGAAATACTCACTTTCGTCAAGGTATCTCCAACTTTGTTTATCATGTGATCCCACTAACTGTGATAACATTCTTCTGGGATGACTAACTGCTTCATTTTGCATTTCCTTTATCATATCAAATACCTATATTATACTCCTTTGATTCAATACATGCTTTAATTTTTTAATACCCATTGATGCCTTGAATTCCTTGAGGGCAGAGTTTGTCCCTTGTTTATTTGAATCTTCTTGTTATAAATAACTTTATTATGTGCAGTGGGTGGATTTTCTGAATAGAGTTTGTTTCTTTATATCAAAATTGCCTGCTGAAGTTTTACAAATCAAATGGAAGAGTTTGCGCCGGAAAGAGCCGTATTTTCCAAAGATTCAAAGCAGAATTTCATTGGAAGTTTCATGAGACACCAATTAAATTTAACTCTGAGAGTGTAGAACCATTTTCTTCAGCTATAAACATACTTTGGAACTAGCACTGAGGGGAAAGCAGTTGGAGAAAGTTACTGTCTGATGTGACCATGTATTCTTCAGAGGTTGAAAAAAAGTCCCAATGCACGTCGTGCTGGCGCCAGAAAATCTAACAAGAGTGAACAGTGCTGATGAGTCATTACTTGTGGGCCAGGGCTGTATGGAGGTTTTATGGTGGTGGTTTTAGTCACTAAGTCATGTCCAACTCTTGCAACCCCCTGGACTGTAGCCCACCAAGCTCCTCTGTCCACGGGATTCTCCAGGCAAGAATACTGGAGTGGGTTGCCATTTCCTTCTGCAGGGGAGCTACCCAACCCAGGAATCAAACCCCAGTCTGCTGCATTGCAGGCAGATTCTTTACCGACTGAGCTACGAGGGAAGCCCAGGGCTGTGACTCTAGGGAATCTGAATCGAAGCCAAGCTGAGGGGTGTGATATACATATCAGGTTTCAGGGAACACCAAGACAACCTCTCCCAGGACACAAAAATATATTGCATAAAATAATAGGCCACACACACACTCCGAGGTTATTATTTTTTTAATCAGTTTGCCAAAACTTGGACTTAGGTTTCCCAGCAAGGACAGGCATACACCTACAAACACACTTGTGCTTCTTTATATTCACAATTTTGACAGGTTTACACAACATGTCCTAGGAAGAGGGAGATATTTTGCATTCTACCGCTGGTTGTTACTATATGATTTCAAAATTCAGTTGAAAAATAGGGGGGAACATTTAGTCTAGTAAACTGATCATTTTATTCCAAGGTATATTTGTATTTTCCATCAGTGAAACTTTTTGAGTGAACAACTCTTAGACAGTTTTTGGTTGAAAACGATCAAGGGAGCAAAGTCCTGCCTCTTAAGATGCTTATAGCCTGTGAATAAGGATAAATAATATGAGGATGGCCATGAGGAGTAGTGAAAAGGCTGCAAGATTCCACAAGGATTTCATAGAGAAGGTGAGCTACTAGCTGAACACTGAAGAAGCATTAAAAATTTAAAGAAGCTGAGCTGGAAGACCTTTAAGTAGAGCTAAGCACAGAGAAAAGACTTCGAGAGGAGACTGCTAGAGGCAGACACAGGGGACATCATCACACTTGAAATAGAATGTTGGAATGTGAGAATTAAAAGTAATTTTATAGCCAGGCTACATTTTGCAATCAATTTTTATGGTGCTCTGTAACCACGACTGAAAATACCTAAGAGCAAAGTTGAAGTTCAAGGCCAGACCCAGAAAGGAGGCCATGTGCAACGAAAGTTCAAATCATTTGGCGGGCAAGAGGCAGAACGAAGAAAAAGGAACCTTTCCAAACAAGTTAAATTAAAGTTCTGGGGACATTAATACAAACAAGGCAATTAGGACAAATGCTGCCTAAGAGCCTTGTCTCTATCTCTGGAGACAAAGCAGGAATACTCCACTAATCATACCAAGCTGACCTCTAAAGAATAGGATGGGGGAATTTTTTTTTTTTTTAAGTATAGTTGATTTACAATGTTGTGGTACTTTTTGCTATACAGCAAAGTGTTTCAGTTACACACACACACACACACACACACACACATTCTTTTTTATATTCTTTTCCATTATGGTTTATCACTGGATTTCTTTTATTTAGTTTTAGTTGAAGGATAATTTTTTTACAATACTGTGCTCGTTTCTGCCATATATCAAGATGAATCAGTCATAGGTATATATATGTCCCCCCTATCTTGAACCTCTCTCCCACCTCCCACCCCTTCCCTCCTCTCTAGGTTGTCACAAGCATCAGTTTGAGTTCCTTGAGTCATACAGCAAATACAGGATGTGGGTATTTTAAATGGGGAATCTTTGACTCCAGAACTATGTCTAAATTGGCTGTAACTTTATTGGTCCTTAGGGCATAAGGTCAAGACTCAATTTTTCTATCTAGTCTTCTACAGTTATAATGAAGATGCTTGTTGTTTAGTGACGTAGATTGACTTTGAGTGAACACACCCAGTAGTTGACAAATAATGAGAGCATCTTCCTCTAATCAAACAAATGGAATGAGGGGTTCATTCCTTTCCTAGAAAAGAAGAAAAGTTTGATTTTTACTTGATCATTTAAATGACTTAATTAGAGAATAAACTCCTTCACCACCAAAGAAAAAACCCTAGATGCAATGTATGAGCACAATTCAACAATGAGAAAATCAAGAGGATCCTTAATGTTTTTGTTTCAACACTCTTTTTCCTGAAAAAGCTACTTTCCCACACCTTAAGGGTGTAACACAGTTAGTATAGAGAAGAGTGAAAGCTTCATTGAGGGCCTTCCCTGGTGGTCCAGCGGTTAAGAATTCACCTTCCAGTGCAGAAGACCCAGGTTTGATCACTGGTCGGAGAACCAAGATCTCACAAGCTGCAGGGCAACTAAGCCCACATGCTCCAACTAAGACCTGACATAGCCAAATGTATTTAAAAAAAAAAAAAAAAAAAAAAGGCTTGATCAATAAGCATAAACGAGATTTTGATGCCACTGTGTCATTTATTCAGCTCCAGCCATGACCAGATCAGATCAGATCAGTCGCTCAGTCGTGTCCAACTCTTTGCGACCCCATGAACCGCAGCACGCCAGGCCTCCCTGTCCATCACCAGCTCCCGGAGGTCACTCAGACTCACACCCATCAAGTCAGTGATGCCATCCAGCCATCTCATCCTCTGTCGTCCCCTTCTCCTCCTGCCCTCAATCCCTCCCAGCATCAGAGTCTTCTCCAATGAGTCAACTCTTCGCATGAGGTGGCCAAAATACTGGAGTTTCAGCTTTAGCATCATTCCTTCCAAAGAAATTCCAGGATTGATCTCCTTCAGAATGGACTGGTTGGATCTTCTTGCAGTCCAAGGGACTCTCAAGAGTCTTCTCCAACACCACAGTTCAAAAGCATCAATTCTTCGGCGCTCAGCCTTCCTCACAGTCCAGCTCTCACATCCATACATGACCACAGGAAAGACCATAGCCTTGACTAGGCGAACCTTTGTTGGTAAAGTAATGCCATGACCTCTCCTTACTTAAAGTTCATATCAAGTCTAGTTGGCTCTTGGGTGTTCTGGAAGGTCCTCTCTGAGTTTCAGAGGGACAGACTGCATCAACTGGCGATTATTTCCTGCATTTTGTCACTTTTATTCCTTTCTACCATGGAAGTACAAATTTGATCTGCAAGTACGTTCCCATACTGCTGCTTCTGTTTTTGTTCTTGGTGTGGTCAGCATCTACATTCATTTATAAAGCTCATAGCTTGGATCATCCACGATGTGCCAGGGACTCAACCTATTCGTTCATTATTTCTCTGTTGTTACTACAACCTCAAATTCTGCAGATATTTTTATTGACATAATTTGCAATTTAATTTTCAGGTGATCCAAGATGACAGATTTTGATCAAAGAAATACTTGATTGAGGAAGGACAGGTATGCTGAGAGATAAGAATGACTATGCCACCATCTTACACACAAGGATAGTATCACCTTTTCAACAGAATTGCTCAGAAGAACTGGACTTTGTCCCCTGGATTTTACCTTGAAACACATAATTATTTCTCAGGAGCATTCGTTAAAGTATTCAACTAATTATGATTTTATATTCAAGTAATCATTATAATGCCAAGGATAATACTGGGTTAGCCTGAACTATCTGCCATCAAGGTAGGAAATAAAACACTATCTTTCTTGCGTCAACACAGAATGAAGTAAAATAAAGACTCAGCTGTGAGCTGCTTTGTTTACTGATCCACGTACAGGACCGAGGTGAGAGGTGAAATGACTGCTCAGATTAAATTAACAGATGACTTCCCACCTATCTCCTTCACAGTCTCAGAGCTAATACTCATCTTAGCCAGCTGTGTTAGTTAGCAAATACGTAACTAATGTGTTAACGGGGTTTCCCAGGTGGCTCAGTGGTAAAGAACTGCCTGCCAAGGCTGGAGACGTAGGAGACATGGGGTTCGATCCCTGGATTGGGTAGACCCCCCTAGAGGAGGAAATGGCAACCCACTCCAATATCCTTGCCTGGAAAATCCCATGGACAGAGAAGCTGGGTGGACTCCAGTCCATGGAGTCCCAAGAGTCAGGCACAACTTAGTGACGACACCACTATACTTCTCCAGAGTGACTGTGTCCATTTGCATTCCCACCAACGGAGCAAGAGGGTTCCCTTTTCTCCACAGCCTCTCCAGCATTTATTATTTGCAGATTTTTTGATGATGACCCTTCTGACCAGTGTGAGGTGAGAAGTTAATTAACTTCATTGCAGTTTTGATTTGCATTCATCTAATAATGAGCAGTATTGGGCATCTTTTCATGTGCTTGTTGGCCGTCTGCATATCTTCTTTGGAGAAATGTCTGTTTAGCTCTTCTGCTCATTTTTTGATTGGGTTGCTTGGGTAGTGATTTTTAATATGTTATTAGTAGCTGTTAACAAAAGTTACTGAATGCCTACCATATATGGAATTAAGAAAAAAACATACTTACTTAGTTGTTCAGCAAACACACACTGACAGTCAATTATGTTCAGACTCTGCTGTACCAGAGGCCGAGGAGGTGGGAGATAGTCTTTATTTTTGAAAGGATTTCAAGCTGATTGGAGATATAATATAGATCCCATTCCAATTAACAGAGGAGAGAGACAGATAGAAAATGCTTCCGGATTTCTAAGGAAGTATTCCAAAGCCTAGAGGCTGAGAACAATCTTGTGTGCAAAATGAGATTAGACCTCAATGGGTGAGCAAAAAAGATCTTCACCTGCTCTCTACTTCACCACAGAAATTTAATATGTTCTGCCTTGAATTTCGGGGAAGGCAATGGCACCCCACCCCAGTACTCTTGCCTGGAAAATCCCATGGACGGAGGATCCTGGTAGGCTGCAGTCCATGGCGTCGCTATGAAGACATGACTGAGCGACTTCACTTTCACTTTTCACTTTCATGCATTGGAGAAGGAAACGGCAACCCACTCCAGTGTTCTTGCCTGGAGAATCCCAGAGACAGGGGAGCCTGGTGGGCTTCCGTCTATGGGGTTGCACAGAGTCAGACATGACTGACATGACTGAAGCGATTTAGCAGCAGCAGCAGCAGCCTTGAATTTTGTTTTCACCATGTGATGGATTTCAAGATTCTTCTCCAACTGTCCCCCACACTTCCTGGGAGTGGAGACCTGCGCTATGTTGAAGGAAGAACAAGCAAGAAACTGACAGTGAGTCAAAAATGGAAGAGAAAGGCTTTGGAGGACTACCATCTGCTCATACACCCAAACCTGAAAACTCTCAGATGAAAATGAAGAAGAAATGAGTAAATAAGCAAATCTAAATAGTTTGTAAAGCTACATCCTGAGGACAAGAACAAGCATCTATGCAATTTGGGATTACATCAAAAGTCAAAACACAGATTGCAAAACAGTTGAAAAATAGAAATTGCAAAACATCGAGCTAAAGACTGAAGCCCCAGTGCAAATTTTCCATCCATAGCAAAGGGAAATTAAATAAAAGAATTATGAAAGAGATAAAACATTTTAAGACATAGGCAAAAGGAAATGTTAAATAGTAGAGGAAATATAAAATGGAAATTTTAAGAAGAAGCACAGTGAAATCTGCGGACAGATCTAAACACCAACTCATATTCCGCCCCCCAACCTTTCTGAGAAAATCTTAAGAAAAAGAATCAGCTTTCATCAACTCAGAGTCTAGGAAAGCAATGCTTGTGACCCACCAATAGGCCAAAAGCAAGAACATTTCAGATTTAAAGGGCCGGAATCCACTGTGAAGATTTTGAATGAAGAGGAGAATTCAAATCAAAAACAGAAGTAAGCAGCAAAACTGGACCATCACTATGGACTCAACTTTGTATTTTCAAGTGTTAAAAATAGCAAGGGGAAGGGTATAGTCTCCAAAACTTTTTTTTAATGGAAACACATGCCCACTGCATTCAAAATAACAAATTCCAACAACAAGAAAAGGAAAACACAATCTGCTAATTCAAACATAATTTATTAGGAAAAAGAAGGTTGTTGGGGAGTAGACTACTCCAGAAATCCCTTAGCAAAAGTGAAAATTCTACAGATGGCAGGCCATTGGAGGGCAATGATTTCCTGACAGTGGTAGAAAGAGAACTGCAGGTACTTCAGGGGACAGACAGACAGGGGAGGCAAATCCTCAGCCTAGAAATCCAGTTCTTATGGGCGGGGCGAGGGGGACAGGGGAGGAGAGTTTCTTCCAGTTGATTCATATTCTATCCCTCTCTTTCTCCCTGTCTCCCTCCCCACCCCCCACACACAAACACACATACCTTGATACTCAACTTCCCCTCTTTTTTCCTTCAAAAAATTCACTTGTCTTAAGCAGAAGCTGAGAGAATTCAGCACCACCAAACCAGCTCTCCAACAAATACTAAAGGACCTTCTCTAGACAGGAAACACAAAAAGGATATATAAATTCAAACCCAAAACAACAAAGTAAATGGCAACGGGATCATATTTATCCGTAATTACCTTAAATGTAAATGGGTTGAATGCCCCAACCAAAAGGCAGAGACTGGCTGAATGGATACAAAAACAAGACCCATACATATGTTGTCTACAAGAGACCCACCTCAAAACAGGGGACACATACAGACTGAAAGTGAAGGGCTGGAAAAAGATTTTCCATGCAAATAGGGACCAAAAGAAAGCAGGAGTAGCAATACTCATATCAGATAAAATAGACTTTAAAACAAAAGCTGTGAAAAGAGACAAAGAAGGTCACTACATAATGATCAAAGGATCAATCCAAGAAGAAGATATAACAATTATAAATATATATGCACCCAACTTAGGAGCACCGCAATATGTAAGACAAATACTAACAAGTATGAAAGGAGAAATAAACAATAACACAATAATAGTGGGAGACTTTAATACCCCACTTACGCCAATGGATAGATCAACTAAACAGAAAATTAACAAGGAAACACAAGCTTTAAATGATACAATAGACAAATTAGAACTAATTGATATCTATAGGACATTTCATCCCAAAACAATGAATTTCACCTTTTCTCAAGTGCACACGGAACCTTCTCCAGGATAGACCACATCCTGGGCCATAAATCTAGCCTTGGTAAGTTCAGAAAAATTGAAATCATTCCAATCATTTTTCTCTGACCACAATGCAGTAAGAGTAAATCTCAATAACAGGAGAAAAACTATTAAAAATTCCAACATATGGAGGCTGAACAACACACTCCTGAATAACCAACAAATCACAGAAGAAATCAAAAAAGAAATCAAATTCTGCATAGAAACGAATGAAAATGAAAACACAACAACCCAAAACCTGTGGGACACTGTAAAAGCAGTCCTAAGGGGAAAGTTCATAGCAATTCAGGCATACCTTAAGAAACAAGAAAAAAGCCAAATAAATAACCTAACTCTACACCTAAAGCAACTGGAAAAGGAAGAAATGAAGCACCCCAAGATTAGTAGAAGGAAAGAAATCTTAAAAATTAGGGCAGAAATAAATGCAAAAGAAACAAAAGAGACCATAGCAAAAATTAACAAAGCCAAAAGCTGGTTCTTTGAAAGGGTAAATAAAATTGACAAACCACTAGCCAGACTCATCAAGAAACAAAGGGAGAAGAATCAAATCAATAAAATTAGAAAAGAAAATGGAGAGATCACAACAGACAGCACAGAAATACAAAGGATCATAAGAGACTACTATCAGCAATTATATGGCAATAAAATGGACAATATGGAAGAAATGGACAAATTCTTAGAAAAGTACAACTTTCCAAAACTGGATCAGGAAGAAATAGAAAATCTTAACAGACCCATCACAAGCACGGAAATTGAAACTGTAATCAGAAATCTCCCAGCAAACAAAAGCCCAGGCCCAGACGGCTTCACAGCTGAATTCTACCAAAAATTTAGAGAAGAGCTAACACCTATCCTACTCAAACTGTTCCAGAAAATTGCAGAGGAAGGCAAACTTCCAAACTCATTTTATGAGGCCACCATCACCCTAATTCCAAAACCTGACAAAGATCCCACAAAAAAAGAAAACTACAGACCAATATCACTGATGAACATAGATGCAAAAATCCTTAACAAAATTCTAGCAATCAGAATCCAACAACACATTAAAAAGATCATACACCATGACCAAGTGGGCTTTATCCCAGGGATGCAAGGATTCTTCAATATCCGCAAATCAATCAACGTAATACACCACATTAACAAACTGAAGAATAAAAACCATATGATTATCTCAATAGATGCAGAGAAAGCCTTTGACAAAGTTCAACATCCATTTATGATAAAAACTCTCCAGAAAGCAGGAATAGAAGGAACATACCTCAACATAATAAAAGCTATATACGACAAACCCACAGCAAACATTATCCTCAATGGTGAAAAACTGAAAGCATTTCCTCTAAAGTCAGGAACAAGACAAGGATGCCCACTTTCACCATTATTATTCAACATTGTTCTGGAAGTTCTGGCCACAGCAATCAGAGCAGAAAAAGAAATAAAAGGAATCCAAATTGGAAAAGAAGAAGTAAAACTCTCACTGTTTGCAGATGACATGATCCTCTACGTAGAAAACCCTAAAGATTCCACCAGAAAATTACTAGAACTGATCAATGAATACAGTAAAGTTGCAGGATATAAAATTAACACACAGAAATCCCTTGCATTCCTGTACACTAATAACGAGAAAATAGAAAGAGAAATTAAGGAAACAATTCCATTCACCATTGCAATGAAAACAATAAAATACTTAGGAATATATCTTCCTAAAGAATCTAAAGACCTATATTTAGAAAACTATAAAACACTGCTGAAAGAAATTAAAGAGGACACTAATAGATGGAGGAATATTCCTTGTTCGTGGATTGGTAGAATCAATATAGTGAAAATGAGTATACTACCCAAAGCAATTTATAGATTCAATGCAATCCCCATCAAGCTACCAACAGTATTCTTCACAGAGCTAGAACAAATAATTTCTCAATTTGTATGGAAATACAAAAAACCTCGAATAGCCAAAGCTATCTTAAGAAAGAAGAACGGAACTGGAGGAATCAACCTGCCTGACTTCAGGCTCTACTATAAAGCTACAGTCATCAAGACAGTATGGTACTGGCACAAAGACAGAAACATAGATCAATGGAACAAAATAGAAAGTCCAGAGATAAATCCACGCACATATGGTCACCTAATCTTTGACAAAGGCGGCAAGAATATACAATGGAGTAAAGACAATCTTTTTAACAAGTGGTGCTGGGAAAACTGGTTAAACACTTGTAGAAGAATGAAACTAGAACACTGTCTAACACCATACACAAAAATAAATTCAAAATGGATTAAAGAGCTAAATATAAGACCAGAAACCATAAAACTCCTAGAGGATAACATAGGCAAAACACTCTCTGACTTACATCACAGCAGGATCCTCTATGACCCACCTCCCAGAATATCGGAAATAAAATCAAAAATGAACAAATGGGACCTAATCAAACTTAAAAAGCTTTTGCACAACAAAGGAAACTATAGGCAAGCTGAAAAGACAGCCCTCAGAATGGGAGAAAATAATAGCAAATGAAGCAACAGACAAACAACTAATCTCAAAAATATACAAGCAACTTCTACAGCTCAATTCCAGGAAAATAAACGACCCAATCAAAAAATGGGCCAAAGAACTTAATAGACATTTCTCCAAAGAAGACATACAGATGGCTAACAAACACATGAAAAGATGCTCAACATCGCTCATTATCAGAGAAATGCAAATCAAAACCACTATGAGATACCATTACACGCCAGTCAGAATGGCTGCGATCCAAAAATCCACAAGCAATAAATGCTGGAGAGGGTGCGGAGAGAAGGGTACCCTCTTACACTGTTGGTGGGAATGCAAACTAGTACAGCCATTATGGAGAACAGTATGGAGATTCCTCAAAAAACTGGGAATAGAACTGCCTTATGACCCAGCAATCCCACTGCTGGGCATACACACTGAGAAAACCAGAATTGAAAGAGGCACGTGTACCCCAATGTTCATAGCAGCACTGTTTACAATAGCCAGGACGTGGAAGCAACCTAGATGCCCATCCACAGATGAATGGATAAGCAAGCTGTGGTACATATACACGATGGAGTATTACTCAGCCATTAAAAAGAATACATTTGAATCAGTTCTATTGAGGTGGATGGAACTGGAGCCTATTATACAGAGTGAAGTAAGCCAGAAAGAAAAACACAAATACAGTATACTAACGCATATATATGGAATTTAGAAAGATGGTAACAATCACCCTGCTTATGAGACAGCAAAAGAGACACTGATGTATAGAATAGACTTTTGGACTCTGGGACTGGGAGAGGGTGGGACGATTGGGGAGAATAGCATTGAAATATGTATAATATCATATCTGAAACGAGTCAGTCCAGGTACGATGCCCGATAACAGATGCCTGGGACTGGAGCACTGGGATGACCTGGAGGGATGGTGTGGGAGGGGGGAGGGAGGAGGGTTCAGGATGGGGAGCACGGGTATTCTGGTGGCGGATCCATCTCGATGTATAGTAAAAGTAATACAATATTGTAAAAAAAAAAAAATAAAATAAAAGTCTATCCATTTAAAAAAAAAAAAAGATCTCACTCCAAAAAAAAAAAAAAAAAAAAAAAAATTGTCTTGCCCATTCAACCCACCTTCTTAAACCAATAAAAAAAAATAAAAAAAAAAGGAAAAAAAAAAAAAAAAAATACAAATATACAAAAGAACACACGAGGAGAATACTCTTCCTCGAAAGGAATTGTTTTATAAAAAAGACCAGAAGGAAAAGAAAAACGAAGGGGAGAAAAAAGAAATAAATTTAAAATAAAAAAAAATGTTTAATAATTGGGGGAGGTCCAGATAGAGAATGAACTAAAAAAATTCCACAAATGCACTGCTTTATCCCAAGGAGATGTCTAAGAATGGGAGTGTTTGACTCTGCAAGTATGATCTGATGGTTGTTCTTACACTGACTTTCTTAGATAAAGGATCCTTCCCGATGCTTCTTACTGCTGCCTGCCTCGGCCAACATCCTGTCCAACAGAAGGGCTTTTGAGTTCTCTGATCAAAGCCGCCCTGTGTGCAAAGTGCCCATTGTTCATTAGTGAAATGTGACTTGCACCTGCTCCACTGAGGTGTACTCCTTTCACTCTGTCCCTCTCGGTTTCAGCAGGCTGTAGCAAGATCACAGGGCCAGTCACCTCGGTGACGAAGGAAGCCACGCTCTGCCAGTCAAAAGCTGGACCAGCTGTGCTGGTGCTGTGTGAACCAGGTGCCCAGTGCTTCCCCAGGAACCTGCTGCCAAGCCTTGGCAGGCGGATGGACCAGCAGCTGCTCCTCTAGCTTCAGTCCTGCTCTCTCTCTCTCCCCTCTTCAATCTGAGAATCCAAGTGCAATCCCTGGGGAGACCCATTACAAGGAGGAAGAAAGAGACCTTTAAAAGAGAGAGATACAAGGGCAATGATTACAGCTGGTTGACTGAAGGCAATGAAAACCAGGAAACAGTCAAGGTGAGAACTAAGACAAACTTCAACCAGTCTAAGTTTCTCACTTTCTGAACAGCATTACCCTTAAGATAGGAAAATTCACAACCAAAAGGCAGAAATCACAGTGAGAAAATTAACTGTTTATTAATAATATCATTGATATTACTATTAAGCATAGCTTTTTGTTGTTGCTTTCCAACATTGGGTTAGTTTCTGCTGTACAGTAAAGTGAATCAGCCATATGTATGCATATTAATATATCTCCTATTCCTTGGCTTCCTTCCCATTTAAGTCACCACAGAGCATTAAATGGAGTTCCCTGTGCTATACTGTAGATCTCATTAGCTAACTATTTTTAGATAATCCATGGCAACATGGACCCCCAATAAAATAATTAATGATGATAAAAATTAACAACCTCAATCTAGATTATCAGGCAGCACTGTCTGCCCTGCTATGCTATGCTATGCTATGCTATGCTAAGTCACTTCAGTCGTGTCCGACTCTGTGTGACCCCATAGACAGCAGCCCACCAGGCTTCCCCATCCCTGAGATTCTCCAGGCAAGAACACTAGAGTGGGTTGCCATTTCCTTCTCCAATGCAAGAAAGTGAAAAGAGAAAGTGAAGTCGCTCAGTCATGTCCGGCTCTTAGCGACCCCATGGACTGCAGCCTACCAGGCTCCTCCATCCGTGGGATTTTCCAGGCAAGAGTACTGGAGTGGGGTGCATTGCCCTGCAAGGATGCTTATTTTCTTGAGGTTTCATGAACTGATACAGACAACAGCAGCAGAGGATAAGATTACCATTGGTTCCTGCGAGCTTTCCTAGTTATAGGTTCGCTCTGTGCCATGACTCAGGAAACACTGTGAAGATGTAACTAACTTGTATTGATTTGAGCTGTGAATTACACGTTGCATGTCCTTTTTCTAGAAAACATTTAAGCATCACTAAGCCACTCAGTCAAGGGAATGACTTCCTCCCCTGAAAGGCTCTTCCTTGCACATTGCCCTTGGAGATGTGGCAGAGGGCACCTTCCTGAGCAGTAAATCCCAGTCCGGGGTGGGAGGGGGAAGGGAGTGGGGCTCGGGGGCGAGTGTAAATGACACTGTTGTGTGGTGACTCATCCTTTCACTGACTTCATTCACTTCTGTGTTTGCAGCCAGTTGGACAGCTGTGTTGGCCATGTGAAGTCAGAGAAATGTTTTGTTCCAAAGACAGGAAGATGGGGGTGGGGAGAGAAAAACAGATACAACAGTGGATGCGTGTGTGTGGAGCCATAATGGCTGCATGACTTCAGCCTCTCTGACCAGCTAAGAGTCACCGCATTAGTCACCAGTCCTCAAAGGATGAGACGGGGCTGGGTGGACCCAACATGAAGTGAGATGGGCCTGGCAGCTGCCGCTCAGTTCTGGAAAAAGGTCTGCCCTGTGTCGCAGTGAGGTGAGGACCAGATGCTTTTCACTAAAAGGTGATTAGCTAGAAACTGAGGGAAATCAAGTTATTACAAAAATACGTGACGTAAGAACCTGGGCCTCAAAGCATCCACAGTCTCAGGGGAGGGACACCTGTGATCCGCCAGAAATTAAGCAAGGCTCTGGGCTCACAAAGAATTGCCGGAGGCTCGCAGAACAACGCAGACAGGACCACAACCCATGAACGCATCCTTGTTCATGTCAGCAGGATCCTCAGCCTCAGCTCGATGCTGTCCCTCATCACTGACCAACACTCACTCTCTCATTTCCCACAAAGACTATTCCAACCCCCGCAACATTCACTTCAGGCCTCAACCTTCTAATACAATGGTCGGCAAACTTTGGCTCACAGACCAAATTCAGCCCACCACCTCTTTGGTAAATAAAGTTTTGCTGGAACACAGAATTCAGGCAGGGTAACGTCTGTGGCTGCTTTCCCACTAGAATGGCAGGGCTGAGCAGCTGTGGCAGAGACCACATGGCCTGCAAAGTCTGAACCACTGGTCATCTGGCCTTTCAAAAAAGTTGGCTGACCTCTGCTCTGAACCATGTCTCTTACCCCACAGGAAAATGTGAAGGTGAATTCTCTCAGCCTTTGGATCCAACACCTAATAAATAATCTATAGCTACTTCTGTTCCCATCTGGGCCTGTCTGGACCCAGAGCCTCCCCGGCTATTCAAGACTAGTCCCTTCACGCTGGCCCAGGATGCCATCACCTATATTCCCTCCAGGTGTTTGCTTTCACATCTTTAACCTGAAACCGGAGGATTGGTCTTCAGCCCCCTTTTCACTCCATCATCTCTCTAGCTTCGCCCACCCTTAAGGAAATGTCTGATGCTCATTGCCCTATGCTTCCCTAATCTGCCTTCTCTTCTGTCTCTCACCTGAACAACGGCCCCTTAACCAGGTATCTGGCAGCCTCCTATCTCATTCTCCACCAGTCCAATCTCCACGCTGTTGCTTGAAGGCCCCCAGCCATGCAAACCTCACCATTCATCACTCCTGTTTAAAATCCTCTATTGACTCTGTATGGCCTGTAAGTTATAAATCCCTTAGCCAATCCTCCATGACGGGATCTGGAGCTCTCTTTCCAACCTTGCCTCCCATATGCATGCCCTGCCCTTGGCCTGTAACACAACCTAATCCCACTGTTTATGGTGGTGATATAAATGGTGAGCCCGTTTTCTGAGTCCATCAGTTTATGAAGAAAAATAATAACAACCCACTAGGTTTTAGAGGTCTCTCTCTGGACCTCCGGAGAAGGCAATGGCACCCCACTCCAGTACTCTTGCTTGGAAAATCCCATGGATGGAGGAGCCTGGTGGGCTGCAGTCCATGGGGTCGCTAAAAGTCGGACACAACTGAGCGACTTCACTTTCACCTTTCACTTTTATGCATTGGAGAAGGAAATGGCAACCCACTCCAGTGTTCTTGCCTGGAGAATCCCAGGGATAGGGGAGCCTGGTAGGCTACCGTCTATGGGGTCGCACAGAGTCGGACATGACTGAAGCGACTTAGCTGCTGCTGCTGCTTAATCGATCTGCACTTGACTTTGCTCTGATGCCATTTTTTCCCGACTCTGCATTTTTGGCTCTAGGATGTAGACCTGGATTCCACTATGGCCTTTTGAGTTTGGTATTTATAATGAATTTTTCTGGTGAATCTTGACTTTCTTCTAACCATCTTCAGCTTAGATAGCTCTTGGAATCTTTGTTTGCTTTGGACATGAACATCATGTACCAACTCTTAAAAACTCTTTGGATCCAAATCTAACTTATAACTCAACCAACACTTAACAAGACTAGCCCCCAACACCCAGGAATGAGACATCAAGAAATCTCTGTCTTTATGTTTGCTTGCTCGGTACCAAATTATTTATAGTCCCCTTACCACTTCCATGGTATTTTATGCCCATGCTTGGTTTGGAGTAATATTTTAATTTCTTGTTCACTTGAATAAATAATACTAGATTGTCCACATTCATCTCAAGTGTCCTGTCACCATATAATTTACAGACTAGTGACAAGTGTTGATCAGAGAAGAAATATGGAAGAAAACCTGGATGCAAGAAGAGGGGAACATCAAGAAGTTAAAATAACAAATTTAGGAAAAACTACAGGACAGCCCTACCTTGAGGAGAAAGAGAATGAGAATAAACAGAAAAAGTTATAACTACAAAATGACTCACATGTTTTTAACTTTAAAATACCAAATTAACAAAATGCCAGAAGGATTCTGGCCAAGGAGAGGTAAAGAATGAGCTAAACTAACATTTTCTCTGGCAACAGAAACAAACCTCATAATAATAGCATTGTAATGAGAAAAATCATGTGTAAATGAATTAGAGATGCTGTGTTTTCCAATTAGTTCTGTCTTGCAGGAGAGAAATCTTACAGCTCTATCTAAAGAGAAATTTGTGAGGTGTTAGGGACATAGACAAAAAATATGGAAACAAATAAAATTAATAGGACAAATAAAGGAGTTAATTCAAGAGTGTATATTCAAGAGAATTTTAAGATATAGGTAGTTCTCTGGCTGCCCTTGGTCTGAGCAGTGCTCGGGAATATGTGTGCGGTGCTAAGCTGCTTCAGTCACATCTGACTCTGAACAACCCTATGGACTGTAGCCTGCCAGGTTCTCCTGTTCATAGGATTCTCCAGGCAAGAATACTGGAGTGGGTTGTCATGCCCTCCTCCAGGGGATCTTCCCAACCCAGGGATCAAACCTGCATCTCTTTGGTCTCCTGCATTGGCAGGCAGATTCTTTACCACTATCGCCACCGGTACTGGCTCTTAAATGCCTCACCCCATGAACTGCATTCACATCTCAGGACTAGAACTATTCACCTGGTTCTAACTCCTGCACAGAGGTGAAAAACATCACCTCCTATGTGTTCAGAAAGGAGAAGAATTCAATACAAGGAGCACTGAGAGTTTCTATCACTGCAATCTCTTTGTCCCTGTGACCCCAACACCTGGAAGATGGGTGCGTGCCCACCAGTTATTGAATAATGGCTGGCTGAGCTGTGTTGAGTCAGCCTCGTGAACTTAAGGGACACCTTCAAAGAAGATGAGATCAGGAAGCAGAGAAAAGTCCCCTTCAAAACTCTAATCCAAGAAAGGAGCTTGAAACAAGAGAAGAACCAACAGAAAGCGTTGTTGAGGAATCCCAAATGAATGAGTGAAGATAAGAATAGTCAATAGCATCTCATGCCACAGAGGAAATAAATAAGAACATGACTGAAAACAGGCCATTAGATCTGACAATTAGGTCATTAATGGCTTTTCTCTGGTGCAGGCCAAATCTCATTATGGTGAGTTTTAAAGGGAATCCAAATCATTTCAGTGAGCTAGAGTTTCATAGCAGGAATGTTGCTCAAAACAGATGGCTGTTTGAGATTTGTGGATGTTTTGTTTCTCTGAGATGTTTAACCTTAATAAAATGTCTTGCCATGAAACAGTAAGAATAGCTACCATTCATCATGTACTTGTGAAGGACCCAGCACTCTGCTAAATAGTTTATCACACTATTCCTCACATTTAATAACAATCCTAGAAAGAAGGTATTGTTATATTCTGGTCGCATGGTTAGTGTATACTGCAGTGAGGTGGGGACCCAGCTCCTCAGTTCCAAAGTTTGTACTCTTTCAACTACATCACAATCTTATTCCCCTCCAAGTATTATGTGATTAAAGCTGTATATATTAGATCTGGGGAATTTCTTAATAAAATCACATGTCAAGGTGGAATAGCTCTCTCATGTTGAATTAGACTATTCTTTTATATTTAGCCTCAAAATCAGTCCATAGCAAGGCACAGGGATTGTTATGAACACTCCAAATTATCCTAAAACTGTCCCCACTGAAAGAGATAAATTATGCAATGTATAGGGTGTCCAAACGTTCTTCAGTTCTTTCCTGGTTTCCTTACTTTTTGTGAACTCAGCCTCCCTTTTACTTATGTAAGTAATGATTTGGTAACCCTAAATTATTTGTGACCTTGGTTAATTCTCAGAGGTTTTCTCTTTTACACAAAATGGTGAACAGAGTGATATTTGTGATAATGACATGTTCACAGTAAATTAACAATAAAGCAAATGTAAACTTCTTAAATTTTGTAGGGAAAACAGTATCAAGTGCATATTGGTTGAATTGTAGTTGGATTGAGAGAATATCTCTGGAAAGTTCTTTTTGAGTCCCTGGGGAACTGGTAAGGAAGACTCGGAAATACTATTTTGGCCCTATCAATAAGCAAACAATTCAAATTTCATTTAAAGCTCTCAGAGAGAGCTTGGCTAGTAGAGTCCTACAGTTCTATGCTGCCTGATTATTTAACCATCTTAAAATGGCTACAGTCCTACAGGTCTCTGGCCCATTCTTTCTTTTCTTGAGCATATAGAATTGTTCCACTCTCTTCTGGGATTAATTTATATCTTTAGAAAAAGTCTGATGCCCACCCAATTTCATTCTGCCATAAATGACTTGATACTTTTATCTGCTTGCCCAAAATATTCTTTCTTTCTTCTAATCACTAGATCAATTTTCCCTGGTATACAGAAGCCCTTTAAACATATCAATTCATGCCTTATTTTGTTTTTAGAAAAGTTTCCTTGAACTGTATTTTTAAATATTGTTCTGTGATTTTGGTTTTCTTTTTGGGTGACTCCGTATGCGTAAGTTTGCTGGTGTTTTATTCCTATAGTTTTCTCTCTAATTCTTTTTATGTCTGTATTTCTTGTTTGTTTCATTCACTCTTCCCATATCTATATACTTTGTCTCCTTCTGTGCTTTCAATGGTGCCTGCTCCTCTTGTGTCCTAATTTAGTCTTCTGAGAAAACTTTTTCCTGTTTCCTTCATTTCTTCCATGATTTCTGCCAAATGCCATTTCACCTCTTCCTTTACTGATTTCATCATTTCCTGTTGTCCGGTCCTGAGTTCTTGTATTTCTGCCTTGTACACCTTCATTAATCATCATTACTTGTTTAATAATCAAGTAATGTTAAGTTAGAATTTATATCTGCTTCTTAGCAATACTTCTCTGATGCATTTCATTGTCTATAAGAAAATTTTCCTATTCTTTTCCACAGTTTGATAGTATCTCTGAATAGCTGCTTTTCCAACTCCTTTTGCTGTTACTCATATTTGAATGAGTTTAATTTTCCTGGACTGGCTTTTTGCAAAGCTTACCAGGCACAGAAAGGAAGGACTAAGGAGTTCCAGTCTGCCAAGCTTTACAGCTCATGAGCTCTCTCCGTTTCTGTCTGTTGCAACAGACTATTTCTTTTAAAAATAATGCCAGTTATTATTTAACCACACTCCCTTTGTCTTTAAGGTTGAGAATGGTGTCTATTGATGTGATCATCCGGCTTTTTCACTGCCTCTGCCGCACAGGACATACGTCTTACTTTCTAAGGTAGGACTCCACATTTGTTGGCACATTCTGACTTTTACTTTCTGCAATCTGCCATCTGTGTGGCCTCAGACCCTTCCCATTTCCCTACAGTTCTACACCCTGTCACATCTAGGGTGAATTAGGGTGAAAACATCTTGGTTTGCCCCAGGATTGAGGAGGTTCCTAAGAGATGGGACACTCAAGGCTAAAGCTAGGAAAGGTCCAGGCAAACTTGGACCCCCTCGTCACACTGAATTCATCCTTGCTCACTGCAGTTGGCACTCAGGATGGGCCCGCCGCATCTGAAAGTAAACACTTACTGTCGTTTCTGTAATTCAGCACAGCTCATGCCCTGTTCACCATCCTTCTCATTGTCCATCACCATTTACCATGCAGTTTCTTGCCTGCTTCTATTGGCCTCAGTTGTTCCTGGCAGTATGTATACATTATTCAGAGTTTAAGAGATCTCTGGGTCTCCAGGTTCTACTGAAGTTTACTCCACAAAGGTCACAAAATGGAGTCTGTGAATTTTTTTCATTCAACCTGCTCTATATAATTTCTGAGAGGAGAAGTGAAAAAATTCAGACTAAGCCTCTCTCATGTTTCCTCGGAGCTCAAAAGATATTTTCTATTGTCTCCATAGAGTTCCAGGTTGAAGCGCCTCACTTCTGATAGAATTGAATTTCTTAACCAAGAGAACTCTGCAGTTAAGACTTTGATGCTTAGAATAAGCAGACCATGTTCGCAATACCCTACACAAAACCAATACAATATTGTAAAGTAAAATAAATAAATAAAAAGGATGATGATCCAACAAGATCCATCTCAGACTGTGTAGGCTACACATTACAAAGCACACCGGGGCACATAAAAGTACAAAAAGCACAAGCACCAAGTGCTATGTGGATAAAATAATACTAAAAATAGCTTGAGAAACATTGATAACTAAAAAATAATAATAGGAGTTAAATAACAGCCTGAATAGAGGGTAGTAGAACAAAGAACCAGGTTTTGAATAAGCCCTCTTTGAATAAAAATTTGCTGGTTTTCTGAGGGCTCTGTAACAACCTAGTACTCCTGCCTGGAAAATCCCATGGACGGAGGAGCCTGGTAGGCTGCATCCATGGGGCTGCTAAGAGTCGGACACGACTGAGCGACTTCACTCTCACTTTTCACTGTCACGCATTGGAGAAGGAAATGGCAACCCACTCCAGTATTCTGGCCTGGAGAATCCCAGGGACGGGGAAGCCTGGTGGGCTGCTGTCTATGGGGTCGCACAGAGTCGGACATGACTGACGCAACTTAGCAGCAGCAGCAGCAACAACCTAGAGGGGAGGACAGGGAGGAAGGTGAGACGGAGGTTCAGGAGGGAGGGGACATTGGTATCCCTGTGGCTGATTCATGTTGATGTTTGGCAGAAACCAACATAATACAGTAAAGCAATTATTCTTCAATTAAAAATAACTAAGTTAAAAAATATAGTCAGGTTTGTTTGTAATCTTAAAAAAAAAAAAAAAAAGTTGCTAGTTTTTTATTTTAGCCAATTCATAAATACCGGTATAAGAATAGGCAGAATAAGCATTCCTATATGCAAAGGACTGTGCTAGACTGCGCGACTGAGCTGAACTAAACTGAACAACCTCTCAAGGTAAGCATAATGAGACTGAGTGTCAGAAAAGTTACAATATCCAGTATCATTCAACTAGCAAATGCCAGAGCTAGGATTCAAACCCGGGCATCTCTGGGACCAGTGTCCATACCCTTCTTGCTATACCGCTCTGCCTCTTTTCTGTGAAAGGGAGAAATTAATGTAAGTTCAGCGCATGGAAGAGACACCTTGAGGGAGACAGTAACTTAAAAGAGGTGTCTGTGGAGGGCAGTCATTGAGTTCTAACCAGATGCGGCAAAAGCTCAAGTGTAAATAGTGTAACTGCAGCAGGAACACAGAGGGAGCAAGAAAGTCAGCAACCATATTTATCAAGATTTTTAATGCGATTGCTTCAACAAGCTAGAGAGACATTTAAGACTTGAACAACTCGGTGCATCTGGTTTCATCCCCTGATAGAAGCCCATTTTGACGAGGTGGGAATTAAATTCACAAATGTAAGAAACTAGAATAGTTTATCAGATTTCTTCCTGCTGTTATGAAAAATAATGTTGTGATAGGGAATGAGATTAAATCTCTCAAAAATCAAATTTAGGTTAAAAAAAAAAGAGAGAGTGGCAGGCTAACTGGTCTACCAGAGGGAGCAGAAGTATCAGGTCTAATTCTTAGAAAATGGTTTGCAAAAGAGAAAGCCTGATTCTTCATGTCACAGAAAAGCTATTAAAATTAGATAAGTTCCAAGCTTTTAAAGTGTTAGCTTCTAGCCCCTTCCCAAATTACAAACATAATACATCCAAAGACTCAGGTGGTCAGGATGACATCATCAGAATCATGTTCCTTTTCAATCAACCCTTGTAGAGACCCTGTTAGGAGCAAAGGCCTCGCGTGTCTAACCTTGACTTCTGCATAGAGCCCTCACAAATTGAAAGAAATTCTGGGTTGCAAGCCTTTAGCTGATAGGAGAAAACTGCACCATGCAGGAAACTAAATGATTGGAGGGACATATACAGCCCTGACCAGAAACCTCCCTACAATGCCATATATCTCAATTCCATTAATTTCCAGCTAGTCCAGTGAGTTACTCCATAAGAAAATAAAATATTAACCCTTTATCTCCAGATATCAGTGCATTTGGATTCCAGAGTCGGACACGACTGAGCGACTTCACTTTCACTTTTCACTTTCATGCATTGGAGAAGGAAATGGCAACCCACTCCAGTCCAGAATCCCAGGGACAGAGGAGCGTGGTAGGCTGCCGTCTATGGGGTAGCACAGTTAGACACGACTGAAGCGACTAAGCAGCAGCAGCACTTCAGTTCTTAGAGGAAGAACTGAAGGTTTTGGGCACAAGGATCTATAAAGAACACCACTGAGCCACATAGTCCTGGGAGATGAGAGTCCAAAGGGCCAGAAATCTGTCTCCTCTGACCTCTCTGGGCCTCAGTTTCCCAACCTTTATTCCTGCAAAGAGGAGTGGTAATATTTCCCTGAGTTTTGAATAATTCCTAACATTATGAATGAGATGTCATTTTCCATAATCTCCTGGGGTCAAGCTTTGCTGGACTGCTACTGCAGGCATTCCTGGGGGAATTGTACATACTAACTAAATTTTTGAGCGAAGGCGTATTTCAACCTCCTGTTTTTTTTAAACTTAGTACCATATCCTAAACATTTAGTTTGCTTCTTGCTTTTGCATTATGATAAATGTCCTAGTTCCTAAATCTTTCAGTATATCCTTGATTATTTCCATAGAATAAATGTCTAAATGAAAAGGTTCTGAATAAAGTTGGGATTCTAAATGCATTTGAACAAATTTTTCTCTCCCAAGTTTGCATAGATTTTCACTTTGACCAATAACAAGAGAAAGGTTTTCACCAAAATTTTGTCAAAACTTAGTTTTATAATTTTTAATCAATAAGATTTAAACAGGTATGCCATTGTTTTAATGGGCATCCTCTGCATTATTGATAAGGTTAAACATTTTCTACATGAATGACACATTATTAATTCTTTGAGAAGCAGGTATTCATGTTCTTTCCAAGTTTTTCTATTAGTATGTTAAATTTTTCTTCATTGATTCTTAAAAACTCTTTTTATCTTAAAGCTGTTAAGGTTTGTGAAGTGTCTCCAACACTAAATATTTTTTCCAACTGTTGTTTTTTTTCCAATTTAAGCCATTAAAGCATAGTATATATATAAGCCTTTCAGACAGGAAGAACTGAATTTGAACAACAGCTTTGTCTCCTCATAACAGTATAATCTTGAGCAAATTATTTATCCTCATAAAGCTTCAGCTTCTCATCTGTAAAATGCGAGGTATAATACCTACAATGCAGGACTTGTTTTAAGCAATGTTAACTTGACTAATTTAAGCAAAACAATGTACTGGAAAAATACTGAGATAACTCAGCAGATTATGAAAGAGTGGTAAACAATCAGGCCTTAGGAAGTGAAACAACCAGCAGCACCCTATGGGAGAGTGGCAGGAGCCCTTCCATGGACGGCCCACTAAGGTCCAGCCATCTCATGACCCAGCTCTAGCTGTTCCCGGCATTGACAGTCTATATTCAAATTCCTGGTTGAGAGAATGTGACTGTCCTCATCTACATTACACGCCTTTCTCTATAATCAGGAAGTGGGGTTTGGTTATAGAAAAAAGAGGTGATACGTGTGTGAAGCATGCAGCCGAAGCCAAATAACAAAAAAGAGGGGAGGGAAGGTGAAAAGGAAAAGAGGAGAATAAGGGAGCAGCGAAGGGGAGAGGAAAGGTCAAGAAAGACAGAAATAAGGGAGGAGGGGGAGGGCGAGAGGAAGCTACTCCAGTACTAAGCTCCTTATCTGCCCCTTGAGTAAACTGGTAAAAATAGTACTCATTTGTAATACTGTGCAATATTTTTTCTCCGGATTTTATATATATTTAGAAAAAAAGAGATTCCATTGAAGTCAGAATCTTCAGTAAGTTTCTCATGGTAAGTTATCTTTTACTCTTATTGAACTTATTCCCAAGAGAGCCAGCCCTTGAATCAAGCTGAAAATCTTCTCAGCACTGGCAGGACTTAATCCTCTGTAGTAACCATAAAGCACAGCAAGTCTATTGCATTGACTCTGCTGCCCTGGGATAGACTACGCGTGTTTGAGTGTATTCTCGAATAGAAAGGAATCCTGAATGGAACAAGGACTTGAAGACAACCTTTCAGAAGATCCACTGCTTCAAAGCCAAAACAGAAATGCCTGAATATCAAGCTTTCAAATTTGTATAAAATGACCATGATGGAAAATTCTCCAAAAACACTACTCTTGGAAGGGACTTAATGCTTTCTGGACTTAATTTCCTGTATTTAAATGAGTTTAATGGTATCTACCTCTCATGATTACTCTGAAAATTAAAACAAGATGAAAATAAGATTAAAATTGTAAGCACCTTTTAACAGAAATCCACATTATGCCATCTCTTTTTCCTTTGAGCCAGTTGACAGCACTATGAAAGCTTTCCTTGCTTGATTTCATACACATATATATATTTATGTATAAATATATAAGTGTATAATACTGGGTTAACCATTAAAGTTCATTTGGGTGCTTCTGTAAGATGGTACATAAAAATCTGAACAAATGTTTCAGCCAACCCAACACATCATGACTAGTGAATATATTAATAAAGACCATAAAGTATTTAACAAGAGGTCTACAGAGCATCTTAGCACTATCCAAACATGATACCACTCTTCACAGCAACCCTGCGAGTTCCATCTTACAGATGAGGAAAGCAAAGCTCAGAAAGGTTAAGCGAGGAGCATGTGAAAGTTCACATTTATCTCTCACTCAAGAGCTTGTGCTCTTTCCAGTGAGCCACATTATCTCCTAGGAAGATACAATGATCCATAAGCAAATCCTTATAGAACGAGACACCACAGTAGTCAGCTTCTCAAGAATGTGATTTCTCCAGCCAGTTCTGAAAGAACATGAAGTAAACCAATGAGTGGTTTAGTGTATCCAACCTCAGCCCTGGCTTAGTTTGCAGAAGATGTTGGATGTGGGCGTATGGAAAAAAAATCTTGTCTGAAGTTCTGGGGGAAGACTCCATGAGGGACAAGGGATTCCAAAGACTATCAAACACTTTTTGAAAAGGGCTTGAGAAAACCATCAAATTTTAGGGAAGTAAAATTTTAAATTCCTCCTCCCTCCACCCCCGTTCACCAACCCAGCAATTTAGACTTTTATTTTTGTTATTAAAGAAAAGGAAGAAAAATAAGAAAGACAAAGCGAAGGAGGAAAGGGAAGAAGAAGAGGAAGAGGGTGGGGAGAAGAAGACAAGGCTAACCAATCTGTACAAGTCCGTTATCAGTAGTTTTCAGAACTGGTAACTTTTGATTGGGCTTCCGCGATGGATCACTTGGTAAAGAATCCGCCTGCGATGCAGGAGACCGTGGTTAGATTCCTGGGTTGGGAAGATCTGCTGGAGAAGGGATAGGCTATCCACTCCAATATTCTTGGGCTTCCCCTGTGGCTCAGCTGGTAAAGAATCCACCTGCAATGTGGGAGACCCAGGTTTGATCCCCTGGAGAAGGGAAAGGCTACCCAGTCCAGTATTCTGGCCTGGAGAATTTCATGGACCATATAGTCCATGGGGTCGCAAAGAGTCGGACACGACTGAGCTACTTTCACTTTCTTTCAAGCTTTGATTATTGTTTTTCTCCCTGAGGCGTCATACCATTTAAAGTCAATCTTTCAAAGAATCTGCTATTTCAGAGACAAAAGGGAAACTCCAAGGTGCCAAGTTTTAAAATTTTATAGACATCAAATTATTTCTATGATATAAACCTGTTGGCATCACCAACTCAATGGACATGAGTTTGAGCAAACCCCAGGAGACAGTGAAGGACAGGGAAGCCTGGTGTGCTGCAGTCCATGGGGTCACAAACAGTAGGACACGACTTAGTAACTGAATAACAACAAACATATTAGAAAATCCTCCAATCCTCATTCATAGCCTTGAATGACATTTCCTCAAATTCTCTGAATTGGAGTTCAAAAATATTATACAGATCTCCTTTCTATTTGGGAATAAATATTAACAATCTCCTTTCTATTTTTTAGTATTTGGAGATGAAATTTTTTTTTTTTCAACCAATGTTAGGAAAGAGTCGGAGAAGGCAATGGCACCCCACTCCAGTACTCTTGCCTGGAAAACCCCACGGATGGAGGAGCCTGGTAGGCTGTAGTCCATGGGGTCGCTAAGAGTCGGACATGACTGAGCAACTTCACTTTCTCTTTTCACTTTCATGCATTGGAGAAGGAAATGGCAACCCACTCCGGTGTTCTTGCCTGGAGAATCCCGGGGACGGGGAGGCCTGGTGGGCGGCCGTCTATGGGGTCGCACAGAGTCGGACACGACTGAAGTGACTTAGCATAGCATAGGAAAGAGTCAATCAGATTTGTATAGGGAACACCGAGGGGGCTTCAAAATGCAACTCTCCTCTCTTCGAATCGCACCATCCAGCTAGACTCTGAATGAGGCTGCACTCCAATGGGATTGACATCAGCCCCACCTATCCCTGGTGGAGTCTTGTTATTAAATTATTTCTCAAAGATTCATCTTCCCCTAGTCTTCGGAAGCAGTACAGCTGGGAGTCATTAGCTGTAATTAGTGGGCAGCACACAAAAAGAGGAAGCAGTGGGGGAATGCTCTGTCTTTCTGTAGAAGCCATCTGGGCAGAGGGAATTTGGTTTTAAACCCTAGGGGGTGGGGGAAGTTATTGGGATCTTGTTATATTTGGACTTGACTTCAGACCCTAAACAAAAGAGCTTTTTTTTTCCCCCAGAACTTTGCTGTTTTGAAACAGAAGTAGAAGATAGCAGTAGCAAGCTCGTGGCCATCTCACGGGACATTATGATCAAAGCAGACAACAATCTGAAAACAAAAGCCAAACGCTAGTAGGTCAGGAGCCTGCTTCTGGTTTCGAGTTTTTAAAAGAAAGAAGGATCTCATCCTACTGTGAGCAATCTCCTTTTCTCTCCCCTTCCTCCCCATGCTCACAAAAAAAGCATAACTCTTCCACTCGCGGGGAAAAAAAAAAAAAAAGAGGATTATGTGTGTCTAAGTATTCCATACAAAGAGACCACTTTTGACTTCTTTCATAAGAGGGGAAGTATCACATGTTTTCATTTCACCGTTTCTCTCTTTTCTCTGAGGATGCTGGTAATATGGTATAAGTAACAAAGAGCAAGAACATACTTTGAGGCCAGAATCTTGGGTTTAATCCTGGTTCCACTACTTACTCACCGTGTGGTCTTAGCAAAGTAGGTCAACTCGAGGCCCCAGCTCCCTAGCCTATAAAATAAGCTTAAGGATAGATATCTCATGAAATGTCTAAGAGAACTAGTGATGTGTTAAACACCTACACATATTCCCCAGAACATAGCAGACATCCAACAATTGGTTGCTATTCTTATTGATGTTACTTATACCAAACTTTCAATAAAAGTAGCAAAACTTACCAGATCACTTCATAGGACTAGGGGCAGGCAAGTGAACAAGGGGAGAGAATTGACAGAGTTAGGCAAGCATGGCTCATACCTCCAGACAAGAAGTCCCTAACCTGAGGATATATGGGGACAAGACCATCTATAGCTGTGCATTTTGGCTTCATAGTGGAGTATTTTTTCACTTATTTTGAGGATCTTAAAATGCATATTTGCTTTTAAAATGTATGTTTCTAGCATTCCTTGAAAAACTGAAAATTTCGCAGCCCTGGACCAGCATTCCTGAAAAGCAGTAAAGTGCTAAGGCTGAATAGGGATCAGAAATGACGTGTGTTCTTCAATTTGCCACAGTCCCGCCCCCTTGCCCCTTCCCCCAGCCCTTCCCAATTATAGGATTCTGACACTGTGTCACCAACTTATCTTACCTGGTCTTTTTAGGCATTTGAATCTGCAATGGCTTCTCTAGCCCTCTACCCTTAAGTGCAGATGGCTGAGAATAAGAGAAAATATAGATGTTTCATGAAAGAATAGTTAGTAGTTGCAGGGCAGGGAGTGAAAAGAAAATCATGTAGCATCTTGATTAAGGGGTTAGTGGGCCAAGGGCACCAGACCCAGGGCCTCCTCCAGGAACTTAGAGACTTACCATTTAACTTCAACAGGTCTCAAGTTCTCACATGTAGATCAGATCAGATCAGTCTCTCAGTCGTGTCCGACTCTTTGCAACCCCATGAATTGCAGCACGCCAGGCCTCCCTGTCCATCACCAACTCCCGGAGGTCACTGAGAATCACATCCATCGAGTCGGTGATGCCATCCAGCCATCTCATCCTCTGTCGTCCCCTTCTCCTCCTGCCCCCAATCCCTCCCAGCATCAGAGTCTTCTCCAATGAGTCAACTCTTCACGTGAGGTGGCCAAAATACTGGAGTTTCAGCTGTAGCATCATTACTTCCAAAGAAATCCCAGGGCTGATCTCCTTCAGAATGGACTGGTTGGATCTCCTGCAGTCCAAGGGACTCTCAAGAGTCTTCTCCAACACCACACTTCAAAAGCATCAATTCTTCGGCACTCAGCCCTCTTCACAGTCCAGCTCTCACATCCATATATGACCACAGGAAAAACCATAGCCTTGAGTAGACTAACCTTTGTTGGCAAAGTAATGTCTCTGCTTTTGAATATGTGATCTAGGTTGGTCATAACTGTCCTTCCAAGGAGTAAGAGTCTTTTAATTTCATGGCTGCAGTCACCATCTGCAGTGATTTTGGAGCCCAGAAAAGAAAGTCTGACACTGTTTTCACTGTTTCCCCATCTATTTCCCATGAACTGATGGGACCAGATGCCATGATCTTTGTTTTCTGAATGTTGAGCTTTAAGCCAGCCTTTTCACTCTCCACTTTCACTTTCATCAAGAGGCTTTTGAGTTCCTCTTCACTTTCTGCCATAAGGGTAGTGTCATCTGCATATCTGAGGTTATTGATATTTCTCCCAGCAATCTTGATTCCAACTTGTGTTTCTTCCAGTCCAGCATTTCTCATGATGTACTCTGCATAGAAGTTAAATAAACAGGGTGACAATACACAGCCTTGACGTACTCCTTTTCCTATTTGGAACCAGTCTGTTGTTCCATGGCCAGTTCTAACTGTTGCTTCCTGACCTGCATACAGATTTCTCAAGAGGCAGATCAGGTGGTCTGGTATTCCCATCTCTTTCAGAATTTTCCACAGTTTATTGTGATCTACATAGTCAAAGGCTTTGGCATAGTCAATAAAGCAGAAATAGATGTTTTTCTGGAACTCTCTTGCTTTTTCCATGATCCAGCGGATGTTGGCAATTTGATCTCTGGTTCCTCTGCCTTTTCTAAAACCAGCTTGAACAGCAGGAAGTTCACGGTTCACATGTTGCTGAAGCCTGGCTTGGAGAATTTTGAGCATTATTTTACTAGCGTGTGAGATGAGTGCAATTGTGCGGTAGTTTGAGCTTTCTTTGGCATTGCCTTTCTTTGGGATTGGGATGAAAACTGACCTTTTCCAATCTTGTGGCCACTGCTGAGTTTTCCAAATTTGCTGGCATATTGAGTGCAGCACTTTCACAGCATCATCTTTCAGGATTTGGAATAGCTCCACTGGAATTCCATCACCTCCACTAGCTTTGTTCGTAGTGATGCTTTCTAAGGCCCACTTGACTTCACATTCCAGGATGTCTGGCTCTAGGTCAGTGATCACACCATCATGATTATCTGGGTCGTGAAGATCTTTTTTGGTACAGTTCTTCTGTGTATTCTTGCCGTCTCTTCTTAATATCTTCTGCTTCTGTTAGGTCCATACCATTTCTGTCCTTTATCGAGCCCATCTTTGCATGAAATGTTCCTTTGGTATCTCTGATTTTCTTGAAGAGATCTCTCGTCTTTCCCATTTTGTTGTTTTCCTCTATTTCTTTGCATTGATCGCTGAAGAAGGCTTTCTTATCTCTTCTTGCTATTCTTTGGAACTCTGCATTCAGATGTTTATATCTTTCCTTCTCTCCTTTGCTTTTCGCTTCTCTTCTTTTCACAGCTATTTGTAAGGCCTCCCCAGACAGCCATTTTACTTTTTTGCATTTCTTTTCCATGGGGATGGTCTTGATCCCTGTCTCCTGTACAATGTCATGAACCTCATTCCATAGTTCATCAGGCACTCTATCTATCAGATCTAGGCCCTTAAATCTATTTCTCACTTCCACTGTATAATCATAAGGGATTTGATTTAGGTCATACCTGAATGATCTAGTGGTTTTCCCTACTTTCCTCAATTTCAGTCTGAATTTGGCAATAAGGAATTCATGGTCTGAGCCACAGTCAGCTCCTGGTCTTGTTTTTGCTGATTGTGTAGAGCTTCTCCATCTTTGGCTGCAAAGAATATAATCAATCTGATTTCGGTGTTGACCATCTGGTGATGTCCATGTATAGAGTCTTCTCTTGTGTTGTTGGAAGAGGGTGTTTGTTATGACTAGTGCATTTTCTTGGCAAAACTCTATTAGTCTTTGCCCTGCTTCATTCTGTATTCCAGGCCAAATTTGCCTGTTATTCCAGGTGTTTCTTGACTTCCTACTTTTGCATTCCAGTCCCCTATAATAAAAAGGACATCTTTTTTGGGTGTTAGTTCTAAAAGGTCTTGTAGGTCTTCATAGAGCCGTTCAACTTCAGCTTCTTCCTCTCACATGTAAGAGGCAGCTAATATTTACTCTGACACTTTACAATGTAGATATGAGGATCAAATAATGTAATGTATGTGAGCAAAGTGGAAAGTGCTATGTATAAATAAAAGGTAGATGCCAAACAGAATGGACACAACATTTAAGAGAAGAAAAGCATTTGCTAGCCTATTTCTAATATTTATTATATCTTCCACAGAAATCACAAAACTAAAGGAGATCTTTAAAATAATTAATCTAGCCCCCAATTTTATAGATGAGCAAAGGGGCTTCCCTGGTGACTTCTATGGTAAAGAATCTGCCTGTAAAGTGGGAGACACAGTTCAATCCCTAGGTCAGGAAGATCCCTTGGAGAAGGGAATGGCTACCCACTCCAGTATTCTTGCCTGGAGAATTCCATGGACAGTGGAGCCTGGTGGGCTGCATACAGTCCATGGGGTCGCAGAGTCAGACACAACTGAGCAACCAACTCACTCAGTCTGAAACATGGGCTTCTCCGGTGCTCAGTGGTAAAGAATCTGCCTGCCAATGCAGGAGATGTGGGTTCAACCTCTGGGTCAGGAAGATACCCTGAAAAAGTAAATGGCAATTCATGCCCATATTCTTGGCTGGAAAATATCATGGACAGAGGAGGCTACTGGGCTATATAGTCCATGGAGTCGCAGGGTCGCAAAGAGTCAGACAGGACTTAGTGACTAAACAACAATGAACTGAAACACAAGCAGCAGCTTTCATGAAACTTACAATATAATGAAGTAAGTCATGATGTATGAAAAGGATATGCACTGAAGAGATACCTGAAACCATGTGAGCCTCTGTTATTAAGTTCAGGGGTGGAAATAGCAAGTCACCTGGAGAAAATAATAATAATAATAATTGCTTTTAGAAAAAAAAATAACCTAAAAAAAAAACTAAAATTGCTTCTGCCTTGAACTTCAAACTATAAGAGTGATAGACACCCCTGTGCTCAGAGAAAAGGATGTAAAGGACACAGGTACCACACGCAGACACAGAAGATGTCTCCCTTTGACTGCTGAGCTCTGGATGAGAGCTGATGAGCGGTGAGACAATTTGCAGACACTAAAAGTCTTCTGAAGAGGGAAAACTCAAAGTGCCTGAAATTCAGAATTAGGACATCTGTCAGCAAGGACCAGAAAGGCTCTTACCCAAGGTCCACTGGCAAGAGAGGGAAAGTCCCAAAGAGGAGCTCACCAGGAAAGAAGGGGTGTAAGGTCAAAACAAGAGTCTAAGAGTTCTGGTGAGTACAGGGAAGGCTGGAACGCCTTCTGCATTATTTTGGATTGTCTTTGGAACATATACCAAGATAGGATTAGATACACAAGAGATTTCTATCCTTCCAATGCCCTTGGCTGACTCCCTTAATTGCCAAATCAGTGCAATTGACAGTAAATTCATGGGAAGTTAAAGGAGGGAAAGCGCTTATCTGGCTGAAGCCATCAGCAAGGCCTTCCAGAGCAGGAGAGAAGGGCTCTGCTTCTTGAAAGATGGGCAGAATTCAGAAGGACAAGGAGGTGCAGTTGGATGTTCCAGACGGGGAAAACACAGGACACTGAGGAGAGAGAGAATAAAACAGCTGGACAGGTACAAGGAATAGCAGAAAATAGGGAACGGTGAGTTGGGACCAAGCCAGGAATTTTACCCAGAAGTAAGCGGAAAGTTACTAGAGTTTTGAAGAAGGGGTGATGCCCTCAAAGCCATTGAGAAGAGCACTGTGACCATAGCCCTCTGCCTGGTGGTTCAAAGGAGAAGGGGACCTAAGGTTTTTTTTTAATTAATTTAAGCAAACTAACAAAAGGACTGGAAAATTATTATAATGAATACAGAAGAGATCAATGTTAGAGAAGAAAGGACTGAGCAAATTCCCATGACAGAAATCACAGAGATGGTTCCCAGAAACAAACACTCAAAAACAGGATCAGATACAGATAAGAAACCATTCTGAATAGCTTTTATCTTAGAGAGTCTGTATTTGAACCAATTGTGAAGTAAATGAGGTTAAGAAATGTTTATGGTAGAAGATTTGCGTGTAGAACACTGTTTTCCTCTTCTTAGTTTCAGGGCAGCCAGTCAGAAGAAATTAAGTGTAATTAAACATAAAAGAGTATCAATTAGCTCTGATTCTCCCTTCTAGAGAGAGAAATGACCAGTTGGGGGTGGGTGATCTAATCCTCCTTCAAGTCTCAGAAGGAGTCAGAAACAAGACATACATCTAATCACATGAGGAGACATCATAGGGACGTAAAGGGTCCCCAGTACCAATAGGGGCTTTTTTTCCCCCAAATTAGTCCTTATTCAGCAGGGCATTATAGTCTCTAATGTAGCAATGTTTTACATCCTATGGACTTATCCTAACACAAACCTGACAGCCTTGGGTGAAAAGAAATCTTAGTCTTGAATGATATTCTACTCCTGCTGCTGCTGCTAAGTCGCTTCAGTCGTGTCCGACTCTGTGCGACCCCATAGACGGAAGCCCACCAGGCTCCCCTGTCCCTGGGATTCTCCAGGCAAGAACACTGGAGTGGGTTGCCATTTCCTTCTCCAATGCATGAAAGTGAAAAGTCAAAGTGAAGTCGCTCAGTCGTGTCCGACTCTTAGCGACCCCACGGACTGGAGCCTACCAGGCTCCTCCATCCATGGGATTTTCCAGGCAAAAGTACTGGGGTGGGGGTACCATTGCCTTCTACTCCTACCCATCACTGAATATATAAAACCTTTGTATATCTCACAAGAGGAAGCATAATCTGGCAGAGTAAGGTCACACTGAGAGGTTCAGGATAGACGCAGCTCTTGTTGGGGAGGAAGCTAGCCCACCACAGGCTCCACACATCTAAGACCCTTGGCCTGATGCTTGCCTGTGAAGAACATCCTTCCTGCAGAACCCTCAGCCCAAAGGCCCGAGGTGCAGGAAGGAGATTCACTGGGTTTGTCCACTGCGCACCACATGGGCTCAGGGACCTCTGTTTCTTTACCTGAGGGCTGGATGCCAGAGACCTAGTTTCACACGGGAAGGTTCTACAGGAGTGTAAGGAAGGCGACGTAACCAGTCTCACTTGACTTTCCATTTCCCTTGGCAGAATGGGAATTGCAACTTTCACTTCTTTCACCTTCCCTGAAATTTGCACAAAATCAGTCTAGTTCAGTTCATTCGCTCAGTCGTGTCTGACTCTGCAACCCCATGAAACACAGCACGCCAGGCCTCCCTGTCCATCACCATCTCCCTGAGTTCACTCAGACTCACATCCCTCGAGTCGGTGATGCCATCCAGCCATCTCATCCTCTGTTGTCCCTTTCTCCTCCTGCCCCAATCCCTCCCAGCATCAGGGTCTTTTCCAATGAGTCAACTCTTTGCATGAGGTGGCCAAACTATTGGCATTTCAGCTTCAGCATCAGTCCTTTCAATGATACTGCAGGACATTTTCCAAACCATGATCTGCAGAACAGGAGACGCTGCTGGGTGTTCCACAACTAGATGCTCTGAGAGAGTGAGCACGCACACAAGCTTGTTATAACAGTAGCTCTGAGAAGCCCCCAGTAATGTAGGCTTCAGTATCTACTAAAGAAATCTGGATAACCACATTTAACCCAAACTCTCTTGACTTCAAAGAGCTTTTTTTTTTTCACACAGAGTATTTTTTTTTAATCTCATAAGACAGTAATGTCCTGCATTATACATTTGGGAATTGTTTTTTAATTCGAAAAATGAGGAGTGAAGTAAAATCAATATTACATAAGCAACAGGTATTCCCAACATTAGAATACAAAGCTGTGTTTTTACATCATCTCGGTATTACAGGTTTAAAATCAAAGTCTTCATCTGACTAATTTTTCTACATAAAGCTGTGCACCCTGAATTATCTGGTGTTTGTAGAGAATGAAGGACCCAAACCAGCACAGAATAACCCTCAAGATATTTTTGAATGTAGTGACCCACCTCATCTTCTCTCTCCAGCCTCTTCCTAATAACGATACATTGTATGTAACAAGCACTAACTGCTCTCTAAGAACAAAGTAATGAGTTATGATGCTCCCTCTTGTACTAATGTAATCTATATGCGAGAAGAATATGCCCTAAATATTCTTCCTTTTACAAGCATAGTAGGATAATATTTCAGTGATTACTTATATACATTAATATAAACAAGAAACACTATGAGTTACAAAATAGATAATTTGCAAGGAAGTTTTCACTGAGTCATTTCAAATTAGAAAATTTGATAACTTTAAGCATAGACACCACACATTGTTGAAAAACAATGGGTTAATGAATCTGATTGTAGGTCCCCTCCCCCCTCCGCCCCACCCCCCACACTTCCTGAGCTGGGATGTTGAATTTACATTCCCCTCAACAGTGCCCGGCGGGGGAGGTGGGGGTGGGGGTTGGGAGGTGGTGTCAGGGCAGGGGCGGTCCCATTACTCCACACCCTCTCCAACATTTGTTATTTGTGGACTTTTTAATGATGGCCCTTCTGACCAGTGTGAAGTGGCACCTCAAGAAAACATATTTTAGCAATATGTAACAACTATTTCTAAATATCCATCCCATACCAGGCTTCGTGTAAACACTGAGGACTAAAGTACACCAATCAAGGTCCTTGTCCCACAGAGCACTGGGAAGAAGCCTTAAACACTATGTTATGCTGCTGCTGCTAAGTTATTTCAGTCATGTCTGACTCTGCAACCCCATAGACGGCAGCCCACCAGGCTCCCCCGTCCCTGGGATTCTCCAGGCAAGAACACTGGAGTGGGTTGCCATTTCCTTATCCAATGTATGAAAGTGAAAAGTGAAAGGGAAGTCGCTTAGTCGAGTCCAACTCTTAGCAACCCCATGAACTGCAGCCCACCAGGCTCCACCGTCCATGGGATTTTCAAGGAAAGAGTACTGGAGCCGGGTGCCATTGCCTTCTCCATATGTTATGTTAACATTTTCGTTAATGTCATTGTCTTCCTAAGATTAAGGCTATTTACAAATCCTTTGTCTTCAAAATATAAGTTTTGTTCTTTTAGGACCAGGAGGGGATGAAGTGGATTTGGAAAATTAATGTTTTTACAAAATGCCCCTAATCTAAGCCACAGAAGTGAAGAAAGATATAAAACTTTTTGAGAAAAAAAAATCAATATTAGATTTGGGATTATAAAAACTTTACAGTAGTTATTAAGCATAAAATTTACAGAGCATTTTATAAAGAAAAGATCAAAATTCCCAGCAGTCTTTACATCATCAAGGTATGTATTTCTCCTTGAATTTACTTCAAAGAGAAAATAGGACAGCAAAGGAATACTGAGTTACCAAAGGGTCTTTGGTCCCAAGTGCTCAGGAGACTAATTAAATACTTGAAGACAATTCTGATCAGAATAGAGAGTAAGTAAAATCAAAGAGGTACAGAAGTAAAGCTAAGACATTCAACTGGATAATAAAGTCCTTCTCCATATGATTCAAATTATAGCCCCTGGAAAATGAGAGAAATAGCAGCGGTCAAGATAGGTCCAAAGATGCAGAGGCAAGTGCCAGGAAGGGTGGTTGAACTGCTCATCCATGTCATTGGGCCAGTGTTACCAGTGAAACCATCACCTCTATTTTAAAGAATGTTGCTAAAATGATTCAGGTGTTAGAGGGCCATACTGAATGGTTACTTGGCTTCTCCCAATTTATTTTCCCCAACTCCACTATCAACTGTTTGAAAGGACTTAAGATTCTGAAACTCTCAAGTGCCCCACTCCCCTGAGTGGGTATGTTGCTATGTAACAAAGAACATGCCAGTTTATCTTCCCCAGCACTAGGCACAGCTGGAAGGAAAGAAAAGGAAACCCATTTTAAAACATTTTAAAGCTACTCTCTATTCCAGACTATGAGACTGCTCTCTTTAGGATCTAAAATATGCTTACTTTAACCCATCTTTGTTGATACAACCACAAACTTCAGCAAATACTGGAACCAGACTCAACTAGATTTCTTATAAACTTTCATATGTGAGCAAAATTCCCCTTTGATTTTGCCTAATGTTCATCTGCTATAATTTTTACCAAGTTCTAAAAAGGAAATCTTCTAGCGTTCTCTATTATGTATTTTACGGTAAAAGAAAAAAAAATGGCAATTGGACAACACTTAGCCATTTCAAGCTATAGTAAATTCTGTCTCTTCATCCTCTCAAAAACTTTTTTCTGATAGTCATCATTTATCATTATGTTTTATAAGCAGTCCTTCTAACCCATGGAACTTTTTTTTTTTCCTGACACTCAAAGAAATGAGGGTAATCGGACTTACTCTTAGAGGAGATAAAAATAAAACCAGGAGCCAAAGCTTCAGGTTGTTGGTGGTAGTTGGGTAGTGGGGCCACCTTTTTTCCTGATAGAACACTAACCTGTTCACAACTGGCCAACTCTCCACTGGAGACAGGCACTGTCCTACATGCAAAGCTGAGAGCTCATGTCCTCTGCCTTTGGCCTCAGATAGTCTCTGAGACCTGGCATCCCACAGAAAGCCAGGAGCCCTGCCTTGGAGATCTGAGTGCCTTCTATTTTAGGCATCAATTGGCTATGTGCTGCTGCTGCTGCTGCTGCTGTTAAGTCGCTTCAGTCGTGTCCGACTCTGTGCGACCCCATAGACGGAAGCTCACCAGGCTCCCCCATCCCTGGGATTCTCCAGGCAAGAACACTGGAGTGGGTTGCCATTTCCTTCTCCAATGCGTGAAAGTGAAAAGTGAAGGTGAAGTCGCTCAGTCGTGTCCGACTCTTAGCGACCCCATGGACTGGAGCCTACCAGGATCCTCCGTCCATGGGATTTTCTAGGCAAAAGTACTGGGGTGGGGTGGCTATGTAACCCTGGACAAATCTCTGGTAACTTCTCTGAGCTTCAAGCGCTATTCAGCCTTCCCTGACTTCCTCCAATAGCAGTCTTTCTCCCTACTGTCCACTTCTTCCTTATGGAACTGTTCATATTTGTGCGGTATCAGAGAGATTTATATACAGCTGTATCTTCTCTACCAGATGTAGCAGAAACCAAGTTCACCCATATTTCTAGCTCGCTCTTCTCTCTACTCCAAGGCCCAGACAGAGACTTGACCTTTAATAGATATCAATAAGTACTCATTAGATTAAAAACAAAACATATAAATACATTGGGTTGGCCAAAAAAGTCATTTGGGTTTTTCCATAACATATTAGGGGAAAACCTGAACAAACTTATCAGCCAACCCAACGTTTCACTATGCCAGTCTCTCTTCAAATATAAGTGGGCATAGAAAAGGGTGGTCATAGTTGCTAACTAGCTTTAGGCTATTTACCAGAAAAGGAAAGCCATATTCATTATGAAATTAACAGTGCTATATGATAGATACGGAGAAGGCAATGGCACCCCACTCCAGTACTCTTACCTGGAAAATCCCATGGATGGAGGAGCCTGGTAGGTTGCAGTCCATGGTGTCGCTAAGTGTCGGACATGACTGAGCAACTTCACTTTCTCTTTTCACTTTCATGCATTGGAGAAGGAAATGGCAACCCACTCTAGTGTTCTTGCCTGGAGAATCCCAGGGACGGGGAAGCCTGGTGGGCTGCCGTCTATGGGGTCACACAGAGTCAGACACGACTGAAGTGACTTAGCATAGCATAGCATAGCATCAGATCAGATCAGTCACTCAGTCGTGTCCGACTCTTTGCGACCCCATGAACTGCAGCACGCCAGGCCTCCCTGTCCATCACCAGCTCTCGGAGGTCACTCAGACTCACATCCATCGAGTCAGTGATGCCATCCAGCCATCTCATCCTCTGTTGTCCCCTTCTCCTCCTGCCCCCAATCCCTCCCAGCATCAGAGTCTTCTCCAATGAGTCAACTCTTCGCATGAGGTGGCCAAAATACTGGAGTTTCAGCTTTAGCATCATTCCTTCCAAAGAAATCCCAGGGAAGATCTCCTTCAGAATGGACCAGTTGGATCTCCTTGCAGTCCAAGGGACTCTCAAGAGTCTTCTCCAACACCACAGTTCAAAAGCGTCAATTCTTCGGCGCTCAGCCTTCTTCACAGTCCAGCTCTCACATCCATAGATAGCATATGATAGATAAACTTACATAAGTGTTATATGATCAGGAATACAGGGACATCAAAATCTTGATTCTAGTTATGAAAGCTTTGGGGAAGAGCAATGTGTGTGTCCTGCAGCTGGCCTCCCTATTGCTCCCATGGTGACTCTACTCTTTGGCATGTCCCCTCGGCCAAGTTTAGTCAGCACAGGACAAAGTGCTCTCCCCTTAGTATCACTGAGACAATCTTGGCCTCTTTTGGTACCTGGAACTCCAAGCTCTCTCCGGCATTAAAAGAAAGCACACTCGCTAGTACTAGTATTAAGAGAAAGGGAAGGGGCCTTAAATGTGTGACGAAATATCAACCTTGAAATCAGATGGGGGAATTCATACATTTTTAATGTGTCTCCTTTGTAAGGTGACACATTCCTACCCAGTAAGGAACAAGGCTGCCAAGGATATGGTTTCCTTTATAAGAAACTAAACACTTGTCATCTTAAAAAGTCCCCTATGACACCTCAAGATTTAAAAACCAGTTTCCTTTCACATATGTAATGACATATCCAAGAAACATTCACACTCTAGTTACTTGTGTAGAAGGCACAGCCTCTGATCTGGCCTAGTTACCCCCACTTTACTGAACTCTGACACACGGAGCAGCTCACGATTGGACACATGGGGCATCTTCTCGGCTCCTTCCTCTTGTCTGCTAGCTGCAGCCCTTTAAGGCTCTGCTTGCTGAATCCATTCTACAATGTGGTATTTTCCCCTGCATCTGTGCTCATGACGAATGACTTTATTTAGTACTTGGATATCATGTTTGGTTAGTTGAGGATCTGTGTGGCCCTCACCACCCTAAAAGGCAATGACTTATCCATTGTTCATTTTCAGAAATTAGCATGGTGCCTGACATATAACTGTGTCTATTCATACCTGTTCTCCCACTTTCTTAGAATAAAACTTGTCACTTCAGAGTATCCATGCAGCCCAGGACTAAGAATCTCACAAGCCCCCTTGCATCTAGGTGGGGCCATCTAGTCAGCTCTCCCTATGGTAAGGGATCAGAAGCGATCCCATTTGCTACTTTCTGGCCAAGTTGGTTAAGAAATGTCTGTACCTTCTTAACTCTCTGTTTCCCTTTATATCAGCTGCATGCAAAAGACTCAAAGGCTTGGCAGGGTCACAAGATGGAAGGAACCTAAGTTTCTGAGCTGCTACATGGAGGAAAGCCTCTCACCAACTAGGAACACCCTCTTTAGATTGTTACATGGGCAAGAAATCAACTTCTATTGTGTTAAGCCACTGAAATTTGGGGCTTCCTTTGTTATAGCAGCTTCACCCTGACTTGTACAGATTAATTTTCAAAATGTGTATTTTATTTTATTAAATAATTCTGTATAACAAGCAATGCTTAGTCCTTCTAATGTCTAAATCTTAAAGCATGGGTATAGGAGAGTGAAGGAAAGGAAATGTGGGCAGGGGAAGGAGAGAGGAGGAAAGAGAGGGGAAAATAGAGGAAGAGAGGAAGGAAAAAGAAGCTGTATACAGAGAAAAATTGTAGTCAAGCTGCCACCTCAAACATAAGCTGCCTATATCCTTATCATCAATCAAGTACACTGTGACCAAGTCATTTGCTAACTTTGCTGCTGTATCTGCAATGTCTAAGATTTCCTGAGATGTAGTAGACATTCAATAAACACTTAATTAATCAGTGCTGAATTAATTAGTAAATAATAAAATTATGGATTAACATCATGTCTTTGAAAAGGAAAGGGAAAGTTAGTCACTTAGTCATGTCCGACTCTTTGTGATCCCACGGACTGTAGCCCACCAGGCTCCTCTGTCCATGGAATTCTCCAGGCAAGAATACTGGAGTGGGTTGCCATTTCCTTCTCCAGGGGATCTTCCCGACCCAGGGATTGAACCCAGGTCTCCTGCATTTGGGGCGGACTCTTTAACCACTGAGACACCAGGAAAGTCTTTGCTTCTCTACAAAATGACCCCAAGAATTCATACCTCCTATGATACTTAATCAAGTGTAAAATAATTTCTTTCCTCCAGAAGTTTAAAAAACAACACGTAAGACGGTAACATTCATCTGAATGCCTATGATGTTCCATGGGCCTTATGGAATCTGTGTTCCCTGTAAGTTTTCTTCTGAAATATCAGCATATTGCTTGCTGTTAAAGAGCTGATGCTTAACAGTTGGCTCTGAAGTAAATGAAAGGCAGAATTGTTCTCCCTTTCTTATCCTAATCTCCAAAACAAGTTACTTATTATTAAAAGAATTTTTAGGAAAACCTTCAGAAGATATTTTTGGGAAGGGAGAGTGGGGGAAAGAGAATTTTCTAAAACAGAAAAAAAAAAGTAATAATAATCCAACCTTAATATCAAGTAAAGAGAAAGGATATCACAAGTAGTGATAAGACCAATTGAATCTACATCCTATGGTCCAATTATTGCAATATATATGATACTAAATTTTGCCCAGTCCTGCTAATCAGACAGCAGCTCACTGCGTCTGTTTATCTCTAGGCCATTACCCATTTGTACAGTAAATCTGCATTTCCAGAGATGGCCTAAAATAGAAACCCATGCTGTCTAAATTTGTTTGGGGACATATCAGGCAACAGTTAGAAATTTTTAAATGACCAACTTGCATTCCACCGAGGCACTGAATGAATTTATTAGGAAAAGCTAAAAACTGAATAGTATTTTCTGGAGTAGGCTAAGGTTAGCGCTGCCAGTGAAAATGTGTAACGACCAAGAGAATGGCTATCAATCAGAGCCGATTTTCAAACAGAAATGTGGAAAAAATGAAATTAAACGGGGAAGGGGAATGTCTGTTTTCCTCTGTATGGCCCTTTCCAACTAGGTCAATGATATAATTAATTCCTCAGGAAGACACGCAAGCTCCCACCACTAAAATTATGATAGAAGATAACAAGTTTTCCCACCAGCCAGAGGGTATTTCTCGGCTGAAGCAACCTTTGATCAGAAGATGGACACGCAGGCTCTGAAAGGGCTGATGCTCAAAGGACCGATATTGTGTGATTGATTGGTTTCTAATAGAGAGTATGGTGCTGCCGTGGGGAAGAGGGCTCTCGAGAGAGACAAGCCCAGCTATTGTTTGGCTGCTCTCGTGTTAGCGAGTGCCCTGCGGTAACCCTCATGCTCTGAAATACTCATATTGGTTATTTCAAAGTTGGGTGCAGAATTGTGCTTTCCCGTGTCTGTCACTAATGGCTTGCAGCTGTTGCTAATCTGTGCCTCTGATTTCCTTTGATTACTATGTGTATTGATGCCTGTGGTAAATAGGCATCTGCCAGGTGCCAGCACAATCAGGGGAAAATATATAAAAAGTTCCCTGTTTCAAATTCAATGTGACATTGTGCAAGTTGAGAGGCAGCCATTTAACTATTCAGAGGAAACGGCTTCCTGGGGCACCTCCGGCCTCCTGGCCAGGGACATTCCTCCCATTTCTCCCCCCACCCACCCCATGAGGCTGGTTTTCTTTACCATGGTTTTCGGCCACAAGAAGCGGGTTTTCTTCCTGTAGCCCGAGACATCAGCAGAGGGGAACATCTAAGATGGGTGGTCCAGACCCAAGTTTCTAGAGAGCACCTCACCCCTCAGCTGATTTGAGGCTTAAAGCACCTTACCTGGACCTGGAACTGCCCCCAGACATTCTCCACGACAGCTCTCCCGTGCTTTCCTCTCTGAGGAATACGCCTTTCTCAGGAAGGGCTCTGGGTCACATCATCTTCTCTTTCGGGAGAACCCTGGTGATAATCTGGAGGAAAACCAAGCAAGAGGAAGGCTTTCAGGGGAAAGATGCAAAACTCATCAGGATCAAAAAACCAACACCTGCGGGTACAAGGGATGTAGCTTCTCTGGAGTACTTTCATCTTGTTTTCTGGTTCTAAAGGGAGGTACAGACAGAAGCAGAGTAGTTAACCCATTTCTTACTCTTACACAGGAATGTCAGAGAGTAACACTGAAGAAAGAAAGGAGCCCCTGGTGTCCCCAGGTAGGAGTTTTTCTCCAGGGCTTCCTCGACCCTCCTTTACTACAGCAGTTAAGAATGATGATTTTTATCACTGCCAGGAATAGAGGGGAAGGCAGGTCTGCTCCGGAGTTAGCTGTTAGGTTGCAAAGTTGGGCACCCCAAGGAAAGAACCAAGAAATTCAGGCTGGCCAAATGACACAAAGAACATTGAGAAGAAAGTCCAGGAGATCCTCAGGTATATTGACATTAAGTAGGTCATTTGAACCTTATAAAAATCTTATATGAAAATGAGCATCTGACGGATTCTTATCATTTCTGCCTAGGCAATTTTAAAACCCAGACTGAGGGTGGGTCATTGATTTACAAGTAGAGTTCAGGAATGTTTGGTCTTCTTCCATCAAACTGGAACAAAGTGCCCACTCTAGACATTTAATCCCTGTAGCTTCAAAAACCCACCAGTAATATAATATGTGGGCTTCCCTGGTGGCTTAGTGTTAAAGAATCCACCTGCCAAGCAGGAGGCACAAGTTTGATCCCTGAGTTAGGAAGATCCCCTGGAGAAGGGAATGGCAACCCACTCCAGTATTCTTGCCTGGAAAATCCCATGGACAGAGGAGCCTGGCAAGTTACAGAACATGCGGTCGCAAGGAAGTCAGACACAACTTAGCAACTAAACGATGACAAAGATAGTATGACTCAACAACAGATAAAAACAGAACATATATGAAAGAGGACCTCATACCTAAATCAGAAGAAATGATCTGAAGAATTTAGTAAATGCCTGTTACCCCAGTGATTAAGGGAAATGGATGTGTCACATTGTAATCATCTGGACATTGATTGTAAGATTCAGAAAGAAACCTCTGGGACTCGCCTACTGTCCCAGTGGCTAAGATTTCATGCTTCCACTGCAAGGGGCTGTGGTTCGATCCCTGGTCAGGTAATTAAGATCCCACATCCCAGGCAGCACAGTCAAAAAAATAAATAAATAACAAAAAATAAAAAAGAAAGAAAACTCTGAGTCGAGCAAAGTACAAGACTGATAATAAGGGTGATTGAAGTCGCTCAGTCGCATCTGACTCTGTGACCTGTGGACTATAGCCTACCAGGCTCCTCCCTCCATGTTATTCTCCAAGCAAGAGTACTGGAATGGGTTGCCATTTCCTTCTCCAGGGGATCTTCCCGATCCAGGGATTGAATCCGGGTCTCCCACATTCCAGGCAGATGCTTTAACCTCTGAGCCACCAGGGAAAAAAATAATAAGGGTATATAGCTAATAAAAAGCAAAAGTAAGAATCAACATTCTTAGAAAGATATTTTATCATTCCTTGGATATTCAGACAATGAATCCTTCAAAACTATTTGACCACATTGCATTTTATTTTAAGACAACAATAAGAAAACAAATTCCCCAGATCCAAACTGGAAGCAAGTCAACATCTACATGGGTCCTGATGGGAACAGGAAAGACTTTAATGAAATACAGAATATGCTGCCAAGGAGACTGACTGAAGGTAAAGACATCAAAGAGATTTGACTCCGATGCTGCCCTTTTAATCCAAGTTTCAACAAGTATGTAAAAGCATTTCTCTTCTCATTGACAGTCAGAAAAGAGATGGAATGAGATGAGGTGTAGAATTGATAATCATCCAGAAAACTAGTAAAAAATACATTAAAAAGGGCTAGTTAGGGACATGTATGTCTTAATGCCAATTCACACAGCCACATTCCCACCATCCCCATTCCCCAAAGGAATTCAATGTCAGGCACAGCATACTCTTGGCCTCATAAACTAACCTGCATGGCAGAGAAATATTTGGTTTTCCATCTCCTTGATATGACCTCTTGCAATTACCAGTAATCTAAGTAGTGGGATTTAAATTGCTACCACACATCTGAACACATTATATTCCAGAAAGATCTGTAAAAGGAAATGTCCCATTGGAGCTCCATCAAGAGTCTAGGTCCTGCTCAGGCAATGAAGGTTGACCTGAATCCTTGGACACCAAGTGCTAACCACAGCCACGCGAAGTAATCAGTTGGGTCTTTGGTCCATCAGCTGCCCTGCTCCATCCTAAAGAAAACTCTTACTCAATAACTTGGAGGAATCAGAAATCACACATCTACTCTATGCAGACTTGAAGTTGTCACCATGAGTGTTGCTTTCATTATTGGGTGAAAGTATAAGATATCTATGGAGAAGGCGATGGCGCCCCACTTCAGTACTCTTGCCTGGAAAATCCTATGGATGGAGGAGCCTGGTAGGCTGCAGTCCATGGCGTCACTAAGAGTCAGACACAACTGAGCAACTTGACTTTCACTTTTCACTTTCATGCATTGGAGAAGGAAATGGCAACCCACTCCAGTGTTCTTGCCTGGAGAATCCCAGGAACGGGGGAGCCTGATGGGAGGCTGTCTATGGGGTCGCACAGAGTCAGACACAACTGAAGCAACTTAGCAGCAGCAGCATAAGATATCTAATGTTTAGTGTTGATCAGTTTCACATTTAATTCAGGCCATTGGAATGGCAACTGCCACTTTTCCAAATATTTGAACAGGAGTTTTCTGAGTGGGTTCCCAAATAATAATGCAAGGGAAGTTATCAATGTGAGCTGCTCTGCAAATTAAAATAAAATAATTGAAGCATAAAAAGAATTTGGAAAAAATGCTGAATATTTTATGCTCCCTTTTAAAGATTCCTAAAATACACTATTACACAATAGACTCTGAGGAATCCTGAAGTTCAATAAAATTTAATCTAGAATTTTCTAACTGTATTTGATGAGAAAATTACTTTATACAGATAATGCCTATAAATACATGAGAAAAAGTGTTTCATGTTCATGCTGTCTTACTATATCCATCTGTCTACATCAAACTAGACATTTTATTATTTACAAATTGGCAAGTGTAGGGAGTACTTCTATAACAGATTGTTATCTATATAATTCGGTACATAAAGTAGCCATAATACTTAATTAATAAACTTAGGCAATAATCAAGATGAGACAAAAATCACTGTTCAGTTGAAATGCTGTGGCATGATAAGTTAACTTGGGGTCTTTCTTAATTGCTTATTATATATTTCGTGCAATATTTCATTTGTATTGATGAAAATAGGAAATGTTATGATTTTTGCCACACAGAAATGTGATCTCAGGGAAATTCTACAAGTGTTTCACAATAACATTTATCCTCTATGCCCTCATCTCCCAAAATCTCTATGTAAGTATAAACTGATGAGTTTCAAAGAACTTCCACGTGAAAAGCATGTGATAGAGATTGAGGGGCCTCATTCCTTGCTTTGCTGCTGCTAAGTCGCTTCAGTCATGTCCGACTCTGTGCAACCTCATAGACGGCCTCCCACCAGGCTCTCCCGTCCCTGGGATTTTCCAGGCAAGAACACTGGAGTGGGTTGCCATTGCCTTCTCCGTCATTTCTTACTTTGGAGCTTGTCAAATTCAATAGATGAGACGTGATAACTGTGCTAATGCTTCAAGACATAAAGCTGTAAATGCTGTAAAAGAATAAAAGAGGGCAAGCTCCCAATTACAACTGGGAATATCAGGCAAAGCTTCATGAAGTGGATGTCATTTCAGCAGAGCCCATGAGAATGTGTTGATCTTTAATAAATAGAGATGAGAGGAGGACAAGAAGAGTGTTAGAGCCTGACAAAGAGAAATATCAGGAAATGAAAGAGAAAGTTGCATTCAGATTATTAGGTCTTGAATACTAGGGGGCTTCCCTCGTGGCTCAATTAGTAAAGAATCTGTCTGCAATGTTGGAGCCCTGGGTTCTATCCCTGGGTTGGGACAATCCCTTGGAGAAGGGAAAGGCTGAATACTAGGTGTGGGCGTCCTCGGTCATTCAGTCGTGTTTGACTCTTTGTGATCCCATGGACTGCAGCCCTCCAGGCTCCTCTGTGCATGGAATTCTCCGGGCAGGAATACTGGAGTGGGTTACCATGCTCTCCTCCAGGGGATCTTCTCGACCCAGGGATCGAACCCAGGTTTCCTGCATTGCAGGCAGATTCTTTACTGTCTGAGCCACTAGGGAAGCCCAATACGTATGTATATATGTACATATACACAAATGTACTATTGGAATGATACATGAAGTGGCTCACAAAATTTCAAAGGAAATTTTGAAGAGTAAGGACAGCAGGATCTAATAGGCCGACTGAGCAGGGAACGCTACTGTCATCAGGAAGGATCAAGCCTCCATGTTTTCTATCCTCTACCACTCAAATCAAGATTCCCAGTCCTAGAACAGACAGCATGGCTTCACACACCCATCTCTCAGCTAGAAAAAGGCAGGGCTCCCTGATCAACAGCACATCTCAGGCAGCATTTCTTACCAAGATGTCAAGGTGGTACTATGGCAAAAGAGACAACAGAAAGAGAAAAAAACAGGAAAGTGCACCGCGTGGAGTCAGTATGCATTTCTACCAAAAAAGAAGAGCGAGAGAGAAAAGCAAAGGGAAGCAAAAAAAACCATGGACATTGATTTACAATATGAATCCAGTCACGATCCCAGAAACTGGAATATCCTCACATTCACACCTTTTGAGTATCTTAAGAAAAGAAGATTTTTCCATAGCTTATTATCCACTCAGAAGGACTCCTCATCAGATTTGGAGGATTTTTTTCCTATCAATAAGAATGTGACAGGATCATTTTGTCTTGTTCTTACATTTCACAAAAATTAAAATAAAATGAAAAGGAACGAAGGGTATTATTGACCTTATGCTTGAAATAAGCCAACCGTATACTAAAATACTAATGTAACCTTAGGAGATGTGAATTGGAAAATTAAGTCCAAATGACAGGAAGTATAGTCCCAGTGCTTTCTGTACTATTTAGATGGAGTACTGTTTTCAATTCTGAGTTTTATAATTTAGAAAGGATGCAGCTAATTAAGAGTATGCTCAGAGGACATGAGAGTATAGCAAGGAAACCATCAGAATAATAATGATGAGAAAAGGGAACAATTCATATATAGAGGAGAAGACCTGGGAAGTAATGGCAATAGTCTTGAATGTACTATACTGAAAGAAAAACTAAATGTGATCTTTGAGATACCTCAAAGATCTAGAATCTAGCTCTTACTCTTTTTCTATCCTGCAGTGTGACCTGGGACAAGTTGCTTAGTCTCTCTGGGTCTTGATTGTCACATCTATAAAAGGAGATGATATGCTGTAGCTAGGGGCAAGAATTTTAATCAAACAGACCCAGGTTCAAGTCCCATTTTCACTTCTTATTGGTTGTATGATTTTGGTCTGAGCCTCTATAAAATAAAAATAAATAAAGATGAAATCTCCCTCACAGTTTATTTTCATGATAAAATAATGCAAATAAGATGCCTGGCACAGTGCCTGACACACTGCTGCTGTTTAGTCACCAAGTTGTGTCCAACTCTTTTGTGGCCCCATAGATTGTAGCCCATCAGGCTCCCCTGTCAATGGGATTTCCCAGGCAAGAATACTGGAGTGAGTTGCCGTTTGCTTCTCCAGGGGATCTTCCCCACCCAGGGATCAAACCCGTATCTCCTGCTTGGCAGGTAGAATCTTTATCACTCAGCCACCTGGGAAGCCCATCCAACACACACTAGATCATAAATTTAGAGTATTTAATTATCAACAAATGGTAATTGCACTTTTCAGTAGTATGCTGCTGCTGCTGCTGCTAAGTCGTTTCAGTCGTGTCCGACTCTGTGTGACCCCATAGACAGCAGCCCACCAGGCTCCCCCGTCCCTGGGATTCTCCAGGCAAGAACACTGGAGTGGGTTGTCATTTCCTTCTCCAATGCATGAAAGTGAAATTGAAAGTGAAGTCACCCAGTCAAGTCTGACTCTTAGCAACCCCATGGACTGCAGCCTACCAGGCTCCTCCATCCATGGGATTTTCCAGGCAAGAGTACTGGAGTGGGGTGCCAGTGCCTTCTCCGATTCAGTAGTATGAGTCTAGGAAATATCTGGAATGCCAAGAAATAAGCAACAGAGTTTCCTGTCTTGCCATGGGACCAGTTGGTTGAAGCTGTAGGTAGGTGGATTTTTCTCTGATTAAAGAAATAACTCTAATAGAACTAACAAGGGAAAAAGCTGACTTGTAAAGTAGCAAGATTCCCAACAAACAAGCAAAAAGGACAAGATGAGCATCAACTGAAGAAACTACACGACGACTTCCTATATTTTATATGAGTATATAAGTATATAAATTCCCTTACTGACCCAAACATCTATGAATTTCAGCCGAGTGCAGTACTAAGCACCTCCATAGTTTATAATATTAATGTACCACTGCCCTCTAGTGTGTAACCTAAGAAGATAAAATCATGGATACACACAAAAAAGAAAAAAACTGCATAAGCATCATGCAAAATTATTTTTATTTGCAAAAGTTATCTCACTAATCATTGAGTAGAACCTTCTCATTTTCAGATGCAGAAGCTGAAGAATAGAAAGCAAAATGATTAGCCCAAAATCTGCTGCAGAGCTTAAACTAAAACACTGGCCCAATCACTCTCTGGTCAGGGTTCCTCCCATTACATCACATGCCTGGCATTGCAGGCCAGAGGCAGGTCTTCCCTGGAAAGCATCGCGTATTGGAGCAGAGAGTCCTTGGTTCTAGTTATCTAACAAGTTTCCCTTAGCACCATGAGCCCAGTGCGTCCTCAATCACAAGTTCAAACCGTTACAACTATTTTGCTGAAAAAACAATGGTTAATGAGGCCCTGTTGACAAGAGCGGTCCGTTATCAGCAAGCTAATGACCACTCAGGCCGCCACAGGGATGCCAGCCTACAATTAGGTCTGCAGTGATGTACACACAGAAAGGGACTCGAGTTATAATTAAACCTGATCCTTTGGTTCAATCGCTCATTAGGGAAGAAAAGAAAACAAAACACAGACCTCACAACAAGAAGGCCTAAAACTAATACTTTGGTCAAGGGATGAAATTCTAGGCCATTGATTCATTAGTCCATGTCCACGTACATCTCTGAGTGAGGACTTAAGCTTATATTCTTATTCAAAATATTTTGCAATGAAAGAGGGATTGTTTTAAATCTTTTGTTGCTGTTGTTCAGTGGCTCAGTCGTGTCTGACTCTTTGTGACCCCATGGACTGTATTCCACCAGGCTCCTCTGTCCATGGAATTCTCCAGGCAAGAACACTAGAGTGGGTTGCCATTCCTTCTCCAGGGGATCTTCCCGACCCAGGGATCATACCCATGTCTCCTGCTTGGCAGGCAGAGTCTTTACCACTGAACCACCAGGGAAGCCTGTTTTACATCTTTGTGATTTTAAAAATCATGGCACATCGGATGGTGGATGATCTTTTATTTTCTTCATTTTGTTTATCAGTACTTTTCAGTGGTTTTCACCATAAATTTGTATCACTTGTGTAATTAACCATATTTAAAACTTACTAGACCTTGGCAAGATATCATCAAGTGATCAAAATACCTATGTATTAAATACAAGAATACATAAGAAAACAAATATTTCATAATTAGGAGACGAGACACTCTGTTGAATGGCAATGCGATGTAAAAACCCAGCCTGAGTTCTGGCTTCTGGAGACCAGAGTTTGCGCAATAGCTCTACTAGTTAATGCCTTTGAGACTTTACACAGACATTTAAAATCTTTAAGGAGGATGATTGTGATTAAATGAAACATCTTAGGTAAAGATCCTAGCAGATGGCCCCAAAAAAGTGATTATTAACTGTGGGTTTCTTCCTTTTCCCCATATTCCACTATGTTGCTGCTAAGTCACTTCAGTCGTGTCCAACTCTGTGTGACCCCATAGAAGGCAGCCCACCAGGCTCCCCCATCCCTGGGATTCTCCAGGCAAGAACACTGGAGTGGGTTGCCATTTCCTTCTCCAATGCATGAAAGTGAAAAGTGAAAGTGAAGTCACTCAGTCGTGTCCGACTCTTAGCGACCCCATGGACTGCAGCCTACCAGGCTCCTCCATCCATGGGATTTTCCAGGCAAGAGTACTAGAGTGGGGTGCCACTGCCTTCTCCACCCCTGTGTTACCATTTGTTTTTCCCCATAATTCCAAGAATATGTCTAAATCTAAAAAGAAAGATGCCTCACTAAGAAAGACCTACCTACTTAAAGCCCTGGATTGCCAAGAAAAGTAGTAAGAAGAGGTGGAGAAAGGGAGGTAGGTGTTAACTGCAAAAAAGAGGGAACAGCTTGCACTTGAGTTTTAACTCTCTGGAGTGGTGAGAGGTGAAGAAAAAGCAAGAGAGAGTGGAGTGAATGAGATTACAAAAGACTCGTTCTCTCCATTTCTTCCCATTTAGTTCCTTTCCTTATTGCCTCTTTTGGATTTTCCCAGGGAAATAAATGATGAGGGACTTTCTTATCCCTGCCTGTTCGCTCTTCATCTGCACTCTCTTTGCTCCTTAATAAGCCTGCCCCCTGTTCCTGGGCTTCTGAGTCAATTTCACCAGCCTCTGGACCAATGTGTCATAAATATTCTTTCCATTACACCTTCTCACACAGTCCTTCAATCTGTACATCTCTAGTAGTGTCTTATCCATCTGCCTAAAAGCATTCTTAGGTTTCCTCTATACTTAATATTCAATCCTGTAAGTTTTTTAATTGCCACATTCTCCTTTCTGAGTAACAGAAAGGAGAAGCACTGTGAAGAATACATAATTTTTTAAAAACTGGTTCCTATGCTCAAGGGGCTTATAATTCAGTTGAGATAACACTTCTACTTCACTAGAAACAGTGGTGATCAATAAAAGGCAGTACATATTTAAGTCCTAAACTGTGTTGTGAGACTCTTGAGTTTCTATTGTTTGCAGGGTGCAGGAAGAGAAGTTCCCTGAAGTGGTATGGTCAGCCATGACTTGAAGGATGTATACAATCAGAATACTACACATGGCAATTACCCAATAGGTGTTTGTTATTTGGGTTCTGATTTGATTTGAAGTGAAATTTAAAATCAACTCTACTCCAATAAAAATTAATTTAAAAAAAAAAAAGAAACTGAGTGTTGCCCAACCCCATCTGATATCTAACACCTTTTTTGAAAACAACTTGAACTTTACAGCAAAAGCTGGAAAACATAGCATGGATTGAAACCTTGATCTCAAAAGTTGGCAAACCTTTTATATAAAGGACCAAGTAGTAAACAATTTCAGCTTTGTGAATTATATGGCCTCTGCCGCTGCTGCTATTAGTTGCTACTGCTACTGCTGCTACTGCTAAGTCACTTCAGTCGTGTCCGACTCTGTGTGACCCCATAGACGGCAGCCCACCAGGCTCCCCCGTCCCTGGGATTCTCCGGGCAAGAACACTGGAGTGGGTTGCCATTGCCTTCTCCAATGATTAGTTGCGAAGTCGTGCCCAACTCCGTGCAGCTCCACAGACTGTAACCCACCAGGCTCCTCTGTCCATGGGGTTTTCCAGGCAAGAATACTGGAGTGGATTGGCTTCTCTTTCTCCAGGGGATCTTCCCCAACCCAGATACCAAACTCGCGTCTCCTGCTTGGCAGGCAGATTATTTACCACTGAGCCAGCTGGGAAGCCTATGGCCTCTGAAACAGCTCCTGAAGTCCACTGTTGTAGCACTAAAGCAGCATGAATAAGACATGCACAGGTGAGCGTGCCTATGTTCCAATAAAGCTTTATTTACAAAAACAAGTCACAGGCTGGACTGGCTCTGTTCTGCAGTTGACTAGTCCCTGGACTAGCTAACTGCTCCTCCAGACTGCTAGAACTCTAGAATTCTTTGACTCTGAGGTTTGAACCTGGAGACCTACGTACCCAGAATCATACCCCAAATCCATGGGAACCTCAGATTTTTAGGAAGACTCCAAAAGCAAACAAGAGAAAAAAACAGCAATGTTGATGGTGAGTAATGAACAGCAATGAACCAGTTTACAAGTTTTTGATCGAAGACTTAAAATTTAAAACTCCTCCCAATACAATATGGCCTTCCAGACAGATTCAGAGAGTCCCACACTAAAAAGAAGAGACCTTTTAACAGCCACAGGTAGGAGGTGAGCAGGTGATTAGTGAGGTTTGTATCCTTAGCTCTGGCTTGTTCCTCTGTGGTCAATTACACAGCTGGTTACAAGTGTGTTTGCACCTGTTCAAGCCTTTAAACGTGCTGATCTCATATTAATTAAACAACTCCTTAGAAGCAGGTTAGAAAACAAATTAGACCCTGCCATCCTCTGCCTGTCCCAGGCATCCCTTGGTGGCCCTTTATCTATTAGGGATCATCCACACAGGTAAGGAGCAGGGTTTCTTTGTAATTAGGGAGGGGCTCATTGTCCTCCATCAATTAATGCTGCCACCACTTAGTGAAAACAGTTGTTTCTACACACACAGATTAGTGACTAATTAATAAGAGCTGATTAGCTAAGCTCCCTCGCAAGGTAGGACAGACAACAGCTACCTTCCACATGGACCACTGATTGATTGATCAAAGCAGTGACATGAACAGTCTAAAGCAAAAGACAGGCATGATGAGGATCCTTATCTTTCTAAGCACCTAAGGAGACAGCTGTTCATCGCTAACCAGTGCTACCAAATGGAGCATTTTCAAACCACTTACATTATCGAGACTCTCTGGCTTGGAATCAGTTAAAAAGGGAGGAAACTAGAACCCTGACAGATAAATGTGGGAGGTAAAAAAAATTGACTATGTATATATAGGATACCCAGTATACTATAGAACATGAATCCTTACCCATTTCAACATCCCTATTGATATTTTTAAATGTTATTTTTATTAGAAGCATGGAAAGTGAAAAGTGAAAGCGAAGTCGCTCAGTCGCGTCCGACTCTTTGTGACCCCATGGACTGCAGCCTACCCTGCTCCTCTGTCCATGGGATTTTCCAGGCAAGAGTACTGGAGTGGGGTGCCATTGCCTTCTCCGGGAGGAGCATGGAAGAGTGGGTAAAAACCGTGGACTGAGATTTGGACAGTTTTATCAGTTACAGATCAACCAAAATGTTCATGTCCTGTTATAGCAGTTATTGTGGCAAGTCATAATTATCTGTCTATATACACATTACTCAGGCCCACAAGCAAGACTTTGCTACTCAGAGTCAAAAACTTGATAAATTGCACTCAAGGCACTTTCCTATATGAATCACTACATAAATTATCATGATTAATCTTTCATTTTTGAAACTCTATGATGCTGAAAAGCAGATGGTTTGTAGCAGGTCTTTCATCCATTCTCTCCCTTTACCAGGGGGACTCCCAGCAAATAAAAAGAGAAATATATATTCATCGACACCAACTATATACCAGCATTGTGCTAGGCGCAGCAGCTTACTTTCTCTGGGGTGGACCTCACACTGTAAAAGGTAACACAGGAAAAACGCAGACCTTCACGTGTATAGTTGCAAAGGGCAGCTGAACTTCAAGTACGCTAAACACGGAGACTTAAAATTCTCTATTCCTTCAATCACTCAGGCTTCTATGTGGATTTTTTTTTCTCTATCAGTTGTCATTATTATCCTTTAATTCTTCCTTTTCTTTCTTCATCTTTAATACCTTACTCACATGCAGTTTTTATTTTATTATTCTTTGCCTATATGTTTGGGTTTTTTTAAATTTATAATATCCATATAAACATGGGTGTGAGGATCAGTTCAGTTCAGTTCAGTCGCTCAGTCATGTCCGACTCTTTGCGACCCCATGAATCGCAGCATGTCAGGCCTCCCTGTCCATCACCAACTCCCAGAGTTCACTCAGACTCACGTCCATCGAGTCAGTGATGCCATCCAGCCATCTCATCCTCTGTCATCCCCTTCTCCTCCTGCCCCCAATCCCTCCCAGCATCAGAGTCTTTTCCCATGAGTGAGGATACAGGTACACTAATACATTGCTGGAGAAGATGTGCGAAAAGGTGAAAGTGAAAGTCGCTCAGTTGTGTCCCACTCTTTGCAACTCCATGGAGAAGTCCATGGAATTCTCTAGGCCAGAATACTGGACTGGGTAGCCTTTCCCTTCTCCAGGAGATCTTCCCAATGCAGGGATCGAACCCAGGTCTCCCTAGTGGGGAATAATTTAAAAATATGTTGAGCCAGCATTTCTATTCTTAGGAGTTTAGCCTTCAAAGGCACTCCCATACAATGCAAAGTTTATAAGTAAAAAGGTGTCAACAGCACAAATTTCCTTCAATACCAATATGACTAAATAAATCATGGTTTATTTACACAAAGGAAAACTATACAACCACTGAACACAATGATATATAAATAATGTGCTCACATAAAAAGATGCTCAAGAGATACAGCTAAGTAAAAAAGGAGATTGCAAAAGAATGTTATTTCACTGTAATACAAATAAGGATAGCAATTATGGCAACAATAACATAAAACATGATTATACATTCAAGAAAAAGAAAAGGTATTGAAAAATCTCTCAAATGGCTGATCATGATCGTCTCTGCAGAATGGTACTATAATAAGAAGGACTTTCACTTTCTATGTTATTTATTAAATAAGTTAATGTTTGTAAATTATTAAAACAGATTAAACATAGTATTATATCAGTTCAGTTCAGTTCAGTAGTTCAGTCATGTCCGACTCTTTGCAACCCCATGAATTGCAGCATGCCAGGCCTCCCAGTCCATCACCATCTTCCGGAGTTCACTCAAACTAAAGTCCATCGAGTCAGTGATGCCATCCAGCCATCTCATCCTCTGTCGTCCCCTCTTCCTCCTGCCCCTAATCCCTTCCCAGCATCAGAGCCTTTTCCAATGAGTCAACTCTTCGCATAAGGTGGCCAAAGTACTGGAGTTTCAGCTTTAGCATCATTCCCTCCAAAGAATACCCAGGGCTGATCTCCTTTAGAATGGACTGGTTGGATCTCCTTGCAGTCCAAGGGACTCTCAAGAGAATTCTCCAACACCACAGTTCAAAAGCATCAATTCTTCTGCACTCAGCTTTCTTCACAGTCCAACTCTCACATCCATACATGACTACTGGAAAAACCATAGCCTTGAGTAGATGGACCTTTGTTGGCAAAATAATGTCTCTGCTTTTCAATATGCTATCTAGGTTGGTCATAACTTTTCTTCTAAGGAGTAAGTGTCTTTTAATTTCATGGCTGCAATCACCATCTGCAGTTATTTTAGAGCCCCCCAAAATAAAGTCTGACACTGTTTCCACTGTTTCCCCATCTATTTCCCATAAAGTAATGGGACTGGATGCCATGATCTTCGTTTTCTGAATGTTGAGCTTTAAGCCAACTTTTTTACTCTCCTCTTTCACTTTCATCAAGAGGCTTTTTAGTATTGTATAGTTTATTAAGTAAAACAAAAATAAAAATATATAATATAGAATTATGCATGTTCAGTTCAGTTCAGTTACTCAATCATGTGCAACTCTTTGCGACCCCATGGACTGCAGCACGCCAGGCCTCCCTGTCCATCACCAACACCCAGAGTTTACTCGAACTCACATTCATCAAGTCGGTGATGCCATCCAACCATCTCATCCTCTGTTGTCCCCTTCTCTTACTTTCAATCTTTCCCAGCATCAGGGTCTTTTCAAATGAGTCAATTCTTCGCATCAGGTGGCCAAAGTATTAGAGTTGCAGCTTCAGCATCAGTCCTTCCAATGAACACTCAGGACTGATTTCCTTTAGGATGGACTGGTTGGCTCTCCTTGCAGTCCAAGGGACTCTCAAGAGTCTTCTCCAATACCACAATTCAAAACCATCAATTCTTCACCACTCAGCTTTCTTTATGGAAATTAAAAGATGTTTGCTCCTTGGAAGAAAAGCTATGACCAACCTAGACAGCATATTAAAAAGCAGAGACATTACTTTGTCAACAAAGGTCCATTTAGTCAAGGCTATGGTTTTTCCAGTGGTCATGTATGGATGTGAGAGTTGGACTATAAAGAAAGCTGAGCACCGAAGAATTGATGCTTTTGAACTGTGGTGCTGGAGAAGACTCTTGAGAGTCCCTTGGACTGCAAGGAGATCCAACCAGTCCATCCTAAAGGAAATCAGTCCTGAACATTCATTGGAAGGGCTGATGCTGAAGCTGAAATTCCAATACTTTGGCCATCTGATGTGAAGAATTGACTCATTTGAAAAGACCCTGATGCTGGGAAAGATTGAAGGCGGGAGGATAAGGGGAAGACAGAGAATGAGATGGTTGGATGGCATCACCAACTCGATGAACATGAGTTTGAGTAAACTCTGGGAATTGATGATGTACAGGGAGGCCTGGTGTGCTGCAGTCCATGGGATTGCAAAGAGTCAGACACAACTGAGCGACTGAATTGAAATTAACTGAACTGAAAAACAAAATGAAAAAAAGCAGAAGTTTCATTAGTTCTTATATTTGAGTGGAAGACTGCCTCCTTTGTATGACCATTTTGAATCTTACTAGAAATCCAAAATTATTGTTTTCAGCTTTTCTTTACAATAGAAACATCACCCAAGGGTTAAGAAGGCTTTGTACACCTATATCTTACCCAAGAAATGGTAAGATGCACAGGAATGTTGTGAAAGACCATTAATTTATTGTCCTGGGATGATTGCCATTCTTCAGCTTAGGAGTCATTTTTGGCAGCAGGGCAAACACACTAACTTGTTCTCAAACATTCTTTTATGAAAGGTAATCTTCCGCTGGCTAGAGACAAGGGCGGCTTGGGCTAAATAGATGACTGTGGACTTGAGAAAGGTGGACGGATTGTAGAACCATTTAGGATGTTAAAAATAACAGGACTTATGTCACGTTGCAATTCAGAAGTAATCCTGCAGCCCTTGGGAAGCACAGAGAATCTACCAAAATAATAACAACTGGACCATGGCTGTAGCTTTTGCTAAAGTAATAGGGAAGCAGAAGAAGAGAAAAAGAGAAGGGGGGAAGGGGGGAAGAAGGAAAGAAGGATCGTACAGAGGTGAGGAGAGCAGTAAAAGGGAGAAGAGAGCAGAGGAGGAGAGAAGGGAGAGGGTGGGAAGGAGGAGAAGCATCTTCAGGCCAACACAGCAATGCTAGAGGAGCTTTCTCCCTGCATACAGAGACCAAAAAAGGCTTTAAGATTACAAAATATCATCAAAAAAGAAAAATTGATGGCACCCATTAACTCAACCCAGAATAATGCAGCAAAATTCCTTGGGTTCATTGCTGAGGGCAAGCCAAGTTAAGGACATTTATTGGCACACCTACAACCAAAGAATTCTTTCTTTTCCTTCCAGGAAAAGAGATAAAGAGAAACCAAGAAGTCAAGGGCAGAGAACAGAAAGAAAAAGCTACTTGGCAGTTTGTAGGACAAATCCCAGGAGGTTTTCCTACCCATTTTCAAATTTAAGTGCCCTTGGTTAACAGAGTAAAACATGAACAGCAACGTCCACCAAGAAAAACATTCAGTAGAGCCCTAAGGAAGCTGGGACAGAAGTGATGCCCATCACCAAGCTTTCGGGTCTCACGAAGGCAACCGACTTGATTGAGAAGTTTCAGTACATGCTATATTATCATGGGAATTTTACTAAGATTTTTTTAATGGTCAAAGCAAATGCTTTATAACATCTAAGGACCAGCGGGCTGAAATTCCCTTTGGCAATGTTTCCAATGTTTCCGAATTTTTAAAGCGTGAGAACTCCCTAAACATCAAAATACAGTTTTGCACATCTCCCATGAGTAAGAGTTCTGCTCTGGATGTCCATTTATTTAAAAATATTTGACACACTTTAAGAGAATGTTGCCAAATGCATAGATGGTACTCCATAAATATTACTGAATGAATGAAAACTGACAGCACGCAGTTTTTCATCTGCAGACAGTGCTGGTGGGGACTGGCTCCTCATCTCCAGATGAGGCCATTTTCCTTGGAGCGGAAATTAAAGGCCACCTTTGCCCATTTGTCTGTGTGTTAGAGCAAAACTAAACCTATTACTCAAGAAGAGTCTTGATCATGCCTGGTCTCCACCCAATTACAAATGGAAACAGGAGAACTTTCCATGTGGCATGTATCCTACTGGGCTCCTCAACTTATACAAACTGCCAAACTTACACAGACTCCCTGCTTAGCTCTTAAGTACATTGGTCTGCACTTGCCCAGCAACATGACTTACCTGTACTTCCGCAATTACTGAAAGGATAATGTTGAATTCATTGACACTGAATTTTATCAAAACATACTTAATTTATAAAGGACTGTCTGGCAGTCTCTATTTTCCTATAGATATAAGATATATGCTCAGATCGTTGATCCCACTTATATGCAAAACCTGAAACAGTCAAACTTGTAGAAGCATGGAGTAGAATGATAGTTGCCAGAAGTTGGGAGCAGGGTGGGGGTGGGTGGAAATGGGAAGATGTTGGTCAAAGTACGCAAAGTTTCATTTATTATATAAGATGAATAACATCAGAGATTCAACGTACAGCATGATGACTAAAATTAACAATATCATGTATAGTTGAAATTTGCTGAAGTTAACAATACCAGATTATATAGTTGATATTTGCTAAGACAGTAAGTAGATTTTATGTATTATCACCACAAATACCCACCCCCCCCCCCCCAAAAAAAAAGAGAAAGAGAAAAAAGATGAAGAAAATGATAACTATGTGATGTGATGGATGTATTAATGAGCTTCATTGTGGGGATCACTTCACAATGTATACATATATCAAGTTGTTCACCTTAAATATATATAATTCCTATTTGTCAATTATACCTAAATAAAACTTTTTAAAAACATCTATGTTCACATCAATGTATTTTGTCAAAATGCAATTTACCTAATCTGGACACAGTTGTCTGCTTCCTTCCTACCAAAGAACTGCTTTCACCATACCTCATTTTACATTTACCCCGTTGACGTACATTATGGAAAGAAAAAAGTTACACATTAACTTTGAGGACATTGTTTGCTGCAGAAAATAGGATTCTCTCTATCAGAGCCAAGGGAGCAGTTTATCTCAGTACCAGGAAAAGTTTTACTTCTCAGCAATGACTTTTTTTTCCTTAAAGATGTACTAGTAAAATTATTAGGAGTGATGGTTTTTTCCTACTATGTCCAGAAGACACACAGCCAATTATATGAATTATCTCCAGGAATTTCAAAGAACTAATAACACACATTTTGTGTACTCACCTGTCCCTAGTTTTTCCTGTATTTTTACTAATTTTCTTCATTAGTTCGAATTTTCAAGGCTAAGCGCTACAAGTGACAGAACTGGTGACTAGCTGAGTCATAGCTGAGAACAAGTCTCTACGTAGAGAACATCCTAAGTGCTCACATGGCCTTGTAGCCAGCCACTTCCATGAGATGCCTCCTGAAAGGAACCAGTTTAGCACACGCACCACTGACTTCCCCACCTCGACATTCAACGCTGCTCCTTCTCCTGGTCCACATAATAGGAAGACTGCCAGGAAGCTGGAGATCACCTTTTGAGAAAATTCAATACTTAGTTGTTTTTAAAAAGCTACTTCCTCCTCCACTTAAAAAAAAGAAAAAAGAAAGGGCATGGTTCACCCAGGCCCAAGCCAAGAGAAGAGCTTGTGCTACCAAGAAAAAGCCCTTAAGTAGAGGATTCTCAGAAAGCATGAGTGCCAGGAAGAAGGTGAATGACAAGAAAGAGTCTAGATTTCTGCGAGAAGAACAGGGTTGGAATGATAAAGGAAGAGAACTTGAACAGATTGTGAAATTTAAAAATGAACAGGAGTGACTCACCTAAATGTGACTGTTTTACCAGCCAGAGAGCTGTGGTTCAAATATTTAAATGACTCTGTCTGGTAATAGGATTGGGGTGATTTTTTTTTTCCTTTGTGTTTGCCTGAATCATCCAAATTTTTATAACACATTTGTGATACATTATAATAAAAAACAAAGTTCATTTTGAAAAAAGTAAACTCTTTAACATTTATATCTTCAGATGACATCACAAAATCCTACAATCCCATGAGTCAGCCAGAGCTTCAGCAGCTACTAACACAAGTTATTACACAAGTAATGAAGTGAACTTGCCCTACCAGATAATTAGACATGTGTTGACACAGCAATAATGGAATATGGTGTACATGGAAGAATTGATAGTGGAACCAAATACTCTAGAAATGGAATCAAATGCATAGTGAAGTGAAGTGAAGTCGCTCAGTCATGCCCGACTCTTTGTGACCCCATGGATAGTAGCCTGCACCAAGCTCCACCGTCCATGGGATTTTCAAGGCAAGAATTACTGGAGTGGGTTGCCATTTCAAAAACGGACTTGGTGTATGATAAAGATGGCATCACTAATCATGGGGTAAAAGAAAGTATTATTTTACAAGTGGTGCTAAAAATAGCAAGTTAACTATTTTAGGAGAAAAACAAGTAACTACCTCTCAATGTACAAAATATATATTTTGGATGGATTAAAATGCTAAGTTTAAAATCTATATTCAGGAGACCTAATAGAAACACATGTGAATTTATGATCTAAGATTTAGAACAGCTTTCTAGGCAAAATACTAAAGGAAGGAAATAAACCCAAAAGAGAGAAACCAATTTTCTTATGAACAATGGTTTATCTCTCCAGTTACTTAGATCTTAATTTTTGCTCCCTTTCCCAGGGATCTATGGATGTTGGGGTTCTGGATGCTTTTCTTTCTCATATTTTACTTATATTCTGAGGTTTCTACAGTGATCATATAATCCTTTCATAATAAATTTTTTAATATTTAAGGAAAAGACTAATTAAAAAGATCTTATATGTACTCTAAACCTTGTTAAGTATCAAATGTCTGATGAGAGCTGAATACAAAGAGGAAAGTTGTGCATGAGCAATGACATGGCTCTACAGAAAGATTTCAGAAGGAACCATGCTAGTCTAGAGAAAAGGGAATGAAGGAGAGCTTACAGAATAATTAATTTTTTTGTAGTAATGCTCTCAATTCAGCTTTGATATCATCTACCACAAATCTTTGCCTGCATCTAATAAGCAGGGAGTGGGTGTTATTTCATGCACCAGAGAAAATCAAAGCAGCCTCTTGCAGTTTAGGCAAAAAAAAAAAAAAAAATCCAGGGTACAGGGGACATTAGTCAAGTGGCTGCGGTCTTTATTATCTGTGAACCGTTTTGATGGGTACTGAGGGGTGGCAAGGACAGTGTGACCTTGACAGCAGCAACAGGCAGGTTCTAGAAGCAAGCAAACAGTGCACGGCTGCTCCACAGCTCTGGGATGTACTGGAATACACCCCAGTTAAGCTCTTGGAATAATATCACCCTTTGGAGACATTGCTGCCTTTTTTTTTTTTTTTTAAAAATGCTTTCACTAGCCCATTGTTGCCCGCAGACACAGCACCCACTCAAAGACTCTACATCACTTTGCCTCTGAAGAGAGTTCTGGCTCCAGGAGTTGCCACAGACCACAGACGTATCAAAGGAAAAAGAGACACCTTACAGGAAGGGAAACGTGTGCTTCCTACCTCTGCATCCCCTCGACCCTGATATACAGAGTTTCAGATTCTGAACCACTCACGATGGCTGAGATCACCCTACCTCACTCCCACTCCCCACAAATCTTATCCACCAGAATGTTCACAAAGTTCACCAGACCAAATGGTAGTGTTCCAGCTTCATTAATGGCTGATAATTAATCTTTTTAAACACAAAATAGGAGCACATCTCTAAGGCCAAATCTGGACTCCCTTCTTGCATCTTCTCTTTGAAATGCAAGCTTGTCCTCTTACACCCTGTCAGATATTGGCAAAGAAGCTGGGCCCGATGGTGAATTTACTGAAGCAGGTTCTGTTCAGTGTGCTTACCTTGTGGAGAAAGTCAGTCGGTGCCAATCCCTTTTGCCCTTCTTGCAGAATTATAAGACAGGCAGAAAAAGAGTGAAGTCAGATTCTCATCTTGGAGGCATAATAACTCTACTCATTGGGCTGTACATGACGCTAGACTTATACTCCCAAGTCAGCTATTCACCTTCCTTTCAGAAGCCTGAGCAAAGGGTGGTCAGAGAAACAAGAAATGTTATTCCAGAACGGCCTAAAACTAAGGTGGCCTTATAAATGAATGGATCAGAGGCCTAACAGAATTGAGCATCCTGAGACTTCAAGATCTCAGTTTACTGCAAAGCTCAAAGAATACATTTTCAGCCAATGTTAACAGTGAACATCAAGGTGAGGTGATGCTAGTGAAGGGAAAATTCTCAGGTCTCCCCAGTTTCTGATAGGAGAGGCACTCAGGCTGGTGACAACGGTATTCTGTCCAGGGAGAGATCCTGCCAGGTGGCATGGAAACCTAGCACTGTTTTGAACAATTGCCTTCAGTTCAGTTCAGTTCAGTCTCTTAGTCGTGTCCGACTCTTTGCAACCCCATGGACCACAACAAGCCAGGCCTCGCTGTCCATCACCAATTCCTGGAGTTTACTCAAACTCATGTGCATTGAGTTGGTGATGCCATCCAACCATCTTATCCTCTGTCATCTCAACCTTCTCCTCCTGCCTTCAGTCTTTCCCAGCATCAGGGTCTTTTCAAATGAGTCAGCTCTTCGTATCACATGGCCAAAGTATTGGAGCTTCAGCTTCAACATCAGTCCTTCCAATGAACACTCAGGACTGATTTCCTTTAGGATGAATTGGTTGGATCTCCTTGCAGTCCAAGGGACTCTCAAGAGTTCTCCAACACCACAGTTCAAAAGCATCAATTCTGCCAAAGCTAACATGAGTTACCACGTGATCTGGCTCTACCATCCAGCTCTCAGTGCATTCATTCACAACCCCACTGGCACCATCCTGCTTCACTGTCCAAGAGAGTAAATAAATAGATGGGCAGTCACATGATAATTGTGACATGACCAGGCCACATGCTTGCCCAACCAGGCATCTAAGAAAAACTGAGCACAGACCCATCCCCTTTTATATTATCCCCTTTTTTAAAATGGAGAATAATTGCTTTACAACATTGTATTGGTTTCTGCTGTACAACAGTGTGAATCAGCCATGATTACACATAAGTCTCCTGCCTCTTGGACCTCCTTCCTACCCCCCACTCCCCACCCCATCCCAGCCCTCTAGGTTGTCACAGAGCACTGGGTTGAGCTCCCTGTGTTATACAGCATTTTACAGATGAAGAATTTAAGGCAAAGGATGGTTACATAACTATCCAATATCACAGCCAGCGTGTTGTAGGGCCAAAATCTGAAGCTAAGTCATCTAGCTCCAGAATTCATACCCAACCATGCAGTGCCACGTTGCAAAACTACCTATGTATGTTCCTAAGGAAACATACCCTCCTCAGACCAAAACAAAGAGGGACCTTTGCTCTGGCTAAAAAAAAAGATTTGCCTCCACCAGATAGTTACCCAAAGCCACAGACTTAGAATTCATAAGAGGCTGAGCCATCGCCTCGTCCAATCCCCAGTCCAAAGCATAAATCCTTTCTAGAAACCTCCTGACAGATCTTATTTCTTCTAGCACTGTTGCAAATATCACAACCAATAAAAGACAGCATTATTAAATATATACTCGGCACAAGACTCTCCTGAAAGATTCATGTAAGGTATCACATTTAGTCCCCATCAGACAAGAAGCACAGAATCACCATTTTTGGACAAACAAATTTAAGTGTGAAAAGCTGTCAAGTCCTTGGCTTGGAGGGTCCCTCTCCTTCGGACAGCTGAGTCATTGTAGGAAACAGGAGGAAGAGAGGAAAAGGAGTCGGCTCAGCTGACTGGCTGTGAGAAATGACTAGAGGTTCTGGTCGATACAGAGCCACAATCCCTCTTCTTAAATCTTTGAGGCAGATATGCTTTAGAATTGAGAACTTTTTTGGACCTTAGAAAGCAAATATGGTGAATTACTAAGACCTCCAATAGTATCTGGGGACCTATCCCATAACCAAATATACTAATATTTTATCAAATATTATCAAAGCAAAACACAAATACTCAATCTAAGTGGGATAAACATAACGATCATAAATAACTTCATAAATAACTTCCAGACGGGTTTTGCTGCCAGTGAATTTTGGCACCAAACTTACAGTAGAGTACTTACTTTTCAGAGTTTTGAGAATGAGAATTTTGGACAAGGGACTGTGGACCTGATCAACCTTTCAGCTTCAAACCCAAGAGAAAATGAGTGGTACTCTCCCATCCCTTTCCACTCTCCCTCGATCTGTTTGGTTTACTTCCTAACCCTGAGGGAGGTCACCTTTCATGTTCCTTTCACACTTCCTCCAGCCATATAATAATGACAGGATTTTGGAAGGACTTGGCCTCAACTGGCTTCTCTCCCTCACCTACATCCTTAGGTTTCCCCGCCTCATCCACACAGAACTTACTTGGAAGTTCATAAACTTCAGTGCGGGTCACAGTCACCTGAGGAACTTATTAAAACAGTCCTACACGCAGAGGACTGATTCAGTAGGTCTGGGGTGAAGCCTGAGAACTGCATTTCCAACAAGTTCCCAAGGGCATCATATAGACGGTGCGGGTCCTAGACCACACTTTAAGGACCCACTGCTTTACTTGATGGAGCTTTCTCATATCACACTGAAGTTAAAAAATAAAATCAAAAAACACTCAAATTCATTTTTTATTTTCATAAAGATTATGATCCCTATGTAAATGACCCCCGTGTAAATTTGATGACTCATAGCTGCCCGCCTGTCTGACATACAGAGAGACAGAAAGACAGCTGGATACTTGTAAAAGGCTTAGTTGCCATGGGATTTGGGATGGGGTGTCATCCTGAAAAACCAGGCTACGCTCTTTACTGCTCTAGGCATCAAAACAGCAATGCTAAAGGGGACTAGGGAGTGGGGTTAGATTTCGATTTTAAAGAAAATTCCTGAATTGAAATTTCTTCCCCAAACCACTGTTGCTATGTGAAAAGAACAACTTTGCAAATGATCTTCAAAAGTCATTAAACATGAAAAATACTATTTTCCTGTTAGCACACATAACTGTCAGTCAACATGGAAACTAACGGACATAGATTTACTTCCTCTGAGAATCAGGGAAGTTGTACAAACTCTCATGAGCTGATCTCTTAATTCCTCTACTTACAGGCCACTTGCTAACTTCGAGACATCTCTTTCTCACACCCATACAGTTTTTTCAACTCTATTCTTCAAGCATCTTTATTTTCTAGATCTTTCCCACTAAGTCCATAAAAATCTTTGTTCTTTTTACTCTGTTTTAATTCTGAGTGGAAAAAAATGGCCAACTTTGAGAAGTAAAATCTAGTACAGATCTATACAAACACAAGAAAACTACCCATGTATAGACTTAGGACTTCCCTGGTGTCTCAGACAGTAAAGCGTCTGTCTACGATGCGGGAGACCCGGGTTCGATCCCTAGGTTGGGAAGATCCCTTGGAGAAGGAAATGGCAATCCACTCCAGTACTATTGCCTGGAAAATCCCATGGACAGAGGAGCCTGGTAGGCTACAGTCCATGGGGTCGCAAAGAGTCAGACACGACTGAGCGACTTCACGTTACGTTACATTATAGACTTAGGTACATGAATCAGCGCCACCAACATCCCAATACAAAAGTACTTTACTTCTTCATGTTTCTCTAACACTACCCTTGCTCAAACGTCTTAACAATAACTAAAAATATATTTCTAACGAATCTATCATCTCCTTTATAATATTGACCATTCTAGCTATATTCACTTTACTTGCTTCAGTTACAAATTTTATTATTTAACATACCTCATGGCTTTAATCGGAGAAGGCAATGGCACCCCACTCCAGTACTCTTGCCTGGAAAATCCCATGGACAGAGGAGCTTGGAAGGCTGCAGTCCATGGGGTCGCTAAGAGTCGGACACGACTGAGCGACTTCACTTTCACTTTTCACTTTCATGCATTGGAGAGGGAAATGGCAACCCACTCCAGTGTTCTTGCCTGGAGAATCCCAGGGACGGGGGAGCCTGGTGGGCTGCCGTCTATGGGGTTGCACAGAGTCGGACACGACTGAAGTGATTTAGCAGCAGCAGCATGGCTTTAATAGCTTTTGGAGGGTTGATCTGAAAGTTTATTCATGATTTATACTTTTTTAATAAAGGGACATGCATTTTTGACTCAAATATCTACAAGCTAATCCATTTTTTGTTCAAGGACTAAATGAATCTCTGTAATACTTTAAACATGGAACATGGAACTAACAAGAGAGACTCTTAAGGAACATATTTTGGCCAACTCATAAATTATCAGGTTGAACTGTTTGATTATTTACTTTGTAAAATGATTCTTTGTTTTTCAAAAGAACTGCCAATTTCCTTTAAACACTCACATGTAAAAGCACATTCTGACTCACATACATTTTCATGCACATAGCAATTGCTAAAAGCAAACATAAAAAGGAAGTAGAAATGAAAGGTAAGTATCATCACTCTTACTTTAGACCACTCTGCCTCCTTCGATTGACTCCCACTTCCTGACAGAAAGGCTCAAAGCCGGTACCTTCCCATGTGGATGTTAGATTGAACGTCAGCAGACACAGCTGCACATCCCACCACGGCTCAACAGTAAGTAGCCAGGTGAACTCTAGGGCTGCAGATGTTTAGTGATACCTTATACATAGGGTCACCAAGAGCAAGAATCAAAATGTCTAAAGAGAAAAAAATAAAAAAGTCTAAAGAGCAAACTACAGTTGACTCAGAACATGCAAGAAGGTCAGAGGCACCAACCCTGTGCACAGCAGAAAACGCAAGTATAACTTAGTATAACCAACCCTCTGCACATTCAGGTCCTCTGGAACCATGGTTCTGCATCTGCAGATGCGACCAACCTGGGATCCTGTAGTGCTGCTGCTGCTGCTGCTGCTAAGTCGCTTCAGTCGTGTCCGACTCTGTGTGACCCCATAGACGGCAGCCCACCAGGCTTCCTCGTCCCTGGGATTCTCCAGTCAAGAACACTGGAGTGCATTGCCATTTCCTTCTCCAAGGCATAAAAGTGAAAAGTGAAAGTGAAGTTGCTCAGTCGTGTCCAACTCTTAGCGACTCCATGGACTGCAGCCCACCAGGCTCCTCCGTCCATGGGATTTTCCAGGCAAGAGGACTGGAGTGGGATGCCACTGCCTTCTCTGGCAGTACTGTAGTATTTGCAATTAAAAAACTCCACGTAAAAGTGGACCTGCATGGTTCAAACCAGTGTTCAAGGGTCAGACATATTTTTTCCAAGTATCTTTTCTGAAGCTCACTCTTAAGAGGCAAGAGTTGTGTCTCAGAAAGCTCAGCCTCAGTGGAAACCATTCTAAAATTAAGGCCCAAGTCTGCTCTATCCCTCAACTAGGGCCCCTGACTCTAACGCTAATTCCAGTTTTAGGGATAGGGCTTAAAAATGAATTTCTTACATTCTCTCTGTTTTATGCCTTAAATGCTCTTTTCTTTTCATATACCTTAACTATCCTTTAAAATAAAACTTCAACACTGTTTCTAGAAAAGAACCAAGTTGATATTTGCCTCAAAGTTATAGGCCCCCCACACTTGGGATACTGGTGAGTGTGTGTTGGTCGTTCAGTCGTGTCTGACTCTTTGCAACCCCATGGACTGTAGCCCACCAGGCTCCTCTGTGCATGGGATTCTCCAGGCAAGAATACTGTAGGGGGTAGCCATTTCCTTCTCCAGGGGAATCTTCCCAACTGAGGGATCGAAGCCAAGTCTCCTGCATTGCAGGCAGATTCTTTATGGTCTCATCCACCAGGCAAGCCCACTCAGGCTACTTGCCTCTGTACAAATAAGCGAAGAATCCCATAATTCACTAATTATCTGAGAATACCTCTAACAAGCAGGGTGCACATCTTGCTCATCCAGACGCTGCTGCTGCTGCTCAGTCGCTTCAGTCGTGTCGGACTCTATGCGACCCCATAGACATCAGCCCACCAGGCTCCCCCATCCCTGGGATTCTCCAGGCAAGAACACTGGAGTGGGGTGCCATTGCCTTCTCCACGTCCAGACGCTACGGTGGTGAAATCATATACTCGCTGGTACCTACTATGTGGCCAGTGTTTGCTAGGCTGGTGGTATAGACATAACCAACTTGGTCCTTACCCTCAAGGGATACAGCGTCTATTAAAAGGGTCCCTTTATTGGGGTAAATTATTGTTCTTTCTCTGTAGCCCTTCTGATATGCAACAATCCCTGGGTAAAATGAATACTATAACACGCCATGAATTTGTTCATCGGATCTTTCCTCCCAATCCCAAAGACGTACCTCGGGAAGAAGGTGGGTTTTAAATAAAACAATTCTCTCAAACCTCTGGAAATAAACACAATGACCCACAGAGCCCAGTTTAAGAGAAACTCAACTCTGGCACCTCAAACACTCACTTTGCTGCCACCAGGGTCCTTTCATGACCGAGTCACGCCTCTGCCATTCCTCCAGGGAGACACTAGATGGCACCAGAAAACCATACAAGCATTCTTGGCTTATGATGTCTCCTTTCTCATCAAAGCATCTGGGCATTTCACACACAGTGCCTCAAATCTGCCCTCGTAGGTATCATTTTCCTCAGAGAGCAGCTAAAGAAACAAAAATTCACTGATATTCTAACCAAAGAAGCACCTCAACACCCTGATTTAGCTGTGAGGGGTCAGCCATGTGTCTTCAGGGCAACTTCACGATTTTCCCAGCAACTCCCAAGAGTTCTCATTTCTTCAAATACTAATTAGGTCCAGAATCTCATCTAGCTCCGGAGAGGAATGTGTGAGAACCAGCCTCCATAATGGATTCGACAGGCTTCTGTGGACTGTGCCGGGTTATCTGTTAATTGCCACTTGCACGCATTTCCCCCTAAGACCAGAGCTGGTCCTGAGGCAACGCAGGCTGTGGCAGGAGCAGCAGCTTCTCGGCAGAAGGCGTGAGGAGCTCTGCCCCAGAATGCAGTGTTTCCATTGAGCTTGGCCAGCACACTCACAGCACACAGTGAGGGAACAGAAGTGTTATTCAGCTTCTAGACACCAGAGATTTGTTCTCCTCACTCTGGTAAAAGCATCACCCCTGAACTCAACTGCAGTCCCAGGCAGAAGCCTCTGCACACACTCATTCCCTATCGTCTCAGCAAACTCCAAGTGAACCTCAGTCCTAAAACAAAACGGTGAAGCAAGTGAAGTCTCTAAAGTCTTCCTCCTCCTCCACACTCTGATTTAACTTCTCCTTCACAGATAATCCTATACCATCACTTTTACACAGGTTGTCCCTGTCAGGTTGGAAAATGAACAGAAAAAAAGGAATAAATAGCTTAACGTGTTACCCATTCCAGACACATCTATATTTTATAAAGACAGCACTTCATCCAAAGGAATAAATCTCTAACAGTTGAATGTGAGGCATTGTGGATAGAATTTGTTACCATCTCTTCATACCAGAAAAGTCATATCTCACAGCTTTTAACAGAAGACCCAGCCAGCTTTTTCTCCTTCTGTCCTCCACCCTCCAACCCTTTCTCTCTGGTCTATGCAACCGATTACACTCTCTGCATTCCTTTCCTTTATACGCTTTAGCAATCACACTTTTAACTTTAGAGCAGCTTTCTTTCTGACACTAAACTCAATGTTGACATCTTCCTCCCTCCCTAAATATACATGCTCAACAGAAATCAAGCTAATCACCATGTAAGTACTAGAACTACAACTCTTTATACTAATTTATAATTAAAAAGTGTTCCCATCTGACAGATAAAGGGAGAAAAATGAGATAGGGTAAATTACCTGAGGTCACAGTATTGCAGGAAAGGGGACCCCTTCCAGGGACCGAAACTGGGCTCTTGTCTAACACTTGGAAATGAATTGTCTGAGGAGACACATCTGCCGACAAAGCAAGAGATTTTATTGGGAAAGGGCACCCAGGTGGAGAGCAGTAGGGGAAGAGAACCCAGAACAGTGTCACGTGGCTTGCAGTCTCCGGGTTTTACCGTGACGGGATTAGTTTCCAGGTTGTCTTTAGCCAGTCATTCTGACTCAGAGTCCTTCCTGGTGGTGCACACCTCGTTCAGCCAAGATGGATGCCAGAGAGAAGGATTCTGGGAGGTGGTCGGACCTGTGGTGTCTCCTTTTGACCTTTCCCGAACTCTTCCAGTTGGTGGAGGCTTATTAGTTCCCTGTTCCTGAAATGGCAACCCACTCCAGTACTCTTGCCTGGAGAATCCCATGGACGGAGGAGCCTGGTGGGCTACAGTCCACGGGGTCGCAAAGAGTCGGGAGCGCCTTCCCTTTCACTTTCCTTACCAGAATCTTCTGTCGTAAAGCAGCTCATGCAAGTGGTTACTGTGGTGCCTGGCCAGGGTGGGCGGTTCCCCTAACAACAGGACCAACTGGCAGCAGGGTTCAGAACCAAATGCCGACCCCTGGCTCCCAGCAACCCAAGAATTGTTCTGAAAACTATGGAAGAAGAACCTGAAGACCAGACGACAGCGCCATGGAAGTGCCCGACGGCCCCACACCTACACCTCCAGGCCCTCGTTCTGCCCGTGGGAACCCAAGGCCAATCATATCCACAGCCAGTGCTGGTGGCCTCTCTATCACTGGGGGGTGGGGGAAGGAGACCAAAGACAGAAGTACTATCTCTGCTCCCAATCCCCTTAGCACACTTCAGGACAAATCCCACCCTGAGCCCAACAGGACCCAGAGTACCACATCCAGACTCAACCTTGGACCTTAGATACCTTGAAAGACCATGAGATAGGGGAAGAAAGAAGACTTCTAGAAAGCAACAGATTGGGACAGTAAAACCAAGTTCTTGGTTCCAGAGGTTTTAGCCCTCGCTGAGGGCGGCTCACGTAAAAGGGCACCCCACGCTGTCGTAAAAGACATCCTCCTCCTTCCACCGCCACATACTCTCTGGGTTTTCACTGACACCCATTACTATGATTTAACCATACGCCCGCCAACACCCTTTCCTCCCATTAGGCCATTCCTACTTGGGCTTCCTCTTTGGCCCACAACAGTGCTGCCATGCCAGGTCCTGGGCCAGCCCGTCGGGACACCACACAGCGAAGCCTTTGTAAGAGCTGGCACTCCGTCCCCGCTGGGGAGAGTCCAAGGCCTGGGGAGGGATCCTCTGCCCTAAAACAAGAATGAAGCACTGAACACCTTCCAGTCCTGAGTGCTTCCACGTGGAGGAGGAGGTTTTAACGGGAGTAGAAATTGGAGAGAGTTAGTAAGAAGGGCCAGCCATTTTTGAGGGTGTAGTCCTGTCAGTGGCCCCTCTTAAAACTCTCTTCCACATCCATGGAAAATGCATTCATCTGAGAGCTGGGAAATGCCCTCCCCCTTCCTCTCGTCTCTGGGGCTACTCACTCCCCAAATTCCCCTCCCCTACTATATCACACACCTAAAGATAACTTCCAAACAAGTTATCCAAAGGCAAAAAAAAAAAAAAGAAACAAAAACACAAGACCTGAAGCTTATTCAGTTAAGAACATATCCAGGGACTCCCCTGGTGGTCCAGTGGTAAAAGGGCACACTCCCAGTGCAGGAGAGCTAAGCTTGATCACCACACGCTGCCACTAAGGTTTCCTTATGTGTCAGCTAAGACCCAGCACAGCCAAATAAATAAATATTTTTTTTTAAAGAACAGACCAGAGCCCTGTCAGTGCAAAGTAGAGGCTGTGGTCACTGCTGCCCAGGGACAACTGTGCTTTAGTGATCTTTTTCCATGAGTCATACTGCTGCCCTGGCGTAGCTTTGCTTCCAAAGGCCCAGAGAGATGCCTTTGAAATGTATATGTATATGTACATTTACATACATATCTGTGTATACAGGTATACACATATTTACACACCTGTGTATACGGGTATACACATATTTACATACCTGTGTATACTGGTATACACATATTTACATATCTGTGTATACCTATATATTTATGTATACTTCTGTGTATTCATGCACAGAGACTCACATAGAGTCTGCCCTTGCAATCCTCCTGGAGCTTGGTGCCAGGCCACACAGATACCAAACTTCCTGAATGCAGAAGTCCCTTACAAAGAGGTTCCTGTCTCACCAGTTTACACCTCCTCAGTTTCCCTCTCCGAGGTTCCGCCTGCCACTGATTGGAAATTGACACGCAATCCTTCAAGTGTGTGACTAAACAGGACAACAAAGGAAAAGAAATTAACAATGCCCTGTATCCCTTATGATTATACAGTGGAAGTGAGAAATAGATTTAAGGGCCTAGATCTGTAGATAGAGTGCCTGATGAACTATGGAATGAGGTTCGTGACATTGTACAGGAGACAGGGATCAAGACCATCCCCATGGAAAAGAAATGCAACAAAGCAAAATGGCTCTCTGGGGAGGCCTTACAAATAGCTGTGAAAAGAAGAGAAGCGAAAAGCAAAGGAGAAAAGGAAAGATGTAAACATCTGAATGCAGAGTTCCAAAGAATAGCAAGAAGAGATGAGAAAGCCTTCTTCAGCGATCAATGCAAAGAAATAGAGGAAAACAACAGAATGGGAAAGACTAGGGATCTCTTCAAGAAAATCAGAGATACCAAAAGAACATTTCATGCAAAGATGGGCTCGATAAAGGACAGAAATGGTATGGACCTAACAGAAGCAGAAGATATTAAGAAGAGGTGGCAAGAATACACAGAAGAACTGTACAAAAAAGAGCTTCAAGACCCAGATAATCACAATGGTGTGATCACTGACCTAGAGCCAGACATCCTGGAATGTGAAGTCAAATGGGCCTTAGAAAGCATCACTACGAACAAAGCTAGTGGAGGTGATGGAATTCCAGTGGAGCTATTCCAAATCCTGAAAGATGATGCTGTGAAAGTGCTGCACTCAATATGCCAGCAAATTTGGAAAACTCAGCAGTGGCCACAAGATTGGAAAAGGTCAGTTTTCATCCCAATCCCAAAGAAAGGCAATGCCAAAGAATGCTCAAACTACCGCACAATTGCACTCATCTCACACGCTAGTAAAGTAATGCTCAAAATTCTCCAAGCCAGGCTTCAGCAATATGTGAACCGTGAACTTCCTGATGTTCAAGCTGGTTTTAGAAAAGGCGGAGGAACCAGAGACCAAATTGCCAACATCCACTGGATCATGGAAAAAGCAAGAGAGTTCCAGAAAAACATCTATTTCTGCTTTATTGACTATGCCAAAGCCTTTGACTGTGTAGATCACAATAAACTGTGGGAAGTTCTGAAAGAGATGGGAATACCAGACCACCTGATCTGCCTCTTGAGAAATTTGTATGCAGGTCAGGAAGCAACAATTAGAACTGGCCATGAAACAACAGACTGGTTCCAAATAGGAAAAGGAGTACGTCAAGGCTGTATATTGTCACCCTGCTTGTTTAACTTCTATGCAGAGTACATCATGAGAAACGCTGGACTGGAAGAAATACAAGTTGGAATCAAGATTGCTGGGAGAAATATCAATAACCTCAGATATGCAGATGACACCACCCTTATGGCAGAAAGTGAAGAGGAACTCAAAAGCCTCTTGATGAAAGTGAAAGTGGAGAGTGAAAAGGTTGGCTTAAAGCTCAACATTCAGAAAACAAAGATCATGGCATCTGGTCCCATCACTTCATGGGAAATAGATGGGGAAACAGTGGAAACAGTGTCAGACTTTATTTTTCTGGGCTCCAAAATCACTGCAGATGGTGACTGTAGCCATGAAATTAAAAGATGCTTACTCCTTGGAAGGAAAGTTATGACCAACCTAGTTAGCATATTCAAAAGCAGAGACATCACTTTGCCAACAAAGGTTCGCCTAGTCAAGGCTATGGTCTTTCCTGTGGTCATGTATGGATGTGAGAGCTGGACTGTGAAGAAGGCTGAGCGCCGAAGAATTGATGCTTTTGAACTGTGGTGTTGGAGAAGACTCTTGAGAGTCCCTTGGACTGCAAGGAGATCCAACCAGTCCATTGTGAAGGAGATCAGCCCTTCAGGGATTTCTTTGGAAGGAATGATGCTAAAGCTGAAACTCCAGTATTTTGGCCACCTCATGCGAAGAGTTGACTCATTGGAGAAGATTCTGATGGGAGGGATTGGGGGCAGGAGGAGAAGGGGACAACAGAGGATGAGATGGCTGGATGGCGTCACTGACTCGATGAATGTGAGTCTGAGTGACCTCCGAGAGCTGGTAATGGACAGGGAGGCCTGGCGTGCTGCAATTCATGGGGTCGCAAAGAGTCGGACATGACTGAGTGACTGATCTGATCTGATCTGATACTTCCGTAAAACTTTCTATCAAAAACTTTTGCATCTATTACTGTCTTGCTTCATTCCTGATTTGTGAGGTAGACTGCCTGCCTGCATGTTTAGTCACGTTGGTCTCTTTGCGGCCCCATGGACTGTAGCCCACCAGGCTCCTCTGTCCATGGGATTCTCCAGGCAAGAATACTGGAATGGGTTGCCATGCCCTCCTCCAGGGGATCTTCCCAACCCAGGGCTCAGAACCAGTGTCTCCTGTACCTCATGCATTTCATCTTTACCCACTGAGCCACCAGGGAAGCCCCTGAGGTGTATTGTTGGTGGTTTAGTTGCTAAGTCGTGTCCAACTCTTTGCGACCCCATGGACTGTAGTCTGCCAGGCTCCTCTGTCCATGAAATTTTCCAGGCAGGAATACTGGAGTGGGTTGCCATTGCCTTCTCTACTGAGCTAGATTGGGCAGATGTTACTAGGAGCCCTATTTCACAGATAAGGAGATTAAATTTCAAATACTGTGTGCTGCTTTGAGTCATAACTAGAATCCACGTTGAATGACATCCATGTCACCCTGCACCAAACAGCTATCGCTTAGTAACTGCAATTAAATATGGTGCAGTTTGGGATACAAATGTTCTATTTTTTTAAAGTGTTCAATGCTTTTATAAACCCATTTGAAGAATTATTGTTGCTGATAATAACCCCTGCAGATCACTTTTTATCTGTATAAAATCAGAGTGGAAATGAGCAAATATTTCAATACTACCTATCTAAAAAGAACCATCTAATCTATTACTCTCAACCCTACCTGAATATTAGGAATCAACTGAGGATATTTTTAAAATAGGAATGCCTGGGCTTTAGTGTATGACATAGCTCATGGAATGTCTTGAAGCCCATGTTGAATCAATACCACAAACCAGGTCAAATGAATCCCAAGGGTTGCAGGTTACTGAGCAGAGCTTTCCAGATAAACAGGCCTCTGTTGTCTCCACATTCCTATGTCTAATTTCCAACACAGAGGTGCCTTCACAGACCAGGAGGCAGGTCTGGGTTCTCTAACTGAATCTCATCACTTGGCTTTTCTATAGTGTGCTGCTCAGCACTGTGTTATACACCCTGATGATTTTAAACATTTTTTGTTTTGTGTCTTAGATTTCTCTTCTTCCCAAAGCTCAGTTATAAGCACTTAAAGTGCAGAGACTACATCTCATTTGCTTTCAGCCTCCACAAAGCCCTGCACAATACTTAATATATAATAAGGAATCAGTACGTATTGGATTTATTGGTCAAATAAAGAGCAACATTTTTTAATTAATTTATTTTAATTGGAGGATAATTACAATATTGTGATGGTTTTTGCCATACATGAACATGAATCAGTCATGGGTACATATGTGTCCCCCCATCCTGAACCCTCCTCTCACCTCCCTCTGCACCCCTATCCCTCTGGGTTGTTCCAGAGCACTAGCTTTGGTGCCCTGTCCCATGAACTGGTCATCTGTCTTTCATATGATAATATACATGTTTTAATGCTATTCTCTGACACAGTCCAAAAGTCTGTCTTTCCATCTGTGTAAGAGCAACAATTTTTGCGGCCAGATGAAGAGCAATACTTTGTTACAGGCTTGGCCTGTGTCAAGAAAAGGCCTGTCATCTTTTACAGACAGGATAAAGTGCTTTGCCCTTACTCAGCATCACCCCTAATAGCAACAATTGCTCATATTTGTCTGGCACTTCATAGCAGGCAAAGTGCCTTCAGAAAGATTTATTTGTACAGGTTTCTTCCCCTAAAACTGGCAAACATGATCCTGAGATTAGAGCCTCTCCTGTCAGGGTGAATGGAATCATAAAATCCACCTCATTAAGTATCATCTCTCTCTCTCCAATCCTCTCAGGCAAAATTTCCAAGATTAAAGTAAAAGTGTGCTGGGACTTCCTTGGTGGTCCAGTGGCTAAGACTGTGGTCCCAGTGCAGGGGCACAGGTTCTATCCCTGGCCAGCGAATAGATTTCACATGCCACAGCTATGAGTTTGCATGTCGCAAACTCATTTTAAAGGATCTTTAAAAAGATCCTGCATGCCGCAATCTCAAAGATCCCACGTGCCACAACTAAAACCCAACACAGCCAAATAAATAAATGTTTATAAAATAAAGAAAGTAAAAGTGTGATGCTTTAAAAGTTCTATATACTCAGAGGTAGGAGACATAAATCTCTATGGGTGACCTGGACATGGAAAATTATTTTAAAAGGCAAACATGATCAGCTTCCTCATATTCAAAACTCCCCCTTGATTGAAGGCTGAGACTGAGAGGCCTCCATTCCTAGGAAGGCTGGAGAAACAGAAGCCTGGGGTGTAACCCTACAAGGAATAGAAGGCGCTTGGAGACAGGTAAATAGTTTTATCTATTTCTGTTACTAACAATAGAACCAGACAACCCTCAGGGCAAGAGTAAATCATAAAAGGATAACATCATATTTTTAGCTAGAGGGGGATATGCAAAACAGGAAAGAGGTTGTCAAAATTCCTAAGTCCAAAGTTTAGCATTTAAAAAAATTAAACAAATAGAAAAGATTACTTCAATAGAAAACAGAGCATCTCACAGTCAGGAAGTAAGAACTGCTTCATAAAACTTCTGACATTTTATGTATAAAACTGTACTGGGTCTTCTTGTCAAGCATATTTCTTAGTGTAGTGTTAGACAAAAAAAAAATTTTGAAAGTTTGGTCCTAGCTGGTGGAGTAGTACTGTTTGCATGCTCTTTTTTCCTGGTATTAATTCAATAAAAGAATAGTACTGTTTGTTTTCTGATTGAGCAGTTCTTGCCCTGGGAGCAGCCTAGGCAGGGTGGTGTAAGCCCTGGATTCTGGCCCATGAATCATGGCTGCTTCACTGCCCAATAGATAGGCCTTAGGCAGTTACTTAACTTCTCAGAGTCTTTCTTCATCACTCAATAGTGATTGAGAGTGATTGTTAGTCACTCAGTCATGTCTGACTCTGTGATCCCATGGACTGTGCCAGGGAGCCTGCCAGGCTCCTGTGTCCGTGGAATTCTCCAGGCAAGAATACTGGAGTGGGTTGCCATTCCCTTCTCCAGGGGAACTTTCCAACCCAGGGATGGAACCCGGAACTCCTGCATTGTAAACATATTCTTTACCATCTGAGCCACCAGGGAAGTTACTCACCATTCTATAGGGACACCTGCTATTTCACTCAAGAGACTCGAAAAGTAATGAATATATTGCCTGCAAGGTACCTCCCCAAGTACCTACAAAGATATTCAATACATGTGACTTCCTACCTGCCCTGTCCACACCTCCCACCCCACACCACCTCTCCTGTAGGGCATTAGGGATCGCCTCTGCATTTTCCCACTTTTCCTAGGAGGGCCTCTGTCAACCCTGAAAAATCCCACCTAACACTCCAACCAAGTCACCTTCAGAAGCAGTCACTGACTCAAAGACAGACGAATGTATAAGAACGTCCAATTCACTCAAGTGTTTGGAAACATGTGTCTCAAAGAATATATGAAACAAGACCTCCAGAAGGACTGCTATTTGTCTTGGCTTGCATGGAGTAGAGGCGTAACAGAAGTGCTTTGTTAGATGAATAGCTTCAGTGCCTTCAGGGGCTCTGAAAAGTATCAGTTTCGTATTCTAAGCAATAAAAACAACTTCCGTATCTCCTCCATTTGATTTCACATTCCTCCTAATCAGGTGGTTTCCACAACGCCTAGGAAGGACTCTCAATAAATAACTCAGGAAAAACTACTCATCTCCTTTTCTGGCTTAGGCATTTAACTCTGAAAGGTCAGAGGCCTTTGTTTTCATCCATTCATTTGGAAACTCTCCCAGTGAGAATCCACCGATGTTTAACCTGTTTCAGACTCTCAGTCAGGTGTTCACTTTCTCTGAGAGAGATTAACTGTCCCAAAGTCCAACACCCTGAGGGAAGCAAGTTCATCACAGGCGGCCTCCTATGGTGTCACCCAACCCGAGAGAGTTTTTCTATTTTCCAGCTATATGTCCTTTCAGAAACTTCCAGTTCCCCCTCAGCAAACAACACTGTCTCTTCTCAGTCATAGGCTTCCCTGATGGCTCCGTGGGTAAAGAACCCACCTTCTAATACAGGAGACACGGAGTCGATCCCCGGGTCAGGAAGATCCCCTGGAGGAGGAAATGGCAACCCACTCCGGTAGGAGTCTTGCCTAAAAAAATTCCATGGACAGAGGAGACTTGTTGTCGACAGTGCACAGGGTCACAGAGAGTCAGACACCACTGAGCAACTAAGCAAGCAACTGCCCAGTCACTATGTTTCCCTTGCCCTTCTCTCCCCATGTCAGTTCTTTCCTGAAGCCTCCCAAGGTCTCTTGTCAGAATACTTTTAGACTTGTCTGTGCACTGCCTGCTATCTGGTTTATACCTTCCCCAGATCCCTGACTACATTGAGGTGTGTGTTACAACTACCTGAGAAGATGCCTGCGCTCCCTCATGGACTGTGCTTCACGTGTTATCACCTCTCCCATGAGCTCCACTCACCTAACTCAAGCCCGGACTCATCACGTACATTCAGTGTGTTGCAGGAAGGGGGACCCCTTCCAGGGCCTGAAACCCGGCTCTTGTCTAACACTCTGAAATGAGCAGTCCGAGGAGACGTGTGCTGACAAAGGAAGAGATTTTATTGGGAAAGGACTCAGGAAAAGGCTCCCGGCAGAAGAGCAGTAGGGTAAGGGAACCCAGGAGAACTGCTCTTGGCTTGAAGTTTCTGGTTTTGTGGTGATGAGCTTAGTTTCCGGGTTGTCTTTAGCCAATCAGTCTGACTCAGAGTCCTTCCTGGTGGTGTATGCCCTGTTCAGCCAAGATGGATGCCAGTGAGGAGGATTCTGGGAGGTGGTCAGACTTCGGTGTCTCTTTTGGACCTTTCCCAAACTTCTTCCGGTTGGTGGTGGCTTATTAGTTCTGTGTTCCTTACCAGGATCTCCCGTCATAAAACAACTCATGCAAATGTTTACTATGGTGCCTGGCCAGGGTGGGTGGTTTCAGTCAGCGTGCTTCCCCTAACAAATGCAGGCTGGTGAACTGGCTTGACGACAGTTCTGTTACCACTTCAGTTGTTCACTGTGGTCTAAAACCAAGTCCCTGGGACTTCTTTCTTCTCAATAATATCAGGAGAGAGTATTTGAAACAGGACAGAAACAGAAGGGCCAGAGAGGAAAGGAAGCTTGAGAGCAAGCAAAGAAGCTTCCTTCCGTAGCATTCATAGCTGTATTCCTGGCTCTCCGTCTACCCCAGCTCTGCTCACACTGCCTCTTCAACTGTGATTGAGAAACTGGTTTTACCTGAAAAGCAGCTCACTCCTACTGGAGTTTTCAAAGGCCTCCTGGGTCACTAATGAGAATGACATTGCATTTCCATTTAGAATCCTTTTTTACCATAATCTCTAAGCATTGTCTAACCTAAACCCCAGTCTTGATTAAATTACGTATTCAATTTGCCTCCCACCCACATTCCTAACATTCAGGTCTTTGCAGGCAGGCTGAGCTAAGAGACCCTGAGGAAGGGGAGGGTATCCTACAGAATGGTGACTGCCTGCACAAATTTCTCCATGCTTCCAACCCGGCCTCTGGTCTCACACAGGCTGGCCCTGCAGCTGCTACTGTCACCAACGTAACGCATGATGTTGCCGGGGAAGCGACGCTGGGAACCTTTTTGCAGGGGCTGGAACGTTGTTTCTGACATATGTTCCCACGGCCAGAACAATGACAAGGCTCCTTTCAGCTCGCTTTTTTCCCTGCAGGTTTGGAGAGTGCTTTGTGGGGCCAGGCTGAGTCACAGATGGACACAGGGCTTAGGACCACCCCCCTCCCAGCCCTCCCCACCAGGATGCCTAAGGTATTTGCATATAGTGAATCGTCTTGCCCAGCTCTTTACAAAAGCCAAAGAAAGGCTTTTTTTTTTTTTTCCCCTTTTCAGAGCCAGGTGGCTTTGACGGTTAGAATTTGTTCCATTAGCAAGAGCAGCCTGAGGAGATTAGATGGACAGGCCAGTTTGCCTCCACAAAGATTCCACCACGCATATTTGTAGAGGCTGAGTAGCCCAGCAAAAGTGGCTCAGCTGATTCACTTTAGCCAGCACTCTGCACTTCTCGAAGGAGGTAGAAACCGAGGCTTTAAACTAGTTACAGGTCTTCGCAGAGAGTCCACCCAGACTTGCACAACTGTCTGGGGGCTGTCGCCTCTGTTACGGCTCTTCTCAACCAATATATCTGAAAAAATACACAAGACAGTCCAGACCCCCCACATATTTGTCCTCAAAAACAAAGGCACAGGGATATGTTTATTCACATCTGTCAAAGTTTTTGGCCTCACCATGGGCCCAACTATTGAAATAGAAGCCCAGAAGTCATTCTGATTGCTTCACTTTTCCTTATATTTAGTATTATCTCTATCTAAATGGCTCTCTTCCTCTTCCTCTCTTCTCCATCCTGTTGTGAGTAAGCTATATGCAATCCACTCCAGTGTTCTTGCCTGGAAAATCCCTTGGAGAGAGGAGCCTGGCAGACTACAGTCCATGGGGTCGAAAAGAGTTGGACACGACTGAGCGACTGAGCTTAGGTACAAAATACGCAGCTGATAGTATTAGGTTCGTTGCTTTCCTTCCTGCCTCTCCGTGAACCTCCTTCCACAAAGGTTTCAGAATAATTTTTCTAAGGTTTAATTCCAATTCCATCACTCCCTTGCTCAAATTCTTCAGCAATACCCATCCATCACAGAGATAAAAGCTGACATATGTGGCTTCAGGATTTCATTCTTCCCTACCTGTTTGTCCAGCCTTATATACCAACACCTCCCTAGACTCCAGTGATTCTAAATGGCTTTGGGCTCAGCATTCCTGACAGGCTCTTGTAGATCTCCAGAGATGCTCTTTTCTCTGGAATGCATCTACTCTCTGGTTTGTTCCCAGTTCTCAAGATCACCTAATATTCCATTAACTCTTCTAATTCTATTCTGCTCCCCATGACCAGACTAGGACACATGTCAGTTCATTCTTATCTCTGTTGTTTCCTTAATTGGTCAAGATTAGCAGAAGTGTGAAAAGTCCGTTTTGCCCACTCCACTGTCCCCAAACAAGAAAACCTTAAGGGATACCCCACGGGGTAGAATCTAAGAGTGAATATAATCAGGTGGTGGGGAGAACAGAGGCAAAGAGGAACTGGGTCCTTGGTAACTTGAGTGACTGAGTCAAGCCTGTTTGGAGCCTGCTTCATATCTGGACTTTCGAAGTTCATCAGCCTATAAATTCCCCACAAATAAAACAAATCAGTATTGTTTAAGGCTGTTTGAATTGGGTCTTCCATCTCTTACAATGCGGAGAATCTTATCTGATACAGTAGAAATGAATAGTATTCTCTTTGAAATAAGCAGCTTTCCTTAGAATAAATGATAAAATAATATGAAACCAAGGGGGTTCACTAAATGTAGCATTGAATAGAGTCAAGAAGCTTGAATTCTAAATTTAAAAATTGCATGGAATTCCCTGATGGTCTAGTGGTTAAGACTCAGTGCTGTCATGGGCCTGGGTTCTGTCCCGGTTTAACACTCTCTGCCAAAATAAACTTTAATCCCAATAGCTTAAAATGTGTGTGGGGGGGAGGGGGGTGTGCCTAGGACCCCCTAATTTTCCTTGCCTTATTCTTCTATCTATAAATTGAGTCCATTCCTACCAACTCCTTCCTTAATTAAAAGCACAATTGATAGTAATAAAGCCTCAGAAGATGTTTTAGTCTGTTCTGGCTGCTATAATAAAATACCATATATTGGGTGACTTATAAACAACAGAAATTTATTTCTCATCTTTCTTGAAGCTGGAGGTCCTATATCAGGATGCCAACATAATACAATTCTTATGAAAGCTCTCTTTCAGGTTGCAGACTGCAGGCTTCTAGCTGTGTCCTCACATGGTGGAAGGTCAAGCTAACTCTCTGAGGTCCCTTTTATAAGGGCATTAATATTTTCTTGAGCTCCAAAATCACCGCAGATGGTGACCGCAGCCATGAAATTAAAAGACACTTGCTCCTTGCAAGAAAAGTTATGACAAACCTAGACAGCATATTAAAAAGCAGAAACATCACTTTGCTGACACAAGTCTATGTAGTCAAAGCTATGCTTTTTTCCAATAGTCATGTATAGGTGTGAGAGTTGGACCATAAAGAAGGCTGTGTTGAAGAATTGATGCTTTTGAACTGTGGTGTTGGAGAAGACTCTTGTGAGTCCCTTGGACAGCAAAGAGATCAAACCAGTCAATCCTAAAGGAAATCAATCCTGAATATTCATTGGAAAGACTGATGCTGAAGCTGAAGCTCCAGTACTTTGGCCATCTGATGCAAAGAGCTGACTCGTTAGAAAAGACCCTGTTGCTGAGAAAGATTGAAGGCAAAAGAAGGGGGTGACAGAGGATGAGATAGTTGGATGGTATCATTGACTCAATGGACATGAGTTTGCACAAACTCCAGGAGATAACGAAGGACAGGAAGGACAGGGAAGCCTGGTGTGCTGCAATCCATGGGGCTGCAAAGAATCAGAAACAACTGAGCGACTGAACAACAACAATCTCATTCATGAGGACTCCACCCTCGTGACCTAATCACCTTCCAAATACCATCACAGTGGGCACTGTTTCCAATATATAAATTTCAACACACGAATTCAGACCACAGTGAAAAAGTTCTTCTGTTCCTTCATATATGCATTTAGTCATCAAAAAAAATTTTATTGAGTACTTACTGTTTGCTTGGAGGTAGGTATTACATACATAGAAAAAACTGGGATGTCCTCTAGGCTAGGGTTTGGCAAACTACAACTCACAGGTCAAATACAGCCCCTTTTGGTGTTTTCGTAAATAAAGTTTTATTGGAACACAGCTGTATCCATGTATTTACATAATGTCTATGGCTACTTTCACAATACAACAGCAGACTTGAAAAGTTGCCATGGAGACCATATGGCCTGCAAAGCCTAAAATATTTACTATCTGGCACTTGACAGAAAAAGTGTGCCAATCTCTGCCTGAGGCTATTCACCACAGCTAAAAGTTCTGGTTACAATAAACCTCTCTTTTTGAAGAGCCATAGTGAAGTATTCCCCACCAACTTCTGCATAACACAGTCCTGAATATGAAATTACACTTCTCCCCCAAAAAATGGAGGAAAAAGAAAAAAAAAAGTTTTAAACATACATTCAATTGAATGCATTTGGAGTTTTCAGAATTAACAGGCACCGCAAATGAGGTACAGACCCTGTGAATCATCATTAGGGTCCTCCTTGAGAGATGGGCAAAAAACCATCCCAGCTGGTGTCAATGAAAAACCAAGCGCAGACAACATGACTCATGGACAAAGAAGAGAGGTTGGGTTTTTCCTCCTCCATCCTTTCCCCTGGGTGTAGTTTACTTTTCAGAACAATGTTCTGATTTCAAGAAACTATAGCCCAGGACTAGAAAAGAAAAGTAACCCCCAGTCCATTTCTAAGTATGAATGCCTGCATGCTAAGTGGCTCAGTCATGTCCAACTCTTTTGCAACCCCATGGACCATAGCCCACCAGGCTCCTCAGTCCATGGGATTCTCCAGGCAAGAATACTGGAGTGGGTTGCCATGCCCTGCTCCCAGGGATCTTCACAACCTAGGGATTGAACCCACATCTCTTATGTCTCCTGCATCAATAGGTAGGTTCTTTACCACTACTGCCACCTGGGAAACTCAAGAATGAATACCAAACCTGAAATCTAGAAACTAGGTTCCTAGTTTAATTCTTTCTATATTGGTCTATGATGACCCATAGGGAAGCTTCTACCCTAAATATCCCCATTTTCATTATGCATTAAAGGCTTTTCCTAAGTTCTTTTCAGATGCTAGAGGGATTAACCCCTTAATCAGCTCACATTATCATACACTGGAATAGAGATGGCAGAGACTATTGACTCCAACAGATACTTGTGTGAACTTGTTTTGGCATTTACAATGTACACAGTATAGAAGAATGAACTGTGATGGCCTCAGGAGTATGCAGAGACTAACTCCTATTTTCTAGAGTTGTTAGAGAGTACTTGTGTGGTCACACATGAAAATAAAGCGGTTGTAGGCACAGAGCTGTTTTATATGAAGGTGGCTTTCTTTCCTCTTCCTTTCAATTTTCTATACCTGAGAAAATAAAAAGCATACTCTAATCTAAAAAACAGAATCATAATCTCCTACTATAGTGAGTCTTTCCTGTGCTAAAAGCAAAACCAAAGTTAAAAGTGAAGTGATAGAAGGAGATTTAATTGTGTTCTGGGAATTCCTCTCACCCCAACAACCCCACTATTACCTCCTCTCCCAACCCCCAAATTAAAGATGAGAATAGGTTTCTATTTCTAAATGAATGGAATGCTGAGGCATCAATCAGTAGTAACCACTAATGGAAACTTGGCCACTAGCACCCACTCCAAGGCTGTCTGACACACGGGACCTAATTGGCAGTCTGCTTTCAAGCAGCCAAAAAATATAGTGTCAACATCACAGATCAAAGTAGAGACAAACTTGTTACTGGCCATGGGGCTTTGATTGCCAAAATTAGATAGGCAGGGCTGTGGGTTTTGTTTCGGGACAGGTAAATGCGCATTAACTTATTTAAAGAAAAACCTCCAGAAGACCCTGATTTAGCTTATTTGGACCCAAAACACGGAGGTACAAGAAAAAGCATTCAGAAGAGCCAGCCACTTGGGTGGTCAGAAGGAGAGACCAGCTTATTATGTTCAGTCCACCACCATGTATGCTGGAAATTAATTAATATTCTCTTCCGGGCTTCCATATAATGAGTGACTTAGGCTTTTCAGTAAGAAGTATGCCTCAGTGTCAAGCTCAGAAATGTCAACTACACCTAAAAATACCCTTAAATCCATCATTTGTAGGAGAAAACAAAATTTCTCCTTTTACTAAAAATCAGCAAAAGAATTCCAGCATCAGGCTTCCCTGGTGACTCAGTGGTAAAGAATCTGCCTGTCAATGAAGGAGATGCAGGTTTGACTCCCCGGGTCAGAAAGATCCCCTCGAGAAGGAAATGGCAACCCACTTCAGTATTCTTGCCTGGAAAATTCCATGGACAGAGAAAACTGTCAGGCTTCTGTCCATGGGGTCGCAAAGAGTTAGTCACAACTTAGCAACTAAAGAATTCCAGCATTATGCAGAAATACCTATCCACCAGAATGCAAACAATATTATTAAATGTTCCCATTCAACACTGTTAATCTTTTTAGTGCCACAACCTCCTAAAAATTATGTAAACCTCTTTCCAGAAAAAAATATATACACGACACAATTTTACCTACAATTTCAGTACTGACAGACTTCGTGAGGACTTCGCAGGACCCTCTTGAGCCATATACTTTCTAGATTAAATATTAACCTATTAAATCTATTAAACAGAAAAATAAAACCATTACTAAATGATAGTTTATCACTATAGGTCTGTCATTACTTCTAATTTACGACAATCATAGCAAATTGCCTATTCCTACAAGGACCTCCAGCTCCCCAATCTAAGATTGCATGTTTAGTCATCTCTGACTCTTTGTGAACCATGGACTATAGCTGGCCAGGCTCCTCTGTCCCTGGAATTTCCCAGGCAAGAATACTGGCATGGGTTGCCATTTCCTCCTCCAGGGGATCTTCCCAACCCAAGGACTGAAGCCAGGTCTCCTGCATTGCAGGCAGATTCTTTACCAAGGTATTTGTTACAGAGAAGACCTAGTTAGTCTCTAATCACTATATGCAGCTATCCCTTTTTTTTTTCCTCTATAATACTGGGTGCTACTGCTAAGTTGCAGCTAAGTCGCTTCAGTCGTGTCCGACTCTGTACGACCCCATAGACGGCAGCCTACCAGGCTCCGCTGTCCCTGGGATTCTCCAGGCAAGAACACTGGAGTGGGTTGCCACTTCCTTCTCCAATGCTTGAAAGTGAAAAGTGAAAGAGAAGTTGCTCAGTCATGTCTGACTCTTGGCGACCCCATGGACTGCAGCCTACCAGGCTCCTCCATCCATGGGATTTTCCAGGCAAGAGTACTGGAGTGGGGTGTCATTTCCTTCTCCATAATACTGGGTATTGATTAACAAAAGCCATGCTGGCCAGAATTCTGTGTTCCTCCTCTCTCCTTCCTAGTGTCTGTGTTCAGCTGTAATCAGCAGGGTTCCAACAGCTACCATGTCCAATGTACAGACAGCAAATTATTTCCCTGGGCAAAGGGCAAAAAACTATTCTGAAAAGAATGGGTTAGTCATCCTTCGTAAAATAGAATCACCAAGGTAAGTGGTATTGCTACAAGCTTTAGTTCTTTGCATACAATAAATACTAAAGTATTTAATACAAGATTACATCAGTTTATCTTACTAGCAGACTGAGTGGCAGCTAAGAAAGGGGAAAGACACACCTCACCGTACTTTCACAGGGAATTCCCTTCCAAGTAAATGAAAACAGCATGGTCAATTAACTTCCTCAAAGGACTTTCAGAACTCAGTCCCATTTCCGGTCTTTGTCAAGCTGGTTGTGTATTTCAGTGCTCGGAGCTTTCCCTAAAAAATGGAAAAGGCAACTGGGTTGAAAGCGTTTCTTAAACACTAACGAATTCATTAATGTAAAAAACGCTCCTGTGCCCTCTACTTTCTCATAAATTACCTAAAGTTACAAAACGAAGTAGAAATATATCTCCCACACAGTTGTTCTGCATTCAGCCTTCTTCTTTGATCATGCGCTGTGAGTAATTTTATTTATTCTCTGCTTTGTTCCAAAAAGGACTTAAGAGTAAGTCCTATAAGTAAGCCTCACATTAACATAACCTTTTCTAAACTGACTTTAGGTAAAACTGATACTATTTTGTACAGAGGCTTTAAGATTCAATACATTAATCATGTTCAAGTAAGAAAATAATAGTTTAATACTTTTTAAAAGCATTTATTCTGTAGGTGATAGAACCACCAAAATGCTACTGAATTATATATGCATATAACACACACACACACACACACATATATATATATATTACTTCCCTGGTGGCTCAGACAGTAAAACATCTGCCTACAATGCAGGTGACCCAGGTTCAATCCCTGGGTCTGGAAGATCTCCAGGAGAAGGAAATGGCAACCCACTCCAGTATTCTTGCCTGGAGAATCCCATGGACAGAGGAGACTGGTGGGCTACAGTCCACAGGGTCTCAAAGAGTCGGACACAACTGAGTGACTTCACTTTCACTTTCTTTCATATATAACAAAATGCCATTGAATTATATATATAACATCTTTTTCATTTTTTTTTTTTTTTTTAATTCCTTTCTCCGCAGACACTACTCTGGACCAGGTCTTTATTAAATCAGTCATGTCCAACTCTCTTCGGCCCCGTGAACTGTAGTCCACCAGGCTCCTCTGGAGAGAATTCCATTCCTGTCCATGGAATTCTCCAGGCAAGAATACTGGAGTGGATTGCCATTCCCTTCTCCAGGGCATCCTCCCGACCCAGGGATTGAGCACTGCAGGCAGATTCTTTACCAGCAGAGCCACCGTGGAAGCCCATCCTCCTAACTGGTGATGCTATTTCTAGCTTTCTCCCTTATAATACAACCAACACAGTGCTGTCAGATGAACTGCTAAAGTGTACCTTTGCACATATCAATCCCTCAAGCTCACAACTGTTACTCAGCTCCCTGCTGTAATAAGAACCCACCAAGTCCTGAGCCTGGCACCCAAAGTCCTTTCCTCCTCGTCATTTTCTGGCTCTCTACAAGTGCTTTATTTCCACTTAATCAGGCTTGTTACCACTCCCCAAGCCGCCTTGCTCTCATCATATCCCCTCTCTGTGAATGCCCTTGTCTCCTCCTTTGCGGTCACAGTCATGACAAACAGCCCGGATCCAGGACCGTTCGCTATAAAGCCCTAACCAAAAAGCTTCAACCATGCCTGTCCTCCCCTACACACTCCTCACACATATCTCCGCCTCTCAGCTGGCATCTATCAGGCATGAGCCGATATGGTAGTTCATCTTTTGATACGTGTTCTTTCTCCTAATCTAAATCACTTTAAGCAACTGACAGTCACATTGGTTTGTACGAAGGACACATGTTTTGTAATGAGAATGGTAACCTAATAGACTTGCTTTCTTCAGTGTGCCATCCTTCTCAAACTGGCTTAGGTGTACCCCAGGGGTACCCTGAGAGGTCCTGGAGGAAACAAGATAAAGGCTTTTTTTTTAAGAAGAGACTTTCACTTAGATAATTTATGATGTCATCTTCAAAATGAAATCAAAATAATATGGAGCAGATTTTGATATGAATGTTACCATTCATAAAAAGTGACACAGGAGAGGTCAAAAAGTTTCTAGTCCTCAGTGGTGCACTTTGGACAATGATTTCTGGTCATTCTTTTTCTTCCAGGGGTGAGTTCATGTTCTTATATCAGTTGAGGATGTTTCTGTGGAAATATTTGAGAAATACCCTGTAGATTATGAATGAGTAATAAGGAAAGAATACAATCATTTCCTTTTTTCCCCTATCATTTTTAAGATGCAATCAACACACATTTTTGTTTTCATTAAAATGGATAATAGAAACTAAGCCTGAAGATTTTTTTCAAATCTTTATTTTAGTTGCTTGGTTATAATATATTTTGACATCAGATTTAAGTATTAGAAATGAGTTATAGTGTGACCATTCTCAAAATTTAATCTCAAATATTATTAAAAGCCCTAAATGGAAACATTTTGTGACAAATGGGAGTAATCGTCTATAAGAACACCTTACTGTGGTTTCAAGTAAAACTTGGAAAAATAAACGCATTTTATTTAAAAACCAAAATTTTAAAGCACTTTTTGAACACTGATTTAACTTTTGCTGTTTATTTTTTTTTAATATGTTATTATTATTTTTTGACCACACCATGTAGCTCGCAGGATCTTAATTCCCCAACCAGGGACTGAACCCGGAACCACAGCTGTGAAAGCACTAAATCTTAACCACTGGACTGCCAGGAAACTCCCTAACTTTTGCTTTTTAATTTACTATTTTTGAAAACCACAAGTGGTTTTGTGTTCTACTTTCGAAAACAAAATTTATTATTTAAGTCTGAATAAAAATTTCTTTGTTCCTAAGTAGGTGTGCCCATTCATCCACTTGTCTATCTACTACTTATTCACTCACACACACAGACAACAGATACATAGATAGGTAGACAGACAGTCTATATACTATCTTATATACCATCTATTAACATGTATACATATGTACCTTAAACTTAATTCAGTTTACAGAATGTACCATGTGCACAGGAAACAGAGAAAAATTAATCAATACCAAGCAACTGAATGTTGAAAAGAATTCTCAGACTGACTGACACACTCAGAATAAATAGCCTATTGTGTGCTTAAAATGAGAATATTAAGGTTCTAATGGTTTTAATATAAGTACTAGAGGAAACACATGCCTGAAAATTCTGCAAACAACTTTTGTTGCCATTAAGAACTGTAAACAAACCTATGAAGCTCAACCATTATTCTTTCAATCTGCTTATTTTAAATAAACTTGTAATGTATTTCACATGCTTCTGGAATCATCTATAATTTTGTGCCTGGAAACTTCTTCCAGTGATTACCAGTTCCTTGTCTAATAAGGAGAATTTCCCTTTTGGACCTAAAGAAATCTGAGCACTGAAGAATTGATGCTTTCAAATTGTGGTGCTGGAAAAGACTCTTGAGAGTCCCTGTGACAGCATGATCAAACCAGTCAATCCTAAGGGAAATCAGTCCTGAATATTCATTGGAAGGACTTATGCTAAAGCTGAAGCTCCAATACTTCGGCCACCTGATGCGAGGAGTTGACTCATTGGAAAAGACTCTGATGCTGGGAAAGACTGAAGGAGAAGAGGGTGACAGAGGATGAGATGGTTGGAGGGCATCACTGATTCACTGGACATCAGTTTGAGCAAACTCCAGAAGACAGTGAAGGACAAGGAAGCCTGGGGTGCTACAGTCCATGGGGTCACAGAGTTGGGCACGACTTAGCAACTGAACAATAATTCATGTGTGTGAGACTTACAGTGAGTGCTGGTGATCTTTTCCATCTTAACACAGAAGATTAGATTTGAAATGGACCTAGAAAGCAATGGCTTCCAGTTTTCTAGATGAGGAAACTGAGGCCAAGAAAAATTGTAAATTGTCTGAAGCTGGAAGGGACTGGTAGAGTTCTCATACCTCCCTCTAGTCTTCCATTTCCAGTTGGGAAAATGAGCATTCTTTTTTTATTCCCAGAGAATTTTTTTGTTTACAGAGGAGACATTTTTTGAGTGACTCTATTGTACTGACCCAAAACTTGATCCTACACCATACTCTCATGACCCCTCATTTATAACTTAAAACTCTTAATCTCTTCCATTTATCTGCAGATGGCATTTGAATAGCATATTAGAAAATCACATTTGAAATTTTTTTTCTACTTTAAGACATCTAAAGCATCTGGTCAGTATCTGTATTCCTGTATTGGTGTGGGAAAAGGAAAGAGGTGGTGACCTTGACTTCAACAGCTGGTTAACTGAAATCCAGTCTTTATATGTCTGACTTGGGTGGAATCACCCTCCTGTACTTCAAGCCAACTATTGAAAGGAGTTGTTCTTCCTGAATCCAACACAAGATCCAGTCCAATCATGAACCTTCTGAAGGTTTGTTTAGAAAGATGAGATCAGGTTTTCTTCTAAGCCCATGTGGAAAAATCTGCTTCATGTAAAGATCAAGCAGATCTTCCCACGACGTCAGCCAGAAGTGAGGTTACAATTAACACCTTGACCATGGCCAGGCTTAACTGAAACTTCAGAGCAACAGTTCCCCTTCAGGAAGATAGATATTGCTCTTAACTTTTCCCTGAGTTTGTTTCTTCCAGCTGATGCAATCATATCTGCAAACTGCTTGGCCTCATGGGCCAGGGAAACAACAGCAAAAAGTTAAATTTCCTATTGAAACTGACAAATGCATTCCTATTGACCACTTAATTAAAAGTATGGAAGTCCGAAAGATATAGCTGAAGAAGATGTCAAAGAGATTTGAATTATGGGAAGGACTCAACACAGCTTGAAGACAAGAGGGCACCACATGGAAGGTGTGAGAAGGAACTGGATTCTGCCAACAACCAGTAAGCTTGGAAGAGAACCCTGAGCCCCAGATGAAAACACTCCTGAGCCAACACCGTGCTCTTGAGGCCCAGCGAGAGCCGGAGCAGAGATCCAACTACATCATGCCAGATTTCTGATGTACAGAAACTGAGATTAATGGATGTGTTGCTTTAAGCCACGATTTTAAAAATTAAAATAATGCTAAGAGGCCCTGGGCTGGCTCATGCAAGATGTGGATTCAAATTCTAGTTTTGCTGCCATGCCACTTCATGAGCTTATGCCATATCACCTAGCCCCTGAGTCTCTGCTCCAGGAGGAGGGGCATAGTAATATTTACTTCCTAGAATAGCATGAAGAGTCAAGGGAAATGTGTTTGAAAGTACTTTGCCCACCATGAGGCATGTTGTACATGCAAGTTTTTCTTTACCATAAACCCACCGCTGAGAAAAAGATTCATTGTAGAGATGTGTACTCTGCATTTTCCTCTCTGCATCCCCCATTCTAATTGAGCACAAAATCAGCCAAAGGCTTGTGAACTATTCTTGAATAAGCAAGGTGAAGGAATTTTTTTGAATCTAAAAAGATAACATATTTCCTGAGGAAGTCATTCCTCCCTAACACACATTCATGAGCTTGAAATGTATTTTGGGGAACCCCCTCCCAGTTCTCTTTCCTCCTTTGGAACATGGTGGTGCTAAAGAACCTTGCCTGCCAATGCAGGAGACATGAGATGCAGGTTCGATCTCTGGGTTGGGATGATCCCCTGGAGGAGGGCATAGCAACCCACTTCAGTATGCTTGCATGGACAATCCCATGGACAGAGGAGCCTGGCAGGCTACGGTCTATGGGGCCGCAGAGTCGATGTGATTGAAGCACCACCCCAGCTCTTTTCTCCTTTGGAAAGTGTCTGGCTGCAAACTCGTCACTCAAACTCAGAGCCATAGAACACCCTGTACACGGGCTCCCTCCCCTACCCCTCCTAACAAAGAACACTTAGATGCACTTTGACATTCGTGATCTCAACCTATCCTCCGAAGCCTGAACTAAAATGGATGAAATGACACCATGTGATAAGCGGTTGGCCCCACATCACACCACCGGTGAAGAGCAAAGCCAGAATGGAACTGAAGCCACTTATGACAAGGCAGGTGTCTGCCCACTCCCCCTACCAGCCCCACACTGCCAGGACTGGCAGAGGGCAGGGAGGTCAGATGATGTTGCCTGCGGGTTCTATGCCCGGGATGACACAGATCGATCAACCCTCTCCCAACTTTGTTCACGTGCCCTTGTGCTGCATAAGTCCTAGGACCAGGCTGGAATTTGGAACACACCATGTGGGGCAGTGTGTGGATTTCTGGACCTGTTTGCTTTTATTTAAACAAACTGGCTTGACTTCAAAAAAATTCAGCCATGGCTGATGAATAATCAGAAGTCTCAAAACTCACCTCGAGAAAATCTTCATGTTCATTTTATTTAAATATGTTCAATAGCATAAATGTCAGCCATCCCTTTTGAATGTCAACCCTTCAAAAGAAAATATATCCCCTCACATCATGCCAGGTCACTAGGGAACCACAAGATAAAATGGCTAACATCAGACTTAATCTGCTGCTGCTGCTGCTAAGTCGCTTCAGTCGTGTCTGACTCTGTGCGACCGCATAGACAGCAGCCCAGGCTCCGCCATCCCTGGGACTCTCTAGGCAAGAGTGCTGGAGTGGGTTGCCATTGCTTTCACAGACTTTTATCTGCTTCTCATCAAAAGCCTGAATTCTAGTTTTAATACACATAAAAAAGGAAAATTGACAAAACTGAAAGACAAACTTTATGCAGAAAGTGAAATTCAAAGTACAACTTCTTTATATAGCTCTGAAATTCATTCATTTCTTTAGCCCTCCTTTTCTTGCTTTTGAAACTGCCCATCGATTGATTTAATGGTAGGCTACAAATCCACTTTAGAGTACAAGTTAATAATGTTAAGAGGGAAAGACCTGGATCTGCCTTAATCACTTTTGAGTCTTGATTGTAAACATTAAAAGGAACCGATGACAATGTACCTAGTATTTGTGGGGGAAGAGGTAAACGCTTTGGCTTTTGGAATAAGCGCATGGACCCAGCTATATAGTTCTGGTTCCCATATCGGCAAGTCAGATATATGCCATTGCACTCTTCCTGTAAGCAATCACCATTCTCCTCCTGTCTCCTGCTCTTCTCCTCTCACTGAAGCCCAAGCAGTGACGGGCTGATCTCAGGGGGTGGCCCTTTGCCCTAGGTATGCTGTCAGACACACCAAAACACAGACTCTAATAAATTCTCTTTAATAGTAAATCCCACTGATACAGATAATTGGAAGAGGAGGACATGCTCTTGGGACTCACAGACTTCAGAGTAAATGCAAGCTCAGAATTACCATCTGATGAAGGAACATTAACGTACTTCCAAGGAGTCTGCCATTCTTTGGTTTTTTTTTGGTCATACTACTTACAGGATCTCAGTTCCCCAACCAGGGATGGAACCCAGACTACAGCAGTGGAAGCCCAGGATCCTAACCACCAGGCACCAGGGAGCTCCACTGGCATACTTTTTCTAACTGCCACTTATCAAGAGTATGACCCCTGGCAGGACAAGTACACAAAACCATTGCTTTCTCTATGAAGTAGATCCAATATCTGCTCCATTTATTTCATAACACTGTTCTCAAAAGTTCTTTAGAAAGCATATGAAAAAATATATAAATAAAACATACTGTAATTGCTATTAAATTATTCAAAGAAATTAATTTTTTTCTCATAATGTAGAACTGGATGCTATCTTTAGGGTCTAAAAAACTAGATTATCTAACAAATGAAAATAATTGAATTACAGGAAAACCTAATTATAATTCTCCTCCTAATTCACTCGATTCATAATTTACATTGCAATGAATTTGCTGGTTAGGGGATTAATTAAAATCACTGCTGTAAAAAAAAAGGTTCATTCAATAATTCTTTGGGAATGCAAATTCAAGTTCAGCAAATAATAAGCACATTTTGAAAACGAAATAATGTTCACATTTTAGGAGACGATTAAGCAAATTAAGAAATCATAACCCAAAAGTGTTTTTAAGTGATCTTATTGATTTCCTCCAAGCTGTTTAGAAAATGAAATTTGAATTATAAGTCAATTATAAACCTCTGTACTCAGGTATCATGTGTGTGTGTGTGTGTGTGTGTGTGTGTGTGTGTGTGTGTGTGTGTGTGTGCCCAGTCACTCAGTCATGTCCGATTCTTTGTGACCCTATGGACTACAGCCCACCAGACTCCTCTTCCTGACTCCAGGGGATCTTCCCAACACAGGAATTGAACCCATGTCTCTTGCCATCTCCTGCATTGGCAGATGGATCCTTTACCAACTCAGATATTGTATGAGAAGCAAATAACATTCAATAAAAAGGCATCAACACCAGTATAGGAATGTGAGCTTCCAGTTTTGCAGAGACACAAGTTCTAGTTGTTAATGAACTTCTGGCACTCAACTTCAGGCTAGTCCTGCCTTGAATACTAATCAAATGGAAATGACCAGAAGTTAACCCTCCACATGTAAACCCTTTCTTTAAAAAATTATAACAAGGAAACATATTCTTCTAACAGACTTTTAGAAGGTTAGAAAAAGTGCACAGAGCCCAGCACAAATTTAACAGAACTAATAGCTCTGCTGCCTGGCAGCATTTTTTATCAAGATCATCAAAGACCTAAATTATTTTGGTTATTTTTCTGGATAGTAATCAGTGCCTGTGTATTGGCAGTGTGGAATATCACACACAAGAAAGTCTGCAACAGGAATCGCAAACATAGAAAACAGACTCGTGAACACAGTGAGGGAAGGAGAGAGCGGGATGAACTGAGAGAAGTATGGAAACATATACATTACCATATTTAAAACAGCTAGCTAGTGGGAATTTGCTGTGTGACACAGGAAGCTCCATCCAGTGCTCTGTGACAACCTAGAGGAGTGGGATGGGGTAGGAGATGGAAGGGGAGTTCAGGAAGGGGGGAGGGGACATATGTATACCTGTGGCTGATTTATGTTGATGTACGGCAGAGGCTTCCCTCATAGCTCAGTCGGTAAAGAATCTGCCTCCAATGCAGGAGACCCCGGGTTGATTCCTGGGTCGGGAAGATCCCCTAAAGAAGGGATAGGCTACCCACTCCATTATTCTCGGGCTTCCCTTGTGGCTCAGCTGGTAAAGAATCCGCCCACAATGTGGGAGACCTGGGTTCAATCCCTGGGTTGGGAAGATCCCCTAGAGAAGGGAAAGGCTACCCACTCCAGTATTCTGGCCTGGAGAATTCCTTGGGGTCGCAAAGAGTCGGACATGACTGAGTGACTTTCACTTTCACTATTGCAGAGGCCAACACAATATTGTAAAGCAATTTTCCTCCAATAAAATTAAAAAAAAAGTCTTCAATGAGTGAAGGCATCACACTTGCTCTTACTTCTTTTAAGAAACAAGGTAACATGAGTTACTTCCACATACGATATTACAGAAGTTACTTTTTTGAATTCCAAACTTGAGATTTAATAGTGACCCAGTTGGCGCCCTAGTTGGCGCCTTCACGATAAAACTGAATGTGTCTAGAACTACACACCATAACAAAAAATAACACACTTGATTTCCTGCTCCACATTTATTGGGGCCAGAGAGGCCAGGTGTTTTCCTTTCAAATACTTGGAAAAATATAACACAACAGCAATTTCTTAAATACAGAACAAAACTTTCTGCATCATGAATCAACAGAGATGTAATAGCCTATAGATATCCACTGTAACAGTTTTATAAAATGTCATTCATCTAAGGCATTCTGAAACTCTTTCAAACCACACATATACACATATTCTATATACATGAAGGTATCCATTCATGAACAGTTTTTAGAAGCACTGTGTAGGGAAGGCTAAAGTAATACACATTTAGATTCTATATACTTTTTAAGAGACAATTTGGGGTTCTAAGAAACAGTGATTAACATTCAAACCAACACAGATTTTCAAACCTGAATAGGTAAGATTTTTGTGATGCCAGCTACAAGAAAATTTATACTGTGAATTGTTTGTTTTTTCAAAGGCCTCTGTCAAACTAGAGATTTCAAGTCAGGAGTAAACATTCATGGCGTGAACAAACAGGATGCCTAAGGTTCTAAAATTTGCTTCCATATGGTTTTCTTCTTCACCTCCCTACCTCACCTGGATGCTGAGTTATTCCTTCCAGATGACAATGCGGTGAAGGGTTTTTTGAATTTCTGTTTCAGAAGGACTACAATACTCCAAACAGAGAGACTTTTGCCACGACATCCAAATATCATTAAATAGACCCATATTTCTTCCTAGGACGGACAGAGATCACGAGCAAAGGACAGAGCTGACAAACAGGAAGGAGACAAGGTTCAACCCTTTCTCTGGCCAGTTATACAAAACGAAAGCCTCAGTCTGTTATCAGAGTTCTCAGCTTTCCCCATTATAAACACAATCTCTAGACTGGCTTGCAGCTTCCCCTCTGATGCACCAGAGATATATTGGGGTTAACCAACCAACCCGTTCCTGTTGATTCCGACAGTCTCATACAACCCAAACCGTTGAGCGATTTAAGGAAGAAATCAACAAATTTTCAGGCACTTTTCAACATTTAAAAACTTAAATCCAGTTATTTCAAATCTATTGGACAAACACTCCCCACAAAAAAGTAAGCTAATTCTTTCATAGTATTTCTGTGAGAAGACATATTCCTTCAATTTGCCAAGGAAATAGCATTAATGCTTTCTTCCTCCTTTTCTTCAAATCTCAGAGCTCTGCTTCTGGTAACATAGCACTTTAGGTTACATCAAATCAGCCCCTGCTTAAAGATTCTTCATGGATCCAAGCTTGGAGAGTATATTAATGTGGGGGAGTACATTGCCACGACCGACATTCTTGATACAAAAATTCAATTTCAGTTGAGTCCCTGTGATCCCCTGAGCAGCTGTAAATGCCCTGTACTATAATGAGGCAGTGTAAGACAAAGAAAAGTATTCAAATCTATATCCATTTATATTTATCCTAGTACAAAACACAGTGATAGAAGAAGATACTGATTTTTTTTTCCTGAAGTATTTATAGTTTCAAAGGAAAATAAAGACACTATTGAGAAATCTCTAATGAATGATTAAAAATAGTTTGGGGTGGGTTGCCATTCAAAATTTTTCCCAGAGTTCTCATCTATGTTCTATACAAACTGTAAATAAAAATGTACACAACCAACAGATGTATTATACATACACTAGATATCAATATGTACTTGTGAATTAAAGTTCCTTAATATACACATCCCCACTTAGAATACAATCCATTACATAGGCAAAGCATCATTCTGTAATAACAGGGCAGGGATAGCAGCAATACAATAGTCTAGTTATCCAGTGACCTCAGGAAATATCCTAGGTCCTGATGTGGTGCTCCAAGCTTCAGAAAGAGCTGTCCACTAATATTTAATAAGGTTCTCATGAAGTACCAAGCTACTTTTCTAGTGGCAATTATAGTAAAAAGTACTGTCTTTTCAACATTCGTTTATTCAAAATCTGACTGGATGGTACAACAGGAAAAATAAGCCACCATGAGGTGATACAAACACAAAGTGTTAAAGACACAGAAAGCATGGACATCTTGTTTCTCAGATATTTTTTGTTGTTGTATCACTGCCCTATACATACAAAAGGTACTCAAGATCACCCAAACAGATGCTGAAAGAGCAAAACTTTGCTGGGAAGAGGTCTGTTCTGAACTGTGTTCAAAAATACATAAATAATTTGATTATCAATCTGTGTTTTACAAACTGACATGGCACATCATACCGAGTACTGCTTTAAGAGTTATGAGTCGAAACCTTTGGGTAACTTAATGCACTTGTAACCAAAATTGACATATATAATATGCAAAAAAAATTAGGTTGATTTATAATAAACCATATTAGTCCCAGAAGACAGAATGGGTTTCAAGTAAACACGTATTTTGTGTGTACTATTGGAGATATCCATTCATGCCCAATGGATTCAAACTTTAGTTAAGCGGCAAGTTACATAGATTCTGGATATATCTATTTAATATTCACTCTTGGTGTGTACTTGTAGGTCCAACTCTAAATCTGTTGGGCACATGAACAGAGAGCTCAAGAAAGGTCCCGGATACCTATGATGACGATTTTGAATCTCTGCCACTTTACCCAAACTTCATATTAAACAATCCTGCAGACCGCCACTACTGGCTGGAGGCAAAGTTGATCACCCAAGGGAGAGATGCTAAATTAGACCAGACGATTTCACCTGCTGCAGCCCTTTTCCTGGGAAGGGCCAACTCCCTTGGCATAGCAGTCTCTCTGGCTTGAAGCTGAGATCACACAGGAGAAACCTATTGTGTTTCTGCCAACTTACTGGCGAAATCAGCACGCCCAGTAACCGGCAGAACCACCACATCAACTCCCAAGATAAGCAGCCCTCTTATAATTCTCATGAGAATAACAATTCTTAAAAGAATTTCCCCTTAAACAGTCTTATTCTTCCCCTCCTACAGGAGGTTTTCCTTATGCTTCTTGTGATGGTCAAATCAACCCAGGACAGACTCTGGCTTCTCAGTGAGAGTGTGTGGCGTGATGGTTGGCAGCACATTTATTATACCGAGTGTTCATTCAGGCTTCATGGATTTGGTTGGAAGTTGAACAGTCCACTGGGGAAGCCTTTGAATGATAACACGATGATGCGTTAGTTTCTCCTCATCAACCAAGAACTTCTCAACACACTCCACAGATACAGTCCGGACTGTTGAACCTGGGCTCTCTTTACACAGGAACACACACATAAGCGCTTGGCCTTTATGGATGCCAAAGGTGGGCAGGCAAGTTCAAAGTCTGGACACAGAGGCACTTCCAAAGTTTGGCAGGGAGGAGAAAGTGAGTTCATTAAGTGGGGTCTTATCACTGAAGTCTTGTATAACCCAGACACCTGTGGCACATGGACACGAACTGAGCTCCTTAGGTTGTGGATGGGTCATGCTTTTTTCTTCTTGCCCCGGCAGGACTTGCAGACACAGCAGATGATGCACGGGGAAGCCAGAAGCAGCAAGGGTGAAGTCACCAAGGCAATGATGCCCAACCCCACGAGAATCCCGACCACCTGGAAATGTAGAAGAAAAGCCTATTTCAGCACGTCAGTCTTTCTATGTATATACTCCACCATCAGCTGTGGACTGTTCTTGCCCCCTGCCAAAATTTTATAGGCTGAAACTCTAATCCCTAAGAGGAGGACGATGTGTGGAAATGGGAACCTTGGTAAGTAATTAGGCCATGAGGGTGGAGTCCTCATGATGGGATTAGTGCCCTTATAAGAAGACACACAAGAGAGCTGGTTTCTTCTCTACTCTCTGCCATGTGAGGACACAGTGAGAAGAATGCCATCTATAAGCCACAAAGGGTGTCCTCATCAGAACCCAACAACACTGGCACCTGAGTCTCAGATCAGTCTTCAGAACTGTGAGAAATAAATTTGTGGTCTGAGTCTTCCATTCTATGGTCATTTGTTACAGTAGCTTGAACTAAGACACCGTCTCAGGCACGTGACGCAGTTACAATTATGAGACCTTCCATCCAGTGCCTGGCAACAGTCTAAACTGGAGATAAACCAGGGAGACACCAAGGACAAACCAAATGCTCACTCAGGCTCTGGCGCAAGCTCAGTGGGATCATGAACTGTTGGTGCTGGCTGCCTCTCTACTTGTTTCCTCAACAGTCTCAGAGGAAATGGTAACATCCTCAGAGGGATGTTAATAATGGTTACTAGGCTATGAACATCCAACTTCCTCAAAAGGAACATGAAAAACTGTTAAAAATAAATCTCAGGACTCCCTTTGAACCTGCCACATAAACACACAACAGTATGTACAGAGGCTTCCAAGCCCCAACACAGCTCATGGGATTTTAAGACCTCTGCCTTTCATACCAAACATGCCTCAAAGGGCTCTAGGGAATTCATTCTACCAGTTTTTTTTCAGGAGGAACGAGCATTCGGCTTTGCCTTTATTCTGCTAGAGTTTTTTCCATAAGGTATTACAGAAAAACCTGAACAAACTTTTTGGCCAATCTGATTCTTGTCTGTTCTGTCACCCTGACTTTCCACTTCTCTAGGAGACTGAGCTCGTGGATTAACTTCACGCCCAGAAGTTCCCTAGAACCTCTCGGGCTGGGATGAGTAAGAAGGGAAATGGGGACGGGGGAGAACTGAGTAGGTGGGCTCTTCAAACCATTCAAAGTCTGGCTTCTCTTATGCTTCTCCTAAGGTCGGGGTACCTGTGTTCGGTTCCACATCACTGAGGCTCTTGAGTGGCCAAGCTTATTCCTACACGGCCCTCTGTCATAGTGTCTGAGGAAAATGTCATTCTGAAAAACAAAGAGAAAGGTTTTGGTAAACACACAGTTTTTGAATCGAGAGACGGGTACTAACCCCATCAAATCACCTCAGTGGATAAAATTAATGATGGCTTCTAAGAACTCCCGAGTGACAATTCTTAGATGATAGTACTTTTATAAATCATTGCGTGAAAACAGATTATAGTCCCTGAGACTCTTTATTGATTCTAAAGAAGATTAACGACCTGACTGATTATCTTTGAAAGGTAACTCTAATAGAAGCGCAGTATGGAATGAAAGGACCCTGAAGGAGACAGCTAAAAGGCTCTGTCGTAAACCAGCTGAGATAACACGCCAGTGGCTGAGACAGACAAGAGGTAAAAACAGTCATGCAGAATTATGTAGGTAACTAACGGGATGGGCTTCCCTGGTGGCTCAGAGGGCGTCTGCCTGCACAGGGACCTGGTTCGTCCCGGTCGGGAAGATCCCCTGGAGAAGAAACCCCAGATGACGGGAGAAGCACTGGGTGGAAAAGGAGAGAAACCCAGATGAGGGAAGGACTTAGAGACTGTTGAGGGAAGGGACAACACAGAGAAGGATTTTGTTGGGAAGATGACGGCCACAGTTTGGACGTGCTGAACTTGAGACATGCAAGCAGTGCTGTTCAAAAGGCAGCTGACTACACAGATCTGGATTCTGGGAAGAAGACTTGGGAAACAGTGTCCTTGGGCCAAAGAATCCACAGAAGTAGATGAGATTACACCCAGGGAGAGGGTATACAACACACATATTTAAGAGCAGGCCAAGGGGAATACCTGTCTCCCTGACCACTTCAGCTGGAATACTGATCTTCTCGTGCTCTTGGCACTTCTGTTTCTCAGGCATTCAGACTTGAACTGGAATATACAACATTGTTCTCTGGCTCCCTGAGCTTTGAAGGACACCGCTGGTTGTCCTGGGTCAACCAGCTCACAGACAGCTGCTCATGGGACTTCTCAGCTTCCAATACCATGTGAAAAAATACCTTATGCTAAGTCCCCAAGAATCAATCTATCTACCCACCTATCTATTCTATTGGGTCTGTCTCTCTGGATAACTTTTGATTAATAAAGTGACTATTCTACATGAATTTGGGAGAAAATAAAAGAGTAGACCAAGGAAGAACCTGGAAAGGAAATTGAGGAGCGGCCAGAAAGGAAATCAGAGGAGATGGTCTTACTGGAACAGAGGTGATCAAGATGTCAAAGGCAGCAGAGAATCCAGGTAAGGTGAGGACTAAAGTATCCATTGGATTTTACCCAGAAGGAATCTCTCAAAACCTTGAGAGAACACAGTCAGGGTCTGGCTATCTGAGTCACTGCAATGACTGGAGTGTCAACAGCTAGAGGTGATTACTCAAAAAAGCCAAGCTTTTGAGGCTTGGCTTCTAAAGGAAGGAGAGAAACAGAATGGCAGCAAGGGAAAGCTGCAGCCTTGAGAAAAGTGTTACTTGTTTTTAAATGGGACATAACTGAATCCATGGGTAGGTTAGAGAGCAGGGAATGGAAGCTGAAGTCATAGGAGAGAGAAGATAGAAGCGAAGGGGACAAGTCTCTGAGGATCCCAAAGCAGAGGATGAAGACTATCTCATCCTCTGAAACAGTGGAGATGAGAATCAAGGCGGGAACAAACCCAACTCCCCACAGCAAAACTCAAAATCACTCTGCTGGTCTCAGGCTTGGCTTGTGGACAATCCCCCTTCCTCTAGACCGACACTCTAAAACTTCCCTATAAACAAAGACCAACACCATCATCTGACATGGAACACGTGGCTACAGAAACACATCGTGACCCACAAGCCAATGGCCCCTGGCTAAAATCCAAGAAAATGAGACCTCAGAACACAATGACCAGAAGAAGATGCTGTGTATCCAGCAGTCTCATGTCTGTACATTTCACCTCGAGTACCAGAACAGTACAAGTGACAACACCGTGTTCTCCGCAACACCATACCCAGAACACATTTCAGCCGAAGGATGCAGCGATCTTGGCACACATATTTATTCCCCTAGGCTCTTGCCTCCTAAAGAGAACCTCATGGGCTCAACCTCCTGTCGATGTGAATCCTATTAATATGCTGGTTAAACCTGAAGGGGAAAAAAAGGAAATTGTTTCATTTGTAAAGCATGAGGGGTACACAATCATGAGTCATACCTTCATCCAGAGTATCACTCGTTTTGAATTAGGAGACGTCTCAAATATCAAACATTATTATAATTCAAACTTAATTGTAATTCAAGGGGTTATAATAAATCACATTTTTTTAATAGAATGAACACCTGTCTGTCAACCTGAGTCATGGAGATTCTAGAGTCTCAAAGGTCAAATTTCTCCTCCCCGATGCATATGCCTTCCTGAAACCCTGACATCAAGCTGATTAAGATTCTTACTCATAGATGTCAGCCTAAATAACTTATCTAATTGTTAGTTAAAAACCAGGCATGTGGTGGCCAGCATGCAGGCCATGTTAACTGCACTCACTGAGTATGTATAATACTAAAGACTGACACAAATTGAAGCAAACAAAGCAATTAAAGGGCTTCCCTTGTGGCTCAGCTGGTAAAGAATCCACCTGCAATGCGGGAGACTTGGGTTCAATCCCTGGGTTGGAAAGATCCCCTGGAGAGGGGAAAGGCTACCCACTCCAATATTCTGGCTTTATAGTCCATGGGGCACAAAGAGTCCGACAGGACTGAGTGACTTTCACTTTCACGCAATTAAAACAAAAAAATTGCGAAAAGAATAGCCACCCCATCCAACCATGACTGAGGGCTTACACTGATACGAACATAGTTTAAAGGTCCAAATTGCCAAAACAGGGAATAACTATAAACAAACTGCCAAAATAGGGACTATCTAAAGGGAATATGTCACTGCAAACTGTAAAACACTAGAACTGAAAACAACAGAATTCTCACCAATTCTTCACATTACCTTTTAACTCTGAGGTTACCATTAGCCTCAGCACTGGACTGAATGGAACTGCACCCGAACTTGAGAAGACATACCTCACAAACAGTGGGGGAAAAGAACAATTAGACCAGATCCCTTTTGTGGGAAGGAAACCCTGGGAGAGCAGTAACAATCTTGCTGTCTCACTCATGAATGAAATAGTAATTAAGAGACTCCACCCATCTAAATGGCTTTTCTCCCTAAATTAAAGAAGAAAAAAGCAATCTAATTGTGACAGGCAGAATAACTGATCCCTAAAGATGTACTGGGCTGTGCTCAGTCGCTCAGTCATGTTCTTTGCAAACCCCACGGGCTGTAGCCCGCCAGGCTCTTCTGTCCATGGAATTTTCCAGGCAAGAACATTGGAGTGGGTTACCATTTCCTACTCAAGGGATCTCCCCTAAAGATGCCAATGGTCTATTCCCCAAAACATGTGAATGTGTTACCTTACATGGCCGAAGGGATTTTGCAAATGTGATTAAAGACCTTGAGACGGGCTGGGGGTAGTGGGGGGATTAGCCCTTATTATCCAGAAGGGCACAATCTAATTACATGGGTCCTTAAAGGCAGAGACGTTTTCTCCCTCAGTCAGAGGGAATGGCTCTGGAAGCCAAGACTATGGAAGGAGGCTCAGAAAGATGTGATGCTATCACCTCTAAAGATGGAAAAAGAGGCCATAGCCAAAGAATGTAGGCAGCCTGTAGAAGCTAAAATAGGCAGAGAAATAGATCCTCTCCAAGAGTCACCGGAAAGAACACAGTCCCAAGACAACTTGACTTTCATCCAGGGAGACCCATGTCAGACGACCAATGGACAGAACTAATGATAACACATCTGTACTGCTTTAAGCCACAAGTCTGTGGTAACTCGTTACAAGAGCAAAATCAAACTACCACGCTAATAGTCCTTTAAACAACAGAACGAGACAATGCCCTCAAAGCTGTAAATGGCCCTAAAACAAAAGCTTGCCTTTAAAGGTAGGACGACACACTTAAAGTAATCAGAGAGAGGTTATGTGAAGAAGCAGGCTCAGGATGTTTCATTAAGGAAAAAACTTTCTTTGGCAGGAAAAAAAAACAAACAGTTTCAATATTTTAAAAGGAAAGTCCATCAGATTTGAGCTGTTGCATAGACACAGGATGGAGGAGGATACATGGGGACACTCTTCTGGGCTGCACTTACGTCCAGGTTCTGAAGGCAGTACCAGCAAAACGTGTGTTTGCAGTTCTTACACATCATCTGAGCACAGCCTTCGTTGCGCTCGATATAAACCCGGCACACTGGGCACTGCTTAATGGGGGCTTCTGCCTCCGTCCCAAAGAGGGTCCTAGAAAGGAAATGAATGAGAAATTATAGTTTAAGGATCAAGAATTCTGAGTGATTTTAAAAATCAAGGACCACAAGATGTACACCAACCAGAGCTATGGGTAGAGTGGGCTGAATATAATTAAACAGCAGAATGATGCTCTTCTAAGACTCAGCTCTGTGGTCATCCACTGAATTCTCAGGGCTCCTGATAGGTAGGGAGTGAACTCGTTGCTGGCTGTACTTAACTTCATGTCCCAGGAACAGGGTGGGGGTAAAAATAGGCGCAATGCAGATTTCCTTGTTCAGATAACGCAAAACAAAGAACCTTAATTTATTTATCTTTAGCTTTGAGTGAATTACATAATTGTATTTTCCATAGCTGATTGAATCTATTGTTTTGCCAAATTAGTCTTTCATTCTCTGAGCACACACTGTCTGACTAAAAAGTACAAGAAGTCTGCCATGCAGCGGAAAAACCAGCTCAAGATCCAATAGGGGCAGAGATCATCTATACAACGATCTGTGCAAATAAACAAATGGATGGGGATGCTGCTGCTGCTGCTGCTAAATCACTTCAGTCGTGTCCGACTCTGCGTGACCCCACAGACGTCAGCCCACCAGGCTCTCCTGCCCCTGGGATTCTCCAGGCAAGAAAACTGGAGTGGGTTGCCATTTCCTTCTCCAATGCATGAAAGCGAAAAGTGAAAGTGAAGTCGCTCAGTCCTGTCCGACTCTTAGCGACCCCATGGACTGCAGCCCACCAGGCTCCTCCATCCATGCGATTTTCTAGGCAAGAGTACTGGAGTGGGGTGCCATTGCCTTCTCCGGATGGGGATGGGAGGGAGTCAATCAACAATACTTTCAAATAAATGCCCAATATCATTGAAAAGACCTGCTTCGGATAGATGAACAGGCCAGCAAAGCTTACAGGCTCAAGGCGCAGAGAAAATAAGTAGAACTGAGGTGGAGGGCGGCCTGTGTGAGCCAGGCCTGGATTGCATTTTAGCTACTATTCATCAAAACCACCACTCAGCACATGAAGACATCAGGTTCACAAAGTGTGGTCAAACCTATGATTGGATTCCATGCTCATAATAACCATATAATGCAGTGGGACAGCCACTACTTTCATTCCTCCCATTTTCTTTTCTTTTTTTAATAGAGCACTAGATTTCAATCCCTGGGTTGGGAAGATCCCCTGGACAAGGGAATGGCTACCCACTCCAGTATTCTGGCCTGGAGAACTCCATGGACTGTACAGTCCATGGGGTCTCAAAGAGTCGGACACGACTGAGTGGCTTTCACTTTTTCACTTTCAAACTCATAGAGGCTGAGTGACTTGCATAAAAGTCACAAAGATACCAGTGGCAATGTCAGAACTCCGTCTCTCCTCTGGGATCCTCACACTGTCCTGTGATTCCTGGAAACCTTGCTGGGTAGCAGTGAAAATGTGCCTGGTACTGGTTAAGTGGGCACATGCCCACCACATGTTTTTTTTCTCCTCTTGATGTGTTTGGTCTGCGACTCAAGCACAGCATCACACCAAGTGGCATTTCTGTTCCTGGAGAATGGCCCTCCATACTTGAAGGATGCTGAGTGATTAAGCCAACTAGCCAATACTGTTATTTCTGTTCTTGCTGATGCAAAACAGCCATAGCCTCAAGCAAAGCAAGGGATCAAACACAAAGTTCTCTCACTCTGGGCCCTGCTGCTGCCATAAATACCCTCTGTCCTGCAAGGTACAGAGTGAATTTCTTCTCATCATAGCAAATTCTCAACCTCATTATTGTTTTTTTTCAGAGCATAAAATATCGAAAGATAAGCTCTTTTCCTCTAGTAAGCATGAATTTTAGCAGCATACTACCCTGAAGGGCTGTTGTTTCTATTGCTGTTTCTTTTAATATGACTGGCACACCCCACGAACTGGCAATTGAGTCAGCTAAGAAAATCATTTCTGCACCTCACAAGCAAGAATGAGGTGTGTCAATTGTAGGCAAACATGGTACCTAAGCAAATGGCTGTGGACAAAAGCTATGACCTCCTACATACAGAGAACCAGGGGACCACAGCCCTCCTACCTAAAGAGAAATCAAAAGTCAGAGAGACTACCTCTAGCATACCTGGAAAGTTATTCATGGATTCTAAATCTAAAGGGATTCTAAAATCCCTTTAGACCTGCTGATTTGGTGATTCTTAGTTAATAACGTACCCATTCTGAGACACTTCTCAGGACAGCCTTGCAGGTAAAGAACTCACCTAGACATTTCATCACAATATGGCTCTTTCTCCAAGCAACAGATTTCTAAGAACACGGGTGAATGATCCCAAAGATCAAATTTCCTTCCTTACCCATGCTCTGTTGGCAGGATGCCGGGCTGACTGTCCCTGCAGGAGACTTCTGCATGCCAAGCATCCTTGCAGCACGAGCAGAACTTCAGGTGGCAGGAAGGGCACTCCACCAGCACGGGCTGTCCTGGGTCACTTGTTGCGACGGGGCACACTGTCTGACAGTCTGCGACAGGACACCATGTTCTGCAGGGGTCCAGGTGGACTTCTAAAGAGGAAAGAAAGAAAACACAATGGTCTATCTATCTTCCATTCAAGCTTGAGCTTTCCTTTCTGCTTTCTGTTTATTCTTTTTTATAGGTCAACATTCACAGATGCTCAGTACCAACAAGGGCAATGATTTGTATCAGAGGTCTTCACAGTGGATCCAGTATCATCCTATATCACAGGTCATTTAAAAGTGTGATGATAAAGGAGGAAAAGAAAGGGAAAATTAAGACATATTACATTTAAAGTTTGGAGAAGGAAATGGCAACCCACTCTAGCATTCTTGCCTGAAAAAATCCCATGGACAGAGGAGCCTGGCAGGCCCCAGTCCATGGGGGTCTCAAAGAGTCAGACACGACTGAGTGACTAAGCACCATATTTAAAGTTTAGAGTGGATCCAGACCTGCACACTGGATCCAGGTCACCCAGCCCTGCCCTACTTCTCAAAGTAGGTGCTCATGGAAGAGGTCATCATTGCCCTTATGAACAAGAGAAGGAGCCTTCTCACTAATCAAAATGCACAACTTTTTTGGAATATTTCTAACAGTTCAGCACTCTAAACAGTCAAATATCTCAAGTCTCTTCTTCAATTATTTTGGGTACTATCTTGGAGAAAAATAAGGACATGAGGAACCAACCAAAGCAAAAGAAAAAAAGTTCATAAAAGATTTTGTCCTTTCAGGCACTGAGATGGTGAGGCATTTTCTGTTGTTCAGAGAGAAATTAAAGAAGAAACAAACAGTGTAGTGACGAAACCGTGTCTAGTGGGACTCAGCCAAGAAGCCAGATTAGCTGTCAATTTGGATATTCTGCTGCCCTAGGAATGTGCTACTGAGGGACAGGTTGTAAAAGACCCACACATTCTAGAAACAGAGGGTAGGACCTTCACAGGCCATAAAATGATCATCACACACTACATTGGCTAGACCCACGTGGCATGCTGAAAAGAAAGTAAGGTTTGTGGGTGGACAACTGCCTTCCTGTGTGAGTGTTTACAAATCTTGTTCCACCTTCCATTTTCCAGTCAACAACAGTCCATATTCTTGTCACACAACATAAACTTTTGGTGGAAAATATCATGTGGAAAATGATGTAAGAAGCAGAGGAGCCCATTTTTCTCTGAACTAACGTATTTTGCAAATTTTGAACTGGTGGGATTCTAGTTTCAAATCACTTAAGGCTTGTGATTCTTGGAATTTCCATGTGGAACGCAAACAAATCCAAAGAGTGGTGCAAAAATGAAATGAAGGTATACGTAGGCACTTAATGTTTAAGGTAATAATCTTACAAATTCAGTATGGAGGGAAAAAGACTGAACCCCTATAGGAAACACTGTCTCCAATAATATTTCCTCCAGAAAATGCAACAATTGGACCTACGCTTATTACAGCTTTTCATTCAAAAAGAATATCCTTAAACATATCTTCTTATCCAATAATTCTGGAGGGCAGGAGTTAGAGAATGATGGGTCAGGTGAAATCAGAAGAGAGAAGAACCCTAAGATTAACACATCTTCAGACTCTAAGAGGGATGAACCCCTCTAAGATCCCTAAAATTTGGAGACAGGCTGATTAGAAAGTCAAGGGGACATTGATACACATATGGCTCCAAGATCTTGAACTTTGATTTCCACACCATTTATATTTTTTTTATCCAAACTCTTTACTGCTTCACAAACACAAAGCCCAAAGAAATGAAGTCTGATATGTAACTTAGTACTAAGGATTCCCACATTAAATATCTATTTACCATTCTAAATCACAGGTCTTTCAAAAGTTTGATGACAAAGGAGGGAAAGGAAAGGAAAATTAAGACATATTAAAAGTTTACTAGGCTTCCCTGGTGACTCAGACAGTAAATAATCTGCCTGCTATGCAGCAGACCCAGTTTAGATCCTTGGGTTGCGAAGATCCCCTGGAGGAGAAATGGCTACCCACTCCAGTATTCTTGCCTGGAGAATTCCACGGACAGAGGAGCCTGGTGGGCTATAGTCCATGGGATCACCAAGAGTCGAACACAACTGAGTGACTAATACTTTCACTTTCATAAAGTTTAGAGCATCCCTAGTTAAAACCGGACAAGGAACAAAAGATTGGTTCCAAAGAGGAAAAGGAGTATGTCAAGGCTGTATATTGTCACCCTGCTTATTTAACTTACATGCAGAGTACATCATGAGAAACACTGGGCTGGAGGAAGCACAAGCTGGAATCAAGATTGCCAGAAGAAATATCAACAACCTCAGATATGCAGATGACACCACCCTTATGGCAGAAATTGAAAAAGAACTAAAGAGCCTCTTGATGAAAGTGAAAGAGGAGAGTGAAAAAATTGGCTTAAAGCTCAACATTCAGAAAACTAAGATCATGGCATCCAGTCCCATCCCTTCATGGCAAATAGATGGAGAAACAGTGGAAACAGTGGCGACTTTATTTTTCTGGGCTCCAAAATCACTGCAGATAGTGACTGCAGCCATGAAATTAAAAGACACTTACTTTTAATGTTATGACCAACCTAGACAGAATATTAAAAAGCAGAGACATTACTTTGTCAACAAAGGTCCGTTTAGTCAAGGCTATGGTTTTCCCTGTGGTCATGTATGGATGTGAGAGTTGGACTATAAAGAAAGCTGAGCACCGAAGAATTGATGCTTTTGAGCTGTGGTGTTGGAGAAGACTCTTGAGAGTCCCTTGGACTGCAAGGAGATCCAGCCAGTCCATCCTAAAGGAGATCAGTCCTGAGTGTTCATTGGAAGGACTGATGTTGAAGCTGAAACTCCAATACTTTGGCCACCTGATGCGAAGAGCTGACTCATTTGAAAAGACTCTGATGCTGGGAAAGATTGAAGGCAGGAGGAGAAGGGGACGACAGAGGATGAGATGGTTGGATGGCATCAGTGACTCGATGGACATGAGTTTGGGTGGACTCCGGGAGTTGGTGATGGACAGGGAGGCCTGGCGTGCTGCGGTTCATGGGGTCGCAAAGCATCAGACACGACTGAGCAACTGAACTGAACTGATTAATCACTTTAAAAGGTTCAACTGGGCAACTTGTCTTCAAAACTCTAATCAATTAAAATTATTTGGCAGATGTTCTGACTTGTTTCTACCAACTTACTATGTCAGGTATCGGGGTGGCATGACAGAAGCAGAAACAATTAATAGAGGAGCAATTAAAGATTTAACAAACTCCTATTAACAAAAGGGCCTCAGTATACAGTGCAGCTACAGCACACAGTCTAACACAAAAAAGCAAGAGAAGGTACTTCCCTGGTGGTCCAGTGGTTAAGACTTTGCCTTCCAATGCAGGGGGTGCGGGTTCGATCCCTAATGGGGGAGCTACGACCCTACATGCCTTGCGGCCAAAAAAACCCAAACATTAAAAAGAAGCAGTACTGTAACAAATTCAATAAAAAGACTTAAAAAATGTCCACATCAAAAAAAAAAAAGAAAAAAAGTCTTTTGTAAAGAAAGAAGCAAGGGGAGAGTCGGAGCCACAGAAAACAGCTATCACTATGGCAGTACCTAACTGCCAGTGTTAAGGCTCTATACTGTTCAGCCCTGCATTGAGCTATTCCCAGAGGAAAGACACAACTCTCCAGAGATAGACATTTGTCTAGAGCGCCTTTGAGTCTCTTGGAGAAGAGCATCCCATAATGGGACGGGGATCTGCACGTACCAGTCTGGCCAGATTACACTGAAAGGGTACCTGAGTACGACATGGCACCTGTCCTTCAGATGGTCCTTCGGCCGGGCTCCCAGAAGAGCGGTACCGGTAGAGAAAAGTCAGTAGAAGCTAAAAGGGCTGTTTTACTTTTTTTAATTATTATAATTCCAATACGAGCTTCATTTTGCTTCATATACCTTGTGGTTCAAATAGGCCCGAGAAGCCAGGCTGGTAGAAAAGAGAAAAACGCTGAAGAAGCATCAGACATTGGCGGACCTGGCAGCTAACAGGACTTCCCAGAACCCAAGCCAAAAAGGAACAGATTAATGGACAGTAGATGGTGGCCCAAGCACTGTCACATGAGCGAACACCATCTTCTCCTTTCTCCTCCACACCAATTATCTGAGGGGAGTCTGAAGGGAAGGAGAGCCCCCAGGACTAATGCAGGACTCTTCTAAAACACTTTTTATTACTACTACTATGAATGCAGTTCTACCTCCTGGCTTTTGGCTCAGGAAACACAGTTATTATGCAGATAAACAAAATGCACATTATCCAAAACATTTAAGGTTCAATTTCTTCCTCCTTCCAATTTCTATTCCAAAGATAGAAGAAAAAAAGGAACTGATGCATATTCAACTAATTTCTTCTGTATCAGCAGTAATGAAAGCTTTCTATAGCTTTGAGATGAGCCAAAGCTCAGAAATCTAGAAAAAGAGAATAGTGCCTCCAACACGTTAATATGAACATGATTTAAAAGTGATTGATAGTAGCAGACTCACAGCAGAGACAGAGGAAGTCATAGACGAACTGGAATTTACTTATGAAAATTAGAATTGATTACTGAAGTAAAGCCTCAGGACTATTTGATCTTCAGATTCTGCTTGTTCATGTAAATTACACAAGGCAGGAGATGCTATTTAAAACTATTTTGTACTTCTGTACTCTGACAATTATTAGGACATAAAAGCATTCCAAGAAAATAAAACTGCCAAGAAATCTAAAGACCACGTCTGACCCCACCAATTGTTTTTAGTTTTCAAAAACTAAATTTTGGACCCTTGGATTTCCCACCTAGAACTAGATATGTGAAGCTTACTTTTCATTTGGTTATATATTCTCTCAGATGACACAAGTGGTTTTTCTGCTGTCTTCTACCGTGAGGCTGTGCCGAAAAAGACGTGGTATGAAATTATATTATTGTGGGAAACGCTATGCACTCAAGCTAATTTAATTATCAGCTGAGATAAATCAAACTGTTTTAACTTTTATGACCCACTGCATTTTTAATTATGCCAAAATTAATTTGCTTTCTGCTATCGCAAAGAACAAAGGTCTTCTGCAGATAGTTAAAATGCAATTAAACTAAACTGATTGGAATTAACATCTGCCACAGTAAATATACCCAAACAGAGGTGGCCAACAGCAGAAGAGTTGTTCTCAAGATAGCTGATGAGAACAACAGAATTTCAAACTTGGAAACAACTTTTGAAGTTATCTAGTCTAAAGCTGTTAAACTGAGACCAACAGAAATTAGAAGTTTGCATAACACATGATTAGTGAGTATATGATAGGCCTTTTTTACTCCAAGAATGTAATTATTTATATAAAAACAAACTCATGCTATTAAATAGATTTTAATCCCTCCATCACTTTTATCTTTGAAGCAACAACTTCAAATGCTCCATCTCAGCAAGTCATGATCTCCTTGGGGGTGAATTCATGCTTTCAGTAAGAATATACTGTGTGAAGGAGACTGCTATGATAGGTGGGTAAGGAATTTGCCTTGATTATCAAGCTTCTATACAATGATATAGAAACTGGGACAAATAAGGATGGAAACACAGGGGAAAAGATTTGAATTAAAATGAAAACAAAGTGATATAATTGTATACTCAATCCAAGGTATGATCTGGATTCCGGAAGATGCTTTCTTAGTTTAGTTAAGAAAAAACTGGGGCCAAGATTTGGAGGTGGCAGTAGCAGTAATGAACAATAAAGGCAGTAATAATATATTGAAAGCACTGTGACATACACAGTGTTAACTCATGCATTCTCTGCAGCAGCCCTGGGACAATCACTCCATTACTATCCTCATCTTATAGGTGTGGAAATGGATGGACAGATAGGACTGTGAACACTGTGCCTCTTATTCAGGTCCCTTTAGAAATTTCACCCAACCTACTCATAAATATCTTTTCTTACAGACACTTCAGCTTTTCAGAGGAGAGCTGAAAACATCTAGAGACTGTTTTAGGTTTAAAACTGATCAACAAAAAAGAACGGTAGGGTAAGCAGAGGAGAAAGGGTTACCGTGTAAAAGCATAAGATAGCTTGGGAAGGAAACCCAAGACTTAGTCATACATTTACCATGAAACACCAGAAAATCAGACTTAGAAAATGCACAAAGAGAGAGATGATAAGAATGAGCTTGTGATCAGAAACTATGAAAAGGAAGGTGGCTAATGAGAGATGGGAGGTGTTAAAAAATAAAAGTGAACTGATGATTAAGTCATTCAGTATCACCCAGTCTTCAACCAAAAACACTAAAAGAAACCAAATAGCGATGCAGGGCGCTCTGGTGAGAAGAGATCTTAATAATTAGAAAAGATGGAGTAGAAACATTTTACCAAGGGCAAACACAAGAGTGAGATGAAATTCGAAGAGCCATCTCCTAAAGGTTAGGGCTCAAAAATGAAAGGCGGCTTGGGGGAAAAGCTGGTAACAAAAGAACTTTCAAAGAAAGATGGAACCATAGCTTGAAACCACACCTTGAGCTGTACCTGGCACACACAGATACTCAGTACATAAGTAAGTACACACTGAATACACGAGTGAATGTAGGAGGATTAACAGATAACAGGAAAATAAATTCTTATTGTATTCACTTTTTGAAGACGGAGAACACTTAAACCATTTGTAAGAGTTTGTAACCACTCTTTGTTGTTGTTCAGTGGTTAAGTCAAGTCATGTCCGACTCTTTGGGACCCCATGGACTGTGTATCCTGTCAGGCCCCTCCGTCCATGGGAGTTCCCAGGCAAGAACGCTGGAGTGGGTTGCCATTTACTTCTCCAGGGGATCTTCCCGACCCAGGGATGGAACCCATGTCTCCTGTATTGGCAGGCAGATTCTTTACCACTGAGCCAACAGGGAAAACCCCTGCAACCCGTCTGTGATAACGCAAATATCAAGAATAGACACATTCACCTTCCAAGAAATTGAAGCAACTAGCAATTACAGTAAGTAAAAAGGGTCACAAAAATTAGGAAAAAAAAAAAAATACTTAAGGACTAGAGATGGATAATCTTAACCCAGCTTTCAAAAAAAACTAACTTGAAAAAGTTATGGAAACAAGAGACAAACAAAATTCTAGTTTAATCACACATGTGCTTTGAGAACCAGTAGAAAGTAAAGCAATAATCACTAACACATGCCAAACTTAGTATTCCCTTTTCTTTGTTAATATTGGAAGACAGACACAGAAAAGAAAACCCAGAAACACAGAAGTCGCCAATGGAAAAATCACAGATGGATGGAAAGCGGATCCACAGAATAATCCATCAATGCCAAGTGACGTTTCTCTGCTTTGTGGAAAGAGTAATGACTAGGGATTGTTCCTATTCAAAAGATTTTCCCCACAAAGACGCACTTGAAAACAAAGACACAAAAGACAAGCTAATCATATATGTAACATAAGGTAAAAGAAAATTAAAACACTGGATGACAAGTTAAAACTAAAAAAAGAACTTGGTCAGTTAGTTCAGTTGCTCAGTCATGTCCGACTTTTTGAGACCCCACGGAATGCAGCACAACAGGCTTCCCTGTCCATCACCAACTCCCAGAACTTGTTCAAACTCATGTCCATCGAGTCAGTGATGCCATCCAACCATCCCATCCTCTGTTGTCCCCCTCTCCTGCCTTCAATCTTTCCCAGCATCAGGGTCTTTTCCAATGAGTCAGTTCTTTGCATTGGCAGTCAATAAAAATTGGACAAAACAGATGATAATTTTTCTTACTAAGATAGAGATGCCACTAATCCGATTCTACATTTTTTTCAGAGTAAAAACAATCTCTCCAATTCTGTCTCAGAGTCCAGCCAATGAGTTTTACTTTCCACCAGTTAATTTAATCTATTCATAATATTAGAATTTAATACATCTCAAGATCCCCTCTTAAACAGTTCCACATAAAATATTATCTTGACATAGACCTCAAAGTCACCTAACTGATAAGTGTTGAGTTTGAGGTGAATATGAAGCTTATTATGTAAAAAAGACGTATACCGTTCAGATAAAGATTATCCCAGTCAAGTAAATGACATATGTTAGTAGCATGTATTAACAAACTTATTCTTACGTGGAATGTTTTCTCTAATAATTATTATTTATAATGGATGCTAAGGAAGAATTATATGATTACAAATTGCCTTCCAAAATCACCTAAGAGCAAAACGCTCCCAGGTCTCAGGCTCCTTTTTTATCAAATGAGGGAGTTGAAACAAGGGCACCAGATTTAATATACTTCCAAATTTAAAATACTTCCATACTTTAAAATAGTGAAGTGAAAGTTGCTCAAGTCATGTCTGACTCTTTGTGACCCCATGGAAAGTCCAGGCCAGAATACTGGAGTGGGTAGCCATTCCCTTCTCCAGGGGATCTTCTCAACCCAGGGATCGAACCCAGGTTTCTCCCACATTGCAGATGGATTCTTTACCAACTGAGCTACAAGGGAAGCCCTTAAAATGGTATAAATGCCTAATTAAATTACAGAGTTTTACAGTTTGGCAGTTCCTGACTTGCCCTATGACCTGGCAATTCCACTGCTAGCTATACACCCACAAGAATGGAAAGCAGGGGCTTGAACAGGTATTTGTGCTCCAATGTTCACGCAGCATGATTCACAATAGCCAAAAAGTAGAAACAACCCAAGTGTCCATCAACAGATGAAGAGATACACAAAAAGCGGTAGGTATACACAACGGAACATTATTCAACCATAAAAAGACATGAAGTTCTGATACACGCTACAACGTGGATGGAGATAAGCCAGACACAAAAGGAAAATATTGTGTGATCCCACTTACATAAAGTATCTAGACTGAGCAAATTCACAGAACGGAAAGTAGATTAGAGGTTATCAGGGGCTGGGAGAAGTGGGGAAGGAAGTTACTGTTTAGATATTACAGGGTTTCTTCTGCCTGGGATGATCAAAGTTTTGCAAGTGGACTGTGGTGATGGCTGTACAACACTGTAAATATTCTTAATGCCATTGAATTACACACCTAGAATGGGTGAAATGGTAAATGTAATGATGTTTTTAACTCCAATAAAAAGTATAGGGACTTCTCTAGTAGTCCAGTGGTCTAGGCTCCCTGCTTCCAATGCAGGGGACATGGGTTTGATCCCTGGTCCAGGATCTAAGAGCCCACATGCCACACAGCCAAAAATAAAACAATTTTTTAAATTATCCAATTCAAAAAATTTTATAGATGAGGAAGCTGAGACACACCTGTATGGTCCTAGGCAAGTCTCAATCCCTCCAATTTTCTTAATTCGTTTAATCCTCATCTCAAACCCATGGTACGGGGACCATTAATATCCCCATTTTATAGATGAAAAAACTGAGGTACAGAAATCAAGGTTACACAGTCTAGTAAGGGGTGGAGCCAGCATTCCCACTATTTTTACAATGCACTAAAATTTATATTCATCCATAAGAACCGACTTACAGAAAGCTTTAATGCCTGGTCCTATTAGAATTTGTCTAATAAATCACAAAAAAAAGACATTTTATCTAAAAAAATGTCTGTAAACAATGAGGAATAAGGCCTGCTACTGATAGATGGGGAAGTGGGCAGGGGGAGAGGCGATGGTCAAGGAGGAGGAGAGGCGCATCGGGAACAAGGGAATCCTACAGAAAGGCTGAGCCCGGGTCACTGACTGGGACTGGTGAGATTGATGGGTCTCACCATTTAAGAAGTCTGAAAATGCAACCTACCTCCTGAGACTTTCTCTAGGTAAGAGCCCTCCAATCATGGCACTGGCTACCAGCCACATCCATCCACGAGGTGAATGCCTTTATTCCAGCAGTAATGTATTTATATAGTGGAGGATATTGGGATAAAGTGAGAGAATGTCAGGGCAGATGTTTGACACCATTCATCAGCATGTGATGCTGCAATGCTCAACCTAACCAGCCCACGAGGATGGATTAGGGAGGGCTGATATATAAACTATCCCATCATCAATTCTTCTGGTTAGCTCAGAATCCACACAGGACAGTATAGACAGTGTATCAGCCTATGTCTTTATCCATTAAACCTAAAGTTCATCTGATTCTGCTGGTTCTGACAGCATGTTGCACAACATCCTATTTGCATCTTCCTATAAGTTGTTTTGAGACTGCAAAGTTTTTATATCAGTTCAGTTCAGTTCAATTCAGTCGCTAAGTCGTGTCTGACTCTTTGCAACCCCATGAATCACAGCATGCCAGGCCTTCCTGTCTATCACCAACTCCTGGAGTTCACTCAAACTCGTGTCCATTGAGTCAGTGATGCCATCCAACCATCTCATCCTCTGTCGTCCCTTCTCCTCCTGCCCCCAATCCCTCCCAGCATCAGGGTCTTTTCCAATGAGTCAACTCTTTGCATCAGGTGGCCAAAGTATTGGAGTTTCAGCTTCAACATCAGTCCTTCCAATGAACACGCAGGACTGATCTCCTTTAGAATGGACTGGTTGGATCTCCTTGCAGTCCAAGGGACTCTCAAGAGTCTTCTCCAACACCACAGTTCAAAAGCATCAATTCTTCGGTGCTCAGCTTTCTTTATAGTCCAACTCTCACATCCATACATGACCACTGGAAAAACCATAGCCTTGACTAGACAGACCTTTGTTGGCAAAGTAATATCTCTGCTTTTCAATATGCTGTCTAGGTTGGTCATAACTTTCCTTCCAAGGAGTAAGCATCTTTTAATTTCATGGCTGCAATCACCATCTGCAGTAATTTTGGAGCCCCCAAAATAGTCTGATGCTGTTTCCATTGTTTCCCCATCTATTTCCCATGAAGTTATGGGACCAGATGCCATGATAGTCGTTTTCTGAATGTTGAGCTTTAAGCCAACTTTTTCACTCTCCTCTTTCACTTGCATCAAGAGGCTTTTTAGTTCCTCTTCACTTTCTGCCATAAGGGTGGTATCATCTGCATATCTGAGGTTATTGATATTTCTCCTGGCAATCTTGATTCCAGCTTGTGCTTCTTCCAGCCCAGCATTTCTCATGATGTACTCTGCATAGAAGTTAAATAAGCAGGGTGACAATATACAGCCTTGATGTACTCCTTTCCCAATTTGGAACCAGTCTGTCATTCCATGTCCAGTTCTAACTGTTGCTTCCTGACCTGCATACAGGTTTCTCAAGAGGCAGGTCAGGTGGTCTGGTATTCCCATCTCTTTCAGAATTTTCAACAGAATTTTATAACAATTAGATTAGCAAATATCCTATAAAACTGTCCCTTGTTATTGCTTCTGGGGAATAAGGACAGCATTTTGCTTTAGCATGTAAGTTTTTATGATGGAATAGTCTCACTTGAACTCAAAACACTCCCCACTCTGTTGCTTCATAAATTATGTTCTTTACTGGCTCAATGATAAAGAATCAACCTGTCAGTGCAGAAGACACAGGTTCGATCCCTGGGTTAGGAAGATCCCCTGGAGGAGAAAATGGGGCAACCCCCTCCAGTATTCTTGCCTGGGAAATTCCATGGACAGAGGAGCCTGGTGGGCTATATAGTCCACAGGGTCACAAAGAGTCAGACATAACTGAGCATGAGTATACAAAAGAGGGCAAAAGTGCAAGGCAAAGCAATGCAGCCAAGAATTGTTTAATAAATTCCACCTTAATATACCACCAGTCTTATACATTTTGTTAAATGACGTATCCATGAAAGATGAATCTGCTTTTGGCTTGCTGAGAAAAATAAGCCTATGAGACTGAACCAAACATGGGTCAAAGGCAGTGAATGCCATCCTGTGATTCTCCTGCAAATGCTCTTATCCTTACCCCCTTTATGCTCAACATGGCTCTCTTTTTGTTTTCATGTAACAATTATCCATCAGGGTAATTGCAAAAATTAAATGAGATAAATTGTGTTCACCAAGTTTACTGGCACGTTAAAAAAAAAAAAAAAGTTCACTTCTTTCCTTACTCTCTTACCTCTGGACTTGATTAATCCAGATTCAAAAGCTAGCAATCAGGAAAACTGGATGCTCATGTTAGAGTTTATTTTACATACTTGACGAGAGATTACACAGGTCCTGTGAGTCCCAGGGCAAACAATCTTCTCCTACTTCTCAGATATGGAAAAACACACCCCCCCCCAAAAAAAAAAAAAAAAGATTCCTACAGATAAAAAGGTAATACAAAAAAAAAGCTATATAAATTACCCCAAGTCTAAGATCAGAAAGAAAATTAGTCCAATACATTGTAAATAGCAGGGCTCCTCAGGTGGCACCAGTGGTAAAGAACCTGCCTGCCAATGCAGGGGACAATGAGACATGGGTTCAATCCCTGGGTTAAGAAGATCTCTTGGAGGAGGGCAAGGCAACCCACTCCAGTATCCTTGTCTAGAGAATCCCCATAGACAGAGTAGCCTGGTAGCTCTAGTCCATAGGACCGCAACAGAGTCCAGACACGAGTGAAGTGACTTAGCACGCAATTGCAAACAGCATTAGAATGATATACTCAGTCACTGGCTATGATTACAAGTACAATCAGAAGGACAGTGAATATCACAATGAGCAGTAAAAATGTTTGGGTGGATTAATGTTTTTGAAGTGATCTTCGAAAGCAGGGAAAGTGGTGGTAAAACTCATTTTGAGGGTCACTTTCTATTTGTCATGGGCTTCCCTTGTGGCTCAGTTGGTAAAGAATCCACCTGCAATGCAGGAGACCTGGGTTGGGAAGATCCCCTGGAGAAAGGAAAGGCTACCCACTCCAGTATTCTGGCCTGGAGAATTCCAGGGACTATATCGACCATAGGGTTGCAAAGAGTCGGACACGACTGACTTTCACTTCACTTCTATTTGTCATACTGTTATTGTGAAAGTATTTAACTTTTGCAGAATTTCTCTCACATAAGCCCAATTAAAACTACACAATAACCAACATAAGGAAAGTTCCATTTTCTGCTAGTCTGCATTTTTTCTGGCTGTGGTTGAGAAAGTTAAAATTTTATGTTGCAATTACAGTTTGCCTTTTTCTGAGTACCCTTGTGGCTTTGCTGACAGCTCACAGCTGCCTTAATCTTACACACAGGTTAGTGTAAAGAGGACACATGTAAAACCACATCCACCATCAGGATGAAAAGAAGAGCATGTACATACCTCGTTCAAATTTTAACCGCTGATAAAGCTGAAACTGATCCACAGGTACCAAACAGGCAATCTGAAACCAGAGATATTCAAAAGATAAGATTTCACTTCTTTCCTTACTTTCATCATGGAGCCCCAAGTTACCAGTCTTTTTACAATCCCTTTTTCTTATCTGGTTTACTGTATCTTCTCTATACCAGCTATCGGCAAATTTCATTTTCCTTATACTGTTCATGCAGTTAAACAGAAGCAGCAGTTCCCAAATCATCCCCAATCCTCAGCCATGGTTAGGATTCCCTGCTCAAGGCATCAGTGACAGAACTCAGTGATCATCTTCCCTTCTTTTATCAGAATTGAGACTAGTGGGAATTGGCAACCCACTCCAGTACTCTTGCCTGAGAAATCCCAGGGATGGAGGAGCTTGGTGGGCTACAGTCCATGGGGTGGCAAAAGAGTCGGACACAACTTAGGGGCTAAACAACAACAAACAAGACTAGACAACCAAACATTTGGACTTTGTAAATTATCTGTGCACATATAGAAACAATGCTCCTTTTCTCTCTTCACTTAATACATTTTTAAAAGATTTTCATCTTAACCTACTGAGCACCATTCTTTAAATAAAGCCTGATGATTCAAGTGTAGGAAGTAGCTGGAGTTTCTATGAAAAAAGAAAAAAAGATGATAATTCTAGCTTTAAAACTTTGAAAAACTAAGATCAGGCAGATACTGCCTCAGGAATAACATAACTTCATTCATCAGCTAGGGAATAGTAGTTTCTAAGCAATAGAAACACCATTTCTTTTGACGAACATCACTTCATGGGCCTCTGGTGATCATTCATTGTCATCCATGCCCTGGCAGAGAAGACGTGCCTAAAGATATTTCTTGTGGCTAAGCGCCCATTTCCATTTCAGATGGCACTAATAAACAACAGTGATTCATATCTAACTAAATGACATTTCAGATTAATCATTTTAAATTGCATTTCAAAGGCAGATGCAGGAAAAGCAAACTGCTCTTAAACAGGCATTCTAAAAATAATAATTCCACTGACGTCAACATATAAATATATTGACACTGCTTAAAAGACTTACAACTGAGAAATATCAAAGGACTTTAGGTTTTCAGACATTTATCAAGTTGATAAAGCACATAGCCTTAGCCTTGGAAATTGCAACTGTAAAACATGACATACTTTTGCTATAAAATCTATCTAGATAAAAGCTCTTGCAACTAATGGCAGTCTGCTTTGAGAAAACCTGAGTTTAAAAATAAGGTATCTAACATGGTATTTAACAACCATAATACATTTTAAAAGGTAATGAAAATCTAATTCTCCTCCTCACAAAAAAAATTGATTTGTTTATTCTGTAAATGAATCAAGCTAAGTTAGCTAAAATGTATGAAGAACAACAAAATAGGCAACCAACTAAAATCGGGTAAAACATAAACTTAATTATAAAATTTTTCTCCAATGGGGAGGGGGAGAACGTTTCATTTTCAACCTGGCACCTTAAATAAAAGCTAATTAGCTTGATTATGGTTCATTTTATGTGATATTGGTTTTACCCTAATTTTTTTTAAAATACAGTTAGGCTTTTATCATACTGAAAGTCAGTATTGTTTCATCTGTTATAGTACTATCTGGACCTCTTTCCTGAAATACAAAGGGGTCTCAAATAAAATGCAGAGTTGGAAACAGAACGTATAGGCTTGCGAAGAGAGACATTAAGAAATCAGTAAAATTCTTGACTTAGTCACTGATTCACTGCAGGTGGAGGACAAATAATCTAACTGTACATTAATTTGGGGGGCAAGGGTATTTGGGGAATGACGTCATCTGGACCCAAGAGACCTCAGTGATATTTTAGACACCTATTTTTAACAACCCCCCCCCCAAACCCACTTAAGGTCTTTGATTCTATATGACAGTCTTGTACTCCACCTGTGAAAGTGAAAGTCGCTCAACCGTGTCTGACTCTTTGCGACCCCAGGGACTATACAGTCCTTGGAATTCTCCAGGCAGAATACTGGAGTGGGTAGGGTTCCCTTCTCCAGGGGACCTTCCCAGCCCAGGGATCAAACTCAGGTGTCCTATACTGCAGGCGACTCTTTACCAACCGAGCCACCAGGGAAGCCCCACTACTACCTAAAACAGATTCTGAACTGATGAAGACCTTCAAACCCCTGAAGTCAACCCCTAAAAATTCTGATCAATAACAAGCAATTTATACAACAGCTAAGTCCAACAGAGTTGATGGAAGACAAAGCCAACAAGAGATGAGATAATGTTCCAGACAGAGATGAAATTCTAATGAGAAAAAAGACAGAAATTAATTCAGTAAAAAAGTCAACAATGGTAGCGATGGAAGTTTAATTTTATATTAGAAAGACAAATTTCATCTGAGCACACATTACTGCCAACAGGGAAGTCAGAGGTCTCTAGCTTTTTTTGTCTCTTCCTCTACTTTGTAGCTCCTATTTTATTATTTCCTAGATCAACATTTTGTATGGAATTAGGCCTTAACACAGTAAATCAATTTTTCTGTTGAAATCTGTGATCACAAAGAGTTAGTTCCATCACTTCTCACTCTGTTTGATCCTTTTGGAATCAAGTTAACACAAAACACAACACTCTCTTCTCCAGAGCTTCCCTCCTGGACTTACATCTTCTCTATATACTCACTGAGAGTCTCTTATGGGTAAAGTGTTGGCTGGAAGCTTGGGATACAAAAGAAGGAGATACAGAAGCTGCCTTCAAGGAACTTAAATTACTCAGGAGGTAATATGTACACATAAGTTAAAAAATCTATTCCTTGATCTTATCATCTGTTAGATTTCACAGATTAGAGCTAATTTTCTGAAATGTTTTTATATACTTTGACATTTTCTGTTTTTCTTTTTAAATTAATTTTTATCAGAGTATACTTGCTTAGCAATGTTGTGTTAGTTTGTGCTGTACAGCAAAGTGAATCAGCTATACATTTACATATACCACCCCCCGCCCCTTTTTTGGATCTCCATCTCATTTAGAGCAACACAGAGCACTGAGGAGAGTTCACTGTGCTACCCAGCAGGTTCTCATTAGTTATCTATTTTATCCATAATATCAACAGAGTATATATGTCACTTTCCCAAGTCATCTCAGCTCCTCTTCCCCCATGGTACCCATACGTTTGTTCTCTACATCTGTCTCTATTTTTGCCTTGCAAATAAGACCACCTATATCATTTTTCTAGACTCCACATATATGCATTAATATACAGTACTTGCTTTTCTCTTTCTGACTTACTTAACTTTGTATGTATAAACTTTAGTTTAAAAAAAAAAAAGATGATTCAGAGTATTAATTTCCTGGTTCCATTGCAATCTGAAGCAAAGTCACTACTGCTCAAGGTCTTTTACAATTATAAAATTGAAATAAATGTTTAGGATGATTACTGAAGGTTCAATCAGGCTACAGGTTAAGGAACTACTGCTTAAAAAAAGAAATAAATCACAAGGACACTAAAATTGATTGCAGAACAGAAATCCTAGAGAATAATGGAACAGATTATAATGAGGTATGTTATGTATTCAATTATCCTCTTCCTGTGAACAAAGCAATTCCAAATCATTCAAAGGCATATCAGGACATTCCTTTTTAACCTTTTTATTTCAAAATAACTTTAGACTTACAAAAAGTTGCAAAAACTTGTATAGGGTTCCTAAATGTCATTCCCCTCAATTTCTCCTAACAGGAACACCTTAGTTACATAACCACAGTTAATTATTAAAATAATGAAATTTACATTGATATAAAATAATCTGAGGGCCACACTCAAACTTAACAAATTGTCCCAGTAAGCTCTTTTTTCTCAGTCCAAGATCCAATTCAGGATACAACCTAGCATTTAGTTGCCATGCCTCCTTAACCTTCTCCAATCTATGGTGGTTTCTCCATATGTTTTTGGCTTTCATGACAGGCCACTTATTTTGTACAATATTCTCCAGCATGGGTTTGTCTGATTCTTTCTCACGATTACACTGAGGTTGTGCATTTTTAGCAAGAATATCACAGAAGTGATGTTGGGCCATCAGGAGATACATGAGGACAGCCTGTCTCATTACTATCAATATTAACTTTTTAATTTGGGTAAGGTGGCTCAGTGGAGAAGGCAATGGCACCCCACCCCAGTACTCTTGCTTGGAAAATCCCACGGACGGAGGAGCCTGGTGGGCTGCAGTCCATGGGGTCGCTAAGAGTCCGACACGACTAAGCGACTTCACTTTCACCTTTCACTTTCATGCATTGGAGAAGGAAATGGCAACCCACTCCAGTGTTCTTGCCTGGAGAATCCCAGGGACGGGGGAGCCTGGTGGGCTGCCGTCTATGGGGTCGTGCAGAGTCGGACACAACTGAAGCAACTTAGCAGCAGCAGCAGCAAGGTGGCTCAGACTGCAAAAGAAACCGCCTGTAATGCAGGAGACCCAGGTTCAATCCCTGGGTCAGGATACCCTGAAGTAGGAAATGGTAACCCACTCCAGTATTCTTGCCTGAAGAATTCCATGGACAGAGGAGCCTGGCGGGCTACAGTTCATAGTGTCACAGAGAGTTGAACATGACTGAGCATAGCACAGCAAGGTGATTTGTCAGATTTCTGTATTTTTTGTAACCACCAAGTATTCTGTAGGGAGATATTTTGAGTCTACAAATATCCCATTTCTCATTACAGGTTTTCCTACTAATTTTTGTATTTATCAATAATTCTTGCCTAGGGACTTCCCTTGTGGTCCAGGGGTTTAGACTTGGCCTTCCAATGTGGGGGGTGCAGCTTCAATGCCTGGTGGGGAAGCTAAGAATCCACATGCCTCACAGCCAAAAAGCCAGAACATGAAACAGAAGCAATATTGTAACAAATTCTATAAGACTTTAAAATAAATAATTCTTGCCTATAATTATTATTGTGACGTTTAATAATGATTTTCGATTTTTTTTCATTCTGTATTTGTAAATAATAATTCTATTATAAGGAAAGGTTGTCCCTTATCCCTCATGTTTTTGTTTGTTCATTTATTTATTTAGATCAGTATGAACTAATGGTATTTATTTTATTCAGTGAGTTCTAATCCATTACTTACTGGACTCACATTCATGCAACAGAAACAAAAATTTCTAAGTATCCTCTCAAATACTGAGAGAACATTCCCCTCTAACCAACTACTAAAAAAATCCTGCATTTAATTGAAAGTGATTTTTAATTATTTCTCCTTTGGAATTTGTACTATTAAATGGCAACCCACTCCAATACTCTTGCCTGGAAAATCCCATGGATGGAGGAGCCTGGTTGGCTACTGTCTATGGGGTCGCAAAGAGTTGGACACGACTGAGAGACTTCACTCACTCACTTTCACCTGTTAAACAAAAATTTTCTCTCCTCCTATCCAAGAATGAAAGACCACATTTTCTCATCACTATAGAAATTCTTTCCAAAAAGAAAAAAATTTTAATTCAAAGAAAAGGCAAATTCAGTTTGATTTTAATAGAACAAAAACAATAATACCAGAATATTAACAGTAAAAACCTACTAATTACCTGAAGCCCTGAATCACTGTCTTTGCTGTTGTTGTTAAAAATAAGCCTGGGGATACTTATTAAATCCTCAGTTCCTACTCTGCTGAAAGTCTTCACTTTTCCAATCCCCTCCACCTACAGCAGAGCATAAGCAGAGAATTCAGAATATATGTATAACTATTATACATACAAGTTAAGTGGATAGATCTAATATCCACAAATGGAAGAAATAAAAGACATATCCTTGTGTACCATTATGAACTATGCCTATCCCATAATACTTGAGCAAGCATCACCACCTACATTGACACAAACCTTACAAAGACTAAAGAAAAAGAGGGCAGGCATGTCTGCTAGCCAGAGAAGTGTTTCTGCTAAGGGTGCAATGTGTTCTCATTATAATGATACAGACAATATATACTGTCTTTTAGTTGGAAAAATGAAATGGTTAAAACACAAAAGCTGGGGACTGGCTTTCACATATGTACTACCATCAAGGTCTGGAAAGACAAGACAGAAGAGGGGGGCCAAAAAAAGGCCAGACCTTACTTAGATTTGACCCTTTAAAGCACACTTCTGCTACTGTTGCTTTTAAAAATTAAAGGAACAGGCTGAACACAGAATACAAAAGATCAGTATATCTAGAGACGGAACTGACCATGGAATCAATCATGACAGCATGTTAAGGTTTTGGCAATTTTTGAAGAGCTATGCTCAGATGGTAAAGAATCTGCCCACAATGTGGGAGACCTGGGTTCGATCCCAGGGTTGGGAAGGTTCCCTGGAGAAAGAAATGGCAAACCACTCCAGTATTCTTGCCTGGAGAATTCCAGGGACAGAGGAGCCTCGTGAGCTACAATCCATGGGGTCGCCAAGAGTTGGACACGACTGAGCAACTAACGCACACATACACATGACTGGCAAAAAAATACAAGAGAAATAGTACTGGCCTTGTGATAAGTGCCCTATCGCACTAACACAGAAACTAAGAATGTTCCCTATCACAACCCAGAAAATAAGAACTGGTACATTCGCCCATTCATCTGACCGTAGTAAACTAAGCTCGTTGCTGTTGCTGTTTAGTCACTAAGTCATGTTCAACTCTTTTGCGACCCCATCGACTGTAGCCCACCAGGCTCCTCTGTCCATGGGACTTTCCAGGCAAGAATACTGGAGTGGGTTGCCACTTCTTTCTCCAGGGGATCTTCCGACTCAGGGATCAAATCTGCATCCCCTGCATTGGCAGGCGGGTTCTTTACACTGAGCCACCAGAGAAACCAAGCTCAAACCAGCTATCAAATCATAGCTGAGAAAACAAGAGGGCATCATTGTCTTAGAGCCAGAAGGCAGGGCTCGTTGGGGAACTGAAAGGTGGAGGAGACCTGGAATTCCAGGACCAGGAATCTCTCAGGAAAGGGCTGCTTTGAGTCTTCTTTTTCACCTGTTCTACAGACACCTTGGGCTTCCCTGGTGACTCAGTGGTAAAGAATCCATCTGCCCGTGCAGGAGACACAGGTTCGATGCCTGGGTCAGTATCCTTGCCTGGAAAATTCCATGGACAGGGGGAGCCTGGTGGGCCACAGCCCATGGTGTTGCAAGGAGTCGGACACAACTTAGAGACTAAACAACAACAAGGCCTCGGGACATCTTCCCACGTCATGCCCTGCCTCCTGCCCTCAGCCCACTGATGGGTAAAAGGGATGTTCCCACGTGCACAACCATCCATGTGATACAGTCCCTCCACCACTGCTGAGTCTTCTTTTATTTGCCTTCAGTTAAAGAAGAAGCTTAGAAACCTTACTCTCCACTCACATGCAGTTTTAACACAAAGCCTTAAATATGTTCTAAAACAAAAGTCAGCTTGGAATCTCAAAAGTGTCTATTGACTCCAACATGGCAGATTCCTTTATCCTGTGCTGCCCCAAAGTTTTATTCTTTTTCAGCCGACACATATTACAGCCAAAGACTGTTACAGACACATTCAGTCCCTTCCCATTCAGACCCTAAAACCACAGGAGCAGCAATATGGCCACTTGCCCCAGCATCATACTCTTGATAACAGGAGGAAAAATAGAGTTAAAAAGATGGTGAGACTTCCCTGGTGGTCCAGCGGCTAAGACTCTGTGCTCTCAATGAAGGAGGGCTGGGTTCAATCCTTAGTCAGGGAAATAGAGCCCACATGCTACAATTAAAAGATTCTAGATGCCACACCAAGATCTGGCGCAGTCTAACTAATTAATTAATTACTTAGAGGGCAAGTGGAGACAGTGCTAAAGGGTGACTGGGGGGAACTACTGGATCTCTTATAATTCCAGCAGCCTAGCTCAGCTGGTAAAGAATCCGACTGCAATGCAGGAGAACCCGGTTAGATTCCTGGGTGGGGAAGATCCGCTGGAGAAGGGATAGGCTACTCACTCCAGTATTCTTGGGCTTCCCTGGTGGCTCAGCTGGTAAAGAATCCACCTGCAATGTGGGAGACCTAGGTTCAATCCCTGGGTTGGCAAGATCCCCTGGAGAAGGGAACAGCTGCCCACTCCTGGGTAGCTATTCTGGCCTGGAGAATTCCATGAACTGTATAGCCCAAGGGGTCATAAAGACTTGGACATGACTCAGCGACTTTCACTTCACTTACCAAAACTACCCTAAATAAACATGTGATATGAGGAAAAACTAAGGGGCTTCCCTGGTGGCACAGATGGTAAAGAATCCACCTATAAAGCAGGAGACCCAAGTTCGAGCCCTGGGTCAAGAAGATACTGTGGAAAAGGGAATGGCAACCCACTACACTATTCTTGCCTGGAGAATTCCATGGACAGAGGAGCCTGACAGACTATAGTTCATGGGGTCACAAAGAGTCAGACATGACTGAGCGACTAATACTTTCACTTTCATGAGTAAAAAATGTGTTTATTTTGCAAATGCAGCTTTAAATTTCTTGGCACCCCCTACACCCCCCATCCCAGTCTTTCCACAGCATCCCACCCTAAATCCCTTCCTATAGTGATTCTGGAGCCCCTGTTCTTGAGAAGAACAGTTGCATCCATTCGCCCTCTGGTGCACGCTGTAGCACCAGCAGCAAACGCGGGTTGTTCCAGTGCCCTCGGACTTAGAAGGAGGATGGGTGGGTGAGAAGCTGTTCCCAGCCGTCCACCACCAGCTGGCCACAGGAGAAAGTCCCACTTCTCAGGTCCTGTGATGGTAGGCATTTATGTGCTTGCTGCTCAAATCTGACATGGTCCAGACACATGGTTCACGCTTCCCTGTAAGTGATGGTTATGTTACTTCCCTACCACAGTAAGGAAACTGCTTCAGTGAGTCACCACCTTTTTAACAGGGCTACTAACTTCAAGCAAAGGCTGTGCCTAAAGTAATGCTATCAGAACCAACCATCTGTGTCCTGCCTTTCATAATTCCATGTTGGACAAGATTCCTGGATCAAACACTACTGAGCAACAGCTGGAAGGACCAGATGACGCAAGAGAGGAAAGTTTTCCTTTTCCCTGGCTCCCAGTGGGTGCACCTCTAGGACACAAGTTCTCCAGTCACTACCTCCTACCAGCTTCCATGACATTGAAGGGGAGCTGCCTTTTCCACTGTTTCTTACATAACAAACAGGTTGGGCATTGAATCCTTTGCTGATGAAGCTACTCCCAATAAATTGAAGTGAAGGGAAAGAGCCACAGCTGAGCCAATTTGGAAGCATTAAAGCTTGCAGGAGACACAAATACGAAGCAGAGTCAACTCTGTGAGCTAGATCTACATAAGAAGCATTCAGAGGAAAGAGCTTAAATTCCTGGTGTCCTTTAAGGAGGAAAAACTTTATACTTCCATGCATTTTATAAGAAAATGAACAGTGAAGGATCATGTATTGTAATACAAACAGAAGTACCACAAAGGGAACCTCAGCCTTAACCAGAATTATTCTTAACAAGCAAAGTATATTTATGTGTTACCTATAAAAATAAGTGGTTTTTTTTTTTAACAATAGGAAAAGTTGTCACAGAGACAGAGTCCAGAGAAGCACAATCTGGATGTACCACTGTGATAGACTCAATAATACCTAGATTAATTACTATGTATTATAATAACAACTGTATATGAGAAAAGTATGATGTCAAGCAAGTCAGAAAGGGAGACGGTGTAGCCCAAGTTCATGTGTGTGAGGTATTTGCTTTGAAAAGAGTCAGCCCATATAGACTGATAAAGCCACCAATAGCTCCGTTATAATCTAATCATTTCTCAATTCAAAAATGAGAGACAATCACCACCACCACATTTGTTGCTTATTCTGGGGAAAAAAAATAGGGGCAAGTTGATTAAGAACAGTTGACTACTGCAATTCACACCCATCTTCAGGCAGGATCTTAGCAAGACCTATCTATGAGTACAGAAATGGTCCTTTAATGCCCCAGAGTGTCTCTTACTCATTTAATAGGAAACAGACTTTGCACAATATAAGAAATACCATAGTTTAGTGTGGAATATGTTTTTGTTCTGCTTTTCAGATATCCTCTTGTCATTTTTAAGAGCCATTATGGGCTTATTTGCCTTTAATGCAGCCTAAAAGTAAAACTGTTTTTAAAGTTTAAAGTTGGGTAAATGGAATCAGCACTAGGGAAGTGTGAATGAGAATGTGAATAGCGGGAAAAGTCAAGATTAAGAAGGAGAAAAGAACTATGGGGGAAGATGACCAGAGAATGTCTGTACTAAAAAAATCAGAAAAGTGAGACTCTGCTCTGGAGATTTTGGGGACAAACCATGGCCTGTCACTTGTCTATACACATTAGCCCTATCATTTGATATCCAAAGGCTCAATGGCTAATAGTTACCATTCATTTAAAGTCTAGAGAAAAATAAATAAATAAAGTCTAGAATGTCGCTATGTAATGATCTTTCTGCAAAGAGGGAAATGTTCTGTTCTGTGCTGTCCAATCTGGTAGCCACTAGCCACATGTGGCAACTGAGTACTTAAAATGTGATCAATGCAATCAAAGGAATGAAACTGATCCTCCGTCCATGGGATTTTCCAGGCAAAAGTACTGGGGTGGGGTGCCATTGCCTTCCCCGAATTTTAATTTTAATTAGTTGCAAATAGCCACATATAGGCTTATCTAGAAAAGAGATTGTAATTAATTTCAAAGACTTGTTTAGAAAGGTCACTTCATTTACGTTTTAATAGCTTTCACACACAAGCATTAAATAAGATTCCATGGCAGACATAACTCCTGCTGCCTGCTCCATCTCACACTTTTTGCTCTTATAATTAATTATCTGGCTCATTATCAGTTGAATGTCTCTCTTCGAAGTCAGAAGCTCCAGGAGAACAGTACTGGGACTATCTTATTCACCTCTCTATCTTGACTGGGAAAGAGCCTGGCACTTTGTACACTCACTAAACATCTGTGGACTATCAGACCTCACAGAAGCAAGTCAAAAAGGAAGCATGTTCCCTGGAAGGGTCATGTCTAGAAAGACGCTCCTGCAAACCTGGGTCTCATTTTTAAAAACCATTTCCAAGTTGCACAGATCAATAGTATTCATGGTAGATAACCGAATCTTTCCCCCTTTCAATTTTCTTCTACTCATTTTTCACACAAAAGTTAATATTTCTCACCACAGGATTCATCCATTCAATACTACCTCTTTGTTTTATAAATTCCATTTATTTCTTGACTTTCCCAAAATGAACAACTTCTAAACCAATATGCATTCCTTTTATGCTTCCCCCTCAAATCACTTTGCACTCACTTGTATCACTTACTTGGTATTTCATAAGCTAAACACAGGGCACCCAGATGCAGACTGGTTAAAAATGGTCTATACCATCTTTCTGATTGCTTTACTTACAAAAGATACATATGTGTAAAAGCACATCTGTATATATATAAAGCACATGTAATATATACATGGATACACATACCTTCATACAGACACAGGCACATAGACACGTACATATATACCTACACACATATATGCACTCTATTGGACTTTGAATTATCAAGACCTTAACTCTGCACTCTATTTATCCACCGAGTTCTACTGTTAAAGCCATGCAATCTGTCAGAAAAAACTGGATTGGAATTCTAACTCTTTTGCCTTTTAGATATGCACCCTTGAGCAAGTTATTTAGACACTCTGAGCTTCAGTTTTATAAATCTATTCAAAGTATTAGATAGTATCAGATCAGATCAGATCAGATCAGTCGCTCAGTCGTGTCCGACTCTTTGCGACCCCATGAACCGCAGCACGCCAGGCCTCCCTATCCATCACCAGCTCTCGGAGGTCACTCAGACTCACATTCATCGAGTCAGTGATGCCATCCAGCCATCTCATCCTCTGTCGTCCCCTTCTCCTCCTGCCCTCAATCCCTCCCAGCATCAGAGTCTTCTCCAATGAGTCAACTCTTGGCATTAGGTGGACAAAATACTGGAGTTTCAGCTTTAGCATCATTAGATAGTATACTGGCTAAGAAAGCAACTACATGAAGGCATACAAGATTTGAAATGAGCAGAACCTGAAAGTTAAAAGCTGATTTAAGAGCAAGCTATTAAATGGGGATTGAAAAAACAAAGAGACATGTCAGTGAGAAGAACTCACTCAAAAAATACATTTCTATGCCTGATAAACACTGAAAGAAAGGCCTTTCTCTGCTCTTTAGAAATGGTCCAACCCAGGCTACCTCTGCAGAATGATAATAATTTATGTTATCTATAACTACGGCTAATCAGTCATCTGTTTATCTTTGAAGTATTAAAAATCCCCAGGCCACTGACTATTCAGCCTCCAAAGCTCACCTTCAGTAAATTGGATTTCTAGCCCCTTGGCCTATTCTAGAACGTCTTCAACACTCAGGGGGCATTTATAAATAGAACCAAAGTAAATAACAGCTATAACAGCCTCTATAAAGAATCCAAGGTATGTAGCTATAAAGTACTCCTTGAAAAAGTTAACCCCTGTATTTTGTTTCTAGACTCCCTGGTAGAGACGTGCATAAAGAGCCAAGATCCCAGGAAATCATGTCAACAGGGAAAAGGGGAAGATCAGAGCACCCATCCATACCTCAGCTTCCTGCAAGGTCCCATGGTTTAGGCACACCATGTCCGGGCAAGTGATGGGAGACCCACATCCTTCTCGGATTGCCAGCTGCATGTACTGTTTCAGACACTAGAAGTTAAGAAGAAAAAAGACAATTACCCACCACATTACAGAAGCCCCAAGGTTGTATAACTGCCACTGCCTCTTCTTCCTTAATTGGCAGTCCTGGGGCTCCTGCACTCAGGAAACCAAAGTTATCATGAGTGTGAATATTAAGTGCCATCACTCTGGAAAGAACGCAGAGACAGGTAATTAATTATGTATGACTTCATCCTAAGAATATTGAGTTTATCCAAGGTAACAAGTCAAATTCCTGTATGCTCACACATTTTATTCACCATAGATTGGGAAAAAGAGAAACACTCTCCTGCACTAATGGCAAAAGCCTTCTCTGTACTTCAAAAAGAAAAAAAACTCATATAATTTCCCACCTCCATTTTTACCCAGTGGTCCTCTCTCTCAAAATTTGCCAGTAGAATTCATGTCAAGTTCACCAAACAGAATCAAAATAAGATTAAGGCACTGGCTTATCTACAAATACTCTCAGAAGCAAATACACCTGGAAAAGGAAATGTTAAAGACAATTTGAGACCCTCAAACTGAGACCCTCAAATGAGACCCTCCAAGAACTGTGGGCCTTGGCAGAGGCTAAAATGGAGGGGGTTTGAGTAGAATCTGAGAAAAAAAAAAAAAATTATATAGGAAATAAGAAACCCAGAGAGAAGTAATACAACATGAAGGACAAATATGTCACTAGTAAGAGCTTAACTAGTAAATAAATCCTAATGACATAATTGTGAAGTCTTTTCCTTTCAATGACCATCTTTATGCATTTTCCCCATCTGAAACTAAAACTGTCACAACTTTACTATTTCAGAAAAATAATCATGTATTAATATTTATCTGTTGAAATTACAGCTACAATGTACTAATAAATTAATGACTAAGGCAAACCATTTAAACCAAATTTTTTACTCTCTAAATATTTAAAAATTCCCTTCTTCAAGGAGTCAATCATTTTTATCACAGAGAAAACTAGAAAATAGCCTCATTATCCAAAATAGAAAAACTCATCAGTAAATTATGCTAAATTCAAGCAACTGAATGCTGAGGAATCAAGAAAAGTACTTTCAAATGATGTTTAAAGACAATGGGGAAATGCATATGATTTAGTATGAACTGGGGAATAAAAGATGATTTAGTATGAATTGGAAAATAGACAATATCTGAGAGCAGAGTCCTCTTAAGTCACTCTTCCCCTACAATCGACCACATATAGGTATAATATTTTAATTTTCTTTTTTTTTGCTCAAGAGAAGAGTGAACATTCACTTCGTCTTGGGGTTACTGAACCAAATATGGGGCTCCAGTATGAGGAAGAATAAGTCAAGAAAGCAGTAGCAAGAAAACGTGAGGAAGAATTTCAATGCACAGGCAAAACTCAAGAGGGAGTACATAAGCGGCTCAAGAAAAATAATGTCACACTAAGGGACACATGAGTAAATGATGCCAAGCCTTGTCCACCCAGCTCTGCTGCTGAGGACCTCTTGACCTTCCAGCTGCCACTAGATCCCAGCTGCCACTTGAAATTGAACTAGAAAGTGAAAATGTATGGTCTCTAGGCTTAAGGGGAAGACATCTGAGAAAAACAAAGTGAATGGTACAATGAGCATCTAATCATAATACCTGGGCTCTAGCCTCCGTGCCATGCTATCAGCTGACAGTGGGAACATTACCTAAACCATGACCCAGGCTGGCCTCCCTTCATTTTTAAAAAATGTTTAATTGGAAGATAATTGCTTTACAATAGTGTTTCTGCCATACATCAGCAAAAATCAGCCATAGGTATGTACATGTCACCTCTATCGTGAACCTCCCTCCCACCTCCCACCTCATCTCACTCCTCGAGGTTGTCACAGGGCACCCCTTTAAGCCCTCTGCGACATACAGCAACTTCCCACAGCTATTTCACATCTGTTACATGTTACATATTTTACATATGGTAATGTATATGTTTTTATGCTACTCTCTCAAATTCTGACACTCCCTTCATTTTTAAAATGGGAGTAATAATATCTATTATGGCTACTTCCCAGGGTTTAAAACACTCACACACACAAACCCAGAATTTTGTACATGGAAGCCCTTTGGAAATGTGCAAACTGCAGAATACTTAGTCATATTTTTACTGCATTTCACGTGGTCTTGGTCTCGGCTGTAAAGAATCCACCTGCAATGAAGGAGATCCCAGTTCGATTCCTGGGTTGGGAAGATCCAATGGAGACGAGACAGGCTACCCACTGCAGTACTCTTGAGCTTCCTTGGTGGCTCAGCTGGTAAAGAATCCGCTTGCAATGTGGGAGACCTGGGTTCGATCTCTGGGTTGGGAAGATTTCCTGGAGAAGGGAATAGCTACCCACTCCAGTATTCTGGCCTGGAGAATTCCATGGACTATGTAGTCCATGGAGTCACAAAGAGCCGGACATGACTGAGCAACTTTCACTCACTCAGTCACCTAGTCTTAGACTTCCAGCAACTTTGTGGAGAAATGTTAATCTTTTAGTCTTGTGCGATCATTCTTTCGCTGCTCCCTTCAGGAAACCAGTTAAACCACTTGTGGTAGAGAAGTTCCATGAACAGAGCAGACATTTACAACAGAAGACACACCTCTATTCAATTCTCTCTGTAGAACTATTTGCATCTATAGACAAGACTGAAATAGGAACTAAAGAGACTATGTGTATCTTTAAAAGCAAAAAAAATTCATTTCAACTTTTATTGTAAGTTTGTAAAACTGAAATCTAAGCTATCCCAAGACTTTATAATGGATGCTCTATTTGCTAAGGTAGGAAGGCTGCAACCACAATATACAAACCAGTGAATTTTGAAGCTTCCCACGAAGTCTCTCCTGGCCATGATACTCTCTGACCCATGCTTCGAGGAAGGAAGTTAGAACTGTGTTCACTGACTACAGGCTGTAAGTATATGATCCCTTTAAAAAAATTATGAGGAAACCACTATTTCATAATTTAAAAAAATTATGAAATAGTGGTTCAAGATAGAACTTTGTAAGTGCAAGTAGCAAAGTGATGCCACAGCACAGGCACCCGACACTCCATCACTTAGGGCGTTTCTACTGAAGGCAAAGAGGAAAACAACCAGCTCTACTGAATTTTCAAGGACCTTAGGTTCATTACATGTCTTACATTAGCTTTCACTAAAATTTAATCTCAAACCCTCCCTCTCTTCTTTACTACCTCTGGCTAAAGCACAAAAGAACCAAAAGCAATCACATGAACCCCTGTGCATGTTACACAAACCATACCTACGTAAAATGGTTAACAATTCTGGGAGAAATGGAATCGAGCTTGTAAATAAAAACAAAAAAACGAAAAAATATTATTATTTAGTCACATTTTAAAAAATCACATGCCATTAAACAATGGCATTAAACAGAAGTCTAAATAGGCAATTTTCATAAGAGCTAATATATTCTAAGGGAAAATGTTTCAAAAATTGGACTTTTCAAAAATCTTGATGACACAAGAAAGAAACGATTTCTCCTCTGAAAGCATCAACGTTTCACTTAGTTTAACAGAACATAGAAGCATCTTCAGGCCATTAAGATCATGTGTAACAATAAGAATTGTTCCTCAAATTCATTCCACAGCACTCAAGGACTCAGATGAGATTTAATCAAGGATTTAACCATCAAACATCTGTTGAGCCAGATGACCTGTTTCAACTCTGAAAGTCTACGAATTATGTAGAGTCTTTCCATAAAGGGGTTTCTTCTAGGTCCCTTTCAAGGATGCTATTTTCTAATTTATCAAAGGGCATTCTTCATGAAGTAGTCTCATCTGTCAGGTAGACATGGCACAAGAGCTACAACATTCAGACAAAGCTATGTATCCACCACCAGAATTATGTGTATTATATTACGTGTATGTATAATATATACATACACACATACACTGTACAATTGTTCTGTGCCACTAGGTTATATCTTAAAGATTTTTCTTCTAAGAAAAAAAGCACTACCATGAATTCGGTTGATGGAACTGAATTTGAATTTTTAAGACTGAAATACCAGCTCTAAAGTCTCCTCTGTGTTTTGGGCAAGTCATTCACCTCTCTCACTGCAGCACTCACAATTATAAAATGGGACAGTACCGCCTGCCTAAACTACTCTCAGGGAAATGGAGAGTCCTCCATGAGAAAAAAATACATGAAAACTGAGAGAGGCAGCAAATGTAAAGAAGAGAAAGGAAGAGATGTCTCTAAACTCTAGGCAGGCACGCAGAAATCAAAGTCTCAGAAGGGATGCAACCCCCAGACTTCCCTGGTGGTCCAGTGGTTAAGAATTTGCCTGCCAAAGCCGGGGACACAGGTTCGATCCCTGGTCTGGGAAGATCTCACGTGCTGCAGGGCAACTAAGCCTGTGGGCCACAACTACCCAGCCTGTGTTCTAGAGCCCATGCCGTGCTTAAAGAGAAGCCGCCGCAGTGAGAAGCCTGGCATGGCAACTGGAGAGCAGTCCCTGCTAGCTGTAACTAGTGAAGGCCCCCATGTATCAACGAAGACCCAGCACAGGCAAAAATAAATAAATTGATTTTTTTTAAAAAGAGAGATGCAACTCCAAGAGGATGGGGAGGGGAGGTAAGAGGATAATAGGTTTGGTTGCAAGAAAAGAGGTAAGATGTGCCATTAATTGAAAGTTTAAATTGACTGCCAGGACCCTGGACACCTCTACATGCAGGGGCTGGGGTTCTGAAGGCAAAGGAGAGCTGGCAGCCCACATGGCTTCCCATCCCTTGCTCAGTGATGGTTGGGAAAGATGATAAGGGGAAAGTCTTTAAGGCCAAAATCTAGACTGGCCTTGAGTAAGTATCTGTTTCGCTTTTTATCATTGCTGGTACAAGGCTGTACACTAAAATGGATATTTAATAAAATGGAGACTAACACTTCTCAGCCTCAGGACACAATTACATCACAATGTCTCAAATGTGTTCTAAATAACAGCTCTTACTGAAGCCAGGATTCTGTTTACTTCGGTTCAGACTACGATGTCTGCACAGGATCCAAGAATAAAGCCTTCTTTGTTAGATGCTGTTGACTTAAATTATTAGTAAACTCAAGATGGTATCTCTCCCAATTCAAAAGTCTTTTAACACACCCAGGACATCCTGGCTTGGACACATATAATGGTCCAAAAACATTCAAATAAATCAACAATCCATAGCTAAGCAGTAAGTCGTTTCCTGGTATAGAGTAATCCTAAAATTTTTTTCTTATAAAAACCGTTTCAGAAACCTTGGCTTTTCGCAGATATTATATTCCTAGTGACAGGGATCCCCTTCATACCTCTTTGCCAACCATGACATCAGAGGACTGATAAGAAAACCCAGTATCAAGTGACTATAGAGAAGCCCCATATCAAACAATAAGCCATAACTAATGTTAAAAAGAGATCTTAGTTTTACATTTCTCATCCTTAAGCGTCTCTGATACGAGGAAGCCTTGACCCCAAACTCATACAACGCCCAGCTTGTCCGCTTTCACAGACCTTGGTGCTTAGCTAACATAGCACATTTCAAACCGGGTGCAAAGGTGCATTCCTGGGAGCTTAGTTCTCCATGGCAAGAGTTTTTTTCCCCCGTTTTATGTTTATTTAATGATATGAATAAAAGAGAACACCCATTTCTCCTCAACCTCAATGCTCACACTTGTGTTTGCGCTGCAGTTCTGTTTTTCCAAGTAGGCATACTTTCGCTGTCAGAGGCAGATAAAATAAAACGATGGAGGAGGTGTCTGGGCCAAGTATAAGCTGTACAAATCAAGATTCCAGCACAGAAAGGTGGCAAGATCACTGAATTGCTACTTGTTAACTGGAACACACCAAACTCAGAGCCTAAATGTTAAAAGTGATTTAGTGGAAACTAAACACCATCCTTCACATTAACATTAATGTTAACTTAAATTTCACTGGTCTATAAAGTGAAGATACTAAAAGACAGGGAAACCTGACGTGCTGCAGTCCATGGCATCGCAATGAGTCAGATATGACTTAGTGACTGGACAAAAATAATTTTAATTAATATTCAGTTTATGCATTTACTCTGATGTTCTTAAGAGATACAAGTCTAAATTGCTTAGAGTGATATGTTTGTATCAGTTTAAGGGAGACTAAAATAAATTTTTTATTTTATTTAGATTTTAAAATATCTCAGTATCGGGGTTCAAATTATTTTCCCCTCCAAAGGAATCCATGTAATTCATCAGAAGGTAGAGAACAGTAGGGCTGGGGGCATGGCATTTTCCCTTGAGGACATATCAGAACAACAGGCCCTCCAAAGAGGATTTTATAAGCTACAACCACCTCCTCTCCCTCAATTCTCTGACAGACTTGGATTTTCCTCCCTACTAGCCAATAATCCCATCAACACCTTAGGTAATACCAGATGCTAACAACTGAAGCATGTTGTATATGGAAACCTGTATCACCCTACATTGCAGGAGACTGAGCTTGCATACCTTGCCAGTCTCCCAGGGGTTGCATCAAGGTCTAGATCATATCTTATGTCTTTATATTCTCTGAAATACCCATCAAAAGCATCTGGGACACGGTAGACAGTTAGACCTCTGTAGGAGCTGGAAGCCAGAATCTAGCTGCTTTGCAGCAGAAGTCAGCTCCCATCACTGAAATGTAAGTCCATCATCCACCTGCAATCTTTGGGTTTTCTCCTTTGACACATATGAGCCACTTTCACCTTCCAGGGCCAACTCCACTACTTTCTAGTTTCCATTCCCTGCTGCCTTTCAGGAAATTTACCCTCTTGATCATCTATTTTCTTTCTTGCATCTTGAATTGTTCCCTATCTGAGCTCTCCTTCAGCAGTTAAACATGTCTAAAAACATTTTAATTCAAAATAATAATAATAATGAAACAGTAAAGAAAATAGCTTTCCCTTACTCCTCTTGCTGGCTTTATAATGCCATGTTCATTCTTGTCATTCCTTATATGCACATACATGGATATAAATATGTACGTGGGCTTCCCTGGTGGTTCAGTGGTGAAAAACCCGCCTTTCAATGCAAGAGATGTGGCCTCGATCCCTGGGTTGGGAAGATCCCCTGGAGAAGGAAATGGCAACCCACTCCAGTATTCTTGCCTGGAGAATTCCATGGACAGAAGAGTCTGGCAGGCTACAGTCCATGGGGTCACAAAGAGTCACATACAACTTAGCGACTAAAACAACTTCAACAAAAATATGTTCGTGTGTGTATTATACATATGTTGTTGCTGTTTTTAGTTGCCCAGTCATGTCCAATTCTTTGCAACCCCATGGACTGCAGCAGGCCAGGCCTCCCTGTTCCTCACCATCTTCCGGAGTTTGCCCAAGTTCATGTATTATACATATACATATGTATATGTAAGTTTTATGTGTGTATATGTTTTATTGAGCTATAAGTCACATGTCATATAATTTGCCCATTTAATATAATCACAGTTGTACAACTAAATATCTATTTAGAACATTTCATAATCCCAAGAGAAACCCCAAGCCAATTAGTAGTCCCTCTCCATTTCCTCCCAAAACTTCCCATCCCAGCTTTAGGCAACTACCAGTCTATCTGCTCTCTCTGTGGATTTGCCTGTTCTGGATATTTCATATAAGTGGAATCACACAATATGTGGCCCTTTGTGACTGGCTTCTTTCAATAGCAGATACACGTTTTCATTTAAGCATACACTTAGGAGTGGATGTGGGATATGATATTGAATAACTCTATGCTTATCTTTTGAAGAACTGTTAGATTATTTTCCAAAGCAGTTGCATCATTTTACATTCCTACCAGCAGTTCAGTCGCTCAGTGGTGTCCAACTCCTTGTGACCCCATGAATCGCAGCACGCCAGGCCTCCCTGTCCATCACCAACTCCCAGAGGTCACTCAGACTCACGTCCATCAAGTCAGTGATGCCATCCAGACATCTCATCCTCTGTCGTCCACTTCTCCTCTTGCCCCCAATCCCTCCCAGCATCAGAGTCTTTTTCAATGAGTCAGCTCTTCGCATGAGGTGGCCAAAGTACTGGAGTTTCAGCTTTAGCATCATTCCTTCCAAAGAAATCCCAGGGCTGATCTCCTTCAGAATGGACTGGTTGGATCTCCTTGCAGTCCAAGGGACTCTCAAGAGTCTTCTCCAACACCACAGTTCAAAAGCATCAATTCTTCCACGCTCAGCCTTCTTCACAGCCCAACTCTCACATCCATACATGACCACTGGAAAAACCATAGCCTTGACTAGATGGACCTTTGTTGGCAAAGTAATGTCTCTGCTTTTGAATATGCTATCTAGGTTGGTCATAACTTTCCTTCCAAGGAGTAAGCATCTTTTAATTTCATGGCTGCAGTCACCATCTGCAGTGATTTTGGAGCCCCCAAAAATAAAGTCTGACACTGTTTCCACTGTTTCCCCATCTATTTTCCATGAAGTGATGGGACCAGATGCCATGATCTTTGTTTTCTGAATGTTGAGCTTTAAGCCAACTTTTTCACTCTCCACTTTCACTTTCATCAAGAGGCTTTTAAGTTCCTCTTCAGCAGTAGGAGGGTCCAATTTTCTTCAAATCCTCACCAGAATTTGTTTATGTCTTTTTTATCCTAGCTATAGGAGAAAACCCACCCCACCCCAGAACCGCACCGCCAGGCAATGGCACCCCACTCCAGTACTCTTGTCTGGAAAATCCCACGGACGGAGGAGCCTGGTAGGCTACAGTCCATGGGGTCGCTAAGAGTTGGACACGACTGAGCGACTTCACTTTCTCTTTTCACTTTCATGCATTGGAGAAGGAAATAGCAACCCACTCCAGTGTTCTTGCCTGGAGAATCCCAGGGATGGGGGAGCCTGGTGGGCTGCCGTCTATGGGGTCGCACAGAGTCGGACACGACTGAAGTGACTTAGCATAGCATTCTAACCTGTGTAAAGAGGTATCTCACTGTGGTTTTGATTTGCATTTCTCAGCAAATGATTTTGAGGACTTCTTCATGTGCTTATTGGTAATTTGGACATCTTCTCTGGAGAACTGTCTATTCAGATCCTTTGCCCATTTTTGTGTTTTTTATTGAGTTTTAAGAGTTCTTTATTCTACATATGCCCCTTATCAGATATGACTTGCAAATGCTTTCTTGCATTCTGAAGGTTATCTTTTCACTTGCTGGATGGTGTCCACTGAAGTATAAAGGTATTTAATTTTGATAGTCCAATTTTTTTCTTTTTTGTTCATCCTTTGCCTAAGCCAAAGTCATTAAATTTTTCTATTTTCTATATTTTCTTCTAAGTTTTTTGGTTTTAGCTCTTAAATTAGATCTATAATCCATTTTGAATTACTGTTTTCAACTGTGAGGAAGCAGTCCATCTTCACTCTTTTGCAAATGGATATCCAGTTGTCTAAGTACCATTTGTTGAAATACTATTCTGTCCCCTTTGAATTGTCTTGGCACCCTTGATTAAAAGCAACTGACAATACATGAATTTACTTCTGGACTTTCAGTTCTATTCTATTGATCTATCTGTCTGTCCTTTTGATGGTATCACACAGTTTTGATTACTATAGCACTTCAATAAGTTTGAAAGCAGGAAGTGAGTTCTCCCAACTTTATGGTTCTTTTTCAAAATTATTTTGACCATTCTAGGTCCATCAAATTTCCATATGCGTTTTAAGATCACCACGTCAATTTCTGCCAAGAAGAGAGTTGAAATTTCGATAGGAACTGTGCTGACTCTGTAGATCCATTTGGGGATACTGCCATTTTTAACAATAATAAGTTTTCTAATCCATGAACATGGGGTATCTATTTAGTCTTTTTTAATTTCTTTCAACAACATTTTGTAGTTTCAGAGTATAAGCTTTGTACTTCTTTTATTAAATTTATTTCCAAGGATTAATATGTTATTCCTTTTGATTTTAAGTAGAAATGTTGTCTTAGTGCCATTATCATATTATTCTTTGCCAGTGTATAGAAATACAGTGGATTTTTGTATTTTCCATTCTGAAACCATGCTGAATTAGCATCAGTATTTTTAAACTCTCAGAATGATTCCAGTGTGCAACCAAGTCAGAACCACTAGGTTCAATCCCATATATGCCCTCAAGTCTAATGAAGGAAAACATATCATTATTCCTTTTACATCCTTTGGAAAATTCAGAGGTATGATCTCTATAAGAAGGAAGGACTCCTTTCTAATCAACATCTTTATAAAGAATACAAGGGACTTCCCAGGTGGTGCCAGTGGTAAAGAACCTGATTGCCAATGCAAGGGACATAAAAGACCCAGGCTCGATCCCTGGGTTGGGAAGATCCCCTGAGGAAGAGCATACCAACCCATTCCAGTACTCCTGCCTGGAGAATCCTATGGACAGAGGAGCCTGGCAGGCTATTCAGACCACAGGGTCACAAAGAGGGGGTGTCTGAAGACTGAAGCAACTTAGCATACAAGCATGCACCAGCTAGTCCCAGAAGAAACAAAGGAAGTTTAAAGGGGAAATTGTATATGCAAATTTTAAATACCTATGAAAATTTAAAGTATCTTGAAATATTTTACCCTAAAATAGTGCTGTTCCTTTTTCTGGAAAAGGGTTCTAAGATCCACCCTGTATGTCTGAGAACAGTCATTCAATATGGGAGATTAAATCTGGGCCCCAGTCAAGAGTACCTCCAGTTCCCACCAGGCAAGAGTGATCAAACGCTTCTATCTTTATCTCAAGTGATCATGAAACATCTAAATTAAGAAACTTAGTGACAGTAATAGCTCTGAAGAGAAATCCATCGGAAATGCCACAGTCCTGTCTAGTCCTCACGACGAAGCCACTTAAATCTGCTAAACTGGAAGAACGTTCCAGTCGGAGCAGGGAGCAGGCACCAGGAGCGTAAAGACCTGCTTCCAACAGGAGTGATTCAGTAACTCTTGAGTTGACCTTTCTGAAGTCTTCCCTTTCATCTCACATGTGCTGCCTTACTGAACAGAGGGAGGCCCCAATTCTGATACTCGTTCCAAGGAGATCTATTTATGCCAGCTACCTTATGACACAGTATACTCAGAAAAGCAACCAACGGTTCCAGGAGGAAAAAAAAAAAACAAGAAAGCTTGCCGAGTTTGCAGCCTTCCATATCCTCCAAAGAACCATTAGACCTCAGAACTGCCAGCCCTCAGCTGGCCCCAAGGCCCCAGACAACAGGGCCAGGACAGGCAGTAAGAATATAAGCACATCCCAGATGAAACATGGGTAGATTCCACTGAACTCATTTATCACTTTCTTCCTCCTCGGCCTGTGCCCCTGTAGAGTCCCAGTTTGAACTCTCAAGCAGCTCTGACTCTCTCAGAATGCACACGTGGTCTCAGGAACACAGAAAGGAAAAAAATCCCCAAGTATTAAAGGGTCGAGAAGCTCCTTTAGCCATGATGTAAGGCTGTGCAAATTATCTGCATAAATACAATCATTCAACCAACCTAAGTAAACAACTGGAGAATGCAGTGCTTACATTCTACTAGAGAATTCAGTATATTAACACTACACCATACAAAGTATAAAAGGAGCAATGGACATCCAGATATGTGACAAAGCAAGGAGAGTAAAAAGCTAATGTTAGAATCTGAGAGGTGGTGGGAATATACTCACTGTTAAAAGTCTTTCATCTTTGTTGTATGTTTGAAAAATTTCATAACAAATGTGCAATTTTTTAAACTAAAAAGAAAAGTGCCATTCACTAAATCTCAGATTTTAATGTTCCTTAAAGCAGGAATTATGTGTGTTATATTTTATATAAGACTGCAATATCTGTATTAGTATTTAAATCAGTGTTTGAAAAGTCTATAGCAAAATTAAGTCTTATTAAGATTAATGGGTATAACATCAATGAACAATTATCTAAATTTTGAAATTTTTAAAAAGAATATTTACACTGGATAAATGAGAAAATGAAGCTAATTTATTGTCAACTACTTTTTTTTTCCTACAGGAAAGTCAGCATGACTAACTCACATCAATGACCCAGAAGTTGAACAACAGTGATGCTGTTAACTTCCTCCAGAGGATACTCTTTCTCTACACGGAGTGATGGTTAGGAACTAAGTATCCCCACTTTCCGGGGAAGGCAATGGCACCCCACCCCGACTTTTGCCTGGAAATCCATGGTGGAGGAGCCTGGTGGCCCGGGGTCGCTGGTCGGACCACTGGGTCTTCTTGCCTGGGTCCCAGGGACGGGGAGCCTGGTGAGCTTCCGTCTATGGGGTCACACAGTGGACACGACTGACGCTTAGCCCCTGCCTATCCCCACTTTCGAACTATGATGCTGGAGAAGACTCTTGAGAGTTCCTTGGGTAGCAAAGTGATCAAATCAGTCTGTCCTAAAGGAAATCAGTCCTGAATATTCATTGGAAGGGCTGATGCTGAAGCTGAAGCTCCAATACTTTGGCCACCTGATACAAAGAGCTGAAAAAGACCCACTCACTGGAAAAGACCCAGATTCTGGGAAAGACTGAAGGCAGAAGGAGAAGGAGACGCCAGAGGATGAGATGATTGGATGGCATCACCGACTCAATGGACATGAGTTTGAGGAAGCTCTGAGAGATGGTGAAGGACAGAGAAGCCTGGCGTGCTGCAGTTAAAGAGTCGGACATGACTGATTGAACAACAACAACAATCCTCGGTTTAGTAATAGACCTACTTCGTTGCCTTAGGCAAATTTCCTCCTTGGCTAGAAGGAGAATTTATCAGATTTACGAAACTTGAACTCTGTAAAAGTTGGACAAAGACCCACAGTGGCTAGACTAAAGATAAGCAATCTTGTTTTATTCAAAATTAACTTGAAATGATCTTAGCCAATTATCCATAGCAAAATCAGAATGTCCAGCTACATATAAATTAGATGGTAACAAAATTGCAACTATTCTCACCTCATAATTTTCCCCCAAGACTTTATTCTGCAAAAATGTGAATCTCTCTGACATTTCCTAAACAGCAAGTACCTAGAACCAGTAGGGTTTCATGTGCTGCTTTTTTTTTTTTAATTGCTATAATTTGAACCAGGCTTCCTTTTCTCTCTCCTAGTAAATCCATAGGCCTACGTAGCTAATTCTAACCTAGTTACTATCCTTAAACTGCCTCTTTCCAAATGATCTTAGTTAGCACCATATTCTAGCAAATCAGACTATCAAAGCAAAGATCACAAATCAAAGCCACATAACCAGTAATTTCAGAAATGTCTGTCAGTGGTCACAAAAGAGTCAGAGGGAGCATATTTCATAGCATGAGATAGGCAGCGATTCACATGTGCTTCACCCAGAGTGCTCTGCAAAATACCCTGGACCAGGGCATCAGAACCTGCTGGAGAAGGAACTAAAACAGCTCACTGGGCCTCACCCTCAGAGGTTCTGATTCAGTAAGTTTAGGGTGGGGCTCAAGAGTTTATCATTCTAACAGGTTCACAGCTGCTGCTGCTGCTGCTAGTCTGAGGACCAGTGGCCTAGAACTGAAATATTCATTACACGAGAGGCAGGAGAAAGGAGGAGATGATGATGGGAGTAAGAGTATTTGTCAAGCTCCTGTGATAGCTGTGGTGTGCATCCAAAAATTATCTTATTTAACCTTCACAGCAATTCTGAGATGGTATTACTCCCACTTCACACAGAGCAGTTCAGTAACTTACCTTCCCACGTTTCCATGACTGGTAAATATAGGAATTGAGATTTAAACCAAGGCCTGATGGAGACACCGTCCTTGCTTGCATTCCCCCCAATCTCACCATGATTTCCATGTTATTAGAATGAAAGCCGGGGAAGGCAATGGCACCCCACCCCAGTACTTTTGCCTGGAAAATGCCATGGATGGAGGATCCTGGTAGGCTCCAGTCCATGGGGTCGCTAAGAGTCGGACACGACTGAGCAACTTCACTTTCACTTTTTTCACTTTCATGCATTGGAGAAGGAAATGGCAACCCACTCCAGTATTCTTGCCTGGAGAATCCCAGGGACAGGAGAGCCTGGTGAGCTTCCGTCTATGGGGTCGCACAGAGTCGGACACGACTGAAGCGACGCAGCAGCAGAATGAAAGCATGAGAAAATACTAGAACCTTTAACAAACTAAAAATACTCCTATTGTTTCCTCTGAAGATTTTCAATCCCATAAACCATAAAGTTTTTTAAAGACTAGACACCATTCCATATTTAAAATGATGTGTATTTCACATAGTACCCAGGAAAGCAAATATTACAGCTATAAAATTTTTTCCCAGTTGCAGGAAAGATTTCTTTGCTTTAGTCCCTCATTCATTAATTACCCTCAGCCCCAGGAATCACTTGGAAACAACTAGAAGACTAAATCCTCTGTTGCTGCTGCTGCTGCTAAGTCGCTCTAGTCATGTCCAGCTCTGTGCGACCCCACAGACGGCAGCTCACCAGGCTTCCCCGTTCCTGGGATTCTCCAGGCAAGAACACTGGAGTGGGTTGCCACTTCCCTCTCCGATGCATGAAAGTGAAAAGTGAAAGTGAAGTCGCTCAGTCATGTCCGACTCTTAGTGACCCCATGGACTGCAGCCTACCAGGCTCCTCCACCCATGGGATTCTCCAGGCAAGAGTACTGGAGTGGGTTGCAACATCCTTTAGGGAACACTAATAACTCCACAAGCAAGATGCAGGAGGAAGGTGAAAGAACACCCATTTTTGAACTAAGTAGTCTCGGCTTCAACTCAGTTTCAGCATCTGAATATATACTAAGTGCACTTGAAGTTTCCAGGTGTTTGTAAACCAGAACTCTTAAACTCTAAGCCCTTAGTTTCCTCAAATAACTTGCCTGAGGTTACAGAGTTGAAAGTTTATAGCATCCCTCAATCCCTTCAACCTGGGGCTCTGGCCACCAGTGTGTTCAGATTACGCATGTCCACTCTGGTCTCTGGAACCCCTTGGGTTTTTTTAAGTCATTTGCTACTTACATCTTCTTTAAAATAACCTTTTATGTACATTAAAAAAAACAAACAGCTGTCGGTTTTGCATTATAAAGATATTGTCCAATTTTACAAACTTTTAGGATCATAAAAACCTAATATGGGCCTCATCCATCATTCGTGCTAATAAATAAAATTTAGAGAGTACATACAATGTGCTAGGCAGTATGTTATATATTTTCACAGATTGTTTCTTGTCTCATCCAAGATACCCTATGGATCAGGAACGAAGAGCATGGATCTTGGGCAAGCAGCTTAATTCTGCACTGGTTTCTTGATCTGTAAACTGCAGAGTAAGAGGAAATGGGAGGAAATAGTTCTCTTGCAATACACATATTACCTGGGCTTTCCAGGTGGTGTAGTGGTAAAGAATCCGCCTGCCAATGCAAGAGACGCAAGAGATGCAGACGGGTCTTCCTGGGTGGGGAAGATTCCCTGGAGGAGGGCATGGCAACCCACTTCAGTATTCTTGCTGGGAAAATTCCAGGACAGAGGAGTCTGGCGAGTCCATGGGGTCACAAAGAGTCAGATACGACTGAGCACACACACACACACACACACACACACACACACACACACACACACATTACCTAGAAGGTACCCACATGCTCCTGCTTGTCCTTCCTTGATTTCTTTTTTAAAGGGAAATAGAGGGCCAAAAAGATTGAGTTAAAATCCTACATTCATGTGGCTAACAACACATGCGCTTTCCAGAAGAGGTGAACCAAAAGGATCTCCTTACTGGGGATGGGAAATGACTCAAAACCATCGAGGCTTTCAGTTAACATAGAGCTATCTATTTCCACAAAACAGGGCACTCTCTGACGTCTAGCCTGATTCCAAGAGGCCCGAGGCATATCTGAAATCCACATCCTAACCAATCTCTTATTAACCTAAATGTTCAGAAAATGGTGTTTTAGAGGTCACAACAGTTTCAACTGTCACTTGTCTGAACTGTTTTGTTCCTTTTCTACTTAGTAACGTCTTGTCACTGAACACAGTTTGTGTGTGTGTGTGTGTGTGTGTGTGTGTGCATGTGTGTGAGATATAACATCTTTCATCACCTTAGGACCACTACTGTGTTACATTTTCATTCATTTATGTCTCCTATGTGTATACTTTTCCAGACAAGGCCCATTTTTCTAACCTGATAGTACCACGAATACCAACGTGCCAAATCAGCTGAAACTGTCCTGGCCTTGGACAAGTCATATATTTTTTGAGAGACAGACTTACAAAATGAGTTTGTTTGGCTGTAATTAACTTCCTCCTTTAAAAAAGGAAGCCAAGATTAAACAATGAAACATGTTTTTTTCACATCAGATTAGAGAAAATGAAAATTTCAAAAAAAAAAAATACCCAGGATATCAAAGAAAAGGTTTTTTCTACACCATTGGTGGGACTGTAAACAGGCATAACACTCTGGAAAGGCAATGTGGCAACACACGATGCTTTAAAATGCACATTCCTTTTGATTCAGCAATTCCACTTCTAGAAATTCATCTTAGCTGTATTTTCACACTTATGCAAGTACAAAAAAGTTCATTTATTAAGAGCAAAAACTGGCCCATCATTAGTAGGGGCCTAGTTAGATAAAATTTTGATATAGCATACCATAGAACATAATGCAATACTTAAAAATGAAAGGAGATGTTTATAATCTTACATTGAAACATGTCCACAAATCACTAGGTTAAATTTATTTTTAAAAAAGTTATAGATACCGTTTCTCTATTAAGTGATGTCCATGAATATATATCCATCCATGTATTTCTATAAGGACTTCCCTGTAGTTCAAACAGTAAAGAATCTGCCAGCAATGCAGGAGACTCAGGTTTGATCCCTAGGTTGGGAAGATCCTCTGGAGAAGGGAATGGCAATCCACTCCAGTATTCTGCTTGGAGAATCCCACAGACAGAGAAGCGTGGAGGGCTACAGTTCATGGGGTCGCAAAGAGTTGGACAAGACTGATGACTAACACTTATGTATTTCTATATATTAGCACAGAGAAGGAGTCTAGAAGAGGGTACAGTTGGACCATTCATATCAATACTTCGAAAGATTTTCTGTTTTAAAGCCGATACATGTTAACATTTAAGATTAGAAATGAATCTTTAATTTAAAAAGGAGAAAATGAAAATGGAATAGGAGAGAAGATAATAAAAGTTACTGCGATGACACCATGTTTCTAGTAATTAAATTCTCTATCCCCATCAGCATATAGAAAGCTGATCACCACAATCTCTGCATTGGGCTGAGGTCTCAGTCTAAGACTGAAAGCCATTCTGAATTGACAAGTGAAGAGAAGAGAGAAGTCAGCCAAACAGCTTTTTCTTCTCACGCTTCTGTGGGGGCCTTCATTTGCCTGTTGGCTTCCTATTTCTATAGAAATAAATGAGGAACAAAAATCTTCCACATGTCATCCTGCAATTACTGCAAATGTTGAGGAAGTACTTGAAGTTAACTGGAGTACCACCTGGAGCTGGCACAGCTGCCGCCTCCTCATCCTAGTACTTTTAAAGATGGGCAGTTAGGTGAATGATTTGCTTGGGATGGCTGAGTGGGGCTCAAAACATGAACACACAAATCCCTCCCTTCCAAAAAACAGTTACACTCACAAACAGGCAACTATGGTGTTATATACTTCATGTGCTTTAAAATGGGGATTTTTTCATGACTGATTTGGGTCATTATAAAGATGAAAAGTGAAAGTACTTGGAATGACGCCTCGCCCTAAGTTGGATAAACACTTGCTGCTGCTATTATGACAATAACAATGATGATTAATGATACTTAGTTGCTTTCCTGCATTTCAGCCCTCGGTGAACTTCAAGTCCAGGTGGGACAAATGACAATATGCCATCTTTTCATAACCTTCTCTGTGAAAAAGAAATTAAATCTCGTTCCATACTCTACCCTGATACCACATGGTTTTTTCTAAGAGAAAGCAGAAAAGCCTGAAGTACTTGTTCAATCAATGATCACAGTCAAGAATGTTGTGCAAATGAAGCTTGCTCCAAAAGAATTGTGTCAACCGAAGCAGGGGAGGGGGAACAAATTGATTAATATTCCCACATTGGGCAGAGCACTGTGGGTGAATTTTTAATGAGTAACCTTGTTCTTGTCCTCTAACAGAAAGATAACCTTCATTCAAATAACATAGGGCCAGTGAGTAGGAAAAAAATTAGATTTCAACCAATTTTATTCTAAAGAACAGAACTCATACTAATAGGTAGAATTTATAAAGAGCCAGTCATACATGCTCAATCGTGTCCAGCTCTTTGCGACCCCATGCACTGTAGCCCAAACCAGGCTCCTCTGTCCATGGGATTTCCCAGGCAAGAATACTGGAGTGGGCCGCCATTTCCTTCTCCAATAATTTATACAGAAACAGGCTGAAACTCAATGCAGAAGAAAAATATAGTTTGGAATTAGAATTTCTAATCACTGAGTAGCCAGTTATTGTTTATTGTTTGTCTCAATCCTGATGTTTTCAAGCAAAATCTACATGATTATACCAAAGGCAGCAGAACTTCACATGCCTGCTGTTTTCCAGCTACTGTACTGTGTGCTTTATCTAGATTATCTACTGCAATCTTCCCTCCAACCTTAAAGGTTGTAAATTTATTATTTTCCCTAAAGTATATAAAAGAAAATGAAGACTTAGACTACCCAAAGACATAAATGGCTAGCACCTGCTGGCCCAATCCACTATCATTTCTGACCTGGATTATCATGAAAGAGTCAGTCGCTCAGTCGTGTCCAACTCAGCGACCCTGTGGACTGCAGCCCACCAGGCCCCTCCGTCCATGGGATTCTCCAGGCAAAAATACTGTAGTGGGTTGCCATTTCCTTCTCCAGGGGATCTTCCCGACCCAGGGATCGAGCCCAGGTCTTCTGCATTGTAGGCAGATCCCTTACCTTCTGAACCAGCAGGGAAGCCGTCTAACTAGTCCCCATGCTTTCACCCTGCCCCTGTGGGCTTCCCAGATGGTGCAGCGGTAAAGAATCCGCCTGCCAATGCAAGAGCTACAAGAGACTTGGGTTCCATCCCTGGTTCAGGAAAATCCCCTGAAGAAGGAAATGGCAACCCACTTCATCTTCTGTGCAGCTGGCAGGGTAACTGTGACAGTTAATTTTATGTGTAACTTGACTCAGCCACAGGATACCAGGGTATTTGGTTAAACATTGTTTCTAGGTGTGTCTGTGAGGGTGTTTCCAGATGAGATTAGCATCTGAATTGGTAGACTCAGACTCAGTAGTTTCCCATGTTCTCCAGCTCTTTGCTTACATACAGTCATCCATCTGCCTCCATGGGGTGGGTTAGTTTCAGGACCCCTGGCAGATAACAAAATTCATAGATGCTTGAGTCCCTTATATAATACGGCATAGTACTGTTGACCCACTGTACCCCTGCATTTTGCATCTGCAGAATACAGAACACTGACTATAACACATTGTCAGTGAGACTTTCCTGACCCCCTAAGTTAAGATAGAAACGCCCTCTCCTTTCACTTTACCTATCCCCCTCCCCCTGCTCTGTCTTCGGACCTCATATCATCATCATCTGACTTCTGTACTAACTTGTTTTTGTCTGTGTCTTTCTCTGACATGTGACCTCTCTGAAAAACCAGACCCTAATCTGATTATTCACTACGGAATCTTCACCATCAGAATGATGCATGGCACAATAAACCTGTGTTGAATAAATGAAGCCCAGACAACCAGATTTAACATCTAGTCTTCTAAATGTCAAGCCATTTTCTGGCGTTCAGGAAAAGAACTTTCATCAGAAGGGTGGGGGACTGGGTCTAAGGTGACTTCCAATTCCAGGACTGTGATGTCAAGACACCATCATTAGGGACTTACGAATAAGGTTCTCTTTGCTGCTCTTTCCTCCGACCACATTTTACCACTCTCCTTGAATAAGGACGTGGTAACCATTAGGCAATGGATGAGATCATATGTCCAGAAAGCCACCTCCCCCTTGCGTCATCTCTAATCTTTTCTCAGGCTGCTACACTTTGCTCTTAATTCTCAGATGCTATCTGACCTGCAGTTGCTCAGTTGTCAGTAGAAAAGCAGAGTACCAAAATTTGTGCTTTTAAACCAGCAGCTTACCTGACAGACACAAAAGTCATCATAGTTCTATCATTAAAACTCTGAACAAGCATAAGCAGCAAGTATATTGAAGTCATTTGCAAACAAACAAAGACAAATTCACCGACTCACTGTCAATCATCCAAGATAATAAAATTAAGGGAGAACATAAAACCAAGTTGCCAAGTCCATATATTTTAGTACCAGAAACCAACAGAGCCAGAGCAAGAGATTCTGCTGACCTGGCAGAATTTACTTCTGCCTACTTAATACTAGAAGAAGACAAGGGAATCCAGAGAGCTGGAGATTTTTAAAGCATCAGAAAAGGCTGGCAGGTCGTATGATCAGAAGAGTCATACTAAATCACTTCAGTCGTGTCTGACTCTGTGGAACCCTATGGACTGTAGCCTGCCAGGCTCCTCTGTCCATGGGATTCTCCAGGCAAGAATACGAGAGTGAGTTGCCATACCCTCCTCCAGAGGATCTTCCTGATCCAGGGATCGAAACTTTGTCTCTTATATCTCCTGCCTGTCCATGGGATTCTCCAGGCAAGAATGCTGGAGTGGGTTGCCATGCCCTGCTCCAGGGGATCTTCCCAATCCAGGGATCAAACTCACATCTCTTACCTTCTCCTGCATTGGCAGGTGTGTTCTTTACCACTAGCAGCACCTGGGAAGCCCAGAAGAGTGGAAGGAAAATTGTTCTAAAATACTGCTGGAGTAAGATGCCTCTCGGGAAGGCGGGCCCCCCCCCGCCCCCCGGGGGCGTCGGCCCCACCTGCCCACCTCCCTCCGGGATGCCCCACTCCACTTTCTTGCCTGGTCCCGGGCGGGGGAGCCGGGGGCCTCGTCCTATTTCCAGCAGTTCCACAAGATGCCTCTATTTCCTGCAATCCAAAAAATGCTAAAAATAAAATGATACTAAATATATCAAGACAATAAGTAATGCCATTATGATATTCTTATTGGGGTATTCATAACTCTTAACGGTATCCATTGGAGAAGGCAATGGTACCCCACTCCAGTACTCTTGCCTGGAAAATCCTATGGACGGAAGAGCCTGGTAGGCTGCAGTCCATGGGGTCGCTAAGGGTCGGACCCAACTGGGTGACTTCACTTTCACTTTTCACTTTCATGCATTGGAGAAGGAAATGGCAACCCACTCCAGTGTTCTTGCCTGGAGAATCCCAGGGACGGGGGAGCCTGGTGGGCTGCCGTCTATGGGGTCGCACAGAGTCAGACAGGACTGAAGTGACTTAGCAGCAGCAGCAGCAATGGTACTCATAGCTTCAGACACTCTTCCATGTCAATCTTCTGCATCCACCAGAAACGCATCCTCCTTTTCACTTTCCAAGTTGTACTGGGTCTTTGTCTCTCGTCTAAGTCCCACTTGCAGGTCTTCAGTTGCAACATCCAGCCAGGAGCCAGTCTTTGGACAAACCCAAAAGAGAAACTTCTCCTTCTTAATCCTAACCTCTAGTCTGTGGGTGTTGCAGAATAGCAGTGAGTTGAAATCACCTATATACCCACCTCTTTATAAAAGGCTAATGAGGAAGCGAGTCAAGTCTTTACAAGATTCCTTCCTCTAAAACATTTTTGAAAAACAGAACAGCTCAGCATCCTGACAGAACTTAGGAAAGAGAGGAATAATAATGTTAATTTACCAGGGGCTTGGGACTGTGCTACTTGCTCTTTAAAAGTCTTTATTGAATTTGTTACAATATTGCTTTTGTTTTATGTTTTGGTTTTTTTGGCCACAAGGCATGTTGGATCTTAGCTCCCCGACCAGGGATCAAACCCACACTTCATGCATTGGAAGGTGAAGTCTTAACCACTGGACCACCAGGGAAGTCCCCAGGGATTCTCCTTGGATGCTGCCTATAACACTTTAAGATAGGTACTACCATCCACTACCCTCCCTTCCATGCTATAGGTGAAAAACTAAGCTTTATAGAAGCCAAAGAATTTGCCTAAAGTCATATACCAGTAAACAGCAAAGCCTGAACACGAGTCTGGGTCTTCCTAGCTCTGTATCTGCACTTTAATCACCATGCCTGTGACACTGGAAGGGAGGAATGGAGGTGGGAAGAGAAAAATGACCTTCCCTTCTCTTGATGCAGGTATCGGTTTGAATCCAGGAAAGAACCACTATTCATTTTTGGCTTCATTTGAAGGTGCTAAGTAGCTTCAGTCATGTCTGACTCTTTGCGACCCTATGGAGTATAACCCACTAGACTCCTTTGTCCCTGGGGATTCTCCAGGCAAGAATACTGGAGTGGATTGCCACACCCTCCTCCAGGAGATCTTCTTGACCCAGGGACTGAACCCATGTCTCTTGCATCTCCTGCACTGGCAAGCAGGTTCTTTACCACTAGCACCACTGGGAAGCCCTACACACAGTACACAGTCGGTGTGGGTGCACATGTGTGTATGTGTGTACTCAGAAACATCATGCACGCACACACAGAGCAAATCTTCCAAACTGTCAGTGTCTCCCAGGCCATATGTGGGCTTTGATTAAAGGTCACCCAGCAGGCCCCAAGGAAAAGAAGGGCTTGGTCTAAAAAGCTTTATATTTCCTCCCACTTTTTTAAACACTGGAAAATCCATTTGGCTCTGAGAAATGAATAGTAAAAGGAGCTCTAACTACTTAGGGCCAACAAAATGTAATGGAAAAAAGGCAAGAATATGGCTGGACTTATTTTCTTTTTGATCAGCACATCCTGTCTTTAATCTGAACGGTAAATAGGCCATGCCAACATACCAACTCTTTTCAGGTGAAATTATCTAGGTTATAAAAACAAGCAACAACTGTGTTTTCATTATTCTTTAATTCATGGCTGACAGAAATAGCTTCCAAAATAAATCAGAGAGGCAAATATTGCTCACAAGGGAGCAACCCACAAATTTTCCCTCCTTTGATAACCGATTTTTGTGAAATTTTTTTCCTTTCACTTGAATTATAATTGTGTGGTATTATCTGAAAGAGTGTGTTGCAAAAGCTAGGAAAGTTGCATTATTTAAATCCACGGGGGAGGGGGAGAGAGAGAGACTTTTTCCATATTATCAGTTAGCAGACTAACATCCCTGAGATTTTTGTCCTTTAAGTTCAAAAACAATTAATCCTTGTTGATGGTTGGTAGAAACCAACACAATACTGTAAAGCAATTATCCTTCAATTTAAAAATAAGTAAATTTTTAAAAAAATTTTAAGGAAAAAAAAAAGAACAAGTAATCTTGCAACACCTCTCTCTGTAACCCCACAGCATCAACCTCTTTGGCTCCATGATACACCTAATGATTCATGACCTCAGTCAGGCCACTAAAAGTCCCACCCATTTTTGTCCTGTATATTTAGCTTTCCTTCCTTTATACTATATTTTCTTCTCTATGCTAAATCTGAGCAAAAAGTCTAACAGAAACTATCTTCCCAAACAGAACATGGTAAAGCTTCCTTTTAACAAGAAACCAGATATATCAAAGGATTATCTGAAGCAACATCTATCACATTCATTTCTCTGGATGTCATTAAATCAAGAACTACCTCCATGGAATAAGTTAAAGCAATATTCTTCCATGCACTGGTTGTGGCATTAACAGAATAGAAATACTTCGTCAGGAGAAGTTCAACTCTGTCCCTTTGCTTTCTTTCTAACCACAAGGTTTCACAGAGTCTCTAAAATGCAAACATGCATTGCAAGCCTCCAAGAGAGGAATGTAAAATATATCCGCTTCCAAGCTAATTTGACTCTGAAACACTTTATGCAAGGATCATCTCTTTCACAGAGCTGGAGGTTCACAGAACACACGTGGGTTGGGGAGCAGCTACTTACAGGCCAGATCTGAGCTGGCTAACAGCCAATGAGCAAGTCAGACACCTCATCTCTGTCCACTCTGCTCTCCCCAAGCACACGGATCATACTGTTTCTTCGGGGAAACAAGACAAGGATAGAATGGAGAAAAGTTCACTGAAATGATGAAAATACAGCACTGTATCTAGCAGGAGAACCATTACATGTAGACATTCCTCTCAAGAGAGGGGGAAGAGGGAACTCTCTTATCAAGACCATTTTAAATACACGGTATGCACAAGAAGGCTTTCCCAGCCAATAACTGGGAAAATGTCATCCAATCATACTAAAATTGGGAATTAGGAGTATATGGCTTATTTTAAGATGTCACAGGTTTCTTTTCAGCCTTGAAAACACAAAACACATTTAATATCTTTAATTTGAATGCAAATCAAAATCCGGCAGGATCAGACACATTTTAAACTAGTATTTTTAACTGGTTTTTCACATCAGTAACCCTTAGACACATGTTTTAACCAGTTTTTAAAATGAAGAAAGAAGAGTTCCAACAAAAAAGTTACAATAGTATTTCAGGTGAAGTACTTCAGGGATGAACTGCAAATTTATAGACACTAATGTCATCAGATACATGGTGACTGTGGTCACTCAGTCACGCCTGACTCTTTTGCGACCCCATGAACTGCAACCCAGCAGGCTCCTCTGTCCATGGGATCTCCCAGGCAAGACTACCAGAGTGGGTTGCCATTTCCTTCTCCACGGGATCTTCCTGACCCAGGGATCAAAGCCGCGTCTCCTACATTATAGGTGGATTCTTTACCCCTGATCCACCAGAGAAGCCCAATAGAGCTTACTATTTTGATCAATCACATTGGGAAGCCAGGGAAGGTTCATAATTAGAGCTATGTAGAGTTCCCAAGTCAGAATGATACAAAAATACCAAGCCATCTGACCTTCTACTTTTGCATACTCCCCAACAATGGGGATGTATGGATCTAGATGACAGAATAATCTAATTGTATGAACCCCTACTCCCAAACTGCTAAAGGAGAAATAAGAACTAGTTGTGTGGTCTTTAACTGGGAACTTACATCTGCGGAAACAATAATACGGTGGTGTCAGTTCCTTGTGAATATGAAATACAGCCTTTGCTTGTGTGTGTGTATTCTTTGCCCAACACTCATGCACACATTTGACTTCTGCTCTACGAGATCTCTGAAAAAGTGAATCCCATACCCTGCTTTTAAACATCAGTAACCTTCAGACAAAAATTTCCGTTCTGGCTTTAACCAAACATTGCTTCTGACTCATTTGTTTTAAGCATTAGCAAGGGTCTGAAACCAATGTGAGAAAGTCAAAGAAAATAGTTTTGAAGCACAACACTTTGAAACAAAGCAAGACCAAAGGAGACTGAAGCTGCCCCGTGATGACAAGGCCATTTCCTCACTTCCTATAAAGCAACTCATGCTGACAAGATGAGGAAGAACCAGGACAAACACCCATTTAAACTAAGGATGGATTAAGAGTCAGCTAGGAAGAGTTGCTGCTGCTAAGTCGCTTCAGTTGTGTCCGACTCTGTGCGACCCCATAGATGGCAGCCCACCAGGCTCCCCCGTCCCTGGGATTCTCCAGGCAAGAACACTGGAGTGGGTTGCTATTTCCTTCTCCAATACATGAAAGTGAAAAGTGAAAGCGAAGCTGCTCAGCTGACTCGCAGCGACCCCATGGACTGCAGCCTACCAGGCTCCTCTGTCCAGGGGATTTTCCAGGCAAGAGTACTGGAGTGGGTTGCCATTGCCTTCTCCAGGAAGAGTTGAGCATCTACTTAAACTTAAACTAAGTTGGGCATCTTGGCATGGTAGAAGGAGAGCCTGATGCCTAAATTACAATAATCACATTTTTGCTTAGGGAGGCCTTGTATGGTCTGATTAATATTTAATATTAATGGTTAATATTTATTATACAATAAATGTAATAATCACCAAACAACAAGTTTTACAAGTGAAATTCGCTCAGTTGTGTCTGACTCTTTACAACCCCATGGACTATACAGTCCGTGGAATTCTCCAGGCCAGAATACTGGAATGCATAGCCTTTCCCTTCGCCAGGGGATCTCCCCAACCCAGGGATCGAACCCAAGTCTCCCACATGGCAGGCAGATTCTTTACCAGCTGAGCCACAAGGGAAACCCAATCACTAGACAAATTTAGGTTTAATACCCTTGAATTGTGAGGGAAATTTTTTTCAAATTTGTGCATCAATGTTGAGTAAATACACACACACACTTACTGAAGCCTCCTCCCGTCCACCCAATTATCACTGAATACCCTGGCCCCACACCCCTAACCTCCTGCTCTTTTTTTTTCTAAGCCCCTATTTCCCACCACCTCCTCCATCTACCCAATTATCACTGAACACCCTGGCCCCACACCCCTAACTTCCTACTCCTTTTTTCTAAGCCCCTATTTCCCACCACTCTATAAAGTTACTATTTATCATGTAACTCTTTTGATAGAATATAAGATCCTAAGAGCAAAGAACTCAGCTGGGTTTTGTTTTCTGCTATATCCTACTGCCTAGAACAATTCCCAGAACAAAGATGCTGCTCACTAGATACCTAGATATCTGGTGAATGAAGGGATAAGTGATACTATTCTTTGCCATCTTTGGAGGCTACAGTTCAAAACAAAAGGAAAGGATTTTACTCACTTTCCTTTCTTACCTAAGAATTATTCCAAGCTTTCTCTCTACTTTGATCTTCAGTCCAAAAGAATTTAAGAAAACTGATATAAACTAGCTGGAAAATGTGTCACGTTAGTTGAATAAATTAAGAAAAAAAAGAGATGGAGTAAAATTTATTTCACCTTAACTATTTTTTAAAGTATGCTTAGTAAAATACCTTTTTATAAATGATTCTAGAACTTCCTAAATAATTCCTTTCTTCTCACTCCCCTTGATTTGAGCAGTGACTACTGTAACTAAACTGGTCGATTTCCCTCACAAGTCAGGGCTATTAAACCCACATTTGTCTGGTGATTATTACATTTACTGTATAATAAATATTAGCCATTGGACCATACAAGGTCCCTTCCCAAAGCAAAGATAAACGGTGATTACTGTAATTTAGGCATCAGGCCCTCGCTCCACCATGCTGAGTTGCCCAGCACTCTTCCTAGTTGACTCTTAATCCATCCTTAGTTTAAAAGGGTAGCTGATTCAGCTGTAGCAATAATAAAATGTGATATCATGTTTTCCAAGGGGGGAAAAGGGTAGCTGATTCAAACACACAGGAGAGAGGTGAGTGCCGTAAAGGAAAAGGGTAGCTGATTCAAACACACAGGAGAGAGGTGAGTGCCGTAAAGAGAGGAAAGATCATTCGGTTCTGGGTCTCTGAATACAGGCCCAGAGAAGCTATATCTTACTACGTTTTCATTTTTTTATGAAAAATTTATGGTTATTTGAAATTTCCCAATGGGAGACACAAACAGAAATGTGTTTAGGCCAGGTGTGGCCCAAGGGCATCAGCTTACTGATGTCTCTTGTTTACAAGGCTGTCTCTTGTTTACAGCCTCAGGGCAGACAGCACGCAATCAGGAAGCCCGCTCCCACTCCTAAAGCCCGTGAGGCTCTCCTGCGGTATGCGGCATCGAACCACCCGGATTCCACCAAACTCCTGGCCAGTTCCTTCAACATGCCCATCTTTTCTGTGGGGAGCTCTCACTAGCACACAGTAAGAGCTCAAAAAATGCTTGAATAAATGAAAATCCGAACAAGATAACCTGGTTCATACTTCTAATCCCATGGAACCTATCAGTTCCATGTTTCCTATCTTTATTCTTTAACCACTGTGTCCATAGGGTCACAAAGAGTCAGACACAACTGAAGCAATTAGAACATTCTTTAACCAACCAGCCTTCAGGCATACATGCCATCAAGGTCACCAGCATGGATACCAAAGTGTCAAACTAAAAGAGACAAGCCCACCCTTGAAGATCTATAGGGTGATATCTATTATGAGGAATAAGCAGCATTCAGAATATTGTGAAAATAGAAAAAAAAAATTAAAAAGGAGATTTGACAAAGTAAAACAGTTGCATACCATGCGCTTTGTAGGAGATGAGCACGGAGATGAAAGAAAATTCAGCAAATTGCTACCTGATTTCTCCATCATTCAAAACACCTGATGAGCTTCTTACAGATGGTCGTTAACTAAGGCAAGTTAAAAATGTCTCTATTTTGTTCCTTAGCTAAAGCGTCAAGAATAGAAAGGCACAGCTTACGCAACCAATAATTAAATTTCATACACATGTTACACTTTGCCTAAACCCCAGCAACTATCAGATTTAGCATTCAAAACAGTATTTGGAATCTTATACAAACATGGAATCGCTCTCCCAAGCAGAATCATAGGGTAGTTTGGCTTCTCCTGAGCCACGGAAATATCTCCTATACTTTTACAATTTTTCCCTTCATATTTGTTCATGATGAAAGCATCAAGGAAAACTTACAGCTGTACAAAAGATGCATCGGCATTCCTGGAGCGTGGTCATCTTGTCCAGAGACTGCTCACACAGGCAGAGTTTGCAAGTGACAAGGGGCGCCAGGGCCAGGTCTCCAGGCGTGGGATTTTCAGCGGCCGTCATGGTCAGACAGTGGAGCCTACCCACTGAGCCCATCAGCTTGTCCTCAGCCTCCTTCAGTCTCCTCAATCCCTACGGAAAGGCCCAAGGCAGAAAACATGCATTGATACAGCTATTGTTTAATCAACATCAGGACACAGCAAATCCTCCCCCTCAGTGATCTAAGCGTACAGCAGGTGCATTTCTGAGAACCATGGGGCTAGAGAGCTAGCCACCTTGGCAAGCTATCCCCGGAGTTCTGAAATGTAAGGTGACCTCACTGTCCTGACTCACATCAAGTGACCTATGGAAATTAAAATACTATGAACAGACACACCATTTTGGAAGGGCATTGCTATGATCAATTCAACAGACTCAAAAAACACTTAGAACATCACTCAAAAAGTTAAACACATAATTGCCATATGATCCAGCAATTTCACTTCTGGGTGAACACCCAAAAGAATTGAAAGCAGGGACTCAAACAGATACTTGCACACCCATATTCATAGTAGCATTATTCACAATAGTCAAAAGGTAGAAAGAAACAATCCAAATGCCCATCAATGAATCAATGAATGAATGAACGAAATGTGTTATAAACATACAATGGGATACTATTTAGCCTGAAGAAGGAATGATAATCTGACACATGCTACAACGGGGATGAACCTTACAGACGTCATGCTAAGGGAAATAGGTCAGACACAAAAGGGCAAATATTGTATGACTCCATTTATATGAGGTACCTAGAACAGTCAACTTCACAGAGATGGAAAGTAGAAAGGTGATTCCCAAGAGCTGGAGGAAGGGCAAATGGAGAGTCATGACTTAATGCGTGCAGAGTTTCTGGAATGATGAAAAAGTTCTGGGAATAGAAAGCATGATGGTTGTACAACATTTTGAATGTTGTGATTATAATGTCACTGAATTATACGTTAGACGGTTGAAATGGTAAATTTTGTTTTGCATATTCTATCCCAATAAAAATTTTTTTCAACATGGTATCAGTGTTGTGCTCCTTCACATGCATTGCTTTAATCTTTTACAACCGCAATGATCATTTCCTTCACTTTACAGATGAATTGAGGTCCTGAGAAGCTGTGCAATCTGCCAAAGTTCTCAGAGTTTATACACAACACAGCAAAACTCAAACCTCTATCTTTTGAGGCCAAGTCCAGCGCTGTCCCATTACACCAGAACTGCCTCACAGACGGATACTATGTGGAGAGATGGAGCAAGGAGAGAGGGCTATAAGAAGGGGAGAGAGGGAGGGGAAAAAAAGATGGAAGGAGACCTGAATTCCATGACTATAGCTGTCATAAGATCACTGAAATTGTACAAGAATAAAATCTGTCTCTACATGTAGCATGACTATAGGAAAGGATATTTATACACCAAAAAAACAAAAATTATAATGGAAGCCCTTCCATTAGATTTTGATTCATAATATCTTTATTTTTAGTCATATAAAAATATATAAAGATAAAATCATAAAAATATCATATAAAGATATTAATAATATCTTTATTTTTATTAATAATACCTTATGATTAAATAAAGGCAAAATCTTTAAGCTCTTATTATTTTAAAAGAGTATGCGTGCTTAGTCAATCAGTCATGTCTGACTCTTTGCGACCCAATGGACTGTAGCTCGCCAGGCTCCTCTGTCCATGGGGATTCTCCAGACAAGAATACTGGATGGGTTGCCAAACCCTCCTCCTTAAATGAGTATGGGCAATTCTGATAAATTTGGCCACAAAAATAATTATATCCTCTCCTCCCAGAAGATCCACTCTCCTCCTCCCAATTTTCAGGCAAAAGAAATTATTTTACATATTCAGCACTTGTTACATACACAGCCTCACAGTGGCTTAAGTTTCATTATATTAGTACCAAAGTACTAAAATAAGAGAGTGAAAAACAGACTGGATTAGATAGAAAATCTATGAAATCTAATTGCATTAACTTTCTTAGTGTCATATCAGAAAGAGTCAGCAGTTTCTAACTCTAGTGACCTGAAGTGTTTAAAGTTTATCACCTGTTCCTTGAGAAGCAGTAGAAGATCTGATTAAAAATAAATTAAAAAGGAAGCTAATCGATGACTGGCTTCCAATATGATAGGTATTTCTTGGGAAAAGACCGATATGGTTCAAGACACCATGCTCTTATTCAATTAATTATTGGTGACCTATTATTCAAGCAAATTAAATTCAAAACAACCTGCACATCAAATTCAGGATTTTGGAGTTAAAAAAAAACAACAAAACCTCTTTAGGGTCAATTACAGGTAAAGGTGAATGATTTACTTCTTCTCCTGTCCCCAGTTTATGTCCTGTCTGCTTTCTTCTCAAGACTTCCTCGTTGATAACACACATCATCTTACCAACAACATATTCTCATCTGTCTTTTCCCAACACTGCTCATACAACATATTCTGAATTATTTTTCCCCTCAAAAAGAGAAATCCCAAGTCACAAGAAGAAATGTAGCCAGCAAACGCTCCCTGAGTATGGAAGGTGAGAAGTGACACAGGCCAGAAACGCCCCACACCACAAATGTCAATTACACCAACAGCCCGTTTGGAGGAAGCTGTTGAGAATAGATAAACCCTGTTGTTCCAAACCTAACAAGAGAGCTAGGTGTTCTTCAAGAAAGTCATTCATTTCTCACAGTCTCAAACTATACTACTTTTTAGAAGGAGACATTGAACAAGGCCAATGTACTCGAAAAATGAAGACATAATGGGATACCTCTTAGAAGGGTATGTCTTCAAAACAGTCTTCTTTTAAGGCAGGGGGAGAAGTTGTGTGAAATCAAAGCCATCTGAAATTTAATCTTGTCTCTTGCCAAATACATAAGGTTTTACTCCATAGTTTGTGAGTAACATGTCTATGGGCTCTGGAATCAAAGTTGTAAAAATAGAAAAATATCTAACACCTCCAAGTTTCCTCCTGCCCCCTTTATTTATTACTGTTGTGTTTGTGTGTGTGTTCTGTGTCTGCGATTAAGAGGAGTTAACATAATATCTATCCTTGGCAAATTTTTCAATATGCAATTCAATTGCTAACCATAGGCATCACGCAGTTCCATAGGTGTATATTTAGTTACTTAGTTCTCCACTATATACATTAACTATGTAGTTTTTGGTCTGTCCATCATACCTCAATAAAGTGCCTTAAAATTTAATATATATAAATTTAAAGTATATGTATTATATGTGTGTGTGTATATATATATAAAGTTTTGTATAACATAAAAACTTCTTACAAAGCAGAGACTTATTTTGTTATTAAAAAAAAAAAAAAAAATTCCAAGCATTCCAACCAAGGCAGAACTTGTGACTGAGACAGGAAAGAAGGCACATATTTCATCTCTTTGAGATGTGAACAATCCAAAACAATTCATCAAAGAAGTGATTTATTTTTCTGTGTACAATAACCCCAGTTCCCCAAAGTGATGGTTTTCAAATAGCTTTTAAAGCAATGGAATTTTATAAAAACAAAATCTTAAGTACTCCGCCACTGGATAAAAGAGAAATTGTAGTCTAGTGCTCATCGAAGCAGTACCAGGAAGACCCCAGCCAGGCGCCCTTGACCTTTTCCTCAGCAGTCTTCCAGGCACCATCACTGAAGCTGAAGGCTTCACCAGGCATGGTTCAAAAGCCTGCCTTTTGGTCTTCACTCTGGGCAAAACTAGTAACGAATGTTTGAGAAATGAATGACTCATAGTTGCACTCCGTAGAAAAAGAATATCCAGCAAGAAATCTCTTCACCATTGACTCATTAGAAATTGAGCTCCTCAACCAATGATCAGGAGAATCCCAAAGTCCTCTACATGAATCTCCCCTACACTTGAGATGTCTGTGAATAACTCCAAGATGTTCTAATGTTTCTTCATCTATGTCTTAATGAGATTCACTGGTCTCCACTGAGAGAACAAACTTGTGGTTGCCAGGGGGAAGGATGGAGAAGGGATGATCAGGGAGTTTGGGATGGATATGTACACACTGCTGCACTTAAAATGGATAACCAACAAGGACCTCCTGTATAGCACAGGGAACTCTGCTCAATGTTATGTGGCAGCCTGGATGGGAGGGGATTTGGGGGGAGAAAGGATACATGTCTATGTGTAGCTGAGTCACTTTGCTGTTCACCTGAAACTATCGCAGCATTGGTTGTTAATCGGCTATACCCCAAGACAAAATAAAAAGGGAACAACACAAAAAGGTTCACTGGTCTCCATAACATGAAACCACCAGCAGCAGAACTCACTCTCAGAAGCCTGGCGTGCTGCAGTACATGGGGTCGTGAAGAGTCAGACATGCCTTAGCAACCGAACAAGGAACAGCATGAGGCACAGAGAGGATGGCCAGAGGCTGACTGACCCTCTTAGGGAACATCCTCGTAGGTATGCTGACAACACACACGCTCCCCTCCAGGTTTCCAGGAGTCTTCCTTCCAGAGAGCCCATAACTCACTCTCACTTTCTGCTCAACTTGTTTTGCCTCATACTTCACATTTTACCCAAAATAAGCAAGTGATTTGAACATTCCACCCTCCAGCTTGATTTAAAATGGTAACAGTTATAATTACTTTTACAGTTATTACACACAAGTGTGACTGAGCTTCTTCTTGGATGCTAAGAACCCAGTGAGAAAAGGATTTGGGTAGAGAACCGTAAGAGTCATGACGGAAAAAAGAAAAACCTGACAAGCTGACTTCACGTTCAAATGTTCTGAAGTTGGCGGCAAGGCTGAGGGTGGACCGGGAGGGCAGGCTTCACCCAGATTGTAGATGTCTCACCTGCTGAACTATAAGTAACCATACAACACAACATATTAGTGCAAGGAAGGAAAGTGTTAGTCGCTCGGTCATGGCCGACTCTTGATGAACCCATGGACTGTGAATTGCCCAGGCTCTCTCCAGGCAAGAATACTGGAGCAGGTTGTCATTTCCTCCTCCAAGGGATCTTCCTGACCCAGGGATCGAACCCGGGTCCTGCATTGAGGGGAGATTCTTTACCATCTGAGCCACCAGGGCTCTAAATAGCCCTAATATCTAATATCTCTAATATCTGATTTTGCACTAAATAGCCAGGAAAAGGGAATCAGCAGTTCTAGCTACTCTGAGTGTCTCCTGCACTACAAAGTGTTCATTATATGAGAAGTAACTACCTTTTGATAGGAAAGAACAGGAAAGTCACTTTTTCCCTCCTGTGTTTTCATTAGAATTGCCAAAGAAAGGAATACTTCAGAAACTGTGCTGGAAAGCTCAGGATGTATAAGGAATTTTCATATTCTGCTGGCCGCCTGAAAAAGCAATCTGCTCCAAAAAAATGCAGTGGGTGAGAGAGCCAACTTTCGAAGTATTTTTAACTAATGTAGTTTATGTCTGTTTCACTACCCAAAATCATAGCTGTTATTCCTCTACGCAAAAAGATAATGTGATTGGAGAGGATACTGTTTTACTAGGAGACTCATTTGGTTATTTAGGAATTCTTCCACCATCTGCAAAGACTGTTAAGACTTGGATAAACTGGTAAAGCACAAGATTAAAGGGACAAAGAAGAGAAAAAGAAAGCTAACAGAACCAAAGGGCTGGATATTACTGATGTAATAGAAATGTTAACTTATGTAAAAATCCAGTTGATCTATAGTGAAGGGTCTTAATTCCAGGGCATGGTAAGAAAGTCTAAACAGAAGACGAGACACATGAGAACTGTCAAAATGTTTACGTGCCAATGCAAGATACTGAGTTGTTCCTGAACAAGTTTTCATAAAAGATATGAATGCTTGACAGTGAGAGGGAGCTAACAAAAGGAAGCATTTTCAGGAAGGGGAGGTGTTGGGGAAGGTAGGGCTGAAGTGCTGCCTGTATAATGGAGGGAGATTCTGAGGAAGCCAATACTCTAGCACGGCAGGAAGAAAAATAATCCAATGGTCCCACTTGTACCTTGTTAGGAAAGCCCTCCCGATATCAATCAAGACTGACGTGTCAGGCAACCAGCTCAACACGATCTGAAAATTAATATTGTGTTGACCTTGGCATTTCAATCCAATACAATGATTAATTTCACTGCTGGTTCATGTGCTCAACAAAAGCTATTAGTGACTCACATGGTACTGACTGAATCTAATAAAGTGCTGACTATCATCAGCCACTGGCCATTTGCTGAAGTTCTACCCTAAATACAGGCTGGAATGGAAGGTAGACCAGCAGGCTGGTAGAGTAGCAAAGGCTATAGATATGGGTGGTAAGTGGGGCAAGGATTTATGTGGATCTCCATACTGACCAGTCTTGTGATTCTCCTCCCTTCTTGCATCTTTGACCCACTCTCTGGCCATTCAGGGACTAGATGAATCAGTGCACAACCAGTAATATCAGAAAAATAGTTCTAATACATGCCTTGAGAGGGCAAGAATAAATGGGAAGACAGTCAGCCTCACTAGTAATCACAAAAATGCAATTACTTAAGTATATTTTATATCTACTTTTCAAAAGGATAATGCTCAAGACCATTAAGTAGATAATCACATATAAGATACTTTAACAGGGCTTCCCAGGTGGCTCAGTGGTAAAGAATCCGCCTGCCAATGCAGGAGACGTGAATTCAATCCCTGAGTCAGGAAGATCCCCTGGAGAAGGAAATGGCAGCCCATTCTAGTATTCTTGCCAGGAAAATCCCATGGACAGGGGAGCCTGGCGGGCTTCAGTGCATGGGGTAACAAAGAGCTGGACACAGCTTCGTGACTGAGCACCACACACATCACACATAAGATACTTTGATCATTAGTTGAAAACAACAAGCACAGATTAGAAACTATTCTGTAGTATGAGATCCCTAGGTAGCTATGGGGATTGGTTCCAGGACCCCTGGAATCCGAGAATTTTGGTATCTGCCAGGGGATACCAAATTTCCTTATATGAAAAGGCCTGGTACCATTGTCCTTCCACACCCGTGTCTCCACATCTGCAGGTTCCACCAACCACAGTGCAGGACCCACCAGTATGAAGGACTGGCTGTGTAAACAAACCCAAGAAAGGCTTAATTCTTAGAGACCATAGGTAACCTACTCGGGCTTTGTGAGGTGGTGGCATTGTTGCAAAACACTTTATCACTGTGATAGGAAAGGGAACTTCTGCTTTCCTCCCCTACCATTTCACAGCATCCTTCGGGGAAATCAAGAAATGAAAAAATATTCAGTTTAAAATTCTTCAGTTTTAACATCTTCATCTCAACAGGTTCCAGGACGGTAATAAGATGATAACTCTAACTCGGAGACCTGGTTTTTCTCTAAAAATGGAACTGATATACAAATATATCTCTATTAATTTTTTTGTGGATGAAAAGGACAGATACATCCTTAGGAAGGAAATCATAAATATTATCAAAAACTGTTTTCTATGTAGTCTCTTTGTTATCTGAAATTATGTACAAATGAAGTACATTATTTGAATAAGATCTATTTTCCTAACTGTATTGAGATATCATTAAGAAAAAAATATGTAACTTTAAGGTATAAAACCCAATGATTTACTATAGATATGTTTTGCAAAATGATTACCACAGTAAGGCTGGTTAATACTTCCATCACCTCAGTTACCATTTTTTTAAGGTGACAGTAATCAGATCTAATTTCTACATTTTGCTACATGCATGATACATAAGAGAACTATATGGAAAGAGATATGAGGTCATGATCAACAAAGTACATGATATTGTAATAAGCTTACTCTAAACCTTATGGAGTACAGGGCATCTGGGAGATCAAGTTTTAACATGTGCAAAATGCCTACCCTTCTGAAAAGCAAATTTATTTTTTTCTTACCTTCCTTCACTGTTCTCATCACCACTATAAGGTAAGGCCCAAGAGGTGGAAATCCATTCCCTGATTTCCAAACAAAACTTTCAAAGAAGGTAGAAGTGAAAATGAGAATAAGAGCTCAAGGATATTCTTGACATTGTAATTTTACATTCATCTTCATAGGTCCCTCCCCAACCCCACCACTGTGCCCTGCCCACCTCTTTTTTAATCAGTGGTTCCCTGGCCTCCCACAATTATTCACCCAGCCCTGCTGAATAATTTTCTTCCCACTGCTTGGTATAACAACAAAGCTCAGAAGCAGGAAGGAATGCCACTTACAGGCAGGTCAGACAGTGATGTAATTAACAGATCAAGGAGAAGTGTTATTTCAGAAAGCCCCATGGAGCAAGAGACAGGCTGATTTCCTGGGTCATGACATTACCAGGAAACTACAGTTACTAAAGAATGAATATCTAAACTAAAATGTTTCCTTCAAATGCATAAAAGGTTGTATAAATATTACCCTCTCCTGTGAAAATTAAAAGTTTTACAGAGACATTTTATAGATACAAATTTAAAACTAGTTTGGGAAATAACTCCTCCATCTCACACTAAGTGAGGTGCAGGGGTATGTATTTTTGTATGTCTCTGCCAAATCAATTTCTCAAGGAATAAAATGCAGGAAAATACAAAAGGCAGGAAATAAGGTCAACCCACAAAGAATTGAATTCCACACATGGAATGTGGATGTAAAGGTGATTAAACATAGTCTCCACTTATTAACAGAAAACTAGTTGAGAAGGTTGTTATCAGAGAGTTTTATATAATCATACTCAGGGTTTACAGCTTCAGCCACAAGTCCAACAAAAAAAGAAATGAGATGGTCTTGTTCTACCTTCCCAAGAAAAACAAAGAACCAGTTGACTGAAGGTCTGAGACTCAAACTCGTGACTGCAGAGGAATGAGAAACCAATGAGACACAGCTTTCAAAGCATGTTCTTTGATACCACAAGCCATACAATCAGAAATATGCCCAGCTATGAATAAGAGAAGTGTATTTTACTTAGATCATTGTGCTTTCAATCTCAGGAAGGGATTCAGTCACAGATGAGAATTTTCTCACTCCATGCTGCAAAAGTATTGAACACTTTCACTCTTTTATAGCTTCCCATGTTTTACTAACTACTGTAGCACAATGCATTAGGCTTAGAAGTACTCATAGACCAAGTAAATAATAAATCCCAGCGATAACAGAAACAAAACATTAGTACAAGACCTCCCACATAGGCCTAAAGGTGACAAAACAAATTAAAACTTGAAATTATTAAATAAATTAACTTAGGTGGGGCTATGCCTCTTCAAATTACTTAACACTCAGGTAACATCAGGGAAACATCAAAAAGACAAGACATCATTGAGATGACAAACTTCAAAGTATTTTTCACTCTCAGGTAAAACAACATGAATTAAAAATTACCATTCTGGTCCAAAGTCACTCCCAAGCCTATGCAAATTCCTTCAGGACAGAGGCTACATCATATGCATCTTTATTGGCCTCAGCCTCCAGTCCCTCAATACCACAAAAGATAACTTTTCTATTGTACATGGAAGGGAGAATATATTCAGGGCCTGATTCTCATCTGTAGTCACTTCCAGCAATTCAAAAGCTGAAAAATACTGATAATCTGTTGTATCAAAGGTGCTTCAGCAGTGGCTACTGATACCTACTCCCCAAGCTCAGCTTGGCCTAGCTCCCATCTCCAAAGCAGTCAGCTGTACAAAGTAGGTTTAGTCCCCAAACTGTCTGGACTTTGTTCCTCCAGCAACATCTGGGTTCCGCATGACTCCTGACCTCTACCTCAAACTAGAGATTTCAAACACTAAGAACTTCACTCAACAAGAAAGCAGAATCATAAGTCAATCCAGGAGAAACGCAGACGCCAAGACTAGTGGAGACAGTACAGAGGAATGAGTCTGGTGTTCTTAACAATGTTCCTGGAAGTGTGTTTAGTGGCTCAGTTGGGTCTGACTCTTTGCGACCCCATAGACTGTAGCCCACCAGGCTTCTCTGTCCATGGGATTCTCCAGGCAAGTATACTGGAATGAGTTGCCATTCCCTTCTCCAGGGGATCTTCCTGACCCGGGGAGCGAACACAGGTCTCCTGCACTGCAGGTAGATTCTTTACCATCTGAGCCACTCTGAAACAACTTTTCAAAAGGGAAAATTTAAATATAAATATAAATTTATCAGATTAAAAGTATTTCTATTATGGAAGACAAAAGACAGCTTCCAGAAACCTCAGTGGTCTTACTATACAGCTAAAATAAGCTTTTTTTCTTCCTGATAGAGCATACTTTCCTCTCTGCTGCAGGGTTTGGCTCTGAAAACCTGGATCATAATCTGGGAGACCCAAAAACTAATTATTATGTTTAAAAAAGACATCTCTTAAGCTGACCTAGTTTGGAAGCCTGGATGCCTTTAAATTGCCAATGAACTGAAACCATTCATGAGAATGGGGCTTTTGAATGCTGAGAATGTTCTTTGGGGCTCAGCACAAAGATATTTGGCATAGATGACTGTAAATATTTGTAAAACTCTGGGTAAATGGACAGTGTTTGACCACACTCAAACCTCATGTCCAGCACAGTACTGTAGAAGCAAGTTATCTGGGGTGATTGGTTTAGGGGGAAGGGGGAGGGGGTTGGTTGAGGGACTTTTTTTTTTTTCTTTTTGTTTTAAATTTTAAAAAGCCAAGCCATTCAATTTTGCTACAGGACATCTTTTTACATTTTCTATACCTTGAATTTGTTTACTCATCAAGACAGTTCCAATGAGTCAGAGGCTCCTTTTGGAACAATTTATTTTCTTTCTCACTTTTCTAACTTTATGTCCATCACAAAGAATAAAGTCCCAGTCACAGGTATGCAAAAGGAAGGCAGAAGTTTTATGAAAATGTGGCCTTGGAGTTACTAATACAATTCTCTCCACGTGGCCTTGTGGATGGCTATAGATATTTTTTTTTCTCCTTCTCTCTCCTCCTCAAGATATCTTCAGAAATACCTAAGGGACTGCTACCCATGAAAAGGACTAGGGCTGAAAAGGGAGGACAGAGGAAGGAGAAGGAGGGATTAGATGTAAAAGGGACTGGGGGCCAAGAGGCTCATCTCAGTGAAAGCTGCAGTACTCCGATACTTTAGCCAGCAACTCACTGAAGACTGGCTTGGGCTCCTTTTGCCTCTTTATCCGCGCCCCCTAAAAACTGAGTCCTGGCAAGGTTCATTTATTTTGCTTCGGGGCCTAGACACCCCCAATTGGCTGCTTCAGAAATGTTAGATACATTGTTCTTTAATTCATATCTGGCAACATTCAAATAAACCTCCAGAAATGCCAAACTAGAAGAACACTGCTAGCCTTACTGCGAGACTCAGCTAATATTTTGATAGGATACATGCAACAGAAAGTAAGAAAAAAAGTGAGACTGTTGTGCAAGCATGAAGAGAGAACATATTGCCAGAAAGGGGAAAATCCTGAGAAATCTAAATGTGAGAAGTACATTCAAGAATGGACTGACAACAGAATCTCTGAAACTCCTTGTAAGAAAAACAAAAGGTACCCTGGAAGGGGTCAGCTAAAGATATCTTTTCTACACTGATAGAGGGATCAGTTTCATTTTAACTTCAACTTGAGAACAGCAGGGGAAGATCAAAGTTTCACCCTGTTTTATCAGCAATTACACAACAAAATAATCAGCAGAATGTATGACCAAGATCCCACGGATAACATCTTATCCATATGTAGGTATGTCAACCTACTGGCATGCATTCCCAAACAGCAGAAGGTAAGTATCTGAGATTCTGCCTACTCTGGTCTCCAGCTGAAGATACTGGGAGGTCTGCTCCAATCTTGAATTTTACAATACATTCTGCAGAGACTAGTTTTACAATAAATTAAGCTCGTTCCTTTTTGCCTGTAAACGGAGAGCTATTTTTGTAAAGTTCACAGGTGTTTCAGGCATTCAGAATGAATCCGATTCTGCATGGTTTCAGTACGAGAGGTAGAAAATAAAGCTAAACAACCCAGATATCAGAGTGAGTCTCCCGTCCCTTTTTCTTTTCTTAGTCCAACCCCACCGCTGTCTTGCAATGCCTGCAGCACTTAAAAAGCTGCCCAAACCTACCTGGCCGGAGAGCTCCGTTCCTCCCGGCCGTTGCCGGGGTTTTCAGCAGCCTCCCTCACGCGCAGCGCCAGCCGGGGCCGCTTGCACCCCGGGGAGGAACGGCTGTTCCATGCCCTCCGCCTTCCGCCCTGCTCTGCGGCTGACAGCTTTGCGCTCTGCAGGATTGCAACAGGGCTCGGGCTCCCAGACCAATCTGGCCGGAGAGGGAGGAGGAGTCCCTCGAACCGCCTCCTGCCTCGGGGCGCAGCTGCGCTGCCCGGGGAACCTCGCAGAGCGCGGGGCGCAGCACCGCCAGCAGCAGCAGCGACGGGAGCCCTGCGTTTATTTATACAGGAAGCTCAGGCGCGCACTTCCTACTTCCCATCTGGGTCGCACTTCAGCTGCAGGTGATGGTCTTAACCCTGTCCGAACCCGGCGGCCCGCGCGCCCCAGCAGTCCGGGCCTCCTGTGCTCGCTCCGCTTAGCAAGACCTCTCTCTTGTCCTCCTGGGACGCCCGCTGCAGACAGCCAGGGCAGGACGGCCAGCATCATCAGCCCCTGGTATCCTTCCTTCCTCCCAGACTGGGACACTTCTTCACCTAACTGGCTTTCAGAACTTGCTGCTTCTCCTCTGCACGCGTCCTCCCGGGACACCTGTCTTTCCCTTCCCTCCCAGCCCTCCCAGTCTCTTGTTTCTAACGACCCAGATCTGCCTTCCCACCCTGCCGGAACACTCGCTTCTGTAGAGCCAGTCCCCATGCACGTCTCATCTAAAAACATCATGTACCTGATTTGTCCTTTAGCATCTAATGATAAAATTAGAACGCAGGCAAATCACATCAGGACAGTCTTCATGGACCTCCTATAACACAGGCACACTTTTGGGGAAAAAACTGATTTTGCCGGAAGTGCTTTGCCAACAAATTACGTAGCGACTGCTTAGTAACCTAACAGGTAGTACTCCAGCTAAAGACAATGTTAACAAGAGTAATCCTGAAGCTGCAGGGGTGGTGTTGGGGGGAGGGGGGGCAGGGAGGTCTTATGAGGTCTTTTTCACTCCAAAACCTCAGACACTTAGTTTGTGCGACGTCTTTAACAGGTTACCAACCGACTCACTCTCCACACCCCCACGGGTCACCATCACAGTCCCAACTTTGTCGAACGTCGCAGTTTAGAAATGTCCCTGCCCAGACAGGGGAACCTTTCTGTGCTCACTGGGCACCCTCACTCGACTTTTGCAACCACAGTCAGGAATGTGCTTCCTAAAAGGAAGGGACTCGCAGCCCTTTGTGGAAGGAATACTGAGCCTGCCAGTGAAGGATCAGCAGTCGGCAGGGTGCCAAAGGACACAAGCAAACTGCCTCTGGGCTCTCCGTGTTGAAGAAAGCCTTGAGGTCAAAGCCAAGTGCGGAAGAACACAGTGTATCTCTGTGTACGATGGCAGGACAGACAGGAGGACCCGTTTTGTTTTTGTTTGAGTGACTGAAAACGACGGAAAATCATTCTCCTACAGTTCTTGAGCCCAGAAGTCCAAAATCAGGGTGTCAGCAGGGTTGGTTGCTTCTGGCAGCTGTGAGGGAAAACCTCTGTGTCTCTCTCCTAGCCTCTGATAGTGGCTAGCTGTCTTTAGTCTTCCTAAGCTTGTGGCTGCATCAGTTCACCGATGCTTCCATTATCACATGGCTTTTTCCCTTACCTCTTTGTCCACATCTCTCTTATACTTTTTCTTATAAAGATACTGGTTATGGTATCTAGGGCCTGTCATAATCCAGTATGACCTCATCTTCATTTGATTACAAATTAAGACCCTATTATCAAACAAAGTCACATTCTTAGATAATGATAAGAATTTTAGGGGATACTATTCAACCCAGTACAGTACCGTATGTAATAGAAAACTTTAGATTTAAAGGATAATTCATTTGAAAAAGCTAGTTTCACAAAAGCACATTTTTTTCATTTTATAAAAACAGTTTTTCGAGGTTGATAAACATCTCTTTTCATGGAGTTCTACTTAAACCATTATCAGAGTTCTAAATGACAGGTTATGACCAGTATTTTTGGAAATGATTTTCAAGTACTTGTAGGGGGCTGTGTGTGTACTCAGTCGCTCAGTTGGGAGGAGGACCAATCTTCTAGTGGGGGAGGAAGGGAAGGAGGACAAGGGAGATAAGACGGTAAGAGAACATACAACGGAGTCCCAAAAAATAGAACTGAAGGATATTTGAGCTTGAAAAGTCCTTTTAGCTAGTTTAGCCCAGACATTTAGCTTTAAAGATGAGGAAACTAATGTCCAGGGAGATTTAAGGGGTCGGCTTCAACCAGGTATGGGCAGAGCTGGAATGAGACCTAAATCTGTGTTAGATGAAAAAGGTATTTGTTAACGAAAACTGCCCCACAGGTGTCTAACTTCAAATGTTGCATTTACCAGTGTAAATGCTTTAGCATACCCCAGATAGCCAAAGCAATTTTGTGAAAGAGCTAAGCTGGAGGAAATCACATCTCCTGATTTCAAACTATATTACAAAGTTATAGTAATCAAAACTCAGATCTGCCTATCATAGGTTCTGAGATAATCAATCTCAAGGTATTTTCTTGGTGCAGTGCACATTACTGATGGACAGGAAATCAGGAAAGATAAACAAAGCACCTTTTAAGAGGTTACTTTATTCATCAATGCCAGTACAAAACTTTGGTGCCTTAAACCAAAGTTCAATACAGAATCCACTTTTTCAGTTATCAGGCAATTAAGCTATAATCTCTTGTCAACAGGATAAGGGATGAAGCTGCTGCTAATATGAATGAAAACATGGGTTAAGCAATACTCATGCTATCTGCTGCTGCAAGTGGCAGATGGAAAGAAAAAATATATTGTGTAATTAAATAATATCAGCATTGATTATTTTCAAGTTTATAAAATCTGCATTCAACTTTTAATAGGACTAAATGAACATGTAGAACACTATAGTATTATGTGAACAACTCTTTCAGATCTGGAATAAAATATCTAAAAACAAATGTAACCAAGGAGGTGAAAGATCTATATACTGAAACCACAAGACACTGATAAAAGAAATTGAAGACAAAAATAAGTAGAAAGACATTCTTTGCTCATGGACTGGAAGAATATTGTTATGTTAATTAACAATATTGTGAATATTGTTATGTCCATCCTACCCAAAGCAGTCTACAAATTCAATGCAATCCTATCAAAATTTCAATGGCATTTTTTCATAGAAATAGGACAAACAATCCCAAAATTTTCATGGGACTACAAAAGACCCCAGATAGCCAAAGCAATTTTGTGAAAGAACAAAGCTGGGGAAATCACATCTCCTGATTCCAAACTATATGACAAAGTTACAGTAATCAAAACTCTTTCAGAATGCCTCATGAATCCACAGTATGCCCCAGCCTCTCAAGCATGTATTGATCTCCTCCCAGACAAGCTGCTAGATGCTAGGAGGACAGACATAAGTTGGACATGGGCCCTGTCCTCAAAGAGCTTTCAATCCAGGGAAGGAGTCAGACAAGCAATCCATTATCAGGGTACTACAGTATGTATGTACATGATATGAGAGACGTAAACATGATGTGCTTTGGAAGCACAGCGAAGAAATGAACTAAAGGAAAGGGGCTGGTGAAAAGAATCAAGGGAGATTTCCCTGAGAACATGAATTAAAGCTGACACTTCAAGTAGCCAAGTGGAGAAGGTGGGAAAAGACGAACTAGTCAGAGGCACGAACCAGTCAGAGGCACGAGCCAGTGTAAATGCTTACAGTTGTCAGACTTTGGGTGATGCTTTTCATAATTCAGACAGAGCAGATGAGGGCAGAATTAGAGTGAGGGTTTGAACTAACGTAGTGGCAAATGGCATGGTAAAGAAAGGAACAAATGGAGGGAGATCTCAGAAACAGAACTGAATGGGACCTGATCCCTGATTGGATGTAGGGGATGAGGGAGAAAGAAGAGCCCAATGGGACCTGGTCCCTGATTGGATGTAGGGGATGAGGGAGAAAGAAGAGCCCAGGCTGCCGGTACCGCTAATTGAGAGTAAGAATAAAGCGGCCACAAAGGATGGCTTTCCTTAAGCCATCATTAAGGAAAATGATTAAAACCTGTAGAATCTGAGGTGTCTCGGACATATGGAAGACTTGTCCAGTAAGCCATCAACAGAGATCCATAGTGGAGGGTCTTTTAGGAATTACCATCATTTAGGTGGTGACCACGGATGAGATCAACAAGAGCTGAGATCACCCACAAAAGGTAGCATGCTGTAGAGAGACAAAGGGACTTTCCACACATATACAAACTATCACCCACTCATTATTACATAACCTTAAACAAGCTATTTAACATACTCAAAACTCTGTCATGTCCGACTCTTTGCGACCCCATGGACTACACAGTCCATGGAATTCTCCAGGCCAGAATGCTGGAGTGGATAGCCTTTCTCTTCTCCAAGGGATCTTCCCAATCCAGGTTTTCTCATTGCAGGCAGATTCTTTACCAGCTGAGCCACACAAGGGAAGCCCAAGAATACTGGAATGCATAGCCTATCCCGTCTCCAGATGTTCCTGACCCAGGAATCGAACCAGGGTCTCCTGCATTGCAGGTGGATTCTTTACCAACTGAGCTATCAGGGAAGCCCTCAAACAAGTTATTTAACATATTCAAAACTCAGTTTGTTCATGCATAAGAGAGGAATGATGATACTCATCTCATAGGTTGTGGTGAGGTTCAGTGAGAGGTTTGTAAGTAGCTAGCACAGTGTCTGATGGCATTATTCTAGTCTTGAAGGTGGGGCAGTGAATGTCACTTCCTGGAACTGTGCAGTACACAACCTGCTCAGCTATACAGCATGGCCCTGCCCTGATACACAATAAAAACACACTCAGTTTTGTTAAGTGTTATTAATCTTAGAAGGAAGGAGAAAGGAGAGAGAAAAAAGAAAAAAAATTCAAAAAGAGAACCCATAGAAACACCAGTATTTATAAGGTAGGTAAAAGAAGAGTCCTCATATAAACCTAAGAAGGAACTGCTTCTTTTAGACTACAAAAGTAGATGTAACATGTGATATCTCAGACTGAGAAGTAAAATCCAGGCACTGCAAGCTACAAAAATACTTTTTATCTTTCTGAGCAATGATAAACATAATACTGCAAACCAGAGTTTGCAGTCATGTTGACCTTCGCCATAAAATGACCTTTGCCGTAAGAGAGAATTTCCTAATCTGAATTGCAGACTTTCCTATGTTGTTGTTGTTCAGTTGCTAGATCATGTCTGACTCTTTGTGACCCCAGGCAAACAAAATCTTGACATTAATGGTAAGTAATCCAAACTGTGCAACCCACTCCAGTGTTCTTGCCTGGAGAATCCCAGGGACGGGGGAGCCTGGTGGGCTGCCGTCTATGGGGTCGCATAGAGTCAGACACGACTGAAGCAACTTAGTAGTAGTAGTAACATACCTAAAGTCATGTAAAAGCAAGACCAAAATAAATCTAAAGCATACTTAGCCAAAAAATATATATAGAGAGAAATATACATATTAGATTACTATGCTATGCTATGCTAAGTCACTTCAGTCGTGTCCGACTCTGTGTGACCCCATAGACGGCAGCCCGCCAGGCTTCCCCGTCCCTGGGATTCTCCAGGCAAGAACACTGGAGTGGGTTGCCATATACTAGATATGTATAAGATACTTATATAATATAAAACATTATATAATATATAATATGTAACATTATATATATACACACATAAAACACACACTCCAGTTCTATATAATAAGGAAATCAACAAATGGATTTTCTTTTTAGAAAATTAAAGAAAAATTAGATTCATTCTGATGCTACTGAAATTACTCTTTTCACCTGCTTTACTCTGTTAGTAACAGCCATTAGTCTTGACATCCTGATTATATGCTGCATTAAAACTTTTTTCTATTTTTTTATTGAAGGGTAATTGTTTTACAGAATTTTGTTTCCTGTCAAACCTCAACATGAATCAGCTATAGGTATTCATATATCCCCTCCCTTTTGAACCTCCCTCCCATCTCCCACCCCATTCCACCCCTCTAGATTGATAAAGTGCCCCATTGGAGTTTCCTGAACCATGCAGCAAATTCCCATAGGCTACCTATTTTACATATGGTAATATAAGTTTTTACGTTACTCTCTCCATCCATCTCACCCTCTGCTCCCCTCTCCCCATGTCCATAAGTCTATCCTCTATATCTGTTTCTCCACTGCTGCTGTAAATAGATTCTTCAGTACCATTTTTCTAGATTCTGTATATATGCATTAAAATACTATATTTATCTTTCTCTGACTCACTTCACTCTGTATGATAGGTTCTAGGTTCATCTACCTCATCAGAACTGACTCAAAGGTGTTCCTTTTATGGCTGAGTAATATCCCATGGTGGATATGTACCACTACTTCTTTATTCATTCTCTGTTGATAGACATCTGGGTTGCTTCCATGTTCTAGCTATTGTAAATAGTGCTGCAATAAACAATGGGATACATGTCTTTTTCAATTTTGGTTTCCTCAGGGTATATGCCCAGATTAAAACTTTTACAAAAATTTTGTTAATGATTTGTGCAGTTTTAATAAATCAGATGAAAGAACACAAGTATTGGGAAACCAACTTCTGCAAGAGGTGTAATTCTCTCTCCACGAGAAAAATTTAATGCAAAGGTCATGGTATTCTGCCACTGACAGTTTGGTTACTTGTCATTTCCAAAGACCTACCATTTCATTCACATTTTTCTGCTGGATCCAACAGAGCTCATCTTTCAACATTTATTGACAGTACTGAATATAAGAACTAAGAATAAGACACAATATGAAATAAGGCTAAGAACATTACAAAATATGAAAAAAAAAAAAACTATGCTAGAGATTCATTCAGGGTGACATGGTGGTCAAACTATTGATAAATGGAAAGTCAAAATATGACCCAGAAATTATTAGCCAGTTATGTCTGCCTTGATAACAAAAGTTTTCCAGAAGTTGGAGACATGTCATTTTGGTTCTGTTTCATACATACAAGAGCATCTCAAAATCAGCTGGGCTGCAATAAGAAAAACCTGACTAGGATGACCATCATCAAAAAGTATACAAATAGTAAATGCTAGAGAGGGTGTGGAGAAAAGGGAACCCTCCCACAGTGTTAATAGGAATGCAAACTGGTACAATCACTGTGGAGAATAATATGGAAGCACCTTAAAAGCTAAAAACAGAACTACCATATCATCCAGCAATCCCACTCCTAGGCATATATCCAGAGATAATCACAACTCAAAAAGATATATATACCCCAGGGTTCACTGCAACACTATTTACAATAGTGAAGACACAGAAGCAGCTTAAATGTTCATGGACAAATGAATGGATAGAGAGGATGTGGTACATATATACAGTGGAATATTACTCAACCATAAAAAAGGATGAAATCATGCCATTTACAGCAACATGAATGGACCTAGAGATTATCATACTAAAGTCAGTCAGACAGAGAAAGACAAATATTATATGATATCATTTATATGTGGTGGAATCCAAAAATGTCATACAAATTAATTTTGTATGATATAAATCTCCTATTTACAAAGGAGAAACAGATTCACAGATTTAGAGAACAAACATGGTTACTGGGGCAGAGGAGCAGGGGAAAGGATATTAGGGACTTTGGAACAGATAAGTACACACTGCTGCTGCTAAGTCACTTCAGTCGTGTCCGACTCTGTGCGACCCCAGAGACGGCAGCCCACCAGGCTCCCCCGTCCCTGGGATTCTCCAGGCAAGAACACTGGAGTGGGTTGCCATTTCCTTCTCCAATGCATGGAAGTGAAAAGTGAAAGAGAAGTCGCTCAGTCGTGTCCAACTCTTAGCAACCCCATGGACTGCAGCCTACCAGGATCCTCCGTGCATGGGATTCTCCAGGCTAGAGTACTGGAGTGGGGTGCCATTGCCTTCTCCATGGATAAGCAGCAAGAACCTACTGTATAGCACAGGGGACGCTGCTCAAAGTTATATGGCAGCCTGGATGAGAGGGGAGTTTGGGGGAGAACGGGTACATGTATATGTATGACTGAGTTGCTTTGCTATGCACTTGAAATTATCACAACATTATTAATCGGCTATACTCCAATATAAAATTTGAAGTTTGTAAGTAATAATAAATTGAAAAAAATAAAAGAAACAAATTTACTACTTAATTTTTCATTAAACTGTGCATTCCTTTAGCTCATTTTCTGCCAAAGGGGATTGCTACTGCTGCTGCTAAGTCGCTTCAGTCGTGTCCGACTCTGTGCGACCCCACAGACGGAAGCCCACCAGGCTCCCCCCGTCCCTGGGATTCTCCAGGCAAGAACACCAGAGTGGGTTGCCATTTCCTTCTCCAATGCATGAAAGCGAAAAGTGAAAGGGAAGCCACTCAGTCGTGTCCGACTCTTAGCGACCCCATGGACTGGAGCCTACCAGGCTCCTCCGTCCATGGGATTTTCCAGGCAAAAGTACTGGGGTGGGGTGCCATTGCCTTCCCCGCCAAAGGGGATTATCCCACAATAAATGTTAAAGTTTTCAACAATAAAATAAAAAGCTATAGATTTGCACCATAGAAAAGTGACCAAACCACCGTATCAGGAGCAGTCAAGCTTGCTACACTTGCCCCCCACCTCACCAGCAGTCAGCCTGGCAGCTCCATGCTTTTCACAGGCCACAGCGGGGGTCTTGGCCCAAGTGGTCTACTAAGGAGCTGACAGGGTGAGAAGCACCAAGTTCTCCTCCCACTCCCTGAAGACTGGACTGAGTTCCTCGCCCTCAGCCACCAACGCTGGAACGTCTTTCATTTTCTCAGTGAGTGCTCTGAGCGCTGTTCTCCAGAGGGAGGCATAAGTTAACTTGGATTTGGAGAGAACTGGTGGGGAAGACAGGGTTATATGCGCCATCTTCCACATTTAAACATGTGTTAAAGTGCAAACACTCTTTTCAACACATACATCTCACACACTATGCGAGGAGACCATAGTAAATCCTGAAGTTATAAGGTGGAAGACTTCTACCTCATTTTATTTTGTTGTCCTTCAGTCGTTAAGTCAGTCCGACTCTGAAACCCCACAGACTGAAAAACATCTGACTTCTCTGTCCTCCTCTATCTCCTGGAGTCCGTTCAAATTCATGTCCAGTGATAGTCGGTGATGCTATCGAACCATCTCATCCTCTCATCTTATTTTAGTGTATTTAAAGATAATAATTTTCCTTAAAGTCCAGAACCAATGCCAAATGGGAAACAACAAGCAGCGCAAACTGGAAATTCTATAGTAGTTATCTGTTTAAAATTTCTACGAGTCAATATTGATCTTTTATGTTTTATTTATAAAAGTGTCCATTTCTTCAATATTTTCAACTTGTTTCTATAGAGTTTTGTGCATAGTCTTCATGTATAATTCTTATAATTTCTCCAACTTCTCTGCTTTATGTGGTTGTGTCTGTTTCCTCATTTCTAACTGTGTATATTTTTTCCAGCTTTTAAAATCTTATTTAGCCTTCTTCTCTATTTTTTCTTCATTACATTAATTCCAACTTTTAAAACTTTATCAGTACTTTAATAAGTTTTCCTTTGAATAAAGTTTTGGGTATATGCTATGCCCTAAAAATTTGGATATGTGCAATTTTTTTATTGCTTTCTCTTTATTCTTTTATCAAAGGTTTATTTGGGAGAGTTTCTTAGTTTCCCAGTGGTTTGGGGTGAGGGGGCATCATATTTTTATTATTAATTTCTAATTTAATTGGCTTATGATTAAGGAATGTGATCTAAAAAAACTCTACTTTTGATATTTCTTATAGTTTTACTTTGTTTTAGGCCAATTTAATAATTCTATTTCTAGTCATTGGCGTTTGGAAAATTGCACGTCTCCAAAGAAATGCTCCCTGAAAGAGGACTTACTTGGTGATGTGACTGGGTAACTTGCACTGCTCACCTAAAATCTAACCCCCAGACAATGGCTCATGTTGCAAAAAGAATTCTCACTAGCAAATCTGGAACTGTTATATCTCTAAGTAGAAAACAAGGCAACTAATTATTTTTAACAGACAGATGGATTGTGCCAGCTTGGAATTTAATCAAAAAAAAAAAACAAAAACCCCAAAGATATACAATACTCCTGAACGGTGCCCAGCAAGCACGTCATTCAAGTTTTATTTTTCCAACCTGGCATCTCAATTTCTCCTCTGCATTAGTACACATTCATAAGCATCAGGCAAACCCTCTGTCCTTCAAATCCAAGAGAAACACATTTGTCTTGCACGTTAAGAGTGCCTCGGCGTGATTCACTGAAACCTGGACATGAAAGGGGTTAGAAGTATTTCAAATGCAAGCATCTGCTAAAATATTTAGTCCCACCAACGCTTTGAAGACTCTGTACTCAAATCAAACCTTGGAGATCTAAGACACAAACAATGAGCACATTTAAGAGAGGAAATCTTGTTTAAAAACACCAAAGAAATTCCAAACTTTTACAAAAGAACCAGCTGATGTTTCAGCAAAGATACACTTTCAGGCAGGCCGTTGTATTAAAAGTTTCTCCTGAAAGTTCATAAAGGTAAAGTGAAAACTCCCTCAGGCCTGGTGTGTTTGAGGAAGAAATAGATTATATTATTGAGCATCTACTATGTACCAGGCAAGGTACTTGGTACTAAGCATTTTGTATACTTTATCTCTTTGAACCTTCACAAAAGTCATCACTATAGAAAATAGTCTTATTTCAGAAAATAGTCTTATGTACCTGCATTTTTAAATGATTGGTAATGGATATATAGGAAAGACTCATTAAAACATAAATTCAGCTACAAAATTCTCTCATGGCATAGTTCATTTAGAGTTAAAGACTCCAATATTTTTACCTCTAAGTTGAGAAGTGTCCCCTAAAACTTATAAGATTTCAGTTTGTTATTTCAGCAAATTTTTGTCTTAAATACAGACAAATATGCCCATCCATTTACCTTCAAAGAATTGTTGTGCAAAAATTAATTAAATAACAAGTCATCTAATCAAATGACCTCATGAGATCTAATCCCAGCTGTTATTAACCGATTGACCCAGCGGATCACAGAGGTAATTCTGGTTAATAACCTAAACAATTTAAATTGGCACAAAGTTCAAAGTAACATGCAACCTATCTACTCTTTTAGATTCATCTTCTGCCCATGTCACTTTGCATCTAAATTCCAGCCATGCTAAGCTATTTTCAGGCACAGGGAATTTCCCAAACCCAGACTATTCTTCCCCACCTCTTTCACCTGATGAAGAACTCCTCACTTACCAAAATGTCACCTAAGGTGCACCTTTTCTGGGACCCCCTCCATCTACCTTCTCCCGCATCTTGATAGATGGCCTCCTCTGGTTTTCCTCCCTTAGTACGAGGATCTTACTCTATTATAACACTCATTCTTTTATTCAGTAAATATTTATTAAGCTGCTATTATTGCCCAGGTTATTTATTAAGTGCTAGGACTACAAAGGTAAACAAGCCTTCAGGTGGTGTAAGAAAAGACAGACATCTATGCACGTGAGAGCAGTGCCAGCCGGATCCAGGAAGGCAGCTGCGCAAGTCCCGCCCTGTAGCAGAGGAGGAACCGAGTGGGTAGAAGTGAGAGAATCCAACAGGGAGGAGGTTGGGGAAAAGAAATTGCGTGAGTACATGTAGAAAGATGGACAACAGATAAGCTTTGTTGATGGCAGAAAATTGCTCCAGCAGAGGCATTTGATTAATAAACCGAAAATGACTCACTTACAAAACTTGTTCAAGCTATTATAAAAGCAAAAGATAATCGTAGAACGTCAACCCTAATTTAACTCCTAATTGTTGTTAATATCTAGGGCTTTCTTAAACTCAAAAAGGCTTATTAGTGATATGTTAAAATTTTCAAATTTTATCTAAAAACAAAAGTATTTAGAGAACAGGTGCTTTATGATGTTGTGTGTGTTTCAATTGTACAGCAAAGTGGATCAGTTATATGCGTGCGTGCTAAGTCACTTCAGTCATGTCTGACTCTTTGCGACCCCATATACCAGTCTCCTCTGTCCATGGGCTTCTCCAGGCAAGAATACTAGAGTGGGTAGCCATTCCCTTCTCCAGGGGATCTTTCCAACCCAGGAATCGAATCCAGGTCTCTTGCACTGCAGGCAGATTTTTTACTCTCTGAGGCACCAGGGAAGCCAAAACAGAACCATGTGGAGATGCCAAGGATCGAACCTGGGACCTCATATATGCAAAGCATGCGCTCTAGCACTGAGCTACATCCCCTAGTATATAAACATGTATCCACTCTTTTTTAGATTTCCTTCTCATTCAGGTCATCACAGATCACAGATCATTGAGTAGAGTTCCCTGTGCTATACAGTAGGTTCTCATTAGTTTTCTGTTTTATACATAGTAGTGTTTATATGTCAATAAAAGGGTATATATAACTGCTCTGATAGGCATTAGTGAATAAAGAAACTGTTCCATCATGTGAGACGTTAACATAGCAAACTGAGAAATGGGGTAAGCAGGGGAAACTCACTCACCTTTCCTTGTCAGGATGAGAATGAAACAAGACAAATGGCAAACATGGGTGCAAGGCTCCTAGATCATTCTATTGGGATTAGGGGGCCCTGGTCAAGAACCTGTTTCCTTTCCATGACCTAATACACACATACACTCCTCGGTTTGGAGAATCCTCAATCTAAAAACTTGTATGCTCTTTGATCAACAGAGGCAAAACTTTTCAGAGTGATCAGTGTAATGATATTGTTCAGTTCAGTTCAGTCACTCAGTCGTGTCCGACTCTTTGCGACCCCATGAATCGCAGCACGCCAGGCCTCCTTGTCCATCACCAACTCCCGGAGTTCACCCAGACTCACGTCCATCGAGTCAGTGATGCCATCCAACCATCTCATCCTCTGTCGTCCCCTTCTCCTCTTGCCCCCAATCCCTCCCAGCATCAGAGTCTTTTCCAATGAGTCAACTCTTCACACGAGGTGGCCAAAGTACTGGAGTTTCAGCTTTAGCATCATTCCTTCCTAAGAAATCCCAGGGCTGATCTCCTTCAGAATGGACTGGTTGGATCTCCTTGCAGTCCAAGGGACTCCCAAGAGTCTTCTCCAACACCATACTTCAAAAGCATCAATTCTTCGGCGCTCAGCCTTCTTAACAGTCCAGCTCTCACATCCATACATGACCACAGGAAAAACCATAGCCTTGACTAGATGAACCTTTGTTGGCAAAGTAATGTCTCTGCTTTTGAATATGTGATCTAGGTTGGTCATAACTTTTCTTCCAAGGAGTAAGCATCTTTTAATTTCATGGCTGCAGTCACCATCTGCAGTGATTTTGGAGCCCCCCAAAATAGTCTGACACTGTTTCCACTGTTTCCCCATCCATTTCCCATGAAGTGATGAGACCAGATGCCATGATCTTCATTTTCTGAATGTTGAGCTTTAAGCCAACTTTTTCACTCTCCACTTTCACTTTCATCAAGAGGCTTTTTAGTTCCTCTTCACTTTCTGCCATAAGGGTGGTGTCATCTGCATTTCTGAGGTTATTGATATTTCTCCTGGCAATCTTGATTCTAGCTTGTGTTTCTTCCAGTCCAGCGTTTCTCATGATGTACTCTGCATATAAGTTAAATAACCAGGATGACAATATACAGCCTTGACGTACTCCTTTTCCTATTTGGAACCAGTCTATTGTTCCGTGTCCAGTTCTAACTGTTGCTTCCTGACATGCATACAGATTTCTCAAGAGGCAGATCAGGTGCTCTGGTATTCCCATCTCTTTCAGAATTTTCCACAGTTTATTGTGATCCACAGTCAAAGGCTTTGGCATAGTCAATAAAGCAGAAATAGATGTTTTTCTGAACAGTATTACATTGTTACTTAAGTTCTAAAAAAAAACTTCCAAACTTTTTACCCTGCAGTTTTCATACATACTCCTAGAGGATCTTGGACAACATAGCATCTGCAGTAGTTACTTCTAGCTACCAAAATGGAAATGAGCAAACAGAAATCAGACACCATCCTCCACAAAACACGGTAGACTTGGGTGGCCGCCTGCCTGTTCATGCTGACTATTTCAGTTTAACAGTTTAGATGTTCCTTTGATATCAGCTTATGCCTGCTTATTATAAGAAAACATGGTAGCAATAAATGCCCCAAAGAAGCAGAGTCATTGTGAGCCACATCATGTCCTGAATTGTGCTATCCTTGATTTCACACTGCATTCAAGAAAGATCAAATGGTCAACTATACTCCAATAAAAAAAATTAATTATGTTGTATGCCTGCAACCAATATAATGTGATATGTCAATAATATCTCAGAATAAATGAATGAATGAATGAACAGAAAACCAAACGAAAGATGAAATGACAATAGCGTGTACATTACTTCCTCTTTTCTGCAAGGACTGAATAAAAGGCATTGAGCACAATATCCTAGTTTAAGAACAAATAAATCTTTAAACAAATGAATCCCTGCTACAATATATTATAAACTATTTCATTATAGAGGAAGACAGTTCTAACCTCTAAGAACTAATCAAAACCTAGGTTACTGTAGCAATGTGACTTCATCTGATTGCCTTCACAAATATCCTTTCATTGAATACATACAACCACCTTTCAGCTGAAATGGCATAATTCCCCTTTTACAGATGAGAAAACTGAGCATTGAAAAATGAGCGACTCTCCTGGGGTCCAAGAGGCAAGTACTGTCACAACAAGGACTAGAACCTAATAATCTCATCAAGTGATCTTCATCGAGCACCCTTGCTTCCCAAAATAAACTTGTCTGTGAAATCAAGCTCCCCGTGTTCTCAAATTGGAATCTTTTTTGGAAAGAGGACAAAAATGAAAGGTTGACATAAAATGTTTAATTCTATTTTTAAATCTTTACCTCGGGCAAAAATCCAGGTGTTAAGCCAAAACTAATTAGACAATGCTTCTAGCTTAGCAAAGGCTCCACCTCTACCAAGAACAAAAATAGGAAACGTACACTGAAAAGAAAGTTCGGAAATGGAGTGCATTACTTCTCAGCAGTAGCCTTCTGAAAGAAGGAAGGGGCAAGTTTCCTGGAAGAGTGAACAGTCAAAAGAGGATGACTCAAAAGACTATTTTAGTATGAGATCCTGTTTCACCCTTGTTGTCCATCTGCTTTGCTGAGAATGTAAAGCTGTCTAGGTCCAAGCCAAAAAAGAGAATGAAATCATCGTTAAAGCCACATATGCAGGAGCGCCGGGAAGACACAGTGCTGACCTAACACGGCCATGCCATCAGAGGCCAGTGCATACCTTTCGCTACCTGGCTGGAGGAGGGTTCAGGAATTCAGCTAAACCAATGGGGGATACGGTCAAATTCATTCTTCATTTACTGCAGGCTAATTGAAGGCAAAGAACAACTCAACTGCATATGAAAAGAAATAGTTAATAAATATTTTACACACAGGCATTGACTAATGACAACACCTATTTATCAAATGGTGCAGTTATCCTTCTCCTTCTACTCCTCCACCATCCCACCCCCTATTTTCCGATCTTTCTTATGAGAGTCACAAAGGACACCACACTCACTAATTTCCACCCTCCCCTTCCTTTTGTGCCATCTAGCACTCCTGGCATCCTTCAATACCTAGAGCCTACACCTATCGTTCACCTGTATGCCTCCTTGGTTTCTCCCTTCCTTCTTTAGAATGAGGAAAAAAAAAAAGGAGGTCCACAGAGAATCAAACTAGAGAAATGCAGGGGAATTGGTATTCAGGAAGCTAGTGATTTCAGAGCTTTAGACATAGAAGAGTCCAGACTCTCACTTGAAGGGCAAGGAAACCATTTCAGCTGTGTTGTAGACCAAATGATCATTTATAGTTTGGCTAGAGACCGAAACTAGCAAGCGTATTATTGTTTCCATAGTAAAGTGAGTTCCAAATTCTAAACCACTGATCTGTGAAGAAACTTTTGGAACACTTAATATTCATTAAGTTTGGGCCACCTACCAAAAAAAGGTAACAATCAATGTTTCCCCCTGAGTTGTTCTTTACAGCTACAGAAGAGTATATAGAATATATACACACATATAACTGGGTGCTGAGATTTGACCTCCTTCCTTAGGAGCTGCTCCAAATGAGAAAAGAGTCAGTGATCATTGGTGCCCTAAGAATCCCAGGTGAATTTATTCTTCTCACTGTGCTCAGTGAGAGAAATGGAACTCACTTCTTGATAATTAGTGACTAAAGGGGAAAGGACACTCAGCATTATCATAAAGAGACAGTAAAGATAATAGGTTGGAAGATAGTTTTACTCACTTTACACTGGCAAAAAGTCAGTGGAATTGTTGCCACTGCAGCTTAAGGCAGAAGTTAAGTTCCAAGAAGACATGTAGTTTCTTCTGAGCAGAAACTGTAAACATACTCCAATGTTAGAGTGTGTGTGTGTGTGTGTGATTGTGCGTCTGTGTAGAGCCAATTGAGCTGTAAAGAATAAGATTAGTGGACAATGATGATGTACCTCAAAACAGGATGATCACTGATATGACAATATACTGGCCAAGCCTACTCTAGTCCTAATTTCTCTTCAAAGAGCTATAATCATGAGTCGAAGCTGAAGGGGAACCTTCAGACTTTCCCGTGTAACAATTAGAGTACCCAGAATCAGCTGTAGTCAAACGATGTGCGTGAGAAAAAGACCAGAGTCAGACATTCCTACCAGCAAAGGATGGTGTCTCCAAACCCCAAGGCAGTCAGGTTTGGATGATGTAATTCTGCCTCCTTTAGCTAAAAGCTGATTGGGCCCAGAATGGATGGATGTCTGAAGCAGAGCCAACCAGATTTTCTCTATCAGGAATGTGGAATTTGGATTTAGGGACAGACATCTCTCTGTTTGGCTGAAACTGTATAGTAGCCATATTCCATCATGTATACAAACAACAGAACAAACTAGAGAGGAAGCAATAAAGCAGGTGTGCAGGAGAGGAGGTAAGAAAAGAGCCAGGGAAAGAAAATGGTGATTCTCCAGTTCTCAGTTCCAGTTTCTTCCAGAAGCTGGCTGCATTCCTATTTTTGTTTCTTAAGACATGCCTTGTCCTTATAATAATTTTTTCCTGTTAAAACTAGCCCAAACTTATTTCAGTTATTTGAAATCAGAAACACCTCAGTTAAATCACATTACCATAAAATAAATCAACATATCATGAAAAAAAAATAGACTTTTGAATCTGTCAATGCTGAATCCAAATCTTAGTTCCACCGAATATTAGGTGTCTCATCTAGAGGAAGTTTCCTAGCCTCTCTGAGGCTTGGTCTCAGATAACTGTCATGTACAGTTTCTGTGAAAATCAGAAAATCATACAGAGAGCCTGTGGACAGCACAGACTAAATGATAACTTCCAGTAGAATGCACTAGAGCAACAGTGATGATGGCAATAGTTGGTATGGTATGACCATGGATATGGAGATAGGAGGGTTATATAAAAAACCAGAATTACAGACACAGAAAGATACTTTTCTTAAATTCTTTACTTGATAAAATAACTCAATCCAACCCAAGTTTCTTTTCTTTTTTGGGCCCGCCAAGCAGCTTGCGGATCTTAGTTCCCCAACCAGGGAGCAAACCTGAGCCCTTTGTCCTGTCCTAAACACTGGACCACCAGGAATTCCTGTCAACTCAAGTTTCTTTACTGAGCTTCTCTAGTAGATGCCAAGTACGGTCTGTGTGCTCAGCTGCTCGGTCATATCCAACTCTTTGTGACCTCATGGACTGTAGCCCACCAGGCTCCTCTGCCCATGGGAATTGCCAGGCAAAAATACTGGAGTGGGTTGCCATTTCCTTCTCCAGGAGATCTTCCTAACCCAGGGCTTGAACCCACATCGCTTGCATCTCCTGCATTGGCAGGTGGATTCTTTACTTCCGCACCATCTAGGAAGCCCAAAAGTAGAGCTTCCCTGATTGCTCAGCAGGTAAAGAATCCACCTTCAATGCCAGAGATGTGGGTTCAATCTCTGGGTAGGAAAGATTACCCTGGAGGAGGGCATAGCAACCCACTCCAGTATTCTTGCCTGAAAAATCCCATGGACAGAGGAGCCTGGCAGGCTATGGTCCATGGGGTCACAAAAAGTCAGACAAGACTGAAGCTACTGAGCACATATGAAGAAAATCTAAATATGGTTTAAATTTAAAATTATTTTTAATCTATCGTCTACCACAGATTCCTTCACGGTGAAGGGAAAGCATGGTGTATTTGAAGGACTTACAGAATTCAATAGGGCTGGATTATAAAGAAGGTGAAAAAGATTGCTCTGAGATTAGGTTGAACAGGTAGACCAGACAATGGAGAAGAAATCCGTAAGTTTACGAGTTTAACTAAAAGACCATGGGAAGCTTTTTAAAGCAACTTGACATTAGCAGAAATTTATTTTTTTTAGTATCACCCTGGCTGCAGCATAGAAATAGACTGAACAGAAGCAAAATTGAAGGCAGGTGCCTCTCGGTAAGAATATGTTTCAGTAGTCCAGGTGAGAAATGATGCTGGTGGCAGCAAGGGGCCTGGAGAAAAGTAAGCATTACCTAAGACACAGACGGGGAAGGCAATGGCACCCCACCCTAGTACTTTTGCCTGGAAAATCCCATGGACGGAGGAGCCTGGTAGGCTGCAGTCCATGGGGTCGCTAGGAGTCAGACACGACTGAGTGGCTTCACTTTCACTTTTTGCTTTCATGCATTGCAGAAGGAAATGGCAACCCACTCCAGTGTTCTTGCCTGGAGAATCCCAGGGACGGGGGAGCCTGGTGAGCTTCCGTCTATGGGGTCGCACAGAGTCGGACATGACTGAAGTGACTTAGCAGCAGCAGCAGCAGCAAGACACAGAATTGGCAGGACTGGAGGATCAGTAGGATGTTAGATGTGTAGGATGTCAAGAAATCAGTGTTGGGACTTCCCTAGTGATCCAGAGGTTAAGACTCCAAGCTTCCAGTGCAGCGGAGCACAGGTCCGATCCCTGGTGAGAGAACTAAGATTCAACATGCCTCACGGTGCGCTGGCCAAAAAGAAAGTGAATAATCCTGACAAACACCATCTCAGGTGATCAAAGTCAACATCAACAGTGGTGGCAAGTCATATTGACAGTGTACACCCTTGACACAAGGACACTTTATTTCTGTGGTCATCCTCCTGAAAACCCATCAGTTCAGTTCAGTTCAGTTGCTCAGCCGTGTCCGACTCTTTGCGACCCCATGAATCGCAGCACACCAGGCCTCCCTGTCCATCACCAACTCCAGAGGTCACTCAAACTCACATCCATCGAGTCAGTGATGCCATCCAGCCATCTCATCCTCTGTCGTCCCCTTCTCCTCCTGCCCCCAATCTCTCCCAGCATCAGTCTTTTCCAGTGAGTCAACTCTTCACATGAGGAGGCCAAAGTATTGGAGTTTCAGCTGTAGCATCATTCCTTTCAAAGAAATCCCAGGGCTGATCTCCTTCAGAATGGACTGGTTGGATCTCCTTGCAGTCCAAGGGACTCTCAAGAGTCTTCTCCAACACCACAGTTCAAAAGCATCAATTCCTCAGTGCTCAGCTTTCTTCACAGTCCAACTCTCAAATCCATACATGACCACAGGAAAAACCATAGCCTTGACTAGATGGATAACCCCAGCCTAATCGCTAAGAAGAGCATCAGAGAAATCCTAAATCCCAGTTGAGGGATTAAGTGTGTATGACCAGATATGTTTAGCCTATATCTGGCAATACACCTCAAAAACAAGGAAAGTCTCAGAAACATAGCCAAGAGGAGTCTGAGAAGAGATGACGACTAAATTGTATGTGGTATCGTCCATGAGATCTTGGAGCAGACAAAGAGGGCATAGGGTAGAAACTAAGGAAGTCAGAATAAAGTATGAACTTTGGTTCATTTTTAAATGATGATGATAATCTACTGACAAATGTGTCCTACAGGTAAGGCTCCCTTCTTCACGCCTGCAAAGAATCTCAGAAACTGCTGCAGTCCAAGTGGATGGGAGAAATATGCTCACGTGCAGGAAAGGAGGCAAGCTCATTGTAATGTACATGCCATACCGTTATCTGAGGCAACAGGTAACAGGCGTCAGTGCTGAAATTCAAAGGCAACACATAATACAAAGGGAAGTCACCTGAAGAAGGCCAAGTGGCCACCCATTCAGTGACATTCCCTTGGTGAATTCATCTCTGCCCAGGGTCAGCCCTCAGCCTGACGGGCTCAGCAAACTACTCGCTGGTATCTTGAGGTTAATCAAACCCACGGATAATGACTCATACTAACTAAATATCCGTGAGAATGATACAGAGAAAGAGAATGCCACACTGTCAGGCAAACCCAACACACAGGGCTGGGCAGGGTGGGGCCTGAGAGTCTGCATTTCTAACAAGCTTCCAGGTGATGCCCATGCCCTGGTCCTCTGAATAGCAAGAGTCTGAGCAAGCTACAAGAGAAACCAAAGTGTGAAGTTTATTGATGAGCCGAGTATTACGTAGATCACGAGAGAGGTTGACCACTTAACTGTTAATGCCAGCAGGCTTTGGTTTCCTGATGTAGCCATCTCCAGAGCAGAGACGGAAACCCACTACTACCAGCTCTCAGCGGCTGTGGTATCCTTTGCTCTGGATGAGGCTCATATGGGATTGTCAACGTGCAAAGATTCTTCCTACCTGTGCTTCCACACTTACTCTCCTCCCCACCTCCAGTGGGAGGAACAGATTCTTCATGTGCAAATAAAACACCTTCAATTAGTTTACGACCTGGTTTTGCAGACTGAGGACTCATTCACTCCAAGGGGACCTGGTAAATCTCTGCACTGACCTAGTGCATATAAATTTCCTAGATGGGCTCTCTAAAGAAATTGTTGTTTCCCTTAGTTTTTTTTTTTTTTTTGGCTGCACTCTTCGTTGCAGTGTGCAGGCTCTCAAGTTGCAGCTTGCCTTCATGCAGACTTCATTGCCCTCAGGCGTGTGGGATCTTAGTCCCCCAATCAAGGATCGAACTCACATCCCCTGCATTAGAAGGTGGACTCTTAACCACCTGACCATCAGAGAAGTCCCTCTCTACATCTTAATGGAGAAGGTGAAACATTGCTCTTACACTGTCGCCACAGTAGAAAAGATTCTCATTTCTAAACTATTTACGGAGCCCCAGTTGAGTGTGACACACGTCAGCAGAGGGGGGAATGTAGAGCTGAGCAAAAAGCGCACAAGACTCCAGTCCTGAGGGCAAGGTCGCCATCTGAGAGCAGTGACAGGCTTCCTGTCTTCAGAACAGCTCCGCAAAACTTCTCACCTTGTGAGCTTCTACTTTCTCCTTGTTGTCAGCTCCAGCTTTCTCAGACCTTGGGTTTAACAGCCCTGGGGACACAGACACCCACGCTGAACTACAACCTGCTGGGCCGGGTTGAATGCATCCTACAGCATTTTCTCCTGCTCTTATCATCTGCCCATTTCTGTTCATGTGGACCTGCAAAAACCCAAGAATAACTCCACAAAGTTCTGCCAGGTCAAATCAAAGCATATTAAAAAGTAGACAACTCTCTGGAAACCCAGTACCAATCAAGAGAGAGCAAATAATGAATTTACGAACAGGACATGAAGAAGTATGTTTTTCTAACATACTGGTTTAGCAGAAGAGGAAATAATGATTCCGTTTCACTCATTCAGCTGTTTCCACTCATGCCTCTGAGGGAAAACACCACGTGGTGGGTAGTTCTCAAAGTCTAGCATGCGGAAGAATCATCTGGAATGTCTGTTCCCAGGGTTTCACTCAGCCCAGCCCATCCCCTGCTACCAGAAAGTCAGATACAGCAGGCTGGAGCTTAGAAATCTATATTTAAATACCACTCCCCACTCCCCAGTTGATTCTGAGAAATACTGACTTAAGTCTGAATTTTCACTCTCTATCTTAGTGGTTTTCAACTCTGGCTCACATTTGATTTCTGTAATCAGCTTTTTAAAAAAAAGTTCTCAATGCCTGCATACAGTCCACCAAGACCCCAAAACAATCAAATCTGAATGCCCAGTGCATGAGACCCAGGCATCAGTGCTCTTTCAAGGCTCCCAGGGAATTGAATGTTTGGTGTTTCCAGGTGGTACTATTTGTCTGGGTTGTTAGACATCAGATTCCAAGCCCCTCCCTGAAGATTCTGATTCACTAGGTCTGTCTAGGGCACAGCCCTAGAATCTACCAGTCACACAGGTGCCCCAGGCGATTCTTACAACAGGATTTGAGAAATGTGCCTTTCTTGCTTAGGTGAATCACAAACTCCCCTTCTCAGCAAGGCTGCTCCAATAGGACTTTTGCCTTCAGTTTTGGAACCCCTATTCCGTACAATCAACTCCAATCTAACCTGTGTTTTCCCAAAGAGAGAGAGGGAACTCACCTTACTTGATGCTATGTAGCAAGTAAGGAACTCACCTTACTTGATGCTATGTAGCAACGAGAATCACTGCTTTATGTGGCCATGACTGCTGAAGACTCATTTCTGTTCCTGATAGAACAAATCATCTCTCCCACTCACTCAGCACTGTGTACAGGGTCTTATCTGCATCTTAGTATATTAACCTTAGTGTATTAGTAATTAGTTAGTATATTCACTAATTTAATCTTCACAACTATGTTACCAACAGGAACGCTTCTTAGTGCTACCTCTACCAATAAGGAAACTGAGGCAGAGAGGCTGAACAAATTGCCTGTTACCCACAGTCACAGGTAGAGGATGACTCTGACCCCAAACCTGGGGGGACCAACATCGCCCTGTAACAGGGCTCACCAAACAAAAGCTGAAGAGCCTGCCTGCGTAACCGCTTGCTGCCAGAAAGAGAACACAGAAAGGCTCAAGGAAGCTCATGTTTATGTGTCCCAAGTACTGGGCTAGAAGTTTATATATATTATTTCATCTAATCCAAGAGTCAGATAGAGTCCCTATTGTCACGGACACACCCTCCTGCCTTAATCAGTGATGGGAAGGGTTAACAGTTGTAGAGCATTATGCAAAAATAATAATAATAATAATAAAGCAGTCAAAGAAAACTTCCAAGTACACTTGGCAGGCGGGATACTGAAGAATTAGCCAGTTGTGGGTTTAGCGTGTTGGGGCAAGAGGCGGCTGCATGGAGACACACTGGGGTTGGCTGAAGAATGACAGATTCTTCAACAAGGTGGAGCCGTGGAGATCTTTGACTCTGAGAGAGGATGGGGCTTCCTGAGACCTCGAGAAGGGACAGGAGTTTCATGCAGACGCACTGCTTCTCATAATGAATCTCAACAATTCAGGATAAATGGCGGAGGTCCACCCATGTCATAAAGAACCCCCCTGCCAATGCAGGAGATGCAACAGTTATGGGTTCAACCCCTGGTTCGGGAAGATCCCCTGGAGAAGGAAATGGTAACCTGCTCCAGTGTTCTTGGCTGGGAAATCCCATGGACAAGAAGCCTGGCAGACTACAGTCCGTGGGGTCACACAGAGTCGGACACGACTGAGTGCCCACGCACACACCCCCTTGGAGGGATGACATGACACAAGCTGCCTTGAATGATAAACTGATGTCTCCACTTCCTGCAGGGCAACACAAGAGGAATTCCTTTTGTCCTGCTTCCGGTTTCTCCCTGAGTAGTGGGAGGGAAAAAGGAGCTGCAAACCCAATGCCAAGGCATCGCAACTTTCAGCAAGAGGCCAAGAGACTGCCTGTGTCTTTATGGAAACAGTGACGAGTGACTGCTAAAAGCCACCTTTTTCCTACCTCTGTTTAGGGACACCCCACCCTGCCAATCCCAAGTAACACACCTGTCTAAGAAGAGCCACATGGAAATCTGTGGGACCCCAGGGTTCCAGAGGTCAGTGCTATTTGCTAGGTCCCGGCGCACACAAGGAGGCCGTAGCAGAACTGGAGCTCTCCACTGAACAGCTGACCACTAAAGGCTGAAAAGAAAGCAGGGACTAGATACACAGGTGAGTTCCAGACAGTTTGGAAAGGGAAGGTCTAGACTAGCTGGCTAAAGGAAAGAAAAATTTCTGATTTCAGGATAATCACTCAAGAGTAACAGCTGTCATGAATCAGGGAACTCAAGCCAGGCTCTGTGACAACCTAGAGGGGTGGGATGGGGTGGGCAGGGGAAGGGAGGCTCCAGAAAGAGGGGACATACGTATACCTATGGCTCAGCCACGTTGATGTGTGGCAGAAACCAACACAATATTGTAATGATCCTTACAAACAAATACACTCAAAAAAAAAAGTAACAGCTCTCTAGCCCTCTCTCACCACAACTAAAGAAAGCCCACACACAGCAACAAAGACCAGAACAGCCAAAAATTTGTTCATTCATTAATTTTTTTTTTTTAAGTAACAGCTCTGATCCTAGACTATGGTCTTTTCGCATGGGCTGTGGGCCACTCTACGCCCAGAGGATTAGCTGGAACTGAAAGGTGGGCAGTTTGCAAGTGAACCTCATCCTGACCTGAAGCAGGGACGGAAACGCTAAGATTTCCTTGAGAGTTGTGGTCCCATCCGAGAGCAAGAGCAGGTAAGTTAGTTGCATGAGAGGGACAGAATCTGAGGAGTGAGGCAAACAGATAAGGAAACAAAGTACTGCTGCTGCTGCTAAGTCGCTTCAGTCCTGTCTGACTCTGTGCGACCCCATAGATGGCAGCCCACCAGGCTCCCCCGTCCCTGGGATTCTCCAGGAAAGAACACTGGAGTGAGTTGCCATTTTCTTCTCCATTGCATGAAAGTGAAAAGTAAAAGTGAAGTCGCTCAGTTGTGTCCAACTCTTAGCAACCCCATGGACTGCAGCCCACCAGGCTCCTCTGTCCATGGGACTCTCCAGGCAAGAGTACTGGAGTGGGTTGCCATCGCCTTCTCCAAAACAAAGCACAATAGAGTCTAAAAGAAGGGCCAGTCATCAAAAGGAAACAGATGCGATCATTTTTCACTGAAGGCAATAAATATTAAGCAAATATTTCAAATCATTCTATATTTCATTCCTTTCTTTATTGAGCTCCTACCACAATTTATTAGCAACTTTGCAAAACAAGCATTACCCCACAAAGGGGAGAAAGGAGGAGGGCAAAATAAAAAAAAAAAAAAGGGCTGATTTAAGAGTTTATTATTTTCAAACCTTCCTCTATGTGTTTTATTCCTCCTGGGCATGTAGGACTGAGTGGACCATATAAATCAGGCAAACTAGAATTCATGCTTGAAGCTTTTTTCACTTCTTCCATCCAAGAAATAATAGCTGACAGCGTTTAGAATTGACCATTGTTTCAAAGCAGCCAGCACTCCCATATCCCACCTTTAACACATTCTGCTTCAAATCCATATCTATTGTCTTTCCTTTGTACATTATAAAGTCATCATTTCCTTTATGTGCTACATTGTTAATGATTTCTCCATTGGCAAACAATATAATACCTCTTGCAGTTCACTGAACCTTCAAAGCAAGCAGCCTTACTGAATATTTAGTACGTCCTAGGCATGACAAATAAAAAACAAGTAAGAAGTATTTGACGTACATCCATAAACAGCAAACCTGATGAATTCTCAAAAAAAAAAAAAAAAAGTTTTGAAAATACCTATTGGCTTAAGGAAATCAACCTTTCCCCAAACTGGACAAATCCCCTTGAGAGCAAATGACCCTGTATTTTACAGATTCCCCTGCCTGTTGCCCATTCAGTTGTAACCATTACAAGGCAGGGCCTTCGTCTAGTGTTTTTACTCACTGGGCCTAATATACTGCACAGAACATAACACACACTCAGTAAACACTGGTTGGAAGAACAGAAGTCACTCAACATAAAAAACCAAAACATTATGCATTTGTGAAATATCCTCGGTGCAAACTATTTTTAAAAATTAAAGAAATGGATTTGATTAGGCTCTCAGCCAACACCTACAAGTCTTTCTACACTGATGTTTGTCTGGCATTTACCACATTGTTTGGTGAAAAAGAAGACCGGGAAGAGAGCCATCTCAATGACTCTCATCTGGGAAAGCCTGGACCATCGTATTAGAATTCTGAGTATCACTGTGCCTTCACCTACTGGCCAGGTTTCCCAGGAAACTTCTTGACCTTTCTAAGACTCATATTTTCCTCATCTGCATAATAGGATAGGATTGCTAAAGATTATCTGATGACAGCTAACATTTACTGAGTACTTACTCTTTGCTAGAAACTGTGCTTAATTCTTTATAGATACATAATATTTTCTATATTTGTTATGTAAACACAGATTCTCATTTAATTCTCACAACAACCCTATGACTATTCTTACCATTCTACAGATGAGGGAATGGAGGCAGCTGGACACTTAGCTATGGGCCCAAGTTACACTGGTCAATGAGGACCAATACCAGAGCTAAAATTTATGTAGTCTGTCTCCAAAGCTGGTGCCCCCAACCTTGGCTATGCTTGCAACTATGGGCCTAGATTGTCTCTAGGCCCAGAAAAACACGACGGTCCTGCCTCCCAGGAGAAGAACTGGGTATCTGTGATACAGAAGGGATCATTTTAGCTTATACACCCTTATGTATCTCTGGGACTTTATGCTTTAGGAATATACACCCTATTCAGAAAAATAATATACTCCCAAAAGGTTTTGTGAAAGCTGAAATTGCTATAAGAATCAAGAAAGTCAGCAATGATGCCACCCTTTATGGAAAGAGGCGAGGGGAGGCTGGCATTTTCATTGTTGCTTAGTTGCTAAGCCGTGTCCAACTCTTCATGACCCCATGGACTGCAGCCCACCAGGCTCTTCTCTCCATGGAGTTTTCCAGGAAAGAACACTGGAGTGGGCTGCCATTTCCTTCTTGAAGGGATCTTCCAGACCAAGGGATCGAACCCACATCTCCTGCATTGGCAGGCGGATTCTTAACCGTTGAGCCACCTGGGAAGTATGTCATTTTCATTATTTAACACTAAAAGCCTGATAAAATCTTATAATCACACAAAGGGCCATTCATGTACCTGTTTACTACATGGTGAAGTTCCTAAAATAATCATTGTATTGGTTCTTCTTCTCCACTTGCAAGGTTTCACTGACCGTGCAGGAGCATGTTCACATTAGGGCTTCCGTACTTGCTGTTTCCCCATCAGGAGGCTTCATCTCCCATTTATCCAGAGGCTCCACCCTCGCCTGCCTCCTTCCTGTCCACACATAAATATCATCTTCTCAATCATCCTCTTCTAACAACGACAATTCCTTTATTTTTCTCCATAGCACATATCCCCACACAATGACACACGATGTTTTTACTTATTTATTTTACTGTCTCCCCACTTCAGGCTCCTAGAAGGACAGCGTCATGGAATTTCTGACTCTGCAAGTCACTGCTGCTTCCTCAGCCCCTGGAAGAGAGGACCCTCATTGAATTATTGAAAGAACGAATGGACTCTGGCCTATGGAATCCTCCTAAGGTGAACACTCTGAAACTCTTAAATTGAAAAATGCATCTATTTTACAGGGCCAGCTTCAGGAAAGGATGAGGAGTGACCAACATAGTATATTTTAAGAGAGAGAAAATCCTTTAGTCCAAAGTGTCACAGCAAGTAAAAGTCTGCCTTTACAAATTCATTCTTCAGGAGTCTTCTGAAAACCTTTTAAACGTGTGTTTGAAGCTTTCAAGCTTGCTCATTTGAACTGAGCTGGTGAAGTGGAAAAACCATGGAGATTGAATTCAGACTACAGATTTCCATGCCAGAATGGCCAGCAAGATATTTAACCTCCCTAAATTTCCTAATTTACACACACAAAAAAAGTTGATAATTATAATTGGTTGGTTAACTTTATAAACATCTCATAAGACTTACATTGGTCGAAGACAATCAAATGAGTTTACAAGCAAAGCACTCAGTAAATGCAGAGTATATTCTAACAAAATGTAAACTCTAAGAAGGAGTAACATAACAGATGTTCCTCTCAAAGTTCTCACCAAAATAGCTAGTAAAAATTAAGTGAAATTTAAAGAACAGAAGAGAAAATCAAATTTAATAGAAAGTATGAACTTAAAATATCACTTAATACCATGTTCCTTAAACTTTGCATTTTTAAGCTTTATGAAGCAAATCTGTAACAAAATCTACAGAAAAAAGTGTGGTATGTCTGCCAGTTTAAGAATTTTCAGAGAGGGGGAAAAAAGTTTTTAACATCACATGTTCTGTCAGAGTGAAGCACAACCAATGTGACAAGTCATCCAGAAAATTCAATGGAAATAAGCGTCTATTTAACATCAAAGAAGCAGCAGTGACTAGCTGGTTGATAAGAGAGGGGGGACAAAAAAACACTGCAAAGTCAAAATTCTCTTGCTGCCTCTTTTTGTCATTTATAAAAGTTACAATGACTTCTTTCCTTGGAATATTGAAAGTATACAATCTTCTGGAGGCCAGTCAACTTTCATTGAAAGGGCTGGGAATGTCTGACAGATGTTCAACAGTCGTTCAATCCTTATAATTTGCATTACAAATCAGAGCCTGTGAGAACAGAAGAGGTCTGAGCAGCCAGTCCAACTCTCATTTTATAGAGAAAGAAACCGACACATTGGCAAATTAAATGGCTTTCCCAGTTCTCATAGTCATGCATTAAAAATAGACATCAGGGTGTAAGTGTTTCATGTAATGTGGAAATTACTTCTTTTAGGGAAAAAAAAAATAATTTTCTTCCCTAGCCCAAAGAATTTAAACACACTGGATGAATGGGTTAAATAAACAGCTCCATCACCTTCTCAGGATCTTTTATCAGAGCCTTCTAAACCTCCTTACTAGTTCAATAGGGGTTTTCATATAAGAGAGAGTTACAGCCTTTTTCTCCCTTTCATGTTAAAAATCCTGAGGCTGATCGTTGTAGCACAGATTCAGGTTGCTATTGTGTGCCTCTCTTGAGGTAGTCCCAAGACTCCGTATAAATAAATATAAGATATTCACCTGAGAAATATTTTCTTAACTTTATTGCAACTATATGTAAAACCACCCTCAACTTTAAGAGGCAAACATTGACCTTTTTTTTGGAGAGACGTTCTTGCCTCCACCCGACAGCATCATTCTTATAACCTTGAAATTATTCAGTCATCAGCATCATGTATGCTGGAAGAGACGCCAATAAATTCAAAGGGAGATGATTTAAGAACAATAAAACAACCTACACGAAGCAAATAATAAAGCTAACATCCAAACTCACAAGTGTTTCCAAGTGTTTGGGTACCATTTACTATTAAAAAGAGTTTACCTAGTAATGCCAAGGGAAACCAGAGCTTTCTATCAGCTACCCAGGCAGAAGCTCAGACATAGGAGAAGGCTTCAGAGAAGCCTTAAGATGGCCCTAAATATCACAGTTACACCTGCTAATTAATACAGCTTACTGAGTGCTAAGTATTCTACCATCTGTTATCCCACCTAATTCAAACAACAACCCTGCCAATTGGAAATATCATCCTCATTTTGGAGATGAGAAAACTAAGGCTCAGGTCAGTCATTTGCCCCAGATCACTAACCTTTCTTAGCACAGTGGGCAGTGCTTCTCATAATCTGAAGGTCCTGAGTCTGAGCCTCATAGAGGGCAGGTTTGGGGGCTTCCCAGATGGCGCTAGTGGTAGAGAACCCGCCTGTCGATGCAGGAGATATAAGATCATGGCGCAGCTTCAATCCCTGGGTCGGAAAGATCCCCTGAAGGAGGGGTTGGCAACCCATTCCAGTATTCTTCCCTAGAGAATCCAATGGACAAAGGAGCCTGGTGGGCTATGATCCATAGGGTCACAAAGAGTTAGACACAACTGAAGCAAGTTAGCACACAGGCACCGAGCTAAGAGGTCAAGGAATCAAGATTTATACCCTGGTCTGTCTGATGCTGAGGCCAGAATTCCTTCTCCATGTGACTTCTCCCCCTGCTAGCCTTCAATGTGGACCAGTGTTTGGTCTCCTTAAACATTTTCAAGAAATGTCTTGCTTATCCGAGAGAATGACACACTCTTTAGCGAACATATTCACTCAGATGAGCATCCCAGATTAACAGTTACTGTCATCTAGAATCCCAGGGATAGGGGAGCCTGGTAGGCTACCTACCGTCTATGGGGTCGCACAGAGTCGGACACGACTGAAGTGACTTAGCATAGCATAGCATCTAAAAGAAGGCAGAGGGCTCCCCTGGTGGTCCAGTGGTTAACAACCTGCCTACCAGTGCAGGGGACACTGGCTCAGTCCCTGGTCCGAGAAGGTCCCACGTGCCACAAGGCAACTAAGTTCCAGGTGTTCTAGAGCCCAGGATCTAAAACTACTGAGCCCACAGGCCGCAGCTACGAAGCCTGCACACCCCAGCGCCTGTGCTCTGCAATGAGAGACCACCACAGTGAGACGCCCATGCACCACCACTACAGGTACCCCTCTCGCCACAACTAGAGAAAGCCTGAGTGCAGCAGTGAAGACCCAGCACAGCCAGAAATAATTTTTTTACAAAACAAAGTAAAGTTTACTCTGCAGGGAGAGACCAAAGAATAGAGAGCATTCATCTGTGCCCAACAAAGCAGAAAAAATAAAAGGATGAGGTGGGGGGCTCACTGACCTCTGACAGCATGACGGTGATACCCAGGCAGCGAGCCACCCCAACCCCACCATATACAGTTTTCATATTTTGAACTAACAGATTAAGTTACAAAGAAGTTCTGTCCCAGCCACTCTGTTAATAGAGCTCTTTTGGAAAACACATTTGGGAAAACTCACAAGTGAATATACAGAAGCCTGTGGACAGGAAGAAACTCAAGAACTTGACGATGCTGTTCCACAGAATGAGTTAAAGAACATTCAGGAATTCCTGGTTGATTAGTATTGAGGCTACAGAGTCCATCCATGCAGCCAATATAATCAAGCACATATTACATGCCTTTTCCCAGACACGATTTCCATCTACTGTGTCCTAAGGCTACACCAGGAAAACCAGAAATGTCTTCATCTTTGGCCTGAGGAGTTTAGGGACCGTCTGTGGCAGGGAGGGAGCCTTTTGCTCTTTTGGTTCTAGCTGGTAAAGAAGTTGACCTGCGACTTCAGAGTTGTAAGAAATAAAAGTTTTAAGGTCCAAGGAGGATTTGTGAAGATGGAACAAAATCATTACAGGGCTGAAAGAAGCTATGCCCCCCTTAATCAGAGCAAGGAGTACAGTGAGTTGGAAGAGCATCTATATTCTCTGCTCAGGACACAGAATATTTCTTTAGGGGTGCTTTCTACTTTTTCTTTTAATAGAATAAAAAAATAAATGGGATTTAAGCATGCTGAAAAGAAAGTGGACAACTTTTATGTTCCAAAGAATATCTTTTAATTATCTGTTTTCCAAAGATTCTGATTATATACAGGTTTTTTAGGGACATGTCATGATATAAAAGTGAGCAATATATGTTTGTTTTACTAAACATGAAGTACAAAGAAAGTTATCAGAGAAGGTTAAAAAATAATAATAATGTGGAAATTATCCCAGAAATAATGTCATGCCTAACAAATATGACCTGAAATAAACCTAACATCACCTTTCTCTATACAACCAAGTTATCTTTTTAGTCATAATTATAAAAGAAAACAGTGGCCAGAAAAGGGGCTTTGGCAGGGACTTCTATTTTATTGAACTCCATACATACATATAACTATGTCAATAAAAAATAAAGAATAGAAAAAAGAAATTTTCATTCAAAAAAAGAGGGAAAGTAATGAATCAAATACCCCTTCATTACTTTAATATATTTTTTAGAATAAAAGGGAAAAAACAGATCTACATATCCATCTCTATGATCAATGGACTTGAATTGTCTATATTCATGATGAATAATATTACCATAACTGAATAAGAAATTTTAACAAAAATGAAATGTCCAAAGAAGTTACAGTTTGGGGAAACTACTAAATCATTGATGTGATATTTTTTTTCCTTCTATAATTTTAAAACAACTTTTAAAATAAATGTTAATTTTAAAGATGTTACTCAAATTCAAGAAAACATGCCATGTGTAGGCTAAAATACAACATGGTTATAGAGCTGAACTGAAAAGACAGACGGTGCTTTATCAGGCAGGAGGCAGGGAGAGTCCCTCCGATATATCACAGCAGTACCAGTGAATGTCTTGTCAAATTACCTTATCCATGAGTACCTTTAACCCAGGAGAAAACTGCGTAAGGCAAAGCCCTCCTCTCAGCATTGACCAAATCACAAAGCAAATGGAGAAGTTACCTGGGGAAGTGAGAAGATACTTTGCAGGACTGGAGCAACAGTGGAGGTTTTGTGGCCAGGGGATCCCTACTTCCAAAGTCTCAATTCTCTAAGTAACAAAAGGAAGAGAAACCTCTGCAGCTGAAATGACTCAAGAAGGAACTTGAGATAATTTAACATCTCTGTGTGCTTCCTTCCACTTAAGGTTTTTCTGATGAACACAGTAAGAAAACACAACAGACCTAAATGGACTCAATGGACTGAACCCAAAGAAAATGTCTTTCTAAGCTCAGAGGGCATCCAAATATTATCAAAACTGTTAAATGCTTGTATGAATTAAAAATGAGACAGAAATGGGGGAGGGGAGAAAGTCCATAAAAAACAAAGACCCACTGAAATGCTAAGGTCAAAGATGGAGAACTTGACTTTGCCAGGTCTTCCTCTGAGTTAATCAAGACTCACCCCCGGCTTCCCAGTCCTGGTGCTTGCTATTACTTACAGTGCATTGGTGGTCCACTTAATTTCTCCCCATCAACAGAAACAATCCCTAAACAGCTAAATCTAGGATCTTTGAATGTGGCACAATTTTCTTGCTTTTTAAGGAAATTATCTCAAATTGTGGTTGAAGGAAAAAACTGGCTAAGCATTCTTTTAAAAGTTTAGAACAGTCTAAATTATGGGTTTGGACACACAAGAAGAAGAAAGTTCTGTTTTAATCTGATTTTAAACTGAATTAGTCGAGGCTGCCACAAACATGAACTATGTAATTAGAGTAATCTACTCAGTTAATACATCTACAATAAAGGAATATACACTCAGAACAAAGGGCAGAGACCCAGAAGCTTTTTTTCTGCTTTCTCCACTACTTTTTTTTTTTTTTTACTTTTTGCAACAGGAAACACAAATACTATATTGCATATTTAGTACACACACACAAAAATACCTGATATTAAATTAAAATTCTAATTCTTACAAAATATACATTTTATCACTTCTTGTAAAACAAATGGATTGTTTCTGTGGGTGATGGGGAATTGTTTTCAAAGTTTTACTAAATGCACTTATTTATTTTTAACGTAGGTCTCACACAGGTAAATCAATCACACTAACAATACATGTAACAGGAGGAAATTAATGCTGCCATAACAATCATTTTTAATGTTTTTAATTTTTACAATTAACTTTTAAACAATAATGTCTTGTCTATTAAACATTTTTAAAAGCCACACTTCATGGAATTATTATTCTCACTTAAAGTTTAGGACTGAAAAGAATCTCAAAGTTTACTGAAAAGCAGGGAAGGGATACAAAAATCAAATTTACACTCAAAAAATGAGCCTTTTTATTATGTCATACCAGCAGAAATGGGGTATAAGTGAGCAAGTTTTAGAAAAAAGAAAGCCATGATGCTTGTGAGTTTGAACTTGAACTTGGAAAGTCTCTCTGATGCTCAGCTTAACATCAAATTAACAGAAGCATCCCAGTTTCAAAATACAAAGAGAACATATACTCTAAAAATGACTTTTTTTTTCATGTTTTTCATTGAACTTGAAACATAAAAAGCTATGTCAAACACAAAAAGTACACAGTGAATATAACTTTAGGGAAGAAATAACTAACTTGTTTAACAAGGAATCAGTTTTCAGAGTTAATGAAAGAAGCCAGATTAAGTGATGCATATTAATCACTTCAAGGAAGGTGATTAAAGTGAAAAGATTCCATTGGTCCATTAAATATTAAAATACAGCATGATGAACACAGCTGCTTTAAAGCCTTGACAATAAATATTAACTTATTCCTCATACAAATTACGTGTAAGACGAGGATTTTATAATACTGGCAGCAAAGTTGTTGTTCCAACAATAAGCAGGCAATATTGTTCCTACGGGCTTACAAGAACAGAGCCTAAGAAGGGGATTTTCAAGTGCGTGTAAAATGTGGTCAGGAACTGGAAGTTGGGACATGGAAAAATTGAAAGGAGTGCAGGTCATTCACTTACCAGTAAGTGATATAAAAATAATCAACTCATTCAATGAAAACATAATGTGGAATTAGGTCAGCAACACAGGCCCAGAAACCTCCTTCCTGTCCCCACCCCACGCAAACTACAGCCAAGGCTGACTGCCTTTTCACCACCAGTCCAGTGTGAAAAAGCCAAGACAGCAGAGCAGTGAGGTGGAAAGAGCCCCTCCTGCTTCGACAGGGGCTGTGAGTATGGAAACCTACGTGGAAGGTTCTTCAGAATCACAGCCAGGGAAGCTCAGAGCTTGAAGTGAACGTGTGAGGACGGCTGAGCAGAACAGAAACCATGTCCACAAAGAGCTTCTGTTGTGCACTGCTTGACCCAGAGGCAGCCTTGGAAACTTCTTCCACGTCTCTATCCCCAGAGAATCTGCAAAGAAGGAAGGAAGGAGGCTGCAAAATCCAGCTCTCCTAGGCCTTCCCTGGTGGTTCCGTGGTTAAAAACCTGCCTGCCAACACAGGAGACATGGGTTCAAACCCTGGTCCGGGAGGCTCCCACAGGCCGCAGAGCAACTCAGCCGTGTGCCACAACTACTGCTCCTGTGGCTCTAGAGCCCAGGAGCCGCAACTCCTGAGCACACTTGCCACAACTTCTGAAGCCCGAACGTTCTAGAGCCCGTGCTCTGCAACAGGAGAAGCCACCGCAATGAGAAGCCTGCACAACAGAAGAGTATCCCCTACTCATTGCAATGAGATAAAAGCTTGTGCAGCAACGAAGGCTTAACACAGCCAGAAATAAGTACAAATTATTATTTTTTTTAATGCAGTTCTCCCCACACCATTGCAAGACTCCAGGTGGGCTAGCCACCTGAGATGCTTTAAATGACAGTGAGCAAGGAGGTGTCCTGACTGGTGCTGGTGAAGACCACCGAGAGCAGGGCTGGCTCGTCCCACCGCCTCCTCATAACCCCAGCTCCCTCTTCTCTCCTTCCTTCTCCCCACATGCCTAGGGCCTTGCGGGTGTCTGAATAAGGCTGCCGTACCTATACTCCAACTCCATAAGTCCTATTTGCTTAATTCTGTTGAGGGTGCTGGAGAACCAGAGGGTGACATGAATTCACATTCAAGTGCGAATAAGCAACACGTATTCTCCCTACCTCAACACTCACCCCCAACTCTTTCACTGTGAAATCAAGTTACTCTCTTAGTCCTTGTGTTTTGGAGACAAGGAATTGAGGGACAGATGGGGTAAAGAGTGATAAATCACACCCCTCCCAGGCCGCTGGAAATGGCAAGGAAACAGCCAAGCATAAAGGTAAGTTGCTGTTCTCATTTTATCTGAGTCAGTTCATCACCATCAATTCCTTGCTCATTGCCGACCTGGGACATTTTTTATTCCCAGTGTTCGACACTTTTGCCCCACAAAAGTAGAGGAATGGGGTACAAGAGGATGAATTTACATTTTATAATTTTCTCGACAGTTTTTTCATCACTTGTACTATAGCGGCCAAAACACCAGCCAGCCATCTGGCACATGCTAATCCAAACAAAGTTCTGCACCTCACTACAATTCTTGAGAAAGATATCATTTTTTTTAACTGACTCATTGGAAAAGACCCTGATGCTGGAAAAGACTGAAGGCAGGAGGAGAAGGGGATGACAGAGGATGAGATGATTGGATGGCATCACCAACTTGATGGACATGAGTTTGAGCAAGCTCCAAGAGTTGGTGATGGACAGGGAAGCCTGGTGTGCTGCAGTCCATGGGGTCACAAAGAATCAGACACGACTGAGCAACTGAACTGAACTGAATTGAGGATCCAAAACTAAGCAGAAGTGGGTACAGCTGAGGGACATGGAGAGAGTTCATGGCCATGTTCAAATCTCTGATCCACTTATTCCTATCCCATAAGACTTCCCAATTATGTGAGCCCACAAATTCCCTTTTTTGCATCTGCTAATTTGAATGGAATCTGTCACCTGCAACTAAAAGAGACTTGACTGATAAGCTCAAAAATTATCTTGTTAACAAGGACAGTGGAAATATTGATATCCATTGGATTCGTCTCTTCCTCCCAGTGTTATTTTTAAGGATAAGCAGTAAAATAAATTTTTGGATAAATGACTGAGGAAATGTTTGTACTCCTTAAGTACAAAAAAGGTTCTCTAAGGAACAGCAAAAATGGGTTTAGGAAACACTATCTTGAACTCAAACCAATGTGTCCATCAAAGACTTTAGGATGTGTTGAAAGAACTAAGAGCTCCATCTCTTGAAGGCACTTCTGTCTTCCCCAAGGTATATCTGCCCATGGACCACAGGGCATACAGGACCAGGGTCCATGTTCCCTCCATGCACACCTCGGAGAGCCTACTGTCCACCTGGAACCCGTGTCTTCCCTTGAAAGACATCAGCATATTAGTCAGGTCATCTCCTCATAACCTGAACCCCTGGGGCTCCCATGGCTCTCTTAGCATTGGTGAGACTATCAACTGTCACCATGATTTTATTGTGGTTTATTTCTATGTTTGTTTCAGCAACTGGTCCTTAAAAAGCTCAAAGGAACAGAGGATTGGATAAAGAAGATATGGTACATGTATACAATGGAGTATTATTCAGCCATTAAAAAGAATGAAATAATGTCATTTGGAGCCCTGCAGATGGACCTAAAGAGTGTGATACTGAGTGAAGTCAGAAAAGCAGAAATAGTATATGACATCCTTTATATGTGGAATCTAAAAAGAAATGATACAAAAGAACTTACTTAAAAAACAGAAAGATACTCATAGATTTACAAAATAAACTTATGGGTGCTGCAGGGAAGAAATAATTAGGGAATTTGGGGAGGTCGAATACACACTGCTGTATTCAAAATGGATAACCAACAAGGATCTACTGTATAGTACATGGAACTCTACTCAGTGTTACATGCCAGCCCGGATAGGCAGGGAGTTTGGGGGAGAAGGGATACATGTATATGTATGGCTACGTCCCTTCACTGTGCGCCTGAAACTGCCTCAACAATGTGAATCGGATCTCCTCCAATACAAAATAAAAAGTTTAAAGTTTGGAGGGGAAAAGCTTGAAGGAAACACTTGTACATTCATGTCACCAATCATAGCACCTGGCCCAAACTAGGCACTCAGTACAGGTCTGAAAAATGGATGGGCAGCGTCTTCCTGCCCTCCACAATCTTCTAGGGTGATGCCCTGGCCCACGTGCCCAGGTTCCCTGGCGTGAGACGCGTCCCAACCCCTGTCTTCCCTCCTCTCTAGTTCGGCCTCAGGGTCCCCCTTCCCCTACTCTGCCTGCTGTTCCCAAGGTGCAGCTCCAACGTTATGAGTCATGAAGAAATTGCCAAGAGATCAAAGTTTCCCTTGGGATCACCTTCATTTTGATTTCACCATCACAGATGGAGAACTACAAAGTGTCAAAAACTTCCAAGATCTGAAAAGAGTTAGCAGGCAGGAGTTACTGCATGTATGTGACTGTCAACATGACGCATGAGCTCACAGAGACACCTGCTGATACAAGGCACGCAAACACACACACACACAGACATGCACACACACACAAAAGATTACTGAAAATGTTACCAATGAGAAATGTACGAAGTATCACTTTTTATGTCTCTATACGACAGGAGTCATATAACTCCACCAACCAAATCATTCTCCTTCCAACAGAGATGAATGTTGCTAACATTTCATTTTGCCATGTCAAGGGTACCCCATTCAACGTGTTTATTTTAGAAGCAGAACTCAGTTAGAAATGTCAGAGAATTCTTGGAGATCTAAACTGTGCAGCAACAATATTTAGTCAAACGCCAGATCCCTAAATTGTCTTGTCTCAAATATCTGAAGGCAGAGAGGGCTTATATCTGTCTGGCAAACGTTCATCCCAGGTGTTTTCATAACCTCAGAAATAAACTAATTGGACTTAAATGAAAATCTCCAGTGAGTTTTTTGGCCTCTTACTGTTTATCTAGACTGAATCCTAGCAGCAAAGTCAATGAATATAAACATCTGACCATCATTATTGCTTCCAGGGAAGTCTGAGGTTGGGGAGCAGTGCTTGTGTGAGTATTTTCTAGCAGGTGACAAAGACCTATCTGTTTCTAGGGTAAAATAAGCCATTGTAAAGAACTTGATCAGGGCCCCAAAACAGGGAACCACCACCTCTCCACTTTCTCCTGAATCAAGTTTTCCCAGTGTCATGGAATTTTATGATGTGAGCTGAAAGTAATTTCTAAACAGAGCACCGATTTGTGAACATAAATTTAAGACTAGCCAATGCTAGGCGTGAAAGTCAGAGTGAGAGAATTTTAGACTTGAAAAAGACAACTGAGTCATTTAGTTCAAGCCACCCCTTTACTAAGAGAGGGGCTCAGAAAGATAAGATCTTCCACAGCCACAGAGCCAGAGACAGAAGCAGAGGCTCCAGACTAGATGAAGAATTGGTGTTTTTCCCACTATTGATACTGCTGCCCTGAAAACTGGAGTCCTTGCCTAATAATCCACCCATAAAAGTGAAGTCGCTCAGTCGTGTCTGACTCTTTGTGACCCCATGGACAGTAGCCTACCAGGCTCCTCCATTCATGGAATTTTCCAGGCAAGAGTACTGGAGTGGATTGCCATTTCCTTCTCCAGGGCATCTTCTGACCCAGGGATCAAACCCAGGTCTCCTGCATTGCAGGCAGATGCTTTTCCATCTGAGACATCAGGGAAGTCTTAACACATATAAGAACAATGGTGCCAGGTATATTTAAAACAATATCATCAAGGACTTTCCTGGAGGTCTGGTGGTTAGGACGTCCACTGCAGGGGCACTGGTTTGATTCCCTAGCTGGGGAACTAAGATCCCACATGCCCCGGGGCACAGCCAAAAATAAATAAATAACAATATCATTGGGTTTATCTCTAAAGAAGGACAACAGTATAGTTGTTTTAATGGGCTCTACAGCCCTCCCTCACCCTATCCCTCCACCAAGAAAAAACAAAACCCCAGGTAGTGAGGACAGATTACACTCCAATCTTTAGCTCACCTTAAGGCAGGCACTCCTGAAGATTTAAGGAAAAAAAAAAAGACATTGTGAAGTAAAATAAAAATAGGATTATCCTTTTAAAATAATTGTACTTCAATAAAAAAAATAATGAAATAAAATAGGATTATCATATCCTCCAGCATGGACATACACACACACACTCCAAAACACTTGTGTTGAATTTGATCATGCCTTTAGAACACTGAAAATCAACTGATATGGATTTACCCACATTTTTATAAACATTCACTGTTGAACTTTGTATCATCAAGCTGGTACAGTATTTCCTTGTGTAGATAAGCATGATTCTTAATTACAGTCTAGGGCGCCCTCTAGTGTTCCTATGTAAAAACTTCTTTTAAGATAAGGCTCCATCCTTCCTAGAGATAAATGGCTAGGACTTTTTGCCCTGGACAGTCTTGCTTTAGTCTTATTGCCCTGCCATCTTATTAGGCTTAACATTTGCCTGGGCAATTGCACTTTAATGAATTACTAGTAGTAATAGAATTACATTAATAATCGCATTAAAATCAGACGTAATTGATTTAGTAGCCCTCCACTTTGTGTTTCTACGCTCCTTCCATGGGCCTGTCCAGGAGCAGAGAGAGCACAGGGCACGCAAGCCACGCCATGAACTGAAAGGTGGGCACCTCCAAAAGTCCATAGGCTGAAGCCCCAGTTCCCAGTGGGAGGTAATTAGGTTTAGATGGGGTCACAAGGGTGGGGCCCTCATGATGGAAACCATGCCTTCATGAGAAAAGCGCCAGTCTCTGTGTGTCTCTCATCACAAACACTGAGGACCTAACAAGATGACTATCAGCAAACCAAGAAGCAGGCACTCACCAGACACTCTCTGCTGGCATCTTGATGGACTTCCCAGCCTCCACAATTGTGAGAAATACATTTCTGTTGTTTAAGCCACCCAATTTATGGTACTTAGCAGCAACTCAAGCTAAGACAAGGAGCGAACAGAGCTGCCCTACTAACGTGGTTAAATCTCCAAGCTGCTCAGAGATGACCCAAACCTCTCAAACCCTTGCCGAACACTATGGAACTAACATCTCCCTTTCAGGGCACCAGGGCATTTACTTGCTCACAAAAGAACATGTACTCAAACAGGAGCTGCCACGGTCAGCTAGACCCTCCAGCCTCTGGTGGTGGTGGGAGAACTCTGCTAACTGCCATGCTGTGCCCTGTGGCTATACAAGTTAGGTGTGCCAGGCCCATGCTTGGACCCACAAAACTGCCGAAGCACAGCTGGTGGGGTCAATGGGAAGATGAGAAATTATGGGGAAGGGGTATGTGAAATATTTGGAGCGGAAAAGAGACTGAACAAGCTGCGTTAGAGCATGTAACCAACATGGAATTGGTCTTTTTTTTAAGTTTTTTTATTGAAGTATGCTAATATGCTAAGTCACTTCAGTCGTGTCCAACTCTGTGCAACCCCATAGACGGCAGCCCACCAGGCTCCCCCGTCCCTGGGATTCTCCAGGCAAGAACACTGGAGTGGGTTGCCATTTCCTTCTCCAATGCATCAAAGTGAAAAGTGAAAGTGAAGCTGCTCAGTCGTGTCCGACTCCTAGCGACCCCATGGACTGCAACCTACTAGGCTCCTCCATCCATGGGATTTTCCAGGCAAGAGTACTGGAGTGGGGTGCCATCACCTTCTCCGTTATTGAAGTATAGTGGTTTGCAATGTTGCGTTAATTTCTGCTGCACAAAGTGACTCAGTTATACACACAGATACATTCTCTTTTCATATTCTTTTCCATTATGGTTTATCCCAGGAGATCGGATATAGCTCCCCGTGCTCATTTCTTGTATGATATATCTCTACAACTATTACTTATGTTTCTGTTTGGCAGTGCCTTTTTATTTTGTGAAAAAGCCCTTTAACAGCCATGAGCTCATAAAATAGAAGTTTATATTTAGTAAAATAATAAAAGTGCTGAATGTTCAACTCTCAAGTAAGTGAACAATGAGTGTGAAATTGCACAAAATGTCATCATTTGCCACATCCCAGAGCCATGAAGGACAAAGTGATAACCATAACTGAGTGAAAACCCCAAAACACAAACCTGCTGAAGAAGCATTACAACAGAAATCAAAAATTAGTAGCTGTTTTGAGAACCCTGTACTTGTAGTTTGATTTATCACATGCAGCTGTAGAAAGTCCTTACATAACTTTTAGATCCTGTGATTGCTTTTCGAATTGACTTTGCCAATTTTTTATTTCAAATTTTTGTATTCATGCACAAAAAGGAAAGCAAAAGCCATAATGTGTTGATAAGTGAAAGCAGAAGAATTTTATAAACAGTTCGATTTTGCTAATTTTATCTCAGTATCATCAAGGCTTCATTTAGAAAGATGGGTTAATTCCAACAAGCACTTAATTTTTTTTTAATTTAATTCATGGAATCAAAGCTTTTAGAAAATCAGCCTGTTTAAGATGAAACATCTGACATTACTGAGAATCTTCCTGTAAATTTAGTTTAAAAACTCAACAACTCAGGTTTGTAAACAAAACCTAGAAGAACATTAGAGATTTGTAAATAATACATGTCAGCAAAAACATACTCTTATTTTACACTAAACTGCATTGGCTAAATATAGCTGGTCATGCTTTCAGGTCTATAAATAAATAAACAAAAATTAAAATATAAAAAAAATTCAACATTAAAAGTAAAAGTACTTGTTTTTTAATCAAAACATATTATACTTTGATAATATAATTTTGGTGGACTATGGTGTCCATGGCAAAAACAACATTTCACTAAATTAAGATATCTAATTTAAAATTAAGATATGGAGCAGAGAAATAATTGGAATTGGCTAGAGTGTATATGGAGAAGGAAATGGCAACCCACTCCAATACTCTTGCCTAGAGAATCCCAGGGATGGCAGAGCCTGGTGGGCTGCCGTCTATGGGGTCGCACAGAGTCAGACATGACTGAAGTGACTTAGCAGAGTGTATATATAAAAGTAATACTTTCAAAAAAAGCGATAATTTCATCCAAAGAAGTTGCATTATTTTACCAATCGAAATGGAAACTAACATGTCGAATTTACAAAATTTGAATATGTCAAGTAATTAAATTACAAAACTTTTGTAATAAAGCTGATGTTGAATTAAAAAAAAAAGAAACACTTCAGCATGGCAGTACCAGACTTTTCTCTTTGCTTCCCGTGATCAACTGAAACCACTTAGAAGTCAATCTGTGTCCTGTGTGTGATATTGAACTTTTCTGTAAATGAGTCCTCTCGATTTGGGGGGCATTTTGTTCGATGTCGATTAAAGTTTTAATCAAGAATTCAGGGAGTACCAAAAGACTTCAGCTTTTTAAGCTTTTGGAGAATTACAATTTTTGAAAACAAAACTTGCAAAAAGGAAACAAACGGCACCCAATTAAACTTAGAAGCTTTGGCACAGCCAAGGAAATCATCAACAAAATGAAAATACAGTCTACCAAATGGGAGAAAATATTTGCAAATGACTGATAAGGTGTTAACATCCAAAATATATAAAAAGCTCATACAACGCAATATCCAAAAAAAAAAAAAAAAAAAACCCTGATGTGAAAATGAGCAGAAGACCTGAACAGACGTTTTTCCAAAGAAGACATAGATGGCTAATAAGTATGTGAAAAGATGCTCAACATCACGAATCATCAGATAAGCGCAAATAAAAACCGCAATCCAGTATCACTTCACAGAGTATCACTTCCAAACGGCCATCAGCAAAAGACCACAAATAACAAATGCTGGCAAAGATGTGGAGAAAAGGGAACCCTTGCACACTGTTGGTGGGAGTGTAAAATTGATGCAGCCACTATGGAAAACAGCACAGAAGTTACTCAGAAAACTAAAAAGAGAACTACTATATGATCCAGCTATCCCACTCCTGAGCATATATCTGAAGAAAATGAAAAAAATATTTCAAAAAGATACTTACTGTTCAAATAAGATATTATAAAGCTTTGTGGGTTTTTTGCATTAATGTACACAAATTTTTATTTTTGGAAAGAATTTCATCTAACATGCTTAAATAGAACTATTCTGTGGGCCTATCCATAAAATAAAACCAGTTTTTCAGTCAATATATACTTATGTAAAATATATATATAATATATCTCATCTTTGTACCCTTTTTCATTTTTGAAAGTGTACTGGTTTGGACAATAAATCACCCTAATAGCAGCTACCAATCAACCCTGAATATTCATTGGAAGGACTGATACTGAAGCTGAAGCTCCAATACTTCGGCCACCTGATGGGAAGAGCCCACTCATTGGAAAAGACCCTGAGGATGGGAAAGATTGAGGGCAAGAGGACAAGAGGGCAACAGAAAATGAGATGGTTAGAAAGCATCACCAATTCAATGGACATGAGTTTGAGCAAACTCCAGGAGATGGTGAAGGACAGAGAAGCCTGGCACGCTGCAGTCCATGGGATCACAGGGTTGGACATGACTTAGCAACGAAACAACAGCATTTATCAAGCTCTTACTACTTATCAGGCATTGTGCTTGAATCACTTTATCAATTTAATCTCTACAAACACCGTGAAGGGTCGAAATTATCTTTGTTTTATTGGGGACTGGAAGTGGCAGTGAGGCTCTACACCCAAGATGTCCCCCACCTTGGCCTGGACTCCCCGGTCACCACATTCCGCTGGCCCTCTCCTTACATCTCAGGATACACTTCAACCCAACACAGACTGAACCCTGCAGTTAATAATCTTGAATCTGGTTCCATCATGACCTCTGACCCCATTACCCACATGGCCAAGGCTATATACACTTTCAGGACAGCTGGCACAATTAGGAAGCTAAACTATAGCTGTGAAGCTAAGCAACTGACTGCCCCCAGTTACACTTACCTCCTGTCTTTCAAGGAGCAGGTGCCTTTTGCATGTATCATTGCCAGTTCTACAAAATCTTTTATTTTTGCGTTCGGTGGCATCCTAGAAGCTTAAGGGACAGACCATCATGAAGAGGTCACACCACTTAAGGGGCAGACCATCATGAAGAGCTCTTACACTGATGTGAATTACATGCTTTTGACCTCTAACCTTACCTTTACAAAAAATTACAAATTCTTTGTAAGTCTCTGGCTATTCTACAAGATAGAAGATGCTATGAAAAGCAACAATAAAAGTATACTGATAAGTTTAGTCACTAAATTTAACACTTGATGCATATTCTGTTCTGTCTTAAAGTATCACCATTCAGGATTTTCCTGGTGGTCCAAAGGTTAAGACTCTGCACACTCAATGCAGAGGGCAAAAGTTCCATCCTTGATCAGGGAACTAGAATCCTGCATGCTGCATGGCATAGCCAAAAAAATAATAATAATTAAAAATTCAAAAGGTCTTAAGATTGGAGGGAAGAACTAAAAAAAAATGTCACTACTGAGACTGTGAACTCTTTAAAATATGATGGTGCTTAACCTAGGTACTTAGTTTTCTGATGCTCTTATTGTATTATATTTTCCTTGTTTCAATCATGTTTTAGAGGCTGAAAAGCTTTCCCTTTAAAAAAAAATAAAAATAAAAAAGACAGTACTGAGTAGACGATTAACAATATGTGCTAATGAAAATATATCAAGTACCTTTTAAAATGGATTAAGCCAGGAGTGTTTTTATCTCCCTGCATGAAACACTCCCCAGGAGTGTTTCATCTCCCTAACAGATGAAAATGTTGCCTGAAGGTAAGAGGTTTTAGATTAGGTATTGTAGCTCAGTCCGTACAGAATCTGTGTGCAGTGCAGGAGACCCGGGTTTGATCCCTGGGTTGGGAAGATCCCCTGGAGAAGGAAGTGGCAACCCACTCCAGTATCCTTGCCTGGAAAAATCTCATGGACAGAGGAGCCTGGTGGGCTGTAGTCCATAGGGTCGCAAAGAGTCGGGCAGGAGTGATCGACTAATACTTACTTATCCTCCAGATCTAGGATTTGATTTGATTTGAGATAAAGATTTGATTGCAAACAGTTTATTAAGGGGGGAAATAGCAGGAAAGGAAGGATAACTAATGAAGGCTGTGTTGTTAAGCCATCAATAGGACTTAAGTCCACCAGGAAACTTTGAGACAAACAAGCCTTGGTGAAGGAGCTGGAGTAATTACACCCTAACTCCCATCAACCACAGATTAAGAGCCTTCTGGGGGTTGGTGTTAATTCACGGTTGGAACTCTGAAGCCAATGAAATGATAAAGGATATGGGCAGGCCACCCACAGTACCTGCTACACACTTCGTGGGGGGGTGGGTAATATACATCCTTACATCAAGTAATTATGCAAATACTAAAATGCTAACTGCCTGCCCGCTCCCAAAACAAATAGTCAAAACCAAGCAGTGATAGTTTTCTTAAGTAATTATAGCCAAGGAAAATAGTTCTAAATTTAAACAACAAACAAAAAATGTCTAGAATATCAAACAATTTAATGTTGTACAGAAAGGACTGAAACAAGGATTTAATTTATATTTCGACTGGGCTTTGGGTTGCAAAGTATTTTGAGAAAATCCATGAAATTGGCCCTGCCAAAATATAACGAGGATTTCTCAGTCCAATCAGATCCCAAAACAGTGTCAGTGAATCATTCATGGATTGAGCTGGAGGTGCACAGAAACACGATTCAACTGTGAACTTCAGTACTTAAAGAAGAAAAGGACTTGCCCATGGCTCCCTAATCCATACAAATATTCTCCTTTTTAAAGAGAAAAATCAAGGTTTTTATTTGTGTTTTTGCTTGTTGGGGGGCTGGTAATTTACAGACTATGCAACAGTGCTATTCGCCAACATATGTTGCAACAGTTCTATGTATACACATTGTTCTTGTTTAGCCACTAAGTCGTAACTGACTCTTTGTCACTCTTTGAACAGTAGCACACCACGCTCCTCCATCCAGGCCATTTCTCAGGCAAGAATACTGGAGCAGGTTGCCATTTCCTTCTCCAGAGGATCTTCCTGAGCCATGGATCAAACCCCCATTTCTTGACTGCAGGTGGATTCTTTATCACGGAACCACCAGGGAAGCCCTATGTATACATGAGCACTGGATACTATGAGAACAGGAGTGCTGCACAGGACATGTGGCACTAGTTTTGCCCTATATACAAGGCAGGAGAGAGGGGAATTTGCTCTGTTTTGGAAACAGACTGATGCTCCTTGAGTCTCCAAAGCCCTCCACATCTATGGCTGCCTCCAAGTTCAGGCAGATGAGAGCTGCTCAAAGGAACCCAGTTTTCTCTAGATATCAGATGGCAAGCCTACAATCTGTTGAAGAATTTCTCACCTAGTTTTCACCTCTGCTTATCACTTACCAATTTTACAACTATACCCCCACTCTGAAAAATGACAAGCATCCCCTCTGTCACATCCTGGGAGGATCTTAAAAAGTATTGGAAATAGCACAGGCAGCTGTTAGCTTCTCCAAATACACCATCCAAGGCACTGAAATGCCCAGTCTGCAATGCTGGCAGCTAAAGACAAGAATAACAGTTTGTTTTTTTTTTTTTAACCAAAGACAAATGCCACTGGATTACGCCTGAAAAAGGCAGGATCAGCCTGACTCCTTGGAACAGAAAAGAACAGCACCAAGGTCAATGGGAGGAAAAGGCTCCTGGGAAGGATGCATAGACCCAATTAACTGAAGGCCTTTGAAGAGGAAAGGAACTTGGTTTTTAAATTTTGAAAAGAAAAATATTGATCTCAACTGCTATTTAAAACTGAAAAGTAGATTTTGTGCTGTGCTCAGTCACTTCAGTGTCTGACTTTTTGCGACCCCATGGACTGTAGCCTGCCAGGCCCCTCTGTCTATTAATTTGCCAGGCAAGAATACTGGACTGGGTTGTCATTTCCTTCTCCAAGAGATCTTCCCAACCCAGGGATAGAACCCACGTCTCTTAGGTCTCCTGCATTAGCAGGTGGGTTCTTTACCACTAAGCGCCACCTGGGAAGCCCTTGAAAAAAAATGAGGGAAAGACAAAATAAAGATACAGGAAGAGAAGAGAGAAAATGCAGGAAAAGAATCTGAGCTTCTCATTCATTCATTCATTCGGCAAAGCATTCTTTAGTTGGACATCTTGCAAGGGTGCAATAACTACAGGCTGTGATGGGTAAGGAAACCAGTGTAGGGCTCAGACAGGGGCAGAGATTGCTATATGTGTAGAGTGGTCAGAGGAAGTCTGTCTGAAGAAATACTTTAGCTAAGCTCCCAAAAAATCAAAGCTAACCCCGAGAAGAATGGTGGGGAGACAGCACATGATAATACTCTGATGCAGGGAAACCCTGATGACTGCAAACTAGCCAGCGTGGCTGGAATTCAAAAAGAGGCAGAGTGGACAGGAGGTGGATTCATTCAGGCATCTGAAAGGCCACTTAAGGAATTCACATTTTAATCTCAACACAATGAAAGCCTTTAAAGGATCTTAAGCAGGAAAGACAGGTCCTCCGAGTTGATCTTTCCCACTACCCAGTGGATGGTACAGGGGAGACAGGTTATTAGGAAGACAGTGGTTGTAGTGACGCATCCTGCCACTTCCACCCCGGCCCTTGCCGATACCAAAATTCCTGCAGCCTTAGATCCCACCCACCTGGCAACACTGCCCCCAAAAGTCTAATCACTCTAATCGCTCAGCTCCCCAAGTGTCTGCTCCCTGTAATCTTCACCCCAAACCCGTGAGCCCATCCAAATTAATGCCCCCACTTCCTCCAGCTCCTGCCATACAGCCCCCATCTACCTCTTGTTCTGTAGCTTCTGCACACCTCTGGGAGGATGAAGGCCAACTCCCCCATAAGCGTCATCTCCTTTATTCCTCCCACTCCATGAGTTTTTTTTCAAACTCATGCCATCTCTGTGATCCCAGTACTAGCTGGCAGCATCTTATTTCATGGAATTCTAAAATGCCCTGGGGTTGAAAAGCACTTTACAGATATTCTGGTTCAACCTCCAGGGTTTTATGGTGAGGAAATAGGCCCAGCATGATTAGAAGACTTTTCCAAGTCCCAAAAATTAAGACTTCTGACTTCCTACTTTGATTATTTCCTTGCAGGACTTTAAAGCATTTTTTTTTTAAAAAAAAAAAAGAACACTTACAAAGTGCTGCACGTTTTACAAAACACTTCTACACAGACCACCTTGCAGAATCACCGCAGCCCCCAAGTACAAGATATAAATTGAAGCTGAGAATGATGAATTGCTAAGAGCAGGACTAAGCCAGGCTTGGACCCAGGTCTTCTGGCTCCATGTACAGCACAAACTATGAAAATGGCCCTATTGTTTTAGATGAAGCTAGTTCGGGGGCATTAAAGTTAGAGGTTTCCTATTTCTGGTCATTATTTTTGATTAATTGTACCTTTGTGTTTTGGTTTTACATTCCTTCTGAAGATCAGATTTTTTTTTAAACTATACTTAGAGAGGGACTTTGTCCAATACTGGGATTTTACTAGAATGAGGGTGAGGGCTTCTGAGCAGGAGAGAAAACTTAAAGAAAACGAAGAAAAATACGCAAACTTTACCAAGCTTATGATTTGACCTAAAGCTGGATGTGGACGCAGATTCAATCAACACAACAAATAACCACTGTCAGAAGACCTTCTCTAAAGCTGGTTGTTTGGGATAAAAATGAACACAGCACAATTCCAACAGAGTGAAAGCACATGCATGGTTTCATGAGTTCATTATGAAAAGATCTGAGCTATATACAAACTGGATTATCTGTATTATATTTGGGGGGGAGGCACACTTAAGGCTTAGAGTTTCAAACCCAATATCAAAAAGCTTCTAAGTGATGAAAAAAAAAAAAAATCCTTGGTTGCTTTGCAGGATGTGGAAGAGATTACTGCTCTGGAGTAAATATATTTTGGAATGTACCGCATCTTCATGCTTCACTTAGTTCTATTCTTGTTCTGAAAGTGGAAAGGGGTCAGGGGCCCCGCATAGCTGACACTTAGCAACAGCAGCTGATGCAAACTGTGGACCCAATGCTCACCCAGGAGACATGGCTCACTCCTGCTCTCAGAGTCCAACACAGATCGGTAAACAACATTTATGCAAGAATTATGGCTTGCCTGCTCTTCAATTTGCTTTTACTTTGATGAGTTCTAACTTTTTTTCCCCCCAAATATCAAACCCATTATTGTCAATAATCCCTTAGGGCATGTAGGTACAGTTATTTAAGTACATTGCAAAAGCTCTCAAGTGTGAATGCAAAAAAATCTATACTTATCTCAGATACTAAGTATCCTAACAATACAGCTCATCCCCTCTGTGAACAGTTGCTAAGATAAGAGAAATCTTGTGTGTGCTCAGTCGCTCAGTTGAGTATGACTCTTTGCAGCACCATAGACTGTAGGCTGCCAGGCTCCTCTGCCGATGGAATTTTCCAGGCAAGAAGACTGGAGTGGATTGCCATTTCCTCCTCCAGGGAATCTTCCCAACCAGGGATCGAACCTGCGTCTCTTGCATCTCCTGCATTGGCAGGCAGATTCTTTACCACTGCACCACCTGGGAAGCCCAGAAATCTTACGGGTCTATTAACTGAAGGTCCAGAGTCATATACTTATTAGGGTTTGCTTAATAGCATCCATTGAACTTGGAGAAACGGCTAGCATCGAGTAAACGACACTACTTGTTTGTAGAAGAAGGCTAAGAGAGAATGTCTAAAATAACAAGTGTTCCACTGAAAATAATCACACAAAATGCCAAAATGCACGTCTCTTTCACACCATCAAATCTGAACACATTCAGAACGGCCTCAGTGTCAACTGCATGCCATCCGGTTTACAGTCCTCACCAATTAAGCCACCCAAGTTGTGACATGTGGATTCTGGCTTAGCTCAGTTAAGTGCTGGGGGCAGAAGGGAGTCAGTAAATACCTCCCTCCACGTACCTCTCATAGCTATGGAGAGACCCCATGACTGTGGCTCACACATACACAGAAAGCTTCCAGTGCATTACCTGGGCCTTGGGGGCGTAAGCATCCCTCAGGGTTAAGTGAGTCTGTAGGCACCGAATCCCTTTTTCTAACACTGCTCTCCATTGTAAGCAGCCAGTGTTTAAGACCAGGTAAGATGAAGAGTTGAAGGTGATAAGACTGCACCACTAAGATCACTCTTTTCAAGCTCTTTAAAGCACTGAATGGTGCTTTTGTACAAGGGACTTTAAGCTCAATAAGAATTCCTGTGACTGAGTAATGTCTGTATCGTGTTTAGTTATTTTTCTTTCTTTGGGTAAATGCACCGAAACTGTCTTTATATTTAAGATTCGGTTGAAAGCAGAGAATGAAAATAATGTTTTAGGAATACAAAATAAGTAACAGTTGTCCAAATGTCACACTCTGCTTTCCCAAAAACTGAGTGTTATTAAATAAAGAGCATTTTATTTGCCTTTGAATCTGTGCAATTCAGCAGGCTTATATTTTCAGGCAGTTTTTGATTCTCAGAAGCGTATTTTACAAACAACATGGGTGACAATCATTATGAGTAACTTTCTCCACCATTAATAGCTCCCTAAAAGTAAAAAATATTATGCTGTAATACCAATTATATGAAACTACAATATGGAAAAAAAAAGAAAGAAAGAAGAACAATCCAGAACACTGTCTGCTCTTTGTGGCTTAGTTGCTGTCGTGTCTGACTCTTTGTAACCCTATGTACCGTAGCTCACCAGACTCCTCTGTCCATGGGATTTCCCAAGCAAGAAAACTAGATTGTCTACATAAAAGCAAACAACTGAATTATGATTTCATAGATCACTTAGTCCCCTTACCAACGAGGATACCAATGATATTAATATAACTTAGATGTGCCTTTGGCCAGGGTCTGTGCTTCATGGTTCTGTAGTGTGCTTACTCTGGGCTCTGAGAAAAGTCAGTCAATAGCCAGAGCAAGAAACCTGTGACATTGACTCGACCATTAAGGCTCAGGACAATTGATCCTAAAAGCTTTGTCACTTGATCCTTTCAGCCAAACCGATGGCAAACACAGTATTTTGAAGATCTGATAGCTGAACTTTAACTGTTGCTACTGTTGTATTGATACCTTCATCAAAAGGGAGCCTGCCAATTCCCAGGGTCATGAGTCAGTAAAGAATCTGTCTGCAAAGTGGGAGACCAGGTAGAATCCCAGGAAGATCTCCTAGAGAAGAGAATGGCTATTCGCTCCAGTATTCTTGCCTGGAGAATTCTATAGATAGAGGAGCCTGGTGGGCTACAGTCCACGGGGTCACAAAGAGCTAGACACGACTGAGTGACTAACACTAGAACTCAAGAGGAATAAAGTAAATGTAAAGTTGACTAATCTTGGCCTAATCATGGAAAAAGCAAGAGAGTTCCAGAAAAACATCTATTTCTGCTTTATTGACTATGCCAAAGCCTTTGACTGTATGGATTATAATAAACTGTGGAAAATTCTGAAAGAGATGGGAATACCAGAGCACCTGATCTGCCTCTTGAGAAATCTGTATGCAGGTTAGGAAGCAACAGTTAGAACTGGACATGGAACAACAGACTGGTTCCAAATAGGAAAAGGAGTATGTCAAGGCTGTATATTGTCACCCTGCTTATTTAACTTATATGCAGAGTACATCATGAGAAATGCTGGACTGGAAGAAACACAAGCTGGAATCAAGATTGCCAGGAGAAATATCAATAACCTCAGATATGCAGATGACACCACCCTTATGGCAGAAAGTGAAGTGGAACTAAAAAGCCTCTTGATGAAAGTGAAAGTGGAGAGTGAAAAAGCTGGCTTAAAGCTCAACATTCAGAAAATGAAGATCATGGCATCCAGTCCCATCACTTCATGGGAAATAGATGGGGAAACAGTGTCAGACTTCATTTTTTGGGGCTCCAAAATCACTGCAGATGGTGACTGCAGCCATGAAATTAAAAGATGCTTACTCCTTTGAAGGAAAGTTATGACCAACCTAGATAACATATTCAAAAGCAGAGACATTACTTTGCCAACAAAGGTCCATCTAGTCAAGGCTATGGTTTTTCCAGTGGTCATGTATGGATGTGAGAGTTGGGCTGTGAAGAAGGCTGAGTGCCGAAGAATTGATGCTTTTGAACTGTGGTGTTGGAGAAGACTCTTGAGAGTCCCTTGGACTGCAAGGAGATCCAACCAGTCCATTCTGAAGGAGATCAGCCCTGGGATTTCTTTGGAAGGAATGATGCTAAAGCTGAAACTCCAGTATTTTGGCCACCTCATGCGAAGAGTTGACTCATTGGAAAAGACTCTGATGCTGGGAGGGATTGGGGGCAGGAGGAGAAGGGGACGACAGAGGATGAGATGGCTGGATGGCATCACTGACTCAATGGACGTGAGTCTGAGTGACCTCTGGAGTTGGTGATGGACAGGGAGGCCTGGCGTGCTGCGATTCATGAGGTCGCAGAGTCGGACACGACTGAGCAACTGAACTGAACTGAATCTTGGCCTTCCCTGGTAGCTCAGATAGTAAAGAATCCACCTGCAATGCAGGAGACCTGGGTTCAATCCCTGGGTGTTGAAGATCCCTGGAGGAGGGCATGGCAACAAACTCCAGTATTCTTGCCTGAAGAATCCCCATAGACAGAGGAGCCTGGAGGGCTACAGTTCATGGAGTCACACAGAGTTGTACATGACTGAGCAACTAAGCACACAATCTTGAGTAAAAGTTAAAGACTTTGGCATCCACATCTCTTTTTAAAAAATGGAAAGTGAAGGGAAAGTCGCTCAGTCATGTCGGACTCTTTGTGATCCCATGGCCTATACAGTCCATGGAATTCTCCAGGCCAGAATACTGGAGTGGGTAGCCTTTCCCTTCTCCAGGGGATCTTCCCAACCCAGGGATCAAACCCAGGTCTCCCGCATTGCAGGCAGATTCTTTACCAGCTGAGCCAAAGAGTAAAAAGAAAACAAGTTGAACAAAACAGACATAACTCCACCACATCCTTGGGAAATTTTGTGAATGCCAAAGAAAAAAGTTCTTAAGTAAATGCAAAATATATTTACTCATCAGAAAAACCTGGTCAAATATATACTTTTAAAATCATGGATAGCACTTACAAAAGAACTCTGAAAGCTTAGTATATCATGTTCTGGAAAAAAGTCTAGGATGATTTAAGGATCATTTATTCCTTGAATTGTTAGATCAAAATATACTTAAACTTGGTTCTTATATTTTAAAGTTGTGTCTAAGATCCCTAACCCAAAATAGCTAGCGGCATGTTACTCTGATTTCCTGGAATTACAGATCAACAGTGCTAGAAATATATTCAAGACGATTTGTTTCAACACCTATTTATAGATATGGTTGTAAGACCCAGATAGGATGGAAGTCATGCAGTGGCAACATGAAAAGTAGGACCCAGAGCCCTCAACTCTTAGTTGACTGGGTCTTACTAGTGATTTAAAATAGTAGTTCAAAAAATTTTGAGATTGGTTGCAGCAGTCACTCCAGACATAGTTTGCTGAAGTGAACCTGAAGTGAATCGCTCAGTCGTGTCCGACTCTGAGACCTCGTGGACAGTAGCCTGCACCAGGCTCCTCCGTCCATAGGATTTTCTAGGAAAAAATACTGGAGTGGGTTGCCATTTCCCTCTCCAGGGAATCTTCCTGACCCAGGAATAGAACCCAGGTCTCCCACAGTGATAGACAGACACTTTACCGTCTGAGCCACCAGGGGACCTAGTTTGCTACCATAGGTAATAAAATATAACCAAAGGGGAAGATCAAAATGATGATACAGGGGGGCTTCCCTGTGGCTCAGTGGTAAAGAGCCCACCTGCCAATGCTGGAGACCTGAGTTGGAACCCTGATCTGGAAAGATCCCACGTGCTGCAGAACAACTAAGCCTGTGCACCACAACTACTCAGCCTGCACGCCAGAGCTGGGGAGCCACAACTACTGCAAGCCCACACGCCCTGCAGCCTGTGCTCCACAACAAGAGAAATCACCACAACGAGAAGCCCGCACACCACAACCAGACAGTAGCCCCACTTGCCACAACTAGAGAAAAGCTCATGCAGCAACGAAGACCCAGTACAGCCAAAAATAAATAAATAGAAAGATAATGATACAGCAACATTTCCACTTCCTCCCATCCAAAAAAAAAAAAAAGGCAAGATGCTCTTAAAAAGCAAAAAAAAAAAAAGAAAATCTTATTATTCTTTTTACTCTAAATTGTCAAATGTGTTGCCTACATTATTTCCCTTTAAACCTATAGACTAAACTGGAAGCATTTTCTTAGTGACCTAAACAGGGTTTTCTCACTCGGGCTAAATGGCCCTTCTGGCTCAGCAGGGGGCGCTGTCCATCATTCTCCTTCAGGCCAACGGAGTAGCTAGATTCCAGGGGGGTCTCTTACTGTGGGTTAAACACCACCTCTCAAAAGTGACACACAATTCCACTAATACATCATCAAACTGGTCACATGATCCCATCCAACCACACAGGAGTCAGAAAATGCAATACTGAAGGCAGAAAACCAGAAATATTTGAAGAACAGCATTACCACAACACACTGTTATTTCTGAAACATGAATAACTGGATATGGACCTGCTCTGATTGAATATTCACGTTTATTAAGTACCTAGTTGTTGGTTTTTTCATCACAAGCAGAAGTTAGCTAAAAAGAATGCCACCAAGAATCAAGAACCTTCAGCAAAAACCTTTATTCAATCACTAGATAACTAATGGTCACTAGTTGCATTGGCCATGCTAAAATCAAGATATATTCTCTTGAAAATGTAATGTTCAAATATAGAAGCCTTTACTTCATACACAAATGGTGAATACTTGACTATTGGTTTGGGGTTTTTTTTGTTGTTGTTATTGTTTTTTGCTTTGTTTTGCTTTTTCCAAGTAGCCACGTAAGTGGAAAATCTCAGTTTGCTCAAGGAATTATGGCATGTAGCTTGCAAAGTGCTTGTTCCAAAGAATCCTATGCCACAGCTAGGAAAATTTTCTCTAACCAAAGCAGAAGTTTTCTGTTCATTCTGTACATGACTACACTTTACTACTACGTTTAGGTATACAATCTTTTTGTTATCTATTTCTCTCTGCTGCTATGTGTCCCTTTTCTTACAGTGTTGAAAGAATTCTAAGTTCTACAAGGTATTATGTAGCATTATACTTTTTCTTCGGAGAAGGCAATGGCACCCCACTCCAGTACTCTTGCTTGGAAAATCCCATGAATGGAGGAGCCTGTTAGGTTGCAATCCATGGGGTCGCTAAGAGTCGGACACGACTGAGCGACTTCACTTTCACTTTTCACTTTCATGCATTGGAGAAGGAAATGGCAACCCACTCCAGTGTTCTTGCCTGGAGAATCCCAGGGACGGGGGAGCCTGGTGGGCTGCCGTCTATGGGGTTGCATAGAGTTGGACACGACTGAAGTGACTTAGCATAGCATAGCATACTTTTTCTTACAGGGGTCAGGTCATGACCTTTCACTTGAATCAAGGTCATTCTCTTCAACCAGCTGAAGAAATATGGACACTCATATTTACTTCTGATCATTAAGAATACTCTTAACAGGAAAAAAATTTACCTTACATATTATGGAAAGAACAGTAAAGGTTCCTCTTAGAGAAAAGAAAATGTGAATTTAGACATCAGATCAGATCAGATCAGATCAGTCGCTCAGTCGTGTCCAACTCTTTGCGACCCCATGAACCGCAGCACGCCAGGCCTCCCTGTCCATCACCAGCTCCCGGAGGTCACTCAGACTCGCATCCATCGAGTCAGTGATGCCATCCAGCCATCTCATCCTCTGTCGTCCCCTTCTCCTCCTGCCCTCAATCCCTCCCAGCATCAGAGTCTTCTCCAATAAGTCAACTCTCCACATGAGGTGGCCAAAATACTGGAGTTTGAGCTTTAGCATCATTCCTTCCAAAGAAATTTCAGGATTGATCTCCTTCAGAATGGACTGGTTGGATCTTCTTGCAGTCCAAGGGACTCTCAAGAGTCTTCTCCAACACCACAGTTCAAAAGCATCAATTCTTCGGCGCTCAGCCTTCTTCACAGTCCAGCTCTCACATCCATACATGACCACAGGAAAGACCATAGCCTTGACTAGGCGAACCTTTGTTGGTAAAGTAATGTCTCTGCTTTTGAATATGCTATCTAGGTTGGTCATAACTTTCCTTCCAAGGAGCAAGCGTCTTTTAATTTCATGGCTGCAGTCACCATCTGCAGTGATTTTGGAGCCCAGAAAAACAAAGTCTGACACTGTTTCCACTGTTTCCCCATCTATTTCCCATGCAGTGATGGGACCAGATGCCATGATCTTCGTTTTCTGAATGTTGAGCTTTAAGCCAACCTTTTCACTCTCCACTTTCATAGAACTCCCTTTAAAAACTGAATCTGTTTTTGCAAACTATTACATATAGGGTGGATAAACAGCAAGGTTCTACTGTATAACACAGGGAATTATATTCAATATCCTATGATAAATCATAGTGGAAAGAATATGAAAAAAGAATGCATGTATAACTGAGTCACTTTGCCGTACAGTGGAAATTAAATACAGTGTAAATCAACTACACTTCAAGAAAATTTTTTAAATGAAAAAAAGTGAATCTGTTTTAATAAAAGGTAGGTTATAAAGCAAGTCACTTAAACCCAAAATACTTTGTTATTAAATATCTCGATCAGTATTGTTACAGAAGCTAAATTTGGGGCCTAGTGAATGAAAAAAAGAAGCTTAGTTAGCTTTTGATCAACTACAGTGGATGATCTCAACTAAGCTTAAAATTAACTGTTCACTATTTGTTGTTATTGTTCAGTAGCTAAGTCATGTTCAACTCTCCCTGTCCTCCAGTATCTCCCAGGGTTTGCTTAAATTCATGTCCATTGAGTTGGTGATGCTATCTAACCATCTCATTATCTGCCACCCCATTCTCCTTTTGCCCTCAATCTTTCCCAGCATCAGGGGCTTTTCCAATGAGTTGGCTCTTCACATCAGGTGGCCAAAGTACCGGAGCTTCAGCATCAGTCCTTCCAATGAATATTCAGGATTGATTTCCTTTAGGATTGACTGGTTTGAACTCCTGGCAGTCCAAGGGACTCTCAAGAGTCTTTTTCAGCACCACAATTTGAAAGCAGCACACTATTCTCTTCCACAAATAATACAATCCTCCATGGGAAGAAAAAGACCCTCTTGCTTTCCAGTTGTCTCCAGGAGCCTGCTTTACTTATCTGAAAAAAGGTAACTTTTATATTTGCATAAACCTCAGAATTTGTGAACTCATGCTTTAAAGTCATTAAAGACAATCATATTGGGAGGTGAAGTTAAGTCATAAATTATACACACTGTTGTTCATCGCTTCAGATATATACACAACACGTGTAAAATCAACTTAGAAGGTTAAAAAATTATTTTCCTGCCTAGAATTAAATCTTGGTCCCATTTGCACTGTACAAACTTCAGTGTGGCTGCCAGCACACTGGACCCAGCAGCTCTGTCCACTCCCCCTCTGCTGCAGCTGTTTGCAACTAACTTGAATTATTATCATTAAAAAGCTTCTCCCAATTTCTGAACCCAAAATAACAGTACAGAGCATTGTTCATTCAACTGCATTACAGAAAAACAGAGATTTGTTCTGAAAATAAAGATCTACCTAAAGCCCCAAGTCATTAAGTTAGAAACTAAATTGCAAGTTGATGGTAGTGAAATGCGAGCCCAGAACTGGAGAAACAGACTCATTAAGGCTTAACTTTTCAAACTGCCAATGTTAACCAAGGCAATCTTAAATTAGAAGCATTTTTCTTCCTTCCAAGGAAACTCTTTCATCCACACAATTAAGGGGTTAGACAAGAGAAACGATTCTTCACCAGAAGAGAGCATGAGATTACTTCTGAAACGGTTCCAAACACGCACACATCCATCCACATCTCAGACCTACTTAATCAGAAGGTGACATGTCTGTTTTGAAAACCTTTTAGAAAAGGATTCTGATCTACATCTTAAGTCTGTAAATTCTAAATCTCTGAAGTTCTTTCCAGCTCTAGGTGCTACATCAATCAATGGAGCCAATGAGAAAGGAGTTCTACAGAGTTGAATCAATAAGGCTCTGCAAGCAATAATGATTTGTTGATTACACGGTGAGATTGTACTGAAAGAAGGGAGGCACCTGGCTTCCACTTGTGGTTCAGTTGTTGAAAAGGTTTTACTGTTAGATTTTCATGTCACACATAGTCTTGGATAGAGAAAGGGCGTAGGCTTTGGCCCAAGTTCAAATTTTCATTCCTTCATTAGTAGCCGAGTAACTAAACCTGCACTGGTTACTGCTCTTAAGCCTTTTTTGAGCCTCAGTTTTGTGGCTCAGAGGTTAAGGCATCTGCCTGCAATGCGGGAGACCTGGGTTCGATCCCTGGGTTGGGAAGATCCCCTGGAGAAGGAAATGGCAACCCACTCCAATATTCTTGCCTGGAGAATCCCATGGACAGAGGAGCCTGGAGGGCTACAGTCCACAGGGTCACAAAGAGTCAGACACGACTGAGCGACTTCACTTTGTCACTGCACAGTGCCTCATACAGAGCTGTGTGTATGTGTGAGAAAGTAGATCTCTTTGTACAACTTTGTACAACAAAAGTGTACAACTCTTTGCAACCCCATGGACTATGTAGCCTGCCAAGCTCCTCTATCCATGGACCTCTCCAGGCCAGAATACTGGAGTGAGTAGCCGCTCCCTTCTCCACGGGATTCTCCCAACCCAGGGACTGAACCCAGGTCTCCTGCATTGCAGGCGGATTCTTTAATCATCTGAGCCACCAGAGAAGCCCACCGGGCACAGGTGCTGGGTTAATGTTACTTCCAAACAGATCATATTCTCTTCTGCTTCTGCCTCCTTGTTTATCAAGATAAGTCTTTTCCTGATCTCTATTAAGGCTTCTCTCATTATAAAACAGAGATCTGCCTGGTGGCGCAGATGGTAAAGCATCTGCCTACAATGTGGGAGAGCTGGGCTCAATCCATGGGTTGGGAAGATCTCCTGGAGAAGGAAATGGCAATCCACTCCAGTATTCTTGCCTGCAAAGTCCCATGGATGGAGGAGTCTGGTAGGCTACAGTCTATGGGGTCGCAAAGAGTCGGACATGACTGAGCGACCTCACTTTCACTTTCACTATAAAACAAATCAGACATTTTGACTTAAAGTACTGGTGGTTGAGTCACTAAGTTCTGTTTGACTCTTGTGACCCTATGGTCTGTAGCCCTCCAGGCTCCTCTATCCAGGGGTTTTCCAGGCAAGAATACTGGAGTGGGTGGCCATTTTCTTCTCCAGGGGATCTGCCCCACCCAGGGATCAAACCCAGGTTTCCTGTATTGCGGACGGATTCTTTACCAGCTGAGCCACAAGGGAGGTTATTATATAGCAACTCTGATACAACACTAAGCTTCTCAGATACAATAAATTTGACTTATTTTCACTCTCATTTTCTTTCATCTCCATATTTTAAGGGAGATGGTAAAAACAAAACCAACGAGCTGCATGTGAAGAAGGTATACATACTTGATAAATAAATTGATTTGTAACCATAATACCATTACAGGTTCCAATGTTAATAATGCATATCCCATGTGTTTTCATATATGGATTTCACTTTAGCAAACCATACAATGCTTTTTATTCCCCATAACCTCCCTAATGTGTTCTCAGAACAGTTGTAGGTGGAATCATAGTTTAAAAAGCATGGATTAGGCTTTATATTTTTATTTTTCCAATAATATGAAAAAATAATGAAAATGAACAGCAAAGGTACAATTTTCTAAAATGAACAAATTTTAATATAGGGTGCTATCTAGGCATAACAGAATAACTAAAGAGAATATTGCAGCATGGAAAATATTGCAGCCCAGAAATTCCTAACATATTATAAGATTTGCCCATTTATGCTTGGGTTGACTTGGGGATGTTCCATTAGATTCCTGGATCACCTGACATATGGTGGCAGACATCTATTTTTTTAATTAAAAGAAATGATAAATTTTGCAAAATCCTTCAAAACTGGGTACATGAAGGATTAGACAGTTTTTTTCACTGCCAAGAGAGGGTGTGGTCCCAGAGTTTCCACTGAAGGCCGCTTTAGGAACGTAACATTTCTGTTGTTCCTGGGCTGACTTCTGCCATATCCTAGCAATGAAGATGGAGCTCACTCAAAGCCTGTTGCCTAAATCTGAGCTCCCCAGTCTAGCCACAGATTCCACAATCTCCCTCTTTCAAGTTATCATTTCAAATCCTGATTCTGACATGCATCAAGTGAAAAAAAAAAAAAAAAGATAATATTAAACAAGAAAAAAAATACATATCAATTTATTTACTACTCTGTTAGTAGTTTCTATTTTTACCCATGTTTCAAAAAGCTCTATGCTTTTGCATACTTTATGCACTTGAGTCATTTTAATAAATGCGTATTTTAGACTTCTGAACTATAGTAAGAGTAAACTCATAAATGAAAATGTTAACCTGAATTATTCCAGTAAGTTTGTCACTTTATATTCACTAAGCAATTGAGTTAAATAATAGTAATTAGTTCCACCAAATTAACACTATTATGATTAGATAATTTGCTCATGGTTATTCAACAAGCCAGGAATAATACCTAAGAATAAAGCATAAAACCTAGAACTAAATTTAGCAAGAAGAATACAGTACCAATTTTTTTTAAGTTTTTTTTAGTATTTATTTTTGTTTTTGGCTCCACTGGGTCTTAGTTGCCACATGTGGGATCTAATTTGCTGACCAAGGATCAAACATGGGCCCCCAGCATTGGGCGCTTGGAGTCTTGGTCACTGGATCCCACCAGGGGAGTCCCCAGTACTGATTTTTAATTGCAGTTTCAGTAGGACATTAAGGAGAAATTTCAAATGAAGGGTGGGATATATATCAGATTCATAGGTGGAAGGACTCAATGTTGTAAATACGAAGGGTGGGATATATATCAGATTCATAGGTGGAAGGACTCAATGTTGTAAATACATAAATTCTCTCCACATTAATTTTTATATAATTCAATATAATTCCAATAAAAAGTAAAATGGAATGGGGAGGGGGGTAGATCACAAAATGAAGTGAAGAACTTCTAGTCAATAAGGCATGCTGAGCCGACTTGGAAAGTCCACTCCATCCCACCCCTTGTCACCCTATCCCATCTCCTTCTCTGCTAACACACAGAAGCTCTGGATAAATATAATGAATTATTTTAAGTGTGTAGCTGGGCAGAAAGCAAGAAAAGGAAGTCTCCCAGAAACAAAAAAGAAACTCAAAACCCACAACAGTGATTAGAAATCAAAGACCTAGTAGGAATATGAGAACAGGATATTTACCTTTGAGTGCAGAATTTACCTACCAGGTGAGGCTTATATAAAGTCAGGAGCATAGAAGGACAAGAAAAATTCCATCCTCTCCCTGGGTCAGGAAGATCCCCTGGAGGAGGGCATGGCAACCCAGTTCAGTATTCTTGCCTGGAGAATCCCATGGACAGAGGAGCCGGACAGGCTACAGTCCATGGGCTCACAAAGAGTCAGGCATGACTGAAAACGGCTTAGCATGCTCAGGAGGAAAGTAGTACAAAACAAGATTTCAAGAAGAACCACACAGAGATCTAGAATTAAAGATATCTTGAATGGAAAAAGAAAAAAAGTAGACCATTTTAACAGAGCCACACTTAGCTGGGCTGGAAGAAGCACAAGCTGGAATCAAGATTGTCGGGAGAAATATCAATAACCTCAGATATGCAGATGACACCACCTTTATGGCAAAAAGTGAAGAGGAACTAAAAGGCCTCTTGATGAAGGTAAAAGAGGAGAGTGAAAAAGTTGGCTTAAAACTCAACATTCAGAAAACAAAGATCATGGCATCTGGTCCCATCACGTCATAGGAAATAGATGGGGAAACAGTAGAAACAGTGTCAGACTTTATTTTGGGGGGCTCCAAAATCACAGCAGATGGTGACTGCAGCCATGAAATTAAAAGACACTTACTCCTTGGAAGGAAAGTTATGACCAACCTAGATGGCATATTCCGGAGAAGGCAATGGCACCCCACTCCAGTACTCTTGCTTGGAAAATCCCATGGATGGAGGAGCCTGGAAGGCTGCAGTCCATGGGGTCGCTGAGGGTTGGACATGACTGAGCGACTTCACTTTCACTTTTCACTTTCATGCATTGGAGAAGGAAATGGCAACCCACTCCAGTGTTCTTGCCTGGAGAATCCCAGGGACGGAGGAGCCTGGTGGGCTGCCATCTATGGGGTCACACAGAGTTGGACATCACTGCAGTGACTTAGCAGTAGTAGATAGCATATTCAAAAGCAGAGACATTACTTTGCCAACAAAGGTCCATCTAGCCAAGGCTATGGTTTTTCCAGTGGTCATATATGGATGTGAGAGTTGGACTGTGAAGAAAGCTGAGCACCAAAGAATTGATGCTTTGGAACTGTGGTGTTGGATGAAGACTCCTGAGAGTCCCTTGGACTGCAAGAAGATCCAACCAGTCCATTCTGAAGGAGATCAATCCCTGGAATTTCTTTGGAAGGAATGATGCTAAAGCTGAAACTCCAGTACTTTGGCCACCTCATGCGAAGAGCTGACTCATTGGAAAAGACTCTGATGCTGGGAGGGATTGGGGGCAAGAGGAGAAGGGGACAACAGAGGATGAGATGTCTGGATGGCATCACTGACTTGATGGACGTGAGTCTGAGTGAACTCTGGGAGTTGGTGATGGACAGGGAGGCCTGGCGTGCTGCGATTTATGGGGTCACAAAGAGTCAGACACAACTGAGCGACTGAACTGAAGACCAGGGAGGAGAATCTTAGGAGACATCTTGGAATTTTGCCTTCTATAGGAAAAAAGCAATATTTGAATATTTCATAAAAGTGATATGCCCCAGGCCACATCACTTTTAGCACTTTTGCTCTTAACCATTGCGCTAAGGGAACTGTACTAGAACAGCATGGCATTGTCCTCAAGATCTTAAGTGTACAGGACTTCCTCTACTGAAGACTGACTCACGCCCCCATACCAAGTAATCACCTCTCTTCCTAATATATTAGTCCATCTAATACACTACCGCTGGATCCAAAATTCCATTTCTATGGTATAAACCACACTTGCTGTCAATGTAAATACTCTGTGTGATTCAAATGTATTTTTCAAGTTGTTTTTTCAACTCGCAAAGAGTCGGACATGACTGAGTGACTTCACTTTCACTTTTCAACTCTAGGAACGCATTAATAAAAATATTATTTAGATTGTCCCCTTGTCACTCCTTGACCATAAAGGTCTTTGAATAACATTGCAAATGCTGCAAAGATTATATGGAAGCTAACAGTTTAAAATTCCCAAAACCTGAAGAGAGGCACCCATTAGCATTCTTGTTTATTTTAGAGTTTATTGGCTTATGAACATCCTCTTTATCGTTTTACAGGAACACATACACTTTTAAAAAATTGATCAGTGGCAGAATACAAATGGTGAACAATTCATCTTAGCTGTTTATTGCTTCTATGATTTCTCTAGAAACAGAAGGTGGGAAATGCCTCATGTTGCTTATTACACAAAAGCCCTATCTCAGATCATTTCCCCAGCTGTGGAACAGATTGCAAACCTCATCTTAAAATTACCAAATGTGTACCTCAATTGATTAATTAAAATTCTTGTAGCATCATTTTAAGAAATGAAAACAGTTATTGTGACATTTCCCTGGATAAATTTGATTTCTATGATAACCGTATCTGCCTTTCCCTCCTATCGTTTTGCCAATTATGTATCATTGAAAAACTATAAATAATTTTGTATGTGTGACTTCTAAAATGAACCAGCAAGACTCATGGGATAGAATCAGAAAATGACTTGTTTCCTCCACTGCCTCTTTAATTTTATTATGTGGGGTTTTTCTTTTGTCCTTGGATGAAATTCAAAGACAGTTGTCATGACTTCTAATCACTCAAATAATGAAGTCTTTTCAATTCACTCTAGATCCAAAAAAATCACAGTTTTGTAATGTTTCTAATCAAATATAGCACTTAAAACTCTTCCAACTTCACGTGAAGTGACAAGGCTCCCTCCTGCAACTAGGTATGGCCCACTGAACACTTCCCAGGTGTATTGGGAAAGGGATACAAAGACTCTTTCTTTCTCTGACCAGATTGCTAATTGAGGTTGCCCCACTTTCTGATACAAAAGTGGGATGAGGTAGGGGGAAAATGAGACAGAAAATTCTTCCTTGACTAATACAGACTAATTAGATCATTAGATCTAATGCTGGTGATCTGTGAGCATAGTGGGTGTTTAAAGCTTACTTTTTTTTTAATTGAAGTACAGCTGATTTTCAATATTGCTTGAGTTCCAGGTGTACAGCAAAGTGATTCAAATATACAAATATATATGTATTTTCAATTCTTTTCCATTGTAGGCTATTACATGATATTGAATATAGTTCCCTATGTTACACAGTAAATCCTTGTTATCTCTTTTATTTAGTAGTATGTATCTGTTAATCCTATACTGCTCATTTACCTCCCACCTCACTTTCCCTTTGATAACCGTAAGTTTTTCTATGTCTAGAGTCTGTTTCTGTTTTGTAAATAAGTTCATTTATACTATTTTTTATATTCCATGTATAAGTGATATCACATGATATTTGACTTTCTCTCTGCCTGACTTACTTCACTCGGTATAGTCAGCTCTAGGTCCATCTATGTTGCTTCAAATGGCATTATTTCATTCTTTTTTATGGCTGGGTAATATTCCGTTATATATTTCACAATTTCTTTATCCATTCATCTACTGATGGACACTTAAAAAGCTTACTTTTTCTGTTGAACCAGGAGTGGGATGCTGATGAAGATAATGGGAACTTAGAGCGACTGAAAACCTTGAATCTCCTCATCACCAGGGATCTCTCACCTACGGATCCCTTTTTCCAATGGTTACTTACAACCCCCTCCTCAGTTTACCCAGCTGGGGTCCTAGGGCCCTCTTCCACATGACCTGAGGACCCCAGCTAGCTCACGCTCTAGGGTGATGACCTACCTCTGTTCTTTAGGTAACAACCCATGCGCTCTGTGCCCGATCAAACTAAGGAGTGATACAGTGACATCTCTTTCACTCCATCATCAGAGGAGCTAGCTAGCCAGTCCTTCATCCTTCAGATTTCTCAGGCCTGAATCTCTATACCTCTCCTTCTGAAGGGATACACATTAAACACTCCAAATGATCTGCATAAAACCCTTTCTCTAGACGTGAGCTGAGGGACAGGCACCTCAAACCGTTCTGTTGGTGGCCAGGATGGGGGACTCAAATACACCACCAACTCTCTAAAAACCTTCTAATAATTGTTTCCTTGGCCTCAAGAACCATGTTTTATTACCTGGAAGTGGCCAAAAAGTTAATCATGAACAATTTGAACTGGTTCTCCTGTACTTCCCTTTCCCACATGGCACTGTGGTCTTACACCTAACTTTGGAATGTGGCTTTTCTTGTCTTGAGCCACACACAGCTAAAACTGAGAACTATCAACAGGTTCCACGTGTACTCATATTTCTCTCAAGTACTCCATTTCTATTTTTTTCCCAGGTAGAAAACATGTATGCTGTTGGCTCACAGACACCTACAAGCAGGGTTTGAACTTTCAAGAATTAAATAATTCTAGAACCCAAGGTTTAAGCACCAACCGTGAAGGATGAAATTACAATGACTGAGGCAGGGTGACAGGGTGAGGTGGGAACCTAGTTAGAAGCACACTGGACAAAGAGTCAAAGATATAGTCAGAGTTCCCAATCTATGTAGCCGGACTGAACCCAGATCTTCTATTCTCCCAGCCTGCTCCTCGTCCATAATACCAAGTGGCATAGTCATCAGGGAGCTATCTTAGATTCTTCCCTTTCTCTCATCTGCCAAGTCCAATCAGTAATCAAGTTTTATTACTGCCACATATAAAACATCCCTTCTTTCCTAACACTGTTTAATTTCCATAAGAGTTAATAGGGACCTTTTTTTTTTTTTCAATAAGAGAGTGGAGTATGTGTATATGTTAATGAAAAAGAATCAGTCGAGAAGAAGAGATTGAAAATATTTGAGAGAAAAGGCAATTAGTGAAGCCAGATCTCTAAAGAAGAGATGGAAACTTGAAAGTACTGATAAATCTTGAACAAGAGAAGAAAACTATTTAAGAAGCTGACTTGTTCATAAAGCTAAATTTACTTAACTCCCTAATGTTGATATTTTCTTTTCTGAAATAAGATGAGATGGTAGTGTTTTTAATGTCCTTACTAGAAAAAGATTTAAAATTGGCAAACATTCAGTCCCTAAAATTCTGGGGTAGGATTTTTGCTACTCCCTCAAGTCTAAATCCAGTACCCCAATCTTGAGTATCTGCTTGATGACTGACCTCTCTCTCTCTCCTTCTGCCTAAGGGAGAAACATTTTTCTATTGGCTCTTTGCACTTTCCTATCTTCCCAATGCTCATTCATCGTTCCACTTCCTTTTGTCTGTATCTCACCAAGGAAACTGCCCATGGCTGAGGTCACACTGACCCAACTGCCAAACCCAGTGGTACCTTCTTTGTCCTTGTGATGCTAATGAGAGCCCATCTTAAATTTCTCCGTTCCCTTTGATTCTCTGATTTCACGCTCTCCTGATCTTTGTCCCCTGTTCTGGCCACCTTTCCTCAGGCTCCTCTTGTTGACTGGCTTCCTATGTTCTCTGAGTTTCGCTGCTGAAGGTTCTCTTTGCTCCACTCTCTTGGTTTACCTCACCCACACCTTCTACCATGACATGTGTTCTGACCACTCCTCTATAATCACCTTGCGTGATCCGTACCACTCTTGGGTGTGACTATCACCTTTTCCAGATGAGGGAGATGAGGCTAAGAAAACTAATTTGCAAAAGCTGCATGATTCGTATTAAGGAATACTAATGAGCCACAACCTTCCAAATCCAAAGGCCATGGTCCTCTGATTCCAAAGGATAAAATAAGGTATACAACTGAAAATAGACAGGTTTAAGGAACATATCAGACTGTTGACTAATTTTACATCTTGGTCTTGGACAACACTAAGGATTACCTCTTTTATAAGCCTACTTATAAACTGAAATATATTTATAACAAATATACAAATTCACATACACTATTCCAAATACTCTTACCTTTTTCTGCTCACATGGTTTCCCATGAAACATTTCAATAGTGGTAAGTTGCTCAAGTATGCTAATGGAGAGCACTATTTTAAAAAGGGGAAAAGTCTGGACTCATTAAATACTATGGGAAAGAAGCATGAAGTTACAGGACCTCGCTGAACGATTTAAAGCAAAATTTCCTGAGGTACTTCTGCACTTTCCAAGAGGGGGCAGAAATGAGAACAAGGGCTACATGAGTTTCTGGCAGCAACAGTCCCAATTTGCAGACCTAGAAACTGAGCTGTGTGAACAAGACAGCTGCTATATACACTAGGAAAAGCTGGCTGAAAACTCAACATTCACAAAACTAAGATCATGGCATCTGGTCCCATCACTTCAAGGCCAATATATGGGGTAACAATGGAAACAGTGAAAGACTTTATTTTTCTTGGGCTCCAAAATCACAGCAGATGGTGACTGCAGCCATGAAATTAAAAGATGCTTGCTCCCTGAAAGAAAAACTATGACAAACCTAGACAGGATATTAAAAAGTAGAGACATTACCATACCACAAAGATCCGTCTAGTCAAAACTATGGTTTTTCCAGGAGTCACATATGGATGTGAGAGTTGGACCATAGAGAAAGCTGAGCGCCAAAGAATTGATGCTTTTGAACTGTGGTGTTGGAGAAGACTCTTGAGAGTCCCTTTGACAGCAATGAGATCAAACCAGTCAATCAAAGCCCCTTAAAGGAAATCAGTCCTGAATATTCATTGGAAAGACTGATGCTGAAGCTGAAACTCCAATACTTTGGCCACCTGATGTGAAGAACTGACTCATTGGAAAAGACCCTGATGTTGGGAAAGATTGAAAGCAGGAAAAGAAGGGGACGACAGGACGAGATGGTTGGATGGCATCACTGACTGATGGACATGAGTCTGAGCAAGGTCTGGGAGTTGATGAAGGACAGGGAAGCCTGGCATGCTGCAGTCCATGGGGTCACAAAGAGTTGGACATGACAGAGCAACTGAACTGAATACGTACTAGGTGTAGCAGTGGAGCCTCTGTTTACAAAGCTCCGTGTACAAAGATGTTTCTAAAAACCAGCTGAATGCAGAGAATAATGTCTGCCTTTGGGGACATGGAAGAAAAGAATGCATTCCACAGGTGCAAAGAGTCTCTCCTGGACTAGCAGCTTTTACCCTTAAAGATTAAACTTTGAGATAACTCGTCCCCTCTTTACGTACGGTTTACTGTACATAAAGTACAGATAGAATAAATGATCAGACAGGATAAACAACAAAGTCAAACGAAGTTGATTAAAACAAACTTATGAGACTAACGTTAAAACTTGAGAGTCCCTTGGACTGCAAAGAAATCCAACCAGTCCATCCTAAAGGAAATCAGTCCTGGGTGTTCATTGGAGAGACTGATGTTGAAGCTGAAACTCCAATACTTTGGCCATCTGATGGGGGAGGGGGGGGGGGGGGGAAAAAGAGGCTGACTCATTTCCCCCCCCCCCCTTCCTCCCCCCCCCCCCCCCCCCCCCCCCCCAAAAAAAAAAAAGAAAAGACCCTGATGCTGGGAAAGATTGAGGGCAGGAGGAGAAGGGGACGACAGAGAATGAGATGGTTGGATGGCATCACTGACACAAGGGACATGGGTTTGGGTGGACTCTGGGAGTTGATGATGGACAGGGAGGCCTGGCGTGCTGTGGTTCATAGGGTTGCAAAGAGTCGGACACGACTGAGCGACTGAACTGAACTGAATTAAAACTTACTGCTAAATAAGGCATCACCAACTCAATGGACATGAGTTTGAGCAAACTCTGGGAGATAGAGAAGGACAGGCAAGCCTGGCATGCTCATGGCGTCACAGAGATGGACATGACTTGGCAACTGAACAACAACTATAATATAAAGAAGACTTAAAAGACAGTTTAATAAAGGAGTACACATTTTAATTTATAATTGCTCTGGCAGGACAACACTGCTGCTGCTGCTAAGTCACTTCAGTCGTGTCCAACTCTGTGTGACCCCATAGACGGAAGCCCACCAGACTCCCCCGTCCCTGGGATTCTCCAAGCAAGAACACTGGAGTGGGTTGCCATTTCCTTCTCCAATGCATGAAAGTGAAAAGTGAAAGTGAAGTCACTCAGTTGTGTCTGACTCTTAGTGACTCCATGGACTGCAGCCCACCAGGCTCCTCTGTCCATGGGATTTTCCAGGCAAGAGTATTGGAGTGGGGTGCCATCCCTAGGAGACAGAATTTCTAAAAACTTAGAAGGAAATGAATGATTCAGTGTAACAGAGAATCACTTATAGGGAGCAATGGAGAATGTAGCAAATAGTCACATTATAGATGTAAATCACCAAATGTCATGAAATTATAAAGTATATTTTAAAAAGAATCCTGATTGTTAAGGATTAATGCTACTTTGGAACACATATTTTCAATGTAGTAATTGTCTTTAGTCATTAAATCTATCTAAGAATGTTGAGTTCCACACATTGAACACACTTACCCTGAAATATAAGGACAAGAGAAGACTTTATAAGGTCTTTGCAGAATTAGGAAATTTGCCAGATATCCCCAAATTAGCATGCTATCATCTACAGATTCAATCAACAGCTTGTACTCATAGAGAAGCAGTGTGGGGTGTTGAAAGGTGTATGTGAGTATGCCCAAGAGGCTTAACTTCTGAGTCACAGATCTATATAAAAGGGATGTTAATGTCTACCCATTAGGGCTATAAAGATACTTTTTAATGTATATAAAATACCTCAGTAAATAAATGGTAGAGAGTTGTAGCACTAGCAAGAGTACTCCCCTAGAATCTATACGGTTTCTTAAGATTGGATCCAATCCTTTCAGTGCCTATGTATTGGGATAAATTCTTTTGGAAATCTTCAACCATAGGAACTTGGGAAGATAGATCTTTTAAGACAGAAGATCCTGAAAGGCAGAAACATCAAGAAGTGGAACTTCCAAAAACCAAGTCTTATTTAAGTAGAATTTTGAGGACTAGAAACTCCAGTGACTGTCTCTACTATTTCAGAATAAAATCTGGGGGAGGGGTCTGAAGGCCAATCATTTCTGAATGATTTGCTGACTTCGTAATTCATGTTCTTCACATACCTCACCACCTTACTTTTCTTTCTTTACCATCATCTTGCTTAGGATACTCCTTTTCTTCTGTCAGTCAGTTGAAATAGACCACATCCAAAGCAATGTAAAACACAGGATGCTAGTTTACAATAATTCATTGGCTTTGTAAACAACCTACATTGCCCTTAAGGTCACGTTTTGAGTTTCGTTGAAAATCAGAGATTTGCAACTTACTTTAATGCTATTCCTGTATCATTGAACTTGTAAAGAAATTCATTTCAAATGAGCAAAGTCCTCTCTACTACAAGAATTGGAAAGAATATAAAATTGAATGCCTATGAAAGGAATATGAAATGTAAAGTCTATCCTCCAAGTTTGGATTATGGCTACAACTGCAACAATATTCATCTGTAGGAAGACATTATTAGAATCTAGATGGCTTCTAAAGTGTCTTCCAATTTTAATGCTGTATGACTCGATTATTTCTATGTAGGTGAATCATAGAAATTAAATTAACATAGCATGATTAAATAAGGCAATTTGTGAGCGAGGCTGCCCTAAGCCTACTCTCTCTGTGGCTAAAGGTATTTCTTAGAATACTGAGCTAAAAATGTAACTGCATTCTGCAACCAATGCAAACGTTGTAATTGATGGGAGGGGAAAAAATTCAGCCCAGAGTGCCAACAATTCCTCTATGAGCTAGCGTGGCAGGGAGAGTGTGGGGTCAGTGAAGCATCAAGTTACAGACTAAATTAAAGGCCTGGAGAAGAGTGACAGGGTCTAATCATCCAGTGTCTGAGGTTGCCAGAATTGGATCTACCACCCTTACTCGCTCACAAAGAACTGCTCAGCGGATGCTAAGCACATAGACTAAGGGATTCAAACACCTTTCATTAAAAAGGCCTTCAGTTCCAAATAGCTCTTTATGGAATTATTTCCTTGAAGTTTTTAGTTCTGTCATATTAAAATTGGCATGAAAAAGTAATCAAAACCTAATGCTTACAGTGCTCTGCCACAAAGAAAAATATTGTGGGTTTTCATTCCTATTAAAAACATGTGTTACATATATATACATAATTATGTAAGTCCCAGACCCAGTGTACACACAAATACACAAAAACCATAGGAAAATAATAATAGCTTTCCCCAAGCCAACAGATTTTATAACACAATGTTGTACTCTGTCCATAACTCCCCTCATGAAGCCAATGCTTTGAGAATGTCAGTGGGTAATGAATATTTCTGCATATTTTGTGTCATAAGCTGCAAACACGAGATATGTAGGAAGGAATTAAGGTCACTGTTAAAACTCAAACACAGTATTTTCTGGACTTGGTTGGCTAAATTGTGTGTATCTGCACTATTTTTCCAAGGGGAAAGTTAATTTTAGAAAGGAGAAAAAGTTTGCCAGGAAAGCAATCCCATTGGCTCAATACCTAGACAGTGACTCTGAAAGTTCAAAATGCATTACAGACAGTCGCCTACTTGTCCTTAATATCCTTGAAAGCAAGTATCAGACACTATTCCTGTTTAATAACAAGCATCGTATTTCACAAAATATTGTATGATTTACCATTATACCTACTTCGTGGTGTTTGAAAAAAATTAGTCCTTCACCTCAAATTTCCAAAAGACAAATGCAAATCTTTATTTTCCCTAGCAGTTACACTCAAGAGTTTGTTAGGTACTTAGAATGGTTCAGGTATACATATACATGAAAAGCAGCAGGTGAACATCAATGACACCGTTTGAGATGGAGAAACAGTACTTGTGCAAACTCAAATACAATACGATTTACACTCTTAACCAAGTCAGGGTAGAAGAGCTTGGTTCAAATACTGAGGAATGTAAACAAGGCCTATATCAATTTATATGATAATTCCTCTTTTAGTACATTTGGGTCTTTAGCCTTAAAACAAAACCAACAAGGAAAAATGCCAGTGGTGACTGAAAGTCAGCCAGCGCTAGTACAATGAAGGAAGCCTTTCTGATTCCCAGGAGAATAGGCCTCAGCCCTCTCTAATAGCTAGAGTACTTGTGAAGCAGTTCTTATATTTTAAAAGTTGATGTGTAAAAGCTAACTCTTTAACAAGGGCTCTTAGAAGTGCAATATTTCTCTCCAACCTATATCTGAATTTCAGAAGAACTGTTTAAGCTCTCTTCCCAAAATTGCCGTCTTAAAACCAATGACACGCACCAAACTCATCAGTTTGAAGGGAACCAGCTTTCACTCCGTTTAAACTCCCTGTTCACTCTACGATTTTCAGCTGATGTTTACCAACAGCTGGGTGCCCACTCTCCTTCTCAGAAGGACCTGATAGATATTTTCAGGTAATTAGAGAGTTAGCGCATCGCAATCACCTGGAGTTCTTTTTTTTTTTTTTTTTTTCACTACACGGACGACTGGTCGCACACGCACACACCTTGCCACTTCTTAATCAGGCTCTCAGCATCCGAGTAGGAGCTATTAAACTATAATAAAGTTCTAGCGCCGCAAACACCAAGAACACCCTGTAAACTTATCACAGTGTTTCATTTTCAGGAAAAACAAAAATAAAACCAAGGCACCTCCATCCCTGTTTGGTGCAGATACAAAAGATAAGACAGCTACCTTGACCAGGGGTTAATATGCTCCCAAAGTTAGGATAGTAACAAAAGTGGGGGAGGGTATGTGTTGGAAGGAGAAGAGTTGTGATCTCAGCCTGGCAATGACTAGACTCCGGGGAAAATCGGTGCGCCGCTGCTTGCGACACACACCTGGGCAGGGTGGACGACACCCCCCCCTGCCCCGCCGCCCCTCTCTCCCGGGGCCGGGGGCGCGGGGTGTCGGGGCTGCCTGGGGGGAAAGGGCGGTAAAGAGAGGGGTGAGGGCGGAGAGGAGGCGGGGGTCCGCGAGGGTCCGAGTCCCAACGGGCCGACCGCCCGAGGCTCAGCCCCACGCCTACGGGGCCGCGGAGGGGGCGAGGGAGGGAGTAGGGGGTGACAACCTGGGGAGGCCGAGGAGGCACCTGGCCCGGGGCGAGGGCAGCACCCCGCGCCCCTCCTTACCGTGCGCGTGAGGTCGGCGCCCTGGCCGGGGAGACAAGGAGGGGTAGGGCGCGGGCGCAGGCCCGCGGAGGTCCGCTGTCACCTTCCCCAGGCAGCAGCTCCAGGTACCGGAGGCGCTCGGATCTCCAGGCTACCAGCCCCTGCGCGCGGCTCGAGGCCCCTCCCCCGGCCCTTGCCCCCGATGCTGCCTCCCCAACCCCTCCCGCCCGCCTCGGCGCGCTCCCCTTCTCCCCCTGCTGTTTATTCCGGAGAGCTGGGGGCCCTCTCCGGAGCCTTGCCGCCCCCGCGCGTGCACGCACACACCTCCCCCAGAAACGAGCTCTCTTTAGGAAGCAGGCAGCGAGCGCGATCCTTGAAATTCTGGGGCTGGGCGATTTCCGAAAAAAAAAAAAAAAAAAAACCTTTTAAAATCTTTGATCTACCTCTGAGGTTCAAAGCAGGAATCACTTCCATTCATCCCCTGCCTCCATCCTCATTTCTTCTAATCACGGCATCTCTCGACAGTTGATGTTGATTGTGCTCTGAGAATCTCCTGCCAGTCAGTCAAATTTTTCCACAATAGCTCTTTCCATTTCATTGTTTTAAAAATGTAGACGTCCCCACTAGTTACACTCAGGTTGCCAGGACTTTCGATTGGCCCCGAAAAGGATACGTTCAGCTGCGTTCAGCTGTGCAAATCGGGACAGAGCTCTTTTGCTAGTATTGTCAATACCTACCACCTATCGTCCAAGGTAAGAGAAACCCAAGTAAGACGGTAGGTGTTGCAAGAGGGCATCAGAGGGCAGACACACTGAAACCATAATCACAGAAAACTAGTCAATCTAATCACACGGACCACAGCCTTGTCTAACTCAATGAAACTAACCCATGCCCTATGGGGCTACCCAAGGTGGGCGGGTCATGGTGGAGAGGTCTGACAGAATGTGGTGCACTGGAGAAGGGAATGGCAAACCACTAAAGTATTCTTGCCTTGAGAACCCCATGAACAGTATGAAAAGGCAAAATGATAGGATACTGACAGAGGAACTCCCCAGGTCGATAGGTGCCCAATACGCTACTGGAGATAAGTGGAGAAATAACTCCAGAAAGAATGAAGGGATGGAACCAAAGCAAAAACAATACCCAGTTATGGATGTGACTGGTGATAGAAGCAAGGTCTGATGCTGTAAAGAGCAATATTGCATAGGAACCTGGAATGTCAGGTCCATGAATCAAGGCAAATTGGAAGTGGTCAAACAAGAGATGGCAAGAGTGAATGTCGACATTCTAGGAATCAGCGAACTCAAATGCACTGGAATGGGTGAATTTTACTCAGACGACCTTTATATCTACTACTGCGGGCAGGAATCCCTCAGAAGAAATGGAGTGGCCATCATGGTCAACCAAAGAGTCTGAAATGCAGTACTTGGATGCAATCTCAAAAACGACAGAATGATCTCTGTTCATTTCCAAGGCAAACCATTCAATATCACAGTAATCCAAGTCTATGCCCCAACCAGTAACACTGAAGAAGCTGAAGTTGAACGGTTCTATGAAGACATACAAGACCTTTTAGAACTAACACCCAAAAAAAGATGTCCTTTTCATTATAGAGGACTGGAATGCAAAAGGAGGAAGTCAAGAAACACCTGGAGTAACAGGCAAATTTGGCCTTGGAATATGGAATGAAGCAGGGCAAAGGCTAATAGAGTTTTGCCAAGAGAATGCACTGGTCATAGCAAACACCTTCTTCCAACAACACAAGAGAAGATCCTACATATGGACATCACCAGATGGTCAACACTGAAATCAGATTGATTATATTCTTTGCAGCCAAAGATGGAGAAGCTCTATACAATCAGCAAAAACAAGACAGAGAGCTGACTGTGGCTCAGATCATGAACTCCTTATTGCCAAATTCAGACTTAAATTGAAGAAAGTAGGGAAAATCACTAGACCATTCAGGTATGACCTAAATCAAATCCCTTATGATTATACGGTAGAAGTGAGAAATAGATTTAAGGGCCTAGATCTGATAGATAGAGTGCCTGATGAACTATGGGCTGAGGTTCGTGACATTGTACAGGAGACAGGGATCAAGACCATCCTCATGGAAAAGAAATGCAAAAAAGCAAAATGGCTGTCTGAGGAGGCCTTACAAATAGCTGTGAAAAGAAGAGAAGCCAAAAGCAAAGGAGAAAAGGAAAGAGATAAGCATCTGAATGCAGAGTTCCAAAGAATAGCAAGAAGAGATAAGAAAGCCTTCCTTAGTGATCAATGCAAAGAAATAGAGGAAAACAACAGAATGGGAAAGGGGAAAGACTAGAAATCTCTTCAAGAAAAGTAGAGATACCAAGGGAACATTTCATGCAAAGATGGGCTCGATAAAGGACAGAAATGGTATGGACCTAACAAAAGCAGAAGATATTAAGAAGAGGTGGCAAGAATACACAGAAGAACTGTACAGAAAAGATCTTCACGACCCAGATAATCACGATGGTGTGATCACTCACCTAGAGCCAGACATCCTGGAATGTGAAATCAAGTGGGCCTTAGGAAGCATCACTACAAACAAAGCTAGTGGAGGTGATGGAATTCCAGTTGAGCTCTTTCCAATCCTGAAACATGATGCTGTGAAAGTGCTGCACTCAATATGCCAGCAAATTTGGAAAACTCAGCAGTGGCCACAGGACTGGAAAAGGTCAGTTTTCATTCCAATCCCAAAGAAAGACAATGCCAAAGAATGCTCAAACTACCACACAATTGCACTCATCTCACACGCTAGTAAAGGAATGCTCAAAATTCTCCAAGCCAGGCTTCAGCAATATGTGAACCATGAACTTCCTGATGTTCAAGCTGGTTTCAGAAAAGGCAGAGGAACCAGAGATCAAATTGCCAACATCCGCTGGATCATCGAAAAAGCAAGAGAGTTCCAGAAAAACATCTATTTCTGCTTTATTGACTATGCCAAAGCCTTTGACTGTGTGGATCACAATAAACTGTGGAAAATTCTTCAAGAGATAGGCATACCAGACCACCTGACCTGCCTCTTCAGAAATCTGTATGCAGGTCAGGAAGCAACAGTTAGAACTGGACATTGAACAACAGACTGGTTCCAAATAGGAAAAGGAGGACGTCAAGGCTGTATATTGTCCCCCTGCTTATTTAACTTCTATGCAGAGTACATCATGAGAAACGCTGGGCTGGAAGAAGCACAAGCTGGAATCAAGATTGCTGGGAGAAATATCAATAACCTCAGATATGCAGATGACACTACCCTTATGGCAGAAAGTGAAGAGGAACTAAAAGGCCTCTTGATGAAAGTGAGAGAGTGAAAAAGCTTAAAGCTTTTCATTTTAAAAGCCTTTAAAAAGGCTTCAAGCTCAACATTCAGAAAACGAAGATCATGGCATCTGGTCCCATCACTTCATGGAAAATAGATGGAGAAACAGTGGAAACAGTGTCAGACTTTATTTTGGGGGGCTCCAAAATCACTGCAGATGGTGATTGCAGCCATGAAATTAAAAGATACTTACTCCTTGGAAGGAAAGTTATGACCAACCTAGATAACATATTCAAAAGCTGAGACATTACTTTGCCAACAGTGGTCTGTCTAGTCGAGGCTATGGTTTTTCCAGTAGTCATGTATGGATGTGAGAGTTGGACTGTGAAGAAAGCTGAGCGCTGAAGAATTGATGCTTTAGAACTGTGGTGTTGGAGAAGACTCTTGAGAGTCCCTTGGACTGCAAGGAGATCCAACCAGTCCATTCTAAAGGAGATCAGTCCTGGGTGCTCTTTGGAAGGAATGATGCTAAAACTGAAACTCCAGTATTTTGGCCACCTTATACAAAGAGCTGACTCATTGGAAAAGACTCTGATGCTGGGAGGGATTGGGGGCAGGAGGAGAAGGGGACGACAGAGGATGAGATGGCTGGATGGCATCACCGACTCTATGGACGTGAGTTTGAGTGAACTCCAGGAGTTGGTGATGGACAGGAAGGCCTGGCATGCTGCAATTCATGGAGTCACAAAAAGTCGGACATGACTGAGCGACTCAACTGAACTAAACTGAACCACCTATCAGGGCTCCAAGTCAGGGCAAGGGCAATTAATTTCACTTGGCTTTGGGTGCTGAATGTGCCCAGGGCCTCCATTCTCAAGAGTGATGACGTCCTGAAGTTCTCGGAAGGAGCAGCTGTATGTATTCAAAGAGAAATCTAGTGGCAAATGAACTAGCAAAAAGCAGAGCATACTGAGCAATACTATGAAAGACGAGAGTGATGGAAAGGGGTTGTAAAACATCGCTGTATCACCAACAGGAAAGCTCTCCAAGTGACATATCCCTACAGGGAATGTAGAAGGTAAGTTGTTCAGTGGCCCAGTCGAGTCAGACTTTCTGTGAACCCATGGACTGCAGCAGCCAGGTCTCTCTGTCTCTCATCATCTCCCCAAGTTTGCCCAAGTTCATGTCCAGTGCATCAGTGATGCCAACCAGCCATTTCATCCTCTCAGTGGTGAGTTGTTAAATGGCATGTATTTGTTCATTTATGTGTCAATATATGTATATGGAGTAGGTTAGAGTGTAGCATTATTCATAGTCAGGTTGTAATTTAATAGTGATGGTGATTAGTGGTTTCAGTCAGTTCAGTCACTCAGTCTTGTCTGACTCTTTGCCACCCCGTGAACCACAGCACACCAGGCCTCCCTGTCCATCGCCAACTCCCGGAATCCACCCAAACCCATGTCCATCGAGTCGATGATGCCATCCAACCATCTCATCCTCTGTCATCCCCTTCTCCTCCTGCCCTCAATCTTTCCCAGCATCAGGGTCTTTTCCAATAAGTCAGCTCTTTGCATGAGGTGGCCAAAATATTGGAGTTTCAGCTTCAACATCAGTCCTTCCAATGAACACCCAGGACTGATCTCCTTTAGGATGGACTGGTTGGATTTCCTTGCAGTCCAAGGAACTCTTAAGAGTCTTCTCTAACACCACAGTTCAAAAGCATCAATTCTCTGGCGCTCAGCTTTCTTTATAGTCCAACTCTCACATCTATACATGACCACTGGAAAAACCATAGCCTTGACTAGACGAACCTTTGTTAGCAAAGTAATGTCTCTGCTTTTTAATATGCTATCTAGTTTGGTCATAACTTTCCTTCTAAGGAGTAAGTGTCTTTTAATTTCATGGCTGCAGTCACCATCTGCAGTGATTTTGGAGCCCAGAAAAATAAAGTTAGCCATTGTTTTCACTGTTTCCCCATCTATCTACCATGAAGTGATGGGACCGGATACCATGATCTTAGTTTTCTGAATGTTGAGCTTTAAGCCAACTTTTTCACTCTCCTCTTTTACTTTCATCAAGAGGTTAGTTCCTCTTTACTTTCTGGCATAAGGGTGGTGTCATCTGCATATCTGAGGTTATTGATATTTCTCCCAGAAATCTTGATTCCAGCTTGTGCTTCTTCCAGCCCAGCATTTCTCATGATGTACTCTGCGTAGAAGTTAAATAAGTAGGGGGACAATATACAGCCTTGACGTCCTCCTTTTCCTATTTGGAACCAGTCTGTTGTTCAATGTCCAGTTCTAACTCTTGTTTCCTGACCTGCATACAGGTTTTTGAAGAGGCAGGTCAGGTGGTCTGCTATGCCCATCTCTTGAAGAATTTTCCACAGTTTATTGTGATCCACACAGTCAAAGGCTTTGGCATAGTCAATAAAGCAGAAATAGATGCTTTTCTGGATCTCTCTTGCTTTTTCGATGATCCAGCGGATGTTGGCAATTTGATCTCTGGTTCCTCTGCTTTTTCTAAAACCAGCTTGAACATCAGGAAGTTCATGGTTCACATATTGCTAAAGCCTGGCTTGGAGAATTTTGAGCATTACTTTACTAGCGTGTGAGGTGAGTGCAATTGTGGGGCAGTTTGAGCACTCTTTGGCATTGCCTTTCTTTGAGATTGGAATGAAAACTGACCTTTTCCAGTCCTGTGGCCACTGCTGAGTTTTCCAAATTTGTTGGCATATTGAGTGCAGCACTTTCACAGCATCATCTTTCAGGATTTGAAAGAGCTCAACTGGAATTCCATCACCTCCATTAGCTTTGTTCGTAGTGATGCTTCCTAAGGCCCACTTGATTTCACATTCCAGGATATCTGGCTCTAGGTGAGTGATCACACCATCCTGATTATCTGGGTGGTTTAGTCCCTAAGTTATACCCGATTCTTGTGCCCCCATGGTCTGTAACCCTCCAGGTTCCTCTGTCCATGGGATTTTCCAGGCATGAATACTGGAGTGGGTTGTCATATCCTTCTCCAGGGGATCTTCCTGACCCAGGGATAGAACCTGCGTTTCCCGCAATGTAGAGTTCTGTACCGGTGAGCGACTAGGGAAGCCCATAATTTAAGGGTAGTAGGATTCATTTATAAGGACCCTGGTGGCTCAGATGGTAAAGAATCTGCCTGCAATGCAGGAGACCCAGGTTCGATCCCTGAGTCGGGAAGATCATTTGGGTTTTTCTGCAACCCATAAACCCATAAGATGTTGCAGAAAAACCCGAAAGGACTTTTGGGCCAACCCAACAATTTGTGAAGCAACCAGTTCATAGCAGAGCTCTGGAAAATGCAAATACCTACTAAATAGACTTTAAGTGAATCCTGTCTTTCCTAAATTTATCAGATAGCTTTCTAATCTAAGAGCTGAAGAAAAAAAAAAAAGGATACTTATTAGCATTGCCAGTTTTCTATTGTAAAGGAGGCCAGTGTCAGAAAATAAACTCTTGAAACAGGTTGCTGCAAATAAAAGGACCCCCTTAGGTAACAGAGGAAGAGGGGGAGAGGAGGTTTATAGAAGAAGTAACAAAAAAGATAACATCCTTTATCTCAGCAAGCTACATAGAGGGATAGCCTAGCAGACATGCGTTTGAAAGTAGATGCTCTGGGACTTCCCTGGTCCAGGGGCTAAGACCTGGCTAGACCTTAACCCCCCAGGGGCTAAGACTCCCTGCTCCCAACGCTAGGGGTGGGGTGGACTAGATTCCCACATGCCACAACAAAGAGTTTGCTTGCCACAACTAAGATCCGGTGCAGTCAAATAAAGAAATAAATAAATAGACCATCCTCTGATGGAGGATGGCAGTCAGAGAGGCACTCAGAGCTGGCACTCAGAGAGCCCAGGGGAGGCAGAGGAGAAAGAGTTTGTGGGGGTAAGGGGGATGGTGGTAAGCATAGAGAGAAAACCAAAATAAGAAAAACTTAGTAATTCAGAAAATTTAAAGAAGCTCATTGATTTTGGCTGGAAGATTGTTTCCTAGGGGCAGGAGTGGGAGTATTTAGGAGGAAGAATGGAGAGACAGCTAGAGAGGTAAGCAGATCATGCAGAATCTTTTAGGCCATGCTTGAAAATCACACTTTATTCCACAAACAATAGCGAGGCATTGGAAAGATTAGATTTTTGCTTAAGAAAGACTACTTGCTGCAGGCAGGGGAAAAAAAGAGGACAAGAGATAGGAATGAGAGAAAACAGGGAGAAGAGCTTTAGAAAGGGCACCTGGTCAATGAATGTATGATTGTGTTAGTCTCCCAGTCCTGTTGGACTCTTTGTGACCCTGTGGCCTGCAGCCCATCAGGCTCCTCCGTCCATGGGATTGTCCAGGCAAATACCAGAGTGCGGCTCCTCATGCCTTTCAGAAATCCACCCCACAACAAGCTCACAGAGAGACGACAGGAGGGTTGGAGGCAGGAGAGTCAGTGAGTGTCAGCAATTGAGAAACAATAGAAGTAAAGAGAAATGAGAGAGAGAAAATGGTATGTTTTGGTTTTTGGCTTTTTTTTTTTTTTTTTTTTTTACCAAACACTTTATTTATACATAACTCTAGCTCATACAGGCTTCCTTGGTGGCTCAGATGGTAAAGAATCTGCCTCCAATGCAGGAGATGCAAGAGATGCAGGTTTGGTCCCTGAGTAAGGGTCAGGAAGATCCCTTGAAGGAGGAAATGGCAACCCACTCTAGTATTCTTGCCTGGAAAATTCCACGGACAGAGAAACCTGACCTGCTGAGAGTTGGACATGACTGAGCACATCCTCAATTTTCCTTCACATTTTTTCTTTTCTATTTCTCCTCTCCTCTCAATTTTAACTACCTCTTCACTTCTCTTTTTTCCTTTCTCCCTTTCCTTTTTGCTTCATTAATTGACTCACAGATATTTTTGTATCCAGTATCTATTTTGTATCTACAAGGTACAGTCTACTTTGATACTGGGGTAAGAGCTGAATCTACAAAGAAGTCCAAGGCAAGAGCCTTATCCTTGAATTCACAGTGGATTGTATGACTCAGGAGTCTATGGTTACAGGCAATAGAAACGCAGTCAACATAACTTCAGTAGAGGGGAGGGGAGGAAATTGTTTAAGAGGTAACTGGGCTATCACCTGGAAGCCAAACATACAGATACAGACAGGCTTCCTCAACCATCTGAAATGGGAATTGAATATAATCAGGAATCTCTTTCCTTCCCTTCTTTTTTTCCTTCAAGTCTGAGACCGGACCTTGACTGCCTGAACACACCTTGGATCTCCCAGAAGGGCAATTTCTAAAATCCCATGTGACCATGTCACAGGAAGGCTTTGCAGTGCTGGGCCCATAAACCTTCTGCAAGGTCTTCCTGTCTCCCCCTGAGGTTTGACAGATGCTGAAACTACCCCAGGTGGGAGAAGTGAACTGTCTGCTGCCCACAGCAGGGAGACAGACCCCAGACTGCCTGGAACCAGCTTGACGAGGCTGACTCACAACTGCCACTGCTGCTGCTGCTAAGTCGCTTCAGTCGTGTCGGACTTTGTGCGACCCCATAGACGGCAGCCCACCAGGCTCCCCCGTTCCTGGGATTCTCCAGGCAAGAACACTGGAGTGGGTTGCCATTTCCCTCTCCAATGCATGGAAGTGAAAAATGAAAGAGAAGTCGCTCAGTCGTGTCCGACTCTTAGCGACCCCATGGACTGCAGCCCACCAGGCTCCTCCGTCCATGGGATTTTCCAGGCACATCACAAGGCAATCAGAAGAATGCCCACGAACTGATCACATCTTCCCCTTTGAACCCATGATGATAAAACTCCTTTCTGCCTCTTCCAGGTCAGGACACAGTTTTGAGGGCATTAGCCTGCTGTGGTCCTCTTTGCCTGGCAAAGTAATAAAGCGGTTCTTTTCTATGTCACAAATAATTAAGTAAATAAATCTAATAAAAAGAGGAGAGGAAATTCCCTGGTGGTCCAGTGATTAGGACTCAGCGCTTTCACTGCCATGGCCCAGGTTCAATCCCTGGTCAGGAACTACGATCCTGAAAGCTTCGCAGCATGGCCAAAAATAAATAAATAAAAAGAGGAGAGGTATGCTAGAGAATGGGTTTAGCTTTAGTATGTTGAATTTCAGATATTAATGGGATCAGATCAGATCAGATCAGTCGCTCAGTTGTATCCGACTCTTTGCGACCCCATGAATCGCAGCACACCAGGCCTCCCTGTCCATCACCAACTCCCGGAGGTCACTCAGACTCACATCCATCGAGTCAGTGATGCCATCCAGCCATGTCATCCCCTGTCGTCCCCTTCTCCTCCTGCCCCCAATCCCTCCCAGCATCAGAGTCTTCTCCAATGAGTCAACTCTTCGCATGAGGTGGCCAAAATACTGAAGTTTCAGCTTTAGCATCATTCCTTCTAAAGAAATCCCAGGCTGATCTCCTTTAGAATGGACTGGTTGGATCTCCTTGCAGTCCAAGGGACTCTCTAGAGTCTTTTCCAACACCACAGTTCAAAAGCATCAATTCTTCGGCGCTCAGCCTTCTTCACAGTCCAGCTCTCACATCCATACATGACCACAGGAAAGACCATAGCCTTGACTAGGCGAACCTTTGTTGGCAAAGTAATATCTCTGCTTTTGAATATGCTATCTGGTTTGGTCATAACTTTCCTTCCAAGGAGTAAGCGTCTTTTAATTTCATGGCTGCAGTCACCATCTGCAGTGATTTTGGAACCCAGAAAAATAAAGTCTGACACTGTTTCCACTGTTTCCCCATCTATTTCCCATGTAGTGATGGGACCAGATGCCATGATCTTCGTTTTCTTTGAATGTTGAGCTTTAAGCCAACCTTTACACTCTCCTCTTTCACTTTCATCAAGAGGCTTTTGAGTTCCTCTTCACTTTCTGCCATAAGAGTGGTGTCATCTGCATATCTGAGATTATTGATATTTCTCCCAGCAATCTTGATTCCAACTTGTGTTTCTTCCAGTCCAGCGTTTCTCATGATGTACTCTGCATATAAGTTAAATAAACAGGGTGACAATATACAGCCTTGACGTACTCCTTTTCCTATTTGGAACCAGTCTGTTGGTCCATGTCCAGTTCTAACTGTTGCTTCCTGACATGCATACAGATTTCTCAAGAGGCAGATCAGGTGGTCTGGTATTCCCATCTCTTTCAGAATTTTCCACAGTTTATTGTGATCCACACAGTCAAAGGCTTTAGCATAGTCAATAAAGCAGAAATAGATGTTTTTCTGGATCTCTCTTGCTTTTTCCATGATCCAGCGGATCTTGGCAATTTGATCTCTGGTTCCTCTGCCTTTTCTAAAACCAGCTTGAACATCAGGAAGTTCACAGTTCACATATTGCTGAAGCCTGGCTTGGAGAATTTTGAGCATTACTTTACTAGCGTATAAGATGAGTGCAATTGTGTGGTAGTTTGAGCATTCTTTGGCATTGCCTTTCTTTGGGATTGGGATGAAAACTGATCTTTTCCAATCTTGTGGCCGCTGCTGAGCTTTCCAAATTTGTTGGCATATTGAGTGCAGCACTTTCACAGCATCATCTTTCAGGATTTGGAATAGCTCAACTGGAATTCCATCACCTCCACTAGCTTTGTTCATAGTGATGCTTTCTAAGGCCCACTTGACTTCACATTCCAGGATGTCTGGCTCTAGGTCAGTGATCACACCATCATGATTATCTGGGTCGTGAAGCTCTTTTTTGTACAGTTCTTCTGTGTATTCTTGCCACCTCTTCTTAATATCTTCTGCTTCTGTTAGGGCTATACCATTTCTGTCCTTTATCGAGCCCATCTTTGCATGAAATGTTCCTTTGGTATCTCTGATTTTCTTGAAGAGATCCCTAGTTTTTCCCATTCTGTTGTTTTCCTCTATTTCTTTGCATTGATCGCTGAGGAAGGCTTTCTTATCTCTTCTTGCTATTCTTTGGAACTCTGCATTCAGATATTTATATCTTTCCTTTTCTCCTTTGCTTTTCGCTTCTCTTCTTTTCACAGCTATTTGTAAGGCCTCCCCAGACAGCCATTATCCCATTAATGGGATAGTATGTGAAAATGTAATAGGTGATTATAAGAGTATGATGCTCAAAGAGCAATTATTAAATATGTTGATTTGGACTTTATTAATCTATAGATGGGAATACCAGACCACCTGACCTGCTTCTTGAGAAATCTGTATGCAGGTCAGGAAGCAACAGTTAGAACTGGACATAGAACAACAGACTGGTTCCAAATAGGAAAAGGAGAACGTCAAGGCTGTATATTGTCACCCTGTTTATTTAACTTATATGCAGAGTACATCATGAGAAATGCTGGACTGGAAGAAGCACAAGTTGGAATCAAGATTGCCGGGAGAAATATCAATAACCTCAGATATGCAGATGACACCACCTTTATGGCAGAAAGTGAAGAGGAACTCAAAAGCCTCTTGATGAAAGTGAAAGTAGAGAGTGAAAAAGTTGGCTTAAAGTTCAACATTCAGAGAACTAAGATCATGGCATCCGATCCCATCACTACATGGGAAATAGATGGGGAAACAGTGGAAACAGTGTCAGACTTTGTTTTGGGGGGCTTCAAAATCACTGCAGATGGTGACTGCAGCCATGAAATTAAAAGACACTTACTCCTTGGAAGGAAAATTATGTCCAACCTAGATAGCATATACAAAAGCAGAGACATCACTTTGCCAACAAAGATCTGTCTAGTCAAGGCTATGGTCTTTCCTGTGGTCATGTATGGATGTGAGAGCTGGACTGTGAAGAGGGCTGAGTGCCGAAGAATTGATGCTTTTGAACTGTGGTGTTGGAGAAGACTCTTGAGAGTCCCTTGGACTGCAAGGAGATCCAACCAGTCCATTCTGAAGGAGATCAGCCTGGGATTTCTTTGGAAGGAATGAGGCTGAAGCTGAAACTCCAGTACTTTGGCCACCTCATGGGAAGAGTTGACTCATTGGAGAAGACTCTGATGCTGGGAGGGATTGGGGGTTAGGAGGAAAAGGGGACGACAGAGGATGAGATGGCTGGATGGCATCACTGACTCGATGGACGTGAGTCTGAGTGAACTCCAGGAGTTGGTGATGGACAGGGAGGCCTGGTGTGCTGCGATTCATGGGGTCACAAAAAGTTGGACACGACTGAGCGACTGAACTGAACTGAATCTAGACATCATTGATACCATGGATGTGGATGAGATTACCCAGGAAAATCACATGTAAGGAATGAACCAAGGGGCCTATGGGGATCCCTGAAGAACACCAACTTTCAAGAGGATAACAGATGCAAGATAGCCAGCAAAGGAGACTCAGGAGAAAGCAAGGTCATGCAAGTCAAGAGAAAAAGCTTTTGAAAGAAGGGTTGCTAAACAGTACCAGATGCTGCATAGGAACAAAGTAAAAATATAGGAGTAGGGCTTCCCTGGTGACTCATTGGTTAAAACAACAACAACAACAAACCACCTGCCAATGCAGGAGACATGACTTTGATCCCTGGGTCAGGAAACATCCTGGAGAAGGAAATGGCAACCCACTCCAGTATTCCTGCCTGGGAAATCCCATGGACAGAGGAGCCTGGTAGGCTATAGTCCCTGGGGTCATAAAAGAGTCGGACACAACTTAGTGACTAAACAACAATAAAAAGTATGTGTGTGTGTTAGTCGCTCAGTCGTGTCTGACTCTGCAACCCCATGGACTGTAGCCCACCAGGCTCCTCTGTGCATGGGATTCCCCAGGCCAAGAATACTGGAGTGGTTTGCCATTTCCTTCTCCAATAAAAAGGTATAATAAAAAGTACAGGAGTTTCTAAAGGAGTCTTTCAGTTGTCTATTCGGAGATCATTATTGGTCTTTAGGAGAGCAGTTTAACTGGAGTGCTAGGATAACAAAATATTATACTTTACATTAGGTTAGGATATTCTTAATGTCGGCACCACTTTGTTTGTTTTTTGACTGCACCAGGTCTTAGTTTCAGAATGTGGGATTTTTTTTTTCTTTTTTGAGTCACAGCATGTAGGATCTAGTTCCCTGATCAGGGATTGAACCTGGACACCTCACACCGAAAGCCCCAGAATGTTAGCCACTGGACCACCAGGGAAGTCCTCTCAGCACTACTGATGTTTCAAACCAAATAATTCTTTGTTATGTGGCCTGTCTTGTGCACTAAAGGATGTTTAAACAGCATTGGAGCCTCTACCCACTAGATGCCAGTAGCATCGCCTCTGTACGTGTGACCAAAAAATGTCTCCATATTGCCCAATGTCTCCTCAGGGTATGATACCCTGTCCTCCACTTAAGATTCACTATATTAGATTGAGATGGGAAGGGGAAAGAGACAAAACAAGTTTATTTTTTCCAAAAAAATTCTTATTAGGAAGTAACATGGATGGAGGAGCCTGGTAGGCTGCAGTCCATGGGGTCGCTAAGAGCCAGACACAACTGAGCGACTTCACTTTCAGTTTTTACTTTCATGCATTGGAGAAGGAAATGGCAACCCACTCCCGTGTTCTTGCCTGGAGAATCCCACGGACGGCAGAGCCTGGTGGGCTACCGTCTATGGGGTTGCACAGAGTCGGACACAACTGAAGCAACTTAGCAGCAGCAGCAGGAACATCTTTAAAAAAAAAAAAAAAAACTTTTTATTTTCAGATCAGATCAGATCAGTCGCTCAGTCATATCCGACTCTTTGCAACCCCATGAACTGCAGCACGCCAGGCCTCCTTGTCCATCACCAACTCCCGGAGGTCACTCAGACTCACATCCATCGAGTCAGTGATGCCATCCAGCCATCTCATCCTCTGTCGTCCCCTTCTCCTCCTGCCCCCAATCCCTCCCAGCATCAGAGTCTCCTCCAATGAGTCAACTCTTCGCATGAGGTGGCCAAAATACTGGAGTTTCAGCTTTAGCATCATTCCTTCCAAAGAAATCCCAGGGCTGATCTCCTTCAGAATGGACTGGTTGGATCTCCTTGCAGTCCAAGGCACTCTCAAGAGTCTTCTCCAACACCACAGTTCAAAAGCATCAATTCTTTGGCGCTCAGCCTTCTTCACAGTCCAGCTCTCACATCCATACATGACCACAGGAAAGACCTGACCTGTGCATTTTATTTTACTAATATGCAAACATCTGTTTATTCTAAATTTCATTTTTTAAACCCAAGCTGCCTATGAGGAAGATACCCACTTAAACCTTCTCTAATTCCTTTAAATAAGTAATTTGAAAAAAGAAATGTTTTATTTATAAAAATCTATAGATTCAAAATAGAATTTGTGGGGAGGAGAAGGGGGAAGGAAGGGCCTGCAGCTTGCAGGATTTTAGTTCCCAAACCTGGGATTGAACCTAAGCCCTCAGCACTGAGAGCATGGAGCCTAACCACTGGACCTCCAGGGAGTACTAGATAGAAATATTTCAGAGTTACACATTTATTTTCTAAGAGGACACTCCATTTTGACAATCTTGTGACAATACTGAGGATTTCTAGCCAACTTGCAGTGGAAAACATTTTTCTGCCTCTGATATTATGATTCTGCCAACAGCAATGTCATTAAATATAATATAAACATTGAATGATAGTCCATAAGCAGAAAAAACCCCTCTCAACAGAGATGATCTCTTTATTTTACAGCAAACAGAGGTAGTAATATCAAAGCTCTATCATCTCTATTTCTTGGGTCTCATACCATGAAACAATTGATAATGACATATTAATAAATGTGTTACAAATGATATTTGCTAAATTTAGAGCAAAATTAGATTCTAGGCCCAAAACTTGGTAACCACTTATTCTTTGTTCTCTAACTTTTCTTGTCTCACCATTTCTCTTACCGTTTCCTACTGTTTACTATGAATAGTCTTCTCTGGCTATTGTCAGAGCTAGAATATTCAGTCTATCAACCAACTGGATATCATTGCATTTACATATTTTCTAATCTCAAATTACTAACCTGTGGACTTTGGCTGACTCTACCAAGATAGAGTATGATATCTTGTTTTTAGAAGAGCCAAATGTGTCACTATATTTATGTTTATGACCGGGTTAAAATGAGAATCTGGTCATTGGTCATGAATAAGCCACAATCATTTACGGAGCTGATATTGCTGGAAGGTCTTTAAATAGCATCCAGACAACAGCCTCATGCCACTGTCTTAGAACCCAAAGGGGATGCATTTCAATTAAACACATATTTTAAAAGTATTTTGTGTCAGGCATTGTGCCAAATACTGGAAGAGAATAGTAAGTAACATGGACGTGGGCTCTGCCCCTGAAACCTGTAGTCTGAGAAAGAGAGATACGTGTGTGTAAGAGCTAGATGTGTGCAGAAGAAAGATAAGATATCTGTGTGCAGTAGATGTAAAAACTCCTCAAGGCACAAATGAAACAAAAAACTTAAGAATCAGGATTTTTAATGTTTCTAAAATAAAACCGACAAATATCTTCAAGCATATTCCCCCATTGATCTCAATGGTACCTTATTTGGTTGTAATTATGAGTCTCTCTCTGCAGATACAGCAATGTCACCAGTTACTTCATATTTGGCCGTAGGTTGCCTAGATTCTTTGCAGTGGGGTGGTATGACCCATCTGGCCAATAGCCAATGAGCAGAACCCTAGAAGAACAGGAACAAGTTCTTGTCCTGTTCTGTTCCCCTAACACTGTGAACACTAAGGACTCATATGGAGATGATGAGACCTCAAGACCTAAATGAGCTTAGAGCAATCACTAAACCACAAGAAAGAAAGCCCCAAGGAATTGCCTGAACTGACCAAGAGCTTTACAGAGCGAGAAACAAACTTTCCATTGTTAAACTTTAAATTGTTTAACTGCTGTTAACAGTTTAATTGTTAAAGTTTAATTGAGTAAACTTTTACCAAAAGAACCTATTTTATCCTGATGCGTCATCTCATCACAATGAACAACAAAAAAAAGCTCTGAATCTTCACAATAAAAGGTTGTTTCCGTGTCCACGAATTTGGCAAATCCCTATTTATTTATTTTTTTTTTTTTTGGGCAAATCTCTATTGATCACTTTCTAGGTGTCAGGGCCTACTTCAGGTGCCAAGGTACCGTGATGAACAAGACAAAGTCCCTGCATCCACAAGGAGCTTACATTTTAGTGGGGAAGACAGACAGTAAGGAACTAAAATTTTCAGGCAGTGATAAATGCAGCAAAGGACATAAAGACCTTCCTTCTTCATCCTGCCCGTTTTCAGTACGTCTCACCCCTCTGTTCCTTCTTTTCTCCCTGCTCAGCTCTGATTCTCTGCTCCATCATTATGTTCATTGTCCCACCCACATCTTCAACTCACCTTTCTCTCCTCTATTTATACTTGTCTGACAAAAGGCGAACCTGGTTAAATCCAAATCTTCACCACCTCTACACCTACTCCTGGTAGCTGAATATGGCTGCAGAAAAAATATAATCCTGGCTGGTCTCACTCTGACTTCATGGCCACTAACGTCAATGGGTCCTCCTCGCCTCTGCCTGGCAATGCTACCACACTCATCCTCCATTTTCCCATATGAATAGCTCCCATTCCTCTCTCTGAAACTGACAACTGTCCTCTTCCACACTCACTGTCAAGGATTCTGCTCCTGATTTCACTGATATCTCAAAGGAGTAAGAACTTCTAAAGCTCCCACACATGTGCCAAACCCACTGGCTCATCTCCTTTGCTGCTTCCGCTTCCTCTCCTGAACCTCTAACCGCTGGTGAGATCCAGTGTACAGTCTTGACCCTCTCCTCACCTCTATTGATATTCACTCTGCTAGTGAGGCCCTTCAACCTAGACAGCATATTAAAAAGCAGAGATATTACTTTGCTGCCAAAGGTCCGTGTAGTCAAAGCTATGGTTTTTCCAGTAGTTATGTATGGATGTCAGAACTGGACTATAGGAAAGCTGAGCGCCAAAGAATTGAAGCTTTTGAACTGTGGTGTTGGAGAAGACTAGAGTCCCTTGGACTGCAAGGCGATCTAACCAGTCCATCCTAAAGGAGATCAGTCCTGGGTGTTCATTGGAAGGACTCATACTGAAGCTGAAACTCCAATACTTTGGCCACCTGATGTGAAGAACTGACCCTGGAAAAGACTCTGATGCTGGGAAAGATTGAAGGCAGGAGGAGAAGGGGATGACAGAGGATGAGACAGCTGGATGGCATCACGGACTCAACGGACATGAGTTTGAGTTAACTCCAGGAGTTGGTGATGGCCTGGTGTGCTGCAGTCCATGGGGTTGCAAAGAGTCGGACATGATTGAGCGACTGAACTGAACTGAATGAGGTCCTTCAGGCAAAGGGCTTTCAGTACCATCTACTGGATTGCCATTCCCTTCTCCAGGGTGTCTTCCCGACCCAGGGGTTGAACATGGATCTCCTGCACTGCAGGGAGATTCCTTACCATCTGAGCCACCAGAGAAGCCCTCTTAGATATTGCCAATTCCCACATCTATATCGTGACCTAGAGCTTCTCCTGAATGTGATTTTCATATCCAATTGCCTAGTCTGAATCTCCACTTGGAGTTAACAGGAATCTCACTGGGCTTCGCTGGTGGCTCAAGTGGTAGAGAATCTGCCTGCAATGCAGATCTCAGTTGTTTCTGAATGTGATTTTCATATCCAATTGCCTAGTCTGAATCTCCACTTGGAGTTAACAGGAATCTCACTGGGCTTCGCTGGTGGCTCAAGTGGTAGAGAATCTGCCTGCAATGCAGATCTCAAGTTGGACATGACTGACTCAGCACACACACATAAACCTAACAGGCCTCAACGAAATAACTGATTTCCTCACCCACCTCTCCTTGTCCCTCCCCCAAACAAATACTCCTCCTCAACGCCTGAGGGCTTTTCCTCATCTCAGTAAATGGCTGTTTATTGGGGCTTCCCTGGTGGCTCAGATCTAAAGAATGTGCCCCCAATGCAGGAGACCCAGGTTCAATCCCTGGGTCGGGAAGACCCCCTGGAGAAGGGAATGGCAACCCACTCCAGTATTCTTGCCAGGAGAATTCCATAGACAGAAGAGCCTGGAGGGCTCCACCCCATGGGGTTGCAAGGAGTCGGACATGACTGAGCGACTAACACGTTGAATGAAAACCCCCAAATCATCATAACTCACATTCAAAACTCGAGAGAATTCTTAGAATATATCTACTTTCTCCACTGCTCTCATTTATTAATACTTAGGATCTCTTTTCCGGAGAAGGCAATGGCACCCCACTCCAGTACTCTTGCCTGGAAAATCCCATGGACAGAGGAGCCTGGTAGGCTGCAGTCCATGGGGTCGCTAAGAGTCGGACACAACTGAGTGACTTCACTTTCTCTTTTCACTTTCATGCATTGGAGAAGGAAATGGCAACCCATTCCAGTGTTCTTGTTCTTGCCTGGAGAATCCCAGGGATAGGGGAGCCTGGTGGGCTGCTGTCTATGGGGTCGCACAGTCGGACACGACTAAAGTGACTTAGCATAGCATAGAGGATCTCTTTTCAAATGTTATTAATAAGATCTTCCTTAATTATCAATATGTAAAATAAAACCCCATCCATCCCACCGGTACTTTCCATCTCCTTTAATCTGCTTTACTTTTATAGCTATTCATCGTATAGTGTATTCACTTGTTCACTGTCTCAACTAGAAGGTAAGCTTGAAGATGGCAGCTCTTAGTGACTGGAAGAGAGGAGGTTTGCAACAAATATTTTTGAATGAATAAGTGAATTACTGAAAAAGAATGGAAAGGGAATAGTGATAGTATTGGGGTAGCAGAAGCCCTTGAGCATAGAGCTATTGGAGAGTTTTAAGCAAAAGGAAATGAAAACAAAAAACTCCCAAATAGATTACCTTGGCTGCTGTGTGACTAGTAGGAGGTGGAGGTGGCAACGTGGAAACCACCTAATCAGTGAGGGACTATGTCAAAATCCAAGCAAGAGAGTGGACAGGATTGAGTGGCACCAGTAGAGTGGGAAATGGTTTAAAATTTGAGGGAAGAAATGACAGAATTTGCTTGTTTTCAGACAGAACTTGCTTATGTTTTCGTAAGGGCACAAAAGGAAAAGAGAAGATTCAAAGACCATGTCTAATTTTTGCATACAAAGCGGAATCCATTTGGGCAAATTTAACTGACCCTGTTTCTAATATAAATACGTCCAAAAAAAGGATGCTTTGGTCCAACAGTGGTGGGGCGGGGGGTGGGGGGGGCAGATGTGAAACAAAGGGAATCACAGACACAAAGGTGGAGCATTTGAGCGAAGTGTGGGGGGAGGAGCAGTGTTCCGTTTTAACAAAGCCAAATGCGAGTTTATTGCGAGGGTTTTGACCTACAGGCCCGGAAACTCAAGGCTGTGGGACCAATGTGTTGTTGTTTTTTTAAGTTTTAAAGGATTCTGCGGAGATGGCCCACGTCTCCAGGAGAAGAGTCTGGACTGGGCGATACCGTTTTTTCTTCTATCATAACGAACACACACGACTTCCCCCCAACATTTACAGGTCTGGAAATCTTTTTGTCTCCGGTGACGCGAACTTTCTATGCAGCAGGATCTTTTTCCTCGCGATGCACTTTGCAAGCGATGGGGTCCTCCTAACAGCAGATTCAGGAGTCATCACCAGCGTGATCTCTGGGACCCAAAAGAGATCACTCACTTAGTAATTCCCCTCAACCTCTGGGAAATAACTGTAGCAGGGACTTAACTGGATGTAAACTTCTTCACCCTCCCTCCTTCCCGCCGCCTCCCGGACCCACGGCCGCTCCTCCTCCTTTCCCGGAACGAGCCGCGGAGACAATACACAGGCAGGCCCCCTAGCGTTCTTCCGCTCAGCGCCGCCACGCCGGCCCCGCGCCCGCTCCCGCCCGCCGCCCGCGACGCGGCCTGTCCGCTTTCCCAGCGGAGCGCCGTATCGGCGGCGGGACGCCACCGGGGCGGCCCGGGAGCGCGCGAGGCCCCTGCGCCCGCGGCCGGGACGACCTCTCGAGGCTCCACCCGGGCTCGGAGGGCTTTCCTCAGAGGCGAGCGCCCGCCCCGCCCCCCCAGCCCCGCGCGCGCCAAGTCCCAGCTCGCGGCCCTGATTGGCCGCCGCATTCCCGCTTTCCTTCCCGAACCGCCATTTTGAAAATCGTGTTGATTCTGGGCAGCCGAGAGCGCGGCGCGAGCGTCACGCCAGCGAGCGGCCCGTGCGCGTCCTCCTCGGCGCCCGTCGCCGCCTCCGGGAGCCTCTTCGTGCCCTCGCGCGCCAGGCCCGTGGCCGCCGGGACCCGCGGTGAGGGCCGCGTCGGAGGCCGAGAGGGCGCGCGGGGCCCCGCCCGCACGTCCGCGGCCATTTGGACGGCGGCCTGGGGCGGGGGGAGGGGGAGGGGACGCGGGGCGGCCGGCGGCGCGGGGCCGGGCGGTGGGAGGGGCGGCGCGGCGCCCGCGCTTTCCCGCCTCGGCACGCGCGACGGCCCGCGGGGCCAGAGGGAAAAGCCGGCCCCCGGGGGGAGTGAGCGCCGTCGTCCCGGATACGCGGGGAGGCAAACTTTGAGGTCGGGGCTCCCCGCCGCTTCCTGGGGCTGCGCGGGGTGGGCCGGCCGGTCGGGACAGCCGGGCGCGAGGGGAGACCGAGCCGAGGGGTTTGGTGTGCTCCGCGCCCGCAGATCCACAGCATGTCCTCCTCGGGCACAGCTGCGGAGGGAGAGGCAGCCCCCGCCCAGCCCGCGTCCGAAAAAGAGCCCGACATGCCCGGCCCGAGAGAGGAAAGTGAAGAGGAGGACGAGGACGACGAGGAGGAGGAGGAGGAGGAGGAAGAGAAAGGTGGGCAGAGGACGTCGTCTTTCCTAGTGATGGATTGTACTGAAAACGCTTTTTCTGGCTCTTTGTGCACTTAGAGACGCTCAGTAGGAGTGATTTTTTTTTTTTTTTTTTTCAGTAAGAATGTGGAATTATCTGGGGTTTGTGTGTGTGTGTGTGTGTGCGCGCGCGCGCTCTCCGAGCAGCAGCGGAGAAAATAACTTTGTGAATGCCGATTTAAAAAGAACAAAATCCTCGTTCCGTTGTTGTTATTTCGGAGTGCAGTTTACTTCTCGCCAGCAACAGACGTACATAACATTTCAGTGTTCGACAGGAAGTTTGTAAGTTTCAGATCTGGTTGTTTTTTTTTTTTAACTGCTGGCCTTGGGGTACGATGGTAATCTTTTATTTTTGCTCTTCAGTACACATCCTTTGCGTTTCGAAGTTGTAAGGCTCTGACAGTAAGAATTGAAGAAGTTGTTAATGCCAGACCCGGAAATATTTTAATCGTTCGAGTATATTTGCTGAGCTTCAGCAGACGTTCGTTTCAGAGGCTTAAGGGAGTTACTTTCACGGGGAAACACCGGTGAAAGCGGTTGCTACTCAGAGTACGAAAGCAGTGAACTGTGAAAAGAAAGTTAAAGAGCTCAGAGTTGTCTCAGTTTTGGTGTAGAGGGAGAACAGTAGTGATCTATGTGACTGGACGCTTGAAACGGGGAGAAGCTTACAGAATTGAGGAGTGGTCCTGCGGTCAGTTTATCCGGCAGTGCGTGTTGAGGTATGCCAGCTTCGTGAAATGTTTCCAGCCACTTAAAACTCCGTATGAGAGGTCTTAGCAGTCTCTGATGATATTAGCCCAATCTGGATTTATTTAATACTTGATTACAACTCGGCCAAACTTGGGAAGAGATTTGAGATTTTCGTCCCAAACCCAGGTTTCACTGTTTTGTTTTTTTCCAAGCCTAAACCAGTCCATAATCAGCATTTTATGAATACAATTTGGGTTGAGATGACTCGGTGTGCTTTTTTGTTTGTCTAAAGTGGTAGGTGCTCTAAGAGAGGAAGCATGCCCGCATTTAAGTACAGAAACGCTTAGAAAAATACGGATTAATTTTAAATTATTCATAATGTAATAACTGAAAATTGGCTGCAGTATCTCACTGCTAGTCCAAGACTTTCTCAGCACTTTTTCCTCCAATTTTTGCTTTTGGATACCACTGAGATGATGAATTTCTTCACGTCAGGAAAAAATTACAGAAGTCATGTGTTCAATAAAGGCACTATAAATGGCCAGTACAGTACTGCTTGGGAGATTGAGAGTTCAAACTGTGATTTTTTTTTTACCATGAAAAAAAATTTTTTTTTAATGCCCTGGCAGTTTTGTAGTTGTCTTAAATTAAATTTGTTACTGTTCTCGTTTCCTCCTCTGAGGTGTTTGTGTGACCATTTAAATGGAGGATGCTTTTATCCTACTTAGCTCTGAAAATATAACTCTACTAGTGAGGCATCTAGAAACACGGCACTGAAATTTGTGCCAAATAAGGTATGGAATTGACTTGGCAGCGGTTTGGAGAGTGAGGGGAAAGGTGGCAAGAGATGCCTCATAAAAGATGACTTCTAGGTTTCTGTCATTGGCAGCTGGGTAGATTGTACTACCACTTTCTGAAAAGTAGAGTTCATGAAGGTGAGTGAGTTCGGAGATGATTAAGACTCCTGTTTTGGGTGCATTGAGTTTGGCGCCTGTAGGACATGAAGTGGAGCTGTCCAGTTGACAGTGTGAAGCTCAAGAGAATGCTCTGGACTGGAGGAGGACCAGGGAAGTCATTAGCTTAAAGATGGTAATCAACAGCCAGTAAAGGGCATAAATCATTCAGGGAAGGGAAGCTGGTGATCTTCAGAGTTGCTTTAGAGTGCTGTCTGTTCATTCTTCGTTCGGCTAATACATGCCATGGCCAGGACACACCTGCTGAAGTCCCTTTTTATTATTATTATTATTAATTCTTTCTGGGCCGAACGTTGTATCTGCAGATCTTGCTTGTCCTTCAAAGCCAGCTCCAATGTTTTGATCCTTTTTCCATAATCCTAAAAGAATTTCTCTTTCATCAACTCACAGAACTTCAATTTTATCTTTCTTGAAGTGTATTGTCTTCTTTGGAGTATATTTGAGTATCCTAGACTCTACTAGACATGGTCTCTTTTCAGGAAATATTCAGTGTCTTTTTTTTTTTTAAATATTATTTTTATTTATTTATTTGGCTGCACATGATCTTAGTTGTGGCATGTGGGGTCTAGTTCCCCAACCAGGGATCAAACCCAGAACCCCAGCATTGAGAACTCACCAGGGGAGTCCCTCAATTTCTGAACCATCTGTTGATGCCCCCTTAGTATCTAGTGCAACTTTGCACAAAACAGGCATTCAGGTGAATGAATGGAAGGCCTTCCAACAATATGTAGTGTCCTCTTATTTGTCTGAGTTTATCTCAGTTAGAAAGTAAATGGGTTTTAGAAAATCCAGCTTAATGTTTTAAGTGTTAAAGTAAAAATGCAGTCCAGACTAAACATTGCAAAACTTTTTTTCCCATGGTTTTATGACTGTTATTATGAATATCATTTATTGAACTACAAAGTAATGGCATCCCAGTTGATTGCTTTAAATGTTAACTTGCAGAATTTTACCCTAGCTGTAGTAACTAACTGGGTGCTCTGTCTTACTGTTCTTTTTCTTTCTTCTGTCAGCTTACTAAATTACTGCTTTGCTTGGATATCTCTTGAAATTCTTTTATCTCAATTTTAACTTGCTGTTTTCTGATGTACAGTAAACAGAATCCCAATAAATAGAATATGTCTAATCAAATGGCAGATTAATGAGCATCTTGGTCATTTTTCACAAATTGACTTCAGGCGATGGCACCCCACTCCAGTACTCTTGCCTAGAAAATCCCATGGACGGAGGAACCTGGTAGGCTGCAGTCCATGGGGTTGCAAAGAGTCGGACAAGACTGAGCAAAACTTCACTTTCACTTTTCACTTTCATGCATTGGAGAAGGAACTGGCAACCCACTCCAGTGTTCTTGCCTGGAGAATCCCAGGGATGGGGGAGCCTGGTGGGCTGTCGTCTATGGGGTCGCACAGAGTCGGACACGACTGAAGCGACTTAGCAGCAGCAGCAGCAATAATTGTAGCGGATAAAAGTTTGTTTGCTTTCTGATTTTTTTTTTTTTTAAACACAAGTTCCTCTGTGAGATTGGCCAGGTAGATAAAATATTACATTTTAAAAATTTCAGTAATGATACTAACTTACCAATATTTTCACCTCTGTTGTGTCATTTGCTTCTCTAAATCATACTTAGGAAAATAAGATACTAGGTTTCTATAGTTTTGATTTTCCTACATGTTAATATAATACATCCTTTAAGCTTTTTGTTACTTAAGAAGTGTTAAATTAACTTCTAGAAAAGAGCCTCATTGTGGAAGGCAAGAGGGAAAAGAAGAAAGTAGAGAGGTTGACGATGCAAGTCTCTTCCTTACAAAGAGAGCCATTTACAATCGCACAAGGTAAGTTTATATTCCTATCATTCTGTAGTGAAAATGCCTCAGTATACAAAATGATGGTTAGCAGTGTTTAGTTTTTAGTGTTTACTGAGTACTAATATATTACAGGTGTAATTTAATTTGCCCTATGAGAGCAGAAGTTATATGTAAACTAAGCTCTAAAAATAATTCTCATTAAATGTTCTAACACATAATGGGTGTTTAACATGGGTTTTCTTTTTTTCCCCCTAGGAAAAGGGCAGAAACTTTGTGAAATTGAAAGGATACATTTCTTTTTGAGTAAGAAGAAAACAGATGAACTTAGAAATCTCCATAAACTGCTTTACAACAGACCAGGAACAGTAAGACCTTTTTTATACTTTTTACCTAGTAGTGTACTTACGTGTTAAAATACTTTACAACAGGAACATAATTTTAGTTCTGGAAAGGACTTTAGTTCCAGAGCTAAATCAATTAGATCAATCTCCATTCCATACAGGTGAGGCAACTGACACACAGTTTAATGACGTATCCTAGGACATGTAGCTAGATATAGCCATTAGTATTGTAACATCCAGAGCTCTTTATATTGTTGTTTTTAAGTGAAAGTTGCTCAGTCATGTCTGACTCTTTATTCTCCAGGCCAGAAACTGGAGTGGGTAGCCTTTCCCTTCTCCAGGGGATCTTCCCAGCCCAGGGATCGAACCCAGGTCTCCTGCGTTGTGGGCAGATTCTTTACCAGCTGAGCCACAAGGGAAGCCCAGGAATACTGGAGTGGGTAGCCTATCCCTCCCTTCTCCAGCAGATCTTCCCAACCCAGGAATCGAACTGGGGTTTCCAGCACTGCAGGCGGATTCTTTACCAGCTGAGCTATCAGGGAACCCCATAGTTGTTTTTAAGCCAAACTAAAATTTCAGTTTGTGAAATCAAAGTTTTGATTTAGTGATCTTTAACTGTGTTAGAAGAAATTTATTTTTTGAATGTTTCTAGCCATTCAGAATAAATGATACAGAATATCGTGTCTCATTTTGAGGAAATATCTGATAAACCAAGGGATAATTTTTTGCTGACAGTTTGTTAAATCAGTGTTTCATTTACTGATCATAATTCTGTACACACAAATTCAGTATTCCATACACCTGAGGACACTTCGCTTTGGGCTGTGTGTATGGGCAATGTAAAGCTTGACGTTGTTAGACTGTCTGAAGCGTGGTAAGCTTTGTTTTCATGTGTGTTACCTCATTCAACCCTGACAATAGTCTGATCTACACAAGTCCCATTACTGCTAAATGGTATTGACTTTTGGAGGGACTCTGTTCTTTACTTTTTAAAGAATAAATCCCTGACTTTCTTGAATGAGAAATTAATATTACTGGTAACTTGTATTACTTAAGGAATTTTTTTTTCCAGTTATGTATTTATTTTGGCTGCACTGTCTGGCTTGTGGAATATTTATTCCCCAACCAGAGAATGAACCTGGGCCTTGACAGTGAGAGCGGGGAGCCGGAACCACTGAACTGCCAGGGAATGAGAGTGTCTTTTAAGTAGTAACTTTCCACATCCCTGGGTGCTATCATTTCAGTTCAGTTCAGTCGCTCAGTCGTGTCCGACTCTGCGACCCCATGAATTGCAACACGTCAGGCCTCCCTGTCCATCACTAACTCCTGGAGTTCACCCAGACTCCCGTCCATCGAGTCAGTGATGCCATCCAGCCATCTCATCCTCTGTCGTCCCCTTCTGGCCCCCAATCCCTCCCAGCATCAGAGTCTTTTCCAGTGAGTCAACTCTTCGCATGAGGTGGCCAAAGTACTGGAGTTTCAGCTTTAGCATCATTCCTTCCAAAGAAATCCCAGGGCTGATCTCCTTCAGAATGGACAATCAGATAACATTTAATTGTGGTTTTATAATTACTAGGAAAATTTCCCAAATGAAATACATTTAAATTCAAATTGGTATTTTCAAAGAATTAAGTTTGTAAACATTTTATAATGTTAATATTTTAGTAACGAATGCATTTTTCCATTGTGAATTTTAAAATGTGGAATAAACCAATATTGTAACATGGAGACTGATGTGAAAGGAAAAATGTTGGCTTTGAAATTTTTCTCGTTTACATTACTGGGTAATAAGTAGCATTAATAATAGGAGAAACATTTTCAGGTGTCCTCATTAAAGAAGAATGTGGGTCAGTTCAGTGGCTTTCCATTTGAAAAAGGAAGTATCCAATATAAAAAGAAGGAAGAAATGTTGAAAAAGTAAGTTATCTTTATAAATAACCACGTTTAGATTAATGTGCTTTTTTTTTTTTTTCACATTTAACTGCCCTTACATTTTCAGTAGACTGCTCATTCTTTGCTTTAAATTCCAAGACCATGTCATCATAAACTATTAACTTGCTTTCTGAAAAATTGTGGCTATCAAGATAATTGAAAGCTCAAAGACATTTCTGTTCCTTAGAAGAATGATACACAGAGGTAAATCATTCACACAGCCCCAGATCCAGAAGGTCCAAAGGGAGTGTAAAAGTAGTAAAAACTTTTCCACTCCTATTCTGTGTCAGCCACTCCATTCCATTCACTTATAAGTGCCATTTAAACTGTTTTGAAGATAATCAAGTAAATAGAAATAATTTCCACCCTAATGCAGACAAGATGATATATTCTTTTTAAACAATTTTTTTAATGAGATGATACATTCTTAAAAGTTTTTTATTAAGTCCCTTGTAGTTTAAAACTTGAGTATTAAATATGATTACCTATTACCTTCTTTGAGACATTGTCAGTAGGAATACTCAGGGGAAAATAATAGTACTTAATCACCAGCCAGAAGAGTTAACAAGTTTGTGAATTTTAAGTAATGAAATATTTTACATTATTTTCTAGTGAATGAAGTAAGTTTTTTCTTATACCACCATTAAAACTTAAATGGTAAATCATGTTTTCTGTTTCTAATAGTACCTGGCTATATTTTGTGCATGCACCAGTCAAGATTATTGGGAATACTTCTAAGATTCAGAGAAACACTGGCTGTTTTCTTAATGTTTGTGGCTGAGCCAGTTGGGTTAGCTCTTATCTTTATATTGTGGAGAATGTGTATAAATCTTCCTATGTAATCACATTGGCTTTTTCTATTTTCATTGTGGAGAATGTGTATAAATTTTCCTATGTAATCACATTGGCTTTTTCTGTTTTCTGTTTCAGATTTAGGAATGCCATGTTAAAGAGCATCTGCGAAGTTCTTGACCTGGAGAGATCGGGTGTAAATAGTGAACTGGTGAAAAGGATCTTGAATTTTTTAATGCATCCAAAGCCTTCTGGCAAAGTGAGGATCAATTTTTACTATTTCAGTAACAAATCAATTCTTTTTAGCCTCTCCTTTCTCTCTCTTTTTTAATGAACATTTTAATAGTTAGCAGCATTGCTATCAATATTCAGTAATATCTTCTACATTCAAAGAATTTGCCTTTGGTTGACATACCCGCAACAATTTTGATACAGAAAACAGAGAAGGCATACAGATGTGTTCTCCCTTACCAAGCATAAAGGATGTAAGATTAAGAAAGATAGATAATTGTCATCTAAATGTCAACTGGAACAGAAATACAAAGAATCCAGAGTTATGCGTCTAGAAGATACTTGAACAGAAGTAGGGCTGAGGAAGAAGTATTGGGCTGGTGAGGGAGGGTGTACAGCCTGTAATCAGATCCAGAAAGACAAGGTACTGTGCTAGAGCCAGAGATTTACTAGATACTGGAGTACGGTTATGAAAAAGGGGTGGGAAAAAGCTGGCTTTTTGAAGTTTCTTGGGTTGGATTTCCAGAAACATCAAGAGAGCCCAGGAGCTGGACAGGGGAGTGAAATGGTCTTACGGTTTTTGCCATTCTTCTAAAATCTGGATTCAGTTCAGTCACTCAGTCGTTTCCGACTCTTTGCGACCCCATGAACCACTCCCCACCAGGCCTCCGTGTCCATCACCAACTCCCAGAGTTGACCCAAATTCATGTCCAGTGGATCGGTGATGCCACCCAACCATCTCATCCTCTATCGTCCCCTTCTCCCACCTTCAATCTTTGCCAGGATCAGGGTCTTTTCAAATGAGTCAGCTCTTCACATCAGGTGGCCAAAGTACTGGAGTTACAGCTTAAAATCTGGATTAGATTTGCCCAAATTGTTTAACAGTAGCAAAGGACATCACTGAATTGAAGTGGTAATTATCTGAACTTGCCTTTTCAGCTTAAGTCTTTTAGCAGTTATTTTCATATTTTCTCATCTTAATAGGAAAGAATTGAGAAGAGATCTAGAAGGCCTAGGAGATCAGAGTCCATTAGTGAGGAGAGAAGGGCGTTAAGATTAGAAAACTGGGAAATAGCTCTGGGGCTTTTATTTTTGGCCTGCTCTTGGTCCTGTTGACTGTTAGCTGGACAGTGATCCCTAAGGATATTTTTGTCATGTAGCTACAAATTGAAGAGGTGATGGGGATGGAATTCTCATTGGTTTATCTGTAAGATGAGTTTGAACACTGTTTCCCCAGAAGCAGTTACTAGGTTGCCTGAATTATGAGGGATGTGTTTAATTCAACTTTTCCTCAGTGGCTTTCAAATGTGTTTAGCTTCAAGACCCTATCACTTTCTTAAAGTTAACGAGGAACTCTAGAGTGAAGAAGGCTGAGCGCCGAAGAATTGATGCTTTTGAACTGTGGTGTTGGAGAAGACTCTTGAGAGTCCCTTGGACTGCAAGGAGATCCAACCGGTCCATTCTGAGGGAGATCAGCCCTGGGATTTCTTTGGAAGGAATGATGCTAAAGCTGAAACTCCAGTATTTTGGCCACCTCATGCGAAGAGTTGACTCATTGGAGAAGACTCTGATGCTGGGAGGGATTGAGGGCAGGAGGAGAAGGGGACGACAGAGGATGAGATGGCTGGATGGCATCACTGACTCGATGAATGTGGGTATGAGTGACCTCCGAGAGCTGGTGATGGACAAGGAGGCCTGGCGTGCTGCAGTTCATGGGGTCGCAAAGAGTCGGACACGACTGAGCGACTGATCTAATCTGATCTGAGTGGTGACTTAGTCCCTAAATTGTATCTCTTTGTGACCCCACGGATGATAGCTCACCAGGCTCCTCTGTCCATGGTATTTCCCAGGCAAGAATACTGGAATGGGTTGCCATTTCCTTTTCCAGGGGATCTTCCTACCCCAGGGACTGAACTCAGGTCTCCTGTATTGAAGACAGATTCTTCTTATAGACTGAGCCACCAGGGAAGCCCATTTTGTATCAGTTCAGTTCAGTCGCTCAGTCGTGTCCGACTCTTTGCAGCCCCATGAATTGCAGCACACCAGGCCTCCCTGTCCATCACCAGCTCTCGGAGGTCACTCAGACTCACATCCATCAAGTCAGTGATGCCATCCAGCCATCTCATCCTCTGTCGTCCCCTTCTCCTCCTGCTCCCAACCCCTCCCAGTATCAGAGTCTTTTCCAATGAGTCAGCTCTTCACATGAGCTAGCCAAAGTACTGGAGTTTCAGCTTTAGCATCATTCCTTCCAAAGAACACCCAGGGCTAATGTCCTTCAGAATGGACTGGTTGGATCTCCTTGCAGTCCAAGGGGCTCTCAAGAGTCTTCTCCAACACCACACTGAAAAAGCATCAATTCTTTGGCGTTCAGCTTTCTTCACGGTCCAACTCTCACATCCATACATGACCACAGGAAAAACCATAGCCTTGACTAGACGGACCTGTGTTGGCAAAGTAATGTCTCTGCTTTTCAATATGCTATCTAGGTTGGTCATAACTTTCCTTTCAAGGAGTAAGTGTCTTTTAATTTCATGGCTCCAGTCACCATCTGCAGTGATTTTGGAGCCCCCCAAAAATAAAGTCTGACACTTTTTCCCCATCTATTTCCCATGAAGTGATGGGACCAGATGCCATGATCTTCGTTTTCTGAATGTTGAGCTTTAAGCCAACTTTTTCACTCTCTTTCACTTTGATCAAGAGGCTCTTCAGTTCCTCTTTACTTTCTGCCATAAGAGTGGTATCATCTGCATATCTGAGGTTATTGATATTTTTCCCAGCAATCTTGATTCCAGCCTGTGCTTCTTCCAGCCCAGTGTTTCTCATGATGTACTCTGCATATAAGTTAAATAAGCAGGGTGACAATATACAGCCGTGACGTACTCCTTTTCCTATTTGGAACCAGTCTATTGTTCAATGTCCAGTTCTACCTGTTGCTTCCTGACCTGCATACACGTTTATCAAGAGGCAGGTCAGGTGATCTGGTATGCCCATCTCTTGAAGAATTTTCCACAGTTTATTGTGATCCACACAATCAAAGGCTTTGGCATAGTCAGTAAAGCAGAAATAGATGTTTTTCTGGAACTCTCTTGCTTTTTCGATGACCCAGCGGATGTTGGCAATTTGATCTCTGGTTCCTCTGCCTCTTCTAAAACCAGCTTGAACATCAGGAAGTTCTCGGTTCACGTATTGCTGAAGGCTGGCTTAGAGAATTTTGAGCATTACTTTACTAACATGTGAGATGAGTGCAATTGTGTGGTAGTCTGAGCATTCTTTGGCATTGCCTTTCTTTGGGATTGGAATGAAAACTGACCTTTTCCAGTCCCGTGGCCACTGCTGAGTTTTCCAAATTTGTTGGCACTTTCACAGCATCATCTTTCAGGATTTGAAATAGAATAGCTCAATTGGAATTCCATCACCTCCACTAGCTTTGTTTGTAGTGATGCTTTCTAAGGCCCACTTGACTTTCCATTCCAGGATGTCTGGCTCTAATGAGTGATCACACCATCGTGAGTATCTGGGTCGTGAAGATCTTTTTTGTATAGTTCTATGATTTTGATCAGATCAGATCAGATCAGTCGCTCAGTCGTGTCCGACTCTTTGCAACCCCATGAACCGCAGCACGCCAGGCCTCCCTGTCCATCACCAGCTCCCGGAGGTCACCCAGACTCACACCCATCAAGTCAGTGATGCCATCCAGCCATCTCATCCTCTGTCGTCCCCTTCTCCTCCTGCCCTCAATCCCTCCCAGCATCAGAGTCTTCAATGAGTCAACTCTTCGCATGAGGTGGCCAAAATACTGGAGTTTCAGCTTTAGCATCATTCCTTCTAAAGAAATTCCAGGATTGATCTCCTTCAGAATGGTTTTGATATATACTGTCAAATAAATTTTTCAATTTTTATTTAGAATACAGTACAGTATTTTGATATATACTGTATTCTAAATTAAAATGAAAAATTCTAAAATAGCAACAGACCCACTGGCTGTTAACAAAAGTAATATTTTGTCTGAAAAATAGCTATACTTTCCAAAATTTTAATGAGAAGAATGACATTCTGTTTTTGCAGATCTGTTTGTGTCTTAAGACAGATCTATTCTCATTTGCTTCTGCATTTCCTTCTGTTGCAATAATGTATTGTTTTGCTTGAAGTATTAAAAAAAAATCCAACTTCACACAGCTATGTAGTTAAAAAAAGGGGGATATTTTAAAAAGCCTTTCAGGTAATTTTGGATAGTCTCCTTTGATACAGCACTAAACCTCCACAGTTGTGGAGGGGAGGGGAAGAGTCTTAAAGGTTAGTTGTAATGTACTATCTAAAACCATGTTAATAAACTTGGACCTTTTACCTGTGTGTGATTTTGTAATAGGTATGCTCCATTTGGAAAATACTGATTCCCTGAATTACGCATGTCTTCCAAAATGTTAGCACATTTCACTGTCAAAAAACCACATTCGTTAACATAACTATTATCGGGGGGAAAAAAATCTTCAAGTACTTGGGAGGCTGTCAGGCCCATGATAGTGGAGGTGAACTTTCCAAAATTTAATTTTCACTTGAAATTTTGAAATTCATCATTGGAAACAAGTGCTGTCAAGTTTGGTGTTTTTGTTTTTTGAGGTGACAGACTCACATTCATTTTTGACAATATGTCTATCAAATACTAAGTCTGAATAGGCATCATTTTTCAATTATCCTTTTAAAAATGATGTTCCAAAGAAAAAAGTAACTAACTTTTCAAGGCTGTGGACTGTAGCAGTCCACCAAGCTCCTCTGTCCATGGTATTTCCCAGGCACTTTCACTGCTCAGTTGCACAAATGCATTTTGTCAAAGAAAATCCGTGAACTTCCTTATGCAGCTGGAGTACTGTATCTGAACCTCCCATTTTGTTGTACAGATGTTGTGAAGATGTGCTCAGAGGTTGAGAGTCAACATCAAGGATTAGTGTGTGGTTGGTTATGAGGTGGTGAGGAGTAAAATGACTACAAACCCAAGTTTCTGCCTCAGTCTCAATTAGGTATCAGTAGGTTTGCCTACCTTTGTTTCTTGAGCAATCACTACAAATGTCAGGGCAGTGAAAAGAGCAAATAAATACTCTCTTGGTATTACTATTAAAATAGTTCTGACCTTTAGGGCTTTTGGGAAGGTCTCAGGAAACTCTCAGGGTCCGTGAACCGTACTTGAGAACCATTGTTTTATCTTTTTTTAATGACATCTTATTATATCCATTTTTCATATCTGATTCTGTGATGATTACTCCTTAATCTAATGGTATCAACCTCAGGCTATTTTCTATGCTACCATATGCTTCCATCATTTAAGGAAAACACTATAAAGTCATTACTATTCATCTTTTCTGCTCTAGAATAATCTTAAAGATGCTTAAAAGTGTTGGTTTAACGTTGTTTTACTCTCCTTTTATATTTCTGCCTTGTTAGATTTTGTTCCTCAAAGGGGATGATGCTCTTGACACTGGTTTCCAATGAATATATTCAACTATTTTTAGAACCAGTATAGGAAAGTTCTAAGGCACTTATATATTATTTTTTTAAAATGAAGATGTCTTCATTTATTTTTAGAAGTTGAATTTTCTTGATTGGGTTCTTGAATGATGGAACATCCTTTCATTTCCTTGTGTAGATTTATCCAGCACCCCCTCCCCATTCCAGTCCTCATCATAACTAATTTCACATACAGATTATTTTCCCAACATCTGCATCTGGTTCCTGAGCTGACATAGGGAGATCACTTTTTTCAAATATATTCATATCTTGGATTTCATTTAATGAGTAGTGAGTTTAGACAGAGTTAGCTTTTCTTCAAACACATATCAAAGAATTCATCAAAATGGATTGGTTCCTAGTAATAGATGGTAATGGCCATAGTTCACATAATGGGATTATCTGTATATGTTTATTCTAGGAGATTTATGGAGAACCTCTCTGAGAAATATCTTTGTCCACTACCTTAGTTTCTGGAGGCTCGTAGATTGACTGTTTCCCAGTCTGCCTTTAGAAGGGTAGGTTGGGCAAGCTGGAGGCTGTCCTGTGGGTTGTAGATAGCCTGAAAGTGCCACAGTACACAAAACAGCCACTTCTTAATTTTGGTGTGGGTAACAGTGACTCCAAAGCCTGGGACTTCCGGAAGGGTAGGGAGCTGTGGTTCTGCTGTATTCGTGAGAGATACTACTTAAAGTTACTGAGAACGTGTACACAATTGCATATCTTAAGGTAATGTTATGGAATTCTCCTTAATGTTTGTACTTATTGTAGAAAATAATATAGGCAAAAACAAAGACAAAAGATACCCATAATTTTAATTCCTTCTTGTATATCTTTTCAGAATCTTTATGCAAAGTTACTTTATGGTTTTCAATTTCTGAAGTTACCAATTACTCCCCTAAGAAAGCATTTAAAAATTAAATTTGTTGGTTAATACAATCAAATCATTTTCCTCATGTGATCTCTGCTTTTTAAATATGCAGTGTTTAATTGAATATCAAAGTAATGGCATTGGCACTTATTTTGTAGTTCCTAATTAGTTTCATAATTAACATACTCAACACTACTGCGTGTTTAAAATCATAAGTGAGAATATAATCCTGGCATTACTGAAAGTAAAACCCCTAGGCAATATGAATATAAACTGTCTGGTTCATAAATTCAGGACGTGTAAAGTGAGGTTTTATTTTCTTTATGGATGATGTCTCTCAGTCTGTTGATTGGAGGGTCCCCTAAAGCAGGAAGACAGCGACAGTTTTAATGTTGATAGGAATGAAATAAATTATGAGTCTGACTGATAATATTGTCCTGATGAAGTGTAAATAGACATCTTAAATGTCGCACAGTGTGCACTCAGACTTTCAGTCCTGTATCAGTACGTGAAGAGTCTCTTGCCTGTGTGTTCAGAGTAATGAAAAGCTATTGGTAATGCAGGCAAAAAGGTTAACGTGACACGTGAAGTTAGAGGGTATTACTCTGTAAAGCTGCTAAGCTTGTGTCAGGAAAGAAGCGTGATTTAAGAAGCCGTTGAGTTGAGAAGAAGTTACCAGAAACAGGTGATTGACTTGGAACTGTAGTATCTCATTGGTATTCTTTATAAGACCTCATTGGTATTCTTTATTTTACGCAGCCATTGCCAAAATCTAAAAAAAGTTCTAGCAAAGGCAACAAAAAGGAACGGAACAGTTCTGGGATGGCCAGGAAAGCTAAGCGAACCAAATGTCCTGAAATCCTGTCAGATGAATCTAGCAGTGATGAAGAAGAAAAGAAAAACAAAGAGGAGTCCTCAGAGGATGAAGATAAAGAGAGTGAAGAGGAGGTAAAATGGCGCTTTTTCCTCATTTCTTTTCATGCAGAGAGTTAAATATTCATCTGTATAATAGATTGGTCAGAAAACATACATACCATGTTGGTGGTTTTTAATTCCAAAGACGCAGAAATGATGGAGTGTAAGCCCTTGGTTTTTTTTTAAGGAGCTTTTAGTTTTATTACTGTGCCGGAGTGTAAGAGTTGAAAGAGTGAGGTTGGTGTGGACTGGATTTGAGCTGGACCTTGAAGACTAGAATACATAAATGAAGGCGGGGCGGGGGTGTGTGTGACAGGACCATAAAGGAGATCTTAGACTTTTTTCATAGTATATCAGTATTTTTTGATTGACTTGTGCTATTTTATTCTGTTTTATGCAAAAAAGCAAGGAATTTAAGGACCACCATTTTATCTCACTTTAGGATTACTTAATGAGACTGGCAGCATTTGAAGTTTTATCTTGTTGGTGGGCAAGTTTTGTATCACTTCGGAATGCCCGCCATTTTCTTTTACTTGGGAGTATTTTTTAAATGTTGGGATGTCCATGGTGGCTTGGTGGTAAAGAATACTCCTGCCAATGCAGGAGATATGGGTTCAGTCCCTGGGTGGGGAAGATCCCTTGGAAAAGGAAATAGCAACCCACTCCAGGATTCTTGCCTGGGAAATACCATGGACAGAGGAGCCTGGCAGGCTACAACAGTCCTTGGAGTTACAAAATAGTCATACGACTTAGCAACTTAACAATGAAATGTTGAGAATAGTTAGTTTCCAGAGAGCTCGGAAAGAGAGTTGCTGAACCATTTAAGGAGTTAGCTTACCCTCTTCTTGATATGTACCTTTAACCAAGTAGATGGGGACAAGTGGGTACAAGGAATGATTTCCTGTTGTTAATAGTGGTGTGCTGACTCTCTTTTCATGTTTTGGTGCTCCCTTTTATGATCAGAACTTGCTTGGGTAATCTCCCTTGTTTTACTTAGGGACTTGGTTAACATGGCTTGACCTGGGTAGAGATGATTTTTCCGTGTGGAGGGAGGGCAGTCTTGTGCTTTGTAGAGTTTGCCTACTAGAGGCTAGTAAGCACACCCCTGTCCCCAACCTTTAGTTAAAACCAAAAGTGTCTTTAGACATTGCCAAGTGTCCCCTGGGGACAAAATCACCTCCAGTTGACAACTACTTATTAAAGATGTGGTAAACTATGTTTTTAAAGGTTTGCGCTTTGTGTTTGTCTTTGGGTATTTAAAAATCCGTGCATGTTTTAATGTCAGAGTCTATAAAGACTTCTGTAAAGCTAAGTATGAAACACTTCCTAGTTTTAAAAAGAATACTACAGATCCAGCAGGTGTTTCATAAATCGTATCTTAATATATTTTTGGTGTGAAGGAAGATAAGTAATCTGAGCACTGAGGTTTTTATGGAATAGATTTTAAGGAAGTGGGAGGAAAACATGTTTGTTTACATGTGAATATGTAATAGTAGCAATTCTGCAATAGATTTCCTCGTTCAACACATTTTTGATTATCTACTATGTGTATTCATTAAACTTTGCAAAACCTTTTCAAAGGCAGATTTAAAGCATGAAAAGTTGTCTTAGAATATAAACATTTAGTTTTTTCTTAGAGGTACTATGGTTAGGCGGGGAAGGCAATGGCACCCCACCCCAGTACTTTTGCCTGGAAAATCCCATGGACGGAGGATCCTGGTAGGCTCCAGTCCATGGGGTCACTAAGAGTCGGACACGACTGAGCGACTTCACTTTCACTTTTCACTTTCATGCATTGGAGAAGGAAATGGCAACCCACTCCAGTGTTCTTGCCTGGAGAATCCTAGGGACAGGGGAGCCTGGTGAGCTTCTGTCTATGGGGTCGCACAGAGTCAGACACGACTGAATCGACTTAGCAGCAGCAGCAGCACTATGGTTAGGAGCATGGCCTTTGGAAACTGAGTTCAAATCCCAGCTGTGTTCTGATCATCACTGTTTGGCTTTGGGCAAGTTACTTACAAACTCTTTATTTCAATTTCCCATCTATATAATGGAGATAATAGTAGTAGTATTTTCCAAGGGTTGTATTAAGCACTTAGAGCAGTGCATAGCACAGTATTAAGTAAATATTAGTTGCTATTACTGTTATTATTAAGATGACATTTTATCATACGTAAGATTTCTAAATCCAATCTTCTGTCATTACTAAGGTGTAACTTTAAAAGTGAGGATATTTTACACTCGTTTTTTCCTTGCTTTCCAGATTATTGTCCCTTTGTTCTGAGTAGAGTTAGTTGCTGTCAGTGAATGCAGGTAACTCCTGATTCATGACTATGTTGGTTGTTGTATAAGGATCACACGTGGAACTGTCCCACTACAAATCAAAGCTTTTCTTTCTACAGTGCCGTAAATGAGGATCTTGTTAGAAATCCAGGTCAAATGATGAAAATCCATGAAGGTAAAAAACACAAAAATGCTTTTCAGACATTCATAATTAGGTTGGTGCAAAAGTAATTGCGGTTTTACATTGTTGAACTTTGCCATTTGATATTGGAGTACTTTTTTTGGTGAATACATTCTTAAATGTGGTTATATTATTTTAATATGCATTTCTCACCTTTTTTTTTGCTAACGACTTATTACTTACTGTTTATATTTAGACTGTAGAAATGATTGTTAGACATAAAGCAAATTTGAGCAGTTTTTTATTTAAGTTCAAAATGAGTTGTAAAGCAGCGGAGACAACTCACAACATCAGCAACACATTTGGGCCAGGAACTGCCTATGAAAGTACAGTGCAGTGGTGGTTCAAGAAGTCTTGCAAAGGAGAGCAGAGCCTTGAAGATGAGCATCGTGGCCAATCATCAGAAGTTGACAGTGACCAGTTAAGAGCCATCATCAAAACTGATGCTCTTAAAACTACGCAAGAAGTTGCTGCAGAGCTCGTCGACCATGCTGTGGTCATTAGGCATTTGAAGCAAATTGGAAAGGTGGAAAAATTGATAAGTGGGTGCCTTGTGATCTGACCTAAAATAAAAAAGTTTTTATTTTGAAGTGTTGTCCTCTCTTATTCTATACAACAATAATGAACCGTTTCTCAATCGGATTGTGATGTGCAACAAACAGTTGATTTTATACAATAACTGGTGAAGACCAGCTCAGTGGCTGGACCGAAAAGAAGCTCCAAAGCACTTTCCAAAGCCACAGTTGCACCAAAAAAAAGGTCATGGTCATTGTTTGGTGGTCCCGTTTAAGCCACTACAGATTTCTGAATCCTGGCGAAATCGTATCTGAGAAGTGTGCTCAACAAATCAGTGAGATGCACCAAAAACTGCAACACCTGCAGCCAGCAGTGGTCAACAGAAAGGGCCTGATTCTCTTCCACGACAACACCCGGCTGCATCTCACACTTGACTGACACTTCAAAAGTTGAAAGAATTGGGCTACAAAGTTTTGCCTCATCCACCACGTACCTGACCTCTTGCCGACCGACTACAACTTCTTCAAGCATCTCAACAACTTTTTGCAGGGAAGACTCTTCCACAACCAGCAGGAGACACAAAGTGCTTTTCAGGAACTCGTTGAATCCCACAGCACGGGTTTTTTCACGCTACGAGAATAAAGAAACTTCTCGTTGGCAAAAATGTGTTGATTGTAATGGTTCCTATTTTGATTAATAAAGATGTGTTTGAGCCTAGTTATAATCATTTAAAATTCATGGTCTGAAACCGCGGTTACTTTTCAACCAATCTAATATACTGTCACACAGTATAAAAGCTGTATCATCATGTTGTAAGGTTTTTCTGCTTGGGCTGTTATTGACAGACTTCATAAAATATACTAGTAAAATCTGGACTGAGAAATCTTTGTTTTTCCTATTAAATCACCCTCTCGCAAACAGTTATTTTTCATTTAAAGACTTTCACATTTAGGGCCATTCTCACAAACTTTATTGCTGATTCCGTTACTGTGAGAGGCTCCAGTTGCCTTTGAAAGGTAAGTGCTGGCAAGAAGGATAGTATTTCTATGGTAACTTTGTTTTCCCTTTTTCTTCTATTTTTTGAAGACTCAGTTAAGTGGCAGCCTCATTAGGGACTTCATAAATGCTGATATTTTTGTTCAATGCTATGAAAAGACCTCTTATTTCTAAGAGGCCATACAGAAGAGTTGCTGATTGATGGGAAAATTTGAGGATTGCATATAGATAGAAATTTCTTTGCAGATTATTTTTCTGTGGAATATTACTTTGTTAGTATTTTTTATTTTTATTTCCTGAAATGAATTTTTCCTTCATAGATAAAACTTCCCTGTTAAGATTAACTTCTTGTTCTATTTTAGATTCTTGGAGTAAATAAATGAACTTGTTTCTTCTTTCCTCTGTAAATTGAGAGTTTTGGATCATATAATTTATATCATATTGCTGAAGTCAGAAGTCTTAAGCAGACATCCAGTTCCAGTTATAGTGTTCACTAGCCAATTAAGTGAAGCTGAGTAGTATTCACCCAGTCCTTTTCATATTTAGCTGTGTGAAAGAGCAGGATGCTTAATTTATAAGTAAGTTTATTATTTTTAAAATACAGAAATATTGTTTTTAAAATACAGAAATACTTAAAGAATTGGCAGGTTTTTTTGGTTTTTAGTCTTTTATATAAAGTATGTCGCATTTAGCGTGTTAGCCAGCAATTGCTGAGATACTTTGTTTGAGGTTCTCTGTACCTGTACCTCTGTTTCTGTGATACATAGTGAGGGGTTCACAACCATTTTTCATTCTCTTTTACTTTAGAATTCAAACAAGAAGATGCTCTTTCTGAGAGTAATAATTTCTTTATAAAAGAGTTGTTGTAAATCAGCTCTGTCTTTATTTCTTTATAAAAGAGCTGTTATAAATCACTTCTCTATCATCTTGGCTCTTGGACATTTGCTTATTACTCAGGGTGGTAGAAGGAGAGCATTTTGGAACCAGGCAGAAACTGGTATGTGAGGTTTTCTTTACAAAGAGAGAATAGAGGTTTAATTACTTACTATGAAAATCAATTGATTCCCATATTGGAATAGATTTTTAGGAGAAGATTGCTGAGATTAAACCACACTCAGGCATACCTTTCACTACGTGTCACCTTAAAGCACAGAAAACTCACTGAAGGGTACAAAGAAAGGAGAAGCAGTGCTTTCCACATTAGTGAAGAGCACTCTAGTAATATTTTAGACCCTTAAGAGGTAGCTTAGTGTTTCTTCAGTTTTTGTTTCCTAGTGTTTTTATAAACACTCTTTATGTCTAAGAAAGTATAAAACTAATTGTGAATATTTACTTTGTGAGTATTGAATTTATCTGAAGATTCCCAAATACATCAGGAATATCTTCAGCTCTGTACTTAAAACCCCAACTACTAATGTCCGAAACGGGAGTTAATTTTTCTTTCAGGACAAGGAATCCACAAACAGGCAATTCTGGGCCAGGACAGCGGCTCAAGAAAAGTATTAAGAATTTAGGGACTGTCTCTTCCTGAGCCCCCATCTTGATGTGTGCCATTTAACCTCATGATCTCAGGAAGATTATTTTACCTTTAGGCATTGTGTCCCGGTGCCAGATAGAGAAGGGCAAAAAGTTTTCTTTGGTGTTTTCTCCCCTGGCAAGGATACTTTTCACCAGAGATATCCATGTGCGTTGCATGGGCCAGAGCATTATTACCTGGCCACCGCTGGCTGTAGAGGAAGCTGGAAAGACCCAGGTGTTAGCTCTCCTGCGTCTGTCAGAGGAAGACAGATAAAAAGTGGGATGTTGAGTGAGCCATCATGCAGTGTTTACCCAGTCAGAGAATTTTGCAGTTTTGGAACATTTGGACCATTTGAGGAATTATTTGGTAGAGGTGGGAGGGTGAACGTGAAAGCTTTGTTAGCCCTTAATTATGTTTTAAACAATAAGAATCTCCCCACCCCACCCCCATATGATCAAAGGATTACAGAATATATAAACTATTGGAACCTTTTGTTGGAAGGCAAAAGTGAATAATTACCGTAATAAAATCTATTTAGAGTTAAACTTGCTTTCCTGGTCTCTTGTGGGTTAGAGCAAGGCTTGCACATTCTTTACTCTTGGCGTTCTCGAGTTTTCTCAGCCAAGTTGTTAAAAGGATAGTGTATTAGAAGCTAATACTTATTTTGTTCATCTGTTCACCCAGTACAACCTTTCTGCTGTGAGGACAGGATTCTGGCTCTGTGTGACAGGCGTCTTTTTGGAGACCCTCCTTCAATAGCCCTGCTCCCTATAAAAGATAGGTAAGCCTTCTCCCAAGGGTTTTTTTTTTTGCCTCCCTTCAAAAAGTGCTTGTGTCATTCCCCTGCTTCTGTACCTTCATGGTTGTCAGACACGTGGAAAATCTTCAAATTTTTAAAAATTTCTATTATTACTGTACATTGTAAAAAGTTTAGATTACAGTACATTGTACTGTCTGAAATTACTGGCAGCAGTTGGTTGGTTTCCCTTTTATCTGTTTCCCTTTAGTGCATCAAAAACACCTACAATACTGATGGTTCTGACTGAACCGCTCACAGCATCTTCAGAAATGGCAAGCCAGAATCTAGAAATAAATCCCAACTTGGAAACTAGCTTTTTCTTTATTCTTTTTTTTTTTTTTTTTTTTTCATTTTTCACCTAATTTTTTTCCATACCTTTTGCTGAAAGACTCAAAATCTTACTTCATGTTAAATGCAAAAGGTATTAACTGTCATGAGTACTTCCAACATTTTTCCTGTATAATGCTACATAATATGTTTATTGTAATTACTAAAATATTCAAAATACTTTTTAAAAGACTTAAAATAGGAGGCCAGATCTTAGTTTTTAATGTAATCACTTTTCGATTGCTCAGTTCAATAAATTGAGAGTGTGCTATGTGCTGTTCGGGTTATAGACGATATTTTCTACCCAAATATCATTTGAGTAATACTTGGTACAGGATTTTTAAAAGAAAGCATCTCTGTGTTGATGAGGGAAAGCTTTGGGAAGAGGTTGGAAGAAAACCAGTTGTATGTAATTGACTTTGGGGATAGAAAGGAAAGTTGGCCATGTGATCAAAGATGGGGCATAGAAAGGTACTCCACACTTGTCTGTGGTTAGGTGTTTGTCCAGAAGTAAAGCACCTAGAGAGGAAGCTAGAGCAGTATACACTGAAGCCAGACTACAGAGAACCCACGTGGTTGGGCCTTGTTGTGTGAGTAATACAACCTCTGGGGACAGATTCAGCATTCTCGTTCCTTCACAATGATTGCTTATTCTACCTGAGCATTTAGCTAAGTGGAGAAAAAGAGACATAGCCTCTGTCTTCCAAGAACTGACTGTTCAAGTGGGGAGAGCTACCAGTCTTTCAGTAAGCCTTTACTGGTGCATGACAAGGAGGATGGGCTTCCGCAGTGGCTCAGCGGTAAAGAATCCGCCGGCAATGCAGGAGACTTGGTTTGACCCCTGGGTCAGGAACATGCCCTGGAGAAGGAAATGGCAACCCGCTCCAGTATTCTTGCCTGAGAAATCTCACCGATAGGGGAACCTGGTGGGCTACAGTCCATGGGGTGGCAGAAAAGTCAGACACGACTGAGTGAATAAAGACAGCGAGGAGTATACTGTTGAGAAGCTACCATGTGCCATGTACTTTACATCTTGAACCTTGTGTAGTCTTGACTCCATGAGAGAAGGTGGTACATTCTTATTTTTTGCTTTGGATATTAATTATCCAACTTTAAAGAGCTGCTAGTTCATATACTTCTGTCTTCGGCTCTATATCCAAATCTGATTTTAAGCAGAAGCTTTAGGAAAGTTTAACATGGGCATATATCCACATCTGCTGGTGTAAATTTCAGCCTGTTGGTCTCTCTGATTCTGCCTATTCTCTGTGTGTCTCAGTAATTAATGACCTAGACCAGGAGTTGGCAAACTACGGCCTGTATGCAGATCCAGTTTTCATACAGCCTAGAAGCCAAGGGTGGTTTTTCCATTTTTTTTAATATTTTTAAAAGACAAAAGAGGAAGATTGTACAACAATGACCATAAGGGGCCAACAAAAGCTAAAATATTTACTATTTGCACTTCATAGAAAAGGCCTGGTGACAGACCTAGACCACACACTTCTCTCATTTTACGTAGTTTGTAGCTGGGTGAGTAGCTGTGAGGCTTTTAAGAAATACATAGGTCCCCAACCTTTTTTCTCTCTCTCTCTCAAAATATACAACCTATTTAGATAAGTTGTGCCAAAAGACTGATCAGAGATCAGATCATCGCTCAGTCGTGTCCCCAGGCCTCCCTGTCCATCACCAGCTCCCGGGGTCACTCACTCCATCCCTCGGTGATGCCTCCAGCCATCTCATCCTCTGTCGTCCCCTTCTCCTCCTCCCTCTCCCTCCCACATCGTCTTCTCCATGAGTCAACTCTTCGCTGGGTGGCCAAATACTGAGTTTCAGCTTTACATCATTCCCCTCCGTTGATCTCTCATGACTGGTTGATCTTCTCAGTCAACTCCGAGTCTTCTCCAACCCATTCAACATCTTCTTCGCTTCACCTCCTCACATCCAGCTCTCACTCCATACATACCACAGAAGACCTCCTTGACTAGCGCCTTGTTGGTAATTCTCTCTTGATCTATCTAGGTTGGTCATTCCCCGTAACGTCTTTAATTCATGGCTGCAGTCACCTCTCATGATTTCCAAAAAACAAATCTACACTTTTCCACTTCCCCATCTATCCCATCAGTGTGGGACCGTCCATGATCTCCTTTCTCAACCCTTCACTCTCCACTCACTTCTCTTTTTAGCCCCTCTTCACTTCTCCTAAGTGTCATCTCTCTGTATGCTCCGCTCTTGACTTGTGTCTCTTTCATGTGACATATCAGCCTTGCTCTCCTTTCCTATTTGACAGTCTGTTCTCATTCTCTTCCCTGTTCTGGGCGTCTCTCCCTCTCCTCCTATTTTTGTTCCCTCCTTGCTAGTCAGTTCTCTCTCTTTCCTGTCGCGGCGTCCCTCCCTTTCTTCTCTCTTGAGTTTTGGTTCGTGTGAGTGGTGCTCGGTGCCCCTCCTTCTTTGGTTGGTGCTCCTTTCCATCCTGCCCTGCTGAGTTTTGTGCCCAACATCTCTTTACTTTCATCCTCCCTCCTACTTTTTCGGTGCTTTCTGCTACTGTCTCTCTTCATTCCTCTCTTCTGTCTTCTCTTTTTGTAATTCTTCTTTTCTTCCACCTCTTCTTCTCTTCTGTTAGTCCCACCTCTCTCCTTTTCCCCTCTTTCTTTCCTTCTCTTTTTCTTGCCCTTCCCCTTCTTTTTTTCCTCTTTTCTTTCATTTCCTGGGGCTTTCTTTCTCTTCTTCTTTCTTTGACTCTGCATTTATTTTTTCTTCCTTTTCTCCTTTCTTTTCCTTTCCTTCCTTTTGCCTCCCCCTTTTCTTTTTGCTTCCCTGGCTCCTCCCCTCCTCCCTCCTCTCCCTTCCTCCTCGGTTGTTTCTCGTTCCCCCTCCTCTTCTGCTCTGGTCTTCTTGTCTTTCTCTCTTTTGGGTTTTTTCTGCCTTATCTTTCCTCTCCCTCCTTGCCTGTACCCCTTTCCTCTCTCCCTCCCCTTTGGACTCTTTGGGTGTTAGTTCTGGTCTTGTAGGTCTTCCCTTCTTCTTCCGCGTTACTGGTTGGGGCATAGACTTGGTTACTGTGTTGTGGTTGCCTGATCGAACAGGATCATTCTTCATTTTTGATTGCTCTCCGCCTCTTGACCTGTGGCTACTCCATTTCTTCTGAGGATTCCTCCCCAGTGTGTTTTCTCCGAGTCACCCTTCCAGTCCATTTGTCCCTGGTGACATTCCTCTTCCATCTCTTGTTTGACCACTTCCATTTGCCTTGATTCATGACTGACATTCCAGTTCCTTGCATTCTCTTTACACATCGGACTTGCTTCTTCACACACTCCACAGCTGGGTATTCTTTTTGTTTTGGCTCCATCCTTTCATTCTTTCTGGAGTTATTTCTCCACTGTCTCCAGTAGCATATTGGGCCCTTACTGACCTGGGGAGTTTCTCTTCAGTATCCTATCATTTTGTCTTTTCATACTGTTCATGGGGTTCTCAGCAAGAATACTGAAGTGGTTTGCCATTCCCTTCTCCAGCGGACCACACCCTGTCATATCTCTCCACCATGACTGATACCATGACTGATACTAAAAATCAAAAAGTTTGGCTAACTGCTATTGATAGAAAAAATGTCTTAGCAAGCAGAGTGATTCTAATGAAATAGAACCTTGGAATTATAATAGATCTTGAAAAGTTATCTATAGTCTCCAAGGATCTTTTCCCATTTCAGTTTTCCAAATAATTACATAGCAACGCCTAAGTGGTAGTTCTAAACTTGGTAGTGGAGATCAGGAAACAAGATTGAGTCTCAGTGTTAAGCTGTTCAATCTAGTTAGCAGGAGGGGAGAGGTCAAAGATTAGGAGGGGAAAAGTATGGGGAAATAAAGAGTTAAGAAAGTGGTTTGTTCAAGCTGGAGTATTTCTTTCTTTATATGAGCAGGTAGGGAGCAAAGATCCAGAGGGGAAGCCTCACAGGAGGTGACAGTTTGATCTGAGCCTTAAAGGATAAACAGGAGAGGTTGGCATAAGGAAAGAAAGGGGTTTGGAGAAAATGATACAAAATTGAATTACATGAAAGGCCCATCTTAGCATCACCAAAAAAAAATTCTAGAGAAATGATCCTGGAGCCCAGACAGAGTTTCGAGGAAAGGGCCAGAGATAGCCCTAATAGAGTTTGGTTACATTTTATTGCCTTTGTCCCAGCACTTTTAATTCTTTGTTATTATCAGTAACATTTGTATGTGACAGTAAGTTAGATCATGGTATTGACTTGCTGCACTGATTCAGTTCAGTAGTTTGACCTGTGGCTTACGGAAAACTGTAGCTACTTTGGTCATCTCCGTGAGCAGCTAGTGCAGTAGGAGGCACACTGGACCTAGCCAGGGTCTTGCTTCTTACTGGCTGTAAGGCATTGTTTGACTTAACTGCACAGATGTATTTTCCTCATTTATAGTAATGTCAGTTGTTTGTCATTGTGGGTTTTTTTTTTTTTTTTGCTTTGTTTTTTAGGTCATATGAGCATGTGTATATGAAAGCAGTGCTGTATGATGCCTTTTTCATTTTCCTTTTAATTTTTAACCACGTTCTGGGTTCAGAGTACAGATAAACCAGGTCCTGCAAATGATACAGAGATGAACATAGCCAGAAATATTGACGTGGCTACTTTATGGCAGGTGCTCTTGTAGTTTTTAAGGACAGAGCTAAATTAGATTGGTGTCTCTTCTTATGGAGATTGTCAGATAGGCCCCTAAGAAACTTGCAGTGTAGTGGGAGAACAGACATGTAAATACCTAGACTTCGAAACACATAAATAACGTTAAATGTTTTCTTTGGTACCTTGTGTGTATTCATTCATCTGATCTTCACAGGTTCTACAGATATGGCCATAGTTGGTCGAATCTGCAGTGCCTGGAAAGCATCATTTAAATGTAGATTGTAAAATGTATCCCAGTGACTAAGATGTGGGACGGGGGGTAATGTTAAATTTAGCCAAGTCTAGTAGTATTACCTCTACTTTGCAGATGCGGGATCAGACACGGGAACGATAAGTGATTTGTCTGAGAATTCAAAATTGCTCACTGGTGAAGTCAGGACTTGAATCAGGAAGTGTGGCTCTAAAAACCTGTATTCCAATTCACTGCTTCACAAAACCTTCCATAAAGACAGAGCAAATAAATTGTAGGTCGATACTGTGGGGGTTGCTGATTAATCAGATTGGCTGAAAGATTTGGAGAAGGTGATTGCTGAGAGAGGTTTAGACTTGGGGGGGAAATTTTCCTAAGTTGAGGAGAGGAAATGAAAGTAATGAAAACTTGAAAGGTCATGTAGAATTTAAGTGGGTGTGGTTTTTTACTTCTCAGTTTTCCCAGGGCCTCTTTTCATTACCTCCGAAGTACTAGGTGATCTTGTTTGCCTTAACTTCCAAAAATTGTGTATTGTTGCAATGTCAAGGTCTGTCTGTCTGAGATTCCCTGTTTTCCAAAGTACCTAACATCTTTTTCCTGTATCCAGTATCCTATATTCAGGGCAGCTGAAGTGGTTTTTATAGCGCCTGTAAGGCTAAAGCACGTGATATGAATTATCTGATTGCCTCTCTGCTGAAGATGAAACACATGAGTTTCTAGAGTTTGTTACTATTCAGCTTTCACTGTTTCCCTGTGCCAGCACTTACATTATGAATTCCTGCCATGAGTTTGTCACATAGAGTAATGGCCGCCCCCTCCAGGGTTCTTGCCTGGAGAATCCCATGGACACAGGAGCCCGGCGGGCTGCTATCAGTGGGGTTGCAAAGAGTTGGACACAACTGAGTGACTGGCACACTGAAGATTTTTTTTTTTTAACTGTAATTTTGTCATTTTAACCTCCCTATGTGTGTATTTTGCTTTTATTTGATTAGCTCTGAGTTAGTGTTTAAGAAACAGGATCTGGAGTAAGATCTGTTAGAAGCTCTTTATCATGTGACTGGATAAAACCTCTCTGAGCTTCATTTCCTCATATGTTTATAAAAAGTTATTGAGAAACTACTTTGCACTATTCTAGGAGTTAGGGGTACATCAGTGAACCCAAAAAGTTCAAAAAATATCCTTGTTCTCTTGGAACTTAACCTTTTAGTTGGGAGAGACTGACAATAAATAATAGAATATTAATAGTACTTATATTTTATAGGTTTTTCCCCCAGGAGTAAAGTCTTCTGCATGTAAAGTTTTCTCTCCATAGTGTGTAAGAAATGTGAACATCTATATTATTTTTAAAGTTTGATTCTTTACCTCACCTGACTAGTCCTGTGTTGGGATAAAATTAAGTTCCTTGAATGTTAGTCATCTCAGAAGTGGACAGTTAGTAATAATTTTTCACTGGTGATATTGACTAATCTCAATTGTTGAGGGGTGTGGACAAGTAGAGGAATGGCAGTTAATCACTCATCAATGTATGCACTTTGTTTTTATTTCCAACAGCCACCAAAAAAGACATCCAAAAGAGAAAAACCCAAACAGAAAGCCACTCCTAAAAGTAAAAAATCTGTAAAAAGTGCTAATGTTAAGAAGGCAGATAGCAGTACCACCAAGAAGAATCAAAATAGTTCCAAAAAAGGTATGTTAGAAATGACACATTTTCAGCAACCCTAAAGATACAACTTTTATATGCTATAGTATGGTTTTTAAACATATATGAAAAATAGGTAAACTGTGAAGAACATTGACGGGAGTATACCAGTTTTGTGTAGTTTATAATTTTTCAAAATTGACAAAAATTTCAGTGTGTATTTTATAGGTACTATAGAGCAGTGATCTATAATTTTTTACATTTAGTACCTTTTTCAAGAATCTGATGAATGCTTATAGAATCTTTCCTAATCTGTCTTGAATATTAATTTACTTTTCTATGTAAGAAAAAATTTATTTTCATGTCATAAAATATCTTACTTTTAGAAAGTGAATCTGAGGATAGTTCAGATGATGAACCTTTAATTAAAAAATTGAAGAAACCTCCTACAGATGAAGAGTTAAAGGAAACAGTAAAGAAATTATTGGCCAGTGCTAACTTGGAGGAAGTCACAATGAAGCAGATTTGCAAAGAGGTAATGGACACATACCGGGATTATTTTCCTTTTATTTGAAAAAAATCTTTCACCCATCCCTCAGATCAAAGCTATATTCTTACATGCTTTCATTCATTGAACAAGTATTTATAGAACTACTACATGCCAACTGTTCTTGTAGGTGCTGGGGTACCACTTTCAGTAGTCAGAACCTCTGCCCTGTTGGAGTCATTTTATAAACAAACAGTAGAATGTATACAGTGACTGAAGTTGAAGTGATACATTCCAAATTGCATAGGAATAATCTTTTTTCCCAACCTGGAAACAATTTTTATTGATGCATCCCTAGATTATGTTAGTTTAACCAAGCAGAATCTCTTGGGCTACCTTACTTTGAGTACTACTATGAGAAATGAGAAGGTTAGATTCCAGGTTAGATTCTTAGCTCAAACTTTTGTGAAATTCTTCTGATACTTCTCAGGAAATGATCTAGTCTTGAATATGATTCCATACTCTAGGTTGAGATTAGATTTTAGAATCTGGTTTCTTATGGTAAAATGAAACTAAAATTTTAAATGTACTAAAAGTGGAATATTCTTAACTTTTTAAAGATATTATTGTTTTTCTTATTCATTCAGCATTAGCTGAGCCTCTGCTACACATCAGGCACTGGCATAGGTGTTAGAAGTGGTATAGGGAAATGTACTCTCATCTTCTATAAATTGTAATAACTTTGGGGAGTTCGGTAATAGGTTAAAATTTAAATAGCAAGTACCCTTTAACCTAGCAATTCCATTTCTAGATCTCTATCTTAAAGACATAGTCACATCTACACAAAATGATTTCAATAATGTTCAGCCTCTCTGTACTACTGAAAAATCAGAAACAACCTAAATGGCCTTCGATAGGGAAATGTTTAAACTGTACATCTATACTTTTGGAATACTGTGCAGCAGTTCAAAAGAACATCGAAAAACCTTCCAGGTATTTTCAAGTTTTTAAAACAGGTATTTCACTCTTATGTAAATACAGAAAGACTATATTGCCATTGACACATTTATATGTTTGTATATAAACTCAGTTCTAAAGATCTGGAAGAATAATAGCAAACTGATAAATGGTTTCCTCTGAGAGAAGAGACTGAAGGGAAAGTTGAAGGAAGACAAGTACTGTTCATTTTAATGACTTTTTGAACACATTTATGTAATTTTAAGGGGATTATTAATAACATGGAGAGGTCATGTGAGAACAACATGAGGTTTTTTGGACTCCACAGATTCAGAGAGAATTGTTCGCCTAATAGCAGTTCTGCAGGATGGTAGATGCCAGGGTTATCCCTTTGAGAATTAATAGGAAAGTGAATTAATTAAAGTTTCTGTGTTAGTAATTGGAGAATGATACAAGCTGATAAAATATTTTTTCAGGTCAGGGAGGGAGAGTAGAAGCTTGTGTTAGGCTAAGGGACAGTTGTCAGAGAAGGCGATGGCACCCCACTCCAGTACTCTTGCCTAGAAAATCCCATGGACAGAGGAGCCTGGTAGGCTGCAGTCCATGGGGTCGCTAAGAGTCGGACATGACTGAGCGACTTCACTTTCACTTTTCACTTTCATGCATTGGAGGAGGAAATGGCAACCCACTCCACTGTTCTTGCCTGGAGAATCCCAGGGACGGGGAGCCTGGTGGGCTGCCGTCTGTGGGGTCGCACAGGGTCAGACTTAGCAACAGCAAGGGACAGTTGTGAGAAGAAGAAGCGGAAGGTCCTGAGCCTTGAGAGATGGGTCATTGCAAAGGTAGAGACAGAACTGTTGATGGATCCTGTACATATGAATTGGAGGAGAACAGGCAAGTCAGAAAGTTGAGGAAATTCAGAGTAATGCCTTCTCAACTGAGAGCAAGTGTGTGGGACACAAATAAGGGGATAAAGTTGGCACTGGTAAGAATGCAAGGGGGCCCTAATTAGAACTCCTTGGGATTTCTAGGGAGGCTGTGATGTTGAATACCACGAACTTAAAACAGGACCATTTTTTTTTTAACTTTATTCAAGTAGAGTTGATAAAAGACCATTCTTTTCAAATTTGTTACATTTTCCTCCAGAACTTAATGGTAGAAAAATTGGTAGTTAGACAAATTAAGGGTGGAGTTTTGCAGAGAAAGAACAAAGGGCAAACAATTAGAGTAATGTAAATGATTGACCATGTTCGCAGAGATTGGCAAAATACAGCCTGTGGGCCATTGTACCACAGCCATACCCACTCCTTTGAGTATTGCCTATGGGAGCATTTACGCTGCAGTGGCATGGCTGAGTAGTTGTGACCAAAACTGTCATTGGAAAGTTGGAAACGTTTTCTCCAGAAAACGTTTGCTGACCTTGAATTGTACAGTAGGAGTGAAGCCAGCCAGGTGTATATGAGCAGGTCAGGACTAGGAGGCACTGTGAAACCAAGCAGCAAATATCAGGTTGAGAAATCTGAAGGCTAAAAATTTAGGAGTAGACTCAAAGATATAACTGGATCTCAGTGATAATAGCTTTGGGGAAGAGGTGGAGCAGTGATGTGGAGGCTGAAATTCATCAGAGTTGAAGTTGAGGAATCATAAATGCATTAAATGCTGTAACAAGAAATAAAAGGATACCTTTAAAAAATGACTGACAGGTCACCTACCAATATAAAGAATTTAATCCACTCAACTCTTTCTAGATGGTTTCCTCATGCATGTATATTGTTAATTCAGCTGTACTCCTACTATATAAAACACTGAAAATATTTGCATGCTAGTTTATTTTCTGCTTTATATACAGTATTATTAAAACTACTCATTTGCTGTAGAATTCTACATGGTGAATGAACACTTGATAGTTAGCATGTCCTGTTCAAAGCTACATGTAGCTCTTTGTCCACAGCACAGATTTCTTCATTATCCAAAGAGAGAATGTTACTGGATTTTTAAATCTACTTTTGTTTTCCCTTTTCACTATAGGTATATGAAAATTATCCTGCGTATGACTTAACTGAAAGAAAAGAGTTCATAAAAACAACTGTTAAAGAGGTAACTATCCAACTTTTCCAATTTTGATCATTTTGGACTTAATAAGACAAAAATTACGTGTAAATACTACATATTTTTCAAAATATTTATGTCACTAAATATTTGTTGCTCAAAATTTCCTCAAAATAGATAGGAGAAGATAGTAATTTTCATCCCCATTTTAGAGCTTAAAAATAGAACATTAGTGACAAAACTAATGTGGGCTTCACATGAAGATACGGGCTCAGTGTACATGGGCAGGCAGTCAGCTCCAAGGAGCTCACACGACCACTTGAGCACACGGTCCTTCTGTCCACCAAAGGCAGGAGAAAATCAGCAGTAGCTGTAGTCTTATACTGATCCCAGCTGATTTCCCAAGGTCACAGCAGTAAGGTAGAAGTTAAAAAATAAAGTGAGGTTTGGATTTGTGTGTATCACATACTGCATTTTGGGTATGAGGAAGTGTTTTCTCTTTTGTTACAGCTGATTTCCTGAGAAAGAGGACAGAGACAGATGACCTGTGCCCATGGAGCTAAAGATCTGATTTATATACCATTATACCAGCAAAGAGAATGTATTTCCTTTTCTAAATCTTTGCAAGCGTTGTTGGTAGTACTTCCTGCTGACCTTTTTATCTTGAGTGTTAGGTGAATTGCGTTTGCCGTTTTAAATTGCATTTTTATGCAGTTTTTAGTTTAAATTTTTGCATGGCTACAGTAACTGTCCCTTGCTTTTATAGTTGTATTTTGTACATTTTGGATTTCTTTATATAAGACTATAGATTCTTGAACTGTTGTAGTTTTTAGTGTATGTGCGCAATATTAGCTTAAGTCATACTTTTAATCAAGTAGAACAGAAACTATGGTAATTGGCATTTATACATGCAGAGACTGTTGCAGTATTTAGTAGATAAAATATTTTGAATACACATCTGTCAGTGTTAAAATCAGTGGCGGTGTGTTCAACATGTTAAAAATATATGAGCTTCAGCTGCCCAGATGACTAAATTGGACCTTTTCTCCTGCATGTATATATATGTCAAATTGTCAGCATGACAGGAGTGACAGATGTTATTTTTGTATTTTTAAAAACGAATTTGTTGTATATAAAGTTTTTTTATTTCTTTTGTGCAGATCAATTTTTAAACTCATATAAGTAGGTATCTTTACAGCTATAAACTATGAAATGACAGTGTTCAACCAGATGGTATGACGGAGCAGTGAAAGTCAGAATTCAGTGAAGAAAACACTGAAGCAATAGAAGTGTCATCAATTTATAGTTTTAGTGTTAACTCTGCAAGTGTCTGTAGATACATTTTATATTAAGGGTAGACCAAAATCAACATATCAAAACTTCAAAAACTGGGGGGATCTGGATCAAGTAGAAGCACATTTGGCTTCAAATAAATATACTGATTTTTAACTGTTTTTGCCCACATAAAAAGCTGGTATTTACAGGAAACCTGGCCACCTTTATAATTATGGTTGAAAGTATCAGTCGTAATGCCAGAAGATGATAATGTGTAGACAGTAGTGGGTATCTGACAAGGTATTTTTGAAAAGTGATGGACTTATTTCTTAACGATAAAGAAACGTAACATATTCATAGAATCGGGTGTTAAATTTTGGCCAATCAGGATTCTAGATGATCAACACATGGACCACTCCTGAATGAGACTAATTTTGTCTTTTGATTGTTTATTAAATAATCTCTGAATTTTAAAAACCGTTGCTTATGTGAGAATTAGGCCCTTGATGAACCATTGAGTGTTTAAAATATCTTTGCATCATAGTACAGAAATTTATAAAAATATGTTGACTGCTAACAGGTATTTTCACAGGTTTGACTTGTTTCTTGATCAGAGTTATTAAGACATTAAAGAAAGGTTGAAATAAACAACTAAATGAGACTTGAGAACTGGCCTTTGGTTTTAAATACTTGATTTGTTCCCATAAACCTTGTCAATAAAAACAATAAATCAACACCTCTGTCTTTAATATCTTGCATTTGATATCTTAACATGTATTTCAGAGTAGAGATTTTTTAAAATGGATTTATTAGCCTTGTAGCCCATATAATTTGGAGTGCTCATTGCTGGTAATCGCTTTTACTTTGAAAAAATACAGAGAAATCGGGGTGGGGGGAGCTTGTGCTCTCACAAAACTAAGTTGATCAAACTTATCTGTGATCATTCACTTGAAAAGGATACACAGTAATGCCTGTGACCTGCACAGTCTAAAGAGGTTTGGAGGTCGAAGGGATTGAGTTGGTGTGTGTGAAACACTGTGGTGAAGATGTATCTGCTGAGGAGTGTGTATTCATCACTACAGTACACAGTGTATTTGAAAAACACGTTTTATTAAGCAGTTTTACACAATCAGCTGTTCACAGTCTGCAGTTAAAACATATACATATTCACTGCTATTAAAATCTTCAGGCAGCAGTGAAAAACATACTCAAGAAAAAAAAAAAGTACCGTGGCTCCTTAAAGAACAAAATGTTAGGTGATGTCACTGGAGACAGGAAATGAGGGTTTACCGTACTTTATTTAGGTAGGTCTCCCCTCTTGTTTGCTTACAGCACGATACAAATTTAAGTGCCCAGAAACCAAAGTAATGATGGACTGTGAACCATTTCAACTTAAAAAGTGTTTTGCATTTATCACTTGACACATGCTATTTAAACATTTTAATACAGGAAACACTTGAAGCAGAATACTTCCCAATCAGTACCAATGACTTTGATTAGATAACCCTAAATATCAACCTTTTCCTGTTAACTTTGAAACCAATTTCTTTCTTTCAGTTGTATCATACTTCTGGGGAGGGAAGTGGGTCTAAGCTCTTTCTAAAGTTCACCATATAATCTTTGCATAAAATACAATTTCTACTTACAACCTGACTTTAAATTTTAAAAATACCTAATATTTTGAAAAGTGGTTTCAAAGTCATTTTGAGTCCTTTTTTAAGCTGACCAACATACTGAAAGAATTCTTCAAAGACTTTTTAAAACAAAAGCACTTAAGTTACCCATATTTCTAACCTGTAAACTGAAGTTTCTTGGCAAGATGGGCATCCTGAAGACCCTGAAATCAGTGTGTATTTATTTGTCATGAATGAAAGAAGGAAAAAGTAAATATTTACTATGTTCTCAGGCTTTTAAGATATGGCTTATAAAATGTGTAATATTTATCCCAGGATATTTCACATTTTTCTGCAGTTTTCCAGTGGACCTGCCTATGGAATACTGAAAACATAATTCTATAAAAAATATTCCTAGAGACTTAATCAGTTATTTTAAAAAGAGGCAGTAGGGAGAGACTTTTATTAAATTATTCTGACAAGACCCTTATGCTAGTGGTTGCCAAAGTTAAGGCTACTTAAAATGTGCCATCTGCACAAACATGACTCTAAGAAAAACAGCCATATTCTGCGTCTAAAGTACGAAGACCACACAATCTCTTCTCCATTCTCAATGATGCCACACCTGTACTGCTGAATCGAAAATTTTGCCAATGAGTACACAGATCTAATATGTTTTATTATAAAAGATACCTGAATTTAAATTTCTTTTGAACACCTAATGGGAGGAAATACGTACAATATAAAATAGAAGTTTTATTTACCTTGGAAGAGTTTGTACTGTATCCAAAAAGGGGAGATTTCTATCTAAATTTAAGTAAAAGCTCAATATTAGAACTATATAAAAATCTTAAGGCTCATTGGCAAAGATAATGATAAATTGTCTCAGAAGTACATGGCTTTGTTTTTTTTTTTTTTTTAAATGATTCCTGCTTGAATTGGTTTTTCAATGTGTGAAAATTGGTCAGCCAAAAAAAAAAGTCAGATTTCAAGGGAATCTCTTAACCATGAAAGAATCATATCCAAGGTCTTAACTGAAGGTTATATTCTGCCTTACTCTGAAATTGGAACATTTAGCACTAGTCAGACCAATGGAAAATGCTATTAAATACAAGTGCTTATCAAAGGATTCTTGTAACCCATGCTTTCAGAATGGTAAAAACTGGTTTGTATTATCATACCAGCTTAGAACATTCAAGTTTTGCTACCTAGAGAGGATTGTTTGATTTTATCAAAGTGAGGTCTAACATGTTTTTCAAACCTTTCCCTTTGGGATACAGAAGAAAGCTGCGTCCAGACAAATTCTATTTAAAATGCTGCAATCTTGCTTGCTTCTCGAACACCACTCAAATATGCCCCTGTAACAGTCTGTGGGAAATGCCTGTTTGTTGCCTGTTTAAAAAAAAAAGAAATTATAACTTGAGATCTTGTATAAGAAATTTAGATGACTATCAAAATATAATACGAATTTACGCTTTTCTCCCATCCTCCTAAAATGTTGCCCCTCCTGTGTGCTCACAGGAACACTTGACTCACCCATCACAGCACCTGAACATTTCTGGCTTATCTCACCGTGTTTCACCAAATTCATTCTACACAGTCAGCACTCTGTGAAAGTAGTACTGTGTGACATTCATGAAGGCATTATATATGCCAAGTACTGGAGTTAAGAATAATAAGACACAGCCCCCTCCCATCAGACAATCAGTGGTAAGTCAAATAAGCACAAGAAGTGAATCAGTCCATCCTTGTCTGGAGTTTGGCTGGATGAGTATTAACAAGAAGTGTAACAACCAGAAGGGAAAGACAAAAGGTGAGGACTATCAACAGAGAAAACCTCACCTGCAAGGAGGTTATAGTGGGAAGAGAATAAGCAAACCAGGACAGGAAAGTTAGGCTTGGATTTACACCATTAGGTATTTTCTGTCATTAGGTATTCTTGCCTGGAAAAGTCCATGGACAGAGAAGCCTGGCATATATAGTCCATGAGGTCACAAGAGTCGGATGTGACTGAGCCCACATGCAACCAAGACAAAATCTGGGATATGATTATGGGAGAGGAGTAGCTAAAATGTAGTCAAGTAGGTCATAGACAAGGGAATATAAGAAACACGAAGTTCCATGTGAATTTAGGTTACACGTCACCCAAACTGATAGCTGGCATGAAATGGAAAAACATCCCAGTGCCAAAGACTTTAGGGGGAACACCATTACTTGGGAAAAGAGTAGTAGAGTAATAGAAACCTCAAAAGAAAAAAGAAACCTCGAAATGGGTTAAGAAGTACTAGTCGCTTCAGTCGTGTCTGACTCTTCAACCCTATGGACAGTAGCCTGCCAAGCTCCTCTGTCCATGGGATTCTCCAGGTAAGAATAATGGAGTGGGTGCCATGCCCTCCTCCAGGGTATCTTTCTGACTGAGGAATTGAACTCAGGTGTCCTGCGTTGCAGGCAAATTCTTTACCACTGAACCACTGGGGAAGCCCTTTTATAAGAAGATGAGGTAGTAACCAGAGAAGACTCTTTTGAGAGTCCCTTGGACTGCAAGGAGATCCAACCAGTCCATCCTGAAGGAAATCAGTCCTGAATATTCACTGAAAGGACTGATGCCGAACCTGAAATTCCAATACGCTGGCCACCTGATGTAAAGAACTGACTCACTGGAAAAGACCCTGATGTTGGGAAAGATTGCAGGCAGGAAAGGGGACGACAGGATGAGACGCTTGGATGGACTGACTTAGTGGACTTGAGTTTAAGTAAACTCTGGGAGTTGGTGATGGACAAGGAAGCCTGGTGTGCTGCAGGCCATGGGATCGCAAAGAGTTGGACATGACTGAGCAACTCAACTGAGGTAGCAATTGTATAAAAGCAGCAAAGAAAAGTCAAAACTTCTAAAGCCCGTTCATGGCCCTTTGGCCCTATTAGGGCCATCTTTTGGAAGCAGTTGACAGTTGTGGCCTGGAATCCAACCATTATGTTCTGTTCCTACAAAGTTGGTGCTTTATAGCCCAAAGAGGAAGTCAAAGTCAGCTGGTTTTAAAATGATATTCTTTTGTAATAATTCAAAAACCCTGAAAATATTAAAAACACTATTTTAGATGAATCAAGGAGACCAGTATAATCCTAAACGGTATTAGGGTATGAAGACAGATGAAAAGAGTGCTGAGAATTTACTCTATTTTGATGAACTACAGTGATGTGAGGGATGGGGAACAGCAAAAGCAAACTAATTCAACCCCAGAAATCTTTTTTGTTGTTGTTGTTTATAATAATTTTAAAAAATAAATACCGAAAAGAGGCTTCTAGGAAGTATGAACCCCAACCCTGGAAAGTGGTAAGGAGGAATCCTGAGGGGACAGATCTGCAGGAGTCCCCAAGATAAACTAGAGCATAGACAAGATGTCGGGAAAGGGGGTTTCAAGGAATGGAACCTACAGGCTGTTCACAAAGTGGGGAGGCTTGCAACTTCCCTGGTGGTCCAGTGGTCAGGATTCTGCAACTCTGTGTTTCCATTGCAGGGGACACAAGTTGGATCCCTGGTTGGGGAATTAAGATTCCCAGGCATGGCTCAATAACAAGAGAAAAAAGTGGGGAGGCTTAAGAAGCAGTATAAAAAGAGTTATGAAGAAGGAAATGGCAACCCACTCCGGTATTCTTGCCTGGAGAATTCCATAGACAAGAGGAGCCTGATGGGCTGCTGTCCATGGGGTTGCAGAGTCAGACGTGACTGAAGCAACTCAACATGCATGCATGCATTGGAGAAGGAAATGGCAACCCATTGCAGTGTTCTTGCCTGGAGAATCCCAGGGACAGGGGAGCCTGGTGGGCAGCTGTCTATGGGGTTGCAGAGAGTCAGACACGACTGAAGCTACTTAGCAGCATAAGAAGAGTTAAGCTAATGGAAGAAGAGGCTACTATGACTGAAGAGGAAACAGCTGTGTAAGAAAAGAATCCGCGGTCGCCTTCCTGGCTCAGCAGTAAGCAACCACATCATATAAGCACTGACACTAATTTAAAATTAAATTGTGAAGTAAACAGAGAGGGAAGAGATGAAACAGGCTAAGTCTTTAACCCGACAGGAAGTCTGGAGGTAATGTCTTAACTTCTTAAATCCGAAGACAACAGTGTAAAAATCTTAAGACATGAAGTAAACTCCAGAAGAAAACAGCAAAAAGTTAAAAATGGCTGCTCGGGGCATTCCCCGAGGAGGATATCGTCAGGGTACCTGCCGTTCGTTGCCACAAGACTTTTGATGGTATTTGACGTTGCTTTTAAACTCTGAACGCAGACCAGTTCAGCTAAAAGCAAGTGATCCAAGTGAAAGCAGTCAGGGTCGGAGTGACGAAACCCACCTCGCCAGCAAAAAAGACGGTTCCTTGTATTTCCTCAGCAAGGATGTCGTAGGCCTCCCCGCTGCCCCCCGTCTTCACGAAGCTGTAGGCCATCTGGATCCAGGGGTCCGTGCTCCAGCGGGTGACAAAGTACTTGGTGGGATCTGGGACCTCCTGTGTCAAGCAGAAGGGATCCGAAGGGACTTGGACTGGTTGCAACCCAACCGTTCTAAAATTACAGCCCTCCCTCCATCCGGCCCTCCATCCGGAGAGTGAGTTAATCCCTGTGGCATTCTGGGACAGCAGTTCCCAGTATGACCCTCCTGCCCTCCTGTTACTCTGCCCAGGCCTCCGTATCTGTGTCTCTTCCCCTGTGGCTGCCCCATCTTTCTGACTTTCCCCAACACCCACATGTCTCCTCACTTCAACACCCTGTCCTTCTGCCAGAGACAATTTCCCCAGCTACCACGGGTCATCACCAAAGGCTATAAGTCCGGGCATTCCTCCTCCCTGGGGCTTCCCTGGCAGCCCGGACAGTAAAGAATCTGCCTGCCAATGCAGGAGACCCAGGTTCGATCCCTGGGTTGGGAAGATCCCCTGAAGGAGGGCATGGCAGCCCACTCCAGTATTCTTGCCTGGAGAATTCCATGGACAGAGGAGCCTGGCGGGCTACAGTCCATGGGGTTGCTAAGAGTTGGACATGACTGAGTGACTAACACACACACATACGTTCCCCTTCTCGTCACCTGGAACGCGCTGGACCAGAGGAGGAGAGGGACAGGCAGGGTCTGAGGACCTCTGACTGGAATTCTCAACAGGCTTGTCCACAGAACAGCTACACAGGTCATGTTTCACTCTTTAAGTTTCAGATAATTCTGTAGGCTGACCACTGCCAAGCACCACTGTGAAATGGATTTCTGTGCAAACTGTGTGCTAAGTTCCAAATAACTGATTTGAGAACGAATTTTGAGACAAAAGTCCCAGGCGAGGGACTATTGTGAGAGAGAACTGCACCATGTAAAATAAGCAATACCCCGAGGGCCCCCCTCTTTCTAATGTACATTATGTTCTGAGTCATTTCTCTTCTTTCTACTTCTGCTCCTTTCTTGGGAAAAGATATACATTGTGCCATTTATAAATCTCCAGAGACGGTGAGATTTAGTAAACTGGCAAATAGAAAGTACCTTGAGCTTCTTGGAGAAAAGGGAAAGAGACTAGCAGTGGGGGGGTGCAAGAAAATTCTGGACAAGGTCCCTTTGAATGGAAAACTGCTGTCAAAGCTTGCGAGGGTTTGGGAACAGGATACCCAAATATAGGATCTGTGGAAAATGCTGAGTCTTTTCCCTCTTGAGGAGAGAAACAGGGTGTGCATGATATGAGGGAAAAAAGGAAGAGAGTGTAAAAGGTGGAATGGGGTCCTATTATGAGCTTCACTGTGTCCCCCTACTCAAATTCAGATGATGAAACCCTAACCCACAGGACCTCAGAAGGCAACTTCACTGTGTCCCCCTACTCAAATTCAGATGATGAAACCCTAACCCACAGGACCTCAGAAGGCAACTCTATTTGAGATAGGACTTGGATGAGGTAAGTCAATGGTAAGGACTTTGATGAGGTCATTCAGGTGGGCCTTAATCCAGGATGCCAAGTGCCCTTCTAAGAAGAAAGGATTAGAACACAGACAACATAGACAGAGGCGAGACCACATGAGGACACGGGGGAAGCAGCCTTCTGTGACCCAAGGAGGGAGGCCTCAGGAGAAACCACCGCCCCCCAACCCCTCAATCTGGTGTCTAGCCTCCTTAATTGTGAGACGATGAATTTTTGTTGCTTGGACTACTCAGTCTGTGACAGTCTGTCATGGTGGCCCGAGTAAACTAATGCTTAAGAGGAAAGTTGGGGCTTCCCTGGTGACTCAGATAAATGGTAAAGAACCTGCCTGCAATGTGGGAGACCCAGGTTCAATCCCTGGGTCAGGAAAATCCCCTGGAGGAGGGCACAGCAAGCCATTCCAGTATTCTTGCCTGGTGAATTCCATGGTCAGAGGAGCCTGGTGGGCTACAGTCCATGGGGTCGCAAAGGGTCGGACATAGCCAAGCAACTAACACTTGGATATTAAAAGAGAGGAAGACTGTGGCCCATGGCCCCGAGCCCCTTCGTGCTCGGTACGAATGGATTTGCTTTGGGTCTGCGCCACTCTGAAGAGCACAGGAAGTCGGCAGCAAGCGTGTTTTCCTCTTTTCAAAGGGCGTGTGTCTGACCTGCTCCTTGAAGAGCTCGCGCAGGGTGGCCATGCACCGCTGCAGCACCTGCTTGTCCTCCAGGCTCCGGACGGCCGCCACCGCCTCCCCCGCGATCACCGACATCAGCACGCTGTGCTGCTTCTGGACATGTAACAGGGAAAAGCACTTTACAGGCCGGGCTTTGGGGACCCAAGTCTCCAGATGCACGGGTCTAAGCACTGGGTTGGCCAAAAGTTCGTTCGGGTGTTTCCATCTGATCTCATGCCAAAACCTGAATGACCTTTTGGCCAATGCAACAGGTCCTCATCCTCACAGGTCACAGGTCATCATTTCCTACTGTCTTGTGGTCCGGGCCACCAACCTTCATTTATGCATTTTAGTGTTCCCTGCTGGAAAAACTCCAGAAGTCATTTACATATCAAACCCTCGGGTTCTCTTGGCTTTTCCCTTCTAAGAACTTGTTTTAGAAGAAATGGAATGAGACTGAGATGGGAACTCTGCACGTAAAATAATGGGGGGTAAAAAAACCCCTTCTTGAACAGTCTAAGGACATTCTGCTCTTGGCTCCCATGTGGAACTTTTGAAGATAAAGTGTCTTGGGACAAACGAGCCCGAGGAAAAAAAACAGTGAGGCTTTGGCAGGACATCAGCACAACCATCACTTTCAAGCCTAGGTGGTCCTGGATCCTCCTCCCCCAACCAATCACGTCCGGTGAATCCCAGACCCGCCCTCGTGTGGCCAATCATACCTGCCCCTCTCCCCCTAGAGGACCCTTGGGGAGTATATTTCAAGTACCATTCATTATTGTGCTATCACCAACTCTCCCTAAGAGGAATTCGGACGAATTCTTCCACTTCCATGGCAATGAATTCATTTCCCAGGGACCAACATTAGTACTTTAAGAAAATATGAGAGATACAGGGGCTCCTTTCCTACAGGAAAACGTGCCCTGCAAGTGTCCCCCCAGCATACAGACAGACATCCAGAGTGTCCACAATGTCCATTAGCTCCTGGGCTTGACATGGGGGTAATTACCAACCAAATTCTAAACTGTTAACAAGGGAATTCAAGCCACGTTCTAACACCCCTGACTTTACCTGGGGATCCATGTCATAGAACACGGCAAAAAGCCCTCGCTTGCTGGCACTAGGAGGAACGTGACCAAAAAAGTCAGCCCCTTGAACTTTACTGTCCCAAAACCTATAAGGAAATTGCAAAGCAATCTGGAAAGCAAGCAAGAGAAAGGTGGTTATTAAGAGTTCACTGAAATCAAAAGTGTGGCAATCTCTAAGAAGCCACCCATAGCTCTTAAATACTTATGTTTAAAAAAAAAAAAAAAAAAAGATGTTCCAATAAACTCAAACATACTGCCTTTCCATTCTTTTATCCTTTGTTCTCTGTGTGAACATCTGTTTTTTAATGCCATTCAGTCCTGTCCTCCCACGGATAATGGTGAGACCCACTGACAACCTCTAGGCTAATCCGAAGATGCAGAGCACTGCTGAGATTTAGTCTTGAAGCTTATGTTCAGGAGATAAAAGTCTTACTACTCATAAGTCTGCTGGCACCTACTGCAGCACTACTCGCAGATTCTGCTAAAGCAGTTTTTCAAGGCAAAGAAAGTGGAAACACTCTTCTCATTGGGGCTATTTAGTGAAGGGTATGAGGGGTTCCCGGGTAGCTCAGTTGGTAAAGAATCTGCCTGCAGTGCAAGAGACCCGGATTTGATCCCTGGGTCAGGAAGATCCCCTGGAGAAGGAAATGGCAACCCACTCCAGGATTCTTGCCTGGAGAATCCCATGGACAGAGGAGTCTGGTAGGCTATAGTCCATGGGGGTGGCAAGAGTCGGACATGGCTTAGTGACTAAACTACTATTCCTGCTAGTGAAGGGTAGATATAGAAAGCAGGGGGAAAAAAAGAATTGCTTATTTATATACCCAGTTCAAACCCTGAATAATGAAAAGTCTTTCTCCTGAATCAAAACTTGCAGAGTTCAGTCCGCTCTGCTCTTTCTGTTTTGATGATATCCTGTATTCTTCAGGAACAATTACTCAAAGGAAAAGGAAGTCTTCGAATGTGATGTGGATTCAAAAATCACCTATTTCCCAATACCCAGAAGTCTGGGGATCCCTGTCACCTGATACTCATCTCTCTAGTTGTCAGGCTTAAGTAATTCAGTCACCTTTTCAATGATGCCTGCTCCTAAGCTGTTGATGGCCTTCATCTTCTTGTCTGACAACGGTGGATTAAACTGAATGGCACCTTTCTGCAGTAAAGCCAGTGGCACAGTGACTAACACCTGTGGGAAATAATGAACCGTTTACAGTCTGTCAAGTGCTTATCAACGTACCCTGTTGGGCTGGAAATCTTTCACGTATCAGCTGGGGTAACTTCCAATTGAAACTGTGTGATGCGTGCGGACTACTAAAAGTATCTGCTTTCATCATTTCAGAGCAGGCTTTTTGAATCACAGCCTGAAACTCCACTCTAATTTCTCTAAAAGCCAGAATACAAAGAAAAAGAGCAAATGGGCCGGGTCAGGCAGAGGGTGACACAGCAGGGTTAGCACACCTAGCGAGCTGTCCCGAGCCACGAGCTGACTTTCAATTTTATAAGGCCTATGAGTGTCAGTCACTCAGTCAGGTCTGAGTCTATGCGACCCCATGAACTGTAGCTCACCAGGCTTCTCTGTCCATGGGATTCTCCAGGCCAGAATACTGGGGCGGGTTGTCATGCCCTTCTCCAGGGGATCTTCCCGACCCAGGGATTAAACCCAGGTCTCCTGCATTGCAGGCAGATTCTCTACCATCTAAGCCACAAGTCCAGTTCAGTCGCTCAGTCGTGTCCGACTCTTTGTGACCCCATGAATCGCAGCACGCCAGGCCGCCCTGTCCATCACCAACTCCCGGAGTTCACTCAAATTCATGTCCATCAAGTCAGTGATGCCATCCTGCCATCTCATCCTCTGTCGTCCCCTTCTCCTCCTGCCCCCAATCCCTCCCAGCATCAGGGTCTTTTCCAATAAGTCAACTCTTCGCATGAGGTGGCCAAAGTATTGGGAGTTTCAGCTTTAGCCACAAGAGAAGCCTACAATTTATAAGGTAGTATTTAAAAAAAAATTTTTTTACCATTAGGAGGAATATTAGATATTGGCCTGATTCTCACCTGAGGAATCACAAATATGGATGCTACTGACAGTGGTTTTCAACTCTGGTCACATGTTGGAATCACTTGGGAAACTTTAAAAACATGACCAGACCAGTTCAGCAATAACTTATGTGGGGTGGGGCTTTGTAACCTTTCTGTTAAGCACCTCCCAGGTGATTCTACCCAGAGAAGGAAATGACAACCCACTCCAATATTCTTGCCTGGAAAATCCCATGGACAGAGAAGCCTTGTGGGTTACAGTCCATGAGGTCCCAAAGAGTCAGAAATGACTTAGTAAACCAGCACCACAGGTGATTGATTCAGAGGTGCAGCCAGGGCTGAGAACTACTGCTAGTCCAAAGTCTATATGACCAGTACTCACTACCTAGCTAGTTAATGGCAGGAACAATATGAGGAATTATCCATCCCCCCTGGAATTATACACTACCCTGTCTTTCCCATTTGACATGCAATCTGTCATTTCTATATGAATACCAAGGACTATGAAATATTTTTAGTTAACTGAAAAAGCATAAAACACAGCTAGTCTAGGAACTAGTGACAGTTCATCAGTTACACTTTTTGGTAAACACTTCAGATATAATTAAATAAATCGATGGGGTTTATTATGCCCCCTCCATCCCCAACACTTTGTTTTCCAACACTACAGAAATCTCAGTGTGATTTCATATATTATATTACAGCACCTTTCACAGTCTGCCTACTAAAGCTGTTTACAAAAAATTCAAATGACATAAAAGTACTTCTGCCAGTTTCAAGATAAAAACGCAGAAGTGTTCTCGACCTGAAAAAAAGGTTCTGTGGTACAAAAACAAAGACACCACCCACTTAGAAACCACTGAATTAAACAAAGGAAAACAGGTTGCTAAAATGCAGGACTTCTCAGAGCCTTTAATATGCTCTTATTTAACCCAAATCATAGACTCATAGATCATACTTTACAAACCTATTTGGCCAAAGAATTTCTTTCCTTGTTCAACTCTCAGAACTGATGCAGCACTACCCAGAATTCCATCTGCCATGAATCTATATGCTGGTCAAAGAATTAAATCCGATTTGTACATCCACACACAACTAGTGGAGATACAGAATTCTGCAGAGGTCAAATAAGGTTCCAGGGAGATGGCTAGAGGCAAACTGCTTGGTGGAAAAGCCTGGTCTCCCTCACTCCCAGGCCCCTGGCAGCACACAGTGCAAGCACAGAGCTTACCTTCTGCGCTGTACACACTGCTCCATCGGTAGTGGTAACCTGCACTTCATCTCCAGAATAGTCAATACTCTGTACCTGCTCAAGAAAAGCAATCATGGAAATCATAACGAGGGATGAACCACACGATACGGGGGCCTCTCCAATTCTTTGATGATGGGAGTTTATATTTCCAAGGCTATGGGGAACCACTTCTTGACATTCGAAGAACTAAACAGTTATCACTTCCTTCAGGGAACTCTCAGTCATTAAAATTTATAAACACTATGTCAGAATACGGAAAAATCTTTATATAACATTGTGTAAGGTGAAATACAGACATATATATGTAATTGCCTCTATGATTATAACCATGTACGATATGATTTCATAGAAATGTATATTTGAAGGGAAAATTTAAGTGTGAAAAGAACCGCGCTGGATCAGGGAGGTGGTGAGTAACCTAAACACTTGATTATTAATAAAAGTGCATCTCAGTCACTATTGTTTCCAACAACAGCAGCGACGTAATCGACAAGGATAATGCAACTGGTCACAGTATCAAAAGTACCTGCAGACACTGGCTGAACATCAAAGCAGGCACCTGTCTGCTATGTAATCTACATGTCCCAAACTTGACATGCTCCAAAAGCCACCAAACCGGAGCCACCCACCGCTGTGGACACTCACGGGAGACCTGAGCCGGATGTCCAGTCCCTCGGCTAGTTTTTCTAAGATGACTGAGTATCCGGGAGTGAGGAGGGTGTGGTCACCGGCAAACTGGGCAAAGAATTCATTGTGGTCCCAGGAGCGAGCAGACACCTGGGAAACACCAGGAGAGGTTGGAAAACAATAGATGGTGGAAAACCTGCAGCCTGCACCTAAGGGACGAGAAGAGGAGCCCAGGGTGGGGAAAGCCAGCCCAGGCAGGAGGACAGAGGGTGAAACAGGAAGGGAGCAGGGGTGCCGGACGAGCAGCTGGAGCCAGCCAGGTGGATACTGCTGCCAGGGGAAGGAAATTTCTCAGTAATGCACAGGAAAGCTTATTTTAGAACAAAATGTAGATATGATTTGGCCATGGGTACCACTCCCTGACAAAAAGATCTATTATACATCAACAACACTGGAAAAGGAGAATTCTATGAGAGGAGACCCGCATCTGATCAACTCCATATAGAAATATGCCACCTAGATGTCTTCGACATGGAAATTCCATAGAAGCTGAAATGCAGCACGATTTTGGGAAAGTGTTATTCCAATTGCAAAGAATCACTGAATGCAAACATCAGTTGCTGTCCCTCGCCCACCCCTATCAAAGAGAATAATTAAGTCGGGGATCATCCACAGAACTGTGATTCAACGTGCAGCATATCCAAGTCGTGTGATCAGAGTTGGTGACATGAATGGAAAAGTGAAAGTTAGTTGTTCAGTCGTGTCCAACTCTTTGCAACACCATGGACTGTTGCCCGTCAGGCTCCCTGTAATTCTCCAGGCAAGAACATTGGAGTGGGTAGCCATTTCCTTCTCTAGGGGATCTTCCTGACCTAAGCAATTTTAAATTTATTTTAGCAAGACAAACAGATCCTAATTGCAAAGATGCTCTATTCTGGCTTCTTGAGAGCAGTGTTTTCAGCTCCCAGTTGCACAGGCACGCCTTGAGGGCCCCCTGAAGAGGGCAGTGGACAGACATAAGCCTGTGACCCTGCCCTTCAGCACAACAGCCTTCCTGTATCCAGGTTTATAGTGTGAGCATCTTCACAGTCATTAGTTGCAGAAACAATGCTTCTTTAAAGCTTCTGCTTTAAACAATTTGTTTCAAAACCACCATGGGATTTGTATACTCTAAAGCTGTGGTTCTGGGACTTTTAAGCGGCAGACCCATCGATCCCCAGTTATCCAGACCATTGCGGGCTCAACGTTTCGATATGGAAACACACACACAGAGAAATAAGCATGTTCAAAGCCCACCTGATGGAGGCTGCTGCCACAGGCATATTCGAGGTTGCTGAGATGGAACTGAAGCACTTGCTCCTCCAGCTCACTGAACTGGATTCCAGACTCTTTGATAAAAGCTTTGTAGATCTCCTCTATCTTTTCTGCAATGGGAACGGAGCAAAGCAGAAAAAAAAAAAAAAAAACAGTTTGGACATTATGGTCCAATTCCTCATCCTTTGCACTCCACCTCCTTCAACCCACAAGGCCCCAAACTTTGGAAGATCTTTCCCAGGTAGACCCGGGGGAAAGGGTAAATGTCTTGACAAGGTTGGTTTCTCTCAGGAAGGAAAAGTGTATCTTGATGGGGCACAAAGCTATGAGGGTCCTATGTCTTCAACCCTGTTTCACTTCTGCTTAGTGGAGAACCAATTTTTTTTTTTTGCTTGAGATAAAGGAAAAGTAACCTCTGTATATATACATACAGAGAGAGAATTCCCATTCCCTTTCCACTCCTACTGCTCCACCTTAAAGTCAAGTTCTTTAACAGCTCACCTCAACCAAAAGATCTATCATAGACTGACGGCTGGCTATCATCTCTCACAAACATTCCAAATATTCCACCACGGACTTTCAGGAAGGCAACTCTCTGGCGCAACACCTTTAATTACTGGTTCTCCACTGCCTATGTAATAAATTCCAAAACCCACAGCCAGACAGAGTGAGCACATTTTTAGCCTTTCCAAAGACAGCAAACCCCACCTGCCCACTCACTCAATCTTTTCCTGGTAAATGCCAACCCTGCAACATCTGCTACTACCGTGCTTCTCCTAGGAATGCCCTCCCCCCGCACCCCGGTCCCATCCATCCTTTATAGACCAGCATCACCTGGTCACTACCAGCCTCAGGAATGGCGCCCTTGGTTATCAACCCCGAGCACTTATCTATCCCATTCAACTAGAACTTTCAACTACATATACACATCCTTGTGTTATCATTCCGATGACTGTCTTAGATTCCTTTTGCAGGGAGGTGGAGGGGGAAAAGGCTTGTGCCTGACAAATATCTCAGCAAAAATGACTTCTTTACAATGTTCCCAGTGATGACAACCATCCAACAGAGACACGGCAGACTCAAAGCTTCTATAAGGTATTCCGCACATCCTTGACTAGAAACAGAACTGGGTACCAGTTAACTTTTTTTTCCAACAACTGTAGGTTCTCATTAATATGTTCCATTCTTTGAGCCGCTTTTTTTTTTTTTTTTTTGGGGGTGGCAGCAAGAATACTGGAGTGGGTGGCCATTCCCTTCTCCAGAGTATGTTCCATTCTTACGCTAGACTGCTGTACGGAGATGTCCACGGCATCTTTGTGCTACGCTCTTGTTCCTAGCTCTCTGGTTTTTTTCCACTTTGAGTACCTTCTCATACCAAACCCATCCTTGTCTCCCACCATGCAGTTTTTGTTTTCCTCTGGGTTTCGTAAAGGTGTGGGGAGCACCAAGATTGCTAAAATAGTACATAAAATTAAAGTCGAAGCAGGCTGAGAGAAGCCTTAATGTGATTTCTATGTAAATGACATTTTAAAGCTTTAGTCCACTGCTTTGTGAAATTCACTCTAGCTTCTAACTATTTATACTTTTGTCTTTTGAGCTAAATCTAATAAGGTGAGAGTTCCGACAGCTGAGATACCACTAGGCAGGCCCTAAAGTAACCTCATATAGAGATGGGGGCATTATTACTAAAGCTTTTCAAAAATATCTATCACTATGACAAAACATCTACTTATTAGAGTAAGTATTGTTGGTCCTCCCTTAATAACTTGTTTTAAGTAAAGCCAAAACAACATTATTAATTTCTGTAGATGATGACCCTGAAAGAATCGTAACGAGAACACCGCCTAGCAACTACCACACAAACACTAACCAAATTCTGAGAACATCCTGCAAGTCTGCCTAGTCGCTGTCTTCCAGAAAATTCAACACCTTGCCACCTGGTCTGGACACTACCACATTTGGCTAAATGATCCCAGTCAACCCCAGGACGTTTCTAAAAATGTTCTGTTATGGTTTGTCTGTCAACACTTTTACTAAGGGTGGTTAGAAAGTGGGTCGGTCTCAGAGGTGAAGAATTGAGGGCATGGCGGGTGGGGTGGGATGAGAGGATTAAAAGAAGAGAAAGACAATCCCTGCTGAGAAATTTACCCCAAACAGAGATGGACCGTATGCCAGAACCCTCACACAGAAACACAACGTTGAAGCCAATTAACACCCTGACAGTTGAGTTAAAATGCTCACAGTGTAAGAGACTCCAATATGCTCCCGAGAATTACAAATGAATACATTCAGGTCATGAAATCATAGGTTAAATAAATATCAATTTAAGAAGCAATACAGTAAGATCTCAGCTGGCACCCTCAGGGAAATGAGCTGTTACTGTTAGGTTTTCTAGGGGGTTGTGGTGAACATGGTCCATTTAGTACCAAAGCCTGAAAGTTTTGGATTAAAATTCTTGAATTATAATACAGAGTCTTGCATTCTTAAACAAAATATATACATAAAAACAATCTTAACCTTCTGTCTGAAAAAGGAAAAGAAATCCTGGCACATCACAACTCTTATCTAGAAAAGTCGTTATGTGGTGGCTAGTTATTCACATAGACCTTATCACATGCTTTCTTAAAAGCAAGCTCTTCTGGGAAATTGAAAATTAAACATTTATGTGATTTTTTTTAAAACATTGGCTATTGTGTGAAGTAAGCTGTGTGCACACACACACACACATCTAAAGGTCCCTGAGGCAGTTTAGCTCCCCTTTGTGGAATGGCCAGTCCAAAAGGGATGCTCCGAAGGCCTGTTCTCATTGGGTCCACCCAGGCTCGTGGATGAACGATGCTACCGCTGATCAAGCTTAGGTTAGAATGAGACTCAGATGGAACAATCAGAACACCATTCTCCCCATACCTCCTAAAGGGACATCTTGGAGCTGAGTCTTATCCTTCCTCCACTCAGAGACCACATCCAAGAGAGCATTAAAATGAAAATCCATGCGCTTGTCAATAGTGGGGTCAGTTATTCTTCCACCTTCCTGAATTAAGTCACATCTTTCTCCAAACTTATGCATGCTGATGCCAAGCTTCAAAATAATAAGAATAAGAAGGTGAAAAGTTTTCCCTGGAAAAAATAGGTACAGGTTCTAAGCTGCAATCAGACAGAGCTCTCGTGGAGCAAAGGGTCAGTCAGGATCTCTCAAAAATACAGGCTGATCAGGGCATGGCCGCAAAGGCAGGCAGTGAAAAATCAGCATGGCACCAGAGAATGGGGGCGCCAACAACAGCTTCCAGGCCATGCCCTCCACCAAGATTTATCCATGCTTCAGACACTAGTGCTGCGCACTGCCCCTCCCTGCTCTGACACCCTCTCTCCTCTGTGGGATCTCACGGGAAAGAGCACACAAACGCACAGACACTCACAGAAGTTGAGGTTGAACTGACCGTCAATCAATAGTTCACAAAAAGCCTTGGTCTTCAAAGAAATCAGGTAGGGTTGCCCAATGAGAGACAGGAAGCCCAATTAATTCTCAGATAAACAATGAATACTTTTTTTAAGTATAAATAGGTCCCAAATAGTGCATGCAAAACATACTGGGACATACTTATATCAAAAAAATTATTGGTGTTTATCTGAAAGTCAAATTTAAATTGGCATTCTGTATTTTTGTTTGCTTAATCTGGCAACCCTACAGCAATAAGCTAATTAAGTGGCCTGCAAATTAACACACAAATATAATTACAGACCGAGGAGGGGGAGGGGGGATTAAGTCTTCCAGTTCCACCTTCAGAGAAAGGAAGAACTGTACTTCTTATTTACTTTTCAGAGGGGATGAGGGGCAACAAATCATTCTGCGTTTATTACATGTTATCTAGAGGCATATTAATACTGCGCACAAGCAAACTGAGACCATCTTTTGTTCATCTATAGTACAAATCTTAAAAGAAACTCACTTGTTCACACATGAGTGCTACTGGGTTGTTAACACAGCCGTTGACAATCTGGGCTCCTCGTCCCACCGTGACGCCTGTGAAAGACTTATCATCCCATACTCGGCCTCCGATTCTGTCTTTGGCCTCCAGGACAGTCACCTAAAGAGATAGACAATCAGAGAAGCTGAAAAAGATGGAACAGTCATCCCAAATGCAGTACAAAGGTAAAGTGACAAGGTAGGATGAGTTTTGCATCTAGTTAATATATTATCATATTATTAGAAAAACAACTTTAAAAGAGGGCAGTGTGTCAAGGATCCAGCAATTCCATTCCTGGGCGTCTCTCTGGACAAAATTATAATTCAAAAAGATACACACATCCCCATGTCCACAGCATGTCCATAGCAGCACTATTCACAATAGCCAAGATGTGGAAACAGCCTAAGTGGCCATCGACAGATGAATGGAAAAAGAAGATGCAGTGTGTGTATATGTACACACACACACACACACACACACACACACACACACACACACACACACACACACCTGGAATACTATTCAGCCACAAAAAAGAACAAAATAATGCCATTCGCAGCAGCATGGATGGACCTAGAGATGATCATACTAAGTGAAGTAAGTCAGAAAGACAAAGACCGTATGATATCACTTAGATGTTGAATCTATGACACAAATGAACATATTTGCAAAACAGAAACAGACAAAAAAAAAAAAAAATCACATGTGATTCTAAGCAGGACCCCATGGGCTTGGCCAGCACAGACGGGTCCCACAGCCAGATTCCTTTATCTCCTCCAAATTTCTGATGCTGGAGGTGGGGGAGCTGCTCTCAGGTGGAGAGCCCTGTGCCTCAAAGACTGCCCCTGCCCTTGGTTGTAGAAGCTGAAGATGGGAAGCCTCTTCAGTGCAAAAGCAGTCCTTTCACTTCTGGAGCCCTAGGAGCACTCCTTCAGATGGCTCCAAGAGGCTCCCTGAGCTAAGCATCTCTGAGGCTTACTCAGAGGAATCTATTTCCTAACCAGGAGGGGTGGTTTCCCCAGAGAAAGGGGAGAACAACAGAGGTCCCCTGAATATTCTTCTTCCTCGGACCTAAATTCCTAATTTCCTCCAACTAGAAAGGCTACCGGAGAAGGCAATGGCACCCCACTCCAGTACTCTTGCCTGGAAAATCCCATGGACAGAGGAGCCTGGTAGGCTGCAGTGCATGAGGTCACTAAGAGTCGGACACAACTAAGCGACTTCACTTTCATTTTTCACTTTCATACACTGGAGAAGGAAATGGCAACTCACTCCAGTGTTTTTGCCTGGAGAATTCCAGGGACAGAGGAGCCTGGTAGGAGGCCGTCTATGGGGTCGCACAGAGTTGGACATGACTGAAGTGACTTAGCAGCAGCAGAAAGGCTACAACTCGTGACTCTCCACCCTCTTTCTGACTTCAGATGAACCCAAAACCATCCATTTCTAGTTTCTTTTTTCGTTTATAAGAGGAAGGCTGAATGTTAAAGAAATCTCCTCCTCCCCCAACTTTGGCTAGAAATAACTTTTTTTTTTTTTAATCGAAATATAGTTGACTTACCATGCTTCTGGTGTACCACAAAGTGATCCAGTTATACATATAAATACATATGTATACATATCGTTTTTTTTTTCAGGAATAACTTTCCCTGTAACATAACGTGAGTTTCCCAAGCAAAAAACAAGAAATTTTGGTCCTAATATCCGTTGCTGAAATATACATATGGCCAATTAAAATACCTCACTGCTTAATACCTCTTAGACAATATTTTGAAATGCAAACACACTTCCTATAAACTCAACTCAGACTCTCCCATTTTGTCAGTAGCATATATAGAATCCAAGACGTAAATCTTGCATTCCACCAAAAGGAAAACCTCTGAGGCATAACCACTGAAAACTTTCTCATTTCTGAAACTCCGCCAGCAGAGAAGATGCTGTGAAAAATGTTGATTCTTTTAGCCACACACAGCACAGCGAAAGACTAATTCAATTCTACCAAATTGATTTTCACGTTTGGTTTAATGGAAAACCAAAGGCCTTGCAAAACAAGTTTTTAAAACATGGAGAAATGAGTCAGACCTAGGAAGTCCCAGGAATCTGGGAGACCTGAATAAATCTAATGGAAATTAGATACTGAATTGCACAATTTTTTTGTAATCAACTCTATTTCGGCTAATTTTTAACAAATAGAATAAGGCAACACACTAGATAAAAAGAAATAATATAGCTAGCTAGTGGGAAGCTGCTATTTAACACAAGGAGCCCAGTTAGGTGCATTGTGATGACCTAGGGATGGAGGGGAAGAGAGGTCAAGAGGGAGGGAATATATATGTATAATTATGGCTGATACTCATCATTGTATGGCAGAAACCAACACACACACACAAAATAAAGGATTTCTAAAATTAATAAAAATAAAATGCATTTTGATATGAAAATAAAAAAGAGAGTATCTTTCCTTGGGGAAGAAGGCTCCCCCAAATATGGTAGTTTAGTCGCTAAGTCGTGTCTGATTCTTACGACCCCATGGACCATATAATATATGCAGCATTCTTTGCTAAAATCAGGAACTAGTTTCCAAGTCTTAGAAAATTTGGACCAAAGGAGCAGTTAACCATCTGTTTTCGCCTCCATGTCCCCCAAGCCTTACCTTAATTCCAAAGTTATGCAGTTGCCTAGCAGCTGCTAATCCGGCTGGACCAGCCCCAATAATGATGACTGATTTCTTTACGAAAAGAAAAAAAGAAACAAAAGTCCAATTAGAGCAATGAAAAAAAATGTACTAGAAGGAGCCAACTGCCAAGCAATGTTACTTCATCTGCATTTCTTTGCTGTCCCATTTGTAGAAAGTTATTTCCCTAAAGAACACATCAGTACTTGTCGTAAGCCATCCACCCTTTTCTCTTTTCTACCATCGAGGGGAACAGTGGTTTATATTCTTTTCCCTGAAGAAACGCATAATCTACAAAAGTCTCGCTAAAGCTTTACAGCGATAATTCGAGTTTTACTTGTATTATTAACGTACAATCATGTATCACGACCGTTGGTAGCAGCACTGCTAGAGTTACGGTCACCTACGTTGTGGTAATCTTTAGGCAGAAGATGCTGGTCAGGGCCGACGCTGAGAACGCCTGTGTTGATGAGACCTTTCCTCGTCATAAAATAAAGTATCCTCTCCACCTCCTGAACGCATCGAATGCGCACGAGACCCCGGACGATGATGTGAGGAATACATTTCTGAGGAGTAAGAGCTTCCTGTGTTTGGAAATAAAACCAGATAGTTAAACTAACTAACCGAAAACAAATCTTGGTTTCTCAAAAAGGAAAACACAGGATGACCATATGACCCGACAATCTACTCCTATGTATGTACTGGAAAGAGCTCAATGCACGGCGGTATTATTCGAATTGCCAAAAGGTGGGAATGATCCAAGCGTCCATCAGTGAATGACAGTATAAAGCAAAAGGTGGTCTATCCATACACGGAATATGACTTGGTCATAAAGAGAAATGGAGTACTGACGTATGCTACAACAGGGAAGAACCTTGAAAATGTCATGCTAAGTAAAGAAGCTGGTTACAAAAGCCACGTGTTATAGGATTCCATTTATGTGAAACACCCAGAATAGGCAGATTTTAGAGAGACGAGAAGTAGACAGTGCTGTGCTTAGTCACTCCGTCATGTCCAACTCTGCTCGATCCCATGGACTATAGCCTGCCAGGCTCCTGTGTCCATGGGATTCTCCAGGCAAGAATACTGGAGTGGGTTGCCATGCCCTCCTCCAGGGGATCTTCCCCTACCCAGGGATCAAACCCAGGTCTCCCATATTGCAGGCGCACTCTTTACCATTTGAGTTATCAGGGAAGCCCAAGAACACTGGAGTGGGTAACCTATCCCCTCTCCAGGGGAACTTCCTGACCTAGAAATTGAACCAGCGTCTCCTGCATCACAGGCAGATTCTTTACCAACTGAGCTACCAGGGAAGCCCAGAAAGTAGGCTAGGGTTGCTAGAAGCTGGGGGAAGAAAGGAGTGGGGAGTCACTGTTTAATGGGTGTGGGGTTTCCTCTTGGAGTAATGAAAACATTCTGGAACTGCAAAGAACTGATGGTTCTACAACACTGTATGTGTACTTAATGCCACTGAATTGAACATTTTACAATGACTAAAATGGTAAAAATGATAAATATCACATGCACGTTTTGTATGGTGTGTTATAGTGCTCAGTTGTGTCTCTTTGTGACCCCATGAACTGTAGCCCACCAGGCTCCTCTGTCCATGGAATTCTCCAGGCAAGAATACTGGAGTGGATTGCCACTCTCTTCTCCAGGGGATCTTCCCAACCCAGGAATCAAACCCTGGTCTCCTAAACTGCAGGCAGATTCTTTACCATCTGAGCTACCAAAAAAAAAAAAAAAAACCCTCCCAGGGTAACTGGAATCTACCATTTATCACTAAGACATAGTAAGACCAAAGGGAGGTCTGCCTGGTGAAGGAAGAAAGAAAGGAACCAGAGGCACACAGACAGCATTCTCTGTTTTATCACCTAAGTTTCCCCTCGCAGAGAATGACCGACATGGGGACTGTGGGTGCAGAGCACACTCACTGACTGTGAGTCAAAAAATCACACAACAAAGGCCGTTATAGAAACCCAGGCTGCTGCCGGCCCTGGGATCTGAAAAAGCTGGGTTCTCATCAATGATAAGATGTAGGAGGAACGGACTTAGGAACTTTTCAGAGAAAAAAAAAAGACCCTGATTTTGTTCACTCCAGAAGCTTTGGTAAGGGTTGGTTCATCTCAAAGACTGAAGAATAAGGTGGCCTCCTCGCAAGGTCGTGAAGTTAGAACAGGTTTGGGCCATGGGGTGCAGTGGGGAGGTGCCCACTCTGGCCTTTCTTCTACTTGTCACCAACCCCCAGCTCCAAGAGAACCTGATCAAACACGGTAAGATGACTACAGGCTCAAAATACGAAAGAAATAACACGTACGACATTGGCTTGGATTGCAGCAGAAGATTAAAAAATGTGTTTGTATTCATGACTTTAAAAATAAATATTTAGTCTGACTCCTTAAAAGCAACCACATTTGAGTTTTCCCACTAGAGTATTAAATAGATACATCTTATGATCTTATTACAAATTAAAATAGATCCACACTGATAAGAGGAGGACTTTTTAAATCAGAGTCTTTCACAGTATAAGTCCAATTTCAAAGTCAACTAAAAAGAAATGTCAAGAAAAATGAGCCCAAGGCTGTTTCTGAAAAGTGCCATCTTCCTTCACAGCTTATTTACAGGAAAATTCTGACCACAGTTTTGTGTAGTTCAGCAAATGTTTGCTGCTTATTTTAATACCTACTTTAAGGCTCCTGGAGAGGAAATGAGTAACTCTACCTTGCCCAGCCCACTCACCGAGGTGTAATTCATATCAACTGCATTTACAGCTGTAACTTAATCAAATCATCTAGGGCTGGGGTCTAATTCAATGAAATACCAGGGCAGACCCAGAATATCTTTATTTAACCAAGACTGGCAGTCTGGCAAAATGTTCTACATTCAGCAGTCACTCAAATAATTGCAGAAGAAATTAATAAATTGGAAAAATATGAGAGTTAGGAAAGACTCTGCTTAAAAAAAAAAACAAATTGTAGTACCCCCACCTGGTCCATCCCCCAATTTATCTTCATCCCTTTCAAGGTAAGTGCTGTTTGAAGCCCCTAACATTAATTTGGTCCCAGAAAAGCACCAATCACTGGTTTCAGATGCTTGAGGATAACAAACTGAGGAAGAATTCCTGCCCTCCAGGGGGTTTATGATTCAATCTTTAATGTTTTATTTTTTTTTCTCCCGGCATTGTCCTTGGAACTCCTTGACCCAATTTTGCAATGTACAATCATTGTGAGTCGAGAATTCTGGTGACACATGGTCTAAAGCGGTGGTTTTCAGGTGGTGAGACTTTGCCCCATTTGGCAATATCTGGAGGCATTTTTGGCTATCACACCGGGTTGGGGGGGATGGTCGTTCCTATGGCATCTAGTGGGTATAGGCCAGGGATGCTGCCTAAACACCCTTCAATGCACAGGACAGCCCCCACCCAAACGTGTGGTGGAGACAGATCTAAAGGAGATCAAGCCACTCCTCTAAGAGAAGTCTGTGTCCACATGCTGCTGGCCAGCCTGCCCCCTACTCACCTTGCAGTTAGTGAACCACAGGGCGAGGACGAGATTCCTCAGAGCCAGGTACATGGTGGGGTCCCGCGAATACTCCGGAAACTCGTAGAGCTCATCCAGCTCCATCACGTCTGGCCTCACACACAAGGCTTTGCCGCACTCGTTGGGTTGGTAGAAAGGCTGGAAGTACCGGTTCATGCCTGGAACTGAGGGGAGAAGCAAAGGAGTAAATCTCACAGGCTGTAAATTCCAAATGTGGGTAAGCGTTACTCGCTCAGTGGTGTATGACTCTTTGCGACCCCACGGACTGTAGCCTGCCAGGTTCCTCGGTCCATTGGATTCTCCAGGCATGAATACTGAAGTGGGTTGCACTTCATTCTCCAAGGGATCTTCCCAACCCAGGGATCGAACCTGGATCTCCCGCACTGCAGGCAGATTCTTTACTGTCTGGGCCACCAAGGAAATCTGGGTAAGCTGAAGAGCAGAAACAAAACCAAACCAGAAAGAAGGGCCTAGACAAGCTTCCTGGTCTGTCCTACGTAAATGCCTCCACTTCCTCTGTCCAATTAGACCTGCTAGGTAGAAATTAAAAAATATTTCCCCATTCTTTCTTCGCAAATTCAATTTCTGTGGCACAGAAATTTTTTTTAAATTTTTTGTTAAAGAAAAACATGTGCTATAAAATCTGCCATCTTAATCATGTTTGAGTGTTACATATTCACATTGTTTCTCAACAGATTTCCAGAATGTCTTCATATTGCAATCTGTGATGCTGGAGAAGACTCTTGAGAGTTCCCTTGGACTGTAAGGAGATCCAACCAAACAATCCTAAAGGGAATCAACCCTGAATATTCATTGGAAGGACTGATGCTGAAACTGAACCTCCAATACATTGGCCACCTGATATGAAGAGACGATTCACTGGAAAAGACCCTGATGCTGTGAAAGATTGAAGGCAGGAGGAGAAGGGGTCAACAGAGGATGAGATGGTCGGATGGCATCATTGACTCAATAGACATGAGACTGAGCAAAGTCCAGGAGATAGTGAAGGACAGGGAAGCCTGGTGTGCTACAGGTCACAGGGTCACAAAGAGTTGGACATGACTTAGCAACTGAACAACAACTTCATTTTGCAAACCTGAAATTCCAAACCCAACTGAATGCCAAATCCCCATGGAGATATATCTTAAAAGAAACTATTATTGGAGTTTTCTGATTAGAAGACAGGTTCACAGAAGTAAATAACAAATCACTAACCCCTGATATGCAGGTCAGGAAGCAACAGAACTGAACATGGAACAACAGACTGGTTCCAAATAGGAAAAGGAGTACGTCAAGGCTGTATATTGTCACCCTGCTTATTTAACTTATATGCAGAGTACATCATGAGAAACACTGGGCTGGAAGAAGCACAAGCTGGAATCAAGATTGCTGGTGACAACCTCAGATACACAGATGACACCACCCTTATGGCAGAAAGTGAAGAGGAACTAAAAAGCCTCTTGATGAAAGTGAAAGAGGAGAGTGAAAAAGTTGGCTTAAAGCTCAACATTCAGAAAACGAAGATCATGGCATCTGGTCCCATCACTTCATGGCAAATAGATGGGGAAACAGTGTCAGACTTTATTTTGGGGGCTCCAAAATCACTGCAGATGGTGACTGCAGCCATGAAATTAAAAGACATTTACTCCTTGGAAGGAAAGTTATGACCAACCTAGATGGCATATTCAAAAGCAGAGACATTACTTTACTTTGCCAACAAAGGTCCGTCTAGTCAATGCTATGGTCTTTCCTGTGGTCATGTATGGATGTGAAAGCTGGACTGTGAAGAAGCCTGAGCGCCGAAGAATTGATGCTTTTGAACTGTGGTGTTGGAGAAGACTCTTGAGAGTCCCTTGGACTGCAAGGAGATCCAAGCAGTCCATTCTGAAGGAGATCAGCCCTGGGATTTCTTTGGAAGGAATGATGCTAAAGCTGAAACTCCAGTACTTTGGCCACCTCATGCAAAGAGTTGACTCATTGGGAAAGACTCTGATGCTGGGAGGGATTGGGGGCAAGAGGAGAAGGGGACGACAGAGGATGAGATGGCTGGATGGCATCACCGACTTGATGGATGTCAATTTGAGTGAACTCCGGGAGATGGTGATGGACAGGGAGGCCTGGCGTGCTGCGATTGATGGGGTCGCAAAGAGTCAGACGTGACTGAGCAACTGAACTGAACTGAACCCCTGATAATCCTTGAGTAATGTTAAACCCAGTCTAACCTACGTTGTTTCTAGGAAAGAAAGAAAAAAAGCCCCAAAAATACACTGAAAAGGCTGTTTTTCTTACCTGCTTTTCAAGAACATTGTCCCATGTCATTAAATATGACTTCCATGGACATACAATGCTATCTTATTTATTAACTACTGCCCTATTTCTGGGCATTTTGATTTTATCCAATTATTTTACTACTATAAACAATGCCACACATCTTTGGACTTACTTTTGATAATCTTTGATAATTTAGGGTAAATTCCTACATCCAAAGAGGATCTATTGTAAGGTCTTTGATGCACACTGCCAAACTGCCCTTCATATATGTACACACCAACTAATTAGCATGTTAGGGCCTGTTTCATTCCACCTTCGGTAACACTGGGATTTATCACTTCAGTTGTGATTTTGACCACATCCACATTTTCAGAGGGTCCAGTGCTACTAGTTCGGAGAAGGCGATGGCACCCCACTCCAGTACTCTTGCCTGGAAAATCCCATGGATGGAGGAGCCTGGTAGGCTGCAGTCCATGTGGTCGCTAAGAGTCGGACACGCCTGAGCGACTTCACTTTCACTTTTCTCTTTCATGCATTGGAGAAGGAAATGGCAACCCACTCCAGTGTTCTTGCCTAGAGAATCCCAGGGACAGGGGAGCCTGGTGGGCTGCCATCTATGGGGCTGCACAGAGTTGGACACGACTGAAGCGACTTAGCATAGCATAGTGCTACTAGTTAAAACCTTAGTAAAAGCCCACAATGTCAAAATCTACTTAACCAAAGATGAAGTCTGTTAGTGTGCAATGGCACCCCACTCTGGTACTCCTGCCTGGAAAATCCCATGGACAGAGGAGCCTGGAAGGCAGCGGTCCGTGGGATTGCTGAGGGTCAGACACGACTGAGCAACTTCACTTTCACTTTTCACTTTCATGCATTGGAGAAGGAAATGGCAACCCACTCCAGTGTTCTTGCCTGGAGAATCCCAGGGACGGCGGAGCCTGGTGGGCTGCCATCTATGGGGTCGCATAGAATCGGACACGACTGAAGGGACTTAGCAGCAGCAGCAGCAGTGTGCAGGAGGTGATCTAGAATTCTCGCTTGTACACAGAGAATTCTGACAGAGAATTTTTTAAATCCCCTGAAAGTAAAGTCACTAGTCTGCCTGCCTTGACCTGAAGTTTTTTCAAGAGTGGGTCATTTGACTATAATTATCAATGGCATAATTAGAAGCAGTATGACTCAAAGAAAAGAAAGAAGAGTGGCTGAGTCAAAACTTTCTTCCGGCGTGTCAGAGTGAGTAGGCACAGTCATCAAATTACGCAGCTATCCAACTTCCAAAGAAATCCTCATTAAACTCCGTAGGTACGATTCCTAGACAAGTGTTACAGCCCTTCCCAATGATTAAGGGCAAAATTAACAAATGTATATAAATAATACGAGTGATCCACAGTAAAACCAGATTCATCAAATAATGAGGTGCTTTGTACTAAGTGAACACATTTAAAACAACCAAACAAAGAAACCATCTTTTCCATTCTGCTCACCCACACATTTCCAGGGCAAGGTAGGGGAGGGAAGGCAGGGAGGGCCAGGCCCAGCTCTCACCCAGCACAGAGGGGACCGCCTTGGGGTGCTCCAGCTTCCCGGGGCTGGCATCGCTGGTCACGCGGTGGGTGCTGGTGCAGGATGGACTCATGCCCACACAGTCTGGGTAGTAGGCCGAGAGCAGGGGTGCAGCCACGCTGTCTTTCAGCAAAGGAGGTAAGATGAGCATGGAGTACCACCAATGGTTGGACACTTCCGACACTCTCTGCAAAGGGGCAGAGCAAGACAAAGAGGGAAAATGGCAGCCAAGAAATGGACTTGCAGGGTCCTCCAAGGACAGAGGGCTCTTGCCCTGTCATTCACCTTCATTCATCCCCAACCCTTCTCCTTTGCCTTTGCCCCCTCCTCAGTCCTAGGCCAGAGTCCTACACAGGCAGATTCAGAAACAAAGTCCCCTGAGAAAACCTGGAGAGAATGTTTCTTAGGCCGAGTTCCTTCAGATCTACAGCAAGAGGTCTCTCTTTCCCCCTGCAAAAAATGCCACCAACACGTTCTCTTTTTTTTTTTTTTCTGGCTGCGTCCTGTGGCATGAGGGACCCTAGTGCCTCGACCAGGAATCAAAAGCGTGCCCCCAGCATTGGGAGCACAGAGTCTCAGCCACTGGCCCACCAGGGAAGTCCCAGCATCAGATAAGTCTTAATGGTGCCTCCACTGACTCTCCTGGAAGCCTAGGTTTGTTTAAGTCTAACACGAGGAACTTCCTTCTGTTCAGGAATCATTTATCACCTGGCCCTTCCCCCTTTTAACTTAGGATCTAAAGATAATGGAAACTGCAAAATTCAGCAAAAAAAAAAAAAATTCTCTGAAGTACCAGTCAAATATTACTGCTTTTTGCCAGAGGTTACTAAAAATTTTTTTCAGAGGGAAAAGTACATGACAATCAGCAAAATAAGATGCTCCATGTAGACTGAAGAAACTATTTTTGGTCTTAAAATATGTGATCATATTCCAGATTTTGAATTAACATATGGAGTCATTCAATCAAAGCAGCCTGGTGATGAACGTTGTGATAAAAATAAAATTTACCTGCTTCTAAAGCAACACTGCCATAAATCCTATACTAGGCAGACTTTGCTAAACATGATCTTGAATGTATGCTCCAGGAATTCTAGGAATCTAATAGAGGAGAATCCTGGGCTCAGGAACCCTCTGCTGTTAGTTCTCTAGTCTCCAAGCAAATGCCACCTGCCATCAAGCTGTGGCTTCTGAATTAAAGATGCATCATTTGCCCTTTCTTGGCTCCAAAATCACTACAGATGGTGACTGCAGCCATGAAATTAAAAGACATTTACTCCTTGGAAGGAAAGTTATGACCAACCTAGATAGCATATTGAAAAGCAGAGACATTACTTTGCCAACAAAGGTCTGTCTAGTCAAGGCTATGGTTTTTCCAGTAGTCATGTATGGATGTGAGAGTTGGACTGTGAAAAAAGCTGAGTGCGGAAGAATTGATGCTTTTGAACTGTGGTGTTGGAGAAGACTCTTGAGAGTCCCTTGGACTGCAAGGCGATCCAACCAGTCCATTCTGAAGGAGATCAGCCCTGGGATTTCTTTGGAAGGAATGATGCTAAAACTGAAACTCCAGTATTTTGGCCACCTCATGGGAAGAGTTGACTCATTGGAGAAGACTCTGATGCTGGGAGGGATTGGGGGCAGGAGGAGAAGGGGACGACAGAGGATGAGATGGCTGGATGGCATCACTGACTCGATGGATGTGAGTCTGAGTGACCTCTGGGAGTTGGTGATGGACAGGGAGGCCTGGCGTGCTGCGGTTCATGGGGTCGCAAAGAGTTGGATATGACTGAGCGACTGATCTGATCTGATCTGATTTGCCCTTCAGAGTCCAAATCTCAGGCAAGCATTTTCTCAGCTTACTACAAGCCCCAACATCCCTCATAAATTATTCCCAGCTGCTTCACACATTTTTTTTTCTTTTTTTGATGCAGACCTTTTTTTTTTTTTTTTACTTATTAAATCTGCTACACTATTGCTTCTGTTATATACCTTTTGTTTTTTTCGGCCATGAGGCATGTGAGATCTTAGCTCCCCAACCAGGGATCGAACCCCCACCTCCTGCACTGGAAGGCAAAGTCTTAACCACTGGACCACCAGGAAGTCCCTCACATTCATTTTACTTGCCCGGCCCCTGATGGCTTTTCAGCTTGCAATCTTTGTCCTCAAGGCTTGTTTTAGGTTTGGCTACCCTTGACCAGCCTGGGCTGGACCAAAGAGAAGGAAAGTTCCATTTCATAAAGCTGCCCCAGACTCTTTCTTAACCGAAGACAAAAATAAGTAACTGGCATATGAACATCCAGAGATGACTCTTCTGAACTTTTTAAGGTTCTTATATCCCAAGAATATGGCCTCTGTCCTAAAGTTCAGATTCCTTGAGACCACAATGGTCTGAATAGTAGGGGAAATATTCATAAAGTAATGTTTTAAACTGTATTTAAAGTTATTTTTTCCTTTCTTTCTATAATGTCATCTCGTTTACTCTGAATCCAGAAATTGCTTGGGCCACTGTAGAAATGCTTGAGGGTACAGCTATTTTTTTTTTTTTTTTAATATGGTTGTATGTGTGTGTGAGCTATTTATTTATTCTTTTTAATGTGTGTGTCTCACGCAGCCCTTTAGGTAACAGAACAGACCTGCCAGGTGTCATTTCACCCTCTGCCTCAACATCAATCACATTCCCTGAGTTTCACATCTAGAAAAACTACAAACTAACAATCCTGAATCACTGTCATGCAGAATAACTCAGAAACTCGTAATTTAAAAAAAAAATCATCTTCTGAAATAGCCGTAGGATCTGGCTTATGTGGCAAAATCAGTCAGCTCAGGGAGCAAAGTTTCCTAAGCGAGCAACACGTGGCCAGGCTTTGCCAGCTGCTGCCCCTTCCACATCTGGGCAGAGACGGGACAAAGCAGTTACGCTGAGGTCAGAATAACACGAGAACCCTCTCACAGCTGAATCTGGGCCAAGACCATCAAATCATGGGCCTCTTGTTCGTTTCCTGGAACGATTCAAGTGGCGAGAAGGTCATAAAGTCCCCCTTGGAAAACAAGTATAACAAGTCTGATCCTTGTAGGAAGGCGCGGTGTCAGTTTCTGTCTTTTTATTTCCTTTAAACATAAAGCAATAAAATTTGAGCGGTTTTTTTTTTTTTCAAGTTGGGTGAGGATCACTCACAACACCATTCCTGCTAGCATTTTCATCACATAGTTACCACGGGAGATTAAAAAGCCTTTGATCAGCAACCAAATAAAGACACTCATAACACTGTTACTGTTTTTACTTATTGTACTTATCGCTGAAAGTGTGGTGCTGGCTAATCTGAAACACGCAGAAATACTCACTAGATCCTCTGGGAGGGAACAATGGTCTGAGGTCTCAGGCTGCAAAACAAGACAAAAAATATTAATTAGGTATAATTATAAAATATAGTCTTTTTTTTTTTTTTTTAAAAAGAGTCTTTGATGTGGACGATTTTTAAAGTCTTTATTGAATGTGTTATACTATTGCTTCTGGGTTTTTTGGCCCCAAGGCATGTGGGACGTTAGATCCCTGACCAGCGCTCGAATGTATACCCCCTGCACTGAAGGTGAAGTCTTAACCACTGGACCTCCTGGGAAGTCCCTAAAATACAGTCCTAAGTGTCAGTTTACCTTTAGTAAGATATCTCTTTTCATCAATTAGATTGGGAAAGAGAAAGTGTGATAAAACACCCACATGAGTGAGGGTGCTAGGAAGACGGCTCCTCTTGCAAGGATGTCCTCCGTGGCAACCTACAACAATGTGTAATAATTCTGGAGAAGAATCTGACAAAATATGAAATGTTTAAAGGCGTGATAATTTGGCATTATCCTGTATAACTGAAGATGCACATACTACGATCGGTTCCACATCCACAAATTCAGTCAGCCTTGGATTTAAAAAATACTCAAAAAATTGCAGAAAGTTCCAAAAAGTAAACGAATTTCCATGCACTAACGAATTTACAAATTTACATTATATGAAGTATTAAAAGTAACCTAAAGATGAACTAAAGTATACAAGTGGATGTGTGTAGGTCATATGCAATACTATGCCATGTTATACAAAGGACTTCAGCATCTTCAGATTTTGATACCTGCAGGGTCCTGGAATCAAGCCCTGCAGATACGACTGCATTATGCCCAACAATTCTAGTCTTGCTATACAGACATATCTCAGAGACATTGTGGGCTCAGTTTGAGACCAACCATTGCAATAAAGCAAGCGTCACAATAAAAGTGACTCAAAAGAATTTTTTGGTTTCCCAGTGCATATAAAAGTTACGTTTACACTGTGCTATAGTCTATTAAGTGTGCAATAGCTTAAAAAAATAAACCTGCACATACTGTAATTAAAAAATACCTCAGGGACTGCCCTGATGGTCCAGTGGTTAAGAATCCGCCTGCCAATGCAGGGGACGGGGGTTTGATCACTGGTCAGGGAAGATCCCACATGCCTTGGGACAACTAAGCCAGTGTGCTAGAACGACAGAGTCCAAGTGCCCCAGAGTCCTTGTGCCAAAATGAAGATTCAGCACCGCCAAAAATAAATAAATATATAAAATAAAAATACTTTATTGCTAAAAATGCTAACCATCATCTGACAATGCAGAGTTGTCACAAAGCTTCAATTTGTAAAAAATGCATATCTGTGAAGGGCAAAAAGCGAAGTGCAATAGAACAAGGCATGCCTGTATTTTCTAGAGAGACGCTCGTCCACGTGCACCAAGAAAAGGATTAGAAAATTCTTGAAGAAGCATAGTTTGTAAGAGAGAAAAGCTAAGCACAAGCCAGAAGCCCATCAAGAGTAGAAGGCAGAAACAAACTGTACTACAGTCAAACAATGGCACAGCAATGAGAGGAAACTGCAACACACATTAATTACAGTATGGATGCACCTTCCAAACATAACGGTAAGTTGAAAGAAGCCACACCCAGAAGCATGCATACTGTATCATGCCATTTACATAAAATTCAAAAGGAAGCAACATCCACAGTGCTGTAAGTTGGAAGGGTAAGTAGGGACCTATAACCAAACCACCCTGAAAGCACCTGTCCTCTCTGACCTCAGAAGCTTAAGCAGGGTCGGGCTGGTTAGTATTTGGATGGGGGAGAAGAGGAAGTAAGTAGTTACTCTGGGCAGGGGAAAGGGATGGACTCTTTGAGTGAAAGGTGGTACAAGGGTGCTTCTTCGAGTCTGGTCAATTTCTTAACTGTTCAATTCAGTTCAGTTGCTCAGTTGTATCCAACTCTTTGTGACCCCATGGACTGCAGCACGCTAGGCTTCCTTGTCCATCACCAACTCCTGGAGCTTGCTCAAACTCATGTCCATTGAGTTGGTGATGCCATCCAACCATCTCATCCTCTGTCGTCCCCTTCTCCTCCTGCCTTCAATCTTTCCCAGCATCAAGGTCTTTTCCAGTGAGTCAGTTCTTCGCATCAGATGGCCAAAGTATTGGAAGCATCAGTCCTTGCAATGAATATTCAGGGTTGATTCTTTCCAGATTGACTGGTTTGATTTCCTTGCTGTCCAAGGAACTCTCGAGAGTCTTCTCCAACACCACAGTTCAAAAGTATCAATCCTTTGGCGCTCAGCTTTCTTTACTGGGACCTGGCTAAATGTGGACTCTGAAAATTCACTGAGCTATGGCATTTTGACTTGTGCGCTTTCTGTTTGTATATTTCAATTTAAAAAGTTACCTAAATAAACTGAAGATTGGCATACCATATGGTCTGGGAAATCTAGCTCTTGGAATATATTCCAGAGAAACTCTCTGCACATGTGCACTAGGAAAACTGGAACAGGAAATGGCAACCCACTCCAATATTCTTGATGGAAAATTCCATGGACAGAGGAGCCTGGTGGGCTACAGTCCATGGGGTCACAAAGAGCTGGATACAAGTGAGTGACTGAGCACAGCCCAGCACAGCACTAGGAGAGACATGAAAGAACATGGTAGCCCCAAACTAGAAACAACGCTCACACACCTATGAACAAGAGGACAGACACGCTATGGTAGATTCACACAATGCAAAATCACACAGCAGGGACAATTAATGACTCAGAGCTGTAGGCATCAACATGGAGGCAAGCAAAAAACCTCAGTGTTAAGGAAAAGAAGAAAGCTGCAGAAGAACGCAAACAACAGGCTACAATTTCCAACCGACATAAAATATGCAAAACTTCACATGTTATTTAGGGTTTCATACATATGTATCAACTCAAAAACAAAAAGCAGAGGAATAATAAATACGAAATTGGAAATACTGCTTGCTCTTGCAGGAGAGGCAGAGGAAGATAACCACTGAGGGGCACCCAGGGAGTTACAGAGGCATTGGTCACGCTCTGTTTCTACAACTGGGGTTGGGGACACGGTGAGTGTTCAACTTCATTCTTTATTCCTTACACACAAATTATAAATCCTCTTGTGGGTCTAAGAATTATTTCAAATTAAAACAGCTTGATAGGACTTCCCTGGTGGCACAGAATAGAAGAATCTGCCTGCCAATGCAGGGGACACTGGTTCCATCCCTGAGCTGGGATGATCCCATACGTCTCAGAGCAGCTAAGCCCGGACGCCACAGCTACTGAGTCAGAATTCTAGAGCTCATGAGCCACAACCACTAAGCCCGCAGGCTGCAACTACTGGCGCCCGTGAGCCTAAACCTGTGTCTGCAACAAGAGAAGCCAAGACAGTGCGAGGCCCTTGCACTACAGTGAAGGGTAGCCCCCGCTTGCCGCAACTACAGAAAGCCTGTGCACAGCAAGGAAGACCCAGGCCAGCCAAAAATAAAAATACATAAATAAAACTTGCCCAGGCACGAAGCTATTCACTACAGCGCACTCACTGATGATAAACGTTTAGATGTTACCTAAATGCCCTTCGACCACGCCAAATTCATCACTGATCTATCCATTCAGTGGACTATGTATTATACAGTCTTTACAGGGAAAGAGATCTCTATGCACTGAGATGGAAGCATCTTCAAGATATATTAAATGACAAACAGTGAGCTCCAAACAGTGTGTGTTGTTTGCTACCATTCTTTTTAACGTTGTTTTACAAATGAACCTTTCCAGACTTTGTCCTTGACAGAAGACCAAGCTGAAAACCAAACGGCCTCTGAGTCAATAAACACCATTTAAATAAATATTTCAAAAGTTGAGGCTAATAGATGGTAATCAATCAGAATGGAGCTAGAGGGTCTCAAGGGAGGATTTCTTGGGCAGAGGGGATTTAAAAGATATGATATCATCCTTAGAGGCCATGATCACTCTGAGATACACTTCTTTAAACCTTTAAAAAGTGGTTTAGATATTTGTTTCCAATGCTTTAAAAAAAATATGCCTACCATAAATACATAATGAGCATAAAGAAAGTTCTAGTAGAATAAATGAATCATTAAGAGTTGCTATCTATTAGAGTGGGAAGAAAGAGATGGTTTAAAGGGGACTTTCATTTTTCATTTACATATTATATGTGTGGATGTACTTACATATGCACACATATGTTCAATTTACTTTTTTAAACTTGAGATTATATTCATATAATGCTTATGTAAAATTTAAAACTATAGAAAACAGAACTCCTAAATATTCATACCATTTTTCTCACCAGTTTACTTTGCAAAATCGTGCAAATATATTAATAATTATAAGTTACTTCAATAATATTTGTATCTTAAATCCCAGGCTTTGAAAAACTTGATCATAAACTTTATAAAGCTTTTCAAACGTTTCTCATTCATTCTTTAAAGAAGAATTTGAACTAAGAAAATATTTTGCTGGTGATAACTGCATATCTATGAATCTATTAATACCACAAACCACTGAATTACATACTTTAAGAGGGTGAATTTTGTGAACTAAGTCAAAATTTTCAGAAAGGAAAAGCATCTTGCATCTGAGATTACAATTCCGAATATTCTTTAATGTACTGATAAAACAAGACACATTCTATAGATGAATGCTTTAACACTTTGAAGCAATTAGCATGTTTTTAAATGCTAAGCAATTGTCAAATCTCCAAAGAGGCACAATATACAAAGAAAGACTGCTAATAGCCCAAACATATTGTTGTTGTAGTTCAGTCCGACTCTTTGCAACCCCATGAACTGCAGCATGCCAGGCTTCTCTGTCCTTCACTCTGCGTTTGCTCAAACTCCTGTCTACTGAGCCCAAACATATTCATCCTTTTCTCTTTCCTAACAGGATCCTAATTTCGACGCTGTTATGAAAGATTTCCATCCAGTTATAAAATATAAAACATGCAACGGAATATCTTCTTCCTTTGTCCCCAATGTTGTTCAGAGTAGCTGTGAGATCCTGTCCTGGCCAAAGAGCTATAAATAGAAATCTAGTGTTGGAACTTCCAGGAAAGCTCCTGGTTTCCCAGTAAAAGGAGGAGAGACTTGGCTTACAATACTCCAGCCTTTCCCATCTTTTCTGCTTTGAACTTGGAATGATGGCTGATGGTGCAGTAATGATCTTGTGAGAGAGCTGGAAAACTAGAAGGAGAATTCCCTGGGCAACTATACCAACTCTGGACTGCCTGCTTCTAAACTGTTTATAAATGAGAGAAAAATAAAAGGCTTAATCAGTTAAGCTATTATAATGGAGGTTATCTTCACACATGGTACAGTACCATCCTGATACAATGATCAATACGATAAAGGAAAAATATACGCCATTACTACCGACTGACAACTAAACTAACCCATCAATTAATTCAAACACAAAACCAAAGACATCATACCTTAACAGCAGTATTTGGTTTCATACCACATCGGTAGGTCTTTGCTATCTGGGGAGTCAGCTGGATCTCCTTGGTAAGCTGCCTCCATTTCCTACACTCAGGTTTTGTACATTGAACCTAGAGGGAAAGTAAGAAGTCAAGGTCAATGAGTCAGCACCTCTTGAGAGAGCATTTCTTCCATCTCTTCCTTTGTCATCTCCTCCACATGATTTGGGTTAACAAGCGTTCAGCATCAAATGCATGAGGTTAAGTGAAAGAAGCCAAATGTAAAAGGTCACACACTGCCTGATTCCTTTACATCAAGCATCCAAAATGGTAAATTCAGAAAGGCAGAAAGCAGATCAGCAGTTGCCAGGGGGTAGGGGTAGGGAGGAATGGGAGGTAACGGCTGAACGGGCACGTCTCCTTTGTGGATGATGAAATGTTCTGGAATTGGATATTGGCGGTGATTGGACCACACTGTAAATGTACTGAATGCTGAGTTGTACATTTTAAAAGGGTTAATTAAAAAAACTTTTTAAAATTTATTCTTTAATTGGAGGGTAATTGCTTTACACTGTGTTGGTTTCCGCAGTACAACAATGTGGATCAGTCATAAGCGTGTGTGTGTGTTCTTTCCTCTTGAGTCTCCCTTGTGAATATTTTGTGAATTTAAAGTTATGTAAATCTCACTTCAATTAAGAAAAATTTTAAGGTATGCAGAGAAAAGCTCAAATTACCTATAACATTAAATAAATTAGCAAATAATTTATTGACTGATGGTATATTTATATTATATATACAATCACTAAAGTATGTTTTCAAAGAATGGCTAAATAGAAAAAATAAAGTTAAATTAATTAAAAAAAAAACCCTAAAAGCTACTAAAAACTTACATGCAAAGTATGATTCTAAACCTAATTAGGATTTGCATACTAAGTGTGAAATTGTGTTTAAATAAACACAGAAAAACATGAACAAAGAAGAGAGATATGGACCAAACTTAGCAATGGCTATCACCAGCTGGTAATGAGTCTTTAGTTTCTTCTTTATGCTACAGGTCAAGTGAGGTGATTTTCCACAAAAATAAAAAAAGTGATTTGCTTTCATAGTTGCAGAAAGAATAAATGTAATTAAAGAAAACTTTCCGTTGGAATGTTCATCCATTCCTCTTGCATTTAGTGCTATAAATGTGTTTGCTGTTTAGTTGCTCAGTTGTGTCCAACTCTTTGCTACCCCGTGGACTGTAGCCTGCCAGGCTCCTCTATTCATGAGACTACCCAGGCAAGAATGACTGGAGTGGGTTGTCATTTCCTTCTCCAGGGGATCTTCCTGACCCATGGATCAAACTCCCATTTCCCGCTTGGCAGGTGGATTCTTTACCCTAGAGCTACCAGGGAAGTCCTAAAAATGCTTCACAAAATCATAGTTTTATCTTTTTTTTTTACCCAGTAGGGGAGCTGCTGGTCTGCCATGAAAGCTTTTGGACTAGGCTCAGTTTTTCCATTGCTTGTCCATATTTTTTTCCATGTAGTATATTTGTCATATCCATCCTTATGGCTGAAAAACAATAAAAATAAATATATCAAACAATAAGCTATTCAGGTTTTCAAAACAGGAGGCAGATAGAAATCTCATGTGAAGGACTTAACTAGCCATATTATAAGGGGGAGGAGTACGTTATCACAGCACGCATACAACAGGCTGCATTTTTAGTATCTAAAACTCTCAAGAAGGAATGGTTCCCTGTCTGTCCAGCACCCTCTAGCTGTCTTTTCATTCCTGTCCCTTTGCACTGGCACAGAATAGCCCAGCAGCTCCTAAATTTTTCAAAATTTGTAAACTACAGAGAATAACTGTCTCATGGCAGATACGTTCTGAGCTCTAAGTGTGCACACACAAGCACACACACACGCAAACTACAGCATCAAAGTTCTGGCACACCTGTAGTCCTCTCAGGTATGGATGAAACAGTGAAATAATTCAGTAACCTGGGAAGGGTGGTGCTCAGACTTAACTATCTGACCCCCACCACTGCCCAAGCCACCGTCCTTTCCACCCCAAAACCTTCCAACAATCATCAGAACAAACCTTCTGTAGTAATGGTCAAAGCATTCATTACAGAAATGCTCCCCACAGGAGAGGTGATACCATCGGGATGTGTAGCCATTTTTGGCACATCTGAAAACGGCAAAAACAGATAGCTTTGGTAACGAATAAACACGTCTCGCTTTTTTTGTTAACATTTATCAAACACCTCCCATGAGCCCATTTTGCCTTTACCTTCACTTAGAATCCTAATGACTGGATATTACGAGAGAAGAAATGAAATGGTTGACTGACAGAGAACAATGTATGGGGAGGACACAGGGACTTAGATCAGTGGTACCCAGCTGCCTGCTCATCAAAAGGCCCTGGGACTTAGTTTTATCAGGACTCCATGGAGTGATGATATGGTTTTAGGACGTGAAAGAAGGGACAGCAGCGGGCTCGCCGCACGTATGTGAAGGAGGGAAGTGTGGTCTCTAGTAGCAACATCTGGCCAGCTGGGATCAGACCATCCCATGGGCAATCTGGCAAATAAAACCTGCCAAGCAGCCAATGATGTAGCAAAAGAATGAACTATAAAGCCACTATGAACACTACCACCACCACTTCTTTGCGATTTAAAAAAAAGAATTTGTTTTCCAGGTTTCATTGAATCTTAACTGAAGATTTTTTTCCACTGGAAGTAAAAGGTCATGCTTGGATCATCCCAACAAAAATGGCAAGAGTGCAGTCAGCTACGTAGTTTGAATGAGCCCTGTATGTATCTTTGGAGGCAGAGGTGTGCTGTAAGAGGGAGAAAAGCAGCCCAGAGAAATAAGCAAACATTGGTCTCTGTAGGAAGCTCAAGGTTCTCGCTACTCCCCCGCTTACCTCTTACCCCAACCCATCCTCAAACTATCCCCCCATTCCCAACCTCCAGAGGTACAACTATGGGGGATGCAATGTGAGCACAGGGGGTTGGTCACTGTGCAGGGCTGATACAGGCTCGTCTAACGGGGGAGTGAGTAGAGGGATATGTTGTGTACAAAATGTACCAGCAATGTCTCTACTGCAGGATAGCAGTATCTCTATGTATCTTTAGGAAGACTATCTTTGAGGATGAATGCGCTCACTGGCAGGAAGGTGAGGCCAAGACACGCCGTCTAAACAGACCTTTCAGAAGTACTTGCAAAGCACACAGGACATGTGGCTGTGCAGCCTGCTTTTTCACACTTCCTGTACTTCTTCTCTGACCCCCCATCTTCATCCTCATCCGTCGTCTCCGTGGCCTTTTTCTTTGCCTGAGAAAGAACCAGCTGAGGTTAAGATCAACACTGGCGTGGCCCAGGGTGGAGGTGGTGGGAGGTTTACTCCTGAAATCACTTCCATGTTAGAAGTTCTAAGTGTGAAGATCAACAGCATCCTGGCAGTTGGGTAGGGGCTGACGATAACGGCAATTTCCTTGAGACTGCATTGTGCAAACAATTCACTAATCTGCTAGAAATCTGGAACCAGCACTTCGAAAACAGGTCTCTGAGAGTAGAGACCGAAAATGCATACTAGCTTCTTTTAGGAAAAAGCTGTTTCAACTCTACTTCAATATTGATTATCTAACCCAGATAGTCTAACCAATAAAAAATTAAAAAGAAAATTTTTTAGGCTGTATCATAAAAAATGAAAGCCACGTTCAAATTAAGATGGTTCTCTTTGCTTAGAGAAGTTCTATCCTCTCAGGATTGTAGATTATAAAACTACAATAAAAATCTGTAGACAAATTCTAAAGAATTATATCATTCAATATTTTCCTTTAAAAAAAAAATGGCCCTACAAAAAAGATGGCAGCAAGCAAGCCATCAACAGCACCCAATTAACTATTACAAGATGAGGTCCAAATTCCTACGAATGACATCAAGTCAAGCATGATCTGGCCCCAGCTCACATCCTGGAGGCAACCACAGAGCTGAACCACCCTGTGCTGTTTCACAGCAATGCCTTTATCTCCACCAGATAAGCTTTTTCCCCTACATTCTATCCATGCCCGAGGGGCAACCTGGGATGGGCGGGTCATGGTGGAGAGATATGACAGGGTGTGGTCCGCTGGAGAAGGGAATGGCAAACCACTTCAGTATTCTTGCCTTGAGAACCCCATGAACAGTATGAAAAGACAAAATGATAGGATACTGAAAGAGAAACTCCCCAGGTCAGTAGGGGCCCAATATGCTACTGGAGATCAGTGGAGAAATAATTCCAGAAAGAATGAAAGGATGGAGCCAAAACAAAAAGAATACCCAGCTGTGGATGTGTCTGGTGATAGAAGCAAAGTCCGATGCTGTAAAGAGCGATATTGCATAGGAACCTGGAATGTCAGGTCCATGAATCAAGGCAAATTGGAAGTGGTCAAACAAGAGATGGCAAGAGTGAATGTCGACATTCTAGGAATTAGCGAACTAAGATGGACTGGAATGGGTGAATTTAACTCGGATGACCATTATATCTACTACTGTGGGCAGGAATCCCTCAGAAGAAATGGAGTGGCCATTATGGTCAACAAAAAGAGTCCGAAATGCAGTACTTGGATGCAATCTCAAAAATGACAGAATGATTTCTGTTCGTTTCCAAGGCAAACCATTCAATGTCACAGTAATCCAAATCTATGCCCCAACCAGTAACGCCGAAGAAGCTGAAGTTGAAAGGTTCTATGAAGACCTACAAGACCTTTTAGAACTAACACCCAAAAAAGATGTCCTTTTCATTATAGGGGACTGGAATGCAAAAGTAGGAAGTCAAGAAACACCTGGAGTAACAGGCAAATTTGGCCTTGGAACACGGAATGAAGCAGGGCAAAGACTAATAGAGTTTTGCCAAGAAAATGCACTGGTCATAGCAAATACCCTCTTCCAACAACACAAGAGAAGACTCTATACATGGACATCACCAGATGGTCAACACCGAAATCAGATCGATTATATTCTTTGCAGCCAAAGATGGAGAAGCTCTATACAATCAGCAAAAACAAGACCAGGAGCTGACTGTGGCTCGGACCATGAACTCCTTATTGCCAAATTCAGACTGAAATTGAAGAAAGTAGGGAAAATCACTAGACCATTCAGGTATGACCTAAATCAAATCCCTTATGATTATACAGTGGAAGTGAGAAATAGATTTAAGGGCCTAGATCTGATAGATAGAGTGCCTGATGAACTATGGAATGAGGTTCGTGACATTGTACAGGAGACAGGGATCAAGACCATCCCCATGGAAAAGAAATGCAAAAAAGCAAAATGGCTGTCTGGGGAGGCCTTACAAATAGCTGTGAAAAGAAGAGAAGCGAAAAGCGAAGGAGAAAAGGAAAGATATAAACATCTAAATGCAGAGTTCCAAAGAATAGCAAGAAGAGATAAGAAAGCCTTCTTCAGTGATCAATGCAAAGAAATAGAGGAAAACAACAGAATGGGAAAGACTAGGGATCTCTTCAAGAAAATCAGAGATACCAAAGGAACATTTCATGCAAAGATGGGCACAATAAAGGACAGAGATGGTGTGGACCTAACAGAAGCAGAAGATATTAAGAAGAGGTGGCAAGAATACACAGAAGAACTGTACAAAAAAGAGCTTCAAGACCTAGATAATCATGATGATGTGATCACTGACCTAGAGCCAGACATCTTGGAATGTGAAGTCAAATGGGCCTTAGAAAGCATCACTACGAACAAAGCTAGTGGAGGTGATGGAATTCCAGTGGAGCTATTCCAAGTCCTGAATGATGATGCTGTGAAAGTGCTACACTCAATATGCCAGCAAATTTGGAAAACTCAGCAGTGGCCACAAGATTGGAAAAGGTCAGTTTTCATCCCAATCCCAAAGAAAGGCAATGCCAAGGAGTGCTCAAACTACCGAACAACTGCACTCATCTCACACGCTAGTAAAGTAATGCTCAAAATTCTCCAAGCCAGGCTTCAGCAATATGTGAACCGCGAACTTCCTGATGTTCAAGCTGGTTTTAGAAAAGGCAGAGGAACTAGAGATCAAATTGCCAACATCCGCTGGATCATCGAAAAAGCAAGAGAGTTCCAGAAAAACATCTATTTCTGCTTTATTGACTATGCCAAAGCCTTTGACTGTGTGATCACAATAAACTGTGGAAAATTCTGAAAGAGATGGGAATACCAGACCACCTGATCTGCCTCTTAAAAAATCTGTATGCAGGTCAGGAAGCAACAGTTAGAACTGGTCATGGAACAACAGACTGGTTCCAAATAGGAAAAGGAGTACGTCAAGGCTGCATATTGTCACCATGTTTATTTAACTTATATGCAGAGTACATCATGAGAAATGCTGGACTGGAAGAAACACAAGTTGGAATCAAGACTGCCGGGAGAAATATCAATAACCTCAGATATGCAGATGACACCACTCTTATGGCAGAAAGTGAAGAGGGGCTAAAAAGCCTCTTGATGAAAGTGAAAGTGGAGAGTGAAAAGGTTGGCTTAAAGCTCAACATTCAGAAAACGAAGATCATGGCATCTGGTCCCATCACTTCATGGGAAATAGATGGGGAAACAGTGGAAACAGTGTCAGACTTTGTTTTTCTGGGCTCCAAAATCACTGCAGATGGTGACTGCAGCCATGAAATTAAAAGACGCTTGCTCCTTGGAAGGAAAGTTATGACCAACCTAGATAGCATATTCAAAAGCAGAGACATTACTTTACCAACAAAGGTTCGCCTAGTCAAGGCTATGGTCTTTCCTGTGGTCATGTATGGATGTGAGAGCTGGACTGTGAAGAAGGCTGAGTGCCGAAGAATTGATGCTTTTGAACTGTGGTGTTGGAGAAGACTCTTGAGAGTCCCTTGGACTGCAAGAAGATCCAACCAGTCCATTCTGAAGGAGATCAATCCTGGAATTTCTTTAGAAGGAATGATGCTAAAGCTGAAACTCCAGTATTTTGGCCACCTCATGCGAAGAGTTGACTCATTGGAGAAGACTCTGATGCTGGGAGGGATTGAGGGCAGGAGGAGAAGGGGATGACAGAGGATGAGATGGCTGGATGGCATCACTGACTCGATGGATGCGAGTCTGAGTGACCTCAGGGAGCTGGTGATGGACAGGGAGGCCTGGCGTGCTGCGGTTCATGGGGTCGCAAAGAGTCGGACACGACTGAGCGACTGATCTGATCTGATCTGATCTCTATCACTTTATCACACTGCAAGTCCCAAGATGAATTTTTCCACTAGACTGCAAGTTCCTTGAGGGCTGGAATTCTACTCTTTCATCTTTAATTCTTCAGTCCCACTCACAATAAGTCTGTTGGCTCAAAACAGGGTCAATGAATGAACAAATAAGCGATACCTGCCTACCGGAACTCCTCAAAGGAAGGCTATCTGGAGAATGATCAAAAGATGCTTTTTTCTTCGTTCTCCCCCGTGAGGTTGCCATTGTATCAGAAAATCTGTTAAAAAAAAAAAAACAAACAAAAAAACAAAAAACAAACCAGAAAACGTTAAATAAGAGCATCTGCTAATACTTTCAACACTCTGGAGTCAAGTTATTAAGTAGTTTTGGTGGTAAGAGTGCATGCCCTACAGTTAGATGGCCTGAGTGTAAAACCACTGCTTTCAAGTTATTTAAGCTAAGACTAAGCCTCAGTATTGTCACACAGAGTCGGACACTACTGAAGCGACTTAGCAGCAGCAGCAGCAGCAGTGTGTACCCTAGTATTGGTGTGAGGATTAAGTAAAATAATTAATTGAAAGCACCAGGCCTAGTATAAGTACTCAATAAATGTTACCCATTAGTAGTATACACATTTTACATATATACAGAAATGAATGATCTATAAACAAAAGACACTACTGTTTATAAAATTCAATGAGTAAAAATAATTTATTTTTGTTTATGTTCCTCTTTTTCTCACTGTCTTTGTTTCCAAATTTTGATCTATTTTACTTTAAAAAGTATACAGGCTTCCCTCGTAGCTCAGTTGGTAAAGTTGCATTGCCTGCAATGCAAGAGACCTTGGTTTGATTCCTGGGTTGGGAAGATCCCCTGGAAAAGGAAATGGCAACCCACTCCAGGATTCTTGCCTGCAAAGTCCCATGGAAAGAGGCCCCTGTAGGCAGGCTACAGTCCACGGGGGTGGCAAGAGCTGGACACGACTTAGCGATGATACCACCACCCACCACCATTCTTTAAAAAGAAAAAGCAGTCATTCCTTCTCAGTAAAACCCAACAAATAAATCTCAGGCACACTATCTGGTCACTATTGAATATAGGAATCTGGGTTAGACAGTCACCGGACAAACTGAGTTCTCAAACTAGTTTAATCACAGCACAGTTAAAACATTAAGAATCAAAAGTCTACGCAAAAAAAATAATGCATAAATCCATGAATGACTGACTTGTCATACTACCTTTTTTTCAATTAACTTAAATAAGAAATGAAAAATGCTTAGCGTAACTACTCGCTAGTAATATCCTACAGTTATAAGACATCTCCTTCCCTGATCCATATTTACTCCACACACATACTCACAATAGCATGAGAAATAAATAGGACATACCTACAGATAAGGAATTGAAAGTGGAATTTGAAAGTGGAGAAGTGTTGTTAAGATACAAATCCCACCATATATGATCTTAATCTCGGGGAAAAGCTTTGAAGGGCTTGTAATCCTATTACTTCACTATAAACTGTGATCCTACTATTTACACCATGGCTTCCCTGGTGGCAGAGAGGTTAAAGCGTCTGCCTGCAATATGGGAGACCTGGGTTCGATCCCTGGATCGGGAAGATCCCCTGGAGAAGGGAATGGTAACCCACTCCAGTATTCTTGCCTGGAGAATCCCATGGATGGAGGAGCCTGGTAGGCTACAGTCCACGGGGTTGCAAAGAGTCGGACACAACTGAGCGACTTCATTTTCACTATTTACATATGGATTTATGAACATCACATGTAGAAAATTTCAATCTGCCAATCTGCCATCTACATCAACTTTGAGAAATCTTGACACCAACGTTATGGATGGTTTTTCTTTGACTCAGTCTTCACTTTCTCAAAATCATTACGTTAATATAGGAACAAATATACTGTATACATATTCTGAAATGCATTACAGCTCTTAGCCATTTAAAAAATTGCCATTAGTCCTATAGCACTCATTACGTAGCTGGATAAAGCACTGCTGCTGCTAAGTTGCTTCAGTCATGTCCGACTCTGTACGACCCCATAGACGACAGCCCACCAGGCTCCCCCGTCCCTGGGATTCTCCAGGCAAGAACAGTGGAGTGGGTTGCCATTACCTTCTCCAATGCATGAAAGTGAAAAGTGAAAGTGAAGTCGCTCAGTCGTGTCCAATTCTTAGCGACCCCATGGACTGCAACCTACCAGGCTCCTCCGCCCATTGGATTTTCCAGGCAAGAGTACTGGAGTGGGGTGCCATTGCCTTCTCAGGGATAAAGCACTAGGTAGTTTTAAAAGTACTACTGTCTACCTTAATTCTTATACCCTAAGAAGGGCTTCTGGCTCACATTTTCAAAATAATTTACAATCTCTTTACATAAAACTTATAACCTACATTATTCATAAAATGAACCACAAATAAAGCATATGTAAACATGTACACTGTATATGTTAAGTATTGCAGCAAAAATATTTGAGCCTAATGTGCAGTTTAGGAATGCAAATAAAATCAGTTTAAACAACATTTGACCATGTTACCTGGGAATGCAAGCACTCTCAAAAGAAAGCATAATTTCTGGAAATTTCATCAAACATTTTAACTCAACTGTATACTGAAAAACATATTTTTGATTGCAAAAGAATGATGTAATCCAAGAAATGGTTAAGAGGAAATGAAAACATTAGCTATGAAAGCCGTTAAGAAATCTGTGTGGTCTGGGATAAGTATGATTGAAGATTTTCAGAGTAGTACATTTTCACCTTTAATTATACAATTAACAGTTATGTACCTTCATTCTTTTTTGACACTGTAATTTCTTTATTTTCACTGTTGCTGGGTTCTTGGGGCCTCAAATGGAGGAAAAAATTTTAAATTGGAAGGACTACAGTTACTTATGCTTTTAAATATAATCTTAGAAATACTGACCAAGTGTTAGTAAAACAAATTAGTATACTGGAATTGCTTTCCCACCTGGTTCCTCAAATTAATAAACACACCTAACTTTAAATATAATCAATTTGTTTCAGGTTCAGTATGACCTTATAAGCATAGTTCTTCCTAATTTTAAATTCGTAGCATTGGTTTTCTCTTAATATGACAAAAGAAAGGAAAAAATGGTTGGGGGGTACCTAAATATGTGTGAATATATCAATGTCTAGATTTCTCGTTTAGTAAGTTCCAAGATTTTTTCAGAAGTAACTTATTCAAAAAACTGAAAAAAAAAAAAAAACCCACACAGAATCCATAAAAATATGAATTAAAGAACTCCAGGTTGAAATAAAAACGTATAGTGGCATTAACATAATTTCTCGAAACTGGACAAACTACTAGAAACTTCTCCAGAGACAACAGGGGCAAAAATTTCCCTTCGTGCCACTTAAAACCGCACCCACAAGAATCAACTTTCAGACATATGGATCCAGTTCAATTCCCCGAATGCTTTGTTGACGACTTTCTCTGCACGGAGGATAATTAATTATTGATGGTCATTTTCTCCCGTACCTCCTGAAGAAAACCTTCCCTCCCACTCACCTTTCTTCCACTAAAGTCGGTTAAAAAAAAAAACAAACCACCAACCAATCAAAGTGTAAAAGCCTTGAGCTGTGTGTGCACAGGTGGAGTGACCGATCCTCCAAACGCTTGCAAGCTCTCCGGAGGGAAGGCCTGGCCTCCATCTGGCTAGGTTCCAGGTCACAGAACCCCCAACTCGCTACAGCTGGGCCTGTCTCTTCCTTCCTCTTTCACCTGCCAGCTGCTGGGCTGTTGACTAAGAGCTACCGAAATCCGGCCGCCCCCTCGGGGTCCCGGGTCCCGGAGGAGTCACCCCAGCAACCCGGCAATGCCGATCGCGTCTTAACGCGTGGTCCCTGCGCTGCAGTCCAGCTAACAGCACCTGCGAGGCCGTACCGGCTTCTCGCCGCCACGCTCTCAAAGCTGGGAGGCAAGCGACAGAGTTCCAGCCCCCGGACGGTGGGTGCCCCCTTCCTCGCAGCAGCCTTTCCCCGGGTGACAGGGCTCTGACAGCCCCCAGGAGGGAGCCCCCAAAGGCTCCCCTGTGCCAGCGGCAGCCGCCTCGCTTTCCGAAAAGCTCTCTCGACTCCTCCGAAGTCGGAGAAGCCGCAGCCTCCCCAGGCTCACCTTTGCGCTGGAGGCGTGCAAGGAGTCGCGGGGAGACGGCACCCCTGTACAGAAAGCAAACATTGTGGGGAGGCGGATTAACCAGCAACACCGCGAGGAATCCGGGAAGCCGGTCGCTCCAACACCCCAGGCCAGGAATCCACCCCTCCCGCCCATTCCTCGGGCTGGGACCCTCCCCCGCACCCCTCGCCCCCTTCCAACCCGGGGACGGAGGTAGAGCCCCAAGGGACCAGTCCACCTCCCACCTGGGCGAGGAGCGCGGCTCAGGGGCAGGAGAGCTTGCACCCCGGCCAGGCTGCTTTGTGCAGAGCTGTCACCAGAAACCCGCCGCCGCCCCCACGCCCGCCCCCGGAGCCGCGCGTCCCCCCCCCGCCCCCCAACCTCGGAGCGCAGGCGAGACCGAGCGCGCCGCCCCGGGCTGCGGGCGCCTCTCCGGAGCCGCGCACCGCGCGCACAGGACAGCAGGATCCGCGCCGCGAGCCGCAGCCTCAACTCGGCCGCCGCCGCCGCCGCCGCTGCTTCCGCCCCTGTCACGACGTGACCCGTGGTGGGAGGAGCCGGCAGGACCAGGGAGGAGCCGGGTCCCCGCCTTCGCCTCCGCCGCGCGGCTCGCCCCGCCCTGGCCATTTCCGCCGCTGCGCAAAGCCAGGGCGCCTGGGGAGGGGGGCGGGGTCTGTGCGCCGCGGGAGGGGCGGGCCTGGGGGCGGGGCTGAGCCGGGGGCTGGGGTCTTCAGCGGCTGCGGTCCCTGGGCAGCGCCAGAGTCAGCGGCCGGCGGGCGGACAGCGCACGAGGTAGGGGCCGCTGGGCGCGGAGGAAGGTGCGGTGATCAACGGGCCATTTGCCAGTGTGAGTGTGTGATCGGAATCGGGAACGGGGCACCCCACCGTGCTCGCACCGCCCGGTAATCCGCGCCCTGAAACGGACTCAGGGAGCCTAGTGGGAATGGGTAATGAATAACCTTTCTGAGTCCCTGATTAAAGTGACCTCCAAATCACTGTCGGGTATGGTTGATTTTAAGAAAAGAGAAATACTTGCCGGAATAGTGAATGGTGCGTGGGGGCGGGGAAATGGGAGAAATGGGGTGTTGTAAACATCCTGTGTCTTGCTCCATGGTAAATGCATAGGTGTATGCATATGTAAAAGGAAATCACTGAGCCACACTCTTAAAATTTGTCCATTTGAGTTTAAAATCTTCAATTTTAAATTTACTTCCGTTTTCTAAATTCTACAATTTGCCAAAATTTTAAAGTAAATTTACTGAATTTTACTAATTTTAATTTAGGAAGATTTAACTTCAATTTACTAAATTTTCAATTTGCTAAAATTTTAAAATAAATTTAAAGCAGAAACGTGGTTTTATTGAAAAGGTGAGGAGGAAACCAGACTTGGGAGAACACCCAAGGAGATTTGTGCACATCTGCTATTTCTGTGTAGGGGTAAGATATGATGGTGAAATTAGCCTGTCCTGATTCTTATAATTTTGCAGTTTTATCTTGTTATAAAAGGAAATTTTTTCTTTCTCCAGAAAGGGACATGGACAAGTTAAGTACATGTTGAGAAGCTATGAGAGCAGCTAAGAAATGACTAAATTATATTCATGATACCAAGTCTGTGTGAGAGGGTATGTGTGTTAAGTTGCTTCAGTCGTATCTGACCCTTTGCAACCTCATGGACTGTAGCTCACCAGGCTGCTCTGTCCATGGGATTCTCCAGGCAAGAATACTGGAGTGGATCACCGTTTCCTTCTCCAGGGGATCCTCCTAACCCAGGGATTGAACCCAGGTCTCTTATGTCTCCTGCACTGGCAGGGAGGCTCTTCACAGGTTGTTGTTGTTAGCCACTCAGTCGTGTCGGAGCTGAACTATTCCAGGCTGCGCTTGTGCTTCATTGTTCAGTCGTGACTCCTGCAACCCCATAGACTGGAGCCTTCGAGGCTCCTCTGTCCATGGGATTCTCCAGGCAAGAAGACTCAAGTGGGTTGCCATTTCCTTCTCCGGGGGATCTTCCCAACCCAGGGATCGAACCCTGGCCTCCTGCATTGCAGGCACATTCAAAGAGAATATTGCTTGTGTCCATCAGATTCTTTACCGACTGAGCTAGAAGGGAAGCCCAATAGGCTGCCCTTGTTCCATGATAAAATAATGCTTCCCTTTTAAGCAGAGAACTGTTTTAATCAGGCTCAAGTTCAGGTGTCAAAATTTGTGGCTGAAAATGGAAATGGGAAAACTACAACTCACTTTTCTGTACACGATATAGTCAGATACTCCTCCCACCTCTCAGAAGATTCAAGAATCACCTCCTGACATGTCAGGGCCTTTCAGAAGCCATTTGTTGACAACTCTTTGCTGGAAAGTGATTTGTGTTCTTAATTCCAAGGGAGGTGCCTTCTCCATTAAATCCTAAGCACACTGAAGCCCAATTTGTCATAAAGGGAACTTTTTCTTGAAGAACTTCTTTTCCGTGATGTTTGCTGTTCTCATAGATGAATCATTAAATTAACTCCACTAGGATTAGCCTGCTAGTGTAATCCAAACCAAATTAGTTTCACTAATGATTCAAAGGATACATTAGAACTATTGTGTTGTATTGTCCTTATGTAACAAATTTCATATTGAAAAGACAGACTTTTTCCACATACCTTCAGGTAGATTTGCAGTTATGTTCACATGTCTTTTTTCCTTAGTTCTCTTTGTAAAGGAAAAAAAATAAGGAACAAAGAGTATTGTTCATCATCCAGTTATACTCAGGGTTAAATTGCAACCCCCCTGCAGAGAGTGATATTCCCCAAGTGTTTCAGGACTTCAGGAAGGAAAATAAGAGTGAGGCATTATGTGTTTTGGATCAGTGGCCCCTAGATAGCATGCTTCAGGGAGAATTACAGTGGTCCCAGATTTCTGCAACTTTTTGTACACAGAAATCACTAAAATCATTAACTTGAAGTATCTGTTCTTTGTGATTAGCTGTAATCTTTTACCAAGATGTATGCTAGACTATGGGCTTCCTCAGTAGCTCAGCGGTAAAGAATCTGCCTGCAATGCTGGAGCCACAGGAGATGCAGGTTCAATCTCCGTGGGGAAGATCCCCTGAAGGCGGGCATGGCAACCCTCTGCAGTATTCTGGAGAATCCTCATGGATAGAGTTGAGCCTGGTGGGTTACTGTCCATAGGGTCACAAAGAGTCAGGCACGACTGAAGTGACTTAGCAGGCATATGCATGCTAGGCTACATATTTTTCCTGGTAAAAATAAAAAGATCTTAAGTATACAGAACATACATATTTGGAACATTTTCCCGGAGCTATGCCCTGAAAGGCTGTGCCCCTGAAAGACTCTCTCCCAGGCTATTGTTCTCAGTGAGGTCCCCAAATAAAATTGAAACTCATAACTCTTAGGTTGTGTGTTTTTCTTTAGGTCATCACCTTTGTAGGCATTTTCCCATTCAAAAAAAAAAAAAAAAAAAACGGTTTAAGAAAATTATTTGAAAATGCAGACTTGTGGGATAGAGGTGGGATACTGAATCCATGCATCTGCTTTTATTCCTTCCTGAAACTCCACCAAAACAACAGGATTTTTAAAGGCATAAAGGAAGAACAGAAGAGAAGAATAAAATTTCTAAGTCAAGAAAGCAGATGGACAAGTAGTGAAGGATTTTGCAGACTGAAGAAAGCTAAATTCTAAACCAACAATGGGGAAGCCAATGAGCAATCCGGCTTGTAGTGCAGAATTCCCCAGTGCTCACAAGTTAGCAGCACCAGGTATCTCTGGGAAATGGAAGGGTCTGGTCTAAATTAAGGCAATTGTTTGAATTTCTGATTCCTAAAAAGCTAAATTCCTGATCCCTTCCCCAACTTCTTACTCCTCACGGCATCAGCAGACGTTTGGGGGTTTATTCCCTGGAGAGGGTACAGTCTTTGGCTGGGAAGATACAGTTCAGAGCTGAGGATGGGAGTACCATACTGAAAGTACAGAAATTAACTGAACACAAGCAAATGAATGCTGGCACCTCCTTCCTCTTTTATCCTTTTCTCATGAGCGGAGGAGCCTGGAAGGCTACAGTCCATGGGGTTGCCAATAGTCAGACACGACTGAGCGACTTCACTTTCACTTTTCACTTTCATGCATTGGAGAAGGAAATGGCAACCCACTCCCGTGTTCCTGCCTAGAGAATCCCAGGGACGGGGGAGCCTGATGGGCTGCCATCTATGGGGTCGCACAGAGTTGAACACGACTGAAGCGACTTAGCGGCAGCCGCATGTGAGTATAGAATCATGGTCCCAAGGACTCAAGCTTTCAACAGGAATTACAAGGTCCATTTTTGGAAAGTCTTGAATCCAAATAAATAAATAAAGATCATGACATCTAAGTTTCCAAATGATATCTGCTCACATCATTCTACACTAAAGCTTAGAGTCAGTAAGCTCCATCCACAAACTTAACCTTATAATCAGCTTTTTGGTATTTACTCTTAAATGTGAGTAGGTAAGGGGCTTCCCTGGCGGCTCAGTGGTAAAGAATCCACCTGCCAAACCGGAGATGCAAACTCAATCCCCGGGTCAAGAAGATCCCCTGGAGAAGGAAACGGCGACCCACTCCAATACTCGTGTCTGGAAAATTAAATGGACAGAGAAGCCTGGTAGGCTACAGTCCATAGGGTCACAAAATCAGACATGACTGAGTGACTAAGCAATTGCTAGGCATTTAAGGACAGTCACTAGTTTGGAAGACAGAAGACAAAACCAACAGAAAAAGTGACTCAGTAACAAACCATGCAGGTAAATAAAAGAAAATATTATAGCCATTCTGTACATAAAAATAAAAATAAAATGAAAAGAGCTCTTAAGAAGTAAAGACTTGAAAGCAGGAAAGAAAAACTAAATAGATAAAAATAAGGTGATTTCTCAAAAAATAGGACAAAACAGTGAAGAGCTAGAAAATAGAAAAAAATATGAGCGATTTACAGTGTTGGGTCAGGAGATTCTATTGTTATTGTTTAATCACTCAGTTGTGTCTTACTCTTTGGGGATCTCATGGATTGTAGCCTGCCAGGCTCCTCTGTCCATGGGATATCCCAGGCAAGAATACTAGAATGTACTGTCATTATTTCCTTCTCCAGGGAATCTTCCCAATCTAGGGATCGAACCTCTGTTTGCTGCACTGTAGGCAGATTCTTTACCACTTGAGCCATTTGGGAAGTTCTGCTGCTGCTGCTGCTAAGTCACTTCAGTCGTGTCCGACTCTGTGCGACCCCATAGACGGCAGCCCACCAGGCTCCCCCGTCCCTGGGATTCTCCAGGCAAGAACACTGGAGTGGGTTGCCATTTCCTTCTCCAGTGCAGGAAAGTGAAAAGTGAAAGTGAAGTCGCTCAGTTGTGTCCGACTCTTTGTGACCCCATGGACTGCAGCCTACCAGGCTCCTCCATCCATGGGATTTTCTAGGCAAGAGTACTGGAGTAGGGTGCCATCGCCTTCTCCGTTGGGAAGTTCTACAACCACATAAAAGCGGTCTGAGAAAGAGAATTAGAAAAAAAGGGGTGAGGGGATCAAAATCATCTGAATAATTCAAGACTTCATCCAGAATTGAAGAATTTGAGCTTCCAGATTAAAAGAACTACACCAAACAGATGAAAGTGGACCCAGAGTAAGGCACAGAATTATGAAATTGCACAAACTAAGGGACAAAGCAAAGCTTTGAGAGAGAGAAAAATATTGGCCACGTGGAAAAACCATCGGAATCTGAATGTCTTTGAATTTAAGCGTTAACTCTGCAACTAGATGATAAGGGAATGATTTCTTCAGAATTGTGAGTGAAAATGTTTTCCACCTGAGAATTCTTACCCAGAAAAACTATACATCAAGGATGGGGAATGCTCAGTGGCTCAGTCACGTTTGACTCTTGGCAACCCCATGGATTGTAGTCCTCCACGCCCCTCTGTCCATGGGATTTTCTAGGCAAGAATACTGGAGTGGGTTGCCAGTGGATGGGGAATAGTATGAAGATATTTTATACATGCAAAGTTGCAGAAGAAACCCTTTTCGCCCATACACCCTTTCTCAGAAAGCTGCTGAAGGTTATACTTTACCAATATAAGGGTGATAACAAAAAAAAAGTGGGGAGGGACAGCCAATTAAGAAAACAGGGGATCCAGCACAAGATAAAAAAGAAAGCTTTAGGATGATGATCGGGAAGGGTCTCAGAAGGCCATCTGTGTACCATGAGAAGAGAGCATCCACGTTAGAAGGCTCTTCTCTAAGATGATGTTGATAGGATATCTGATAACTAAAGAGACTGAGAGTGTACTGATAGAAGATTGGGAGAACTTAGTGCTGAATTAGTAATAAATGCATAGAAATTTTATAAATGAAAAAGCCAGACAGTTATCAGCTATAGAATAAAAAAGTTGTACAGAAAAGGAAAAAGGGTAGTCATAGAATTCTACATGCTTAGCTGAGAATAGTATTTATCTAGTCATTTAATGTGTACTTGAAATATTTAATCACAAATATGCTATGTTTGTATGGATGCAATAGGAAAAATGAGAAGGTGGTGTGTGTGTCTGTGTGTGTGTTGGCAAATTGAAAGAGGGCTAAATGCTGGTATTTTCTAGATGCTTTCTAGAAGTGAAAAATTAAGATACAAAATAAGCATGGTATTTGAGTCATATTTTGAGTTATATGTCAAGATTCAGCTAAAAGAATTAAAGATGGTTGCCTCTCGTTAGAAATGGGGACCTCCTTTTGTAACTCTGTTGAACTCTGAATTGTGTACAACATAACATTGGTTAAAAACAATAAGTAAACATTAAAAGAAGTTTTCAAAATTAAAGAACGAGATGTTAAAGGAACTTCCCTAGTGGCTCAGTGGTAAAGAATCCACCTGCCAATGCAAAAGAATGAGATGTTAGAAAAAATTCTCAGCTAACAAAAGCTATACTGCCTGTTTAATTTTTTTTATCCTCTCTCTCTTTTTTTAAAAAGTTAAACTCTTTTACTCTAAGATGTAATTCAATTTATTTAAAGAGCCTTCCTAATATGGATTATGAGGTATGCCATTACCATCAGACTCACTGAAAAGTGACTTTTGTGTGGCTTTTCCTTGAATATTGAAATATTTTTTAAAAGCTACACTGCTGGAAATATTAGGCTTTTATTTCATTTATCACAGAATGGAAATGCCCTTACATGACAGCATTACAGACATTTTTCATTTTTAGGCACTGGGGACATTTGTTTGTGAGCCAGAGCCATCTGCAGAAGCATGGGTGATACAGGAGCCTTACTTGACAGTGACGAGTACCCAGACACGGAGGTTCAGAAAGACCAAGTGCTGACTCTGGAAGAATGGCAAGAAAAGTGGGTGACTCACAAAATTGGATTTCATCAAGAACAAGGACATCAGTAAGAAATGTTCATGTTTGTATTAGATACTGGTCTATAACAGAAATGCCCCATCAGAAACGGACTTTGCAAATAGAAATAATAATATAGGTACACGTTATTTGACTGATTTTTTTAAGATGCACAGGCTTAGTTTTTCACATTTGAGCATCTCTGAAGTCAGAATGCATCAGTGGCATGTCATGGTTTAACTGGCAGTGATATTTCTTCCCGTGGAGTATAAATCATGGTGCATCCTACAGTTGACGGCATCTTCAGTTTTTGAAAAATGTCTTTCTTTAATCCCCTATGGCATCTATTCATTGGTCATGTGTGTTTATACATATGCAGATGCTCAAGCTATGTTAATGCTGCTATCTCTTTATACTGAAAAGTAGTGGTGTTATGACTTTGCTTTCCAATTGCATATGTTCAAATGTTAAAATACTGTCTACATGGTGGAAGAAGAGAAGTTGAGAGAAATTAATGTGAGCTACGTGCTGAGCAATGTAATGGTAGTAGAAGTCAGCTTTGAAGCAGCAGCAATAAACGATGGCCCATTGCCAAGTAAAGTGGTCATGACAGATGTTCCTTCGTCCAGGCAACCACCCTGCCTGCCCAGGGGACTTTGTTATTATTATAACATCTGTGCACTGAGCAATAGTTGGGATATCGTTCCAGAGCCATTGTATGAGTTCTCTCTGCCGTGTAGCTGGCCTTAGGACATACACACAGGTGGTGGTGGGTGGTCCGACGCTAACGACCCCATGGACTACGTAGCCTGTGTAGCCAGGCTCCTCTGTCCATGGGATTCTCCAGGTGAGAATCCTGGAGTAGGTTGCCATTCCTTCTCTATCACATAGCTATACATTTTTAAAACATATCAACTAACGAAAAATAAAATTTTGATTTTAATTACTAACCAGGAAAATCCCAGGTTTGGGTCAGGTTAACCCCTCACTAGTTACATGACTGACCAAGCTGCTTAATCTTCCTGTTTCTTCATATGTAAACTGGCGATTTTAATAACCAAGGTTCTCTACTGAGTAAAAGCTGTTGGGAAATACTATGTGAGATAATGCATAAAAAGTACTTAGCATTATATGATTGTAGTCCTTTCCTCTGTGCCTTGGGCTAATTAAAACAATTTTTTTTTTCCTTCCCAGGCTATTAAAGAAGTATTTGGATATTTTTCTTAAAGGCGAGAAAGCACTGCGGGTATTTTTTCCCCTTTGTGGAAAAGCAGTTGAGATGAAATGGTATGAGCAGATAACCATGAACATACTCTCTTGTCTTGATGATAAATACTGTGGGTGAATATTTAATAGGATGTAAGTTTAAAAAGTTCCTTTCTCAGGAAATGTACAGGGATTCTATATTTAGTAGACTATTATTGATGGGTTCATAGAGGCAATATTCTCAAACAGTTAAGACACTGCCTAAACAGAGGGGTTAACTTGTCTTTCTGTATTGAGTTAAGAAAAAGAATTAGTTTAGAACCATTGAGATGGGAGAGGGGAAGATGGAACCAGTTTTCCATCTTAAATCTCCTTCACCTTTGTGCATGGTTTAGTTTTTGCAGGTGTTTGAGGAATGTGGCTAAGTTAATTTTAGATATTTTAAATAGAGTTGGACAGAAAAATGAATTACAGCTTTTTGGCAAGAAGGTATATAGTCCACAGTTCAGCTCAACCCTCCCCTCCCTCAACCAGCACGTAGGAGTTTTTGTTTTCATGAATCATTGCTAGTAAAACCAGTGATAAAGAAAATGTTTCTTCTGAGTAATTCTCTGTGAAAAGAATTCATTTTAATTAACAAGCCACCCTCACTATGGGTTACCCTGACAATTGTTTCAAATCAATACAGAATTTGTTGTAATGACTGATGTACAGATCCTATCTATGTGCCAAGATGTACTATTTATTTATAAGCATGAACGCTGAGAATTTTGATCATCAAACAGGAAAGAAAAATAAAATATATGAAAACGATCAGTAAGTGGAAAAATACAGTACTTAAAAATGCTCTGTTCCCTGTGTAAATATAGGTGGCCAAACCACAGAATATGTATGCATTAGGAGTGGATTTCTGAATGGAGACAGTGACATTTTTGCAGCCTGCCACTGCTCCCGCAACTTGTAGCTGAGAGCTTTTGCAAGTGGCTGCTGTGGCTTTAAGAGTCTGCAGCTGCTGCTGCTAAGTTGCTTCAGTCGTGTCCAACTCTCCGCGACCCCATAGACGGCAGCCCACCAGGATCCCCTGTCCCTGGGATTCTCCAGGCAAGAACACTGGAGTGGGTTGCCATTTCCTTCTCCCATGCATGAAAGTGAAAAGTGAAAGTGAAGACGCTCAGTCGTGTCCGACTCTTAGCGACCCCATGGACCGCAGCCTACCAGGCTCCTCTGTCTAAGTGGCCACAAAATTGAGAACATTACATCCTAACTGACTCACTGAATCAGATAAGAGAATTACTTTGGAAACTACCTGCAAGAAAAACATTAACTCTATGAACAGATTGTCTTATTGTCATAAGTGTTAACAACCTAGTTCTAGCAGAAGCTTTGAGGCAAGATTAGAAAATGGTATAAGGAAACAGCTGATTAAATGTGATTGCTGAAGGTTCCTTTAGACTTTAGGGTCTGAAGTCATTTGTAATAAGAATGCCAGAGCTAAGCTACTGTAATTGTATGGGCTTTCTAGATGGCTCAGTGGTAAAGAATCTTCCTGCCAAAGCAGGAGACATAAAAGAGAAGGGTTCGATCCCTGGATGAGGAGGAAACCCTGGAGTAAGAAATGGCAACCCGCTCCAGGTTACCTGGAATGTTCTGTGGACAGAGGAGCCTGGTGGGCTACAGTCCATGGGGCTGCAGAGAGTTGGACATGACTATTATTATATAAAAGTTGTTATGTTAGAGGATTTTTCACTTACATAATAAATTTGTGTATTAAAGGTCTATGCAGATATCCAATGTGAATAGATGAACTATTAGCTGAAACTCAAAAACATTAACATAAAGTGTTTAGGACATTTTCTTAGATTTTGAGTTTTCTTAGGGCAATGTATTACAGTATAATCCAGTCTGTGCGAGTCTACAGCAGGCTATGCTTCATTTTTCCACATGTAAAAATTTGTACTTTTTGACTTCCTTCACCCATTTCACCCATCACTCACCCCCAGGCTCTGGCAACTACCAGTCTGGCCTCTGTATCTATAAGCTTGTTTTTGTTTTTGTTAGATTCCACATGTAAGCGAGATTATATGCTGTTTTTCACTGATTCATTTCACTTAGCGTAATACCCTCAGAGCCCATCCAAGTTGTCATAAATGGCAAGAGTTCAATTATTTATGACTGAATAATATTCCATTGGGACGGTATAGTTTTTTTAATGTGTACCCCAACTCCCATCCCCATAAACTTCATGATTTTATTGCATGATTTTGCATGGTGCAGTGGTTTTAAAGAAGGCATGTATTGCATTATAGCATAAATGACTTATGTGTTTATTTAATGTGGCATAAAAATCAATACTGTACAATACACAAATACAATATTTGTGCCATTAGTGTTGTTTTCCCTGAAGTCTAAGATCCCAAGACTGAATTCTGTAACCATAAAGCTAATCAGGAAAATACTAGCTATTTGCTTATGGTAATGAAACAAATTTCTGGATAGGGTTTAGTGTAGATAAGTGGAAATTTTAACATTGTTACAGAAATGGATGCTGATGTTCTAGCCCTGTCTACTCCAGTACTGTATCTTATCAGCCCCATGTGGCTATTTAAACTAAATCACACAAGCCTCATCTCAAGGGCCCTGGGCTATGTGGTTAGCGGCTGCTGGATTGAACAACACAGGCAGAGATTCTTCTCTCATCACTGAAAGTTTTAATGGACAGAGCTGATTTCGAGAAATTGAAAAGCATATCAAACTCATAGGAGGCTGTTAAAAACTCTTCCAATCCAGTCCATTTTTAATAAATCAACATTTTAAGGTATAATTTTCCAAGCTTTTAAAATTTCCCCAAGGTCCTATAAACCCTTTACTCAGAACTCCACATAGCATAGGGTTTGAGAATCAGATCAGATCAGTCGCTCAGTCATGTCCGACTCTTTGCAACCCCATGAACCGCAGCACGCCAGGCCTCCCTGTCCATCACCAGCTCCCGGAGGTCACTCAGACTCACACCCATCAAGTCAGTGATGCCATCCAGCCATCTCATCCTCTGTTGTCCCCTTCTCCTCCTGCCCCCAATCCCTCCCAGCATCAGAGTCTTTTCCAATGAGTCAGCTCTTTGTATGAGGTGGCCAAAGTACTGGAGTTTCAGTTTTAGCATCATTCCTTCCAAAGAAATCCCAGGGTTGATCTCCTTCAGAATGGACTGGTTGGATCTCCTTGCAGTCCAAGGGACTCTCGAGAGTCTTCTCCAACACCACAGTTCAAAAGCATCAATTCTTCGGCACTCAGCCTTCTTCACAGTCCAGCTCTCACATCCATACATGACCACAGGAAAGACCATAGCCTTTGAGAATATATAGATTATATTATAGAGAATATATAAATCTGCTTGCTGTGGATCTGCATGTTCTGTAAAACCCTGTGAGTCTGAATTCATACAAATCTCTTAAAATTAAGGAAAATATATGCTCATTGGTGTATATCCTTTTATTTAGTGTTGTACTCACAAGAAAACTTTAAGTGTAATTATATGATTTTATGCAGGTTTGCAGACCGAGGACACAGCGTAGTAGGTGTGGAAATCAGCGAACTTGGGATACGGGAATTTTTTATGGAGCAGAATCTTTCTTACTCAGAAGAACCAATTATGGAAATTCCTGGAGCCAAAATATTCAAGGTGTGTTCTGGTTTTGGCAAATATTATTTCCATATCCCCCAAAAAAGGTTTTTCTCAGCATGAGTAAGTGAAGACATTATACACGGCAGATGACCCCTTTTAATCTTCAGATTCACCAGGACTTTATATAACATAAGGAGCAGAAAAAGATAAACAATATATTAGTGAAGACACTATACACGTCAGGTGACCCCTCTTAATCATCAGATTCACCCGGACTTTGTGTGGCATAAGGAACGTAAAAAGATAGACCATAGCTAGATGTGAACAAATAGACATGAAAAGCCAAGATCAAAGCTTATTTGTCATATTTTTGGTTTGGGTTTGTTGGCTTTCTAATTTATCAACAAATGTTTCTGAGAACCTGTCAAGTGCCACACCCTGCGTAAGACACCAAAGAGATGAAAACACTGTCCCTGCCCTAAAGAATCGCTTAGCTTAGGAGAAAAGAGAAGCATAGGAGACTGTCATACAGGGAGCTCAGACTTGGGGTATTAAGCAAACCGAGAGGGAAGTTTCCTAACCCAGCCTAAGGGGAGCTTCCTGAAGTGTGATAGTTAGGGCTGGGACAGGCAGGGCGTCAGGTCCGCCAGCTCAGGTGCCCTGTGAGGCTGGCACCTCATTCTGCCCCACAGGGTTTTAAGTGGGAATGTGGCAGCCAGGCTCTCTTTTGCAACCAGCCACGGTGGCTCAGATGGTAAAGCATCTGCCTGCAATGCGGGAGACCCGGGTTCAATCCCTGGGTGGGGAAGATATCCTGGAGAAGGAAATGGCAACCCACTCTAGTACCCTTGCTGGGAAAATCCCATGGACAGAGGAGCCTGGTAGGCTACAGTCCCTGGGGTTGCAGAGTCGGACTCGACTGAGCGACTTCACTTTCACTTTCACCCTTGTAGCCTCAAGGGAAGTGAGTTTGAAGGGCGGTAGCCCCCTGGCAGAGAGACCAGATAGGAGGTTGTAAGCAGTGGTCTGGGAAAGAGAACTTGAAGGGCTACACTGGGAGAGCGATGGGGTGCTTAGAGGAACAGATGGCTTAAAGCCATGTTTAGGGTGTCACACTGGGAAGGCTTTGGTGATTAACTGAATGGGAATCCAGAAGGTGATGAGGTTACATTTCCAGCTCAGATGACTGGTTGGATGGCAGAGAATAAAGGAGAAACAAGTTGAAGAACAGAGAAAATGAGCATTGTTCTGGAGATGATTAGTTGAAAAGATGTGTGGTAAGATAAGGGGGTATTGGCAACTGTCTCCAAAGCCTGGGCCAGCGTCTGGGCTGGAAATGATAGATTTGAGAGTTGTCTTCTGCCTGTGACCAGAATGAGCCAGTGAAACTGCTGCACTAGCTTGGAATAATAATGTGGAAATAAACAGAATCTACCCAAATGAGAACAAGCAGAGACTGTTTGTTCAGAGGGAGTCAGCCAATTGCATTTGGCAGAGGCTCAAAGCCTGGCAGTGGGGTGGGAAAGCTTCCTGGTGAAAGATGTGAAGGCTTCAGGTGCCATCGGCTAACTCGGAGCAGCACCCCAGTGACTGCTTTGGGAAGTATGTTTGAGTTGGAAGCGAGGGGGAGAAGGGGTGGTGTTATAAATCAGGGAGGATGGCGGTCAACTGACCACTATCCTGCAGGGTTACGGTTTGACTTCCCAGGCTGCTTGCTGCAGAGGCTATGGGTCCGAGTTCTCTTATCAGACATGAGTCGTTGGTACGTGCAATGTGGCCACTGTGTATTTGTACATTCAGTCTCTCGCAAAGCACTCTCTTCTAAAGATTGAAATTAATCGCTCAGGTCAGTAGGAAGCTTGAGAGTACTTTATTTTACAGCTTCCTCCCAGTTTATTCTTAGATCATCTAAGAACCCCAGTTGCCTTGGTTCAGAGAGGCTAGTCCTCCTGGGGGCCATGGTTCTCAGCCCCAGTTGCTGCTGTTGCTGCTAAGTTGCTTCAGTCGTGTCTGACTCTGTGCGATCCCATAGACGGCAGCCCACCAGGCTCCCCCGTCCCTGGAATTCTCCAGGCAAGAACATTGGAGTGGGTTGCCATTTCCTTCTCCAATGCAGGAAAGTGAAAAGTGAAAGTGAAGTCGCTCAGTCGTGTCCGACTTTTTGCGACCCCATGGACTGCAGCCTACCACGCTCCTCCACCCATGGGATTTTCCAGGCAAGAATACTGGAGTGGGGTGCCATTGCCTTCTCCATCTCAGCCCCAGCGGCACCTTTGGAATTCTCTGTGGATCTTTTAAAGATTCCCAGTGCTCAGGCTAATTAAGTCATAACCTCTAGAGGTGGGGCCTGGCACCAGGTCTGTGTAAACCTCCCCAGTGAGTCCCATCTGCAGCCCAAATTGACATTCATGGGCTGTTCTCTTGGCCTCTAGACCCCTCCTCCCTGTGTTTCCAGATCGGTCTGCAAAGACCTGCGCTTCTCTCATCGTAGCCTCTGTTGGCACCTCATTTCAGAATAAAATCCAATATTTTCAGGTCCTTTAGTACCTCTCCTACCCTGCCCCTCTCCTCACCCCAGGCTCCTCACCGCCCACCACCGTGATGTCAGCAAATGCATCTAGCTGGTTCATCCGTGGCCACCGTTTGTTCCTCCTTTCCCCGAGCGAGGGCAGTGAAGTGAAGTCCCCGCGCTGTCTGCTCTGTTCCCACAGTTCTGGGCACACAACCAGAACAGCACAGCCCATCCTGTACCGTGGTGGCTCTCTGTTCCCACGCCTCGCTGCCCCACCAGGCTGTCCTCACCAGGGTCAGGGCCCGTATCAGATTGACTGCAGTCTCTAGAACCCAGGCTAATCCTGTCCACTAGATGCTTGGGAAATAAATGCTCATTGGCCAGTGAAAGAGAGAAGCTGGGGAGTCAACAGAACTACACTTTTAAAATGTCTGCCTGGCAACTGAGCGATCTGTGTGCTCCTCTTTAGGGAGTTAAAATGTCAAGATTCTGCTAAAGGGAACCTTGCTAAAATTTAACAAGTTCCAGAGTAAGTGCTAACTGATCTTCAGGGTTAACCAATCTCTGATTTGCCTTTTTTTTTTTTTTTTTTGAGTTGATCCCAAAGAATCCCATACTGGTTTATAATTTATTTTCTTTTTTGGTTTTTAATTTTTTAAAGTACCATTATTTTCAGTTAAAAAATATTTGCGAAAGTTGCAAGGTGCAGGAAGTGAGAGGGAAAAAATCAAGAGGAACTCACCGAAATGATTGAAAATCACTGTTGAGATGGTGGCAGGCAGGTTTTTTCTTTATTATGTAAATTCCTTATAATGTGGTCCATATTTATTTTACAATTTAAAAAATAAACATTTAACAAATGATGTGTGAAAATGATTTGCCATGAAATTATGTCCTTTATGTTTAATTACATATTATTTACTACCTACACTCTGTTTTGTCCCTTCTTTTTCCTTTTTTTCCTCTGACCATTCAGGTACCTCCTAATAAAATGGATTTTTTTTTTTTTTTTTACTTTTTCATTGCAGAGTTCTACAGGGAACATTTCATTGTATTGCTGCAACCTTTTTGATCTTCCCAGGTAGGACTGATGTCTTCCTCTCCACTTTTAAAAATCTGAGTGTTTGCTAGACAATGATGAGGTAGGTTGAGAATCTTTTTGTCACTTCCATCCAATTTGCAGTAGCATCCATGAAAAACATTCATTTGAGTCTGTGTTCTGCAGCTGTTTTTACTGGAGCCTACATGTCTGCACACGTGGTATCTTTGTCCTTGGGTAACTTTTAAGCTCTGGAAAAATTATTTTGATCCCAGGAAGGTAGGGAAAAGGAGGGGAAGAAAATGTCTTCCACTTCACACCTGTGTCTATAACAGAAATGCATTTCAGTCTCAGACAGACAGAGGGGCGATCTCTTCTGAGAGTTCCTGATACCTGTTCCAGGGGCTGAGAGCAGAGTTGTTGCAAACTGTCCTTCGTGCTTCCTTTGTGCTCCCAAGTCCAAGCTGCTGCCACCAGTGCCTAGAACTAGGCGGAAATGGACAGCTACACACGCGCACACACACACACACACACACACACACACACACACACACACATGTGTCAGCACATCCCTAGAGATTCTGAGGGAAAGCATCTGTGAGATCCCAATTCCTTAACTGCTGGTGAGGTTCCAGCATGTACCGTGGGGAACCCTTTCTTGTTAAAGATTCGGTTTTTCTTACAGAATTTTTTTTTTTTTTTCTTTCTGGTAGAGCAAATATTGGCAAATTTGACAGGATTTGGGATAGAGGAGCCTTAGTTGCTGTTAATCCAAGTGATCGCAAACGGTTAGTGATTTGATTTCTTTAATTATTTTGTTTGCCCCCTCTCCCCTTTTATAGCCTTAATTCAGTATCTCATACTTTTTCTGGTTTCTAGGAGATTCCTAGACTTTTACTAGTTTGGAACAGCTTGCTGTATTTGGAATTAGAAGACCTGTATCCAACAGTGTCTTGGTCTAAAAAGTATAGGATTTGGCCTCGGGGACACAGGTGCAAGACTTGTGGCTCTGTCACTCCTAAGCCGTGTTACTCTCGTCAGAACATTTAGTTCCTCTGAGCCTCAGTTTACTCCTCTGTAAAACTGTAATATTTCTACTTATACCACCCTCTTCACTTCCACTGACCCTACCAGCTAATTGCCACGTGCCAGACTTTGTTGAAATACTTTATGTCCATCAACAAGTTCATCCACAAAGTAGCCCTGTGAGGTATTAGGCCATCATTATTCCCATTTTACAGATGAGGAAAGTTAGGTCAGAGAGGTTAAAAGTTATATACCCACAGGGTGGCAAGCAAGTGCATGACAGAATTGAGATTCAGGGACTTCCCTGCTGGTCCAGGGATTAAGATTCCACACTTCCACTGCAGGAGATCCTTGGTGTAGGAACGAAGATCCCACATGCTTCGCAGTCTAGCCAGAAGATAAAATAAAATAAATAAAAATAGTTAAAGCCACGCCCATGCCTCAGCCCCCTCATATGATTGTTGTGGGAATGGAAAGAAACAAGTGCAGAAAGTGCCGTGTCGACCCTAAATGACAGTTTAAATATTAGCCGTTACTGTATTAAGGCTTTTGATCTGGGTATTTTGAGTAGACATTCGTCTGTACCTGGTCTTATTAGAAAATTAAACTATGAGAAGGCGTACTGAGTGAAATGTGATCCTTCCTGTGTACTTTCCAGCCCAGATGTCATTCACAGACTCATGTGGGTATAGCACATAAATATTGAATTATTTAGTTTTATGGAGGCAGACTCATAGCACGTGGCCAAAAGGGTTGGGACTACACATCAGTGAGATGAAATCTCAGATTTTAAAAGTGAATTGTTTGATGAATTAGGCTTGTTGCCACACCTCATCTTTTTTTAATTAGACTGTGCCACATCCTCTTAATATGTATTTTTCTGCATCTCTCTTCTTCCTTCCCTGGGATCCTTCCCTACCTCACATGCTTGGAAGTCATCCTTCCCTGAAGGACCATCCTTAGTGGGACTGTTCCTGCCTCTCCCCTGTACGCCCTCCTTCAACGATCGCTTCAGTTCTCCTGTTACTGGAAACTCTCATTCCAGTGTTCAATAAATATGCATTAAGTTCCTACTGTGTCTAAAAACACACGATGCTGGGGAAATAACTGAACAAGTGCATGTTGGTATTGGCCCCCATCGTTTCTGTATTTCCAGTTCTGTTCTTTTCCGAAAGCTGCTGTGAAAAAAACCAAACAAACTTTTTGGCCAACCCCAAATAGATATAAAATGTTAACACATAGTAAGTGAAAGTGAAGTCACTCAGTTGTGTCCGACTCTTTGTGACCCCATAGACTGTGGCCTACCAGGCTCCTTCATCCATGGGATTCTCCAGGCTTCGAGAATACTGGAGTGGGTGGCCATGTCCTTCTCCTAACGCATAGTAAAAGCTTAATACATGTGTGTTGAGTCAATAATTGAGAACAAATTAGACTCAAAGCCAGGGAAATACAGTTTCCCAGCAGCCACTATTGCCTCCTCCGTCCTAGAAATGAAGGCCTTCCAAGTGGCCCCTGAACCGATTAATTCATGGTAAGAAAGAGTCATGAGGCTCGTCTAGATTCTGTATTCCTGGTGCCTTTCTTCTCTTTCCTCCCCTTTCAGCCATCTGTGTGTGTGTGTGTGTGTGTGTGTGTGTGTGTGTGTTATCTGTGGTCACAGCCCCAAGAACTCCTGAGAACACTGCCCTTTGTTTCCAGAATAACTGTTTATTTTGAGCCATTGGACAGATCCACGACTTTATCTTACATTTAAGGTACTTGGCGCTTTATCCCAGTCCTGCCCTCAGTACGGGGTGTCTTCCTGCTGAGATTACATGTGGGCGAGAACTGCTGTGTTTTCTGCTGTGACTCTTAGGCCTTTTGTCTGACATCAATCATATCTCTCATTTTTCTGAATTTTTGGAAACAAGTTGAGAAAGTCTGCATTCCAAGAAGAAGGGTGCTGGTGAGCCCCCGGACACCCTGCCAAACCCGTCGGACTCATTACTTCATGGGGACAGCGAGTTCTTTCTTCTTAAAAATGATAATCGGAAAGTTAAGATGCGAAAAGTTTCTGCTCAGAAGTTTGCTTAGGGCTGCTTCTTTCACGTGCGAGGAAGAGCGACCAACTCAAACCAGCTTGAGTTTTAGGGGAGTTTATGTTGTGGATCGGGGAAGGCAATGGCCCCCACCCCAGTACTTTTGCCTGTCCCTGGACAGGATCCTGGTGGCTCCGTCCATGGGGTCGCTGGTCAGACACGCTGAGCGCTTCCTTTCCTTTTCACTTTCTGCATTGGGAGGAAATGGCAACCCACTCCAGTATTCTTGCCTGGAGAATCCCAGGACGGGGGAGCCTGGTGAGCTTCCGTCTTGGGGTCGCCAGGTCGGCCGACTGGCGACTTAGCATGCATAGCATAGCATGTTGTGGATGCTGAAGGAAGAAGTCACTGACTTCTTAATACACACTGTGCTTAATACAAGTGCTTACAAGTACATACAAGTGCTTAATACATACTGCTCTAAGCACTTTCTATGTGTGAGCTCACTGAATCCTCACAACCGCCTGTGCGTTCACTGCTAGTCTTATCCCCATTTAACAGATGGGGAAACTTGAGGCACAAAGGGGTAAAGACTTCGTCAAGCTTACACAGCTAGTAGGTGGAGAGGTTGGACTTTGAGCTTGGGGACCTTGCGGAGCCCGTCCTCCTAATCCCCACCCTGGACAGCCTCCCTGATTTCTCCCAGGGCTCCAGACAGGGCTGGCATCACAGCTGGACCCGATGGAAACCGGTATGCCAAGTGCCAAAGCGCCTTACCCAGAGCTCTGCAGCATGTCTCTCTCGTGGCCACTCACCTCCTTGTGTGCATCTCCTCTGTCCTCCTGCTTCAGCACTGCACTTCCTCCACTGACACACTCCTGCTCACACGTATCTGACTCACAGCCCTTAGTCTTCTCAGCTCCAGCCACTGCCCAGCACAGCAACTTCAGTGTTTAGTTCAAAGACCACAGCAAACCATCAATTCCTCTTTTTTTTTTTTTTTTGAATTTTTTATTTTATATTAGGGGCTTCCCTGGTGACTCAGTGCTAAAGAAACCACCTTTCAATGCAGGAGACACGGGTTGAGTCCCTGGGTCAGGAAGATCCCCTGGAGAAGGGAATGGCCAGCCCACTCCAGTATTCTTGCCTGAAAAATGGCATGGACAGAGGAGCCTGGTGGGCTACAGTCTATGGTATTGCAAAGAGTCAGACACAACTTATCCGCTAATGACAACAAACGATATTTTATATTGGAGTATAGCCCATTAACAATGTTATGATATTTTCAGGTGGACAGCAGAGGGACTCAGCCATACATATACATACAGCCATTCTTCCCCAAACTCCCCTCCCATCCAGGCTGCCACATAACATTGAGCAGAGTTCCCTGTGCTATGTGGTAGGACCTTCTCGGCTATCCATTTTAAATACAGCGTTGCGTCCATGTCCATCCCAGACTCCCTAACTGTCCCTTCCTCCATCCTTCCCCTCTGCCCCTGGTAACGGTAAATTTATTCTCTTAAGACTGCGAATCTGTTTCTGTTTTGTAAATAAATTCATTTGTATCCTTTCTTTTTATATTCTGTATACAAGGGATGTCATAGGATATTTATCCTTCTCTGTCTGACTTACTTCCTTCAGTATGACAATCTCTAGGTCCATCTATGACAAACTTGCCTTTGGATCTAACTCAGTTTCCCAGTGGAGTCATCTGATTGGCCAAATCCATCATTCTGTCTCCTGGTTGGTCTGCTGATGGGCCCTGTTAGCATCTGGTCCCCACTGTGAACCCATCAGACATGGCTGGGAAGTGGTATTGCCTGCTGCCCAGGACACCTGCTCCAAAGGACAGTTGCAGTAGCACTCAGGGGTCATTCCATACTTACAGAACTTTAATGTTCTTGAATTTTGACCTGTTTATCAGTCTTGCACGTGGGCGTGCTAAGTCACTTCAGTTGTATCTGACTCTTTGCGACCCTGTGGACTGTAGCCCACCGAGCTCCTCTGTCCGTGGGATTGTCCAGGCAAGAAGACGAGTGAGTTGCCGTGCCCTCCTCCAGAGGATCTTCCTGGCCCAGGGGTCAAACCTGCATCTCTTATGTCTCCTGCACTGAGAGATGGCTTCTTTACCAATAGTGCCACCTGGGAAGCCTGTTTATGAGTCTTCTCTCCAGCTAAAAAGAGGAAAGGGATTGTTTTGTACCTCTTATCTGTGCCCCTGGCAACCACCCCATCACCCAGAATATTTGTTAGACTGCAGCATCCCCGGCCCCACAGCAAACCTACTGACTGAGTCTTGGGATGACTGACACCCAGGCATCTTTTCTTCCCACAGATGCCCAGGTCATCTCGATACCAGCCTGGTCTGGGAACCACTGCCCCCAAACTGGCAGTGCTTCAGGAAATACATGTTCAAAGCTGACCGGCCTCCGGGGTCCAAGTCACTCTGAAAGGAGCCTCTCATCCACTTTATTTGACGTCTTCTGGTCTGAGGGGCTCCTTCCTGAACCCGGCTTCCTTTTTTTTTTTTTTTTTCCTGTCTGTTCCCCGAGGCATTTGGATCTTAGTTCCCCTATCAGGAATTGATCCCACGACCCCTGCTTTAGAAGTGCAGAGTTTTAACCACTTGATCTCCAGGGAAGTCCCAATAGCTCCTTTTGATTCCCATCTTCTCTATCTCCCAGCTTAGGTGGGTAACATCATTTGCTGAGCCCATTTCTGGCTCTTTAGAATAAGACTCGACTTCATGTGATTTTTTGGAGAATTAAACTCAGAAACAGAAGAAAGGAAAGCTGGGCTTCCCCCCTGCATCTGGTCTTCCACAGGCCTTGACCTTGTAAAGAAGTGTAACGCATGCCTGTTTGTATTCTTTTCAGCTACTCAGATGTAACGTTGTCCCTAACGAGACCTGGGTTTCAGTACCTCTTGTCTGTTCTTTCTTACGATCCAACCAAACATACAGGTAGGTTTCCTCTTTGTTCTTTTTCCGGTTGCCTTGTTTCCTGATTTCTATGACAGGGATAGCATTTTTTTCTCCTGCTTTGTGTCATGGGAGGCATCCTGCTTATATACATGAAGTCTGTGTCAGCCATGACGGGGGATGGGATGCGTTGGGCTGATGCCAACAAATACAAATACATCTTCATAGGAAGATGGGGTGAGAAGCGCACATAGGAAGGTAGGAGGTGGACAGGAAAATCTCTATTGCTGCTTTTTAATTGCTGGAATTTTATAATTTATTGCATGTTAAAAATATTCTTGTTCAGTCACTAAGTTGTGTCCGACTCTCTGTGACCCCCATGGACTGTAGCATGTGTTAAAAATAACTATATATTTTTTGAATGTGTAAGAGGGATGTTTTCTTCTGGATTCATTTAAATGTGTTTGAACATTAACACTTGACCTTTTAAGTCATGGGTTTTCAGGAAGAAGTGAAAACCAAGTGCATAGACTTTGAATTTGTAAACATTCCCGTTTTGATTTTTAATGGAGCTTTTTAAAAAGTGCCTTGTTTTATACAGATTAATGTTAGTATTCTTTTTTTCTGTTTGAAGAAGTCAGATCTTAAATACTCATTAAAAGATGAGACCTAGTGTCCATAATTAAGTCTAGGAATAGTCAGATGGAAATAAAAACTAAGGGAGACAGATGTCAGCCCTGCAAATGTGATTTAGCAACTTACTGACCACAGAGATGTTAATACATCTTTCATTTGTGTGTTGTGTGTGTGTGCTCAGTCGGGTCTGGCTCTTTGTGACACCATGGACTATAGCCCAGCTGGTTCCTCTGTCCATGGGATCTACCAGGCAAGAATACTGGAGCAGTTTTCTATTTCCTTCTCCAGGGGATCTTCCCGACCCAGGGATGGAACCTGTGTCTTTTATGTCTCCTGCACTGGCAGACAGATTTTTTACCACTCTGCCACCAGAATGTTATTGACTGAGACATTTCAAAATTCATTTACATAATAAACCGCCAGCCACAGGTGTTAGTTTCAGCAAAAATCCCCCAGTCAATAATGTGTTAAATTCCCTTCCTGAGCAGTAGGCCTAAGGAAGGGCCTGTGGGAAGAAGACAGCAGGCTCTGTCTGGGGTGGAGGCTCAGAATACCTTCTAGAACAGGGCAGAAGTTGTTTCCTTTAAAGTGCCTGCAGCAAAATGGGCAGAGTGCGTAGAATGAGGGACTGTGCATGGTCGAAAATCTATGCTCTGGAAGCAGCAAGTCCCAGGGGAATGTGTTCATGAACTCCACTCTCACGTCCCTGTTCCCAAGTGCCATGGCTGACTCAGCTTCTCATGTAAGCTGGAGGTGAGCGTCTGCCATTACCAGTGGTTAGCTGGTCTTTGGTATAAGATGTGCAAAAGAAGAAGCAGAAAACGTGTCCCATCCTCACCTGTTTGGATAATCGAGTTGTATGTGGAAAGAATATCCCTAGGTCATTGGGAAAAAGCTGAGAAGTGGGCCCTGAAGGTTTGTTTCTCTTTAGAATTAGATCTGTAGAGCTTGCTCTTCACCATGTTTCTCTTTTAATTAGGTCCACCATTTTACGTTACAGATGGGGAAGTTAAAAAATTGTTCGGTAAGTTACAGATGTGTGCTATAACTTTCTAAGTAAAGTCAACTGTTTTGAGCTGTTAACAAACTATTAATATCTGAAGTACTTAAAAGTCCAAAGCCGTTTTATTGGAGACTATTTTAATCCCCCAAAAGGGACCCATCTCTGTAATATGCCTTTTTAGCTAAATGGTACGTTGATGTTAAAGACATCTCAACTCTTCTAGAGAGATGGTATATTTATTCTAACTCTTAGGAGTTAAGTGATAATAACATTCAGAGTTGAGAAAATGTACTCTTAGTATTTTCCCATTTTCATTAAAAAGAAAGGAAAAATCTGCAGTACACACAGTTTTTAAGTCATGATATGTTTTTGACGAATTGATTGTATTTGTCATAAAATTTTAACTTGCCACTTTCTTTTTGTTTCAGGTTCAGTATGCAATATTCAATGTCTAGAGAAGGTTGATGTTTTTGAAGAACGACATAAAAGTTGGGGAATCGACCAGATTATTGAAAGATTATATCTACTTACAGAAAAGTAAATGAGACCTAAATAGAAGCAAATAATATCAAAATGTTTTTGAACAATTGAAAATTGTGCTAAGGCATGAAAATGGATGATTTTTTGGGAAAAAATTGTTCACAAATCATATCACAGATCTTTGCTAAAAAATGCTTATAACTTTTTAGAAAAAGCACATATTTTGGAAAGGAGTGTACGACTAAAAATAAAAGATTATACTTGTATGTCTTACAGATTGTAAGAATTTTTTGCAATCAGCATGTATTACTTATATAATTAAAAAAGAAAAAAGAAATGCAATGTATCTAACAAATATAATAGAAAAAAAGGTATCTTTATGAAGTTTAGAAGCATTGAGGAGATGTAGCCCTTTTAATAGGGTTCAAGGTAAAAGCTAACCATCTAAGACATTATAATAAAACATTAATTTTTACTATAAACTCTCAAATTGTACTAAATCCTAGCATTCCTTCTCACATTTTTCTTCTTATATAATTTTATATGCAACAGAATGAAGAAAAAAATTTTTAACTAATGAAATCGACCACTCTATAGGGAACAAAATATTTTTCCCAAACTGTAAAAATAAATCATTTTTAGAAGTTTTTGTCCTGCGTTTGGCAGTTTTTTGTTTCTCTTAATTTAATCTTGTTTAAATGATAAAGTCTTAAGAAGTGAAGGTGTACTTAGGGCTGGATTCATATCTGTTCATTATGAAAGTTTAGATTCAAAACTTTTCAGTTTTCACTAACAGTCACATTTTGTTAAATCAGACATTCCTCTCTTACTGCACCACCTAATACCCAAATGATTCAGCTTGTTTAGCTCATTTTAGTAGGCTGGGGTGCATTATTAAAATTATTTAATGGTGTGTGTGTGAAAATTTGAGAAGCGTTGACATTTCCAGATTCTCATTTCCAACCATACAGCTCCAGCTCATTTTTCTGTGGGTGCTTGAAACATTCAAGCCTCTCCCACTTACCCCTCACCGCCGATCCTTCACCACTGGAACCAAGCATGTGGTGGGGCACAAGTTTATGAAATTAGATAGGTGGGTGAGTGCTGGAGGGCAAGGTACCCTTGGGGGAAAGCAGAGCTAGAGACGTCACCAGAGCCCAGGTCGGGTCCATGGAATCACGCAGGTGACGGAGACCTGCCCATTATGGAGGACCCCCAAGGCTGGCCTGAAACTCAAAACTCGCCAACCCAGGAAGGGTTCAGGCTGGCAGTGGTAGCGAGTTTTTGCTCCTGTGAGCTCACAAGCCCGAGCTAAGGTGCCTCCTGTGTTTGCTCCTTCTCAGTTCAAAGGCTGCATCTCTCCTCCTGGACGGAGATGCTTCTGGTCTGTGCCACTGGCTTTCTTCCTGCCTCTGGTCGTTGTCAGTACACTCTGCGCTATAACTATGTCCTTGGACTTGTTCTGGGATTCCTTCTCAACTGCATGTATGTGGCGTGTCTTCCCACACTTGCAAAACCAGCAGCCCGCCTGCTTGAGCGCTGACTCCATCCCCAGACTCTACAGCCTGTCACCCTGCACCCCCTCTCTGCTGTCACCACTTAACCTGGGTCTCCATTTCCTCTCCTCTTCTGCCTGGTACTTCGCACAGGAGTCAGCCACTGACCACAAGACCCGTTCTTCAAACCCTTTGTCCCCTTTGGGGCTCCTTCTACGTGGAAGCAGGAAGAGATGGTCGTGCTATTCCTGAGCCCTCTAAGGGAGGAGTATTGGAGGAAAGTATAGAGGAAATCCATGGAGACTTCACCATGGAGGAGGAAAGATTCTTCATAGGAAACTCAGAGTTAGACTCAAGGAATTTCTTTTATTAATCATCATGTGTATATGTGACAAGGATTATACTCTATAAGGTACTTGAGAAACCTTTCAACATGGACTTTAGAGATAAGCAAGTGCTTAGCATGATTCCTAGATAAATGCTATTTTCCTAACAATGCTTCCTATAAATACTAGAGAACCATCAAAGGAAAGTTATAACATTGGGGTTTGCCGCCTGTATGTTGCATCCTTTCAAGTGTTCATTAGTTCATCCATTGAAAAAACATGTATTGGAAGAAAAGTTATGATCAACCTAGACAGCATATTAAAAAGCAGAGACATTACTTTGTTGACAAAGCTAGTCAAAGCTATGGTTTTTCCAGTAGTCGTGAATGGATGTGAGAGTTGGACCATAAAGAAGGCTGAGCACTGAAAAATTGATGCTTTTGAACTGTGGTGTTGGAAAAGACTCTTGAGAGTCCTTTGGACTACAAGGAGATCAAACCAGTCAATCCTAAAAGAAATCAACCCTGAAAATTCATTGGAAGGATTGATGCTGAAGCTGAAGCTCCAATACTTTGGCCACCTGATGCGAAGAACTGACTCATTGGAAAAGACCCTGATGCTGGGAAAGATCGAGGGCAGGAGGAGAAGGGGATGACAGAGGATGAGATGGTTGGATGGCATCACTGACTCGATGGACATGAGTTTGAGCAAGCTCCAGGAGCTGGTGATGGACAGGGAAGCCAAGCGTGCTGCAGTTCATGGGGTCACAAAGAGCTGGACACGACTGAGCGACTGAACTGAGAACTTCCCTGGTGGTCCAGTGGTTAAGATTCCACATTTCCACTGCCAGGTGCGAAGGTTCCATCCCTGGTGGGGGAAGTTCCACATGCCACACGGTGAGGCCAAAAAATATAAATAAAAAATAACGTGTTGGTTTCCCTCTGTGTACACAGGCGGGCACCAGGCACTGCTCTTCTGGAACTTCTTCTCTCTTCAGAAAAAGAAAGAAGGGATGAAGATAACAATCTTAAGATTAGATAGAAAGGAAAATTGGACTCCATACACTTGGTAAAGTAGAAAAAGGACAAGTGGGGGGAGGGGGTTGGGTGGACAGGAACGCTGGAGCAGTATCCCAGCTGTGAAAGGCTACACGTTTTTTAGTTCTGAAGCTTTGTGTCACTGAGAAGGCCTCAGCTCCGGATCAAAATGCCACAAAGTTAGATTTCCCTACTTTACCAATTAGAATGTTGACAGCAACTGGTTAGGGTCGATCGTGTGTGTATGTGCCACGGGGCTTTCCGGAACCACTGTGCTGTCTACTAGGACAAGTGATAGACCCATTATTGTGAACATTCTTAAAGAAGGCGGATTTCTTGCAGGTTCGTCTGGTTTACCTTGCTTGCTGAACACCTCCAACCTCTTGGCGCAGTGCCGCCGGTTGCCACGCGAGGGCAGCACAGGATCAAGAAGAAGCCAGGCTCCTCCCCAAGCGGAGTTGCTCGTAGAACAGAGGCTCACAGTCAGCGTTGAGAGGAAGGGCTTAGGGTGGTGGTCTTTGGATTCGTTCCAAAACAACGTGGAAACAGAGACAACTTAAAGACACATCAAACATCCACGAAATCCGTCTGGAAAGCATCTTGAGAAGGTAATACACCAGAGACTTGGTCTAGATCTGTTAACTAGAGGTCTAACTGTTCCCCCGACATACTCACTCGCTGCATGGGGTTACTGAGCTGAAAAAGGATGTGCTACAAGTTTAAAATACACATTGGACTACTGCTAATAAAACAGAGAGTGTAAAATATCTCAATAATTTTTACAGTGATTATATGTCATAAAGATAGCATTTTGGATATTTTGGATTAAATAAAATATGCACATCCAATTAAGCTCATTTCACTAGCTTCTTTTCCTTTTTACAATGTGGCTACTGGAAAATTTAATATTATATACATGGCTCTTATTATATTTCTATTAGACAACATTAATTCTAAAAACATTCCACTTTTAGATGGAAATTTAGGTTTCCTGAATGTTTTTTTCTCAAGGATTACTGCAGAAAGCAATTTCTATTTGGAATGAAAATGTATTATAGTCTGAAATTATAATATTAAGTTGATTACTAAGTCCCAATACATAGATAATCTTTGAATCTTGTAACACTCGGTAGGAAAACATTCTTTCTTATCTTACATTAAATCTTCCTCCAGGGGATTTAATGGGATAAAGATTTCCTGTTTTCTCAGAAGTCTAGCAAATAAGAGGGTGAATGATCATGGTAATTATCTCTAAATGAGGAGAAATGATCTGATAAGTGATTTTGCCAAAGACAATGTTCATGCAGACATTGAGGGGAGAATTCCTCAAAGTGATTGCTTGTAGTTCCACAGTGACTCCTGAGAGACTATGTTATCTCCTGTTTGAAGATTTTTTAAAACATATTGTATATGCTCTATGTTTTCCATATTGATTGAAGTTGAAAGAATTTAACTTGGTGCCATTTGAGGGACTTTTGTATCACTGGTTCTCAAAGTTGGCTGTATATGATAAGCTCAAAGGGAACTTTAAAAAAATCCCAGCTGCCCAAGGACTTCCCGGGTGGACCAGTGGCTGAGATTCCACACTCCCAATGCAGGGGGACTGGGCTCGATCCCTGGTGGGGGAACTAGATCTCACATGCCACAGCTAAGACCCGGAGCAACCAAATAAAAATAAAACATCCCAGCTGCCAGACCACACCCTGGACAAATTATTCATTGGAGGATGAGACCCAGGTATTTACCATGTACAACCAACATTGAAAATGACTGGGATAGTTAAGAACGTGGGCTCTGAAAACTGCACGCTTCAAAGCCCAGCCTAGTCGCTTCCCTAGCCCTGTGACCCTGGGCAAGAAACTTAACCTCTGCAAACACTATGGCAGAAACAGGGTGATGAAAATAACACATCTTGTAGGACTGTGCAAACCACTTACAAGAGGGTGGGCATGCAGTAAGTTAATTAATTTCTCTGGAACACATTTCCAGCCATGGTCCTTGCCTCTAACACAAATTCACCTATGTAATTCATGTATTATCCTATGACATTCCTTCGTTCATGTTGTTGTTCAGTCGCTCAGTCATGTCCAGCTCTTTGCGACCCCATGGACTGCCGCATGCCGGGCTTCCCTGTGCTTCCTTACTATCTCCCTGAGTTTGCTCAAATTCATGTCCATTAAGTTGGTGATGCCATCCAACCATCTCATCCTCTGTTCCCTCCTTCTCCTCCTGTCTTCAATCTTTCCCAGCATCAGGGTCTTTTCCAGTGAGTCGGCTCTTTGCGTCAGATGGCCAAAGTATTGGAGCTGCAGCATCAGTCCTTCCAATGAATATTCAGGACTGATTTCCTTTAGGATGGACTGGTTTGATCTCCTTACTGTCCAAGGGACTCTCAAGAGTCTTCTCTTTAGCACCACAGTTCAAAAGCATCAATTTTTCCATGCTCAGCCTTCTTTATGGTCCAATTCTCACATCATCCATGACTACTGGAAAAACCACAGCTTTGACTATTGGGACCTTTGTTGGCAAAGTAATGTCTTACATAAATTCATTTTGCAAGTGTTCTTTGAGCATCTACTTTGAGAGGGCTTCCCTGGTAGCTCAGTAGTAAAGAATCCACCTGCCAATGCAAGAGTCACAGGTTCAATTCCTGGGTTGGGAAGATCCCTGGGAGAAGGAAATGGCAGCCCATTCTAATATTCTTGCCTGAGAAAACCCATGGACAGAGGAGCCTGGCAGGCTACAGTCCATGGGATCGCAAAAGAGTCGGACATGACTTAGTGACTAAACAACAACAACAACAACTTACTATGAGAATTATAGAAAGTCCGAAAGAGTGTGTGCACCCGCCTCATCCACTTGGGTTTTAATTTCCCTTGTGCATCTGTGTTTTCCCAATAGATCATAAGCCTCATGAGCTCTGAGACTGGGTTTCACACCTGGCCAGCCCCAGCCCCTAGCATCCAGCACTGCTGATGGGAAATCGGAGGGCACTTTGCTGGGTACCAGGGGGCAGCCTGCTTGTCCTCAATAGGTGTCCTCAAGCATAAAGGGAAGATGCTCCATCCATGACTGATGTGAAGATTACAGGTCTGACCACGTGCTGTGGATTGTTGTTGTTCAGTCACTCAGTCACGTCCGACTCTTTGCAACCCCATGGACTGCAGCATGTCAGGCTTCCCTGTCCATCACCAACCCCCAGAGCCTACTCAAACTCATGTCCATTGAGTCGGTGATGCCATCCAACCATCTCATCTTCTGTCGTCCCCTTCTCCTCCCGCCTTCCATCTTTCCTAGCATCAAGGTCTTTTCCAATGCATTGGTTCTTCACGTCAGGTGGCCAAAGTATTGGAGTTTCAGCTTCAGCATCAGTCCTTCCAATGAATATTCAGGACTGATTTCCTTTAGGATGGGCTGGTTGGATCTCCTTGCAGTCCAAGGGACTCTCAAGAGTCTTCTCCAACACCACTGTTCAAAAGCATCAATTCTTTGGCGCTCAGCCTTCTTTATGGACCAGCTCACATCTATCCATACATGACTACTAGAAAAGCCATAGCTTTGACTATATGGACCTTTGTTGGCAAAGGAATGTCTCTACTTTTTAATACGCTGTCTAGGCTGTGGATCAATTTCAGTTCAGTCGCTCAGTCGTGTCCAACTCTTTGCGACCCCATGGACTGCAGCACGTCAGGCTTCCCTGTCCATCACCAACTCCCAGAGCCTACTCAAACTCATGTCCATTGAGTCGGTGATGCCATCCAACCATCTCATCCTCTGTCGTCCCCCTCTCTTCCTGCCTTCCATCTTTCCCAGCATCAGGGTCTTTTCCAATGAGTCGGTTCTTCGCATCAGGTGGCCAAAGTATTGGAGTTTCAGCTTAAGCATCAGTCCTTCCAATGAATATTCTGTGGATCAGTTCAGTCGCTGAGTTGTGTCCGACTCTCTGCGATCCCATGGACTGCAGCACGCAGTCTATTCTGTGGATTCTGCTAAGTCAGTTCAGTCGTGTCCGACTCTGTGCGAGCCCATGGACTGCAGCCTACCAGCCTTCTCCGTCCATGGGATTCTCCAGGCAAGAGTACTGGAGTGGGTTGCCATTTCCTTCTCCAATGCATGAAAGTGGAAAGTGAAAGTGAAGTCGCTCAGTCGTGTCTGACTCTTAGCGACCCCATGGACTGCAGCCTACCAGGCTCCTCCAGCCATGGGATTTTCCGGGCAACAGTACTGGAGTGGGGTGCCATTGCCTTCTCCAACTCTGTGATTAGAACTTGTTAAAATCCACTGTCCGCCTCTCCGGATACAGTGCCCCGCGCGCCCACAAGGGGGCGGCAGGTCTCGGCCGAGCGGCCGGACACCGTGGACGTCAGGCCCAGCGGCCCCGCCCCGTGACCGTGACCCCAGGCCGCGCCGGCGCGGCGTCCTGCTCCGCGGGCGGACTGCACGGCCGGAGCCTGCGGGGCCCGGGCCGCGCGATGGGGGCCGAGGCCTCTGGGAGCGGGCCGGCGCTGCGGGAGCTGCTGCGCGAGGCCGAGACCAGCCTGCTAGAGTGCAAAGTGTGCTTCGAGCGGTTCGGCCACCGCCAGCAGCGGCGCCCACGCAACCTGTCCTGCGGCCACGTGGTCTGCCTGGCCTGCGTGGCCGCCCTGGCACACCCGCGGACGCTGGCCCTCGAGTGCCCCTTCTGCCGGCGGGCCTGCCGGGGCTGCGACACCAGCGACTGCCTGCCGGTGCTCCACTTCCTGGAGCTCCTGGGCTCCGCGCTGCGGCCCGGCCCGGCCGCTCCGCGCGCCGCCCCCGCCGCCCCGGGGGTCCTCACCTGCCAGCACGCCTTCGGCGGCTGGGGGACCCTGGTCAACCCCACCGGGCTGGCTCTGTGTCCCAAGACGGGGCGGGTCGTGGTGGTGCACGACGGCAAGAGGCGAGTCAAGGTCTTCGACTCCGGGGGAGGCTGTGCACATCAGTTTGGAGAGAAGGGGGACGCTGCCCAGGACCTTCGGTACCCGGTTGACGTCACGGTCACCAACGACTGCCACGTGGTCGTCACCGACGCTGGCGACCGCTCCCTCAAAGTATTTGACTTTTTCGGCCAGATCAAACTCGTCTTGGGAGGCCACTTCTGCTTGCCCTGGGGTGTGGAGACCACCCCGCAGAATGGGGTCTTGGTCACGGACGCGGAGGCGGGGTCCCTGCACCTCCTGGAAGTCGATTTTCCCGAAGGGGTCGTCCGGAGGACCGAAAGGTTGCAGGCTCACCTGCGTCGCCCGCGGGGGGTGGCGGTGTCCTGGCTCACTGGGGCCATCGCGGTGCTTGAGCACCCGCTGGGGCCCGGCGCCTGCAGCAGCACCACGGTGAAGGTTTTCAGCGCGAGCATGCAGCTCATCGGCCAGGTGGACTCCTTCGGGCTGAGCCTCTTTTTCCCTTCCAAGATCACCGCCTCCGCCGTGGCCTTCGATCACCAGGGCAGCGTGGTGGTTGCCGATACTTCCAGTCCGGCTGTCCTCTGTTTAGGCAAACCCGAGGAGTTTCCAGTGCTGAAGCCCATCATCACCCACGGTCTTTTGCATCCCGTGGCGCTGACCTTCACCAAGGAGAGTTCTCTTCTTGTGCTGGACAGCGCGGCCCATTCTGTAAAAGTCTACAAGGTTGACTGGGGGTGATGGGGTGCGGTGGGGGTCCTGGGACCTGCTTCAGAAGCCCTGGAGCTGCCCCTGTTGAGCCCTGGATCAATGACTTAATTATCTATTCAACAGAGATGACTGTAACTGCCTGGTAGACTTAACAAAGGTGGGGGCCATTATTAAAGAATAATAATGAAATCTACCATTGATGGATTATGTACTCCTAGTGCTAAGAAATTTGTGAATATTAGCCCCTTTAATCCTTTCAACGGCCCAGTGGTAATTTCTATTATGTATCTCATTTTAAGGATGAGAAAACTAAGACCCAGAGAACTAAAGAGATTTACTCAAGGTCACATTTACTTACTCTAACAATCACAAATGGAACTCAATTCTGACTCCAAAACGCCTTGCTCTTAAATAAGACAGCAGATGTGGAAAAATATATATGAGTGTATATTGTTGCTACATATACTCTATTTACAAGTAGCTATTTACTTAGAAGCACAGAGAAAGACTTCGTAGAGTTCAAGAGAAAAAGGATTTTGTGGTAGACGTCAGTTTAGTTCAACATTCAGTTCCTTTGATGGCTCTTTAGATGAAGTTACTGTGGATCTTGAGTTACTTGAAATACAAAAGCAATCAACTTTGCTTATTCAAAAGGTCAACACTTCTCTTAGTACCTGTAACTCCTCTGCTATAGGCACTTAGAAAATACTACTTGGTTGATTGAGAAAAGTTTTTGTTTTTGTGTGTGTATTCTAAGAAATCTTAATCAAGATAACTAAGATTTTTTTGTTCTTATGTTTTCTTCTACAAGTTGTATATTTTTGGGTGTCCCATTTTGAGTTGATTCCTATCTACAACATAAAGTATGGGTTGAGGTTAATTTTTTTTTTTTTTTTTTTGACATGAGGGTGTCCAATTATTCCAGCACTATTTGTTGAAAAGGCATTTTTTTTTTTTTTGGCCTCCTTGTGGTGTGAGGGATCTTAGTTCCTTGGCCAGGGATCGAGTCCGTGCTCCCTGCATTGGGAGCGCAGAGTCTTAGCCTCTGGACTGGGAGGAAAGTCCCAGAGAAAGACTTGTGTTGATGGAAGTTCTGAACTCCTGTGGAATGTTCTACACATGTACTTGTGTTAGAGAGCCCGATGGTATTTCTGTTAATGTAATATAGAGATAAGTCACCACAGTCAGTTCATGGCAGAAATGATTTTGCTTGCCTTTTTATGATCAGTGGTAATCTGAAGAACTTTTGTGATGGGGTTTTTCTCTTGTCAATTTAAATCTGTCCCATATGTTGCAAACACCAGGCACTCAATAAATAATTCCTTTGATCCTGAGCTGGCATTTAACCACGGGCAAATCCCTCGTGGCTCAGACAATAAAGAATCTGCCTGCGATGCAGGAGATAGGGGTTTGATCCCTGGGTCAGGAAGATCCCCTGAAGAAGGGAATGGCAGCCCACTGCAGTATCCTTACCTGGGAAATCCCATGGATCTAGGAGCCTGTTGGACTACAGTCTGGGGTTGCAAAGAGTCAGACATGACTTGGTGACTAACACTTCCACTTTTCACTTTCAGACACTAACTACTTCTTAAATTGATGTGATGGCTTGACCAAGATGATGCCTGCTTTAAGTTGCATTGATTAAGTGAATAGGTGGAGACTTTAGGTGAGGTAGCTGCTTCTCTATAAGCTGTGTGGCTAGCTGGTATAACATTTCAGAGTTAAGGGCTGTTGGAAAAATACCAATAGCCAGCACCTCAGAAGCAGTAGCAAAACTTTTTCCTCAGGTAGGAAATAGTGGTTTTGAAAGGTGAGGGTTTGCTTTAGGTAATAACTGATGCTTTATTAACAACAGAATTCTAATTTACAAAGCATTTTCGTAGATATAGTGTACATTCTAGAAACAGCCTCCAAATTATGAAAAAGATTGTAGTTTGTTCTTTGAAGCTAAAAGAGAGAGCTAGGCTCCCACACCAGTCTGCAGAAGCCCGTTTTGCTTCAATGCTCCCATTGTGTAGCACTGATACGATTTCAGGCATCGTGGACCAACCACCATTTGTGAATGCACCATCCCAAATAGGGGTTCTGGGAAGAGCCCCCACCTCCCCCACCGTCACCCTATCCTTAGAAATCACCCTCAGGTCAGCGACATCACAGGTATTCTGAGTTGTATAACAAGAAAAGTTGTCTCAGATGGAGATACAGGTTCATACTTGGTCATTTGTGAATAGGGCAACTGTGGATTGATGTTACAAATGTTTTCCTTGGAAACAATGACATTTTAAGGCCTTGGGGTCCATTGAGCCAATCAAGAGACCTTCTCTTATTTGGAATCATCAGTGGTATCATGTTTGCCTCTAGAACTGAGTGTGTCTTTTCAGGCCAGGTGTGGAATATATGCAGCACGTATGGAGAGATCTCTTGTTACCATGTGGATTATCCGGCCAGAAGAATGGTGTGTGAGCTCCCAAGGTAACATGGGAGCGATTCAGAGAGGTGATCACAAGTGATCTTGTTAACGGCTGCCTTTACTTGGTAGATGATCAGGCTGCAGATAGACAGCAGGGTTTCCGAAGACACCAATTTTGCTGTTTCTGATCCACAGGCATACACATGCTGAGGAGATAGGTTCAGTAACCTGTAATGGAGATGCTAAGTTCACCTTCTGGGCTGTGCTCTTTAAAGCAAGCTGGTTAAAGCGCTCAAGCTGCACCCTGCTGAACACCAGGTTGTTAGAGGAACTGGAGAGTCTGAGATGGGCCAGAGGAAATCATCACAGCAGAAAGAAAGAGGTCCCTCAAAACTGTGCCTTTTGCAGCGACCTGGATGGACCTAAAGTCTGTCATACAGAGAGAAGTCACAAAGAGAAGAACCAACACTGGATATTAACATATATATGTGGAATTGAGAGAAATGGTACAGATGATGTTATTTGCAAAGCAAAAATAGAGACACAGACATGGAGAACAAATGTACGGTTACCAAGGGGGAAAGGAGGGGGTGGGATGAACTGGGGGATTGGATTGACTATATATACTATTGACACCATGTATAAAGTAGATAACTAAGGAGAACCTGCTGTGTAGCACAGAGAACTCTCCTCAATGCTCCCTGGTGACCTAAATGAGAAGGAAATACAAAGAAGAGGGGGCTACATGTAACAGTAGCTGATCCCCTTTGCTGTACAGCAGAGACTAACACAATCTTGTAAAGCAACTATACTGCAATAAAAATCAATAAAATTAAAAAAAAAAAAAATAAGAGGTTCCCAGGTGATGGAGGAGAGTTGGAATGAGGCTCCAGAGGTCAGAGACAAAAGAACTCAACCACAAATAACTGGAGAAGGAAAAGGAATGGACTTTTCCTGAAAATCCCCCTCAATCAGGTGCCTTTAGGCCAGCGCTACCCACCACCCCTTGCCACCTGGTGCGTCCGTAAAAGCAGGCAGAGGCCCCATCAGCAGCACTCACGTCACCCTCCGTTTGTTCTTGTTTTGTCCAATTCCTGGGCTCGGACTGTCTCCTGGTTTTGGCCTTGTTCTGCCCTCTGGACTTGATTTTCACAGTCTTCTTCCTTGGCGTTTCCTAAGGACTGTGGTTCAGAGTCATACCTCTTCCCTCTACTTAGACACACTCTCTCTGGATCCCGGGACGCAGAGCATCGCAACTTGTTTGTGCCTCATCCAGACCTTCCCTGGTGAGTCAGGTGAAGACCTTGCTGAAAGTGAATTGTGTGCCTTTTGAGGAAGTACTCCATATACCTCAGAAAAACGGGGAAGACCCACTGATGATGGCAATTTAACCATCCTCCACCGCCACCGAGAGATGAGATGTAGGCTGGTGCCTACCACTCCACTAATAGCAACCCGCTCTTGGGCTTCTGGGGCTTCCCTGGTAGCTCAGTCGGTAGGGGAGCCTGCAATGCAGGAGACCTAGGTTCAATCCCCAGGTTGGGAAGATCCACTGGAGAAAAGAATGGCAACCCACTCCAGTATTCTTGCCTGGTGAATTCCATGGACAGAGGAGCCTGGCAGGCTACATACAGTCCATGGGGTCGCAAAGAGTCGGACACAACTTAGCGACTAAACCATCACCACCCTGGTGGTGTACTGTGGTTGATAAGGAGATGAAGTGTTTTGTTGAAGAATATGTAGGAAATATGAGAGGGAGGCTGCCAGGACTCACCACAGCGACTGTGCTGAGCCATCATGGTTGTCTATCACGCCCACCACCCCTTCTAAGGAAAACCTACTCCCCTCCCCAACAGGCCCTGCTGATGAGCTAGCCCTCGGCTGCCGTGTTTCCTAATTGGATAGGAGTGCCCACCAATATGAAGAGCAACCTGTCGACCAATGTCCTGCCAAATATATTCAATTAGATCAGGAAGTTAGCCTACGACTTGGCCTCAGATGAACAGTTTTTCTCAAAAAGGACAAGGAGATCCAATTAGATTCTTGAGGTGGCGGGGTTGCCGTTTTTTTTTTTTAAGTATAGTTAGTTTTATGGGCTTCCCTCTTGGCTCAGAGGGTAAAGAATCTACCTGCAATGCAGGAGACCAGGGTTCAATCCCTGGGTCAGGAAGACCCCCTGGAGAAGGAAATGGCAACCCACTCCCATGTTCTTGCCTGGAGAATCCAGTGGACACAGGAGCCTGGAGGGCTACAGTCCACGGGGTCACAAGAATCAGACACGACTTGGTGACTAAACCACCACCAGAGTTGGTTTCCACTATTGTTTTTGTTTTGGATATACACCAAAGTGGTTCAGTCATACACACATCTTTTTTAGATTCTTTTCCCTTATAGGTTATTGTAAAATACTGAGTGTGGTTCCCTGTGCCGTGTAATCTATTTCCATTTTCAAACCACTGATGGGTAAGTCTGGACAGACTAAAAGTGATGATACAGAAAGGCCAATTCCATTATATTTTGAAGTTAATTTTCGCAAAATAGTACCAGTCCCCTCTGGTGGACACTAAAATGTAAATCTTAAAATTAGTAACTTTTCTTCTCTGACCAGTCAGTACAAAATACATTATATGAATTTGTTAAATTTGCTAGCAGCACTATCTGTACAAGTTGAACACAGGATATTCAAATGCATTCTGATTATAGACAAAAATCTATTAATTCATAAGGGTTTTGGGGGAAGAGGGGAGAGTTATGTCTTTGTCAGATTTTACTGTTAGGGTGGTGCTGGCCTCATAAAATGAGTTGGGAAATGTTCCTTCCAGCTTTATTTCCTGAAAGAATTTGTATGACGGTGTTGTCATTTCTTCTTAAATGTTTGATAGAGCTCACCAGTGAAACCTAGTGGCCCAAGAAATTTCTTGATGTGTGTGCATTCAGAGCTTGTTTTCTGTAGAAAGATGGGCCACTTGGAGCTTACTCAATCATACTGGAACAGGAATTTTAAAAAGCTTTTAAATTTCTTTGATTTTTTTTTTTTTTTTTTTGGGCAGGCATTTTATCACTGACTGTTTCCTGTGTGCTCATTTTGTGTTGAGCAAGGTGCAAAGCTGTGAGGATGTGAAGGTTCCCAGGCGCTGATGGTCAGGGGTCGGGTGGAGATGGACAAGCTAATCAGAAGAATACGGCATAGGATGGTGAGTGCTCTGGAAAGCACATGCTGGGGGGATGGGGCGGGGGAGAAGGGCCCAGTATTGGAAGAGATGACATCACCCTAGAATTCCAGACTGATTGATGTCATCAATGCTGGACACTTCATCCAAAACAAACTAAAAAACTAAAAGTAAACATTTGTCTTTAAGTATTGATTTTTCATGGTCCTGACGTTAGGATCTATTTTTCTGTCGCTGTAGCCTGTCAGCATTGGGGGACCGTGTAAAGAAGGCAAGATGACAGCTGATGGTCAATGATGCTCAGCTGAGTTTTTGAGCATCTCGGGGTATTTTTTGATATTTTTACATTTAGCTAAACACCACAGTAGTAAGTGTATTGTAAAAAGGTCAAAAGTGCCCTCTTTGGACAAAGCTCATTTGTTGTTACAATGAAATCCTCCCCACAGTGAAACATTTTATAATCCTCTCCCACATTCAGTGCTTTCCCATCATTGTGGCAGTGACAGATTTTATGGGAGGAGGAGTCACGTGGACCTAACACGCACTTCCCTGATACAGAGATGCTTGCTGCTGGAAGAGTCCTCCTGTTTCCTGTGGTCTTGACACCTCTCAATGCTTGGCACCTGCTTTGTTGCTAAATCAGGATCTTGCTGGGCCTCTTGGCACTGATTACTCGAGTCCTCGCCTCCCCCAGCCTCAGCCACTCAGGGGACATCCCTCCTGTGCAGTAACGGTCAAACAGAGGCAAAATATTCAAGAGAAAGACACTGCAGCTTTTCACCTGGAGCTATTTTTCATGAATTTAAACTGTATGTCAAAAGAGGCCAGAAACAGGGACTGCTTTCAAAGACCCATGATGGAGAAACATGAAACATTAGAAGAGTTTTGGCTCCAGGCACCCAGCACTTGGTCAGAATATGAGAAAAGCTTCTCCAGTTATTGAGGGTTGATTTGATGGGATATTTCACAACTGAGTTCGAAAGTATTTTAGGGGGCCTGGGGGTGCGTGGCACCCCACTCCAGTACTCTTGGCTGGAAAATCCCATGGACAGAGGAGCCTGGTAGGCTGCAGTCCATGGGGTGGCTGAGGGTCGGACACGACTGAGCGACTTCACTTTCACTTTTCACTTTCATGTATTGGAGAAAGAAATGGCAACCCACTCCAGTGTTCTTGCCTGGAGAATCCCAGGGACGGGAGAACCTGGTGGGCTGCCATCTATGGGGTCATACAGAGTCAGACACACTAAAGCGACTTAGCAGCAGCAGCAGCAGGGGGTGCCAGAGCATGTGTCTATAAGATCCTGTCTTTGTTATGAAACATGCCAAATAATTTATGAATACTGCTTAGCACCATGTCTTCGTGTGCACACCATCAATGAAAGGCTTCCCGTCAGGATATGACCTTTGCTTGGGTTCCATGCTCTCTCTCCCAGCCAGGTCGACTCATTACCATCTCCCTCGCAGGGAGAAGGGCTCCTGCCTGCAGCTGTCCTGTGGACACACTCTGAAGTTGGCCCCCGGCCCCCCAGGAGCAGTATGAGAGGCTTCCAGTTAAAGGTTTTCCTGTCTGGTGCCTGGGGTCTGCCATCCAGGGCATAGGCCTCACTACTGGCTCCCATCTAGGCTCCAAGGGCAGCCTGGACTTGACTCTTACCCTCAGCACCGTGGTACCAACCCAGATACGACATCTGGGCCCCAGCTTTGCTCTCGCTCGGCTGCTGTAGGCATCCTTGCCTCCATCCTTAGCTCTGACCCACGGTGACACTTTCTGTCTTACCTAATGCAGTTAGGGATTGCTGCTGCTGCTGCTAAGTCGCTTCCAGGGAGTGTATGAGGTTGAGTATTTTTGGACCATTACTGGGACAGAGGCAGGGGATAAAAGAGTAGCAAGTGGAAACGGTACCAAGAATGAATGGCTTCTCACTGGATGCAGAGACTCTACACCGGGCGCCAGCCCTCAGCTCTTACACAGACTCATCTCATCCTCATCATAGCCTAGGAAATATTGGGTTGGCCAAAAGGCCAATTCGGGTTTTTCTGTGAAATGTTATGTATGTCCATAAGATGCTTTCCATAATGTCTTACAGGAAAACTCAAAAGAAACTTTTGTCCAGCTGGTAGTTGCTAGTGGCATTTTTAGAGGTGGAGAAACAGGCACAGAGAAGCTAAGTAATTTGCTGAAGGTCACATAGACAGACAGTAGATAAACTGTTTAATCTCTCTGAGCCTTAGTTTCTTTCTGTAAAATGGAAATTTAATAGTACCCACTTTCTAGACTTGTGAGGCCTACAGAAGTGTGTGTGTGCAGTAGATCCGGTCTCTCTTAGCAATCATTATTTTGCCTGAACTATTTTGGGGTAAGGCAGTACCTCTGTTTTTAAGCACAGAGGTTAGTGATCATGAAGCTTAGACCTGCAGGAAGCCATCTGTGCTCAAGTGTAGGGAGAACCTGCCTGACAACAATGCCTGCAGAAAAGAAAGCGGAGCTGAAAGCCGGAGGAAGATGACATCCGCGCAACATCGTCAGGTCTCCCAGTTTTTCTATTCCCAAAGCCGGGTATCGCCCTGGATGTCACGTTTATCTGAGCTGACAAGTTTCCTGTTCTAAAACAAATTTGAGTTGTGTGTCTGTGTTGAGTTGTGTGTCTGTGTTGTTGTTACTGTTTAGTTGCTCAGTCGTGTCCGACTCTTGCGACCTGTGGACTGTAGCCCTCCAGGCTCCTCCATTCATGGGATTCTCCAGGCAAGAATACTGGAGTGGGTTGCTATTTCCTTCTGCAGGGGTTCTTCCTGACCCAGGGATGGAACCCACATCTCCTGTGGGTTCTTTACCATCAAGCCACCAGGGAAGCCACCTGGGTGTCTATGACTTTCATCTAAAGGAGCCTCAAGAGAGTGCAAGGTCAGGCTCCTGAAAGACATCATGTATTCATATTACAAGGACTTGGCTTTACACCTTGTGTCAAAGCAGCACAAAGCTGGCTTTCAGTCTGTACTGAGAGATTCACAACAGAAGAAAATGACTGCCTCCTTTGAGTTTTGAGTGAGGTGTCAAACTACTAATATGTTGTTGGACTTTTTTGTTTGTTTGGCTACACCACGTGGCATGTGGGATCCTAGTCCCCTGACCACTTCATTTTGAAGTGCAGACTCTTAACCCCTGGACCACCAGGGAAGTCCTTACACTGTCTAATTTTTTTTTGAGGAGTGGGAGGAGAGTTACCTGCTACCCACTGAAAGGATTTTTTTTGGATTATCAGAGCTCCTGTGATACAAAAGGTTTTCAAGTTTGGTAGGATCGTAGAAAGGGCTTCCCAGGTGATGTCATTGTAAAGAATCCACCTATCAGTGCAGAAGATGCAAAAGACACAGGTTCAATCCCTGGGTCAGAAAGAGCACCTGGAGTAGGCAGTGGCCACCCACTCCAGTATTATTATTTTTTTAAAAAAAAAAAAAAAAGATATGGAATGCTTCAGGAATTTGCATGTCATCCTTGCTCAGGGGCCATGCTAATCTTCTCTGTATTGTTCCCGTTTTAGTATACGTGCTGCCAAAGTGAGCACCCGCTCCAGTATTCTTGCCTGGGAAACCCCATGGACAGAGGCACTTGGCAGGCTACAGTCCTTGGGGTTTCAAAGAAAGAGTCAGACACGACTGAGCTGGCGCACTCACACACACCCACACCCCCCCCCCCCACACACACACACAGCCACACACACATAGGATAACAGAAATTTTGACGTGTAAGTCCCTCACTTTCTAAATAAGTAAATTGAAGCCTGAAGAGGTTAAGTAACTTGGACAAGTAATTAATCTTCTTAGGAGAAAAACCAGAATTCTAAACCTTGCTGCCGTTGGAATTCTCTCTGATTTTGGATTTTCAGCAACATAAACTGCACACAGTGTATTTTCTACATAGATATGCAGAATCGGAGAGTCAGCAGCTGATGTCAGCTCTGCTGACTCCTAACCAAGTTTGGTTTTCCCATTGTTACCCTGCTTTTTCCTATAAGTCCACACTTTTCTTGTAACCACGGTATTTACTTATCTTACTGTAATGTATATAAGCATGTGATAAACATACAATGTATAATTTTAACCCTACAGGATGTTACTAGGTGGTACTGTGGAAAAAGAGGTTCTGTATTTAATTAAATTTATGAGTTAAATGGGTTTCTTTATTGCAATAGATCTCAAAGCCATCAATAAGCTACTTTGCATTATAAATTGCAAAATAAAGGGAATGGTTAGATACAGAGTACAGTGTTTTCCAAACTTACCCGACCCTAGATCTGCTGCTGGAAATACTGTTCTGGCAGCCTGAATTTTCACATTTTTTCCTTTCTCCCCATGATCCCATTCTGCCCTTTTCTTTGGTGGTTTTGTTTCTGGGTCTTCATTTTTTAATTCTTACCTTCAATTCTCATCCTCCCTCCCAGTCTTCTGTCACTCCAAGTTCCTACATTTGGGTGCTTTTCCGGTGGTAATTCTCCTTCTCTCAGTCTTTGTGTATGGCCTTTTTTTTTTTTTTTTTTTTTTGCAGGGGAGAGAGGGTGAAGGAGGGGTAAAGAGCTCCAGTGAGCCAGTGTCTCTTGCAGGTTTAGGGAAAAACGACCAACCTGGGCTTACTCAGATCAGCCTTGACTTAATTGTATCTCAATATATCTGCGCCCCGAGGTGGGCTTGTAGGAAAGAGCAGCTCGTACTGATGCCTTCCAGGGCTTGCCCAGAAGTGCCACGAGAGCCACTGGTCCCCTTTGTTGAATTCACCTCACCTTTCCAGGAACAGCCCAGCAGTGAAACTTCTCTGCACATTATCCAGCCATTGGAGGTTCCCTCCAGATATCAGTTGTCTTACCCACAAGCCAGTTCCAGCTCCACATTCAAACTTTTGTTTCCAGACAAGGTAGCTCTCTGTCCAGGGTGGCATTTACACTTTCACTTGTACTTTGCTTTGCTCCTACTGTTGCTTGGACATGGCTTGCGGGATCTTAGTGCCCTGACCAAGGATTGAACCCATGTCCCCTGCAGTGGAAGCCTGGAGTCCCTACCACTGGACCACCAGGGAAGTCTCAACATTTACGCTTTGACTGGGAGAATCAGCCTCCCTGATTAAGAGCCCCGGCAGTTATCTCTGAGTGTTGCTGTCTTTCACCTTTCTCAAGTGTTCTGTTTTCTACATTTGCCTTATTGTATCCACAAAATTCCTGCAGTAATTCTGAACTTATTTTATACACGGGTATGATTCCTCTTCATTTAGAGTTTTAAGATTTAAAATTCCCTAATTTTCAAGGTTCTTTACAGACTTCATCGTACAGTTTTGAGTAGTACCATGCTTCTTCCATAGGATAAATGGTATCAGGACCTACATTCATGCTGATCCAATTGAATGAACACCTCATGAACTTTTCTACTTCTCACAATTTGTCCCACGGAATTGTTCCCATTCATTCTGAAACTGAGATGCATCCTACACAAATCACTTTTTTTGAGGAGTTTCGGGCCTGTGTCCTCATTGTGGAGACCACAAAGCCAAACAGGCCATTTCCAAGGCCAGGTGTGAATTATTGACAGGTAGCACTTTGGATGAGCTTCCCAGGTGGCGCTTATGATAAGGAATCCTCTGCCAATACAAGAGATGTGGGTTCAATTCCTGGGGAAGATCCCCTGGAGTAGAAAATGGCAACCCACTCCAGTTTTCTTGCCTGGGAGATCCCAAGGACAGAAGATCCTGGCGGGCAACAATCCATAGGGGTCCCAAAGAATCAGACACGACTGAGCACACACAAAGCAGTTTGGATAAACTTTGTACTCATCCATGTTCATTTCAAAGTTTGATACTGTCTGTAAGAGTAAATCAGAAAGCAAATTCTGAAATGTTGATGGTAAGTGGATTTTTTGTGTTTTCTATTTTAATGGCTTTCCTAGAGACAGACATACCCTTCTTACTATTTTATATTGAATCAGACCTTCCTATGGCTGGTTCTTGTCACACAGGGCTGTCAGCTAGCAGCTGATCATGTGTCATCTTTAAGCATTTTGGTATGCATTGGGATTTGTCCATAAGGAGCATAGACTCTAACTGGAAATAGGTAGAGAGCTACAACCAGCCACAGACTATCCCGTGCACCCCTCATCCAGCCATCCAGCCATGCCTCTGGGACTCACTAAGTGGTGATAGCCAGTGCATACTCGGAAGGCCCTCTCCAGGTACAACTGAAGGAGACCATAGCAGAAATGATGCCTGATCTGATAACACCCAGATCCAGGAAAGAAGAAGCTAAAGAAGATTACTTCTGCTATATACCTGAGCCTCAGGTAATCTGATCGGTACTACCTGGCTGGCCATTAGTTTAACTAAGTTACTCGTTTTGGGCTCAGGTATCACATCAAGGTGTTAAATTTAATCTCTAAAGACTTATGTGGTTTGGACTCAGAATGTTCTATGAACTCAACTTCTTTCCTTTCTAGTGTTGCATCTAAACTCTGTAACTGACCCAGATTTCAGGACTTGGCTGGGAACCACAGGGAAGGTCCGAGGCAGATACAGGATTCAGTTCAGGATGCTTTCAGTTCTGGTCTGGCTCTTTATATATTTACTTTTTGGTTGCACCAGATCTTCATTGCTGCTTTCTCTAGTTACGGCAAGCAATGGTGGCTTCTCTTGTGGAACACAGCTCAAGGGCTTCAGTAGTTGCAGCACATGGGCTCACTCGTTGTGGCTTACAGGCTTAGTTGCTCCATGGCATGCGGGATCTTCCCGGACCATGGATCGAACCCATGTCCCCTGCATTGCAGGGTGGACTCTTAACCACTGGGCCACCGGGGAAGCATTGGTCTAGTTCTTGATACCCCAGCTTGTCCAAGGTTTCCAGTTTTCTGTCTCTCCTGTGATCTGAATGAAACGTAAAACCCTTGGACAGTAGAGTACCAGACTTTCATCATGAGAGTCCAGGGTTGAAGTCTGTTCAAAACCATGGCTCCGTTCCTTTCTTCTATCATCATATATAAACATGGCCACAGTGGCTAATTCCGATGGTCAGTTATTAGCTCACACTCTTCTTACGGTATTATTAATCACTTTGTAAGCATTCAAGTAACTTTTTGTTTGTCTTCTTTTCCTTCCTTGGACTAGAGTGTTCTCTTTCATGCATAGAATAATTCAAGCAATTTCTACCTCTTTTCTACATAGAAATTTTGGCCTTGGAAACACCACTAACAATCATAAATCCAGAGGTTTCCAGGGCAGCATTCAGGTAACACAGTGGGTTAGCCAGGATGGGGAACCACTGACTTAGATGAATCAGGACTTATCCCCAAACCACATCAGGGAGAAGTGAAATCAGAGGTCAGCCAGAGGACAAGGGGAAATAGCCGTTAGATAGGCAACTCGCAGATGACAAAGAAACGTTTGTTGAATTTCTCCAAAGAAGATGCGCAAATGACCAACAAGCACATGAAAAGAAGCTCAGCGTTGCTGACCATGAGGAAAATGCCAGTGAGGATCACAATGTACCCATTAGGGTGGCTACTATTGAAAAATGAAAAAAAAAGCAAGTGTTGCTGGAGTGGGGAGAAATTGGAACCCTTGTACATCACTGGTTAGAGTGTACAATGGTGCAGCCACTGTGGAAGAAAATATCGTAGTTTCTAACAAAATTAAACATAGAGTTACCGTGAAAAGTGAAAAAAGTTGAAGTGTAAGTCATTCAGTTGTGTCTGACTCTTTGCAACCTCCTAGACCATAGCTGGCAATGGCACCCCACTCCAGTACTCTTGCCTGGAAAATCCCATGGACAGACGAGCCTGGTAGGCTGCAGTCCATGGGGTCGCTAGGAGTCGGACACGACTGAGCAACTTCACTTTCACTTTTCACTTTCATGCATTGGAGAAGGAACTGGCAACCCACTCCAGTGTTCTTGCCTGGAGAATCCCAGGGACGGTGGAGCCTGGTGGGCTGCCGTCTATGGGGTTGCACAGAGTCGGACACAACTGAAGCGACTTAGCAGCAGCAGCAGCAGCAGACCATAGCCAGTCAGGCTCCTCTGTCCCTGGGACTTCCCAGGCAAGAATACTGAAGTGGGTAGCCATTCCCTTCTCCAGGGGATCTTCCTGACCCAGGGATTGAACCTGTGTCTCCTGCATTGCAGGCAGATTCTTTACCATCTGAGCCACCAGCAATTCCACTTCTGGCAATGGCCCCAAAAGAATTGCAAGCCAGATCTGAAGAGAGATTTGTCCACCATGTTCATAGCAGCATTATTCACAATAGCCCAAAGGTGGAAGCAACTTAAGTGTCCACTGACAGATGCATGGATCAACAAAACATGGTCTATACATACAATGAAATGTGATTCTGCTTTAACAAGGAAGGAAATTCTGACACACGTGAGAGCATGAGCAAACCTGGAGAATATTATGCCGAGTGAAATGAGCCAGTCACAGAAGAACAAATACTGTATGTCTCAGTCAAATCCCTAGAGACAGAGTACAGAATGTGAGTACCCAGGGACTGGGAGAAGAGGGGAACAGGGAGTTGTTATCCAGGGACTGGGAGAAGAGGGGAACAGGGAGTTGTTATCCAGGGACTGGGACAGAAAGAGGAGGGAGGGTGGGAAGTAAGAATCAAGAGAGAAATTCCAGCAAGAGCCAGCACCTAGATAGTGATCAGCCTACAGGGGAACCCCTGCCAGATGTTCTTTGCAAAATGGCCTGAGGACCTGGCAAGATGAGGCAGCCCAAGACCCTGTGGATTTTCTAAGTCTCAGAGGGGATTTTTCAAGGGGCAGGCTGAGCAGATGTCTCATTCTAATGAAGCCACAGGAACTGGGCACCCCTAAACCACTGGTTATAGCAAAGCCTCTTCTGTTTGGCTTAGGGCTGTGTATGAGTACTGATGTTTACATCTGAATGGATGTAGTGGAGAGGGAGTTTATAGCTCATAAAGGAAGAAAATGAAGTCGTACTTCTAAGCTCCAGGTGGCTGATGCAGGAGACATAAGAGACATGGATTCGATCCCTGGGTCTGAAAGATCCCCTGGAGAAGGGTATAGCAACCCACTTAAGTATTCTTGCCTGAAAAATTCCACTGACAGAGAAGCCTGGCAGGCTACAGTCCATGGGGGTCACAAAGAGTCAGACACAACTGAATCGACTTAGCATGCACGCTAAGTCCTGGTGATGTAAGCTGGAAGCTCTCCCGTCAGTCTCACCTCTTGCGTCTCCAGGTCCAGCAGAAGTCATCTGCTAAGTTCCTCCCTGCTCACATTCCCCAAGGAGTATGGACAGCATTCTGTAGGCCAATGAAAACCACCAGCTTTCCCCATCCTCTTCCACCACTTCCACACCTCCTCAGCTTTTCAAACTGTGCTTCCAGAAGTGTGGACAGCTAGCCCCCTGCCTCGGAATTACTTGAGAGAGCTGTTTAAAATGACACTTCCTGGGCTGTAACCCAGGCCCACTGTTCCATGGTCTTTGGAGGTGGAGCCCAGGAACTGCCTTTTAACAAGGTGGTTTTTAAGCCACTGAAAATTGAGACAGTCTTCAAAAGGCAGTTACCAGAGAGAGGCTGCTGAATGAGTGACCTTGAGGCAAACAGGTGCAGAGACAAAGGAGGAAACATTGATTGATTATCTCCTTTCAAGTATTTTGTATAGAAATTATGCCATTTAAAGTTATCAATGGAAGATTGCCAACAAAGGTCCATCTAGTCAAAGCTGTGGTTTTTCCAGTAGTCATGTATGGATGTGAGAGTTGGACTATAAAGAAAGCCGAGCGCCAAAGAATTGATGCTTTTGAACTGTGGTGTTGGAGAAGACTCTTGAGAGTCGCTTGGACTGCAAGGAGATCCAACAAGTCCATCCTAAAGGAGATCAGTCCTGAATATTCATTGGAAGGACTGATGCTGAAGCTGAAACTCCAATACTTTGGCCACCTGATGCAAAGAACTGACTCATTGGAAAAGACCCTGATGCTGGGAAAGATTGAAGGCAGGAGGAGAAGGGGATGACAGAGGATGAGATGGTTGGATGGCATCACCAACTCGATGGACGTGAGTTTGAGTAAACTCTGGGAGTTGGTGATGGAAAGGGAGGCCTGGCGTGCTGCCGTTCATGGGGTTGCAAAGAGTTGGACACGACTGAGTGACTGAACTGAACTGAACTGAACTGAAGAGACTTGCCTAAAAGCTGAGAAAACCAGAACGTGAATCTAGTTTGTTGTTTGTTTGTTTTAGACTAAAACACATGACTTAGCAGGACCTTAGTTTCCCAACCAGGGATTGAACCTGGGCCCCTGGCAATGAAAGCACAGAGCTCTAACCCGTGGACCAGGGAATTCCTTGAATCCATTCTAACTGAAAGCCCGTGGCTCTGCCAGCTCCCAGAATCTGTCCACTTTTGCGTTTGTCAGGAAAGCCTAGAGAGTGATGAACTGAGTGGCTGTGTCCTGTTAACCTTCAGACCCTGTATTCATTTACGTCCATTGTACCCAGAGACCATTGTATCTGTAACTCAAGCCCTGCACCCAATAGGAGGCTCAGGACCTTCCAGGCACCTACTTCGTTAAAATTAGAATGTATAAACAAAACATTAAAAATAGAAACAAACAGCTCCTCCTCATGGGGCGACTGTGACATCTGACAAAAGGAAGCGACACACCCTCAAATAAGGAAGAACTAGCCAAGTCCACGGGTGTGGTCTGATAGCACATGTTCCCCTTCAGATCACATTTGAGCTTTGACCAGCTGCCGTTTTCATTCACCAGGAAGAGTTCACTTTTTGAACTCTTGTGTGGTCAGTGCCTCTTCCTTTACATCCTCGTCCTTGGGCAGGCTCTGGTGCTCACGGTTGTTAGGAAGGAGATCAGGCCGTGAAGCCAATCAGATGGTCATCCCACCAAGGTTTAGTAAGAAGCTGCAACTGTGTGCAGAAGTTAAAGATAAATAAGGCATCACACCTGCTCCCAAGGAGCTTACAGTCCAGTGCGGGGAGTCACAGTAGACCGCCTGTTTGAACAAAGATCCATGCACAGCGAGTTTGGGGAGCGCTGTGGAGCAGTGCTGAGTCATTGTGGCCCAACCCAGGACCGGGCAGCAGGAGAGGGCAGGGAAGGCTTCCTGGAGGAAATTACATCAAGAGAAAGGCTTAGGGGGATGAGGGGGAGTGACTAGCTGAAGGGGGCTGGTAGAAAAGCTACCATGAGCAAAGCCAAGAAGGAAAGAAAACAGGGTTGAGACTAAGGGTAAATCTGCGTCTACTGCAGATTCCCATCAACCATTTCCAAGTGGCTACGTCAGCACGTCATTTTCTAGCAGATTTTCCCAAAGCCTTTACTTCCTCAAAGGCCTTCTGGCTGTTGCCCTTCGTAATCTCCCTGACCAGCTTATTAGCTCTGAAATTAGCACAAGTTCATCTGGTCTACCTTTCCCTCCATGCAGAAATCCGTTTTTTTCCATTTGAAGTTCAAAGCATTTGTATTCTGCTTTCCACCTGAACTCAATAATTCCTTAATGTTTAGACATTCTGTTGGGAGACTGTTTTTAGTTGAAAAGGCTGAAACTCTCTTATTTGATTATTGTGGGATGAGAGGGAAGAGTAAGGTATGTATCTGATGATGTGAAATGTGGAAAGTAGAAAGCTTTCTTGAAGAGGTGTGATGACTCTGAGGGAGAGGATTGCCCATCCATTTGAAACACAGCCCCCTTGAAGTGTGAAGTGCTTTGGTCTGGCCAACCAACGAATGACAAGAGTTCCCTCTTTTGGCCAAAGTCTTGAATTTTAATCAGTGTATTTCATCATTCAGAGCAGGCCCAGCGCCACATAAACAATATCCCACGTTTCTTTTAATTACTTCCCCATGGGAACAGATTTTTATGGATTAAAAGTCTGTATTAATACAAATAGGATGAGAAACAGAGGAATCTGAGCCACTGACTATTCCCATGGTAAATGCCACCACACATTCAGAAATTGATTGGAAGGGCCCAAAAACATGGAAATCCTTGGAGATTTTTCCGCTGGAAAATAAAAGTTTATGGAATTGCAATAATGAGCACTGGGCCAATGGAACGTCAGTGACGACACATGACAAATATAATAAGCTTTCTTTTGACCTTAAAGGAATAATCCCAACCCAAGCTATTGATCACCAATGAAAGTCTTATAGCACAAAATGTGACTCCTGACAGAAGTGGGAAACTCAGTTGTTCTCTTAAGTTCTCAATCACCCCTTTGTAATAGAAGGATGAATCATAATTTCAGAGCCCAGGAATAACACAGTTATTAAGGACCCCAATCCTAAATGGAATGCTAGACCACTGTCTTAAGCTGCGTTCAAGACTGACTACATAATTTGCAGGACCCAGTATGAAATAAAAACTTGGGGCTCCTTGTTTATGAATTATTAATAATTTCAAGATGGCAACAGTGGAGTTAAATCAGACACAAGGTTTTTTACAAGTCACACACACATGAAGCTAGCCCTACTTGAGTTCTTTCTTTGCAGACCCCGAGACTCTAGTTTATTTGGGAGGTAAGTCATGAAGCATCAGTAGGAGTGGGGAAGCACCAAGGAACTGAAAATGTACCTTGTCCCTGGAGAAAAAGAAGAAAAAAATTAAAAGGTTTTAATATCTTTGTTATTGATTTTTTTAAATTGTTTATTGTTTATTTGGTTGTACTGGGTCTTAGCTGCAGCACTCAAGACCTTTGATCTTCACTGTGGTGTGTAGGATCTTCATTGTAGCACGCAGCATGTGGGATCTAGTTCCCCCACCAGGGACCAAACCCAGGCCCCATGCATTGGGAGCACAGAGTCTTAACCACTGAACTGTGAGGAAAATCCCTACCCTGCCAATCTTGCACGATGTCTATTTTTTCCAGTAGACCTCTTAGCATATTAATCATAGTTACTTAAAATTCCTGGCCTGATAATTTTAACATATCTGTGATATCTCAGCCTAATCTCACGCTTGCTCCGTCTCTTCTGTGTTTTTCGCCTTTTAGTCTGACTTGTAATCTTTCATTCAATGCTGGATGTGGTGTACTGAGTTTTAAAAAAGAAACAACTCCTATAAACAGTTCTTCAGTGATGTTGTGATAAGCGGTGACAGAAAGGGGAGCATTATTTTATTTTTATCATCCTATGATTAGGACTCAGTCTTTTTTCTTTTCTTTAAAAAAATTTTTGGCCACACCATGCATGTGGGATCTTAGTTCCCCAACCAGGGATTGAGCCCACACCCCCTGCAGTGGAAACACAGAGTCTTAGCCACTGGACTGCCAGGGAAGTCCTGGGATTTAGTCTTTTAGTGCACCTATGCCTCTGGACATGAAATTAAAAGACGCTTGCTTCTTGGAAGGAAAGTTATGACCAACCTAGATAGCATATTCAAAAGCAGAGACATTACTTTACCAACAAAGGTTCGCCTAGTCAAGGCTATGGTCTTTCCTGTGGTCATGTATGGATGTGAGAGCTGGACTGTGAAGAAGGCTGAGCGCCAAAGAATTGATGCTTTTGAACTGTGGTGTTGGAGAAGACTCTTGAGAGTCCCTTGGACTACAAGAAGATCCAACCAGTCCATTCTGAAGGAGATCAATCCTGAAATTTCTTTAGAAGGAATGATGCTAAAGCTGAAACTCCAGTATTTTGGCCACCTCATGCGAAGAGTTGACTCATTGGAGAAGACTCTGATGCTGGGAGGGATTGAGGGCAGGAGGAGAAGGGGACGACAGAGGATGAGATGGCTGGATGGCATCACTGACTCAATGGATGCGAGTCTGAGTGACCTCCGGGAGCTGGTGATGGACAGGGAGGCCTGGCGTGCTGCGGTTCATGGGGTCGCAAAGAGTCGGACACGACTGAGCGACTGATCTGATCTGATCTGATCTGATGCCTCTGGACTGTGAACTTCACACATAATTCTCAGTTTCCCGCCTATTCTTCAAGTAGGGCAGGATGACTGGAGTGGGCTCTGGAATTGGGTATTTCTCTTCTGTCACGTGGAAGGCTCGAGCCAACTAGTTAAGTATTTTCCCCTCCCAAGATCAGTTAGTCTTTGATAAAACCCTAGAAGATTAGCCCTGGTTAAATAATTTCTCCCGAGAACAGAGTTTGTTAAGAGTAGAATGTATTTCAGGTGTATTTCAAAAGGACTCCTTTTCCTCTTCTGCTGGAATCACAAGGGGATTTTTCTCTGAAACTCACTGTGAGGACCTGTTACAGATTCTGAAGGCAAAGCTCACAAAAATGTGGAGTGGCTCCCAATTACTGGGTCCCTCTGGAGTTTTTATCTCTCAGTCTTATCCACATGAAGCCTCCAGCAATTTGTCAACTACAGATCAAGTTCCCTACTCCAGCCCTGGTTCCCGAAAGGTTTCTGCTCCAGTAAGTTGTGATTCTTCGTATTTGCCTGTCAATCTGTCTAATTCTGGGGATAGCAGTTTGTTCTGTGACCTCCCTTCTCTTATAGATTTAAGAAGAGTTGATTCTCAAGTTTGTTCAGTTTTTTACTTGTTGTTAGGACAGAGAGGTGACTTTTAGCCTCATATGCTGGACCAGAAACCAGAAGTCTTATTAGAGTCTATGTTTGTTTTTATTGTTAAATAACAGATTACCACAAATTTAGCTACTTAAAATAATACTGATTTATTATATCACAGTTCTGCCAGTGTGAAAACCAGGCACAACATGGCCACGTTCTCAGCTCAGGCTCTCACAAGGCTGAAATTATGGTGTCAGCTGAGCTTGATTTGGAGACTTGGCTGATGAAGAATCTGCTCTGAGGCTCGCTCAGGTTGTTGACATAATTCAATTCCTTGTGGTTGTAGGATTGAGGTCTCTTGTCTTCTTGGTAGATGTTAATCTCAAGTCACTCTGGATTTTTAGAAGCCATTCTCCTGTGTCCCCCTCCATCTTCAAAACCAGTAGCAGAGAACCTTCCTGGTATTGAGTCCCTTTCCTGCTTTCAATCTTGTCTTCAGGGTGAGCGTACATGATTCAGTCAGACTCAGCAGGTAACCTCCCTTTCTTAGCTCTGCCATACAACATGACCCGATCAAAGGAGTGATTCTCATATCATAGCCACTGTGATATGTGACTAATCCTCACTCAAGTCTTGAGGATTATGCTGGGTGTGTGCACCAGGACAGGAATGTTAGAGGCCACCATAGAATTTTGCCCACTACAGACTAAGTCCTTGAGGGCAGAGATCGTATAGAAAATGCTTCAGAACCTAGCACAGAGCCTGCCCATAGAGCTGTTGTTCAGTCACTAAGTTGGGTCCGACTCTTTTCGACCTCATGGACTGCAACACACCAGGCTTCTGTGTCCTTCAGTATCTCCTGGAGTTTGCTCAAACTCATGTCCGTTGATACAGTGAGAACTGAACAACAGTTGTTGAGCTAAAGAAGTACATCACTGACCATGGCATTTAAAATGGCCCGCCCTCAGTAACCTTTTACGTACTTTATCTTAGCACTTGTTACCACCTGACATTATATGTGTATTTGTTTATTTATATATTGTTTGTTCATTTTCTGCCCTCCTATCACTCCAGTGAAAGCCCCACTGAGGCATGGACTTTTTCTAGCTTATTCACTCACCATTGAGTCCTCAGTGCTTAGAATGGACAGTGCCTGGCTCCTTGTGGCACCTGTTAATAAAAATTTGGTAGACGAATGAATGGCTGAACAATCACAAACCATCCACACATTAATGAAGGTGCTACTTCCGGACTATAGAGTTATATGAGTAAATGTTCCAAATTTCAATCAAGGGTAACTTGCATGTATTTGGAAGACACCAAAACATGGACATTCATGGAATGCATACTGTGTGCCCAGGAGGATGCCAAGTATCTTAACCAGTGCAGTCAATAGAGCAACCAGGAATGAAAAACTCAAGACCTAAATCAGACCATGTCCCTCTTCTGCTCAAAAGCTTCCAATGGCTCCCATCCCACTCTGGGAAAAAGTGAAAGACATCTTAATGGCCTGTATGGCCCCAGTGACCTGCCCCTAGCCCGTTGCCCTATGCCTCATCTCCCGGTTTCCCTCTCTGTCTCCCCTCCAGTCCTCCTGGCTTCTGGATGTTGCTTATACCAGGCTCGCTCCCAGATCAAGGGCTTCGCACCTTCTACTGGGACTGCTTGTTCCCCAGATGCTTGCATGAATGGTTCCCTCAGCTCTTTCAGTTTTCACTCAATTTCCACATTCTAGGTGGAGCCTTCCATGGCCACTCTATTTACAATCATAGGTATTGATTATCCCTCCTCACCTAGAACTCTCTTTCTCCCCTGTTAGAGTTTTCTCCTTAGTACCATGTACCACAAATATTTCCTTTGTTTGTCGTGTTTTCTTCTCCCACCGAAATGAAAGAAAAGCAGGGGGTTTTGCCCATGTTGTTCATTGCTGTATCCCCAGCACCTAGTACAGTGCCTGGCACATAGTAGGTAGGTCCTTGATAAATATTTGTCATATCCTTGAGAGCTGACAAGGATACAACAGCAGCTCCAGTGAATTCTGATTCAGTATTTACCTGGTTAATTTCAAACACCCAGGTTCTCAGGCCCTCATCCCAAGGAAAAATACAACCCCATCTCCCACCCTTTAAACAATTCATTAATCCCTCAGGAGGAGAGATTTTGAGGTCTTCTAAGAAACCTGGTCGTCTTATTCTTTTCAACAGCAAAGTGCTTCTTAGCAACTCCTAGTAACATCTGAGTCTCCTGTTGTCTTTGTAGTTGGCAGGAAGAAGTAGGTTAAAGTAACTGAGCCTTTTATCTGAGCTAATGAAAGCACTTTGAGTCATTGTTTGCAATGGCTTGACCCTCCTTAGGAGAACTGTTGAACAAAAACATAAATGTGAGGTCCTGGGAATTCAAAGGGAAGATCAACAAAGGCTCAGGGGAAGGGGAGTAGAAAACCCTGTGGTTATTACAATGCCTGGGCATCATCCAGAGGATTTAGGCTTGGACGGTGGAGCTGTGTCTGAATCCAGTATTGGCAGTCCGTGATTGGCTCTCCTCCTCTGCCAGCCCCTGTTTTCATTTCATTCACTTTTTAATAATGCCACCTCACATTTCACACAATTGCAGCTCTTGAACCTCACTCCCAGCATGACTTTGTTCTAGCAAGCTAACCACACACAGCAGTTTCTAATGGATTCTAAATGGTGGCTGGACAACGTCTGTAATTTGGGGTTTTGAAGAAAGTGAAAGAACCATAACGGTCCTCTCTCCTTCTGAGTCTCTCTCTGTGGTAGATTTGTCCAATAGAAACTCAGCGCATGCTCGCAAGCCTCAGATACCTGGAAGAATAGACACATCCCTCGGTGTTTTCTCAAGAACTAACCCCCTCAGAGCCTGCTCTGGTTAGCCTGACTATTGATATCTTCCTCAGACATAAGTGGGGTTTCCCTAATAGCTCAGTTGGTAAAGAATCTGCCTGCAATGTAGGAGACCCAGGAATCCCTGGGTTGGGAAGATCCCCTGGAGAAGGGAATGGCAACCACTCCAGTATTCTTGCCTGGAGAATTCCATGGACAGAGGACCTGGTGGGCTACAGTCCATGGGGTTGCAAAGAGTCAGACATGACTGTGCAGCTAAATTTCCTTTCTCTTCCTTTCAGACATAAGGATGAACCAAGATCTCATTTAACTAGTTGATACCATAAGAGATGAGGTCATTTGGACTGGCCAGGATGTGTGTTGTTTTTGAGTCCTAAGATGGATGTTGCATTGTCTATATCAATAATTGTATTTTATATAAATATAAGCACCTGCTTATATGTGCAGAACAGAAAAAAATGTGGAGAAAGAGAACAGTTCAGAGGTTGCCTGGAATAAAGAAGTGAGACCAAGGATTGACTGTAGTACACGTAGGGAACTTTTGGGGGTGATGGAAGTATTCTAAAACTAGATCATGATGAGTCCTGAACAATAGTATAAGTTTACTAAAACTCATCAAACAGTACATTCAGAAATTCCAAATTTTAAAAATTCAATTTACACTAGCATCAAAAAGAATAAAATGCTTAGGAATAAATTTAATCCAGAAGATATAAGACTTGTGCTCTGAAAACTACAAAACATGGCTCAAAGAAGGGAAAGAACACCTAAATAAATGGAGAGACATGTTGTGTTCATAGACTGGAGGACTTATTTTGTTAAGATGTCAATACTTCCCAAAGGGACAGAGTCCATGCAATCCCGATCAAAATGTCAATGGCCTTTTATGCAAATGTCCTCAAATTCACATGGAAGTTAGAAGGATCTCAAATAGCCAAAACAATATTGAAAAAGATGATATGTAAGTGACTAATGAGCACGTGAAAGTATGTTCAACTTCACCAGGCATTAAGGAAATGCAAATCAAAACCACAATGAGATACTGTTTCACACTCACTAGGATGGAAATGGTGCCACCACCCCAATAACAACAGAAAATAGCAAGAATTGGCAAGGATGTGGAGAAACTGGGACCCTTGTACCTTGCTGATGAGAATGTGAAATGGAACAACTTCTATGGAAAACAGTTTGGTGGTTTCTCAAAAGCAAAACATAAAATTACCATCAGATCAGATCAGATTAGTCACTCAGTTGTGTCCAACTCTTTGCGATCCCATGAATCGAAGCACACCAGGCCTCCCTGTCCATCACCAACTCCCGGAGTTTACCCAGACTCCTGTTCATTGAGTCAATGATGCCATCCAGCCATCTCATCCTCTGCCATCCCCTTCTCCTCTTGTCCCCATTCCCTCCCAGCATCAGAGTCTTTTCCAATGAGTCAACTCTTCGTATGAGGTGGCCAAAGTACTGGAGTTTCAGCTTTAGCATCATTCCTTCCAAAGAAATCCCAGGGCTGATCTCCTTCAGAATGGACTGGTTGGATCTGCTTGCAGTCCAAGGGACTCTCAAGAGTCTTCTCCAACACCACAGTTCAAAAGCATCAATTCTTCGGGGCTCAGCCTTCTTCACAGTCCATACATGACCACAGGAAAAACCATAGCCTTGACTAGACGAACCCTTTGTTGGCAAAGTAATGACTCTGCTTTTGAATATGCTATCTAGGTTGGTTATAACTTTCCTTCCAAGGAGTAATCATCTTTTAATTTCATGGCTGCAGTCAGCATCTGTAGTAACAATTCCACTCCTAGGAATATACTCAAAAGAACTGAGAGAAGAGAATCAAGTGGACACTTGTATGCCAGTGTTCACTGCAGCATCATTCAAAATAGTCAAAAGATGTAAGCAAACCAAATACCTATCAACAGATGAATGAATAAACAAAACATCATGTATACATACAATGGAATATTACTCAGCCTTATGCTGAAGTCCTGACCCATGATCCAGCATGTACTATACATGGGTGAACCTTGAAAACATGTTCCCAAGTGAAATAAGCCAGACACAAAAGGACAAATATTGTAGGATTCCATTTATATGTTTAGATGAGGCAGATTCACAGAAGCAGAAAATAGAATGGTGGCTGCCTGGAAAACGGGAGGGTATTGTTTAATGACTACAGAGTTTCTGCTTGGGATGATGAAAAGTTTTTGGAATAGATGGTAGTGATGATTACACAACACTGTCGGTGTACTTGATGCTACTGTACACTTAAAATGGTTAAAATGGCAAGTTTTGTGTTATATATATTTTACCACAGTAAAAAATAAATAGAAGCAACTAGGTCACTCTGGAGAAGTTAATTTAAAAATTCTGATTTCAAAAAATAATAATAATGTGTACTGTGTGCAATGACTCCATCTGTTCCTTACCACCCCTGAGTAAACCCGGCCCTGTGTCATACAGAATTTGAGATACAGGAGCACTCAGTCAATGCTGACTAACCCTTTAAAATGGGATGATATAAAAGTCAGTTATGAGGGGGATAGCTCTGATCTATAAAATCGGATTAAGATTTACTGGGTAACATTCATGGACAGCAATCTTCCAAGCAATAAAACATGTTTCCTGAGTGAGAGAAGAAACTGCTCTCTATTGAAACAGTTGCTAGTCTGGAATGCTGCCGATGATGGAGTGTGGAAGATGCTAGAATTTTCCATGTACATGAATGACAAAAATGATAAATAAAGGGCACCAGTTAAAACATCTTCCCTACTTGTTAAAGCAAAATATGCCCTAAAACACTGCCAATGATTTTCAGATGTCAGCCAGCAAATGACACCATCATCAAAACTTTGCTAGAATTTATTTTTCACTCACATTCTTGCCAAACCAAGTTTTGTAAACTTTGCCTCTGTTGTATAGGCTGATGAGGACTGTTCCCATGCTGGTGATGGAATTTAGTGCAAGGCTTAGAGGGATGCTGGCTTCCACGGAGGCTCAGATGGTAAGGAATCCGCTTGCAATGCAGGAGACCCAGGTTCGATCCCTGGGTCAGGAAGATCCCCTGCAGAAGGAAATGGCAACCCACTCTGGTATTCTTGCCTGGAGAATTCCATGGACAGAGGAGCCTAGTGGGCTACAGTCCATTGAGTCGGACTCGGCTCAGCGACTAACACTTTCACTTTTCTTTAAGGGGGTAGGTCTGAGGCTTCCTAGTATCAGCCACATGTGAAGTACTACTGACCCGAGGGATCATGCACACTGGTTAGAGGGGCCACTGATGGGAAAAATCTTATTTTTTTTCTTGTCACACACTGCTTTCCATGTTACCATATCCCTCTTATTTTTTTTTTTTTAATTGAAATGTAGTTGATTTACAATGTTGTGTTAATTTCTGCTCTACAGCAAAGTGACTCAGTTATATAGATATATATGAGGCTTCCCTGGTAGCTCAGCTGGTAAAGAATCTGCCTGCAATGCAAGAGACCTGGGTTCAATCCCTGGGTTGGGGAGATCTCCTGGAGGAGGGTATGGCAATCCACTCCAGTATTCTTGGCTGGAGAATCCCCATGGATAAAGGAGCCTGGCGGGCTATAGTCCATGGATTTTTTTTTTTTTTTTAGTCCATGGAATTGAAAAGAGTTGGACACAACTGAGTAGGTAAGCACAGCATGTACATATATACGTTTTTTTTTATGTCCTTTTCTATTATTGTTTATCCCAGGACATTAAATATAGGACCTTGTTATCTACTCTATATATGATGGTTTGTATCTGCTGCTGCTAAGTCACTTCAGTCGTGTCCGACTCTGTGTGACCCCATAGACATCAGCCCACCAGGCTCTCCTGCCCCTGGGATTCTCCAGGCAAGAAAACTGGAGTGGGTTGCCATTTCCTTCTCCAATGCATGAAAGCGAAAAAGTGAAAGTGAAGTCGCTCAGTCGTGTCCGACTCTTAGCGACCCCATGGACTGCAGCCCACCAGGCTCTTCCATTCATGGGATTTTCCAGGCAAGAGTACTGGAGTGGGGTGCCATTGCCTTCTCCTAGTCCATTCTAAAAGACTTTGGTCCTGGGTGTTCTTTGGAAGGAATAATGCTAAAGCTGAAACTTCAGTACTTTGGCCACCTTATGCAAAGAGTTGACTCATTGGAAAAGACGCTGATGCTGGGAGGGATTGAGGGCAGGAGGAGAAGGGGACGACAGAGGATGAGATGGTTGGATGGTATCACCGACTCAATGGACATGAGTTTAAGTGAACCCTGGGAGTTGGTGATGGACAGGGAGGCCTGGCATGCTGCCATTCATGGGGTTGCAAAGAGTCGGACACGACTGAGCGACTGAACTGAACTGAACTGAACCCTAAACTCCCAGTCCATCCCTCCACCTTGGCAACCACGAATCTGTTCTCAGTCTGTTTCTGCTTCATAGGTGGGTTCATTTATGTTATGTTTTAGATTTCACATATAAATGACATCATGTGGTATTTGTATTTCTCTTTGTGACTTACTTCACTTAGTATGATAACCTCTAGGTCCCTCCATGTTGCTACGAATGTTATGATTTCTTTCTTTCTTACAGCTGAGTAGAGTATTTCATTGTATATATGTACCTTATCCGGGGAAGGCAATGGCACCCCACCCCAGTACTTTTGCCTGGAAAATCCCATGGATGGAGGAGCCTGGTAGGCTCCAGTCCGTGGGGTCGCTAAGAGTTGGACATGACTGAGCGACTTCACTTTGACTTTTCACTTTCATGCATTGGAGAAGGAAATGGCAACCCACTCCAGTGTTCTTGCCTGGAGAATCCCAGGGACGGGGGAGCCTGGTGAGCTTCCATCTATGGGGTCGCACAGAGTCGGACACGACTGAAGCAACTTAGCAGCAGTAGCAGCATGTACCTTATCTTTATCCATTCATCTGTTGATGGACATTTAGGTTCTTTCCATGTCTTGACTATTGTGAGTAGTGCTGCTATGAACATAGGGGTGTGTGTATCTTTTTGAGTTATAGTTTTGTCTGGGTACATGCACAGGAGTGGGATTACTTCTGCATTGCTTGCATTGCAGCTGGATTCTTTACCACTGCAGGGGATCTGGGTTCAAAACCTGGTCAGGGAAGTAGATTCCACGTGCTGCAACTAAGATTTCACAGGCTGCAACTAACGATCCTGCTTGCTGCAACTGAGAGCTGGTGCAGCCAAATGAATACATATGATACATAAGTAAATATTTTAAGAAAAGGTGGTGAAGCAGACATCAGAGTTCTCCCTAAAGAGCGCCCTGGACCACACTGAGGACCAGGTTGGCTCCTGTAACTTTAACAGTGGCACCTGCTCTCCTTCAGTCAGTGCTGGGGTTGGCCTTGCCCCCTGTGATCGCTTTGTCAAGGTCATTTCTTGGTATGGTAATGACTTTGCCTACAGCCACGTGGCCTTTGAGGAGTAAGAGCCCCTTGGGTCACCAGCCTCAGTGAGATCATGAGAAGATGAGAGAGGCCCTTGGCTGCTGGGGAGACCTTGGCCCAACCTGGTTCCCCAACACACTGAGCATCTCCCGTCCTCAGCACAGTTTCCATCCCAGACCCCTGAAGATGAGGAGGGGCTAAGGAGCCCTACCTTGTCATGTGCCATCCATGAAGTATCCTGTACCCACCCCCAAATTAGAGATGCACTGTTCAGTATTAAAGCAAATATGCTAAAATGGTAATAGTAGCATCAAGAGGGCAGACATGTGGAGGCTGACTGCACAGTCTTTCCATTTGCCCATACTTTTGAAACTTTTCCACAATTACATGTTGGGAGGGGGCTTACTACAAGGTTGAGACTCATAATAGGATATAGGGAGCAAGTTATCAGGAATCATGTTACCACGGTGTTGAAGCAACCTGACAGTAGCATGAGAATTAATTACAGATATGGACTAATATCCATATCTGTAATTAATATGGAAGGGGGAAGGCAGTGGCACCCCACCCCAGTACTCTTGCCTGGAAAATCCCATGGACGGAGGATCCTGGTAGGCTCCAGTCCATGGGGTCGCTAAGAGTCGGACATGACTGAGCGACTTCACTTTCACTTTTCACTTTCATGCATTGGAGAAGGAAATGGCAACCCACTCCAGTATTCTTGCCTGGAGAATCCCAGGGACAGAGCCTAGTGGGCTGCCGTCTATGGGATTGCACAGAGTCGGACACGACTGAAGCGACTTAGCAGTAGCAGCAGCATGGACTAATAAGTCTGTTTACACAGCAGCAGCATCTAAAGACTTAATTTAGTGCTTATCCAACATGACCTTTGCTTTTAATCTCTGATGGGAAATGATTAAAGAGTGCACCAGGAGAAAAACAGCAATCAGTTGCTACTGTGTACAGGTTAAGTCCTGTGCAACGAAGACAAAGAAGAGCTCGTATTGCAATTCCCTGCCCCCCTCCCCAAGCCCAGGATAGTGGTTGCAGGAAAAAGATTTGGGTTATAAACAATTAGAAAGTATTCAGTAACCTTATACTTCAAATGCTTTCTGTGGTCACTCAGTCCTTCTTATTTTATTTAGTTTTGGTTGTATTGGGTCTTTTGTTGTGCTCAGGCTTCTTCTAGTTGGGGCAAGGAGGGCTGTTCTCGAGTTGTGGTCTGCCTGTTTCTCGTTGCAGGAGCTTCTCTTGTTGTGGAGCACGGCTCCAGGGGGCATGGGCTCAGCAGTTGCAGTGTGCAGGCTTAACTGCTCGGAGGCATATGGGATCTTCCCAGACCAGAAATCCAACCCGTGTCCCCTGCGTTGGCAGGCAGATTCCTATCCACGGTACCACCAGGGAAGTCCCATCCAATCTTTTAATTCATTGGACAACTGTTTTTTGGAAGCTCATGATATGTTGGCACTGTTCAAGGTGCTGAGGATTTTTTAGAAAGCAGTGACTAAAAGAGTAAAATAATACTAGCTCTTATGGTGCTGACATTGCAGTGAAGAGAAAAAGACCAAAGAAATAAATGCAGCAGATGTCACCTGGTAGTAAGTGTGGTGGAAGGGAGGGGGATAAATAAAAATAAAGATGGGAGGGAGTTAGGGGGTGCTGGGGTGGAGATGGACTGGGTTGCAGTTCCCAGGATGGATAGAAAGGTCATTTCCAGAAGGGAGCTCTTGATCAAAGACCCCAAGTCGGTAAGGTAGTGAGCCAGGTGGGAACCTCGGAGAGGAACATTCCAGGAAGACAATAAAGACCTTTGTAAAGGCACTAAAGGGAGAACGTGCCCAGTGGGTCAGGGAACAAGAAGGAAACCACTCTGGGCTGGAGTAACTGAGGGGGCTGTGAAGGGAGGTGAGGGCAGAGAAGTGGGGTGCAGGCTGGAAAAACGATGCCAGTCCTTTGAAACCCTCATAAACGTGACTGTGGCCACTGGAGGATTCTCGACAGAAGAGTGACAGGATTTGCCCGACATTAAACATTTGTTGACAACCGCTGCTGTTCTAAAGAGTTTGGACCTTCCAGGCATGGAAACCATAAGCGTAGGGCTTGGTTATTAGTTAAGGTTAATCTGGACACTGAGGTTTCATTTAGATTTTTCCTTTCTTTGGAAATAAATTTTTTAATTATGTTAAAAACACATTAACATAAATTTTTACCATCATCACCATTTTCAAGTATGCAGCTCAGTAGAGTTAAGCCTGTTCAGACTGTTGATCAAAATAGCTCCACAACATTTTCATTTTGCAAAACTAAAACTCGGTGCCCATTAAACAACACCTTTCCATTGCTTCCTCCTCCCAGTCGTGCCAACCACCATTCTGCTTTCTCTGTCTGTGAATATGACTGCTCTAGGTACTGCATGTACGTGGAATCATGCAGTGCTTGTCTTTTTGTGACTGGCATATTTCACTTAACATACTATTTCTCAAGGTTCATCCACGTTGTGACAGGATTCCCTTCCTTCTCAAGGCTGAATAATATTCCATTGTACATCTCTAGCATATATTTTGTTTATTTATTCATCCATCAATGGATACCTGGACATTGCTTCTATCTCTTGGCTATTATCAATAATGCCACTATGAACATAGGTGTGCAATCATTACTTTGAGTTCCTGTTTTCAATTTTTGGGATATAGGCCCAAAAGTGGGATTGCTGGATCATATGATAATTCTGTTTTAAAATATTTTTATTTTAAAATAAAATAAAAATCACCATACTGTTTCCATAGGGCTGGCATCATTTTACATTCCTACCAGCAACACACAGTGGTCCTAGTTTCTCCACATTCTCGCCAACACTTGCTATTTTTCTAGTTTTTTGATAGTAGCCATTGAATAGATCTGAGATTTCTCTCTCTCTCTCTTTTTTAAATACCACAAATACACAGATTCTTTATTTTTTTTTAAGACATATTTTTTAATGTGGACTTTTTTTAAAAACTCTTTATTGAATTTGTTACAATATTGCCTCTATTTTATGTTTTGTTTTTTTTGGCTGCAAGGCAGGTGTAATCTTGGCTGCCTAGCCAGGGTTCCAACCCACACCCCCTGCTTTGGAAGGCGAAGTCTTAACCACTGGACCACCAGGGAAGTCCCTTTTTCTTTGTTTTTAATTGAAGCAGTCACTGTTCTCCAGTTCTCTTTACCAGTTCTCATTTTATCTCTTAAACCAAGCAAATTTCCACTAACTCCTCTATTTCTATTTTTCTGGAACCGGTTGTCTGGATATGAAGGCCAGGCTGGAAAAATTTGGACTGGCTGCCGTCCTTCTTTCCCCCGCCTCCCACTGCCCTCCCCATTTCATATCAGAGGAGCTGCGCATAAAGTTTGCTAGGTTCTGGGGACAAAAGGTCATTTTTAGCACTGTGTGTTAGGCAGATTTCACCACAAAACACTTCAGAAATCTAGGAGAGAGGAGTGTGATTTGTATTAATAGTTCCCTTAAAGCGAAAGTGGCAGCCTCTGGGCACAATGATAGCCGCCTAACTGGAATGTGTTTTGGCCTCTGTCACGATCCATACTTAGAACGCATCCCATGTTTATTGTCTGACCGTTAAAATGTGTGTCTCCAACTGATTAGATAAGGAATTCTGAGCACGGGTGGAGGAGGAAGATGATAACATTAGAGACTTTTCTCTGGCAGTCCTGCTCAGTGAAGCCGGCCTTCACACTGAATTTCCCTCAAGGAGAGCCACTTACTAACCATGCATGTCCTTGGCAAGTGTTGACACTTGTTTGAAAGTTTTCTGCTTTGAATAAAAAGTCTTTGAATTTTTTTCCCCCCTTCTGCCCTTAAAATAAAAAAATGCTGTAGTTAAGTGCCCTGGGCCAAATTCTGCTCTTAGTTACTATTTCTATGGCATTTGTACTGTACACACAAGCAAACCCTGAAGTTGATTCCATTGCAGAGTTTTAATAACAGTTTACATCTTTGTATCATTTTATGTTGTAGAAAAGGATTATACGTACATTTGCTCATCTGATACACACACACACACACACAACTATGCAATACGTAAAGTAGAAATATTTAGTTCTATTTGATAGGCAAAGTAACGGAGACTCAGAGAGGTTAAGTGGCTGGTCTGAAGTCACACAGGCAGAGATGGGGCTCAAACCCAGACATTTCGACTCTTAAATCTGGGCTATGGAGGGTTTCGTTTTTGATGGTTATGGAATTATCAGTATACATAGATAATTATATTATTCCCACATCATGTATGGTGCGTCCAAAAGATGTAAAAAGTGAGGGAGAGAACAATTGAATGAAAGTAACCAAATCTTTCACCACACAGCTGGCTCAGGGGTTAAGAATTTGCTGGGCCACGCTAAGAGACACAAAGGACATAGGTTCGATCCCTGGGTCAGGAAGATCCCCTGGAGGAGGAAATGGTAACCCACCCCAGTATTCTTGTCTGGGAAATCCCATGGACAGAAGAGCCTGCTGGGCTACAGTCCATGGGGTTGCTAAGAGTCAGACACGACTGAACATACTTGCATGCAACCAAATTTGTGAAATGCAGGATACAAGTAAGAACTTTGTGGGAACTGTTTGAAAAGATTATGATAGACTGCAAGCTACTAAAGGACAATGACTGAGGCTTATTTATTTTTGCATTTTGTATAATCCCCAGCACAGCATTTCTTGCACCTAGTAAGCACTGAATGTATGAAAGAATGAATGAGAACAATTACCTTAAGTCCTAGAGGAAGCTCACCAAGGATTCAAAGTGGCTGGGAGAACTTCATGGAAGTTTAATGAAAAAAAAAATTTAATAAAGAGTTTAATGAAAATTTCATGAAGCTCTTCAGGAAATAAGGCCCAACTAGCTAACTGGAGATTCTGCTTCCATGTACCCAGAGAACAGGAAGAGGGGAGGAAATAGATGAAGAGCTGGCATTGATTTACTGTGACTTTTATTCCGTCTACCTAAGGATCATATAGGAAAAGGCAATGGCACCCCACTCCAGTACTCTTGCCTGGAAAATCCCATGGACGGAGGAGCCTGGTGGGCTGCAGTCCATGAGGTTGCTTCGAGTTGGACATGACTGAGCAAGCATTAACCAGACAAAAGCAGCCTGCAGGGATGCCCTGGTGAAGGACGAGCCTCAACACCTTCTCCCCTAATAGCCACTAAAGGTGGGCCGCCCCAGACTGGAAGAACAGCACCCCTCTGTCACTCTCTCCTTCAGACTTAGGAAGGGAAAAGCCCATAATCACCAGGTAAGCCCTTTGGCAAGAGCTCCTTAAGAGGCTATATGTATGCTGGTCACATCGCCAGTGATATCCATTGATGCTTCTGAGGTCCACTTTTCATATCTAGAGGGGATGATGATGGTTTATTTTAAAAGATACAGGAAATTTCTAAATGGATTCATAATTTAAAGGTTTGGGTGTGCTCAGCTGCTCAGTCGTGTCAGACTCTTGGCAGTCCCATGGACTGTAACCCACCAGGCTCCTCTGTATATGGGATTTTCCAGGCAAGAATGCTGGAGTAGGTTGCCATTTCCTACCCCAGAGGATCTTCCCAACCCAGGGATCGAACCCTGTCCCTTGTGTCTCCTGCACTGGCAGGTGGATTCTTTACCACTGAGCCATCTGGGAATCTTTAAATGTTTAAAGGGAAAATTTTAATGTTTAAAGGGAAGCTATAATAATTACTAGGTGCAATAAAGAATAGACATACACACTTCAGCAAATTGAAGAATTCTTTTGTATATTATCGCACCTAAGGTTACTGGTTTCCTAAGTGTGTTTTTCATATTTCCAACTTTGTTTAAAGTCAGGTAGCCTATATTTTGTAAATGTCAATTAGGGCCAGTTGATTGACAGTACAGTTCAGTTCAGCGATGTCCCTTCTGATTTTCTGCCTGCCAGGTCTATTAACTACTGATGGGAGAATGCTGATGCCTCCAGCTATAATAGTGGCTTCATCTATTTCTCCTGGCAGTTTTTGCCTCCTGTATTTTGATTCTCTGTTGTCAGGCACATATACATTAAGGACTATTATGCTTTCTTAAAGAAGTGACCCCTTTATCATTATGTAATACTTCTTTTTATCCATGATAATTTTCCTTATTCTATAGTCTGAAATTCACATGCTACCCTAGCTTTCTTTTAATGAGTGTTGGCATGGATTTATCTTTCTCCAGCTCTTTTCTTTTCACCCGTCTCTGTTTTTATACTTAAAGTGTATTTCTTGGATCTTGCTTGTAATTCTCTCTGACAGTCTGTATCTTTTAATTGGTGTTATTTAGACTATTCACATGTAAGGTGATTATTGATATATTTGGATCAATATCTACCATGTTTATCACCATTTTTTTTGTTTGTTGCACTTGTTATTTTTTGAAAATTTTATCCCTTTTTTTTTGCCTTTTTAATTGAGCATTTTATGTGAATCCATTTCCTCTCCTTTCAGCCTATCAATTATACATCTTTCAAAAAAAACTTTCTTGGTGTATGCCCTAGAATTTGCAGTACATATTTGCAATTAACTTAAGTCTGCTGCTGCTGCTGCTAAGTCACTTCAGTCGTGTCTGACTCTGTGTGACCCCATAGACGGTAGCCCCACCAGGCTCCCCCATCCCTGGGATTCTCCAGGCAAGAACACTGGAGTGGGTTGCCATTTGCTTCTCCAATGCATGAAAGTGAAAAGTGAAAGTGAAGTCACTCAGTGTGTCTGAAGTCTACTTTCAAATAATGCTGTACAAATTCATGGAAAGTGCAGACAGCTTTTCATAGAGCATTTCCGATTTCTTCCTCCCATCCCTTATAACATTGCTGTCATCAATTTCACTGACCTATATGCTATAATCACCTAATACATTGTTATTACTATTACTTTGCTCAGCTGTCTAGTAGATAAATTAAGAATAAGAAAAATAGGATATTCTCTGGAGGTCTAGGGGTTAAGACTCCAAGCTCCCACTACAGGGGACATGGGTTCGACCCTGGTCAAGAAACAAAGATCCTACATGCCATGTGTAACAGCCAAAAATAATAAATAATAAATAAAAATAAAAACAAGCCTGTAAAAAGAATAGGAAAATAAAAGATCTTATTCTATTTTCATTTATTCCTCTCCAACATTCTTCATTTCTTCATGTAGATCTGAGTTTCTGACCTATATCATTTTCCTTCTCTCTGAAGACGTACTTTTAATGTCTCTCATAGGCAAGTCCACTGTGATGAATTTTTTGTTTGTCTGAATAAGTTGCTTTTCTCTGTCACTTTTGAAGGATAATTCCACTGGCTATGGAACTGTAGGTTGGTGGGGTTTTTTCCTCTAAATGCTTTACATATTTTGCTCCACTCTTTCCTTGCTTGCATGGTTTCTAATGAAGTCAGATAAAATTCCTATCTTTGCTCCTATATAAGTAAGACTATTTTTTCCCCCATGCTGGCTTCATTGTTTTCTTATTGTAAGAACAGGAGGGATGACTTTCAAGCATTTTACATGGTGTCACTGAAACTGGACCTCTATACTTAGAAAGATGCCTACTCTCTATTCACCCTTCCTTCTGGTAGAGAGCTGAGAACACTAAAGCAGAAAGTTAGCAAGGAGTGGAGGCAAAGTGATGACATTCAATCCACATCATTCTTAGTTCCTGACCCTTGATGCTATAAATTGTGTGCTCATCAGATACACTCCTCCTTCCTCTTGACTGGGTTATGATAGAAGAAAATACTACCAGGAGAAGAGATTTGAACAAGCTTTTCTATTCTGCCAAGGGTTTCATTTAAGCACACACAAATAGGTCACATAAATCAAGGGCTTCAAAGTCTAGAGGAGGGAGTTGTAGTTGCCTTGTTGAAAGAAAGCCATTCATGGAATATATGTGAGTGAAGACAAGGGAGGGAGAGTCACTTGGCTAGATCTCAAGATCTGACAATATCCACTTCAGATGACGAGGTTCCACTGTTTTCAGGCAGAAAAAGTGAAACTCAACAATTGCCATGATGGCCAAGTTAGCTTTGAGCCCAAAACATGGGGTTTGAAGGGGAAAAAAATGGGAGAAGGATCTGGAGGGTTTATCTTTGGAATCCTCACACTTTTCTGACCTAGGCTGCCTTTCTCTAGTTCTTATGGCACAATCCTCTCTTCTGTCTTTCTGAAAATATCCAGTACCCAGTTTTTGAAAGTCTGATTCTCAGGTAGTCATCAGCTACAGTAATGATCTTCTTGCTTGCATGACCACATCCTAGAACATGCAAAGGTATGACCTTCCCAAAGAGTATGTAAATCTTGACAAGGGGTCCCTTAGCAAGAAGAAACTCCTAAGATAGTCACCAAGGACATATAGACTATGCTTCTCAGGCAGAGGATCCTACCTGACCTCTGACCCCATATCCTCTCAATGGTTATAGATCCTCTCTTTTCATAGAAATGATTTACCCTTAATCCCTTTCATTAGTGGGCAGAGGAAAAGTTTAATATTAATCTCTTTAGAAGAAAAAAGTAATTTTAGAACCACAGGAAAAGTGCCAAAGGAAGAGACACTGGAATACAGTCCATGGGTACCCTACTTCTCCTTGAAAGGATAGCCAAATGCCATTATTCACAGCACACAATTTTCATTTTGAAACTGGTGGAGAAGTTTTTCAGAGAAAAGAGAAACTTGTGAAAGAGCTATTTAAAATCCAGTGTAGAGTAACTTCCTGGTTTTAACCTTTTCTTTTGCCCCCATTTCATTTTTTCAAAGCAAATATCTTCTACATTTTGGGGAAAGATGTTAGAATCCAGATTACTTTTCTCTCTCATGACTTTATTCTTGTCCACCTCCAGTATGACTTTGAAGTGGAACTTATGAATGTCAGTCCTGGACAAAAGCTCATATTGTAAAAGAAGAAAGAAATCTTTATTTTTAACTAGAGAAAAAAATTCCAAGAATTTTTCATCACTGAGTGGGGAAGAGCACCCATACATCTACAAGCCCAAACCTGTAATAATGCATTTACTCTTAGGCAATTCTTTTCTAGAAAGATAGATGGAAAACAAAGAGTAATTCAAAGAGGGGTAATATCTAACAGTATTTTAGTGATTGAGTTAAAGGAAAATAAAAAAACATTTTGGATACCATGTGCTTATTTTTAGTTATTTAGTTGCTATTTAAGTTAGTTGTTATAATGGCATTGCAGTGAAATTTTACAATACCCACAAATTCTGAGATGTATCCTAAAGTATATAGGGGTGAAAAAACATGATATTTGGAATTTGCTTTAAAGCATTTCAGAAGAGAGAGAGTGTTAAAGAAAGGAAAAAGAATAGGTAAAGCAAACATGGCAAAATTGTGGTTTTGAATCTGCATGATGGGTATATGGGGTGTACTTGTTTCCTGAGGCTGTCATAAAAAAGTCACTCTAACCCTGGGGGCTTGAAACAGTAGAAACTTATTCTGTTGCAACTCTGGAGACCTGAAGTTTGAAGCCAAGGTGTCAGCAGGCCCGTATTCCCTTTGTATGCTCTAGGGAAATGTCCTTCCTCACCTCTTCCAGCTTCCACTGGAGGCATTCCTTGGCCTGTGGCTGCCTCACCCTAATCTCTGTTTCCATGGTTACATGGTCTCCTTCCTGTATCTGTGTCTTCCCTTCTGTCTCTTATGACAATACTTGTCATTTGATATAAGACCTGCTGGATAATCCAGGATGATCTCATCTCAAGATCCTTAATTATATCTGCAAAGATCTTTTTTCTGAATAAGATCACACTCATAGTTATCCAGGGTTATAGCATAGCCTTTGACAGGGGCTTCCCAGGTGGCACTGGTGGTAAAGAACCCACCTGCCAATGCAGAAGACATAAGAGCTGCAGGTTCAATTCCTGGGTCAGGAAGAGGCCCTGTGGAGGGCATGGCAAAGTCCATGGGATTGCACTGAGTCGGACACGACTGAAGCGACTTAGCATGCATGCACACATACTTTTGGGGAGGTGGGGGCACCCCAAGTGGAACCAGGCAGCCATATTTTCCACTGGCCTCTCCTGAACATGGCTGGTTGGACCAGGAAGAAGTGCTTGGTCCATGGTTCCTGAGCGGCCCATGACTTGCAGCCTGAACATGGCCAGGCAGCTACTCTCTGCCCCCGATTTGAACGGAAAAGCAGCCAGACGAGGAGCTGGCAGCTGGAAGGACAGAAGCCAAAAAGATGCACAGAGTGACGCCCAAGGTACTTGCGTTGTGGCCATGAGGCCAAGCCAAATGTAAGGAGTAGAAACTACAACGAAGCGGAAGAAACTCCCAGAGGGGAGAAGAGAAGTGACAGAGAAACAGGGGGACCCGTGTTCCCTGAGAGATGACAAGGAGGCTCAGGCCCCTGGGGCGGCCCCATTCCTGGCTCCTTTCCAGGTTGAGGGCCAGTGCCTATGAATTGTTATCATAAATCCCATTTTTCTCAAGATAATTTTTTTCCCTTTTAAAAAAATTTTTCTTTTTTCTCTCAAGATAATTTTATTGGACCTTTCTTACATCCAAAGTATCCAAGTCACGTCACTTCCCAATTCTGTTCTGTTACTTGGAATCAGTCGTGATGGTGAGAGTGTTTATACCATGGATATACTCAAATGGTGCCAATCAGGACTTTCTCCCACCCAATCTCCTTTGGAATGAGGGAGAAGGGGTAGGAGAGAAAGGAATCAAAGCTGACTCCCAGGGATGTGTATAATTTTGGTTTATCCCAGTTACTCTTACTCCTGTTAACATCCCTAACTCATAGAAACATAAATGTTAAGAATGGATTAGCTGTAATTTTCTTGCCCGGAAAATCCCATGGACAGAGGAGCCTGGTGGGCTACAGTCCATGGGGTCATAAAGAGTTGAACATGACTGAGCAGCTGAGCACAAGCAAGCACCTTTTTTAACATCTCTAGAATGTTAAAAACAATCTAGAGATGTACTCCTATTTGAAGAAAGAGTATATTTTCACTTATTTTAGAAACTGCTTCCTTATTTCTTTAAAAATATTATGTTACAAGCACGGTGTTCTTTATTTTGTTTGACTTGCGAATCTGCAGAACATTCTGATTCTAACACTGGCCCTGTAGACAGGCTATGCCCAGAGTTTCGTTTAGTTAAAAGTTTGGGAGAGGCTATAAGGAATGTTGAGGGGATTGAGAATAAATAGAATTGTAGAGAACAACTAGGCTTCAAATGATCCCAGAACTCAGGGCCCCAGATTCCTAAACCCTCTCCAGTTGCTAATGAAACAGCTGTCCTCCCATATGAGTTTTTCAAGAGACATATGTGCACAGGCTCAGGAACACTTGATGAAAATGACTTTGGATCCCAAACCTCAGTATGGTTCTCTAGTGAGCTAGGCTGGATCTTATTGGTTGCATCACCTTAACTTGCTCCTCTGGCTAAGGCTTACATTTTAAGTGCAGAATAAGTCCTTTGTCTTCCTAGGTCACAACCAATATCTCACACATAAATGGCCACTCCCACGTCTGTGGCTGTAGTGGATACTATCGTATGCTACCCAGACCTCCCTTCAGGACCCACACATGCATTCCCCCAAGTGCTAGGAATGTTGGCCGCCGTTGGCTTACAGTTGCATCCTTCTCCAAGGTTACAGCCCTTCAGGGTCAGTGTTGGGGAGAGTTGGGGAAAGGGGTTAGTGTTCAGACCTGGCGCTTTGCCTGATTTGGGACAGCCCAGTTCCAGATTCCCCCATGAAACTGGCTAAGGCCTTCATTGCCACTGCAACGTCTCCTATTACTTTCCTCGTTTCCTTACAAGTGTTGTTCTTAGGGATACTTCCTGCAAGCAAGTCTCTAAATCTCAGAGTCAGTTTTTGTGGAATCCACCTAAAACAGTAGCCATTTTGGAATATATTGCTAATTAATCATGTTGCTTGCTTTCTCCTGCTGAGCAAAATTAAATCTTAAGGGTCCTCAACATAGCCTTCTATATAATTACAAAAAACCCAAAAAACTGTAGTGATAAACAAGTTCAAATCCATTTATCATCCCTGCTCCAAGTCCTCACTTTAATATCACTTCTTCTTTTTTTTAAAATATCAGTTCTCCAAATCTTAGTGTTCTAGTGGCAGGAAGAGACAAGGAGAAATAAGCCTAAGGAAAGTGCACCAAGGAAAGAAGAGGGCTACTTGAATTTAGCTTGAGCAAAGCCAATCTAAAATGTTTTCCTCCAATTATCCATGGGTCCCCTAAGTGGGAAACAGCCCTGAGCCAGTCAGCTATTTAGGGGAAGCCAATCCAAGTGGATCAGTCCAACAAGAGGACCTGTCACTTATTTTCAACAGCTCTACTAGCTGTCACATCAAATTTCCACCACTCCCTCACACCAGAGCCATAAAATATCCTTGGCCTTGACCATCCATGCAAAAATCCAAGAATTATCCCTTGAGGTCAACATGGACTAAAAATCTGGTGAACTGTGGTCTGTTCCCAGCACTTCCAAGAAAATCTGCTTATATTAGAGTAAGATACTGGGTGCTAGCTTGCTCAGTTCTGAAATATCTTGGTTAAACAATAAAAACCTAAATACTTGCTTCATTATGAGACCTTAGCAAAAATCCTTTGGTGTCTCTGAACATTGTTTCTGAATCTATCAAATGGACTGTATTTGTCAGAGATTTTGGTTGTGATGTCAGAAACACAACAGAAAATATCTTATATGGTCACTCCAAGCTCACATTTTTCTGGTTCAACAACTCCAGAGGAAAACAAGCTTCTGTTTTCAGGAGTGACTCTGAGTAGTGAAGCTGGGGTCACAAGTCACAGATCATCCCTGAGACGATCACTGTGGCTGGCTGGAGTCCATATACCCTTAGAGTCAGGGAAGAGGGGACACCTGCATCGGCATCCCCACTGGTACTGCACAGAAGAGTAAGATGGCTTTCTTCAAGGAAAGACACTGGTAAGAAACTTGCTTACTAAAACAATGAAGATGATGAGAGTGATGATAACAACAAGGCCTACACCAAGGCACTTAGTTATAAGTTTTCTGAAAACTGGGGATAAAGGAAGGATTTAGTTAATTTTGGATGCTTACATGCTGTTGCTTCAATTGTGTCTGAATCTTTGTGATCCTATGGACCATAGCCCGCCAGGCTCCTCTGTCCATGGGATTCTCCAGGCAAGAATACTGGAATGAGTTGCCATGCCCTCCTCCAGGGGATCTTCTCAATTGAGGGATCGAGCCCAAGTCACTTATGTCTTCTGCATTGGGAAGTGGGTTCTTTACCACTAGTACCACCTGGGAAGCCCAGTTTTGGATAATCATCATCAAAAATACTCCTTGCTGAGGACTGAGCTACTGATCTGATCTGAGGACTGAGATGATCGTGTGTATATTTCCTGCAAATGCTATGTTTTCTGCAAATGTTCTCTTCTTTTATTGAAAGCCATTATTGTTTTCCTTCCCTCTGCCCTTTGAATTCTGCCCACCATAAAATAATAAGCCAAATCTCTTTTCTTTTGCCAGCAGAAAATTGTCAAATATTCAGGGGACTCATTCACAGAGTAGAATTCTCAAAGGAAAGGTCTGGAGTCCTGTTGCATATTAGGGTTGGCTAAAGCAGGTAACGAACCTCAGCCAAGTGATGCTTTTAAATTCATAACTCAATTGGAACATAAAGGTGTCCTTTTCTTGAAAGGCTATTTTTCAAACCCTCTAATGAAAAAGCTAGGGAATATTGCTATCAATTCTTCCTTTCCTCCCCAAGCAAATAGCATTCCTCCACCTTGAACAGATGGGGCTCTGTGTGATAAATGGCCCAGTGTTTCAGTCTGGCAGCGGATGGCACTGACATCTTGGCCCCAGTGTTTATAAGCAGGGCTGTCTCTCTGCCTTCATTTCCTTAAGAACTCATAAGCAGCAGGGGTTCGTTCCAGCCCCCCTCGCATTCCAGCCATTCTTTAGGATAATAATGAGTAGGGTGAGTGCCTTCTAGGAAGGATTCTGGAGAGAATGGAGGTGCGGAGGAGGAAAGAGCACAGCCTCTCACGCCTGCACTGCTTTACTGCTCGCTATATTAATAGCTCGGGCACTGACTGCTGCCCTGAATTGCTATTCCCAGAGGGTTCAGCTGGGTTTCCATTTACAGAGGCAGTTCTAACAAAGAGGGTACACACACATGCATGCTACACACACACACACACACACACACACACACACACACACACACTCAATACACACATGCCACTATTCCTATTCTTCCAACTGTCTCCTGATGGTCTTCACTGGAGGCCCCCAGACTCAGCATCATTACTAAAAAGAATGTCAGTTACCACCGAGTGAGAAAATCACCCATTTCTTAAGGAACATCAGACAGAGCATTCACTGTTCTAATGATTTCACCTGCATTGGATGGAGCTTAGAATATAATTAACGTGGCATCAAACTCCCCATTGTCACGCTCTTGCAAATAAGGGCAGACTGCCGCAGCTACCTTCCAAAGGAGAAGGGATAGGCTATGTGACAGTCAGCGATGGAAAGAGCCAATTCGTTCTGGAGCAAAAGGATCAGTGTACGTTTCCAAGTCTGTGATTTGTTCCCTGTGATGTTGAATAAATATTGTGGGTTGGTTCAAAACCAATGACATTTGCATAGTTCTGCATATAAATACCTTTGGATACAATTTTCCTTTCTGCCTCTGTTTGACACTCAGTAAACAAACAAAAAACATGTAATGAGGACCAGTTGCCAAAGGCATAATGTACATTTTCTCTAAACAGTGAACCTCAACAAATCTTTCTTGATAGGCTCTGAATGCTAGGTGCAGGGGATTCTAGCCCTCATGGAACTTCCAGTTGGATCATTTAACATGTCTCATGAGTGTGGAATCCAGGTTGCCTGGGGTCAGAAGTGGGAGGAGCGACTCTTTAAGAAAGACAGTAATGGGGAATTCTCTGGTAGTCCAGGGGTTAGGACTGGGCACTTTCACGGCTGTGGCCTGGGTTCAATCCCTGAACCGGGAAACTAAGATTCCAAAAGCTGGACAAACTATCCCAACTAGTGTGGCCAAAAAAGAAAGAAAATATAAATTTACTATGCCAACTATTTATTTGAATGAATATAGAAATTAACAAAAATCTGTAAAAGAAGCCCATCTGAGTGAAAGACCCATCTAATAAGACTTAAGGCTCAAGTGTTTCATGGTAAATCCTCTGATGGGAAGTTAGGTATATCTTATCTCAGTTTGGGGCTTCCCTGGTGGCTCAGTGGTAAGGAATCCTCTTGTAATTCAGGAGATGCAGTTTCCAGCCCTGGGTAGGGAAGATACCTAGAGAAGGACCTGAACCTACTCCAGTATTCTTGCCTGGGAAATCCCATGGACAGAGGAGCCTGGTGGGCTACAGTTCATGGAATCGCCAAGAGTCAGACACAACTGAGCACTAAACAACAACAATGTCTCAGTTTTACAGAAATGAAAAACTGGTACTCTGTGAACCGATGTCTGATTTGGGTTCAGTAAGACAAAGCACTCCACTACTCATCAATGGGGGAAGTATAATCAAGGACCAGAGGGTATCCAAGTGGAAACTGCTCTTCCTCAGCCAAGGCACAGCTCAGATCCTGCTGGCAGGAAAAACAAGAGGCTGCCTAGACATCTCTGCTTCCATCCAAACCAGGAGACAGTTTGCCCCTCAAAACATTTATCACAGTCTTTGGTCTTATTTTCCATGGGGTTCTGGTCCTTGCAATTTGGATATTTCTGACTTTCATTGTGGGTGAATGTGCTCAATTGCTTAAGTTGTGTCCAACTCTTTGCAACCCCATGGACTGTAGGCTGGGGCTCCTCTGTCCATGGGTTTCTCCGAACCAGAATACTAGAGTGGCTTGCCATGCCCTCCTCCAGGGAATCTTCCTGACCCGGGGATTGAACATTCATCTCCTGTGTCTTCTGCATTGCAGGCAGATTCTTTACCACCAGTGACGCAGACGATAAAGAATCCACCTGCAATGCAGGAGACTGAGGTTCTATCCCTGGGTTGGGAAGATCCCCTGGAGAAGGGAATAGCAACCCACTCCAGTCTTCTTGCCTGAAGAATCCCATGGACAGAGGAGCCTGACAGGCTACAGTCCATTAGTTCCCAGAGAGTCGGACACAACTGAGCGACACTTCTTTACCGCTAAGCCACTGGGGAAGCCCCTCACTCTAGTTGGGCCTGGTTTAAAATTCCATATCTGGCCTTCTGTGACTGGTGTGTAGAATAAAGAAGATGGACTAGGTTATTATTTCTAAACTTTTCCTCAGAGCATTAGACCTGCAGGATGTGTACAAACACACGTAGCCTTTGTATGCTTTACAACCTTATAACCGAAAGTGGTGACAATCTCTGGGTTGTCCCATCATCTGCCACTAATGAGGTCGGACTGCTCTTGATGATGATGGTGACAGTTATCATATGTTTCTCATCACATGTACCATCTGTCATCCTTACAAAGGCTCTCTGTGAGCCTGAGAAAGGATGTGTATCTTGCCCAAGGCCATACAGTTCAAAAAATGGATCTGGGATTTCAACCCACATCTGTCTGGATCTAAAATCCATCCCTGTTACATTTCACTGCTCTAATTCCCCTGGTAGGAGTTTCTCTGCTACTGCTACCATTGTCTTCTCCTAATTCCAATGGAACTCCGAACTTTTACAAAAAGAAACTGTCAGGGAGTCTCACACGTGACATTCTTACCCTCAGAGCCTCCTCAGTCAATGCAGAGTAGGGCAGCCCCTGAAGCCTTTTCCTGTTCTTTGTGCAGCTCCTTCTTCAGTCTTACTAATCTTAACTGCTCATTGGCACTTGATAATATTTGTCTTTATATCAGATAGCAACACATACTGATTTATCTTTTAAAATATGTCATATGCTATTTACACCAGTAGATTGGTAAACCTATTGTGTTTTTTGGAGGACTATTTGACTCACTAGTACTATTCCTGGGACTTGATCACAAGGAAAATACATTTTGAAAAAGTGACAGGTCATGATGCTTATAGTGGCATTTATAGGATATTTTAAAAATCAAGGATCCCCTCAAACCCTAGGTGTTTAACAGTTCAGAATGATGAATTAAATTACATATGAATGCTGAGATATTATATAGCTACTGAAAAGGATAAATGTGATAGCTGTCCTAACATTGAAACCAGTGAAAGAAGCTATGATCTAACTATGTGAAAGCAACATGCATATATCAGTACAGGTTGGAATGAGTTTCATAATTAGAAAATAGATGTATAGTTAAAGTGGTGTGAGAACGAGTGGAGATTTTTTTCTTTTTTATTAGAATTTCTTCTTTGTAATGTTTTGAAATTGATGGAATGGTGGATTGTTAAAATTCTAGGACAGTTTGAGGAAGTGAGGGGGTCTCTTCATTAATACTCAAGTTCATCTATAGGTGGCAATGGGTCTTCACGCCAGTGAGCGGTGCCAGTCCCAGGCATGAAAGCTTCTGGCTTCTCAACAGGTCTCATATCAAGAGTAACCTGCTAGAGAATTTAATTTGGGAGAAACACATCCCATTGACATTGGAGTGTGAAGGGCCAGGAAACAAGAAAATGGGATTGATTTGCACATCATTTTCAGCTAGAATACCAAACCAGGCTGGTCTGTAAACAGATAGGAACCTCTGAGGCAAGCTCAGTAAAAATGAATAAAGTAACCTCGTAAAAACTCAGGCTTTCCCCCAAATCAGAGATTGTTTAATTTTCTCCTCCCTAAATTCTTTCTTACATGAACCCCACCTCATATATTGCTCAAACACATTCTTCTTTGCACAGTAAAAAAAAAAAGCAGGAATTTTTAATGGTGATAAATTAAATGTCTATCACCGACCCACTAGGATCCAGATAGTAAAATGTTAATCAGAGAAGTAAACCATTTTAAAAATCCTCTGTCATACCAGTACTTCATCAGCAATGAAACAGACATGACTGATCTAGCCCCAGAGACAGAGGGCAGACTCACCTGCAGAAGTCATCTCAGAGACATTCCACAATGATGTGCATCGTACAGGCCACGACGTGAAAGGGTTTGGTCAGGCTGGGACTCAGCAGCTCTCCTGGGAAGCACTTCATGCTTAAAAACTAATAACATTATACCAGAACTTGGAGAAATAATGAACAGTTGAGCTTCAACCTTCAGGTCACACTTGGTTTCCCCAGAATATCCAAATCCTTGAAGCCAGAAAAATAAGAAGGATGTTTGCAATCACATCATAAGCTCTGGAAACACTGAACTTTCTTCAAAAAGGCAGGATGGGTGGATGTTGAACTAAATTCAAGGGTGTGTCTGTTCATCATGGGGTGGATCAGGATGATGCATTAATGCTGCTTCACCTACAGACAACAGGGTGATCTCAGCCCTGAGGAACAGCTCTATTCTCCAGGTACAGCCCCTGTGAAGCCAAGGTTGAAATAGCTTCTTTGTATTATTAGTCAGGCGCCAGTTGTTTTTAAGATGAATACTCCATTCATCCTTGCTGTGTGACCACTGAAGTCTGAAGGCCCTGACTCACGGCCCTACAGATTGAATGTTCTCTGACTGTATCTCTGTAGTTCAGAGGCAAGATGCCGTGCTCAGCTGAGGAAAGGAATGATTCCTATTGCATGACCAGAGACTGGAGCAGGTGGTCAGGAGCCAAGGATCCAACATACAACTCGAGTTATGATAGGAAAGTACCAATACACGCATTTAATGGCTACAAGAACAAGAAGCTCGTGTTAGCGCAGGTCCTCCAAGAGTCTTCCCTGGCTCAGAGGATAAAGCGTCTGCCTGCAATGCAGGAGACCCGAGTTCGATCCCTGGGTTGAGAAGATCCCCTGGAGAAGGAAATGGCAACCCACTCTAATATTCTTGCCTAGAGAATCCCATAGACAGAGGAGCCTGGTGGGCTACAGTCCACGGGGTCGCAAAGAATCAGACACGACTGAGCGATCAGTCAGTCGGTCCAAGAGTCAGATGTCAAATTGGGATTAAAGTGAGATAAATTTAGCAGGAAAACCCCCTGTGTGAGAGAAAAATGAAGAGAAAGCCACGTGCTGCTAGGAGGACTATCAGACCATCATGCCAATCTGGTTCTAAGTGAAGGTGAGAGGGAAGGAAGATTGGATAGAAGTGTCCTCAACTGCCATGCAGTCAAAGAAGGCTCAGCAAACCATTGCGTAGCCCCCTAAACCACAGTCGTCAGCTGGAGAGGCATCCCTGTCTTGCTGAATGGCCCACCTTAGCATCTTTGCTTCCCGTAGTCCCCAGCAGCCCATGGCGGGAATCACCTTAACCCTACACACTTTAATGGGTTTCAGAGCACAGGGCTGGGGTCCTTGGTCAGTTACACTTCTCAGAATTGAAGGTCTGTAAAGCATAGTCTCAGAGCTGTCTCCAAGTTGCCTACAAACCAAAATCCCACTAGTACTGGCAAAAAGAGTGTTTTGGGTTAGGATATAGATTGTTTTTTTCCCTTTAAAAAAAATTAATTTATGTATTTGGCTGTGCCAGGTCTTAGCCGTGGCACGGGATCTTTAGTTGTGGCATCTGGGATCTAGTTCCCTGTTGTCGTTCAATTGCTAAGTTGTGTCTGACTCTTTGAGACCCCATGAACTGCAGCACACCAGGCTTCCCTGTCCTTTACTATCTCCTGGAGTTTGCTCAGATTCAGGACTCAGTGATGCAATCTAATCATCTCATCCTCTGCTGCTGCCTTATCTTGCCCTCAATCTTTCCTAGCATCGGGGTCTTTTCTAATGAGTTGGCTCTTCAGATCCGGTGGCCAAACTACTGGAGCTTCAGCTTCAGCATCAGTCCTTCCCATGAATATTCATGGTTGATTTACTTTAGGATTGACTGGTTTAATCTCCTTGCAGTTTGAGTCCCCTGTGTTGGGAACACAGAGTCTTAGCACTGGACCACCAGGGAAGTCCCTAGATTAAGTTAATATAGGCAACTGATGGAAAACATCTATTTCTGCTTTATTGACTATGCCAAAGCCTTTGACTGTGTGGATCACAATAAACTATGGAAAATTCTGAAAGAGATGGGAATACCAGACCACCTGATCTGCCTCTTGAGAAATCTGTATGCAGGTCAGGAAGCAACAGTTAGAACTGGTCATGGAACAACAGACTGGTTCCAAATAGGAAAAGGAGTACGTCAAGGCTGCATATTGTCACCATGTTTATTTAACTTATATGCAGAGTACATCATGAGAAATGCTGGACTGGAAGAAACACAAGTTGGAATCAAGATTGCCGGGAGAAATATCAATAACCTCAGATATGCAGATGACACCACTCTTATGGCAGAAAGTGAAGAGGGCTAAGAAGCCTCCTGATGAAAGTGAAAGTGGAGAGTGAAAAGGTTGGCTTAAAGCTCAACATTCAGAAAACGAAGATCATGGCATCTGGTCCCATCACTGCATGGGAAATAGATGGAGAAACAGTGGAAACAGTGTCAGACTTTGTTTTTCTGGGCTCCAAAATCACTGCAGATGGTGACTGCAGCCATGAAATTAAAAGACGCTTGCTCCTTGGAAGGAAAGTTATGACCAACCTAGATAGCATATTCAAAAGCAGAGACGTTACTTTACCAACAAAGGTTCGCCTAGTCAAGGCTATGGTCTTTCCTGTGGTCATGTATGGATGTGAGAGCTGGACTGTGAGGAAGGCTGAGCGCCGAAGAATTGATGCTTTTGAACTGTGGTGTTGGAGAAGACTCTTGAGAGTCCCTTGGACTGCAAGAAGATCCAACCAGTCCATTCTGAAGGAGATCAATCCTGGAATTTCTTTAGAAGGAATGATGCTAAAGCTGAAACTCCAGTATTTTGGCCACCTCATGCGAAGAGTTGACTCATTGGAGAAGACTCTGATGCTGGGAGGGATTGGGGGCAGGAGGAGAAGGGGACGACAGAGGATGAGATGGCTGGATGGCATCACTGACTCGATGGATGCGAGTCTGAGTGACCTCCGGGAGCTGGTGATGGACAGGGAGGCCTGGCGTGCTGCGGTTCATGGGGTCGCAAAGAGTCGGACATGACTGAGTGACTGATCTGATCTGATCTGATGGAAAACAAAACAGGAAAACCAAGAACCAAGCTTTGGGAGAAAGTAAGAAGGTGAAAGTAAGAGGGAAGAAGGTGAAGGAGAAAGTAAAAAGCTACTGGGGCTTCCCTAATAGCTCAGTTGGTAAAGAATCTGCCTGCAATGCAGGAGATCCGGGTTTGATCTCTGGGTCAGAAAGATCCCCTGGAGAAGGGAATGGCAATCCACTCTAGTACTCTTGCCTGGAGAATTCCATGGACAGAGGACCTGCCAGGCTACAGTCCATGGGATTGCAAAGAGTCAGACACAACTGTGTAACTAACTTTCCTTTTCCTTTCCAAGAAGGTGAACAGAGAAATGGCAGGATCAGTTTCTTAACTTTGAGAGTAGCCCACTAACCAGCAAAATTAACACACAAAAACAAACAAACTGACACTAGCCAGCTATTTTGCTCTAGAAAAGTCCACATTTAGTGACTACTGATTGTTGTGGTTTGGACTTCACTCTCACAAGATGAAGAAGATTGGATTTAAGCAAATGGAAGATTTTAGTATATTTTCCCCAAAGAATAACTGACCTGTTGGATATATTGCTCTGGATGGCGTTGGAATAAATTTCTACCAGAATCTTGGCTATCTGCCTGTTTATTTTGAATAATACCAGACTAATAACATACAGGCCAAAGCATCACTCTGAGACAGATCAGTCGAATCAAATGAAACATATGGAAAAAGACCCGTGTGCAAATGAAAATGTGCTATATGATAAAGTTGGCATTTCTAATTAATAGGCAAAAGGTAATATGATTGTATTGTGTTGAAACAATTGGTAGCCAATCTGGAAAAAAATTTTTGGATACTTATCTAATATGTTATACCAGAATAAATTAAAGAAGGATTAAAGATTTAAATATTAAAAATAAAATAAAAGTACAGATGGTAGAATTTTAAAATCCTCTCAGTGGCAAAGGACTTTCAAAATGTGAAACAAAACCCAGATGCCATGAAAAAAATAGACATATTAATTTGATAACAAGTAGTTTTTGCATGGGGAAAAATCCTTAAAAACAGAAGACATAAGCTATAAAAATATTTTTGCAGTTTGTATTTCAAAGGCCCAAATTCCCCAAAATATAAAGAGATCTTGTAAGTCGATAAGAAAGACCATCAACCCAATAAAAAAGATGGGCAAAGGAGATGAAGAGCTATGTTATGAAAAAATATATATATAAATGGTTCTTCAATATGAACATGCAGCTTCACTCATAAGAAAAATACAAGTTAAAATTATGCTAAAAAGTGAAAAAGCAGAATTTCTTGAGATGCTAGATTTTTACCTATCATACTGGCAGAGATGACCAACATGCTGTTGTAACTCTGGTGTCCTGAGAAGCAGGGATGAAGATGGGATTAGACATGCAAGAGATAGATTAGGGGAACTCCAGTGAAGGCAGAAGAGAGCCTTTTAGCCCACGAGGCTAACCTGACCCTTGGGAAGGCAAGAGGGAAAGAGGAAGGAGGACGGAATAGGGAGAGTCTCAGGCTTTAGCACTTCGAAGAGAGTTTGGCCAGCTGATGGAGAACCCTTGAGCTGAAGTCACCTGCAGAACAATCCCACATCTTTCGGGACTGGGCCCTCCGTAGGGTCCTGGCTGCACTGAGCCGCTGACTGGGAGGAGCCTCTGGGAAGCCTGGCCTCCGTGCGTGGGCAGTGGTGGATTCCAACCCTTCGGAGATTACATTTTCTGCAGCACAAAGTCTGAGTGGTGCATTTTCAAGGCCATATCATGCATGCTTTGGTAGCAAAGGTAGAGGAAAACAGGCATTCTGCACTGTTGAAGGGACTGTAACTTGGTATCACCTCTCTAGATGACAATGAGCAACACCTCTCAAAATTTTAAATGTATAAGTCATTTGAACCAGCAATCCCACTTCTATGAATTTATCCTAGAGACCTTTGTATGTTTGAGAGCATTCACAATAGCAAAAGACTGGTAAGAACCTAAATTGAGCCCTAATGCAAAGGTGTAGGCTCTGATGAACATATACCCTCCACCCTGCAGACTTCTTGCCCCATGAGAAGGGGTCTGGCTGGAGCAGGGCAGTCCTCTAAAGCAGAGCACCCAGGTCAGGGTTCTCAGGTGCCCAGGAATAAGACAGAAGGTAAGAAGACAGAAGGTGTAAGAAGACAGAAGGTGCCGGAAGAAAGGCAGCTATTTAAGACACACGGTCAGGGAGATTGTGAGACATTTTCTATTATTTTAACCTTCTGATTTCTTTATTACGGTCATGCTCCTGTGTTCAATATTGTCATTGTGTCTGATCATGAATTATTGACGAAGTTCATGGAAAAACCTAATTTGCTTTGCACTAGGTTTGCAAATGACCTATTTTTGGTTCATCATTATCTCCATTTGCAAAATGCATCTACTTGTTTTGTGAGTAATGATCTGTTTCTAGTATTAGAGTCTTTCTTTAGAAATTTTTAATTTGAATATTTATTTTAAGAACACTTTATTATGAAATCTTCTTAAACATTATGAATCAAGAGAATATTATAATAAACTCCAGCATAAAGTCACGTATATGAACTGGCATTAAGTCACTTTTGCATCATCTGTGATACATATTTGATAAAGAATTTAAAGCAAATCTCAGACTTATTTGCCTTTAACTATTTCAGTATATATCTTTTTAAAAAATGACATAATTTACATAACCAAAATATTATTATTACTTCACAAAAGTAACAATTTTAAAAACATTTTACTTAATTATCTTGTAATATCCAATCCATATTGAGATTTCTCTGATTGGCCCCAGAATACCTGTTCATAGCCAATTTGCTTGAACTGGGATCAAATGCTCCATACTCTGGATTTGGTTAAGTTTTGTATGAAAGACTTTTATAGGAAAATTTATTGTCACTCCTTTCTCCCTTCGTCAAATATATGAAGATATTTGACCTTTTATGATAATGATTTCATAGACTATGGAGTCAATATATACATATGCAGCTAGAGCCTTTTCAAGGTCAATAGATGCTTGAACTCCGCGGAGCTCTGTGGAGAAAGCATTCAGATAAACAGCCAGGGTGTCAATAGCTTCACAAGTGTTGCCTTACAATCTAGTTTTGGAAACACATCTGTCCGAGGCCACCACAGTGCATTACTCCCTCCTCAAAAATGTGGGTTTTTTTTTAATTCAAAAGGGAACAGTCATTTTTAGAGCTGTATTTCTTTCACTTGTCTCAGAATTTTTCCAAAGTCTTTAGGAAATGCTTTCTAAAATTACAAAGCTGTACCAGCAGCACTACCTGGAAAGCAGAGCAAGTGAGAAGGGAAATTAACCATCCCTGAGCAAATGCTTCATATGGAAACCTGAACTCCTTAAAGATCTTGCAGGTTATTCTTTTCCTTCCATCTTAAACACCTTCTGGAGACAAACACCTTCTGGAGACAACCACAGTCCCTACCAGCAAAGATGTGTAAAGTGTTTAAGGAGGCCCTTGGAGGTTAGGAATCCTAGTTCAAGGAACGGGCACACATCCTGAATCTTTGTGAAGGAAAAAAGGATTTTCCACTCCCATGGGGAGGGAAATATTTCATTTTGGTGTTCAGTTGCTAAGTCATGTCCGACTTTCTGCGACCCCATGGACTGCAGCATGCCAGGCTTCCCTGGCCTTCACCATCTCCCAGAATTTGTTCAAACTCATGTCCATTGAGTCAATGATGCCATCCAACCATCTCATTTAGAGCTGCCTTTCACTGACTCCAAACACGGTTAGTGTGTGACTTTCCCATGAAATTTTCACTAGTCTGTTTTTTAAAATTTTTTTATTTTTATTTAAGATTTCTTTTTTTAATGTGGACCATTTTTTAAAAGTCTTCATTGAGTTTGTTACAGTAATGCTCCTGTTTTATGTTTTGGTTTTTTGGCCCCGAGGCATGGGTCAGGGATCATAGCTCCCTGACCAGGGATCACACCTGAACCCCCTGCAGTGAAAGGTGAGGTCTGAGCCAGTGGGCCACCGGGGAAATCCCTGACTTTTTTTCTTTGAATATGAAAAATTTTAGTAATTTACTCAAGTACCTAATGGTCACAATTCTAGTAACAATTACTTTATTGATCTATAAAACCCCTTATTATACATATTATATTTTAGTTTGTATTTTATTCTTTATTGCATTAATGTTCTGTTTTTCCTATTCTACTCATTTCAGAGTACATTACTTATTGAATTTATAATACATATTTTAAGTAATTACTATTATCAGATGAGATCAGATCAGTCGCTCAGTCCTGTCCGACTCTTCGCGACCCCATGAATCACAGCACGCCAGGCCTCCCTATCCATCACCAACTCCCGGAGGTCACTCAGACTCACAACCATCGAGTCAGTGATGCCATCCAGCCATCTCATCCTCTGTCGTCCCCTTCTCCTCCTGCCCCCAATCCCTCCCAGCATCAGAGTCTTCTCCAATGAGTCAACTCTTCCCATGAGGTGGCCAAAATACTGGAGTTTCAGCTTTAGCATCATTCCTTCCAAAGAAATCCCAGGGCTGATCTCCTTCAGAATGGACTGGTTGGATCTCCTTGCAGTCCAAGGGACTCTCAAGAGTCTTCTCCAACACCACAGTTCAAAAGCATCAATTCTTCGACGCTCAGCCTTCTTCACAGTCCAGCTCTCACATCCATACATGACCACAGGAAAGACCATAGCCTTGACTAGGCGAACCTTTGTTGGCAAAGTGATGTCTCTGCTTTTGAATATGCTATCTAGGTTGGTCATAACTTTCCTTCCAAGCAGTAAGCATCTTTTAATTTCATGGCTGCAGTCACCATCTGCAGTGATTTAGGAGCCCAGAAAAATAAAGTCTGGCACTGTTTCCACTGTTTCCCCATCTATTTCCCATGTAGTGATGGGACCAGATGCCATGATCTTCGTTTTCTGAATGTTGAGCTTTAAGCCAACCTTTTCACTCTCCACTTTCACTTTCATCAAGAGGCTTTTGAGTTCCTCTTCACTTTCTGCCATAAGGGTGGTGGTCATCTGCATATCTGAGGTTATTGATATTTCTCCCAGCAATCTTGATTCCAACTTCTGTTTCTTCAAGTCCAGCGTTTCTCATGGTGTACTCTGCATATAAGTTAAACAAACATGGTGACAATATACAGCCTTGACGTACTCCTTTTCCTATTTGGAACCAGTCTATTGTTCCATGACCAGTTCTAACTGTTGCTTCCTGACCTGCATACAGATTTCTCAAGAGGCAGATCAGGTGGTCTGGTATTCCCATCTCTTTCAGAATTTTCCACAGTCTATTATGATCTACACAGTCAAAGGCTTTGGCATAGTCAATAAAGCAGAAATAGATGTTTTTCTGGAACTCTCTTGCTTTTTCCATGATCCAGCGGATGTTGGCAGTTTGATCTCTGGTTCCTCTGCCTTTTCTAAAACCAGCTTTAACATCAGGAAGTTCACGGTTCACATATTGCTGAAGCCTGGCTTGGAGAATTTTGAGCATTACTTTACTAGCGTGTGAGATGAGTGCAATTGTGCGGTAGTTTGAGCATTCTTTGGCATTGCCTTTCTTTGGGATTGGGATGAAAACTGACCTTTTCCAATCTTGTGGCCGCTGCTGAGTTTTCCAAATTTGCTGGCATATTGAGTGCAGCACTTTCACAGCATCCTCTTTCAGGATTTGGAATAGTTCAACGGGAATTCCATCACCTCCACTAGCTTTGTTCGTAGCGATGCTTTCTCAGGCCCACTTGACTTCACATTCCAGGATGTCTGGCTCTAGGTCAGTGATCACACCATCATGAATATCTGGGTTGCAAAGATCTTTTTTGTACAGTTCTTCTGTGTATTCTTGCCACCTCTTCTTAATATCTTCTGCTTCTGTTAGGTCCATACCATTTCTGCCCTTTATCGAGCCCATCTTTGCATGAAATGTTCCTTTGGTATCTCTGATTTTCTTGAAGAGATCCCTAGTCTTTCCCATCCTGTTGTTTCCCTCTATTTCTTTGCATTGATCGCAGAAGAAGGCTTTCCTACCTCTTCTTGCTATTCTTTGGAACTCTGCATTCAGATGTTTATATCTTTCCTTTTCTCCTTTGCTTTTCGCTTCTCTTCTTTTCACAGCTATTTGCAAGGCCTCCCCAGACAGCCATTTTGCTTTTTTGCATTTCTTTTCCATGGGGATGGTCTTGATCCCTGTCTCCTGTACAATGTCACGAACCTCATTCCATAGTTCATCAGGCACTCTATGAGATCTAGGCCCTTAAATCTATTTCTCACTTCCACTGTATAATCATAAGGGATTTGATTTAGATCATACCTGAATGGTCTAGTGGTTTTCCCTACTTTCTTCAATTTCAGTCTGAATTTGGCAATAAGGAGTTCATGGTCTGAGCCACAGTCAGCTCCTGGTCTTGTTTTTGCTGATTGTATAGAGCTTCTCCATCTTTGGCTGCAAAGAATATAATCGATCTGATTTCAGTGTTGACCATCTGGTGATGTCCATGTATAGAGTCTTCTCTTGTGTTGTTAGAAGAGGGTATTTGCTATGACCAGTGCATTTTCTTGGCAAAACTCTGTTAGTCTTTGCCCTGCTTCATTCCATATTCCAAGGCCAAATTTGCCTGTTACTCCAGGTGTTTCTTGACTTCCTACTTTTGCACTCCAGTCCCCTTTAATGAAAAGGACATCTTTTTTGGGTGTTAGCTCTAATAGGTCTTGTAGGTCTTCATAGAACCGTTCAACTTCAGCTTCTTCAGCGTTACTGGTTGGGGCATAGACCTGGATTACTGTGACATTGAATGGTTTGCCTTGAAAACGAACAGAGATCATTCTGTCGTTTTTGAGATTGCATCCAAGTACTGCATTTCGGACTCTTTTGTTGACCATGATGGCTACTCCATTTCTTCTGAGGGATTCCTGCCCGCAGTAGTAGATATAATGGTCCTCTGAGTTAAATTCACCCATTCCAGTCCATTTTAGTTCGCTAATTCCTAGAATGTCGACATTCACTCTTGCCATCTCTTGTTTGACCACTTCCAATTTGCCTTGATTCATGGACCTGACATTCCAGGTTCCTATGCAATATTGCTTTTTACAGCATCAGACTTTGCTTCTATCACCAGACACATCCACAGCTGAGTATTCTTTTTGCTTTGGCTCCATCCCTTCATTCTTTCTGGAGTTATTTCTCCACTGATCTCCAGTAGCATATTGGGCCCCTACTGACCTGGGGAGTTTCTCTTTCAGTATCCTATCATTTTGCCTTTTCATACTGTTCATGGGGTTCTCAAGGCAAGAATATTGAAGTGGTTTGCCATTCCCTTCTCCATCGGACCACACCCTGTCAGATCTCTCCACCATGACCCGCCCATCCTGGGTTGCCCCACGGGCATGGCTTAGTTTCATTGAGTTAGACAAGACTGTGGTCCTAGTGTGATTAGAAATTGACTAGTTTTCTGTGAGTATGGTTTCAGTGTGTTTGCCCTCTGGTGCCCTCTTGCAAGACCTACCGTCTTACTTGGGTTCTCTTACCCTGAGCGTGGGGTATCTCTTCCTGGCTGCTCCAGCAAAGCACAGCCATCACACCTTACTTTGGACGAGGGGGTCTCTCCTCACCGCTGCCCTTCCTGACCTTGGAGGAATGGTATCTCTTCACCGCCGCCCTTCCTGACCTCGGTCGTGGGGTAGCTCCTCTCGGCTGTGCTTAGTGTGCCTGTCGCAGCCGCCGAGGCGCTCTTAGTGCGCCCGTCGAATTTTATCATTTTAAATCACTATCAATACTTTATGTTTTAATCACTATCAATACTTTATGTTTTAATATTTACTATGTATTAGTAAATACCTACCCTACCACGACCGGCACACTAACAGCGCCTCGCCTACCGCAACCGGTGCACTAAGAGCGCCTCGACTACCGTGACCCAGAGGAGCTACCCCACGACCAAGGAAGGACGGCGGTGAGGAGATACCCCTCCTCCAAGGTCAAGAAGGGCGGCTATGAGGAGAGACCCCTCGTCCAAGGTAAGGTGCGATGGCTGTGCTTTGCTGGAGCAGCCGGGAAGAGATACCCCACGCCCAAGGTAAGAGAAACCCAAGCAAGACGGTAGGTCTTGCAAGAGGGCATCAGAGGGCAAACACACTGAAACCATACTCACAGAAAACTAGTCAATCTAATCATACCAGGACCACAGCCTTGTCTAACTCAATGAAATTAAGCCATGCCCGTGGGGCAACCCAGGATGGGCGGGTCATGGTGGAGAGATCTGACAGGGTGTGGTCCGCTGGAAAAGGGAATGGCAAACCACTTCAGTATCCTTGCCTTGAGAACCCCATCAGATCAGATCAGATCAGTCGCTCAGTTGTGTCTGACTCTTTGCGACCCCATGAACTGCAGCACGCCAGGCGTCCCTATCCATCACCAGCTCTCGGAGGTCACTCAGACTCACATTCATCAAGTCAGTGATGCCATCCAGCCATCTCATACTCTGTCATCCCCTTCTCCTCCTGTCCTCAATCCCTCCCAGCATCAGAGTCTTCTCCAATGAGTCAACTCCTCACATGACGTGGCCAAAATACTGGAGTTTCAGCCTTAGCATCATTCCTTCCAAATAAATCCCAGGGCTGATCTCCTTCAGAATGGACCGGTGAACAGTATGAAAAGGCAAAATGATAGGATACTGAAAGAGAAACTCCCCAGGTCAGTAGGGGCCCAATATGCTACTGGAGATCAGTGGAGAAATAACTCCAGAAAGAATGAAGGGATGGAGCCAAAGCAAAAAGAATACCCAGCTGTGGATGTGTCTGGTGATAAAAGCAAAGTCTGATGCTGTAAAGAGCAATATTGCATAGGAACCTGGAATGTCAGGTCCATGAATCAAGGCAAATTGGAAGTGGTCAAACAAGAGATGGCAAGAGTGAATGTCGACATTCTAGGAATTAGCAAACTAAAATGGACTGGAATGGGTGAATTTAACTCAGAGGACCATTATATCTACTACTACGGGCAGGAATCTCTCAGAAGAAATGGAGTAGCCATCATGGTCAACAAAAGAGTCCGAAATGCAGTACTTGGATGCAATCTCAAAATGACAGAATGATCTCTGTTCGTTTCCAAGGCAAACCATTCAATGTCACAGTAATCCAAGTCTATGTCCCAACCAGTAATGCTGAAGAAGCTGAAGTTGAACGGTTCTATGAAGACCTACAAGACCTATTAGAGCTAACACCCAAAAAAGATGTCCTTTTCATTAAAGGGAACTAGAGTGCAAAAGTAGGAAGTCAAGAAACACCTGGAGTAACAGGCAAATTTGGCCTTGGAACACGGAATGAAGCAGGGCAAAGACTAACAGAGTTTTGCCAAGAAAATGCACTGGTCATAGCAAATACCCTCTTCCAACAACACAAGAGAAGACTCTATACATGGACATCACCAGATGGTCAACACTGAAATCAGATCGATTATATTCTTTGCAGCCAAAGATGGAGAAGCTCTATACAATCAGCAAAAACAAGACCAGGAGCTGACTGTGGCTCAGACCATGAACTCCTTATTGCCAAATTCAGACTGAAATTGAAGAAAGTAGGGAAAATCACTAGACCATTCAGGTATGACCTAAATCAAATCCCTTATGATTATACAGTGGAAGTGAGAAATAGATTTAAGGGCCTAGTGCCTGATGAACTATGGAATGAGGTTCGTGACATTGTACAGGAGACAGGGATCAAGACCATCCCCATGGAAAAGAAATGCAAAAAAGCAAAATGGCTGTCTGGGGAGGCCTTACAAATAGCTGTGAAAAGAAGAGAAGGGAAAAGCAAAGGAGAAAAGGAAAGATATAAACATCTGAATGCAGAGTTCCAAAGAATAGCAAGAAGAGATAGGAAAGCCTTTTTCTGCGATCAATGCAAAGAAATAGAGGAAAACAACAGGATGGGAAAGACTAGGGATCTCTTCAAGAAAATCAGAGATACCAAAGGAACATTTCATGCAAAGATGGGCTCGATAAAGGGCAGAAATGGTATGGACCTAACAGAAGCAGAAGATATTAAGAAGAGGTGGCAAGAATACACAGAACTGTACAAAAAAGAGCTTCACGACCCAGATAATCATGATGGTGTGATCACTGACCTAGAGCCAGACATCCTGGAATGTGAAGTCAAGTGGGCCTTAGAAAGCATCACTACGAACAAAGCTAGTGGAGGTGATGGAATTCCCGTTGAACTATTCCAAATCCTGAAAGAGGATGCTGTGAAAGTGCTGCACTCAATATGCCAGCAAATTTGGAAAACTCAGCAGTGGCCACAAGATTGGAAAAGGTCAGTTTTCATCCCAATCCCAAAGAAAGGCAATGCCAAAGAATGCTCGAACTACCGCACAATTGCACTCATCTCACACGCTAGTAAAGTAATGCTCAAAATTCTCCAAGCCAGGCTTCAGCAGTATGTGAACCGTGTACTTCCTGCTGTTCAAGCTGGTTTTAGAAAAGGCAGAGGAACCAGAGATCAAATTGCCAACATCCGCTGGGTCATCGAAAAAGCAAGAGAGTTCCAGAAAAACATCTATTTCTGCTTTATTGACTATGCCAAAGCCTTTGACTGTGTAGATCACAATAAACTGTGGAAAATTCTGAAAGAGATGGGAATACCAGACCACCTGATCTGCCTCTTGAGAAATCTGTATGCAGGTCAGGAAGCAACAGTTAGAACTGGTCACGGAACAACAGACTGGTTCCAAATAGGAAAAGGAGTACGTCAAGGCTGTATATTGTCACCATGTTTGTTTAACTTATATGCAGAGTACATCATGAGAAACGCTGGACTTGAAGAAACAGAAGTTGGAATCCAGATTGCTGGGAGAAATATCAATAACCTCAGATATGCAGATGACACCACCCTTATGGCAGAAAGTGAAGAGGAACTCAAAAGCCTCTTGATGAAAGTGAAAGTGGAGAGTGAAAAGGTTGGCTTAAAGCTCAACATTCAGAAAACGAAGATCATGGCATCTGGTCCCATCACTACATGGGAAATAGATGGGGAAACAGTGGAAACAGTGCCAGACTTTATTTTTCTGGGCTCCAAAATCACTGCAGATGGTGACTGCAGCCATGAAATTAAAAGACGCTTACTCCTTGGAAGGAAAGTTATGAGCAACCTAGATAGCATATTCAAAAGCAGAGACATTACTTTGCCAACAAAGGTTCGCCTAGTCAAGGCTATGGTCTTTCCTGTGGTCATGTATGGATGTGAGAGCTGGACTGTGAAGAAGGCTGAGCGTGGAAGAATTGATGCTTTTGAACTGTGGTGTTGGAGAAGACTCTTGAGAGTCCCTTGGACTGCAAGCAGATCCAACCAGTCCATTCTGAAGGAGATCAATCCTGGAATTTCTTTGGAAGGAATGATGCTAAAGCTGAAACTCCAGTATTTTGGCCACCTCATGCGAAGCTTTGACTCATTGGAGAAGACTCTGATGCTGGGAGGGATTGGGGGCAGGAGGAGAAGGGGACGACAGAGGATGAGATGGCTGGATGGCATCACTGACTCAATGGATGTGAGTCTGAGTGACCTCCGGGAGTTGGTGATGGATAGGGAGGCCTGGCGTGCTGTGATTCATGGGGTCGCAAAGAGTCGGACACGACTGAGCGACTGATCTGATCTGATCTGATGTATTAGGCACAATGCTAAGTGCCTTAAATGGATTATAACACTTAATACTCAGACTGCTACAAAGGGCATATTATATCTATCTTAATCAACTGAAGTAACAATGGTTCAGAGAATGTAACTAAATTATCCAGTTACATAGCTAACAACTAGTTATCTGTCTTGTTAGTAACATGACTAAAAGAAAGCTGCTCTTTTTAAACAAATGTGTCAGTCCTCTTTCATTACCAAGAGCATGGTCTTTACTGAACATCCCATGTAGGCAGGGCTTTGTGGGAGCTAGGGGCAGGGCCAAGGTAAATTTGTATCTTTGGTTGTATCAGATCTCGGAATCTGACAGATTAGTAATTACAGGAAAAGCCAACAGGAACCTTTCTTCACTAGGTTATGCAAGAGAATTAAGCTCCAATGCTCCAAAGTATCTACTGTGTGTACTGAGTTAACTTTTCTCCCAGGCATCTAGAATGGGGCTGCTGCTGCTGCTAAGTCACTTCTGTTGTGTCCGACTCTGTGCGACCCCATAGACGGAAGCCCACCAGGCTCCCCCGTCCCTGGGATTCTCCAGGCAAGAATACTGGAGTGGGTTGCCATTTCCTTCTCCAATGCATGAAAGTGAAAAGTGAATGGGAAGTCGCTCAGTCGTGTCCAACTCTTAGCGACCCCATGGACTGCAGCCTACCAGGCTCCCCTGTCCGTGGGATTTTCCAGGCAAGAGTACTGGAGTGGGGTGCCATCGCCTTCTCTATGTGTTAATCCTGGGAGAAATGGTTAAAATGTCAATGGATGCATTTTCTTAGTCATGTAGCTCAGAGGAGGAACTTGGGTTGATGCAAGTCTACAAAACATCAAGTTAGAAGGCTTGGGCAGAGTTGAGGTCAAATAAGATGCTGAGGTTCTCCAGGCCTGCAACTTCACAGAAAAGGAATTTTAGATGAAAAACCTGTGACCTGGCCAAGGGTCAACATCCTGAAAGATGTTAGGGGTTGTGGGGGGCTGGTGTGGACAGCCCTCTTCAAGCCAGTTCACAAGTTGTACTGATGACATCTTAGCACTTTGGGGACTCCTCTTCTGGAATTGCCATAACTCTTATGAGAGCAAGACAGACTATTTGCACTTTTCACAGTTTATTTTCACTTATATCTTGGTTTTGAACCAACCAGTATTACCTAGAGGATTCACCCATTTTATCTCCAGAGTTAACTACAAATAACTTTAGGCTGTTTATGAAAAAAGGGAGAAGACAGTCCATGGAATGGGGAAAAAAATTTGCAAATCATATTTGGTAGGAGGTTACTATCCAAAACATATAAAGAACTCATATAACTCAGTAGCAAAAAGCCAAATAACACAATTTAAAAATGGGCCAAGAACCTAAAGAAATATTTCTCCAAAGAAGATATAAGAAAGGCCAACAGGTACATGAAAAGCTGCTCAGTGTCACTAGTCATTAAGGAAATGCAAATTAAAACCACAATGGGATATCACTTCACATCTGTTGGAATGGCCATCATCAAAACCAGATAAGAGATAACAAATTCTAGTGTGGATGTGGAAAAAAGAAAACCCTTGTGCACTGTTGTTAGGACTGTAAATTGATGCAACCATCATGGGAAACAGTATGGAGAATCCTCAAAAAATTGAAAATAGGGCTACTGTGTGATCCAACTGGGAATATAACCAAAGGAAACTAAAACACTCACTCAAAAAGATACCTACCCCTATGTTCATAGCAACATTATTTATAATAGCCAAGCAAGCCATGGAAACCACACCTAAGTTTTCTCCATTCATCAATGCATGAATGGTGAAATTGTATGTGTGTGTGTGTGTGTGTATGATGGAATATTATTTAGTCATAAAAATGAGGAAATCCTTCCATTTGTGATAACATGCGTGGACCTTGAAAGCATTATGCTACGTGAAATAACTCAGAGAAAAACAAATACTATATGATCTCACTTACATGTGGGATTTAAAAACCTAAACCAAAAAACAAAACAACAACAAACTCATAGTTAAAGAGATCAGACTTGTGGTTACCAGAGGCAGGGGGTGAGGTGGAGGGGGGCGGATATGGAGGAAGGTGGTTAGAATGTCCAGATTTTCACTTATAAGCTAAATCAGTACCAGGAATGCAAAATGATATACTATAGTGAACACTTCTGGATGATACACAGGAGAAGATGGGTGTTTGCTGAACCTATTTTGGTAATCATTTCACAATATTTGTAAATCAAACCATCATGCTGTGCATCTTAAACTTACAGTGATGTATGTCAATTATTTCTCAACAGAACTGGAAAAAACTCACACCCATTTTCCTGGCCTTTTTCCTGACTGACTGTTTAACTTCAGTCTCACCACCTAATGTCTCAGGGGCCACTTTTTCTAAGGCAGTGACTGGATTAAATGATCTCCAAGATTCCTTCCTGCTGGAAAATCCCAGGACCAGGTAACCAGTGAAGATCTGACAATGCTGAGAATGTTCAAAAGAAGGTATCCGAAACTCTGAAGGGAAAAGAATTTGAAAACATCACAATAACCTGTGCATTTACTTCCATGCTGTTTCACAAAGGACAGAGACCCTACTACTCCATTCATTATGGACTGGCCACATTCAGACGCGCAGGGCAAGTTTCTCCCATAATCAACAACAGTAAGGATAAAAATAACTATCTTTACTGGGGTCCTTCAAAGTGCATGTCACTTTGTAGATTCTAATTCTTTAAGGAGTTCACAGTCCAAGAGGCAGACAATCAAACCAATGGATTACAGCTGCCTTTAACCAACTCCAAGTAAATTTACTAATTTCCCATGGAATTCTCATTGCCTTGAGTCTGTCTTGATACTAATTTGGCTAAAAGAAAACTGTTGCTTTAAAAAAAAAAAAGTATCAGTGCTTGTTCATTGACAGAAGCATCATCCAGACTGAACATCATTACTAATGATGTTACTAATAATGCCCTGTCATCACCCATTTTTCTCATCTGTCTCCTACAGTGTTTTATGACCCTTTTATGGGAGCTACATACTGCATTAAACTGTAAATCATAATAGTAACAGACTATTATTTATATTGCCTATTTCATTTTTTTTACACCAGAAAAATATAGGTGAGTCAGGGGAAATCTATTATCCTTATTATGAAAATCACTCACTTGCATGTTTCAATTAGTATGTGCGTTGAAATCCCAAGGCTGCCACATCCCTTCCTTGAACAGCTTACCTAAATTTGCTCTTTTATTTTTTAACCTGTCATACAATGGATGATAATAATAGTGTGTGTCTCAGGGGGTACTGTGAGAATTAAATAATGAAACTGTGCTTGGGAGGTAGTCAATGTTGAATAAATATTTGCTACCGTGAACCATTGTGAGATATAAATATTATTGTGGTAGATGGTTTAGAGCCCCTCTCTAAAGGAAAAAACCCACTTTGTTGTCCATCTACTCCCTGAATGCGTCTGTACTCCAAACGGGTAGGGTTTTCCCCGGCACTAAGCAGTTCTCCAGTTTTCAGGAGATTCCAACTGGTGCCCTATATAAGTGTTAGGCACTCAGGTATGTCTGTCTCTTTGTGACTCCATAGTCTGTAGCCCACCAGGCTCTTCTGTCCATGGAATTCTCCAGGCAAGAATACTGGGTTGCCATTCCCTTCTCCAGGGGTTATTCCCGGGCCAGGGATTGAACCCGGGTCTCCTGCATTGCCGGCAGATTCTTTACTGTCTGAGCCACCAAGGAAGCGCAATTTAATTCAATTCTGACAGCATCCGCCTGGACGTAGCATCAGATCCCACAGGTTAAGGGCTCCGTCCCTCAAGACTGTTCTCCCTTCCCACTTCAGACATCAATGGCAAGTCCAGGTCATCCTATACATTCCCACGACCTCTCCTCAGTTCAGTAATTTGCTAGAGCAGCTTGCAGAACTCACAAAAAAGCTTACTTACTAGATCACTGGGTGATCATAAAGAGATACAACTCTGGAACAGCCAGATGAAAGAGACACAAGGGCAAGGCGTGTGGGAAGTGGCATGGACCTTCCGTGTTCTCCACAGTGAGCAACCCTCCCAGCACCTCCACATGCTCACCAACCTAGAAGATTCCCAACCACCATCATTTTTTTAAAATGGAGGCTTCCTTGTATATGACTCATTTGAAAAGACTCTGATGCTGTGAAAGATTGAAGGTAGGAGGAGAAGGGGATGACAGAAGATGAGATGGTTGGATGGCATCACCGACTCAATGGACATGAGTTTGAGTAAACTCTGGGAGTTGGTGATAGACAGAGAGGCCTGGGCATGCTGCAGTCCATGGGGTTGCAGAGAGTCGGACATGAGTGAGCGACTGAACTGAACTGAACTCTTTGTATATAGATGGTTGATTCAATCACTGACCATTGGTGTTTGATTCAACCTCCCTGTCTCTGACATAGAGAGGGTAGGTGAGCTTTTAATTTCCAGCCTTGTAATCACATGGTCGGTTTCCCTGGCAACCGGCCCTCATCCTGTGGTTATCTTTCCAAAAATCACCTCATTTCTCCTTTAGTGCTCTGGAGTTATTTCAGGAATGAAGGATTAAAATCAAATATTATAATGAAAGATGCTCCTATGCTCTAATCACTTAGTTAATTACAAGAGTTATAGGAGTCGTGAGCCAGGACCCATGATGAACTCCACAATATATATTTCTTTAAAAAAACATTTTGCACCTTTGATAGAAAATAACAACACAAAAGGTGCACTAGAATGGCCACACTTTTATTCTGATGGCAGTAATTTTTCCTATCAATTTTTCTTGGGAAGCAATTTGTCACCAGGTATAAATACATTCCTATCTGGTTCTCAGCATTCTGGGAATCGTTCCTGGCTTTAATAATCCAAAATGCAGAAGGTGCATGAATGGAGATGCTTCTTGGTCCAGTGGAAATTGAGAAATTATATGCATTATTTCTGAGCAAAATCTTGAGCCATTGTGTAGTCTGCCATCTTTTTCTTCCCTTCTGCCACAAAACTGACATTGTCCCAGGTGGAGGCTGTTTCATTGGCCTGGGACTTGAAAATGACAGGAGCAGAGCCACAACCGAGCTTTGGGGGACAAGTCACCTGAGTTGGGCATAAAGCCTCGTTTACATAAGCCACTAAGATTCAAAGGTTGTGGGGTTACCACGGCATGACTTAGCCTAGGCTGATGGACACCGTTGTTAAAGTAGATTTATGGAAAGCCTCTTATTTAAGTATTTGTCTATGCCATCATTACTCTTTGATCCTCTGTAGACTTAAACCATTAGCAGTTTTGACATCAGCCTGGCAGCCCCCTTCTGGCTGAAAGAGCTTGAAATCAGATGATTCCAGAGTCCTTGGGATGTTTGTGATCAGGTATCTGTCAGGTTCTTCAGATCCTAAGACATTTCTGGTTTCTAAAGTAAAGCCCTACTAACAAGCTCTTCCTAACAAAGAGCATATGTGTAAAGTATGTAGACTGCGTAGATGGGGGTGTGTCTAGAGGACACAGTAACTGTATTCATTGGTTATGCTGGACTTTGGGGATTGTAGAGATGCTTGAAAAGAAAGTCTGGGCCAGGCTATTCTATCAGCAAAGCTCCCCAAATCCTGTGCATAGCTCGGACCCACAACCAGGATCTTCTCAGTCTAGACCAGCTCTCTGATGAAACTTTAATTCTATGCCAGTCTCGTGACTGCAGAAATCCCAGTGGTTATCCATCTAAGAAGGATGCTGCCTTGCTGTTCCCTGAGCTGCTTTTCCCTTAGATCGACTCCAGAGTGTGACACTGTCTGGTCCCAGAACTCCCCTTGCTGCCACTAGAGAAAAGCACACCCATTCTTTTATCAGCTTTTTTTTTTTTTGCTGCTTACTTCAATTAAACAAAGATAAAATAAACAACAGCAAAATCCAACAAAGCCTTATGAAATAGAAGAGTCCAGATTCTTTTGAATAAGCCCATCCAGTTAAAATCCCTGGTCTACAGGCTCTGACACCTTCTTAGATGGATAACCACTGGGATTTCCGCCTGCCAAATGCCTGAGGTTGGGATTCCAATAAGCAGCCCTCACACCCTTTGGGAACTTCTAAGGGCCCTGGGAATGGCCCCCACCTCATCCCCTCATAGCAAACTGGCCTGAAGAGCCAATTGTGGCAGGACAACAGGCTCCTCTGTGGCCTTCAGTGGGCAGTGTGCATGTTTGAGGTGTTGCCACTTGTACATGTCAGAGCTGGAATCGGAACCCCGGCTGCAAGACCCCAGGGAGGATGCCTTCACTGCCTGCCCCGTGCTGCCTTTCATTCTTCATAAAGTTTATCATCTGTGTCTTTCCTCCACATACTCCCCTTCTCTGGACGCAGGTCAATGCCAACAATATTTTGCGTCACTTATCAACATTTTCCAAGCGGACAAAATACCATTGCTACTGTTCCATGAGCATCTTCTGTCTTCTCAGGCCCGTTGCACTTTTACCCAGGTTAATTCTATTCTCTGTGTAGATTTTAGGAGTGGGAATAGAGCTCAGCTTAACAGAGCCTAGAAGAACCTAGAAGGGTTTTAGAAACTTGGAAACCCAAACAGTTCTCACTTCCCTAATGTCCTGCACAACGGCTTCTTTTGTGGTTGTGGGCCTCCCTGTGATCATGAAGAATAGTCTCTCCACAGCCCTCAGGTTGACTACAGGGAGGTGCCAGCTTCCACTTACAATGCTGGGGTGAAATTGACACCGATACGAACTCCTTTTATCCTCATAACAACCCTATGTAGTAGGGACTTTTTCCATCATCAATTACCATTATCCAAATTTTTTCTCCATGAATGCATCTGATCTTTATAAGTAAACACTGGGTTTTATGGGCTTCCCTGGTGGCACTGTGGTAAAGAATCCACCTGCAATGCAGGAGATGTGGAGACATGGGTCGGGAAGTTCCCCTGGAGAAGGAAATGGCAACCCATTCCAGTAACCTTGCCCAGAAAATGCCATGGAAAGAGGAGCTTGGCAGGCTACAGTCCATGGGATCGCCAAAGAGTTGGACACAACTAAGAGACTAAACAACCACAATATCATCCAAATAAGGAAATTGAGGCCCAGAATAGTTAATACAGATTTTCTTGCTCAGAAAAGGAAGTTTCAGGATTCAAACCAGACAATTTGATTCCAAGAATCATACTCGCAGTCACAACTCTCTGAATTCCAAGCCTAGATTTCCAGGGGTGAAGAAACTGATAGATTCAGCTCGTGGCAGGTATGGCCCTCGGGGTCCACTGAATTTTACCAGGAATGTGGGGTTATACAGTACAAACATGGTAGCTGAGGTCCAGAAGTCAAGGGGTGATGGAGGGAGAGGGAACAGCTGTTCTCAGAAAAAGTGAACATTGTATGCTGGGCATTCACTCAAAAAGGTGTTTAGTACATCTTGTGGGAGAGGAGTTCATAGTTCTTACTTATTCATGAACCAGTTGAAAATTTGTTGTGGGGAGTTCAAAATTTGATCCCTGCTACATGTGAGACAAGATTCAAATACAGTTTGTCTCATTCCTAAGCCTTATCTTTCTTTTTTTGTTTTTTTTTTGGCTGCACAGAGTGGCATGTAGGACCAAACCCATGCCCCCTGCTTTGGGACTGAGGAGTCTTAACCACTGGATCACCAGGGAAGTCCCCTCACTTTGTTATAATCTAGTTTCGGAGAAGGATGCCCACTACAGTTGAGAGAATACAATATGTGGCAAACTGCATTTTCCAAAAAGGGCTACAACAAATGTCTCCCACATCACATGATCTTGAAAGATTAACTCTGTGAGATAAGGAGACTGTAGTTCTCTCCTGGGATTGGGGAGGGCTTGTGAGACTACAGGAGTGGCATTACAGAACTTCTAAGGTAAGGTCATAAAAGCTGGAAGAGCTTACGCTGCGACTCTTAAAATGCTCACACTTAGAAACTAGCCACCACGCTGTAAGGAAGTGCAAGCTGCCCATGCAGAAAGACCATACGGAGAAAGCTTGAAAGTACCTAGAGAAAGAGGAATGCCTGTCCTGCTCCAGCTGCTCCAACTCCCACCTTCCAACCCCAGCTACCACCTGACTGCCATCTCTGCAATCTCATGATTGAACCAGATGAGCCCTTCTCAGATGGTTTTAAGCTGCTAATCTGCCGGGAGGATGTGTTATATAACCACAGTAACTAGAACAGCATATTCTTTTTTTAAAAAATTATTTGTTTTTATTTATTTATTTGGCTGTGCCAGCTCTTGGTTGTTGCATGTGGGATCTTCTGTCTTCATTGCAACATGCGGGATCTTTAGTCATGGCTGCAAACTCTTAGTTTTGGCATGTGGGCTCTAGTTCCCTGACCTAGGATGGAACCCGGGCCTTCTGCGTTGGGAGCATGGAGTCTTAGCCGTTGGGCCACCAGGGAAGTCCCTAGTATAGCATATTCTGAAGAACAGAGGTCTTCAGAAGAGCACGAGAGCCATTTTCAAGTGTCTGAAGGGCTGTTGGTGTAGAAGAGGAGTTTAATTTGCAGTGGGGGAAGCTCCAGGAGGCAGCGCTGAAATCAACAGTTGCAATTTACAAGGAGGCAAATTTGATTCTTCGACTTGCTCAGTCCAGTTCCACTCATGCAACCCCATGCACTGTAGCCTGCCAGGCTCCTCTGTCCATGGGATTCTCCAGGCAAGAATACTGGAGTGGATTGCCATTTCCTTCTCCAAAGGACCTTCCTGACCCAGGAATCGAACCCTGGTCCCCTGCGTTGCAGGCAGATTCTTTACCAACTGAGCTAGGAGGGAAGCCCTTCTCTATCAGTAGAAAGTTAGAGTCACCCATGAGAGAGCACTCTGCCAGCAAACAAACTCAAGCAGAGGGATGACCATTTGGGAGGAGGGTTGTAGAAGGGTTGTAGGGACAGCTAAATCATGGCCAACTCTTTTGTGACCCCATGCACTACAGCGCATTAGGCTCCACTGTCCATGGGATTTTCCAGGCAAGAATACTGGAGTGGGTTGCCATTTCTTTCTCCAGGGGATCTTTCTAACCCAAGGATCGAACCTGCATTGCAGGTGGACTCCTTGTGGATGGAGCCACCAGAGAAGCCCAGTCTCACATGAGTTAGGGTTAAAACTGTTTTGAAGAAGAAACATTTGGTAAACTCTTCTCAGAGGAGGTGAGGGACTTTCAAGTTGGAGAGGGTTGGGAAAGGTGGAAAAACAGAAGGACTACTTGGCAAAAACAAACAAACAAAACCCCAACCAATCAACCAACCGAAAAAAACAAGAGGAAACTATTTAACCAGCAATAGCAAATTAACCATGCCCCCCTCACCTTAAGACCTCTTATCTATTTATGGTGTGTTATGGGCCAGCATGGGCTTCCCTGGTGGCTCAGAGGATAAAGAATCTGCCAGCAGTGCAAGAGACCCAAGTTCAATTGCTGGGTTGGCAAGATCCCCTGAAGTAGGCATGTCAACTCACTCCAGTATTCTTGCCTGGAGAATCCCATGGATAGTGGAGCCTGGTGGGCAGGCTACAGTCCATGGGTACACAAAGAGACATGACTGAGCGGCACATACACTCACATGTGCACCAGCATCCTCCCAGACCCTCAATTCTCACATCCCAGTGCTGCTGAGTTATTTCACTCTTATCTCCACAGTAAGTCCTGCTTCCTGCATCTTTACCACCGCTGGCTTTGCACCATCATCACCTCTTAATAGTCTTAGAGTCAGTCCCCAGCTCCAAACCCAAAGTCTCCATTCAGTTTCCCCTTGCCTTTAGAATAAAGTTGAAATTTCTTAGGTATTCCAGGCTTTCATGATATGACAGAGGATAGGGGGTCGGGTGGGGAGAGTCAAGCCCCTACTTGGCACCTGTTGGAGACAGAACTGAACATATCAGGGCATCTGCCAACAGTCTAGCACCTGACTCGGTGCTATTTTTCCCGCCACAGAGTGTGCGTCTGCCGTACTGGATGCATGACTTTATTCATGTTTTTGTGTGTCTTTCACAGTACTTTGCACACAGTTGGCCCCCAAGACAACTTCGAATGACCTTATGAAAGACTGAATTTCTACATTTAAGCGAGCTGGAAAGATTTCCCCTGATCTCAACTCGGGATTATAGACTCTGTGTTCAACAGGCCTACGCGGCACCTAGAAGTGCACGCCCAAGAAGCACTTGTTGAACCGCACAGAATAAATCAGATCCCCCCACCCCAGTCCCGCCCTGGGAGTCGGTCTTTGGCAAGCGCCACCAAAATCCATGGCTCTTAAATTCTTATGTAACAGTTAATGACCCTCCCAGCCCACACTGGACATCTCTCCCGTCGGAAAAGCGCAAGGGCCGGGAAGGAAGCGAGAGCAATCTTTGCAAACACGCTCATTTGGTGGAGGAGGCACGGATTGACTTCCAGCCTCGGTTCACTATCAGAAAACCCCGCTGCGCGCTGGGCGCGGTGGTGCAATGAGGGGCGGGCGGAGGGGGGCGGCCGGCCGGCCGGTGGAGGCGCATTTCACCCGGTGGGTAAGGCCTGCCCACCCGGCACGCCCAGGGGCTCCCGGGGGCTGCGGTGACAGCGGCCCCAGAAGGTGACTCGAGTTCAAGGCCGTGCCCGTGGGGCCCCCGCCGGCGCCGGTTCCCGGGGGAAAAGCGAGCGCCCCGCTCCGGATCGCAGCGCCCCTCTCCCCCGCCCAGCCCCGCGCGCCGCCCGCCGGTCCCTGCTCCCTCCTCGAGTGCCGGCCGGCCGGGCCTCCGGGCGCCGCGAGCCGGGGAAGATGGCGGCGCGGCCCGGCCCGGGGCGGCCGCGAGGGGCGGCGGCGCTGTGCGCTCGGCTGGGCCGGCGCGGCTAGAGCGGCGCCTGGGCCCGGCGGCGCGGCCTCCTCCCCGCCCGCCGCCGCCGCCGCCGCGGCCGCCGCGCCCCGCCCCGCGCGCCCGCCCCTCCCCGGGCCCGGCCGTGCCCCGCGTCGCGCTCCCCCGGGATGGCCCGCGCGCCTCGGCGCTGCCTCGCGGAGCTCACGGCGGAGCGGCGGCGGCCGCGCTCGGGGGGCGCGCGTGAAGGGGCCGCCTGGGGGCCGAGCGGGCGCCGCCAACATGTCGGATACCAAGGTAAAAGTTGCCGTCCGGGTCCGGCCCCTGAACCGACGAGGTGAGCAGGCTTTCCTCTCCTTTGCGCTTTGCGATCGGGGCTGACGGCGTGGGGTGGGGGGCAACTTTGGAAAACTGCGGGGCCGCGGGGCTGGGGGCGGCGGGAGCGGGGAGGCGAGCCGGGGCCGGGGTCGCTCCGGGGAGGAGGCGGCGCCCGCCGCGGCCGCGGGGACCCGGTGCGCCGGCTCCCGGCTCGGGCCGCCTCCCGGGGAGAGCCCCGCGCGGGCGCGCAGAGGCGGGCTGCGGGCGCGGATGCTCGGCTCTGCAACGCTGTTCCTCCCCGTTTGCTTTCAGAACTGGAACTCAACACCAAGTGCGTGGTGGAGATGGAAGGAAATCAAACGGTCCTGCACCCTCCTCCTTCTAACACCAAACAGGGAGAAAGGTAAAAGCGGGTGCCGAGGGCGGGCGGGTGCAGCCCCGTCGCCTCCTGCAAGTTTGAGCCAGGAAAATGGGAGGGCTCTTTCCTATTGTTAGGAGGACGGCTTCAAGTTTGTCGCACGCTCCTGTCTGAAGCTGTTGCAAGTCCAAGTTCCTCTCTCTCCTACCTCTGCCCCCCTCCTCCTTGTCCCCTCTCATCTAGAGGCAGGACACCCCGGGCCAGAGCCGGGACCAGTCCTGTGTCCCCAGCCCGCGGCGAGACACCCCGAGAGAGCCGGCTGGGACCCTCGAGATGATGGTCCCATGGCCACATTTTACAGATGAGAAAACTGAGGCCTGAGGCGAGGAATGACCACCCAAGGCCCGCACCGTGGAACCCGGTGCCCCTGGTTCTTTCCACCCCTGCACTGTTGGCTTTATTTGGCAGACTTGTTAAGGAACTTTGTGTAAAATAGGGAGTGAGAGGGACACCCCCCCCCCCCCCGCCCCTGCAGTAAAGCTAAACAGTTTTGTACGATGCAGATTTAGGCCTGGACAATTTAAGATCTATTATTTTGTTGGCGCTAGGTTGAGATAAGGCTTGAATGCAATGCGCGAATTTTGATTTTCAGGAAAACAAAAGTAGTGCCCCGGAGCTGTGTAGTCACTGGGGGGATGTTTAAGAGGGGCTGCATTTACTAGATGGCAACATATTTGCATTTGAAAAGTGATAACTGTTGGATCCTTATTAATTCTGCTCTATTCCACGGAACAGTATGGGAAAATGCCCTAAAATAATTTGAATATTTGGCATTTTTCTGGTAAGCCCCTGAGAAAGAAAACGGTTGGAATTCATTCAGTACAGCAGTGCATTAGCTTGGAAAGATAGGAAAGAGAAACCAGGGAGATTTGAAAAATTAACTCCTCCGGAGTGAGTTTTTGTTTCTAAAAGTCACCTGTTACCTGTTGATTGACGTGATACAATTTAGTGACATTTTTGCTCTTTGGAGATTTTTTTTTTTTTTTCCCACTGAACAGCAGCTCTGAAGTAGGGTTTGTTACTTTATTGCTAAAGGAAGCAACTGCCTTCATTCTGTAATCATGCAGTGTCCAGGCATAGTTTACTAAATTTGGGGGAAGAAATTATCAGGAGGTAAATTTGAGAATTTTTGCTTTTTGTGCTGAGGCTCAAAATTTTTATCCAGTATGCAACATTCTGCTTCCTATAGCAGATTGTTATGGTGATAGTAAATAGCTAAGTTATATTTAAAATGTGTTAAATGCTTTTTAACCTTAATGGTTGTATCCTTGGATAATATTTTTAGATACATTATAAGTATTTATAGTGTTTTAGATCCATTTATAGCAATATAGTTGTGTATTTCATGTTCATAGCAAGTAAACTCATTGAGTAAATTAAGATATTTACAGCTTACATTGGCTGCCTAGATCACCAGTACGTTTCCCCCATCACCCCCATGCCCAAACTGAATATTTTCTCATGTTTCAGAAATAAATTCTGCTGGGTCAGATTCTTCAAAGCAATCTAGGAAACAGGTAGAATTGTCAACTCCTATGTTTTCTGTGGCTTCTATTTGCTGGTTTGGCACCTGCTTCTTGCCACTCTTAACCATAAGGATTGTTACTATTAGCTACTATTTAATGTCATGAAGCTTTGGCCATTGTGGACAGACAGGGATTTAATTTTGTGGACTGTGGATAGACTGTACAACTGCAGACACTTGGCTGGAAAGGCTAAATAATCAGTTGATCATTTTTAGGGCCACCACCGTCATTACTAATCAGGATCTTTTAAGTAATGATTTGAAGGGTGATTTGGGGATTTCTCCATATGCTTGCTTCTTGGAATAGCCCGTTATGCGGAGCTATAAGAATAGTGCTGAAACACGTTCTGACCTCCTGACAGAATTCTTTGAATGGTGGATGGGCTCTTTGTGTGGGTTTTGCCTAGGTACCTGTCATTCAGTTTATAGACAGACTGGGAGGGTTCAACCCAGCAGTACTGCTTGCACATTAGGATTACTGTCTTTGCAAGGATGGAGACATCAAATGCATTTTGATTTTCATTATGCAGCTTGGTTTCATCTTTCTCCAGTGGGTTTTCCCTTAAAGCAACAGTGCATTTAAAAATAGAAACAGTTTCTCCCTTGGGTTCTAGGTTGATTAATTGCAACAATGCTTCATGTTCTGTTTGCAATTCATTTCTTTCATTTGTTTTGGAATCGAGCTCAGAGCAAGATGAGACTAGTGTTTTTCTTACCTAGAAGTCCAAGGCTTGAAGTGTAAGAAGTTTTAAATGAATCTTGGTAAACCTTATCTTTGAAATAGCTGTTTTTCCAAATATTGCAGGAAATTACTAACGTATTAATGGGGGATTGGAATTTTAAGTTACTAGGTCCAAGTTTTCAGTCCTACTAGTAAAAACAAGCAAAAGTACATTGGTTTCCAGGAAAAGAAACAGGTTTAGCTTTCATAATTTCCCCCTTTATGGAATCAAAGCCAAGGCTACATGATAAGGTCTAAAAGATCACAGGGCTTCTGAGGTTAAAGCTGTTTGTTTTGGTCCTAAAATTCTAAGATTATAATGTACCACAGATGTCTGGATTAATAGTTGATAGTTAATAAGCCATTCTGAAACATTAAGAGCTATATAAATGGGTTTCTTAACATATCATTGCATTACAATGCAGGAGACATGTATGAAGTTCATTATGAAGTTCAGATCATGCAGGTACCATGCTCAGCACGGGGAATCCAAAGACCACTGTGGACCCAGAGCCTATGCCAGGGGCTTAAACCTTTGAGAGATGTGAGAAGAGAGAAGTGCAAATAGTTAAAACATAGTGCCTTAGATTATTTAGATTATACGTTGGCCATTATGTATACCGTATCACTTGAAAATTGCCCATTTCCTCTTCTGTCTCCCCTCCTTTCGGTTGTGAGCTCTGGGAAGGCAGGAACCTGGTCCTACTGACTTTTGTCTTCCACACCTCCAGACAGCACCTGGCACATAGCAGACCCTCAGCAAATATCTGCATGGTGATGGTTTGCACTGTGATGGGAACGCTGAGGAGGGGCTGTGGACGTGACCTGGGGTCTTGGCATCCTGTAAAGACAGGTGGCATTTGTGCTGGTCACGGGGGCTGCTAAGAGTGCAGGTTCACTTTTTCAAGATTGGCAGAAAGTCCTTTGTCATAGAAACTGAACGCATACCTGCCACAGATTACTTCTGGCTGATTGTGTGTGCGTGCGTGCAGAATGTGAAGCAGGGTGCAGAAGCCAGGCAATCCAGGAAGGAGGACAGAATGAGCACCCCTAACTTGCCAAAATACATAATAGTTTAAAAATCAGAGTATAACCAGGTGTCCATTGCAAAGTCTTCCTCCCATTCCTTCTGTCATCCTTACACTTAATATCTTCTCACCTCTCCCCAAACAAAAAAGGTGACCTCAGTTATTGATTTCCCATGCATATTCTCAAATACACACACAAAAATATATATATTTTTTCCACAAATATCTTTTCTATCCTTTAATAACAGTATATTGACTCCTTAAAAAAAAATCCAGGATGGGTGGTAGTTGCGGTTTTCAAAATACACATGCTCATCTGTGCTCAGTCGTGTCCAACTCTTTGCAACCCCATGAACTGTAGCCCATCAGGCTCCTCTGCCCCCCATTTTCCTGGCAAGAAATACTGGAGTGGGTTGCCATGCCCTCCTTCAGGGGATCTTCCCAACCCAGGGATGTAATGCATCTCCTGCATTGTAGGTGGATTCTTTACTACTGAGCCACTGTCGAAGTCCATTGAAAAAATATATACCCATGTATATATCAATCTGATCTTTGTAGCTTTTAGGAAGTGAAGCTTTATATCAGAATGTAATGGAACTTGCTTTGTACAGAAATTTTTGTTCTTGATTGTTTTAAACCATTTTAAAGTAAGTAAATTGTAGGGTAAGCAACTGAAGCAATGTGCAGATATAACCTAGCTAAGTTAAAAGAAAAATTGGATAAATTTAGGCTCTTAGTATAAGAGCATCAAAGTTTTAACTTCTTGCCCAATTCTTCCATACTGTAAGGTGGGCAGTGTAGCTTACAAGGTACACACAAGTCGGTCAGTGGAAGAAAGCTACAGCTTGGTCGATTCGACTGCATCTATATTTTCCAGTTTATGAATTATATGTTGCAAGTTTTTGATTGTTTATTCCCCCAGACTGGTTTCCCCTGCTATTACAGTGGTTTCTAGGACGGTTTCTTCTCCTCAAGTAAAACTGTAGAGTGAAGATTGAAAAATTAGTTGAAATCATATCAAATGAAAAAGATCCATCACCAAAGAAGCAGAAATATTCTACATTATCTAGGTGACTTAGAGTTTTATTGTGTTTTTTGTGTTATTACTCTTCTCTCTGGCTCAGTATTACAAAGTTGATTGTAAGAAAGCAGAGTATTTAGATTTCACTCATATAGGAGTGAACATTCTTCATGCATGATATCAGTGGTATTTTGAAGAATGTTATAATGGAATATTTTCATTAGATGTCCATGTTTTCCATTTTTGTTTTAAAATAGCTTGTCATCTCTTACTTTAAAAGACAAGCCTAAAAGTAATTATAATGTACTAAAGATTAGTGACTTAAAATTATTTTGTTCACAGTTAAAAGTGTATTTTACATTATGCACTGTTGTGTGCAGCTATATAAAGGTTCATGAGAAATTTACAGTATCTCTTATTTTTATACCCCTTTCTGTTCTCATTCATTTTAGAAACGTTGGTTCTGACTTAGCAAATCAACTTCAAAACCTGCTAAAGGGTCACAAGTTTAAATTTGAAAAATACAAGTTTAGTGGGTAAGAAGTTGGGTTCTGCATACATACATATGTATAAATATTTTAAATCAGTGTAAATACTTTGAAGTGTGGAGTAGTTTTATAATTTATAAAGGCTATGCCTGATGTAGCTGTCATCCTGGGGGTTCCTGCCACATCATTCTGAGAATTCCTTTTACAGACTCTTTTCTGTGCAGAATCTCTTGTTTTTCTGGTTCTCTTCTTTCTTTCTTTGCTGCCTCAATTTTATAGAGCATATCCTTTGGTTGCTTCAATTTTGGGAGGTGAAGTTTTTCATTTAAAAAATGAAAATATCTTCATTCCACCCACTTACCTTGTTAATAGTTTGGATGGGTAACAAATTCTATTTAAAGATGTTGGTTGCTTTCATGTCTTCTTGCTTCCAGTGTTTCTGTTGAGAAGTCTGAAGCTATTTGGATTTCCAGCCCTTAAGACATGACCTAGATTTTCCCTTTCTGGAATCCTATAGAATATTCTTTTTTCTTCCTTTTTTGTGAAATCACAGCGGTGGGCCTTTTGGACCTGGAAACTCGTACCTTTCAGTTCTGAAAAAATTGATTGATTTAATTCATTAGCAAATGCTCTCTTTATTTATTCTTTTCTGGAGCACTTATTTAGACATGGGGTTTCCTGAACTGGTCATCTGATTATTTTATTTTTCCTTTCTGCTTTTCATCTATTGTTTTTTTCTGCCTTCTGGGAGATTTCATCCACTTTATCTTCCAAACTTTATGTTTAATTTTTTCCCCTGATATCATATTTTTAATTTCCAAGAACTCTTTTAGACTTAAAAAAAAAAAAAATAGCATCCTGTGCTTATTTTCTAGTTGTGGCATTTGCTGACTTTCTGAGGACACTAATAATACTTTTCTCTGTATAGTAGGCCTTTTCTTTCTTCTTCTTTTTCAAGTGCATAGTTTTGTTAGTGTTGGTGTCTGTCTTTTATGTTAAAGGCTTTTCTCAGATATATAGATTTTGGGCTTTCTCTAGGACAAGGACTATATATGATTTATCTTTGTATTCTCAGGGCCTAGATTCAACAGTGCCCAGTGGACAGAAAGCATTTTTGTAAATTCTTTGTTGTTTTTAAAAAAATTATTATTAAATGTTCTGTCAAATCCCTTTTTAACTTTCAACAATTGAAATAAAATTGTTTTTTTCTTAAAAGCACATATAAATGCTATAATTAAGGGTGGTAGTTGCCTTATGCAACTCTTAGTTACTAACATTCATGAAGATAATTAGTTGTAATCAGTACAAAAGTTGAAAAAAATTAGAAAATCCTAATTTTGTATTACTATTGCAAAAATGTTAGTTGAATTTTTTTTCTTTTTTTGGTTATTGTTAAGTTTAAAATATATATGCTTGTTGGGCTGGGGAGATTTTTCAAAATGATACCAAACCAGGCAGTTTATCATTCTACCACTTGGATTCTTCTGGCAAAATCTAATCAGAGACAAGTGGATAACTTGAATGGTTTCCAGTTTTCAATAAAAATGAAACATATGCTATGCGCTCATATTTTAAAAACATTTATAAGAAAACATCTTCCCCAAATAGTAGGCTTTCTGAAGACATCAAGGTTTCTCAGTTTTCAATAAAATTGAAACATATGCTATGCTCTCATATTTTAAAAACATTTATAAGAAAATATCTTCCCCGAATAGTAGGCTTTCTGAAGACATCAAGGTTTCTCAGTTATTCAGCCACAGTTACCCTTTCTCAAATCTTCCCTGGAGCTACAACAGAGAAGGTGTTTGTGCATTTAGAATTTAAAGGACTTTGGAGAACATTACTGGCAGAGGAAACAGAATGGCAGAGAAACCAACAAGATATATAGAAACACTCAAAGAGAATTTTGTACCTTAACAACAAAAATGAAATTTACTAACAGAGCTATCAGTAAAGGAAGTATACTAAAATTCACATGAAAACAATCAAGAGTTGATTTATATGGAATTCAAGAGCTATCTTTTCAAGATCACTCTACAAAATATTATATCTCTGGGAATTTAGCTTTGTAAATATAAGAAGAAAGTATCAAAAATTCTTCCTTGGAAATTAGTTTATTTGGTGTTTTACCATCCAACAAGATATGGAAACTAAGCATGAAAAAATGTCAAGTTTTCATATCTCTAAAATTTTATTATAAAAATGAGTAATTTGTTTATTTGATTGTAAGATCTAAATCTAAGGTTAAAAAAAAAAAAAGGAAAGTTTTTTTTTTTTTTCCTTATAGGCCCTCAGAGACCCTCAGAATTAGGAGGATAAACAGTCCAAGCCTCCTCATTTGCTTGAATGCAGTCTTGATTTGATGTTTTACCAGCTGAGCCACCAGTGAAGCTCCCGATTTTATTTTTTGTACTGGAGTGTAATTGCTTTACAGAGTTGTGTTAGTTTCTGCTGTTGATTTCATTTTACTATAAGATGAGCAGTTCAGTGAGTCATTAATAAAGTAATAGAACTATTTTACCAAATTGTTCTTGAATGAACTTTTCACATCAAAGCACAATTGTATCTTTTTAAAAGATTGCTTCCTTAGATAGTCTAAAATGTTTTATAAGAAGCATGGCAGAAATTTAAAAGCAGGGTCAGGAGGAAAGTGTCGTTATTCAACCAAACCCTAACAAATCCATTATTCTTATTTTTCCCCTTCCTTCATTTTGTCCTTGTCCATAAATATAAATATTTGTAGTTAAAATTTTGTGTTTTGCTTTTGTCCCATTTATATTTTGTCATGCAACATGGTTTTCATAATTATAATTTTAATAGTTGAGTACTGTTGTCGAGTTTCATAACTTTAAAACCATATTTCTATATTTCTGGACCTGAAAGTTGCTTCTCTTAACAATTATAAATAACTGAGAGCATAAAAATAACTGAAACTTTTAAAGACTCCTTTGCCAATTGCAAGGCATTTCTACCCAAGTGAACTTACTCAACACAAAAATGCATCTCAGAAATTGTATGGCAACATGAACACCTTCCCTTATATTACTATGGAGTTCAAAGTTGATAGCTTTCATATGTAGGTATGAGCTAGGCCATGGAAAAAATGATTTTGTGTGAACAGTAACAGCCCAGGGGTTCTCACACTTGAGAGTGCATTAGGCTCATTTGGAGAGCCTCACTCCAAAAAGTCCTGAACTGTACCTCGGCCTGAGATCTTGCACTTGTAACAAGTCCCTGGGGGATGCTGATGCGCTTAGCTCAGGACCAAGCTTTGAGAACTAATGCTCTAGACCAGGGCTGGTCCATTAGAATTTTCTGTGATGGTGGGAATATTCTACACATCTGCTGTCCACTGTGGTAATCGCTAGCCATATATGATTACTGAGCGCTTGAAATGTGGCTAATGCAACCAAAGAACTGACTTTTAAATTTTATTTGATTTTCATTAAATTTATTTTAGTTTTAGAATTTTGTTTATTTATTTATGGCTGCACTGGGTCTTCATTGCACTGGCTTTCTCTAGTTGCGACAAGCAGGGGCCAGTCTCCAGTTGCAGTGCGTGGGTTTCTCATTGGGGTGAGAAACCCTCTTTTTTGCAGAGCATGGACTCTAGGGCCTGTGAGCTTCGGTAGTTGCAGCCCATGGGCTCAAAACTTGTGGCTCCTGGGCTCCAGAGTGCGGGCTCAGTAGTTGTGGCACAGGGGCCCAGTTGCTCCGGGGCATGTGGGATCTTCCTGGATCAGTGATCGAATCCGTCTCCTGCATTGGCAGGCAGATTCTTCACCACTCAGCCATCAGGGAAGCCCATTAGTTTAAACAGCAGGTGGCTACTGTGTTGGACAGCACAGGCCTGGACATGGTTCTAAACCTTGGTTGCATGTCAGAATCATCTGGCATGCTTTAAAAATGGATGCCTGACTCCTACCCCTAGCATTTCTGGCTTCATCGGGCTGAAGTGCCCCTTTGGCATTGGGGTTTTTAAACACTTGCCAGGTGTCCCAGTTACTATTATTGTTTACACATCAGCCCCAAAATCAGTGATGTGAAAACATTATTTTTTAATGCCCCTGAATTCTGTGGGTCAGGAAATCGGACAAAGTAGATATGACTTGTCTCTGCTCTATGGTGTAGGGGTCTCATCCTGAAGACTAGAAATCTGTGGGTGTAGTCATCAGAGGGCTTGAGCTGGTGGAATATCCGAGGTGGTTAACTCATATAATTGGCAGTTGAGTCTCATGTGTAGCCAAGGTTGATAAACGCTGCTCTAGTTTAATAAATTAGGTTTTAAAGCCTGGTTTCACAAGTTGTCCTTTGGTTTATTTTCCTATTTTTGATTGTGATTATGTATGTACATTCTCAGAACCATTAATGTTCTCAAAACTAAAATCTGAAAGCCTCAGACAGTAAGCCTTATTTTACCTTATTTACCTTACTAAGTGTTTTCCCTATTAAGGCAACTTATGGAAATTTACTAGAGTCTTCCTGTGCCAAGGGTATGTATGATTGTGAAAGTGAAGCCTCACAAAGTTCAATTCTGTCCCATTTTTTTTTAAAAAAAAGCCTCCTATTCTCAAGCCAGGTATATTTCATCAAAATGCCTCTTTTTATTTGTTTTTACTTGGAATTATGTCAGAGAGCAGAGAAGGCAATGGCATCTCACTCCAGTACTCTTGCCTGGAAAATCCCATTGATGGAGGAGCCTGGTAGGCTGCAATCCATGGGGTCGCTAAGAGTCGGACACGACTGAGGATCTTCACTTTCACTTTTCACTTTCATGCTTTGGAGAAGGAAATGGCAACCCACTCCAGTGTTCCTGCCTGGAGAGTCCCAGGGACGGGGGAGCCTGGTGGGCTGCTGTCTCTGGGGTCGCACAGAGTCGGACACGAGTGAAGTGACTTAGCATGGCAGAGAGGGAAGGAATTACCTCAGTTATCTAGATGCAGGGTACTTGCTTATTCTCAATCAGCTGCTTCACCTGCTTGCTTAGGAGGCACAGGTTTTTCATCTTTCTAAGAGCCTCTTGATGAAAGTGAAAGAGGAAAGTGAAAAAGTTGCCTTAAAGCTCAACATTCAGAAAACTAAGATCATGGCATCCAGTCCCATCACTTCATGGCACATAGATGGGGAAACAATGGAAACAGTGGCTGACTATTTTTTTGGGCTCCAAAATCACTGCAGATGGTGATTGCAGCCAAGAAATTAAAAGACACTTACTTCTTGGAAGAAAAGTTATGACCAACCTAGACAGCATATTAAAAGGCAGAGACATTACTTTGCCAACAAAGGTCCGTCTAGTCAGGGCTATGGTTTTTCCAGTGGTTATGTATGGATATGAGAGTTGGACTATAAAGAAAGCTGAGTGCTGAAGAATTGCTGCTTTTGTTGGAGAAGACTCTTGAGAGTCCCTTGGACTGCAAGGAGATCCAACCAGCCCATCCTAAAGGAGATCAGTCCTGGGTGTTCATTGGAAGGCCTGATCCTGAAGCTGAAACTCCAATACTTTGGCCACCTGATGTGAAGAGCTGACTCATTTGAAAAGACCCCGATGCTGGGAAAGATTGAGGGCAGGAGGAGAAGGGGATGACAGAGGATGAGATGGTTGGATGGCATCCCCAACTCAATGGATACTAGTTTGGGTGAACTCCAGGAGTTGGTGATGGACAGGGAGACCTGGTGTGCTGCAGTTCATGGGATTGCAAAGAGTTGGACACGACTGAGCAACTGGACTGAACTGAATGGCCTGTGGACCACGGTTCCCTGCTTCAGGCCCTGGAACTGTATGGCATTCCTAGCCTTAGCTCCTGTATCACTGCAGGCACCCCTTCTATGTGGAGGGTCAGGATGGCGTGAGAGCTGGATGGGAAGTCCGAATACTGCCTGGTCCTGCTGCTAACATGGTGTGTATCCATTGAGCTAGTAATTAATCCTTTCCATCTGAGTCTGTCAAACTGCAGGCTAAACTAGGTAATCTGTAAGGTTTTTTTGGTTGGGCTGGGTCTTTGTTGCTGCACGTGCGCTTTCTCTCGTTGCGGAGAGCGGGGGCTGCTCTCTAGTTGCGGTGTGTGGGCTTCCATCGCAGTACCTCCTCTTGTTGCCTAGCACAGGCTTTAGGCACACGGGATTCCGTCGGTACAGCATATGGGCTCAGTATTTGCAGCTTGCTGGTTCTAGGGTGTTCGGGCTCAGTAGTGGTGGCACATGGGCTTAGTTGCTCCGTAGCATGTGAGATCTTCCGGGACCAGGGATCAAACCCATGTCCCCTGCATTGGCAGGCGGATTCTTATCCACTGTACCACCAGGAAAGTCCTGTAAGGTTTTTTTAGCTTTAAAATTCAGATTTATCTCAACTGTACTCACATGTAGGTGGTGGTGGTGGTGGTGGTTTAGTCGCTAAGTCATGTCCAACTCTTGCAATCTGTGGACTGTATCCCGCCAGACTCTTCTGTCCATGGGATTCTCCAGGCAAGAATACTGGAGTGGGTTGCCATTTCCTTCCTCTAGGGGATCTTCCCAACCCAGGAATCGAACCCAAGTCTCCTGCATTGCAGGCAGATGATTTACCAACTTACATGTAGAGCTGAGTCAAATAGAGTCATAGGTAACATTTACAGCGGCTGAAATGGTTGGGTTGTAATTTACTTCTTGTCAGAGTGTTAGGAAAACCAGGGAGAAAAGGTCACTGTTCTGCAGTAGCTGATGGGAGAGAGGAAGGTGTCAAGTGAAAGAAGGCAGCCACGAGCTCCAGATAGTGGAAGCCGGTATCAGCCAGCCGGGGAGCGTGGGCTCCTTGCAGACAGTCTACAAGCCTCTTGTCTCAGCTCAGACAGCAGCTTTTTCGTGTGCCTACAGGGCGTTATAAATCTTCTGACTTGGACCTTTCAGTTCGTTTTCTTCTGGTACAGTTGTGTTCTGTTGGGTGAAACCAGTGATTTTAAAGCTATTTTTGCAGGCATACAGCTGTTTTGTGTGACAAGTATGTATATGGGGGTGGAGAAATGACATTTCCAAAGCCTGTTAGCCTACCACTTCCTTGGGCAGCTTGTTTTGTTTCTGAGGGTTCTGTTGTCACCCTGCTAAAAGTATGGCTAATCTGCAGTATTTTTTACCTTCCTTTGTGAGATGAATTCCGATCAACAGGTAATAGAGAGAGAGACGGGGTGAGAGAGAGAGAGAGAGACAGAGGAAGGGAGAGTGGGTGTGTGTTTCCCTTCTGGTCTGTGTCCTCTGAGCCATTCTTCTGAAAGCAGAGTGGAGTTATTGATTCTGTCTGGCCCTTTAGAGTCGGATCTGTAGGTGTGATGAGCTCTACTGCTGTTAGAAGAGGCTGAGTAAAGCAGCTGTGCAGGTCCCTTGAGGGAAGAAGTTCTTTTTTTAAAAAAAACAGGGATCAGGAAGGAAAGCTTTGAGGAAAGGGAAGCTTTGCTGTGGGCTGTTTGTGCTGTCTTGAAAAACAAAACAAAACAAAACACTGCCTAGGTTGTCCACCCACCAGGAATGACCACAACCATTCGTGTGGGGAAAATCAGAAAAGGTAAACCATGCTGAACTGCTCGGGCCTTCCGCTGCAAGTCCTGAGTTGATTCAGCCCCAGTTTTGGAAGGGCCATGCAGTAAACCCTCATGTAGTTCGTTGAGCAGATTAACAAGCCTTTAGTATACTTAACGTTTTGTAGTTTAATAAAACAGGTCCTCAGAATCCATGCTTTGTGTGCCCACCAGTCTCTAATCCCAGCTCAGGGAGCTAAACTTGTAACTGCCCTTTTTTTTAAATTGGATAACAAACTGTTAGGGGTTTTTGGTTTGTTGTCCTTTGTTCTCTATCCTTAATGACTTCTATTTATATAGTTAATTAAAGTTCAGTAGTCACTATCCAAATTGTATTAGGGATGGTTACTTTATTGCCTCGAAAAAGATCCTTAAAATTACTTGTTTCAAGAGCAATGTTTTGAGTGAGGAGGGAGGAGAGTGGTGGGGAAAGCTTATCAAGAAAACGGTGTTAAATTTGAGCCTCCTTATCCAGTTCTAAACATCTGCTTTTTTTGATCTAGAGTTACTGTAACAAATAGGTAACATTAGCATGGTAAGGTAACTAAGTTTTTGTGTGTGTGTGTGTGTTTTGAAGCCTTCAAGTATTACTGGCTTTGAGAGAATAGTATTTCCTTCTCTACAAGGACAGCTTATGCTATGCTAAGTCACTTCAGTCATGTCCAACTCTGTGCGACCCCATAAACGGCAGCCTACCAGGCTCCGCCGTCCCTGGGATTCTCCAGGCAAGAACACTGGAGTGGGTTGCCATTTCCTTCTCCAAGGCATGAAAGTGAAAAGTGAAAGTGAAGTCGCTCAGTCGTGTCCGACTCTTAGAGACCCCATGGACTGCAGCCTAACAGGCTCCTCCGTCCACGGGATTTTCCAAGCAAGAGTACTGGAGTGGGGTGCCATTGCCTTCTCTGCAAGGACAGCTTAGTATGCATTTTTGTGTGTGTGACGAATTAGACAGTGGAAATAATTCTCCCATTTTCCTTTTAAATATTGAACAAAGACTCTTCCCTATTTGTGTGTATAATTGAACTTTTTGAATGGCAGGGTACATCTTTGCTTTTGTAGTTTGATACCTTGAACTGACCTCACCTGGCTATTTAAAAATTAGCCTAAAGTTGAAACATTCATCAGATCAGATCAGAGATCAGATCAGTCGCTCAGTCGTGTCCGACTCTTTGCGACCCCATGAACTGCAGCACGCCAGGCCTCCCTATCCATCACCAGCTCTCGGAGGTCACCCAGACTCACATTCATCGAGTCAGTGATCCCATCCAGCCATCTCATCCTCTGTCGTCCCCTTCTCCTCCTGCCCTCAATCCCTCCCAGCATCAGAGTCTTCTCCAATGAGTCAACTCTTCGCATGAGGTGGCCAAAATACTGGAGTTTCAGCTTGAGCATCATTCCTTCCAAAGAAATCCCAGGTCTGATCTCCTTCAGAATGGACCGGTTGGATCTCCTTGCAGTCCAAGGGACTCTCAAGAGTCTTCTCCAACACCACAGTTCAAAAGCATCAATTCTTTGGCGCTCAGCCTTCTTCACAGTCCAGCTCTCACATCCATACATGACCACAGGAAAGACCATAGCCTTGACTAGGCGAATCTTTGTTGGCAAAGTGATGTCTCTGCTTTTGAATATGCTATCTAGGTTGGCCATAACCTTCCTTCCAAGGAGTAAGTGTCTTTTAATTTCATGGCTGCAGTCACCATCTGCAGTGATTTTGGAGCCCAGAAAAAGAAAGTCTGACACTGTTTCCACTGTTTCTCCATCTATTTCCCATGTAGTGATGGGACCAGATGCCATGATCTTCGTTTTCTGAATGTTGAGCTTTAAGCCAACCTTTTCACTCTCCACTTTCACTTTCATCAAGAGGCTTTTTAGTTCCTCTTCACTTTCTGCCATAAGGGTGGTATCATCTGCATATCTGAGGTTATTGATATTTCTCCCAGCAATCTTGATTCCAGCTTGTGTTTCCTCTAGTCCAGCATTTCTCATGATGTACTCTGCATATAAGTTAAATAAACATGGTGACAATATACAGCCTTGACGTACTCCTTTTCCTATATGAAACATTCATAAGCATGTGAATTACTTTGTGTTTGAGCCAAAGGTTTTACTCAGTGCGAGGAAATCTTGTGTTTGCCTTTTGTGTGTTTCTGTGGCTGTCCACTGGGTGTAAATAACTAGTTTTGTAAAACACTGTCAAGTACTGTGACAGTGATGTGGTGGTCAAGAGCCACTCAGAGTGCCTGGGGAGACACACTGCTTATATTTGAAACTGACTGTGCAACTTACTAGCTGCGAAATGTTTGGCAAGTTCTTTAACCCTCTACGCTTGAGTTTCCTCACCAGTAAAATGGAAGTAATAAAATTACAGACCCATAGGGATTCTGAAAACTAGTTACCCAAAAGACTGGGTTCACCTGTTGGTGGATGTTAAACCAAAAGACACAATCAAGAGAGAGCAGGAGAAGGAGGATTTATTACTTGTAGCCAGTTAAGGAGAACATCAGGGATCTTTCCCAAAACTGTGGCTCCCCCATAGCAGAATTGGGGAATTTTAAGCCCAGGGTGAGGGGGCTTGGGTAGTGTATGCATATTCATAAAGGGGCTTGAGCCAGGAGAATTCAGCATAGAATTGGGGCAAAGGTCAACATCATTTCCATCCTCCACCTGGGTGGGTGGACTCAAAAATATGTCTGCAAGCTCCAATACTTTGGCCACTTGATGCTAAGAGCCAGCTCATTGGAAAAGACCTTGATGCTGGGAAAGATTGATGGCAAAAGGAGAAGGGAGTGGCAGAGGATGAAATAGCATCACCGACTCAATGGATGTGAATTGGTGCAAACTTCAGGAGAGAGTGGAGGACAGAAGAGCCTGGCGTGCTACAGTCCATGGGTCGCAGTCGAACACTTGATTTAAATGTGGACAGTCCATGCAGTGTATGTTTGAAAGACCACCTTTGTGTTATCTAATCAGCCATTTGCCATGTCTCAGCTGACAGACCTGCTCGGTGGGGATGGGTGTGTTGAATTTTCTTGAAAGGGAAATTCCCTCTATAACAGGTGTTCGCCAGTCTGGTCATTTGGCAGTCATTCATTTGGGTAGAGTATGTGTCCAGAAATCGTATGTGAATACATTGAGAAGTAAAATGTTCTGGACACAAGCGTGTGTGCCTGTGTGTGTGTACACTCAGTTGTGTCCGACTCTTTGGGACCCCATTTACTGTAGCCCACCAGGCTCCTCTGTCCACGGAATTTTCCAGGCAAGAGTACTGGAATGGGTTGCCATTTCCTTCTCCAGGGGATCTTCCGCACCCAGGGATCAAATGTGTCTCTTGTGTTTCCTGCATTGGAAGGTGGATTCTTTACTATTGAACCACCTGGGCAGCCTGACACAGTTTTGACACTTTTGTAAATGTGTGTTTGGGAAGAATGAAGGGCTGGTGATGGGAGGGCTCCGGAGCCCTGGAATAAGATCTGAGCGGGAAACCTCATGGCAAAGAGCCTGCCCTGGAATTTGACCCATCACCAAACTATCTGAGTAAAAGGAGAGCCTGTTTGGAGACCTGCCTAGGGATGGGACTGTGGCTCTAATCCTGCAGCTTCAGCTCTGTATTCTAGGTATTTCATTGTTCCCTTAGACATAATGCATTCTCAGTAAATATCTGTTGTATTTGATCATACCTCTTAATTGGATATATGTTACCAGGCTGTGGTTAGTATAGGAGATATGTAGATGGTTAGTACTACCTAGTCATAAACTGACTTCTGAGGAAATGAACATCTGAAACTAACAAAACATTGTATTCAATAATATTGGGTTTCTATACTTTTTAATTTTTTTTTCCTGAGGAAACTGTAGGCTGGTGACTCTCATTCCAGCGTTTACCATACTGGAGACATAGACTCACGGCCTTCTCTATTAAAAATTCAAAGTGGAGAAATAGTTTTACTTGTATATCTGGTTCTATGGCATGCCTTAAGTGAGTATATTTTATCGTGAACTCTCTTATCTGTTTGTTGTGATCTTTTGGTTTTTAATAGCCTTTTAGTGGCACTCTAAAATTCAGAAAATATATTTAGGTATATTTCATAGGAACATTCGAGTTTCCTATGAACTTGCTAGTCATTGTCTTCAATGTTTTTCCAAAAAGATGTACAAATATGGAAACCTGAATACATGCAGATGTTTGGTGTTTCTCTTCTTCTTTTTTTTTTTTTTTTAATAAGGGAGAGATGTAAGCGGTCTCAGAAATTTTGATCCAATTATCTAATTTCCTGTGTGCAGAAATAACACAAAAACTAAGAGGAAGATGAAGAAAAGTTTTGATGTCATAAATACTTTGTGCCTTTACATGAATGAGCATCAGGTGTGTGCTTCACTCTTCTCCTTTCTCCCTCTTGTGTGTAAAACATCTCAGCCGACATCCCCGGCTCCCCCCACTTTGTTAAGTGGGGAAAACATAGGCGTGTTGCTCCCCTGTACCTCGCCCTGCTCTCAGCTGTGCTGTCTGATGTCTTCCAGGCTCTCCTGACTTCATGGCTCCTTGTTCCACCCCTGGAAGCAGAGAGTGTGATGGGGGCGGTGGGGAGGAATTAAAGAATTTGATTGGCCTGGCCCCAAGCCTTGCAGGCCCTTCCCAAAGCCTTCTCGGTGATCTGGGGTCAGCATTAGGGCAAGATTAAGAGGGACAGGCTCAGACTTCGTATGCTCCATTCCACAGCTGGAATGATTTTTAAAATATCAGAGGTATGTATTAGATATCTTGAGTTTTCAGTTGGGAAGATAAAGCCCTTTACTTGATTAGCCCTTCGTGATTAAATGGCTGTTGATCGACATGAGTGAGAGCCAGGTATTCCAGATATTCCCTCTGGATGCAGAGGAACATTTTAGTTTTCAGGATTCTGAAACAGGAGATCTAATGACAGCATGGAAAGTGAATAGATTTCAGATCAGTTCCATGCTTACAGCGGTTGGCCTGCTTCAGTTGCCAGTGTGGTTTGATTTTGATCAGTTTCAACGCAGCCTTTGAAAGATCTGGATCCTGGATAGACCTGGCTCTGAGTGTTAGTGAGGAAACTCCTCCCTAAGCCTCTTATTTAGTGAATTCTTTCTAGGGATGTCACTGATCGGCCCTTGTAGGAGTGCTGAGCGGAAGTAGGGTACAGTCCTTTAAAAGCCTTGAATCACTCTGCCCTTCCTCCATCTATGTGGTCAAAACCCGTGGCCCTGAGTGAAGACAGAAATAAGCATTGCAGAAGGCCAGCTTGTTCACAGTGCTCGGCTCTGTGGGCTGCTGTGAACACGCAAGCAGATTGGTCCTTGATGTGTTTCAAGGTTTGGTGAAGTAGGAGTCAGGTGGCATTCGTGAGGGGACTGAAAACTCATGTTAGTATCTGGACATGTACAAACTTAACCAGACCAAAGCTACCTCATTCTGGCATCTCCTCCTTTATTTGACCAGGCTCCTGGGTAGAATGAGGTAAAGTTATCCTACGTGTAATGTGTGCAGTGCAGGTGCTTATTGGCGGGAGCCTCTCAGTCCCACGCTTAAAGCCTCCCTCAGCCCTGCTCGTTGCACAGGTGCCTGTGTCGTTAGGACATTGAAGGCTGCCCTTTCTCTGAGCAGCATGGAGTTGAGAGAAGCTGTAGTTCAGGAATTGATGTACATTTTGAGGCCTGTACACTGGGGAGAAAAAGATGCCATTCATGTTTCTGTCTGTGTGTTTGTGCTCAGTTCAGTTCAGTTGTGTCCGACTCTGCGACCTCGTGGACTACAGCACGCCAGGCCTCCCTGTCCATCACCAACTCCCAGAGTTTACTCAGATTCATGTCCATTGAGTTGGTGATGCCATCCAACCATCTCATCCTCTGTCTTCCCATTCTCCTCCCACCTTCAATCTTTCCCAGCATCAGGGTCTTTTCAAATGAGTTAGTTCTTCTCATCAGGTGGCCACAGTATTTGCATTTCAGCTTCAGCATCAGGCCTTCCAATGAACATTCAGGACTGATTTCCTTTAGGATGGGCAGGTTGGATTTCCTTGCTGTCCAAGGGACTCTCAGGAGTCTTCTCCAACACCACAGGTCAAAAGCATCAGTTCTTCAGTGCTCAGCTTTCTTTATAATCCAACTCTTAAATCCATACATGACTACTGGAAAAACCATAGCTTTTATGGATCTTTGTTGGCAAAGTAATGTCTCTGCTTTTTAATATGCTGTCTAGGTTGGTCATATCTTTTCTTCCAAGGAGTAAGCATCTTTTAATTTCATGGCTTCAGTCACCATCTGTAGTGATTTTGGAGCCCCAGAAAATAAAGTCTGTCACTGTTTCCACTGTTTCCCCATCTATTTGCCATGAAGTGATGGGACCAGATGCCATGATCTTAACTTTTCTGAATGTTGAGTTTTAAGCCAACTTTTTCATTCTTCTCTTTCACTTTCATCAAGAGGCTCTTTAGTTCTTTTTCACTTTCTGCCATAAGTGTGGTGTCATCTGCATATTTGAGGTTATTAATATTTCTCTCAGCAATCTTGATTCTAGCTTGTGCTTCCTCCAGCCCAGCATTTCTCATGATGTACTCTGCATATAAGTTAAATAAGCAGGGTGACAATATACAGCCTTGATGTACTCCTTTCCCAATTTTGAACCAGTCTGTTGTTCCATGTCCAGTTCTAACTGTTGCTTTCTGACCTGCATATAGATTTCTCAAGAGGCAGGTCAGGTGGTCTGGTATTCCCATCTCTTTAAGAATTTTCCACAGTTTACTGTGATCCACACAGTCAAAGGCTTTATCATAGTCAATAAAGCAGAAGTAGATGTTTTTCTGGAACTCTCTTGCTTTTTTAATGATCCAGTGGATGTTGGCAATTTGACCTCTGGTTCCTCTGCCTTTTCTAAATCTAGCTTGAACATCTGGAAGTTCACAGTTCACATACTATTGAAGCCTGGCTTGGAGAATATTGAGCATTACTTTGCTAGCCTGTGAGATGAGTGCAATTGTGTGGTAGTTTAAACATTCTTTGGCTTTGCCTTTCTTAGGGATTGGAATGAAAACTGACCTTTTCCAGTCCTGTACATTTTAAGACCTGTACATTGGGGAAAAAAAAGGTGCCATTTATGTTTCTGTGTGTTTGTGTGTGTGCACGCGAGCTCAGTTGTGTCCAACTCATTGGGACCCCATGGACTGTAGCCCACCAGGCTCCTCTGTCCATGGGCTCTCCCTGGTAAGAATACTAGAGTGGGGTGCCATTTACTCCTCCTGGGGATCTTCCTGACCCAGGGGTCAAGCCCAAGTCTCTTGCGTCACCAGCATCGGCAGGTGGATTCTTTACCACTGACCACCTGGGAAGCTCTTATTCATGTTTCTAGTTTTCTGAAAAGCTGTCTTTTGTGAGAGGTCTTCAGTTGCTTGTGGCTTCTCACTTGCAGAATGTAGCCCTTTAAAGAAGACTTCTGGGACTTCCCTGCTGATCTAGTGGTTAAGAATCCACCAGCCAATGCTGGGGACATGGGTTCTGTCCCTGGTCTGGGAAGATTCCAGACTAAGCCCCTGGACCACAGCTACTGAGCCCACGTTTTAAAGCCCAAGAGCTGCAACTCTTGAGCCCTCGTGCCTGGAGCCCGGGCTCTAGAGAAGCCACTGCAATGAGAAGCCCTCGAATGACACCTAGAGAGCAGTCCCCGCTGGTCACAACTAGAGAAAGCCCGCATGCAGCAAGGAAGATGCAGCATAGCCAACAGGAAATAAATACATAGAAAATTAATTTTTGAAAAAAGACTTGTGCACTGAAAGCAGGTTGTTCCCTCAGTACACAGAGCCACGTGGCACTGGCGTCCTGACTGTGCATGTCCCCGCGTCAAAACTGTCAGTGGGGCCAGAAGCCCAGGCCAGGGTCTCGTGCTACCTGCTCCGGGGGCTATAGCATGGAGGCCAGTCAGGTGGAAGCCACCTAGAATCTTCTATACTCCCGCTGACAGGGGCGGCAGATAGATGCTAACGGGGCACGTTGCTATCCTGCATGGCTTAGTGAATGAATGATTCTTGGGGTGTGGAATTTTCTGAACTTGAGGCACCTGTTTCTTGTTTTGGCAGGCTGCATCCCCTTGACTTTGGGCTGGATTGCCGGGAGGGAGCGTGGCATTTTTACATTGAATAGACCATCCAGTCTTCTTTGTTGGAGGTTAGGAAGCCCTGTGGGTGGTAGAAAAGAGACAGAGCGTGTCTAGGAATCACGTGGGTACCCTGGTCCAAGTACACTGACCACTTGCCACCTCCTTCCCTTGGGAGGGTGGGCGCATCCAGATAGACTTGTTCTGAAGAGGGCACCCAGGGGGTTCAGGTTACATGGCTCAGGAACTGTAGGTCTGTGAAGAGTTACTCCAGGCTTCCGGTCCTTCCCCACTAGTTTCTAGAGTGTTCTACAGATTTGAGACCTGGCTTACTGTGACCATTCTGTTAGCTCATGCGTGCCTGCTTCTGTACTTGCTTATTTGTTTGTTTAGCTTATTTACAAGCAGAATAATGCTTGTCTAGCGCCTTGTGTTCACTTGCTGGCAGTTCATTACAGCTCTGTGAGTTCTGTCATGGAGTCCTGAGTCAATATTTTGAAATACTTGAGTGTAAGAGACTAATAACCAGTTCCATGGCCCTGGAGAATTTGTGCAAACAGCTTACTGCCCCTGTTAGATGTAAATGTAGGGAAGAACGCCTGGTCTTAATTATCTTCGACGTTTCCTATGTACCTTCCCCTTAGCAGCCAGCACATGCCGTGTACATAGTAGGTGCTCTCCAGATGTTTATGACTGGACATGTGAAAGGTATAGATGTGCATTTTACAAGAAGAGCTGGGCCTGGTGCATGAGTCTGTGGTTGGTGTTTTTATTTGATCCTCAGGCTGTGTCTGTCATGTGCTTCTAGTCCGGCCCTACGAGATCTTTAATTTTTGCCTTCTATCGTTATATAATGATAGGCTCTGCACTGTTTTGTGATTTGTTTGTTTGTTTCTGATAATGGCAGTACAAATAGTCTCCTGAGTCTTACAACTTTGACTAACGCTGCCTAGGGCTGACAGGCAGAGACAGAGCTGCTTAAGTAAGTAAGTAAGCGTTAGTCACTCAGTCATGCCTGACTCTGTGTGACCCCATGGATTGCAGCCCACCAGGCTTCTCTCTGTCCATGACATTTTCCAGGCAGGGATACTGGAGTGGGTTGCAATTTCCTTCTCCAGGGGATCTTCCTAACCCAGGGATCTTCCCAACCCAGGGTCTCCTGCACTGCAGGCAGATTCTTTACCGACTGAGCTACAAGGGAAGCCCATAGCTGCTTAGTGTCACTTAAGTAAAGATTGATCCGGCCAAGGTGTCACCCAGACTTTGACAGAGTTTGCATATTAAATGTCAGCAGTACAACATACGTGGCAGCCTCAGCAGCGAGCTTTGTACAGGTAACTAGGAGAAGAGAATCCTGTTCTGGGCAAAGTCTTGAGGCTAGGTACGTTTCACTTCCTGTAGCGCTAGAGCTGTTATCTGCCCCGGAGGTGATATGTGGTCCCAGACTTGGGTGGATCCCACAGCAGGCTGACTTGGCACTGGTGTGAGTCAATATGGGAAGAGAGGAAGTGTTATGGGGAGGGAGGGGTGAGGAGACAGAACAAGAGGAAGGAAAGATACTGGGGTGGGGGGCGTTGCCCATGCACCTACTTCCAACTTTACCTGGAGTCCGGTGCCGGGTAACCTGGGTCAGGTCCCTGGGTGGCAGGGGCTGCTGGCCCACGTCCTCTACTTTCTCCTGGTGGATTAGGGGCACCCCTCATCCTCAGGTTCCTAGGCAGTTGGGTTGATACCACATCTTCTGCTTGTCCCAAGGCAGTGTTCCTGTTGTTAATTCTGAAGCACGCATACCAAAGGAAGCTCCTAAGATTATCACTGCCCCAGGGGTTCTTTGAGGGTGGTAGTCAATTTGTACCAATTTGTCCAAGAATGCACACGGGAGTGGAAGTCATGTGAGAATGGCCCTCTGTAGGGATAGCCAGTCTGGTTTTTTTTTTTGTATTTTAAGTAAGCTATTACAGACTTTATTGCCTCTCTGAAGTCTATACAGACTTTATTACATAAGCACTTTATAAACAAGTTACTTTTGATATATCTCACAGTGATTACCAGACAGTCACTAGTAATAGTCCCATGGATGAGCCTTGTTGCTTCAGAAATCAGAGCAGGAAGGCAGAAGGCTCAGAGGCGAGCTAGCTGAGAGCAGCAGAGAACCCTGGCTGCAGGTCTTACCAGTGAGAGAAGCAGGGTAGTTACTGGGCATCGTTGCCAACAGCAGTCTGTATGGTCAGGTATTTCTTGACTCCGGAGAGAACCAGGCATCCAGGCCCTCGAAACATACAAGCTTCTGGAAAGCTTTGGAACTCAGATAATTTTCTCTGCTTTAGGCAAGTTTTTCCAATCCTTGAGCAGTCAAGTATAAGATGGGCTTCTGCTGACTTTCCTTCTTCACAGCACTTTTGAAATTTCAGAGAAACAAATAAATCTGTTCTACTTTTATTATTAGTTTTTTTAACCCAAGGGACTGTGTGGCTGACCTCTTGGGAGCTCACAGCTGACTTTTGCATGGCTTAGGGCTTCCAAATGCAGGAAAGTAGAAGGCATATATCCTTCCTTCTCTTTTTGGAATCTCCAGTAACTTTTTTAATACCATTTTTCTTCTAATTATAAAAGTGATGCACATTCACTGTTTAAAAACTTAGAAAAGATCGGCTGTTAGATGTAAATAAAATTTGCTCATCTTCCTGTTAGTATTTTGATGCAATTCCCTTTTCCCATACGTGATATTTTACACTGCTGAATGAAGAACTTACTTCGTGGGGTTATGAAAACACAGCAGTTGCACACTGCCTCTCGGCTGTGACGCTATCTAAAATTTCAGAACACGAACTTCAGCTCAGAATTAGTCTAAATGAGTTCTCACTGACATTTTACGTGTGTGTTGCTTTAATATCTCCCTTCACCAAAGCCTTCCCCTCCTCAGACTACTTTTTCCTCGAGAAAATGCCCAACACCAAAGGGAACAGAACCTCTACTGAGTCAGCCAAGCATGATCTGTGGAATATTTGGAATGTTCCCTCCCTCATAGACGAAACAGCATTAGTGCCGCTAGTTCTGGAATCCAGGCTCCCTGGGTGTCAATCTCAGCACCTGCTTAACCTCACCGAGCTTCAGTTCCCAACTTTGTTTAAAATAGATAAAGCACTTAAAACAATTTCTAGCACCTGGAAAATACAGTGTTAGTTATTTTTATCGGTGCGTTGTCACTAATGCAATATAGTAAGAACTGTGAGAGGGATGATGCTGATGTATGATGAGCAATGATGAGAAGAACAAAAGTACTTTGAGATAATTTCTCAGTTATTTGATGGGAGGATGCAGTTGTCTGTGCCTGATCTATGTTGAAACAAACAAACAGTGTACCGTATTTGGATTAGATCTGGTTTTATTCATACCCTCCTTTTTGTAATGCTCAGATGGTCAGCAGTAAGAATCTTCTGAATTGTGTTCTTTCAGCTATGCTTCAGAACTTTTGAAAGTGTACTTTGCTTACTGGCAAAAGTATGTTCCAGAATCTTGAATACTTACTGTGTCAAGCTATAAACTCATTTAGTGGAAAAGAATATTAGAGACAAATTCCAGTGATGTACCACGTTATTTCTCGTATTAAACTTGCTATGTTAAGTCACTTTAGAAATAGAATTAAAAATCTACACGTGCAGATTCTTTAACTTTTTTGAGTTGACATTGATAATTTTAATTTTAACCTTTCCATGATCATCTTTGTATGAAAGAACTATGGACTGAGGTTCGCTTGCTCCTTGGATGAAAAGCTATGACCAATCTAGACAACATATTAAAAAGCAGAGACATTACTTTGCCAACAAAGGTCCATCTAGTCAAAACTATGGTTTTTCCAGTAGTTGTGTATGGATGTTAGAGTTGGACTATAAAGAGAGCTGAGCAGTGCAGAACTGTTGCTTTTGAACTGTGGTGTTGGAGAAGACTCTTGAGAGTCCCTTGGACAGCTAGGAGATCCAACCAGTCCATCCTAAAGGAAATCAGTCTGGAATATTAATTGGAAGGACTGATACTAAAGCTGAAACTCTAATACTTTGGCCACCTGATGAGAATAACTGACTCATTGGAAGAGACCCTGATGCTGGGAAAGATTGAACGTGGGAGGAGAAGGGGATGACAGAGGATGAGATGGCTGGATGGCATCACCGACTCGATGGACATGAGTCTGAGTAAACTCCAGGAGTTGGTGATGGATAGGGAGCCCTGGCATGCTGTAGTCCATGGAGTCGCAAAGAGTCGGAAACGACTGAGTGACTGAATTGAACTGATGTATGGATGTGAGAGTTTGACTATAAAGAAATCTGAGCACCCAAGAATTGATGCTTTTGAACTGTGGTGTTGGAGAAGACTCTTGAAAGTCCCTTGGACTGCAAGGAGATCCAACCAGTCAATCCTAAAGGAAATCGGTCCTGAATATTCATTGGAAGGACTGATGCTGAAGCTGAAGCTCTAGTACTTTGGCCACCTGATGTGAAGAACTGACTCAGTGGAAAAGACCCTGATGCTGGGAAGATTGAAGGTTGGAGGAGAAGGGGATGACAGGAGATGGTTGGATGGCATAGCTGACTTGATGGACATGAATTTGAGTAAGCTCCAGGAGTTGGTGATGGACAGGGAACCCTGGCGTGCTGCAGTCCATGGGGTTGCAAAGAGTCAGACAAGACTGAGCAACTGAACTGAGCTGAACTGCCATGATCATACTACTTACTTATCTGCAAGGTTTTAGCCCCACTGTTGTATTTCTTTTTTATTTGATGAGCTTGTAATTATTCCTTAATCTAAAACTGTGACAAAAGCTAACGTGTGCTTTATCACCACAAAGGTAAATTTAAAATAAAGCAGTAAGGTCAACATCAACCCTGATAATAAAACTACTGAATAAGTTATAAGATTTAACATCACAGATGTCTTCGATGGTTGTGCTTGGAAAACATCTCACTAATGAAGCAAAGTTAAATTACTTTGTTTTGAGTCACTTGTAATAATTTCTTTCCCTTCCTGCTTCTAAAAAAAGAATGGAACTTTTGACTTAGTAAAAGCTATGTGAAATTTTGTAAGGGCCAGGGAAAGAGTTTCTCTGTCTGAACAGTTTCTCTCAATAATTGTTGAAATACTGGCCAATAAAATGGCCTTTAGGAGACTTGAATCAAATAGAACAAAAGCCTTATTCTTCCCCACCTATGATTTTTAATATTTGAATACTGTTCTCAGATAGTCAAGTTTTAGTATGTTTAGCATTATTGGAAGCATTTCCTTACCACCAAATTAAATATGTGGACAGACCGTATCTAGAGATTGACCAAAACTAAGAACTAGCAGAGACTACTCATCCAGCATTTTCAGTTATCATGCTTTAGTTTCCTTTGATTTGTTTTTTTTTAATATACCTTTCAAAATTCTAAAAACATTTATCTGGAGCAAAATCAAGTAAGCTTTGAAGATCTTCAGATGGTGATCACCTTAGCCTGTGAAAAATGTGTCAGATTAGTATCATTTTTGTCCAATTAATACCGAAAACAAAAGTAACAAACAAACAAAAACCCAAACCAAAAAATACCCGAACAGTCTTTAAACTTCTGTGTTTCTTTTCGTGAAAGTCGCATCAGTGTACGCTCAGTTTGACATCATTCTACTTTTATTTTCTTTCTCTGTGTAATTCAGTAACTATTTTGATGAATTTTATTTACTTCCACTTTATTAGTGATGGGGTTCAATACTTATTATCTTTGCTTTTTCTACATTTGAGGGCAGTAGGGAGTAAGGTACAGTTTCCTGATATTAGAGAACCACAGACAGACTTATTAAAACATCCTTTTAGGCCAATGAATGATCATAGCTTCCGAGAAATAGGCAAATGGACTTACTTGAATATTATTTGCATTTTGGCTACTTTTCAAGTGTATATTTGATTTGCTGTATTGATTTGATACATTTGCATATTGCAAAATGATCACCACCTTAACTTAGCTCACAGCTCCATCATGACACATAATTCTGTTTTGTGGTGAGAGCATTTAAGATGTGGTCTCTTAGCAACTTTCAAGTATGTGATAGAGTATTATTAGCTATCATTCGGGGGGGGGGGGGCCCGGGCGGAGAGGCGAAGGACTTAGCAGCAGCAGCAGCCATGCAGTAGATCCCCAAACTTTAAATAGAGTCTCTTTGGACTGTTTTTGTCTGTTTCATGTGTGATGGTCGATAATAAGTGCAGTTTGCCTCTCTTCCCCACGGTTTGGCCTAATTAAAGGATAATATAAAGGGCTTAAAATATGTTTGGTGCTTGTTGGGCTAATTTTGTGGTGATTTCAAGTCTCTGACTTGCTTGCTAGGATTCGGTTTAGCTTGTATCTTAATAACTTGCTTGGTTATCTCCACACCAGTTGCTGCTTCCCACCTTGGTCATCTCAACTCCTTGTGGGGTTTCCAACTCTCTCCCCCAGCCAAGACTCTCCCCTTACCATGCCCACATCTTATCAAGTTGCACATTAAGCTCTTAGGTTCTTATTCTCTCCCTTCTGAAATGTCCTTTTAGCCTCCTGTCCATTCATGTTCATTAGTTCCGTCTAGATCGTCGTCTAGTTCATTGATTCAAAATTCATTTCATCCAAAATCCAGCCTCTTTTCTCTGACCCTTGTTTTAACTTCAAATCCTCTTAATGGTGTTTAGTTTTAGCCAGGTTATCATGAATTTGTTCACTTACCTTTTTATAATTAAAAAAAAACAAACCCAAATTATAAGCTTGTTGAAAGAAAGCTTATCAGTTGCTTTTACTTTGATGCATCAAAGGTGTCTAGTGTGACAGAGGGCACTCAGCAGCCTAGTGGGGGAACTGGTGATCTGTGGTGCTCAGAACTTTCTTTTGAGTGGTGGCATCAGTAGGGCCTTCTTTCCAGCCCCTTCACTTTTGATTTGCTGTTTGTCATGCACAGCTCTATGATGGACAGTATATCATGAGTCTACTTACCTGAATTCACCAGGGAATTCTTACCCGTGTTTTTCTATGGATAACATTTTTCTCCTGAGCAATGACATAAAAAGTATTTCTCAAACATTTAAAACCAAGGCCCCTTTGGATCAATCTAAGAACCTCACATCCCCCCGAGAGACAATATTCTCATGTATCCTCTGAGAAAAGGAAGGGAGAATCCTTTTATTTTCTCCCAATTATAATTGATATGACTCTCCTCTTACTGATGTTGAAGGTTATTACTCTAAAATAATGGCTACTTTTTAGGCCAACCTGATTACATTCATAAATGTATATATAGGGTATGGAAGGAAAAATTGTATTTGTGGAGAAAGTCTTGCTAAACGAAGAGGTCTTGGTTTTGAAGTTCATCATGGTTGTTTTTAGTTATATTCATTTGTTAAGTTCACAGCAAACTGGGAAATTCTTAAAGAGATAAGAATACTAGGCCACCTTACCTGTCTCCTGAGAAACCTGTGTGCACGTCAAGAAGCAACAGTTAAAACTGGACATGGAACAACCGACTGATTCAAAATTGGGAAAGGAGTACAACAAGGCTGTATATTGTCACCTTGCTTATTTAACTTATATGTACATTGTGTGAGATGCTGGACTGGATGAATCACAAGCTAGAATCAAGATTACTGGGAGAAATATCAATAACCTCAGATATGAAGGTGATACCACTCATAATGGCAGAAAGTGAAGAGGCACTAAAGAGCCTCTTGATGAAGGTGAAAGAGAAAAGTGAAAAAGCTTGCTTAAAACTCAACATTCAGAAAACTAAGATCATGGCATCCGGTCCCATCACTTCATGGCAAATAAATGGGGACAAAATGGAAAGAGTGACAGACCTTATTTTCTTGGGCTCCAAAATCACTGCAGATGGTAACTGCAGCCGTGAAATTACAAGACGCTGACTCCTTGGAAGAAAAGCTATGACAAACATAGATCGTGTTTTAAAAAGTAGAAATGTCACTTTGCCGACAAGGTCCATTTAGTCAAAGCTATGGTTTTTCCAGTAGTCATGTATGGATGTGAGAGTTGGACCATAAAAAGACTGAGCACTGAAGAATTGATGCTTTTGAACTGTGGTGCTGGAGAAGACTTGAGAGTCCCTTGGACAGCAAGGAGATCAAACCAGTTAATCCTAGAGAAAATCAACGCTGAATATTCATTGAAAGGATTGATGCTAAAGCGCCAATACTTTGGCCACCTAATGTGAAGAGCTGACTCATTGGAAAAGACTCTGGTGCTAGGAAAGTATTTCCAGTCAAAGTAAAATCCAAAAATTTTTTTCATGACCCTCTGTCCCCAAAAAGTTTTCAAACTGAAATATATTTGTCATATAACCTTGTGTGAATGTTATATGTACAACATATTGATTTGATAGCTTTATGTATTACAGTATGACTGACGTTGTAGTGTTAGCCACTGTCTCTATCATACCACATAATTATCATATTTTTTTTGTGAAGGAAAAATGAAGATCTAGTCTCAGCCAGTTTGATGTTTATAACTCGGTGTTGTCTATAATTGCTGTACTGTGCATTAGATCGCCAGGATTTATTTATCTACTAGTTGCAAGTTTGTATCCTGAAACAACATCCTTCCCCACCCCTGATAACTACCATCTTTTTCTCTCTTTTTATGAATTCGGCTTTTCTTAGATTCCGCATGTGTGATAGCATACACTATTTGTCTGTCTGCTTATTGCATTTAACATAATGTCTTCAAGGCCACCCACATTGTTGCAAATTGGAGCATTTCCTTCTTTCTCATGGCTGACTAATATCACACACACACACACACACACACACAGTATTGTCTTGATCCATTCATCCATTGACTGGCACTTAGGTTGTTTCCATTTCCATATCTTTGCTACTGTGAACAGCATTACAGGAATCATGGAAGTGCATATGTCTCTTTGCTATCTTGTTTTTATTTCCTTTGGGTGTGTCTCTGAAGTAGAATTGCTTGATCACATGATTGTTCTGTTTTTAAGTTTTTTGAGAAAGCTGCGTGTTGTTTTCCTTAGTGGCTGCAGCAGTTTACTTTCCCACCAACAGTGTACAAGGGTTCCTCTTTCTCCACACTCTTGGCAATGCTTGTTATCTCTTTTCTTCTTGATGATAGCCATTCTAACAGATGTGAGATGATAGTTCATTGTAGTTTTGACTTGCATTTCCCTAATGGTTAGTGATGTTGGTACCTATCTGTGTACCTGTTGGCCATTGGGATATCTTTTTTGGGAAAATGTCTCTTTCATTCCTCAGCTAGCTTTTAAATCAGACGTTTGGTTTTTATTATTGAGTTATATGAGTTCTTTATGTATTTTGGATATTAACTCCTTATCCCATATATGGTTTGCAGATATTTTCTCCCACTCTATTTTCATCCTTTTCATTTTGTTGAATGTTTCCTTCGCTCTGAAGCATTTTTTATTTTTGATTTCCATTGACTCATACTCTTTTCTTATGATTCTACTGTTGGCGACTTTTAACTCCTAACATTTCTCTGCTGGTTGTGGAATCACAAATGCCATCCAAAATGAATGTACAATGCAACTTTTCCCAGACTGTGCCCATAAGTGCCCTTGAAGGGGTCATGCCAATTGGTGGAAACGGAGAACTTTTAATTGCATGAAGAAACCTACCATTCGATGTCTCCAACATTCATATTCATTTTGGGAGTGAATGGACAGAGGAGCCTGGTAGGCTGCAGTCCATGGGGTCACTTCAAGTCGGACATGACTGAGCGACTTCACTTTCACTTTCATGCATTGGAGAAGGAAATGGCAACCCACTCCAGTGTTCTTGCCTGGAGAATCCCAGGAACGGGGGAGCCTGGTGGGCTGCCGTCTACGGGGTCGCACAGAGTTGGACACGACTGAAACGACTTAGCAGCAGCAGCAGCAGCAGTGGTTTAATAAGTGTACATTGAAAATACCTATCTTGCCTGCAGAGGAGCCGTCTTTACTTCAGGCAGAATGGTGTCTCAGCAGTAAAAAATCTGCCTGCAATGCAGGAGACGTGGGTTTGATCTCTGGGTTGGGAAGATCCCCTGGAAGAAGAAATGGCAACACACCCCAGTGTTCTGGCCGGGAAAACCCCATGGACAGAGGAGCCTGGCAGCCTACAGTCCATGGGGTCAAAAAGAGTCAGACACAAGTGAGGGGACTGAGCAGGCACACACAGGATGTGTCTCTACTAGTTGGAGAGAAAACTCCTAATACAAAGGGGTTGGGATCATCTTATTTTGGGATTGTTTAGTGACTGCCTGTTTCCAGCTGGTTTATTTTTCTAAGAATACATTCTTTCCTCTCCTGCTTTCCAACTCTTGACTTGTATGTGTCCATACAGAGAAACATCTGGTATTCTGAGAATTTTATTTTTGGTGGCAACCGAATATTTTTATACCACTCTTGTTTGTATTGTAGCTCCCAAACATAATGGAGCACGATTAATAAAGAGCAGTTTGCAAATGTACATAACATACATGATTTGGTATGAGTATGATTGAATGTTCCATGAGGCTCTATGAGCATAAACGAGAATTTCTCTCTAGAAGCACTCATGAGCTTCTGGCATTATGTCACTTTCACTTGTCATTGTGTACTTAGCACAAAGACTTACAGTAAATCTTGAATGAATGATAAGATGTGTATAGTTCCTAAACATAACTTGTACGTGGCTTACTAGCCTATTCATTTTTCACTTAGAAATAAATACATGAAATGTTCGCATTACCAAAGTAAGTTCATACTTGGATTTTTATACATTCAAGAAAATAAATAGGGGATGAAAATCAGTTTAGTGTTGGGGTGATTAAAACCACGACGATGGGTTAGATGGAGTAAATGAAATTAAAATACAAGAATGAGTCATACATTAAGAATTAATTTGAAGTATCACATTATACATTCAAAGTGATGATGAGGCAATTGAATAGAAATTTGAAATATGAAATGCTATGAGGATAGTAGATTGGAGAAAGTAAGTTGTTGTTAGAATATCTAATTGTTGTGGTCTTTGCCTCTCAAAATTCAAACAACAGCTGTACTACATTTATAGAGAATAGTCTTCACTATTTATAGCTTGAGAACCAATGTTATAAGCAAGAAACTATGTATTAAGATATTTATAGCAATTTTACTTCACAATTTTAGATGCTTGGAAGTCTGATGTATCTAGTTTTCACCAGTTTTAGAGTTAGACGTTTGCTGTGCAGAACCCTGTATGCAAAAAAATTTTCTAAAAGAACAGTTGCAAGAAATTTTTCTGCTAAGAGGGGCCAGAGGTCACATTTTCCAGGGAAGAGTTTTTGCAAGCCACTTTGGTGGGTTTTGAGGAGTTTAGATTGACGTGAGGGGTCATCTGGACATAGTAGATGAAATCAATTTCACGAAGACAAATGACAGTTGATTAGAACCGATGGTGACTGTGCTTTGGTTAAATCCCTCATTGTGCAATAAGGTATAATTGTAACTAGATGAAAATGCAGCGGCTTGTAGAGGCGGGTGTCTGTTATATAAAGAGTTTTCTATTTCTGTGTCAGGTTTCGGACAGAAGGCTGCTTCAATAGCAGGGCTGGGGGATAGTTTTTAGAGACATTTCATGGTTGAAATGTCTCTCTGTGATTGTTTCCTGTAATAAGAGCGGTGCCAAGACTTTAGCGTGTTCCTTTAAAGCTTTTTGAAAAACCGTGGGAGCCATTGTGGTAGCCAGTTTCATGACAGTTGTGAACGGGAGGGAACAAACCTCTATCAGGCTGTTAGATGCTCCATACATACCATGTCTTCAAATGTGAGAACCCCAGCACTGCTTTCACTAATTGTTGCATTTAGGCATAACTTGTCTCCTTAAATTAGATGATTAGTTTCATGTATATTGAGATCCTGTCTTGGATTCCATGTTTCTGTGTTGGTTGTTCTTACAGTGCTAGGCAAGAAGTAGATGATCAATAAGACTGTGCTAATTCATTTGGAAAGGTTGGACCGTAAGCAGGTGGCACACATAGCTGTATGATTGATATAGTCTTTGAAAGAGTATGTACACAACTGGATTTCTATGGACCTTCTTCACAATGGACCCATAGAGCAGTGGTTATAAACATAGACTCTGGAGCCAGACTATCTGAGTTCAAATCCCAGCTTTTTTCAAATATTGCTGTGTGACCCTGGACAAGTCCCCCGACCTCTCCATGCAACAGTTTCCTCATGTCAGTGAGGATGACAGGTCCTACTTGGGGTGGATGTAAGGATTACAAGAGTTAACACTTGAAGAGTATTTAGAACAGTGCCTGTTGGGACTTCCCTGGTGGTGCAGTGAATAAGAATCTGCCTGCCAACGCAGGGGACATGGGTTTGATCCCTGGTCTGGGAAGATTCCATGTGCCACAGAATAACTAAGCCCGTGCACCACAACTACTGAGCCAGCGTGCTCCAACCACTGAAGCCCGCATATCTAGAGCCCGTGCTCCACAACAAGAGAAGCCATTGCAGTGAGGAGCAAAGAGCAGCCCCTGATTTCTGCAACTAGACAAAGCCGGCACAAAGCGGTGAAGACCCAGAGCAGTTAGAAGAAAAAAAACAACAGCACCTGGCACTGAATCTATATATCAGCTTGCTCTGCTTTCTCTTCACCCTCAAATTGTTAGCCAATAAGACTTAAAGTGATATTTACTTTTAAAAATTGTATTTATGATCTGAAACAGATGGAGGTCATTTCAGAGAAACCTGTGCACAGGGATAACAGTCACTATCAATGGCATCATCTTAAATATAAAAGACAGTGGTTGACTGGTGTGATGAATAAATTTGCATGTATTTAAGCAATTATGTGGATATGTGAACACCAAGTTGGTATAAATTAACTCACAGGTTAATGCATGGAAATGAACCATATTGATTTGGTGCAACCCCTTCCTAGGACTTGGCAAGGAGTCGCAGTAAATGGGGGATTGCTACCTTCTACATAGCCCACAGCTTCTTTGGTGTAATGAACCATGACGTTCCTTTAAGCTGTTATCACATCCAAATGGCCAAATCATTAAAGGTTAGTTCCATTGGTGTATTGAAGTAAGATAAATTTTGTCCCAGAAATGGATACTTCTTGTATTCCAAACACTGAGTAAATGCATATTGTTGTGTTTGTTTAAGACAGGCACTTGTTCAAGAATATTCTGAAATTACAGGGAAGATTTTACTTAGTATCTATGTGATTTGGTAGCCAGATACCCAGATTGGTGTGCAGGGAGAGAAATTCACATGAAACTTTGTCCAATCAGTTCTTTACCTGAGTGGTTCAGTGGTGAAAGAAAGCAGAGTGGCCATTCAATGAATTGGTAGAATAGATTTGTTATTGTTTTGTTATGTTTAAATAAAAACAGGTGGAAACCCAGGTTCTAGTTCTGACTCGGCTGCTGACTGCCTGATCCTAGACAAGTAAAAACAGTCCCAGTTTGTTAATTGAGAAGGTTGTACCAGATTGAGGAGGTTGGACCTAAGGCCTCATATGACTGTCATGTTCAGCGATTCTGAATTTAAAGAATTGTTTGAAAGTCCTTGTAAAGGGGCATGTACTATAACTAGTTGAACTCGCGTCATAGAATCAATAAAATTCTACCTATCGTGAAAATGTCTTCAATGTAAAGAAAGATACAATGTTGAAAACCAAGCAAAATCAGGTAATTGGAATGAAAACTAAGAAAAGGTTTTCTGAACAAACCTAATACTGTTTTTCTTTCTTTGGTTTTGGCTGTCCTGGGTCTCTGTTGCTGCGAGCGCTCTCTCTTGCTGTGGAGCACGGGCTTCTGGAGTTGTGGAGCAGGGGTGTAGTTGCTCTATGGCGTGTGGAACCTTCCCCAAGCAGGGATCAAACCTGTGTTTCCTGCATTAGCAGGAGGGTGTTTACCACTGGAACCCCAGGAAAGCCCCTAATACTGTATTTTGGTGGTGGTGGTGGTTTGGTCGCTCAGTTGTGTCCAACTCTTGCGACCCCATGGACTGTAGCCCTCCAGGCTCCTCTGTCCATGGGGATTCTCCAGGCAAGGATACTGGAGTGGGTTGCCGTTCCCTTCTCCCATTCTGTATTTTAAATTATGCTACATATTATACTTTAAAATGTAATACTGGTAGCATGTTTAGTAAGCTGCGTTTATTGAGCAGCTGTTCCAAACCCAAGGAAAGATGAAGTTTGTGAAGACCTTAGTGCTCCTCTCCTCAAAAAGCAGGGGAAGATGTGGTCTTTGAACCATAAAAGTTTATTATCTGTTCAGAGTTGCTGATCTAATTATCTAGATTCCAAAGAATTTTGGCAATTTCAGTTAAGTGATACCTCGCACAAGGGCTTAAACTTTTTTTTTTCCTTGCCTTTCCTTCTGGTTATTAAGAGAATAAATGATAAACAAGAAACCTCCGCTTTCCCTTTTACTCCCTAAAGGCAATCGTTTTTAAAAGTTTGTATCCTTTGAGAAAGAGAGGGACTATGGATGTGTATTCAGGTACCTGTGTTTACATGTATTTGTGTGTGTGCTCAGTCACTGAGACATGTCCGACTCTTTGCAGCCCTCCAGACTCCTCTGTCCATGAGGTTTTCCAGGCAAAAATACTGGAGTGGGTGGCCATTCCCATCTCCAGGGCATCTTCCCGACCCAGGGATCGAACCCACATCTCTTGCATCTCCTCCAATGGCAAGTGGATTCTTTACCACTGTGCCACCTGGGAAGCCCTTTTACCTAAATAAGATCATCTGTATGAATTGTTCTCTAAGTTGCTTTTTTTAAAAAATTTTACTTTATTTAACTTTACAATATTGTATTGGTTTTGCCATATATCAAAATGAATCTGCCACAGGTATACATGTGTTCCCCATCCTGAACCCTCCTCCCTCCCCATACCATCCCTCTGGGTCATCCCAGTGCACCAGCCCCAAGCATCCAGTATTGTGTATCGAACCTGGACTGGCGACTCGTTTCATATATGATATTATACATATTTCAGTGCCATTCTCCCAAATCATCCCACCCTCTCCCTCTCCCACAGAGTCCAAAAGACTGTTCTATACATCAATGTCTCTTTTGCTGTCTCGTATACAGGGTTATTGTTACCATCTTTCTAAATTCCATATATATGCGTTGCTGCTGCTGCTAAGTCACTTCAGTCGTGTCCGACTCTGTGTGACCCCTTAGACGGCAGACCACCAGGCTCCTCCGTCCCTGGGATTCTCCAGGCAAGAACACTGGAGTGGGTTGCCATTTCCTTCTCCAGTGCATAACAGTGAAAGTGAAGTTGCTCAGTCGTGTCTAACTCTTAGCGACCCCATGGACTGAAGCCCACCAGGCTCCTCCATCCATGGGATTTTCCAGGCAAGAGTACTGGAGTGGGGTGCCATTGCCTTCTCCTGTATTGGTGTTTTTCTTTCTGGCTTACTTCACTCTGTATAATAGGCTCCAGTTTCATCCACCTCATTAGAACTGATTCAAATGTATTCTTTTTAATGGCTGAGTAATACTCCATTGTGTATATGTACCATAGCTTTCTTATCCATTCATCTAAGTTGCTCTTTAACTTAACAGAATAATGCCTTCCTTTCTCTGTGAATGCATATGCAGCTACCTCAGTCTGTTTAACTGTTTCATTTATGGAAGAATGATAATTTATTTACTCATTCTCCTATTGATGGATACACATGGATAACTTTCTCTATAAACAGTACTTTAATGAGCATCATTTTTCCTTTAGAAGCCAAAGAATGAGTTTATTCAGGGTTTGTTAGGACTGCAGCCCAGGAGACACAGACCCAAGAAGCACTTGAGTTGTGTTCCACCAAAGTACAAAATGGGGCAAGTTTATTCCAATGAACATCATTGTATATTTATCTTTACCTTCTTAATTATTTCCTTAGAACAAATTTTTTGATGTAGAAACCTGAGTAAAAGGTTATGAGCATTTACAACTTAAATACAAGCCATCAAAGTGCTTGCAGAAAAGTTGTATAAAAAATATTTTTGAAAGTTTAAAGTTTGTTTAAAAAGTTCATTTTTAATTTTTAAATTAAAATATATGTAAATAAGTTCAAAAAATTTTAAGCACAGAGAATATAGCCAGTATTTTAAAATAACTGAATGAAGTATAATCTATAAAAATTTTGAATCACTGTGCTTTATACCGGAAACTTATATATTATAAATCAACTATATTTCTCTATATATGTATTGGATAAGGCGATGGCACCCCACTCCAGTACTCTTGCTTGGAAAATCCCATGGATGGAGGAGCCTGTTAGGCTGCAATCCATGGGGTCACTAAGAGTCGGACACGACTGAGTGACTTCACTTTCACTTTTCACTTTCATGCACTAGAGAAGGAAATGGCAACCCACTCCAGTGTTCTTGCCTGGAGAATCCCAGGGACGGGGGAGCCTGGTGGGCTGCCGTCTATGGAGTCGCACAGAGTCAGACACGACTGAAGTGACTTAGCATAGCATATATATATATATATATATATATACACACACACACATATATATGTAACTGAATCTCTTTGCTGTACACCTGAAACTACACAACATTGTAAATCAACTGTTTCAATAAAAATTTTAAAAAAGTTTTTTAACAGAAAAAGATTTGATGAATATGAGGCCCTGAATGTCTTACAGCTGATGACTACATAAATAAAACATGATCTGTCCCTACAATGGAATATTACTTGGCAATGAAAAGGAATGAAGAACTGATGTGTGCTACAACACGCATGAGCCTTTAAAACATTATGCTAGTGAAAGAAGCCAGTCATAAAGGACCACATATTATATGATTCCATTTATATAAAGTGTCCAGACAGGCAAATTCATAGAGAGAAAGCACGCTTGGTGATTGTCTAAGCCTGGTGGAGGAAGGGAGTTGAGAGGAAATGGGACTGCAAACAGGTGTAGAATTTTCTTTGAGGGTGTTGAGAATGTTGTACAATTAATTGAAGTGATGACTATGCAACTCTGTGACTATACCAAAACCCAGGGCTTTTCTGGGGGCTCAGATGGTAAAGAATCTGCCAGCCATGTGGGAGAACTGGGTTTGGTCCCTGGGTTGGGAAGATGCCTTGGAAAAGGGAATGGCCACACACTCCAGGTTTCTTGCCTGGAGAATTCCATGGGCAGGGGACCTGGTGGGCTACAGTCAACTGGGTAGCAAAGAGTTGGACACGACTGAGTGACTAACGCTTTTCAAAGAATTGTATACTTTAAATTGGTGAATTGTATGGTATATGGATTATATCTCAGTAAAGCTGCTATTTAAAAAATTAAGTGTATGGAGAATTGCATCAGAACAGACATGGAAAGTGGATGTTGGCAGCATGGAGCTCCTTAGGCATGAGTTAATAGAAGGCAATGGCACCCCACTCCAGCACTCTTGCCTGGGAAATCCCATGGACGGAGGAGCCTGGTAGGCTACAGTCCATGGAGTCACTAAGAGTTGGACACGACTGAGTGACTTCACTTTCACTTTTCACTTTCATGCATTGGAGAAGGAAATGGCAACCCACTCCAGTGTTCTTGCCTGAAGAGTCCCAGGGACAGAGGAGCCCGGTGAGCTGCCGTCTATGGGGTTGCACAGAGTCGGACATGACTGATGCGACTTAGCAGCAACAGTAATAGCCCACGTATTTAGTTATTCACAGCCAATAGTATTCTTTTAAGATATTTAAAATCAAGAAAAAAAAAGTCCTTTAGTAATTAGAGGCTTTTCTAGGTGGATGGTTAAGGGATATTTCTAATCTTTATAAGTATTTTTTAAAATGTTTTATTTGGATTTGGTTAGGTATGATTAAAGTATACTTGAGGATTATTAGAGGAATAAGGGTAAATTCCTAAGATTGAGAGATAGTTATTGCTTTGTGGTTTTGCAGATGCTCAACTGTTGAATAAATAATGCTTTTGTTAAAATTCCATGGGGCACTCATCCGGAAAATAGGGTATAAGAAAGGAATGTGTGTTTGTGTGCATGTCTTGTACTATCTGTTGGTCCTAAAGAATGTAAGAAAGTAAGTTTGACCAGTGAAATTCACAATTACAGTGCTTTATTTGGTAGTCCATTAATGAATTATTTTGTTACATCACATGTATTTGAATAATTATGTTTTAAATCTTCTGTTTCTCTAATCAGAAATAAAGTTTGCAGTCAGATTTGTTCAAATCCCTTCTGGTTTGTTAGAATTGAATCAGTTCGCTCATAGCTCCTCTTTTCCTTATACTTTAGGAAGCAGAGATTTGTAATTTTGTATTTACAGAGATCAACAGAAAAGATCATTTGCCCCACACTCTGAGACTCTGCCAGATGTAATTTACATTTGAACAAGGATTTACAAAAGAACAAGGATTAAGTTAAACAATTAGAGCAGTATGCTACAGACTATATCCTAGGAAAACTATTTGGGTCAATAGTTTTTGTTTTCAACAGGCTCTTGCATTGTGAGTGCCCGGTAAATTGGTTGTAATTAATAATGGTCTTAGTGCTATTCTTTGTTTAGGAAGAAGGGAGCTAACTAAAAGAAGTTTGTGACTGCATTTTGTATCATCTTGGTTAATCAGAGAATTTTATTAATCTAACAACCATTATTATGCTTAAAGTCCACCAGTAGTGTATTTGTCGTCTCTTAACTGTGCTCAGGGCTTCCCTGGTGGTAAAGAACTCAAATGCTATAATAATACAAGAGATGCAGGTTCCATCTCTGGGTCAGGAAGATCCCCTGGAGAAGGAAATGGCCCACTCCAGTGTTCTTGCCTAGGAAATTCCCATGGACTGAGGAGCCTGGTGGGCTACAGTCGTGGTGCGCATACACACACACACACACACACACACACACACACACACACACACACACACAATCCCAAAGAGACATGACCACAAACACATACACGCACAGATGTGTTTGTGGATGCATGTGTAATTTCTAAGGGTGAAAGTCCATATCTTTCATCAAAATATCGAAGATCTCCACAACTCCAGAAAATTAAGAACACTGGTATCAGGTGTATTTTATGATTGTGCCTAGAAGCATGTTTTTCTTTTCCTATCATAACTGGTGTCTTATTCCAGCTTCACTAACAACAGAGTACATTTAGGGAGCCAAGGTCTCTAGACTTGAGTCACATGGTTGTTTTTACCAAAGTGCTGAAATGTAACAGCAGCTGCCTGCTATTTCTCTAATCACTCAGTAGCCAGAAGTAAAATGTTATGGCTGGCTTTCATTCATTGCAGAAAGGCCTTTGTGGTCACTATAATAAATATTAATCAGAACTTCCCCAAAAGCCACTGGTCGCATGCTTTGTCTTAGGAGTAATTAACCTATCAGTGAGCTATGGCACACTCTGGTGACGTTTCCCTAAAAGATTTATATTTAAGGCAAACCAGGGCATGATAAATTTTTCTATGCAAAGTGCCTTTTTGACCCAGAGGAGGCTAATGTAAATTTCTAATGAGCTATGATGTATCGTGGTAGGTGAGTTTCAGCACTTCCTTTGAGATGGTATACACCCCCATCTCATCTGGTCCTGTTTTTCCTCAGGCTGTGTTGTATAGTGTACATTTGACTTGTGTATTCATAGTGAATGTAATATTCTAAAGCAAAAAGTTATTTGTCATTAGCTTTTGCTTTCACAGAGCTGGTAATCTCCTGCATAGCCCTTCTGTGCTGTGAAAGTGGACCTGTGATCTACTGTGTGTCAAGTTGGAGAACAAAAACATTTCCCTTCAGTGTTTAGGCAGCATAACTTATTTTGCTCTAGAAAATCCACAGTGCTGGAGAGTGAATTGATTCCTGTCACTGTTTTCATAAGTTGGCAGGCATCTTTTTGTATTTCTTAGTCTGCAAAGAAAGCAGTGCTCTTTGTAAACAGACGTTTGTGAATCCACAGTGTCCTTATCCAAAACACCAGCACTTGTGATGTCATAAGAAAGCGCTTCACTGTTGGATGACAGTTTTAGGCCAGGACCCCTTAATAGCTTCCTGTCCGGTGCTTCAGTCTGGTCATTCCAGAGTCTCTTCATCCGAGACCAGTGGGAGGGAGCAGGTAACGCAGTTCTGCAATTCTTTACAATCCAGCATGATCAGAATAGGATCGAGGCATAAAAAAAGCGTCCTCAGTATCCAGTGACATTTCCTATGCTGAGTTTTTAGTCTCTCCCGTTTTTTTTTTTCCCCCGCTCAGTCGTGTCCGACTCTTTGTGACCCCATGGACCATCCATGGAATTCTCCAGGCCAAAATACTGGAGTGGGTAGCCTTTCCCTGCTCCAGGGGATTTTCCCAACCCAGGGATCGAACCCAGGTCTCCTGCATTGCAGACTGATGTTTTACCAGCTGAGCCACAAGGGAAACCCAGTCTCTCCTTGGGCATCAATTTAAAAATTTTTTTGCAGCTTTCACCTTTTAAGCTTTTGTTGCTTTTGCTTTATGATATCTTTCTGTGTACATGAGATATATATATATCAAACATATATATATAATTTATTTTTTAAACTGTTTGAGAATAGGTTACATACATCTTAGCCCTTTAGCCCTGAATATTTCAGGGTGTATTTTCTAAGAATATAACCAAAATTAGAAAATTTAACAATCAAATTTTGACATTAGGGGGAATGTGGAAATAAAATAGGGATCAAGACCAGGTCTCCCACATTGCAGGCAGATTCTTTAATAGCTGAGCTACCAGAGAAGCCTGGAAACAAAGTAGCTAGCCTTAATTATTTGTTATCACATTTTGCTAAGATAAATTTGTTCTTTTACAGTCAAGCTCTCTAAAACAGAACTATGTAAATTACCTTTATTAAAAAGTTTTTAAAGCATTGCATGTGTAATAAAGGAGTACATCATTTATATGTGTTGGGTTTTAACAGCAAAGAAAAATGTTGAAGTACCCAGTATCACTACCAAGTTTGTACTTGTGAGGTCCCTTGTAATGACTTTTCCTCACTCCATTCCTCTCCATGGCCCCAAAAGGAAGCTACTCTCTGACTTTGATGTATTTCTCTTTATTTTCTTTATGATGTAACTAGACTTAATTTTCTGTTTACCTGATACTCATGTAATTAAATCTTTTTCTAAATGGACCGATACTCTGTACTTTCCTCCCCACTTCATTTGCTTAACTTTTGTGGGGGAGAGCTTTATTAAGGTATAATTTGCATGTGGTAAGATTTACCCACATAATGTATAGTTTTTGGTGAGTGTTGGTAAATGTATACCATTGTGCAGCCATCTCCATAGTCAACTTTGTTTTGATTCATTTGTTCATGTTGGTGCAAGTAGGTGTGGTTTATTCACTTCTGCTGTTGTGTGGTATTCCATTGTATGAATATACTACAGTTTAGCCTTTTGTTGTTGATGGACATTTGTGTTGTTGCCACATTTGGGCTTTTATTAACAATGCTGCTATGCACATTATTGCTGGATTGTGGGATGTGTGCGTGTGTGTGTGTGTAACATTTTTTCCAAAGTGGTTGTATCACCATCAGTAGTATAGGATAATGATACTACTTGTGCCAATGATAGTACTTGATATTATGCAACTTTAAGATTTTTATCAATTTGGAGCATATGAAATACGGTCTCAATTGTGGTTTTAATTTGCATGTCCTTCATGACAATGGATTCCCTGGTGGCTCAGACGGTTAAGAATCTGCCTGCAATGCAGGAGACCCAGGTTCTTTCCCTGACTTGAGAAGATCCCCTGGGGAAGGAAATGGCAACCCACTCCAGTATTCTTGCCCGGAAAAGCCCATGGAAAAAGCCTGGCAGGCTACAGTTCCATGGGGTCGCAGAGAGTCAGACACAGTCCATGGGGTCACAAAGAGTCAGACTGAGCAACTAACACTTTCGCTTTCTTTCATGACTGATATGATGAACATCTTTTCAAGTATTTATTGGCCATTAATTTGCTTTCTTTTTAAAGTGCTTGCTCACTGTTTTACCCACTTTCCTTATTTTTTGCCTTTTTTCTAATCGAGTCCTAGAAGTTATTTCAGACTGTTAATATTACTCTTCTGTCATATACAAATATCTTTTCCCCAGCTTGTGGTTTCTCTTTTCACTTGGTTTTAATTGCTTTTGATCATCAGAAGCTTTAGTTTTAAAAAATACTCAAATCTACTGTTTATCTTTATTTAAGATTAATATCTTGTGTGTCTTGTTTTAAAAGATCCTTTACTGCCTGAGGGTTATAAAATATCCTTGAATTTTCTTCCATAAATTTTGAAATTTCACATTTAAATCCTTGAAATTGATTTTTAAAAATTTGGTATGAGGTAAGGAATAATTATCCCTCTATATAGATAACCTGTTGCCCAGCACTGTTTATTGAATAGCCCAGCTTTTCCCACTTATCTGTTCTACTAATTCTGTCATACCAAGTTTCCAGATAACCAAGGATCATTTTCTGAGCTCTTGATTCTGTTTCAGAGCTCTTTGTATCTTTCCCTGAATACTCCATCCTCTGCAATTACTGATAACCATAGGGCCAGCTTCCCCTCTTTGTTCTACTTCATGAGTAGATTGGTCCTTACAGATTTCCATTAAGAAATTATGTTGTAGGTCTGTCTCTCAAGGCAATAGAAATAAAAGCAAAAATTAACAAATGGGACCTAACCACACTTACAAGCTTTTGTACAACAAAGGAAACCATAAAGAAAACAAAAAGGCAGTCTAGGGACTGGGAGAAGATATTTATAGATGACGGGACCAAGGTCTTAATTTCCAAAATACACAAAAAGAAATTATGTCGTGATGGCTTTGGGTGTATAGCTCAAGGTGGAAAGAACTGACATCTTTATGGTATGGAATTTTCTAACCTGAGAATATGATGTCTTTCTCAATTTCTTCTTTAACAATAGATTTTAAATTACAAAAGTCTTCATAAAGTTCTTACACAGATTGTCTTAGATTTGCACATAGGTCCTTAAATTTGTTATTTTGCTCTTATTAAATGGTATCTTTTAAAAACTTTTATTGCAGTATGTAATATAATGTGCAGTTTTTTTTCTGTATGTATAAATGCACAGTTTGCTGAGTTTTAGAATGAATCACCAGCACCCTGATCAAAAACCAGAAGATTCTGCAGCAGCTCTGCTCATATTCCTTTAACTGCCAGCCCCGTAAGGCTGCCCACTGTCCTGACTTCTGAAAGCATGGGTCAGTTTGGCCTGTTTGTAGACTTGATGTAGATGAATTAGAGGGTTTGTGTTCTTCTCTAACTGGCTTCTTTTGCTCAGTGTTTTATTTGTGTTCATCTAGTTATAAATGTACAATAGATTCTCAATGTGTAGTATTCAGCTGTGTGCCTATACCACAAGTGGTCATTTTAAGTTGCATTTTCTGAATCTTTTTGTTATGCTAATGACTGTAGCATATACTGATTTTTATAGGCGATAAGCTTGCTAAATTCTCGTTAATTCTCATATCTCTTGGTAGATGGTGAGGCTTTCTTTACAGTTGCTCATATTGTTTGTTAATAATGATTGATTTGCTGTTTTGGGTTTTTTTTCGCCCCCTTAGTCCTTATATCTTTCATTTCTTTTGATTAAGATAAGAAATCAGCATAAGAGAAGCCAGAAACGAAAATCATGGGATGTGTACTTTCTGAATAAATTAGACAGATTTTCCTTAGATCTTGGAACAGAAAGTGGGCTGGAAGTTCTAGTGTGTTTTTTTTTTTTTTTTTCCTGGCCCTGAGTTCTGCTCCCTCCCAGTGCCTGTTCAGTTTGGACAGGGGAGTCTGGAAGTCGGTGAGACCAAGGGCAGTAGCTCCTTTGCCTCTGGCCTCTGGTTCACATGTGTGTGACCGGAAATGAGTCTTTTTCCTGGGGATCTTGCCAGCCTGTCATAATTGGTTACTCTGTTCTTGGTTTACCAGTACGGTTGGAGAGCCAAAGGATGTGGAGGTCATCTGTGTTATAGCATATGTTTGCTGTTTAATTGAATGAAAATAGATTTGGGATGCACTGAACCCAGAAAGGCACAAGGAAGTTCAGTCTCCTGGATCTGCATCTGAAGCACTCCAGTGTATATGAATTAGTCAAAACTCCTAGAAAACAAGGTGAAGTTTTAAACGAAACTTAAAGTCACACAAAGTCTTGAATCACAAGTTACCATGTGATCTCTCAGATGATGACAGTGGTAAAGACAGTAAGGCTCACCTGTGAAGTCTCAACAGGGAATTTTTTTACCTACAAATGAAAGCTGAATCGATCATCTGTATAGTAATGTAATTATAGCTCGAGATGCTGAGTAGTGAGAAAAGTCTTAAATAAGCGTGTGATGATTAGAAAAGCACATTTCTAAGTCATGATTCTTTCTCCCTATGTGTTGAAAGTGGATGTGGGAAAGTGTTAGGCATCATCTTAGTACAATTAAAGTTTTCTTCACTGATCTCCATTTGCCCAATTTGCAGCATTGACTGGTGTTCCCTGCTCTTTCTGTACCACAAATCAACTGATGTCCAGGGTAGGTATAATGTTCATGGACCTTCCACTTGGACCCCCAAGCATTTCCACCCCTCCCAGTGGAAGCTACCAAGCATTTGTCCTCAAGTTGTGAAATTTAAGAAAATATTATGTAGGTCAATAAAATATGAATGCAGAAAGATTCCCATTCTGTGAAAGATGGAAATCTCAAATCGGCCGCATCAGCATCTTCTGGGAATTATTAAAAATGTAGATTCTTGGGCCTCATCGCAGACCTGATGAATCAGAAACTCTGAGAGAAAGGCCCAGGAATCTCTGTTTTACCAAACCCTCCAGCTGATTGTGAAGCATGCTAATGTTTGAGAACCACTGTGCTGAGAAATACTGCAGTTAGGGGATTCCCTGGGGGTCCAGTGGTTAGGACTCTGGGCTTTCACTGCCAAGGGCAGAGGTTCAGTCCCTGATTGGGGAACTGAGATCCTGCAGACTGCATGGCATGGCCAAAATATATTGCATTTGAACTAAGTACAGGAAGGAAGAGGGATTATAAAAATATAGGAAGCTTCTGCACTCAGATTGTGTTTCAAAGGTCTTTTAGTTCTTGAGTGTCTTTAAAGAAACACAAGCCAAAAGTTGATTACGAATCGTGGTGTAGTTTACATAGAAAAAACAACCAGAACTTCATTCAGCAGACCATTTTCAAAGAAATGGCCTTTGCCTCACAACTTAAGGTTGAGGAATGAATGAGCATGTGACATCACTTGACATAAACGTGTTTAGAAGTGCTAGTATCAGTTTTTATGAGTCTCCACTTTAATCTCTTTTTTCCACTGACTGTCCAGCTGCTGAAGTGAGTCTGTAAGTGAGGAAAGCTTTGACTCTGTTTGATAAATCTAATAACCAGGGCTGATAGACATCTAATACATCTTGGAAGAGCTGATCAGCCAACATCTATTCTGAAATCTGTTGTGTTGTTTAATCCATATCATACCTTTATGAAGTAGGTACCCATTTTAGAGGTGGATGGGGCTCAAATTTGAAGACTGTACAGCTAAGTAAATGGCAGCACCAAAATTTAAATCTAGGTGAGCTGCAGGTTGTTCTGCTGGTGGCTTTGTGTAAATGTCGGTGAACAGAAGTATATACTGATATAGAATACCTAGCATCGTTAGATAGAAAGAGAGCAAATAATTTGGTATCTGTGACAGGGCCTTCTAACTCTCACTAGGGGCTCCCTGTGCCCCAGTGTTACGTTAATGTGCTGTGCAAAATCGCTTCAGCCTTGTCTGACTCTGTGCAATCCTGTGGACTGTAAATTGCCAGATTCCTTGGTCCTTGGGATTCTCCAGGTAAGAATATTGGAGTGGGTTGCCATTCCTTCTCCAGGTCCTCTTCCCGACCCAGGGATCGAACCTGTGCCTCTTATGTCTCCTTCGTTCGTAGGCAGATTCCTTACCACTAGTGCCACTTGGAAAGCCCTAAATCGTAACATGGTTAACTTAAAAGATTTCATAATGAGAAAGTGAATAGTATTCTCTGAATCATACATATAGGAGTATAGTGAGTTTCTGCTGTGTTTCACTCTGATTTGAGAATGAAAGAAAAAAGCAAATGTATTAGTTTGCTAGGGCTACTGTAATGAAGTGCCGTAGACTGGGCGGCTTAAATAACAGAACTTTATTTTCTTGTAGTCCTGGAGGCTAGAACTCTAAAATTAAGGTGTGGGTAAAGTCGGTTTCCTCTGAAACGGCTCTCCTTGGCTTATGGGTGGCTGCAGTCTGCTCCCTGTCTTCATGTGGTCGTCCCTCTGTGTGCGCCTGTATCCTCATCTCCTTTTCTTATGAGAACACCAGCCATATTAGATTAGGGCCCACTCTAACGATTTCATTTAACTTAAAGACCTCTCCACCTCCAAATCTAGTCATGTTCTGAGGTACTGGAGATTAGAACTTCAACCTAAGAATTCTGCAGAGACCCAGTTAAGCCATAACAACAACTAAGATGCTTTTGGTACGTTAGAGTTTTTCCAGAAGGTCAAGATCCTTTATTTGAGATTTGAATGTCCTTCCCTCTTTTTTTTTTCAACACAATTAGACCAGAGTTCATGGAACCAGGCTAATTCAAAATCCAGGTAAGAGCAAACCAGCTTATTAATGGCTTTTAGGAGAGTCATATATTTGAGTAGCAGAATGGATTCCATCCTTCAAAAACCAATTAAAGACTGATGATTTAGAAACACATGTGTTAATCTTAACCAATTAAAATTTCATTATAAAAACTACCAACTACAGGAATTCATGTTATAGAGGGAACAAACTTGTAGGATTTGAAATATAAATAATCCTGTTTTATGTCAGGTTAATTATTCAGTCATTACTCCAAGTCATGCCTTTAGCTGGATTTTGCATACATCCCTCCTATGAGAGCAGCTTCTGAAAACACGTCAACTGTGTCTGCTAAGGAGAAATGGGATTTCTCCCTTCACTCTGCTGGTGCATCTTGAAAGAGGGAAACAGTCATTGGCAGGACAAAGTATACGCCGTGTATGATTGATTTTTGACTGCTAGTTAGGTTGAATCTTTGGTTCACTCACTGTTTTCTTCCCATGTGTAAAATCCATTAACAGTAAAGCTTTCTTCTTGGCAAATAATTCCTGTGCCCTCATCTCTTGTTACTCACTGTGACACATGTGAGAGGTGTAGAATCTCAGCCCCCAGTCCCAGGTTTCACGACCCGAAACCTGTGTTTTCACATGATTCACAGGTAATCTGTTGCATAGTCACATGTAAGAAGCACCGCTTTGAGTGATGATAGCGGCAGGACTTTATGGAATTTTTGAAAAATAAAAAATGTCCTGCAGTGTGCTTTGTCTCTGCTTTCTGTTCCCATGTTATATCCAGTGGGTCTCAGCAGAATTCTGGAGGACTCTGTGGCTTGTAAGTTGTGGCTTGTTGGTAAGGATTCACTTAGCAACTATATAACTTTGTTTTCCTTTTCATTTTTCCCCTCACTTATAAAAGAAGATAAGATCTTAGGAAAGATTACAGGAGTAAATGTACATAGGGTTCTTAGAACAGTGCAGGGCACAGTGAGTTCAGTCATGTTGACTTTATTGTCATTATTATCCTCATTAATTATTCCTACCAGTCACCACTACTGCTACCATAACCAAATCAAATAGCAAGTACTTAGTCTAGTAAAACGCCTACTATAGGAGTGATAAATGTCACGATTACTTTATGAAGAGCAGTTCCTACCATGAATACAGATGCCATGCCAACCTATCAGAGAATTCACCCAGGCTTTTAAACCCCTCTTTGAAAGGAATACCACATTATAACAAAATATTTAAAAGCTTGGTGGAGAAAAAGTGTGCATGAAACCATCCATTTTCCCCTTGCCTGTCTCCCATGAAGAAACTCAAGCTCTGTGTTCGGTCAGGATTTCTTTAACAGAAACTGTTGTGTCCTTAACCAGAGAAGTTCTGGCTGCAACAATACTATGCACATGTGTTTGGAACAGCTGGCAGTCCAGAAACCTGGGCTCTGCTCCTGTGTATCATTGACCAGCCATGCTGACCTGAGCGAATTTACACACACGTGAAATGAGATTGGACGCCATCATTGCTATGGTTCTGATTCTGGATGTCAGCAGCATTCTAACCAGTACCACCTCCGTGCGCCTCATTTCCATTTCAAATGGTTAGACTCTCAGACATTGACAGCAGAAGAGTTGAATGATAAGCTTCTGTTCGAGGAGTAAATATAAATCAAAACACATCAAGTCTAACTTCTCTTTCTTTGTTATGTCACAGGGAGGTTTATCATCCCTGATTTGGATGATACTGGATTTCACATGTACTAAAACATCTGTTACTAGGATATGCACCAGAATGCCTTCTGTCTTCCTCACAGGAAATGTTGTTTATAGGCATCTTCTGTTGTTTTAGTATTGTTAATATGTAGCAGATGCCTGGGGCAGCAAGGGGAAGGGTAGGGGAGAAGGGGGACGCAGCCTTGAGCACCTTAGAATTGTTCCAAGATTTAAATTTGTTTCTCTTTGAATTTTTATTCTATAGGAACAAATAATGGAGGTCTTAAAGAAGAAGAGATTTGTGCCAAATTGCTTGCATAGCAGTCGCATATGTATTAGGGTGAAATGACGCTTGTCTTTATCATCATAGGGTTTTTGATATGTAAAGACTATAGAATTGAATGTGATTGGGTGACTAAATTGAACTGATTTTACAGAATGAGTAAATAAAAATTAACTGAGTACATCCAATATATTAAAACAGTGCTTTTACTAGTTAAATATGTAGCTGCTTCAGGAGTTAGATTCTAAAGACTTGCAGTTCCCAGAGAACGGTTTAAGGAAAACCTACATATGGCAAAGAGATAGAGGAAAGAGATTTTTTTATAAGTACCATATTGAATCCATTATAGTTCAGAAAACTAGGGTACTAGTTTCTGACATTTTGGTGAGACTTAGTTGCCAGGATTTGAGGGAAAGATATTTCAATTAGTGCTTCTTTATTCTTTGAATGAAATTAATTTTAGATCAAGTCATAAGTGTGTGTTTCAAGACTGCCAGAATAGAATAAGCCCTATTCTTCATTAGGTGAAACAGTAGACTGACAAATTCCCTCATCTTTCAGGGCCAGGGTGTATAGTCCATCTTCCTAAAGACATTCATGATTTATTCTGCTGTCATCTATGTCTCCACCCCCAAACCTCAGGAACACATCATACCTTTCTTATCCCATTGTTCACATTTTATGTTATTCTACCATTTTTTTTTGTATGTTTGTTTTATCTCCGTCTCTCCCTTACCCCTTCCTTCCTTCCACAGGTCTCTATTGAGCACCTACTGTGTGTCAGGCACCCTGCTTCCTAATTGGATTGTCACCTGTTTAAAAGCAAGATAGGTTCTTGACCATTGTTATATCATTCAGCTAATAACTAAGGAACATTGATGCTTGAGGTGCTCGGTCTATCTCTAGAATTCTCTAATTTCACTTGTCAAAGACTTCAATAAATCACCCTAGTTCTGCACTTAAAAGTCACCTTCCCATAACTACATGAAGAGACCTTCTGCCACTTTTCCAAACAATGCAGTTAGACACACTGTCTTCAGGGCTATGGAATAAGCTCTTGCAACCTATACTCAGGAGTTGCAAGAAACATCTACAAAGGCGACAGAGTAAAGCAGACACAGATCACTGCTATTAATGCGTCAGAATGTAATCCATACTGAGGGTGTGCTTTCTCTAGAATGTAGGGCTAGCCAGCAGTACCAACTCTTGGAATTACCAGAGACATCAAATCGCTGTTCTTGGCTTTGGGTTGCTGGTGGTCTCTGTGAAATCCTGACTCCCTTTTCTTTTCCCCTAACAAACTTTGCAGTTGTTGCTCTTCCTTTTGTTTTAGTTCTCCTTTTACCCCTAAGGAAATGAAAACACATTTAAATGTAGTACATAAATCTGCTTCATAGAAGCCCTACTAAGCATTTAAAGATGAATGTTTTTAAAAATAGTATGTTAGTGTTATTGTTGTTCAGTTGCTAAGTCATGTCAACTCTTTGTGACCCCATGGACTGCAGTGCAACAGCCTCCACTGTCCTTCACTCTCTCCTGGAGTTTGCTCAGACTCATGTCCATTGAGTCAGTGATGCCATCCAACCATCTCATCTTCTGCCATCCCCTTCTCCTTTTGCCTTCAGTCTTTCCCAGTATCAAGGTCTTTTCCAATGAGTGGGCTCTTTGCATCAGGTGGCCAAAGTATTGGAGCTGTAGCCTCAGCATCAATCCTTCCAATGAATATTCAGGGTTGATTTCCTTTAGGGTTGACTGGTTTGAGCTCCTTACTCTCCAAGGGACTCTCAAGAGTCTTCTCCAACACCACAGTTGGAAAGCATCAGTTTTTTGACACTGCCTTCTTTATGGTCCAACTCTCACATCCATCCATGACTACTGGAGAAACCGTAGCTTTGACTATATGGACCTTTGTCAGCAAGTGATGTCTCTGCTTTTTAATATGCTAGTTAGTGTTGCTCATTAATTTTACTTGTGAATATAGTTGAGACTGTTGCCTTGCTGATTTTCAGGAGGTTTGTTAATTTTCATAAACCTCCTTTGTGAACTAGGGTAATAGTGACATCATGGGATTATGGTGCTCAAATGAGATGATACTTGGCACCAGGTCTGGCACATGGTTTTGGGTTGGCCAAAAAGTTTGTTCAGGGTTTTCTGTACCATCTTCAATTTTTTAAATCTCCTTTCTCCTCTTACAACATTGCTCATGACTGTGAAGCCTAGGATAGTGCTTACATTTAAGCCTCTCAAACTTGTGAGGCTTGTGTTTGGGGAGTGGGTGGGGTACTGAGACATCTTACTGGCTTACTGAAAATGTAGGGCAATGTGAAATAAGAACTGTGTAAATAGCCTTGCCTATGTTCCTGACACAGAGCTCCTTAAATCCATTGGAGCTTTCTGGGTGATGAGGACATCTTTTGTTCTAATGAAGGAACTCTTGGTGGGCTCCCAAGAAAGACCAAACCATAGAATAGAAACTTGCATCCTTCAGCACCTTTCCCCATTTCTGAAAGGCGATTGGAAATGTAGTTAATAATCTATCATGCCTGGGAAATGGAGCCTCCATTAAAAACCCAAAAGTTTGGAATTCAGAGGGCTCCCAGGTTGGTGAACACTCCTGGCACTCATCCATGTGCCAGGAGAGTGGCCTGTCCCCACTCTACACGGAATAGAAGCTCCCACACTTGGGACCTTTGTGGATCTCTGTCTATGTACCTCTTCATCTGCTTGTCATCCCTACCTTTTCAGTTCAGTTCAGTTGCTCAGTTGTGTCCAACTCTTTGTGACCCCATGGACTACAGCACGCCAGGCCTCCCTGTCCATCACCAACTCTCGGAGTTTACTCAAACTCATATCTGTTGAGTTGGTGATGCCATCCAACCATCTCATCCTCTGTCGTCCCCTTCTCCTCCTGCCCTCAATCTTTCCGAGCGTAAGGGTCTTTTAAAATGAGTCAGCTCTTCGCATCAGGTGGCCAAAGTATTGGAGTTTCAGCTTAAAAATCAGTCCTACCAATGAACACCCAGGACTGATCTCCTTTATGATGGACTGGTTGGATCTCCTTGCAGCCCAAGGGACTCCCAAGAGTCTTCTCCAACACCACAGTTCAAAAGCATCAATTCTTTGGTGCTCAGCTTTCTTTATAGTCCAGCTCTAACATCCATCCATGACAACTGTAAAAACCATAGCTTTGACTAGATGGACCGTTGTTGGCAAAGTAATGTCTCTGCTTTTTAATATGCAGTCTAGGTTGGTCTTAACTTTTCTTCCAAGGAGCAAGTGTCTTTTAATTTCATGGCTGCAGTCACCGTCTGCAGTGGTTTTTTATAATACTCTTATTACCTAATGAACCAGTGAGTGTATTTCCCTGAGCTCTATGAGCTGTTCTGGCAAATGACTGAGCCTGAGGAGGAGGGTTGGGAACCCCTGGTTTAGAGCTGGTTGTTCAAAAGCACAGGCGATAACCTGGACTTGCATCTGGAGTCTGAAGCAGGGACGGGGAGCAGTCATGGGGACCTGAGCCCTTAACCGCAGGGTTCTGATGCTCACTCCAGGCAGACTGTATCAGAATGGTGTGGTAGGGAAACCCACAGACCTGATGTCGGAAGTGCTGCGAGTGTGAGAGTACAGGGTGATCAGTGGTGTTTTTCTAGACAGGCCATGAAGAGGTGGCCCAGCTGTCTCCTGTGATGTCTGATCAACTGTTCTAATAGTGTCAATTTATCATTGACTTTTACGTAAGTGATAAGAAGTCACGATGAGTTGTTGGTCTTCATATGTGTTGGTTGTGTAGGGGCTTCTGTGTTATTCTCATTGGAGGAAATTTCTCTTTTCATTTAAGAACGACCTCTGCACAGTCAGTGCACTAAGATGAAAGGAGGTGAGGTTTAAAAAGTAGAGGTCATGTGGTTTTAAGATCTCTTTAAAGCCAAGTAGGTAGGCTGCAGTCAATGGGGTCGCTAAGAGTCGGACACGACTGAGTGATTTCACTTTCCTTTTCACTTTCATGCATTGGAGAAGAAAATGGCAACCCACTCCAGTGTTCTTGCCTGGAGAATCCCAGGGACGGCGAAGCCTGGTGGGCTGCCGTCTATGGGGTCACACAGAGTCCGACACGACTAAAGTGACTTAGCATAGCATAGCATCAGATCAGATCAGATCAGTCGCTCAGTCGTGTCTGACTCTGCGATCCCATGAACTACAGCACGCCAGGCCTTCCTGTCCATCACCAACTCCCGGAGGTCACTCAGACTCACATCCATCGAGTCAGTGATGCCATCCAGCCATCTCATCCTCTGTCGTCCCCTTCTCCTCCTGCCCCCAATCCCTCCCAGCATCAGAGTCTTCTCCAATGAGTCAACTCTTCGCATCAGGTGGCCAAAATACTGGAGTTTCAGCTTTAGCATCATTCCTTCCAAAGAAATCCCAGGGCTGATCTCCTTCAGAATGGACTGGGTGGATCTCCTTGCAGTCCAAGGGACTCTCAAGAGTCTTCTCCAACACCACACTTCAAAAGCATCAATTCTTCGGCGCTCAGCCTTCTTCACAGTCCAACTCTCACATCCATACATGACCACAGGAAAGACCATAGCCTTGACTAGACGAACCTTTGTTGGTAAAGTAATGTCTCTGCTTTTGAATATGCTATCTAGGTTGGTCATAACTTTCCTTCCAAGGAGTAAGTGTCTTTTAATTTCATGGCTGCAGTCACCATCTGCAGTGATTTTGGAGCCCAGAAAAATAAAGTCTGACACTGTTTCCACTGTTTCCCCATCTATTTCCCATGTAGTGATGGGACCAGATGCCATGATCTTCGTTTTCTGAATGTTGAGCAGAAAAATCCCTGAGTCCCCAGGGGCTCAGGGAAGGAAATTCAGTGCCCCTGAACCCTGGCTCAGTTGTAGCTTTGCCTGAGGAAGAGGATGTGGAATACCTGGGCATACAATCCTCCCAACCACCCGACAAAAGCAATTCATCTTGTATCTTTCTGTCCTCATGAAGTGATCAGAAGGTCAGAAACTCTGAGGATGGACTATGCAGAATATGTTTTTAAAGCATAGCATTAAAGCCAAGTAAACCACCAGATTCTGTCTTGACTTAGAAATTGGGTTGGAAACGAATAATTTTTCTGTTTAAAAGCCTCATTTATACTAACTGGTGTAGTAGAAGTTAACTTCTGAATTTCTAAATAAGCCAGTATTTGTTACACCTGTATAAATTGAAGAAGATAACAAAATTTTATTTACAAGATAATCTTATGAAACTGTCAAGGGTAGTCTTCCTCCGTCCCCCCTTCTCCTCTTCTGTAGATTAGGGCAAGAGTCCTGGATTTTGAAAGAACTGCAATTTCTTCTCCCTTGGGGATTTGGTGCTTGACGCTTCATGGACCTACTAAGGTATTAATTCTCTATACCTGGCTACATGTTAAAATCACTTGGGTGCTTTTAAAAACATATTCTGCGTAGCCCATCCTCAGAGTTTCTGACCTTCTGATCACTTCATGAAGACAGAAAGATACAAGATGAATTGCTTTTGTCAGGTGATTGGGAGGATTGTATGCCCAGGTATTCCACATCCTGTTCCTCAGGCAAAGCTGCAACTGAGCCAGGGTTCAGGGGCACTGAATTTCCTTCCCTGAGCCCCTGGGGACTCAGGGATTTTTCTGCTTCCTCCTGCCTTGGGTCTCAAACTGGCTATACTTCGGAGGAATTATCTGCTAAGGACAGGAGGTAGTTAAACAGGAATTTTTTTTCCTGAAGAGTATAAATGTTTCTTTAGCATCTGCTTGTGAAATTTATTCAGGAGAGTAACTGTCTTAAAAGAAAAGAATACTAAGGCATTAAAATGCTCATTGTAGAGAATTTGAGAACTGCGGAAAAGCAGAGACAAGAAAAGGAAAAAGTATCTGCAGTCCCCTCTCCAGGAAGGAGAACCGCCGTTAGCATTTTAGCCTTTTAATGGCCCTTCATCTTGCTCAGGGAAATGAGGAAAATGACACAAACAGGCAAAATGAACCTTTCATTTATTGAGTACTCGTTTGGGGCCAACAAGTGAAGGTGCTGTTACCCTTAGAGTGGTAAGAAGCTCAAGTTCAAGGTATAAAGAAACTTGCTCCATGTGTTGCAGCTGAGAAGCCAACGCAGGATTACCTGGTTGCAAGGTGAGGGGTTCTGATCCCCGGGAGATGGATATATTTATATTTGTGTATTGCTTTAAAAAAAAAAAACAAAAAAAACTGGGTCACATTCCACATTGGACATTGGCCATATTTATGCCGTGCAGCAGTTAGCACAGGGGTATTGTTTTTAGATGTTGTTTTTCTCTCATGACATTATAGGGGAGTCTGTGTTTAATATTAGAATATTGCCAGAATATCTCATTTGGCATTCTAGCTGTGGAAGCATGTATCATGGGGAGAGTTCCGAGTTTCTAAATTAGGAATGGGGTGGTATTCAGCCTGGTTGTCTCTAGTAAGCAGCTGGCTGAGGTTTCTCACATGACCACCTGCCAGGGAGTAGGAGCTGCAGTCTGGACTCTGCTCTGACCCCACTGGGGTCACTTAAGGATTTGAAGAAGGGCAGCACCCTCTGGCCATTAGGCAGTAGTGACCAAGATATTGCCTCCTTTTTACTTAACAATGAAAATCTACCCTAGATTTTATTAAAATATTTTTCCCTTTTAAAATTTTTTTTCCCACCTAAATGCTTATTGCCTCCATTTTTTTAAAAAATGAAATTGACCCTAAATGCACAATATACGTGGAACTCAGTGATAAAAAAGCAGCTCTTTTTGTTTGTAAGAGAAAATACAACTCTTAAGTCCTGTGTTTCCATAGTTACATTGCATTGTAATAAGATAAAAGTCAGGCTGAAAGATTGGAAAGGCACTCCACGAGCTGACGGAGATCAATGTGGTTAGAAGGCAGCAATGCCAGGATTTTAGTGAGGCATTCGGCGGGCAGGCTAACCTGGTTGAAATTTCTCATTGGAAGAAAGGCGTTTCTGATGCTTTGTGTTTAAGGTAAAAATGGATCGAGAAAACTTGGACCATTACTTCTGTGTTGGAAATTTGTATTTTACCAATACTTAGAAACACAATTTGCTAATGTTGTTCATTTTGGAAATGTACAGTGTTCTTCCCCCATGTGGGAAATACATAAAATGAAAATCTTAACTGCCAGCTTGATCATTCTAACTTCTACCCCTTTTCAGCTCCCATTCATTTCATTATTTTCTTTATTCCATGAGTCCTGGAGACTTTAGGCTGAGTGTACTTTGTATGCACGTGTCTGCTCAGTCACTCAGTCGTGTCCGACTCTTTTCGACGCCATGGACTGTTGCCCACCAGGCTCCTCTGTCCACCAAATAGTCCAGGCAATAATATTGGCGTGGGTTGCCATTTCCTACTTTACTGAACCCAAATTTTTTGTTTGTTTTATTCTGCTTATTCAAATAGCATTACCAACAAGGACCTACTGTATAGAACAGGGAACTATACTCAATATCTTGTAATAACCTATAATGGAAAAGAATCTAAAAAAAGAATATAATGGATGTATATACATATATATGTAACTAAACACTGTGCCATACACCTGAAACTCATACAATATTGTGAATAAACACTATTTCAATAAAGATTTAAAAAATGGCACTAACTTTAAAAAGTTATTTAATGTGCTTTTGTGATTAGATTTCTTGATGAGACCTGGAGTGGGAGAGTGAGGAGGAAGTGGCATGTGATCAAAAATTCAACAATAATATTTTCTATTTGAAGCATTTATTATTGTTTTTCACACTAAAACTAGTGTGAAGTCATCCAAGTTGTTTGATTTTTGTTTCATTTTCTAAACTTAATAGGAACTCAAAGAGGATAGATTCAAGATTTGGTATAAAGATTTCAATAGTGATTAATAGTCTCCACTATAGAGTTGTAATAAAAGTGTTCGTCACTCAGTTGTGTCTGACTGTTTGTGACCCCATGGACTGTAGCCTGCCAGGCTTCTCTGTTTGTGGAATTTTGCAGGCAAGCATTCTGGAGTGGGTTGCCGTTGCCTTCTCCAGGGGATCTTCCTGACCCAGGGATTGAACCTGGGTCTTCTGCATTGCCGGCAGGTTCTTTACCATCTGAGCCACCAGGGAAGCCCTCATAAATTACCTCTAGCTCAGTCTTTTTTTTTTTTTTTAATAGTTTAATTTTGGCTGTGCCGGGTCTCTGCTGCTGTGAGGGTTACTCTCTAGTTGTGGTGCACTGGCTTCTAATTGCAGTGGCTTCTCTTGTTGCAGAGCACAGGCTCTAGGGTGCAAGGGCTTCAGTAGTTGCAGCCTGTGAGCCCAGTAGTTGGATTCCCGGACTCGAGAGCACAGGCTCAATAGATGTGGTGCATCGGCTTAGTTGCTCCATGGCATGAGGGATCTTCCCACACCAGGGCTTGAACCGACTTCGTCTGCACTGGAAGGTGGATTCTTTACTGTTGAGCCACCAGGGAAGCCCCTACCTTTAACTCCTTCCGTACCGGACCAGTGCAAATACAGTGCTCTGAGGGTTGGTAATGGTGCTTGTTTGCACAGCTGTCCATAGTTTATAGATTAATTTATGCTATTTTCGGAGATTCATAGCTGCTCTTTCTGTTTGACATATCACAGTTCAGCCTGATGTATTTTGTGTATGAGAATATAAACAACTAACTCTGAAGATGTTTTTGGAACTTGAAGCAGGAACTTTAAACAGGCCATGAGTGGGATTTTATCATTTAAGAAGTTACTAATCTCATGGATGATCATTCCTTAAAAATCTGCTTTGTAGGATAATAGTTATTCTAATTTACAAGAGAATGGAAGGTATTCCCTGTTTTTTTTTTAAAGCATTCCTCTCCCCTAAGCAGGGGAAGTATACCATTTATTATCCATGGCATCAAGTTAAAAGGACATTTTAATAGCATAAATGTCTGAGGGTAAAAAATGAGGTTGGAAAACCTGATTGAATTACTCTCTTAAGAAGAAAAGTATAAAATTTCTTCCATTTCCCCCCCTTTGCTTTTTTTTTCCTGTGATTAATTTCAGGAAGTAGCTGCTCCGAACTTTTCATATTTTTCACATAAAATGTATTATAAACATGAGTTTATTTCCAGGGCAAGGGCCTAATTATTTTTATGGTTCCAATTTATTTAGTATTGGTTTCAGTTATTTATTACGGTTCCTTCTTTTAACTTTCTGTCACTCTTTCCAAGCGATTCTCCCTGTGGCCAATGTCACTCATTTTCTACCCTTATATTGTGCTTGTATTCCCAGGGGTTGCTGCTGGAAGTTGTTTTCAGGAGCCTTCATCTCATAAACTGTGTATGACATTTGCCTACTGCCTGAAAAATAGCCATTAATAAAATGATTTTATTGCAGAATCAAATAAGATGGCTTTCCATGAATGAAATTCTTCATCATGTCATAACACTGCCTGATAAGAAGAGACAACCAGATTATGGATGGGGCAAACATTCACGGGGGAAGTTGTGTTCTGTCTTTTGTTTCCTAGGTATTTGATGTGGAGAGTGGTGGCTCCATGCTTTTTGGCCCAGGCCTGTGAATTGTGATACTACTGAACTGGCCAAAATGTTGGTTCAGATTTTCCATAACATCCTTTGGCCAGCCCAATACAAATTGCCGTTATTATTAATACAGGTGACGTGGTTCATTTTTAAAGAAGCAGTGTGCAATTAAAGCAAAATAAAACATTTAAGACAGAAGAAGCACAGCTATTTTTGTAACCCAAAGACAAAAAAATATTTCGGTGCTGTTTTGGTTTTCAAGGAGGGTGACCTCTGAGCGAATCTGTGGATTCTGTGGTTTGACCTGGGTCTGGTCTGTACCGCTCCGCTCCCTTTGGGTCATCTCTGCCTAATGCAGGCTGCTTTCACCTTCCTGGTACAGGCCATAACTCAGTTTAAGCAACTTGTTGGAAGCCACACAGCTCAGAACTGGAGGTGCTGGGTTTTGAACTCAGTTTCTCTTCTGACCTGTAGCCTTGAGTCTTTTTCTTTGAGCTACTTTGTTTTTGTTCTTTAACTTTTTGTTTTGTATTGGAGAATGGCTGATTAGCAATGTTGTGATAGTTTCAGGCAGACAGCAAGAGGACTAAGCCATATATACACATGCATCCCTTCTCCCCCAAATCTCGGAGCCACTTTGATCTCTAGATGCAGGTGGACAAGTTGCCCTTTGAAAAACAGTGCTGTCGTAAATGGAGTAGGTAGTCTCTAGTAGGATTTAGGACTAACTGACCCAATCCATCGTCTTGTCTTGTTGGTGGTCCCAGGTCATCTGAGTACGTATTATATGGTTTCTGGCACAAGCTTCATTTTAGTGGTGCTTGCAGGCCATAGCTGCTTCATAGTTTCTACCTCTTAAGAACATAGTAGTATTACTAACAATACTGTTGATCATTCTAATAGCTAAAACATATAGATAAGTTGTCTTATGTACTTTTCACAATTACTTAATCCTCACAAAAATCTGTCAATCCCATTTTCCAAAGAAGAGAACCAAGGTTCAGTGATGGGTGACTTGGGCAGTTTACCCAGTTGGTAAGGGGTAAATCCCGCTTTCCCGTCTGGGCATTGTGGCTCCAGTCTGCACGTTAGCTGCTCTTCACCATGCCTTTCATCCTATGCCTGCAATACCTCGTCAAGCTCTACTTGTGAAGTTTCTCACAAACAAGAATGTACTCAGAATTGTTTCTGTTCTTTGCTGTTGAAGGAGAGAGCATGAGCTAGTAAGTCTTTTACAGGTGGCTGCAAATCTTGCTGTACTCATAGCCCTGTCTTGGGTTTCCTTTGTGGACATCACTTGTCAGCTCTTCAGGTCACTTCCTCCGATCATGTGACTCTTACAGAAGAGGAAACTGAGGCCCAGAGAGATTTAACAACGTGCCCAAGGTCACCGAGCTTATGTGTTTTATAAAGTAATAAGGACAGAGTGACTTCCCTGGTGGCTCAAACAGTAAAGCATCTGCCTACAATGCGGGAGACCTGGGTTCGATCCCTGGGTCGGGGAGATCCTCTGGAGAAGGAAATGGCAACCCACTCCAGTACTCTTGCCTGGAAAACCCCATGGATGCAAGAGCCTGGTAGGCTACAATCCGTGGGGTCGCAAAGAGTCGGACACGACTGAGCGACTTCACCTAATCTCATCTCAAGGACAGAGTACAGATATTCTTACCTTACCATGCAATCCTTTTTTTTTTTCCAGTTAGGCTTTTTGGATAACCTTGAGCAAATAAAAAGCTTGCCTTTTCCCCCCGCTTTCCTCTCTTGTGGTTTCCAGGGGGCTGGCAGAGATGTTCAAAAGTTATGTGTTCCAGGACTTGAGAAATAACTTGGCGAAATTGAGCAAAATCCTCATTGGATATTGGTGCCGCTTGCTCCGGTTTTCTTTTCTTGCTGTTCTCACAGACTTCCTTCTTGCTTTGACCCTTGCCTGGTTATCTCACTCAAGGACCCTGGCCTGAACACATGCTTCCAGAGCTTGTGGTACTTTTCTGGAATTTGTGCTGCGGTGGTCTGCTCTGGTGGGCGGAGGCGTCACCAGCAATATTTGGATGACAGTTCCGGTGTGTGCAGACTGGTAGGTCAGGGAGCTGCTTCTCACCCTGGGATGTTGGAAAACAAAAGCAAGTTTCTAAGTAACCCCAAAAAAGAGTCATGGACAGGATAGAGAAGCTGTTACACGTGTTACTTATTTCGTTTAAAAAAAAAAAAAAAAAGATCTAAAAACCTTATGAAACTGTTTAGGGATTTTTTTTAAAGGTGGAGTTTGTTAGGTCCCCACTTGCTAACTGACTTGTTTATTATTCAGACATTAGTGTTTTAGGCTGGCTGACTCTGATGTTTAATTGCATTTGTTACATGAACTATTTTGTGATATTTTTCACTGAGGCAAAAGACATTCAGGCATAAAGAGTGTGCAGTATTTAGGTAGCTTACAAAGTAGAAGTTTAATATGGGTTTAAACTTTTAAATAATGTGTATATCATAACCCCATTTTGGGGAGAGAAAGGTGTCTGTGTGTTATGTGTGTCTGTGTATGTGGCCTATGTTAGAGATTCTCAAACCTTGGTACACATCAGAATTATCTCTACATAGGATTTCTTATTCTGTAGGTCTGGGTTGGGAGAATTTGCTTTTCTAACAGGTTTTCACATACTGATGCTCTTAGTTGGGGACCACGTTTTGAGAACTATTGTGGGAAAGAGAAGCATAGAAAAAAGTCTTCAAGGATGCTGTACTATAATGTTCACAGTAGTTAACCTCATTTCTGGGTAATGGGATTACAAGGGCTTTTTATTTTTATCATTTTGCTTTTCTGTATTTACCACCCCACCCCCCCATGACTATTACTGTTATCGTCAGAAGAAACAGCATTTACAGTTTTCTTTAAAGTTCTAGTATTTCTATGCTGATGAGCACACAGAGTCTATTCTCCATTATACCTCTGCCATTATTTTTTAAAAGTTTCGAGAACTCAGTGTTTCGTGTCCCTTGTTTTTATTTTGTCTTCCCTAGATGTGGTTGTTTAGCGGGGCATTTTTGTCACATGGAATTTTTCTTCCCAGTCATGGTGCCAAACATGACAAGTTCAGTAGGTCCTCAATGGCTCAGTTAGTTAGAATATCAGATTCTTTTATGCCGCATCAATTCTCCTGAGACCCCATGGGATCCTATTTCGTGAATCCAAATTGTATTTGACATGCCTTTGGAAGAGGGAAGTCTCCTCAGAATTTGAAAAAAGAGTAAGAAATTTGTCTAAGACAACCAAAATAAGTCGAGACCAAAATGATCACGCTAACTCTCTTGACCTCAGAATAAATCAACCAGCTACCAACCAAAAAAACCCCGGAACTGAACTATCACTTCATTATGTAAAAGGCTCTCCCTAGTTCACCCCTTAACAGTTTTAAAAATAATATGTGCATAACAGTAGACATGAAAAGCAAAACCTCAAGAATGCAGTTCTTTGCCACAAAAGAATAGCAAGGGTATGATGCATATAAATGAGTTCCATTGATGTTTTAGAAAGGACCTCTCTTAATTGAAAATATATGTAGATGTTGACTCACTGAGAAAGCACAGTACTTAGAATCTAGAGAACAAGTTTGTGTGTCCAACTCTATCAAACTGTAGGCACATTAGTGAGCCCCTTGGATTAAACCCTAGTGGGTCAGTGGGTACATCAGCCCTGTGAACACCCTGGGCAGTTACCATGATCAAGTGAGTCAGCTGTTGGGAAAGCTGGTTAAAAATGTTTTACAACCTAAGGCAGTGGTGTGGTCTGAACAGAGAGACCAGCACTGCCCTTTCTCTTCCCCAGCCCGGGGGCCTCTTGTGGAAGTTGACGTAGCTCGTCGTCTTTGTGCCCAAGAGAAGGTTGTGGTTCAGCTTGGCAGATCCAGGTACTTGTCCACCCTCCATCCTGCCTGGGCCGTCTGGCAGTAACACTGTTTGACCTCTGGATGACCTCTGAAGTCAGACAGCTTTAGAACAAGCAAGATCTTTTCTGAAGGGTGTTTTTCCTGATAACACTGTTAAGTTCCTTTCCAATTATGATGTCTCCAGGAAGTTAAAGTAGTTACAGTCTCTATGGAAATCCATAAATCTGTTATATAAAAAAAAATGATCTCTCACCTGAGGAATTTGTCACTTCATTGTTCACTCCCTGTCTTAGGAAGCTAGAGAACTAGGCCTCTGTGAACCCTCCCTTATAAGTTCGTGCTGTTCTTCACTGTTCCAGCTAAGCTGACGCTTCATCCGTCCATATCCTAAGTATTAATAAATGTTCCAGAATGATTTGACGTGCGTTGATGAAAATGTCAAAATTGTGAATTGTTAAGAAAGGGGTGGTTTTGCTCTGCTTTGTGGTTCCCATAGTACCTGGCCAAGTTTGGTCAGATCAGATCAGATCAGTCGCTCAGTCGTGTCCGCTCTTTGCGACCCCATGAACCGCAGCACGCCAGGCCTCCCTCCACACCACTCCCGGAGGTCACTCAGACTCGCATCCATCGAGTCAGTGATGCCATCCAGCCATCTCTCCTCTGTCGTCCCCTTCTCCTCCTCCCCCAATCCTCCCAGCATCAGAGTCTTCTCCATGGTCAACTCTTCGCATGAGGTGGCCAAAATACTGGAGTTTCAGCTTTAGCATCATTCCTTCTAAAGAAATTCAGGATTGATCTCCTTCAGATGGACTGGCTGGATCTCCTTGCAGTCAAGGGACTCTCAAGAGTCTTCTCCAACACCACAGTTCAAAAGCATCAATTCTTCGGCGTTCAGTCTTCCTCGCAGTCCAGCTCTCACATCCATAATGACCACAGGAAAGACCATAGCCTTGACTAGGCGAACCTTTGTTGGTAAAGTAATGTCTCTGCTTTTGAATATGCTATCTAGGTTGCTCATAACTTTCCTTCCAAGGAGTAAGCGTCTTTTAATTTCATGGCTGCCAAGTTTGGTGGTACCTCTTAATTCATTCTATCCAGGTCATTCTATCCTTCAGAGTAGAAGGGTGATGCACTTCAAGAGTGGTGCCATCGTTTTAAGCATCGCCAGCAGACTGAGCACCGTGGGCAGCTCCTTTTCTTTGTCTTAAGGGCTAGTGAGTCTCGTGTAACTGTCTTCCTGCTCATCTGCTGTCCTTCAGTTGTATTCTGTTGACTGCTGTGGTCTGTAGTCCTGGGGTTGTTGGTGTCAGAAAGGTTGGTTACGACATGCACATGCCAGTACTTCGTTCCTGCTGGAAAAGGAGGACAAAAAAGGTAAAACCAGGCGACTGGAGTATGGTTTTTAGTGTAAAACATACATTATTCTGAACTCTACAAAGCAGTTAATGATTTAGAACATTACTTATGGGAGTCTTACACCTTTTTCTTGAAGAGCTCCTCTACGTTTTGGAGAAATTCTTCTTGGAGTTGTTGCTTACGACATGAGCTTGTTCTGGAATGCCCCCGCAGTGTTTGTCATCTTGTTTAGCTTTTGTGTTATTTATAGTGTCAGTGATCTTACCTTAAATTCTTCCTCAGCATTTCCATTGCATACTGGTCTTTCTATTAATAAGTTCACCTTTAAAATATTAGCATGACTCAAATTGTTCTGAAGTTGAAGTTTAGGATTTGATGTGACCTCTATTAGGTGTTTTTGCTAATGTCTTTTAAAATATTATCACTTTTTTGGTTATTTTATGATGGTATTTAACACAGTAGGGAAGGAAAGATCATTTTCCCTCTATCCTTTTGTGTTCATGGTTGAAACCTCCTGTAATGAAAGATTAACAAGAGAAAAACACACAAGTTTATGAATGTGTATACGTGAGAAGGGGCTTCCCCAGATGGCTTGGTGGGAATCCACCTGCAATGCAGAAGCACAGGAGGCTTGGGTTCGATCCCTGGGTTGGAAAGATCCCCTGGAGGAGAGTATGGCAACCCACTCCAGTATTCTTGCCTGGGAAATCCCATGAACGGAGGAGCCTGATGGGCTACAGTCAGAGGGATCACAACGAGTCAGACATGCCTGAAGTGACTTAGCACACATGTACGCATACGTGAGAAGACCCAAGGAAAAATGAGTAACTAACTCCCTGAGTTATATACCTTAAATATCATCTTCCGCTAAAGACAAAAGAAAAGGGTGTGTGTGTGTGTGTGTGTGTGTGTGTGTGTGGGTGCGGCGGTTACGTGAAGTTACCAGGAAAAGAACAGTATAAACAAGAAAGAGGAAGATTTGTTAGGCTGAAGACCGTGCCATCTCCATTGAGTTTCTTGTGATTTAAACTCGTCCTTCTCTTCCTGGTACAGTGAAAGAGGTAATCTTAAACAATGGTTATTTCCTTTATAAACATAGATATCCCTGAAAAAAGAGGAACGTCTCTGTTTTCTGAGCTTTCCCTACATCTGCTATTTCTCAAAATAATCCTTATGCCAAAGAAACATGTTTTGGGGTGGCACGATCTACTACCCTTCAGCACACATGGCCTTACTTGGAGCAGGGAAGTAGTTCTTGCTTCATGCTGTTGTAATAGTAAGATGTCTTGGACTGCATGATATAGAGCAGCAAAGAGAAGATATTTATAGTGAGGCTCTTGTTGCTTTGCCATCTACTTGAAGCATGCAGATGTGGAGGCCCGACTGTGCTTGGCCATTTTATATAAGGGATGGACTTGAGCACCTGCATTTTGGGTATTTGGAGGGTGTCCTGGCACCAATCCCCTGCAGATACCAAGGGATGACTGTCTGTAGCTGAATAAAATGAACTCTGGACTCTCTTTTCCTTTGCTCCCTGAGTAGCACTCTGGTCAGTGAAGTAGAACTCACTGTAGCTTGTTTCCCAAAGTGTCCTTTGGTGGTGGCCTCTGATGTAGCAAGCAAACTGGTTTTGCCAGCTAATAATTTGTTTCACCGAATCCCCAGCTTTTTCGCTCCCTGGCCCTACTGCCATCACCATCCCAGGCTTCCTGAGACCATCCTGATTCTTGTTATCTGTGCTAACTGGTGTGAAAAGATTCCTTTGAGCTCCATCCAAAACTGGTTTGGAGCACTTCAAACATTTTGAAGAATAAGAGACTTGAAGACAGCAAGGGCAATATAGGGTAGGGGATTAAGAGGCACAAACTGTTGTGTATAAAATAACCTACAAGGATGTATTGTACAACACAGGGCATGCACCCAGTATTTCGTAATAACTGTAAATGTAGTGTGGGCTTCCCAGGTGGCTCAGTGGTAAAGAATCTGCCTGCCAATGCAGGAGATGCAGGTTTGATCCCTGGGTTGGGAAGAGCCCCACTCCAGTATTCTTGCCTAGAAAATTCCACAGACAGAGGAACCTAGCAGGCTGCAGTCCAGGGGGGTCGCAAAGAGTTGGACATGACTTAGTGACCCAGCACACAACAGCACATATTGTGTACCTGTAACTTACATTAATATTTTACATCAGCTCTACTTCATTTCAAATAAAAATGAAGCTCCAAGAGTACATTTACACAAAACAACCAAGCTGTAGAGAAGCATATACATACACAAGTGTTGTTTATTTTGGTTCATCAAATCGTATTTGGCAAACTCTGAAGGTGAGATGTGTTGGTTCAGCTTACTATCAACAGCTCCCTGACTCTGACTTATTTTCATGCTTAAACCAGCCTGGGAAGTAGAAGCCTCAAATTCTGTGGAAAATTTATAGCTTTCACGTATTGTGTTTTTCTTACAGCTTGCACTTTTACCCAGTGTACCTAATAGGACGATTCCAAGCGGCTTTTCTCTTCTAAGTCGGTCTTCACTTATCACCTGGCTGCTGATGGTGAACAGTTCAAATGTTGTCGCCAGCATCTGTCCCTGGGGTGTTTGGAGGTTGGGGCCCCAGTGCTTCAGGGGTGCACGTGACTTGTTTATACCAGGAGTCTTCTTGCCTGGGCCAGATTCCTCTGGATTGGCACCTTCCTGTTCCTTCTAGGAGAAGTCTTGCTCTCTTTTCCGTCTCTGAACTCAGTGACTATGAAAGTAAGGAATTATCTATTATTCTGGTTAGATTGCTTATTGTGGTGAAATATTCATGACATGCAGTTTGTAATTTGAACTGTTTCAGTGTGGAATTTGGTGGTTTTCAGTTTGTTCACACTGCTGTGCAGCCATCACCATTTTCAGAACGTTTTCATCATCCCAAACAGAAGCTTTCAGTTCAGTTCAGTCGCTCAGTCGTGTCCGACTCTTTGCGACCCCATGAACCGCAGCATGCCAGGCCTCCCTGTCCATCACCAGCTCCCGGAGGTCACCCAAACCCAGGTTAGTCCCTGTTAAACAATAACTTCCCATTCCTCCTCTCCTAGGCTCTGATAACCACTAGTCTACTTTTTGTCCACGTGAACCTGAGTATTGCAAGTACTGCAAGAGTTGAAGTGGAACCTTTTCAGTATTTGTCTTTTTGTTTCTGGTTTATTTCGCTTAGCATAAGGCCTTCGATGGTTCATCCATGTTGTGGCATGTATCAGATTTTCCTTTTTTGGCTGAATAATCTTTCCTTATGTGTAGACATCTCATTTGGTTTATCCATTCTTTTGCTGATGGTCATTTGGGTTGGTTCCATGTTTTGGCTGTTGCCAATAACGCTGTTATGCACATGGGCATGTAAATATCTCTTTGGGTCCTTATTTTCAGTTCTTTGGAGGGTTCGTACCCAGAAGTGGGATTGTTGGATTCTGAATACATTTTAAGACACCATTTTCAGATCTGGCCACAAGGCAATCTTCATCTGAATATTCCCTAGTTTACTTAAGCATGGACGGGGGAGCGTGCCACGCTGCTGTCTCTGGGGTCGCACAGAGTCGGACACGACTGAAGCAACTTAGCAGCAGGAGCAGCAGCAGCAGTTATTATGCATTTAAATTATAGGTAATTTTTACATCACAGAAACTATCAGCTTCCTTCTTATTAGTCCTCTGCTTTCTCAGTGAGTGTGGAATTAGGCATATGGCCCAGTCAAGAAGCAGCTAGCTAAATTTTCTTTTGAATACTGGAAAAAATGTCTAACTGTGTTCTCAGAAATGCACCAGGAGATAGACAAGTTTTAGGAGCTCATGGAACTGTTTAAGAACTGAATTTCTTGGCAGGCTTATAGTTTAACAAAAGATAATGTCTTTCTTTTCTTTAAAAGAAACTTGGACATAATGACCACTTCCATTCCATGTTTGTCTGACGTCTTCATTGTAAGATGAGTAGGTTACTCAAGGGTGAAATAAACAGGCCTGCATCTCCTGGTGTGATGGGCACAGCAGATTCTCATAAGAGTTGGATTAAGGGCAGGTAGAAGTAACTGACCAAAGAAGGCAGTGGCACCCCACCCCAGTACTCTTGCCTGGAGAGTCCCATGGATGGAGGAGCCTGGTGGGCTCCAGTCCACGGGGTTGCTGAGAGTCGGACACGACTGAGCGACTTCACTTTCACTTTTCACTTTCATGCATTGGAGAGGGAGGTGGCAACCCACTCCAGTGTTCTTGCCTGGAGAATCCCAGGGACGGGGGAGCCTGGTGGGCTGCCGTCTATGGGGTCGCACAGAGTCGAACACGACTGAAGTGACTTAGCAGCAGCAGCAGCAGAAGTAACTGACAGCTTTAGTAAATGTCACTGTTTGTACTAGCAAACAGGTTTCCTTCTGATTTGCCTCTCTCCTAGACAAATAGTCACTTCAAGTAAGTCATTTCCAGAGCAAACGGACATCTAAGTATCCCTTTAATAAGTGTCCCCTGCCCTTCTAAGACCCAACGCTTTGCTTTTGTCTTTCTATGTCTACCCTCCATGAATGACTGCAGTCAACTGAACCTGTTTCCTCATGGCGCACTGAGATGATGAACTCTGCTTGACTGCCGTGGGCACATACGCACACACTGTCTGAGATCTGCCCCTGCCGCCAGGGATGTGTTGTTTAGATGTTCTTCTGAGTTCAGTGTCTGGGACGTTCTTCTGTTTTCTGATGTGAAACACCCGCTAGACTGTCTCTCTGAAGTGATGGAGAAACCATCTACACAAGAGAGAATATAATGTCATCCAAGTATGAAGCTTGGAGGATCGTCTTTATTCTGACCTCTTGTATGTCTAGACTGCCCACCTGCCTTCTCCACTCAGATGTCTAATTGGCATTTCAGACTCCTGCTTTACCTACCAAACTCAACTCTTCTCACAGTCTTCCCATTTTAGTAAAAGACGATCCCGGGCTTCCTCTTGCACAGGCCTAACGCGTGGAGGCCCAAGTCTCATCAGTTGCTCTCTTCCCAGACATTGCACTTTGGTTCATCAGCGCATCCCTCTGCTCTAACTTCAGAACATGTCCTGAAGGTGACACTTAACTTCTTGGTCCCCAAGTGTGGACTTGCCTCTGTTTTTGCTCTTGTCGGTCCCTCCAGCTGGAATCTCCTCCTCCCTGGTTTCTGGTCAATGGATTTGAAGCATTTGTTGATTTTTTTTTTTTTTTTTTTTTTGAAAGGCATGTTTGGGGAGGGGTGAATTTAATTCGATTCTTATATGGAGATCCTGTGTAGAGAGAATACATTTTCTTAAGTCTATAAGACTATCTGTCCCTTTTCTTCTTAGATATTGCACATCACAAGGTGTAGGGAGGTCAGTTAACCCAGGTTTTAGGCATTTGTTGCTGTCACTTCTGTTTTTATTTTTCTGTCTATGCCACATGGCATGTGGGGCTTAGTCCCCTGAACAGGGATCAAACCCACATCCTTTGCCTTAGAAGCTTACAGTCTTGACCACTGGAGTACCAGGCAAGTCTCCTGTTGCTATCACTTCTGAACCAACTAAATGTTGCTAAATGTTCATATCATACCCACCTACAATCAATAATATGAGAAAAAATTGTACACAAAATATAATTATGCTATGTATATTTCCATCTACACAGGGAGACTTTGCTGTTTAATAGTCTTCTTTGAAGGGTCTTTTCTCTTTCTTGCCCTTTCTAATCCGTGTCTTCTCAGATCACAGTGCTGCCCTTTCTATAACTCTTTGTCCCTGTTCTGTTGTCTCTAACAGAGACAAATTTTTTCTTTGGGCAAAGAAAGAATATTTAGTCCCCTGAAATGCAAGCTTTATTTAAGAAATGCTGTCCTCAGTAAAAATGTGTTTATTGCTTATAGACTTTTCATTTTACCTGCCAAGTCCTATTACTTGAGGGACTAAAAAAAATCTTATAAAAGTACTTTTATTGATTAACACAAGGAGAAAATTAAGCTTTTAAATTAGATAAAAGGAGAACGAGGCACACTTATACACTGAACTGTAAATTAGCAGCATGAAGTGCATCCTGTGGACCCATAGCATAATTTACTTCAAGTCCAAGACTGGAAGTCATGCAGAAAATCCCCAAAATGTCTATTGTAAGCAGCTCTAACAAGTGTTATAATTAATGGCAGGAAAATATTCCAGACCTAATACAGGTCCTGCTGGAACCTATGGGTGTGACTTTTCTAAAATGTTAGTAAACTGTATCTCAGATATTATGTACCTAGAAATATAATCTCTGCTCACATTAGCATATTTTAATTTTAACATTTATTCAGTAATCCTGAGTTTTTAAAAAAGTTTTAAATAGAATTAATTTAAAAATCCTAGAATCTTATTTTAACGTAAAAGATTTTTGAGTGCCTCCATGTTATCAGCTGTTGAAGAAGCTGCTGAAGATACTGTAGGGCTGAGGTGTGGCTGACCTAATGTGGTTACTGTGTGTAACATGCTTACGTGTGTATGTGCATACCAGTTAGTACCTTCCTGGGGCTGCTATGCCGGATGAATCTCAGGGAAACATTCTTGAGAGTTTTGCCCTCCCCGCCCATCTGAGATCAGACACCAAGACTGCTGGCATATTCCCAGCTCTCGAGATGCTGGCAAAAGGTGACTGGAGAATTGGGGTATGTTGGGAAAGAGTTAAAGAGCTTTTATGTGAACCTTCAAGTGCAACGGGAGGAAGGTTTTGTTCCCTGCCTTTTTGCTGTTCCTTGTCATTTGTCCGTGTGGTTCACCTGAAAAGTTGTCTGTTAATGCAGTAATTATGTGAGCAGGGTTGCTCCTAATCACCATATATTGTCTTTCCACAAGCATGAAAAAAATCCAGACTGCCAACTACCGAAAAACCCACAGGGGCTTGCATCTGGCGGCCTCCACGTCTCTGGAACAGGGAAGATGTCATGGAATTTCCTGTTTTAATTGCAAAGACTGATTGAATTCCTGGGGCATTTTTGACCTCACCTTGGTTGATGAGTCTCCTGACTCATCCACTTTATTTTTTTAGAAAAAAGAAAAAAAAAAATAACAAACTTTTTTTTTTTTTTTTTTTAGGAAAAAAGGAAAGTCAGTTTTTTTTTTTTGAAACAAATCATATCTGTGTATGAGTTAGTTGCTCAGTCATGTGGACTGTTTGCAGCCCCATGGACTGTAGCCTACCAGGCTTCTCTGTTCATGGAATTCTCCAGGGAAGAATACTGGAGAGGGTAGCCATTTCTTCCTCCAGGGGATCTTCTCAACCCTGGGTCTCCTGCATTATAGGCAAGTTCTTTACTGCCTGATGCACCAAGCATATAAAACACACGTAATGACTAATAATAATAAAAATGGACACCCATATGTTCTGTTCATCTGAAGAAACAGATTACTCGTGCTTAAGAAAAGGCGAGTAGACAGAAAGCAGTATTGCTTTCAAAATAACCACATTGCTGATTTTTGTGTTCATTATTCCTTAGCTCTTTTCTTTCATTTTTTTAAAAACAGTTTTACTTTTAGCTCTGTACCCCCTGTTTAGTTTTGCCCTTCTTGGAGAACTTTATAGAAATGGAATCATGCTGAATATTTGGGGGGACTTTTTCCTTTCTCTCAGCATTTGTTTTTGAGATTCATTCAGATTGATGTGTGATGACTGTAGCTCATGTTCTTGCACTGCTGCAAAGGATCACATTGTGTGGATCACCACTGTGCATTTTTCCATTCTCCAGGTTTCTTTCTTTACTGGGGTTTGGAAAGCAATGTGCTGTGCTGTGCTAAGTCGCTTCAGTCATGTCCACCTCTGTGCAACCCTCACCAGGGTCCTCTGTCCATGGGGAATCTCCCAGCAAGAATACTGGAGTGGGTTGCTGTGCCCTCCTCTAGGGGATCTTCTGTGTCTCTAAAGTCTCCGGCATTGACAGGCAGGCTTTTTTCTACTGGTATCACTGGGGAAGTCCCCTGGAAAGCAGTACGGACCCCACATTCAGCAAGTCAGCTAGCCATTGAAAGCTTCAAAGATTGACCCCTTTCTAGCCGAATTCCCAAGTGGTTTGCTTTCATTTGTGGGAATGGTGAAGGCCCTCATTCCTGGAGACTTTCCAGAGAATGGACTTGCTTTGCCTTCTCCAGGGGCTGTTAGCTCTTGACCTGATTCTACTCAGTCCGGAATCACAGCCCTGTTTCTGCAGGATCTTTCCGAGGCTTTCTTCCCTGTGTCTGAGTCCTTCCCTGTGTTCACCACACTCCTTTTAAGGGCTGATCTGTTTTGGGGGTGGGGAACAGCTAGGGAACCAGATGCTCCAGCTAGAAGGAGGCTAGTCTTCAGAGCACAGGAAGGTACTGAGACTTTCTTCTTCCTGTGCTTGGCTTCCTAAGGGCCTTCTCCTTCCTTCCGCTCCGTGCCCTCCTTGTTTCTCATCAGAAATTGGCAGATGTTCTGCTCCACCCCTGTCTTAGTGTATCTCGCAGTAGTAACCCTCCCCTGAATACTCTTTGGGAAAAGCATCGTTAATATATTTTCCGTTTGTTTACATTGGCTCCTTTTACCTAGATCTCAGGATTGCAGTGGAATCTTCTAGTACCTTAAGATTAAGTCCATTTATCTTGAGGGAGAATGTGAACCGTTAAGGGCAAACTAATTTTCCGTTTACATTTGATTTAGAGTGTATAGGCCAAACGATTGTGTGTGTGTATGTGGGGGGTAGGGTGTGAATGACAGCAGGGCAAAGAAGGAATTTGGTAAGTTGACAAGAAGAATACAGTCTCAGGTTTTAAAGGATATTCATTGCCCTGGGAATTATATTCTATGAAAGTAGGAGAGTAACAGAAAGGGCCCAAACCAAAATTATCTTTTTGTAAATGTCTCCAGGCAGAGAAAGATTTTGTACATAAAAACACTATGAAATGATTGATCTTCCTAATGATGGTAAATCAAAAATTCTCCCCTCTCTCCACTCCTTCCCTCCCACTATCCCTCTCTCCCTCCCTTCCTTTTTGGTAAGGGGGCAGAAGTGAAGGTGAAGAAGTCGAGGACACTGATTTATCCTTTCTTTAAAGACTTTGTTTTATGACAGGTACGTGCTCTGCTGATCGGGGTATATTAGATAGATTTTATTTGGGGCTTTGTCCAGAGAATGTCCTCTTCTGTTGGTTACTTTTCTATATCCCCTTGACTTTGAATGTATTATGGAGACTGAAATGAAAACTGCATCTAATTACACCTTTTCCACCAAAATTTTAAACCTCAAAGCAGAGAAGCTCAATTCTAGATAACGGAAAATTGGGTCTAATCCTTATTTAACATATTTCTTATCCTGATTTTAAAAAACATTTTTTTTTTCAGTTCTTCCTGCTGCTCAGATTTTCTTAGCCATAAGTATTTTAACGTGAGTGGAATTTCCAGCCACCTGGCTCCTCTTCCTTCAAACACCAGATCTTAACCATTTTGCCCTGTTCTCCACTCTGTCCTGAGCAGAGGCCAGAGGTGACTGGACGTGATCACGAGCAGCTGTCACCGTCCGTGCGGTGAAGCGAGCTTGGCTCGCTCTCAACCTCCCACCTCTCCTCACAGTGATGGGCTGTCAGGAGACCCACCCCCCCCCCCCCCCTTTCACCCTCCCCGTGTGTGGCTGTCGTGTCTGCGCCCACCCCGCCGTCTCCTCCCTTTCACCCTGTGTAGTGGCTGTCGTGTCTGCTGCGTGCAGGAAAGCGAGAGAACAGATGGGAGTGAGAACTGCAGCCTCAGAATGGATGAGTTAGGGGTGGAGGCGTGGCTGACCCCTTGGGGCGGTCAAACAGCTATTTCTGGGGCTCTCCTGCTTTCCTCTGGACACAGGAGGACTGAGGTCCCTGGGAAGGGAGTACCTGCTGTTCTCAGTTCCCTGTAAAACTTTTGGAAATTTGTAATCTATTTGTTTGTTTCTCCAATCTGTGTGTGCATCCTCCTTGACTCAGACATTAACAGAACTTTAAAAATTCTCTAATAGCCTTATCTCAGGAGCATCAGCTATTCCTTATATACCCAAGACTGGCTGTGTATGCATACTTCTTAAGGATGGGTTTGTTATGCTCTGTTGTTATATGGTGGGTGTGTTGTGATGTTCCATGATGCTATATTACACTTATTCCCTTTCCATTTGTGTGTGTTTGAAATTTCCCCTAGTAAAGCTTTTGTGAAAATGCAACACTGCGTATATTTAATTGGTCTTCAGACAAACCCGAAAGAATGGAGCTACTCAGGGAAACATTGCCATTGTCTCAAATGGTACTATTAATAGTGACCTGGTGATGTGTCTTCATATATTCATTCATTCACTTATATTTATGGTGCCTGACAATGTTCTGGGCACTGGGGACAAGCTAGAGGGAAGCCCCTATTTCTATGAATCTTACTACCATTAGGTCCAGGGGAGCAGGTCTGTAGATAGGTAAGTAGGTAAATAAACAAGGTGGTTTAAGGTGGTGCAAGGTGCTGAGGAAAACAGAACCAAGTACTGTGAGACAGTGGAGGTGATTCGATGCAGACAGCTAACATGAAAGATAAAGAAGGCTTCCCCAAGAAGGGGCGCAGGGTCATGGGGAGGGAGGGGTCCCCAGGCAGGGGGAGCTTCTGAGCAGGCGTCTTGGATGCCAGTTCTCTGGCGGGGGAGGTGCCTCTCACTTTTAAGAAGGTGGCCCCAGAGAACGTGCAGTGTAGCCAGTCCATCCGACATACGTACCTCCCTCCCAACATCCAGAGTCCGAAATTAGCCTCCTGCCCGGTACCTGCTGCTTTAAGAGCTACGGAGTAAGCCAGTAAATAAGCTAGTAAACATATCCATATTAAAAAGACTTTCCAATTAGTGGTTAACCAAAACTCACTTTTCTGCAGTAGTAAAATAAATGTACCCAGTTATTTGCATAAAAATAAGCTTCCTTTCAAGTATGACCATCATAAATGGCCTTGTGGGACACCAGCCTACTTTCTGAACGTGGTTCTGAGGTTATTTTTTAATGCCTGTGTGTGTGTATTTGGTAAACACATGTTCCATCTTGTGCAGCAGGCGCCGTGGAGACTGGAAGGACAGAGCCAGGATGATCGTGACCCAGCCTCTGCCTGGGGGGCACCCAGCGTGGGAAGAGGCAGGGGTCTGTGACCAACCCAGATGCTTACCACGTGCCAAGTGCAGGGTCAGTGGTCGTGAGCAGAGCAGACCTGGGCACAGTCCTAGTGCAGCTCAGCTTCAGGTGGATGACACAGACAATAAATCACAACACTGACAAAGTACAATGGATGCCATGAAGAAAATTGATGGGGAATTCCAGATGGGATGGTCAGGGAAGGGCTCTCTGGGGAGGTGACGGTCACACCTAGTGTGAAAAAAGAATCAAGGGAAAGGACGTTCCTGGCAGAGAGAGGGGCGTGGGTGATGGCTCTGAGTCAGAGAAGAGTTTTATGAGTTCACGGTGGGTAGAAAGATGGAGACGAAAGATGGAAAGGTGAACAGAGGCCAGATCCTATTGATGACATTAAAGAACTCATTGACATTATTCCAAGTGCAACTAGAAGTTATTGCAGGTGTTAAACAAGGAGAATGGTAGGAAATTTGTTTTCAACATATCATTTTAGTCACAAGGTTAGATGTAGGGTTAAAGGGATTCACCAAAAGATCCCAATCCTAGTTTTTGCCTGGTCTTTATCCTAGCCACGCCATTTACTTAGCTGTGTAGGCTGTTTATTCATCTGAGAAATGGGGGTAATACAGTCCACCTCCTATTGTGGTGAGGATTGAGTGAATAAGATCAGGTGTCAAGACCATGTGCAAAGATCGGGATATGCTCAATAACATCAGTGCCCTCCTTGTTCTCCCTCCTTCCCATGGAGTAAAATCCAGGAGCAAAGTGTTCTGGGGTCAGTCTCTGCTGGCCTTGGGGCCAGCATCACTGAACCAGTGGCAGCTCCATGAGGTGATGGCCACCATGTCCCGCTGTGGGGCTGAGCACTGAAGAACGGATGCTTCTGAGCTGTGGTGCTGGAGAAGACTCCTGAGAGTCTCTTGCAAGGAGATCAAACCAGTCCATCCTAAAGGAGATCAGTCCTGAATATTCATTGGAAGGACTGATACTGAAGCTGAAGCACCCGTACTTTGGCCACCTAATACAAACAGCTGACTCTTTTGAAAAGACCCTGATGCTGGGAAAAATTGAAGGCAGGAGGAAAAGGGGGCGACAGAGGATGAGATGGTTGGATAGCGTCAGTGATTCAGTGAACATGAGTTTGAGCAAACTTTGGGAGACAGTGAAGAGCAGGGAAGGCTGGCATGCTGCAGTCCATGGGGTCACAAAGAGTCAGACACGACTTAAGAGATTGAACAACAAGTTCAGGGTTGATCTGGCCCATTCAAGAACTGGACTAATAATGGTGGCTTTATCAATGGCTTGTTCCAATTGAGATGATTAGTTTCAGAGTTTCTCCTTTTTTCTTGATGCCCTTTGAAGGAAAGAACCAAGTTGTAAATGGAGCACCACTGTTACCCTTTCACTGATAATTCTGAACTCTCTTAGGAGGATCTACAAACCTTCATGCTTCTTGCTCATATCTGAGACTCTGACTTAGACAAAAGACATGTTCTTCCCTTGATTTGCTTGGACGTTCTTGTTGTTTTGAATCTCTAAATATCTTCTGTAAATAATCAGTGTCTTATACACTCTTGAGGGAGCATTTAATTCTCACAAATTCCATAATAGTGTTCATTGGGTTCATGTTACAAGTTTGCCTCGTGGGTGCAAGGTGTATTTGTTTTTAATGATGTAAATAAAACATGTGAAGAAAATGCTGTTCAGTGGTGTGGGGGTAATAAATATGACCCAGGAGAGTAGCAGCTGCCCTCAAGGTGCCTACAGTATTAGGAGTCCTGAACCTTCATGAATTGGCATTAGACTTAGCCCGTAGTCAGTTCTGCCCTGGGGTGGATAGGCATTGTAAGGAGGTTGACACAAGCAGTGGTGGTTAGACGGTGTTATTTTTGTTGTTGTTATTTTGTTTTTGTTATGTTTTTGAGGAGGGTTATTTGTTTATTTTCGGCTTAGCTTAAAAAAGTCTTCTTGAGTAAAAGCTTTATTAGAGCCATTTGAGGTTCACAGCAAAATTCAGAGGAAGGTAGAGATTTCCTGTGTTCCCCCCTGCCTCCACTCATACATAGCCTTTTCCATCATCAACGTTGTGCTCTACAGTGGTGCATTTGTTACAGCCGATGAACCTACACTGACACATCATAGTCACCCAAAGTCTGTAGTTTCCATCAGGAAGGGTCCACTGTTGGTGTTGTACGTTCTATGGGTTTGGGCAAATGTCTAATGAGATATATCCATCATTAGATCACAGAAAACGTTTTCATTGCCCTAAAAATCCTGTACTCTTCCTACCCTCCCAAACCCAGGCAGCCACCCATCTTTTTACCGTGTCCGTAGTTTTGCCTTTTCCAGAATGGCATGCAGTTGAAGGCTACAGTGTGCAGCCTTTTCAGATTGGCTTCTTTCACTTAGTAATATGTATTTAAGTTTCTTCCATGTCTCTTCCTGGCTTGATAGCTCATTTCTTTTTAGTGCTGAGGTTAGATGTAATTTAATATCGACCCATGCATCCTGCCTTGAATGTTTTTAAATATACCTGGGCTCTGAGGGAATCAAACTGTTCTAGTGGGCTGTCTACAGTGGAGGTTGAATTGTCATTTTCCTGCCATCATGATTCAAATCAGTGTGACCTTGAAACTTAATGGTTCTGCATAGACATCTTTCAGCACATGTGGGCTGCTGAGTCAGGGATGTCTTGGTCCCAGAGCCCTCAAGGAGGTGGGTCCTACAGGCTCTCAAAGTCCACAAGCATCTGGCGTCAGCAGTGCAGCTGTTGCTATGGCAGATGGAAGGCAGGAGATTATGTAAAATAAATGGCTAAATGGGTAAAATAAATGGCTGGAGGTGGGAGAATTCCATCGCTGGAAAGTGGTGGTGACAAGAATAGAACCGCGGCATCTGGTTTCTGCATCCCTGCTCTTAGCTACCACGCTCGACTGGCTCTCAGAAAAGGCTGTTACCTGTCTCTACTACTCAGCTAACAGCTCTGCTTTCATGAGGCTGTTGCATGGAGCGTGATGTTTGGTTCTGACTCCCTAATGTAGGAAATGTAAATATTGTTCACGTGGTTATAAGCTTGATATCATAAGTATATGCTGTGCTATGCTTAGTTGCTCAGTCGTGTCCGACTCTTTGTGACCCCACGGCTGTAGGCTGCCAGGCTCTTCTGTCCATGGGGATTCTCCAGGCAAGAATCCTGGAGTGAGTTGTTATGCCCTCCTCTAGGAAGTATATGCTATCTAGGTACAAATTCTCACATAAGTGGAAAATTAATCTTGGAAGGACAAGTAAAACTGATAAGATGTATGCTTCTTCCAGACAGCATGTTAATTGAGGTCCTGTCTAGGAGTAGCAGCTGAGAATTAGCCCGAGAATGGCCTCACAGAGGGGCCTGATTCTTGATTTAAAATCAAGAATTGGTGCTTACTGCTGCTTTTTTTTTTTTTAAGCTTCGCTGCATGGTCCTTTTGAAGACACAGCAAGAAAATTGCACAAGAGCCATGTTTTCTCTGCTCCACTTTGTTTTGGTTAATCTAGTGTGAGTTCTTGCCAGGCTCCCCCGCCCTGGGAGTTGCATCCATGGTGATGAGAGGCTGGAGCTCTGTGCAGTGGCTTGGAGAACTCTCCACAGAGGTGGCCAGGGGCTTCTCAGAGGCCTGTCACCCACAGCAGTAGCTGGCTGTGTTTCGTTAGTCAGGGGGACTAATTCAGGCATTTTCCTTGACAAATATCAGGAGAAAAAAGGCAGGAAGGCTATTATCAGTGGATAGTAATTCCATCAAATAATGCTCTGTAACTTGCTAAACTTTCCATTTGCTTTGTGTATCCATTTTAATTTTGGAAACACACACACACACAAACATATATTGAGTGAACATCATTAGGTTGAGTTAATAGTTCCTGTGGATATGCTTGTGTATTCCCCTCAAGTTTTGCATTTTATTGTAGCAATCTATTTGAATTAACCAGTTCATTAATGTTTTTGCCATTTATATTCTTCTTGTGGTGGGTGTTAAGGACTCTTCAAAATGTATATGTAACTCCATCTGCTTTTGGGGCTTCCCTAGTAGCTCAGACGGTAAAGCGTCTGCCTGCAATGTGAGAGACCTGGGTTTGATCCTTGGGTCGGGACGATCCCCTGGAGAAGGAAATAGCAACCCACTCCAGTACTCTTGCCTGGAAAATTCCATGGATGAAGGAGCCTGGTAGGCTACAGTCCATGGGATCACCAAGAGTCAGCCACAACTGAGCAACTTCACTGTATCTGCTTTTTAGAAGTGTTTGCTATATAGTTTTGTATACATGAATGTGTTCATTTGTTGGTATACAAATATATGAATTTATCTTCAAACTACACTTAATAAATCATGGTGGAAGATGAACCTTTATAGCCACTTCTCCAACACAGTCCCAACCGTGTGTCCAGTCTCTTTCTGTGGACAAACTACTGAGCTTGCACGATGCTGTGGTCCTTGAGCAGGCTGTGTGCTCCAGTACTTTTTTCACTCACAGTTCTCCCTATTGAAGGGCCACTTCTTTACCCTGTCAGCTGGGTGACTCTCTTCACCTCCTAGATATGGCGCAGGGGTTTCCTTCTCTGAGAAACTTCCCTTCTTCCCCAGGTTATCTTTCCCTCTGGGGCTGCTGTGCGAGTCACATTGTATCATAATTGTGTGTATAAGTTGCATTTATTGATGTCTGCAAGGCAGCATGTCTAATTTGTTTCTCAACAAAGTGCACGTGAACGTGAACATGAAGTCGCTCAGTCGTGTCCGACTCTTTGCGACCCCATGGACTGTAGCCTACCAGGCTCCTCTGTCCATGGGATTTTCCAGGCAATAGTACTGGAGTGGATTGCCATTTCCTTCTCCAAGGGATCCTCCCAACCCAGGGATCGAACCCGGGTCTCCCGCATCGTAGACAGACGCTTTACCGTCTGAGCCACCAGGGAAGTCTAACAAAGTATACAGTATGTGTTAAGTATTTGTGGACTTGAATATAGGTCTTTGTTACTGTCTGTGTTCCATCCCAGGCTTCCCAGTGTACTGGATATTAGTTCTTCATGAATGTATCTGTCTCTCTCACAAGGTGTTGAGGTCAGACACTATGCCTCATTCCTCTCTTATCCCTCAAAGCACCTATGATGTTCACTGTAGTGATCAGTATTCAGTAAATGCTTGCTGGTTTAACAGGGTTACTTGGACTCTGATGTTTAGTTCTCCAAGTGAAAGGTGAAAATCAAGGACTTTATAAAGTATATGTCATTAGAGTAGTCTCTAAGAGTCCAATATCATTTAATTCTGTATCTTTCTGATGTAGATTGGCAATTTCCAACAATTAATCAAAAACATTTTTTAGCACATGGAAGAGAATTTTCTGTTTCTGAAGAAAACGCTCATCATTCATGTCTCTTGCAGCGCTGACTGGGGTTAGGGCTTGTGGATATTGCAGTTTGGGGGCATCTGACTTCTAAGTAGATCACTCTGTAGTTGATGGGCTGTGAATACTGGACAAAAGACTCCTTGCCCCGAGCATCATCTTTTGGTGTAAGGTGTGAAGAGAGAATGACAGCTGCCTAGGACTGTTGTCATTGTAATATGTTATTTATACTGCCTTATTTATTTTACTCTCTTGTTAAACTCTTATATAGCCTACTAAATTCAGTACCTATTCCTCATTTCAAGACCTGGCCACATACAGGTCCAGCTTATCTTTACAGTCCCGTATCCATGTGTGTGTATGTGTGTGTGTATGTGTCTTGTGTCATCAGATTGAACCTGCATTTCTGAGTCTAGTTGACTTCTGAAGCTCTTGAGGACTTGACCCTAGCTAACATCCCATTGAGCTTCTCTGTGTGAAATGCTGCTCTAGAGAAATAATTATATTTAAATAAGACATAGGAAATGATCTCCATTTTCTGACAGTCCTTGACACCTTCCCCAAACTTTGGAATTGTGAGATTGTGGTGGTGATGAGAGAAAGGCTTCACATCTAGATTATGTTTAAGCCACAAGTGTACAAACTTACTTCCGAGTTCTTCCTTCTTCCTGTGATTTCAGTACTACATAACTGGGTGGGGTTGAGGACTGAGATATCATGCTTTCAAGGGTTTAAGTCTTAAGGATACACAAGACTCGAATTCAGACAGGATCACTGAGGGTTATAGGACTCTATGTGTGGCCATGATGTTAGGCTGTTTTGTTGACCATAGGAATCGTCAGCTATCAGCTGGGAAGGCCAATGTGGTCTCAAACAATTGGTGAGGAATTGAGAGTGGAGCCTGGAGCTGGGTTTTGGAGAGGGGCGATTTGCTCAGGCAGAACGGAGAGACCAAGTGGGCGAAAGGCATGGAAGTTATAAGAGTTGTGTGGGGAGTGCATGAAGTGTGGGTGACCTTGAAGAGACCCATCAACTTTTTTGTCCTGAGAGAGGAAAGAACCTTCCGTGTTTACAAAGTAGAGTGAGCATCGATCAGCGTAGAGCCATGCGTTCTCATTTTCTCTCTAAGCCTGTGTCTGCAGGGCAGTGAGTGCTCTTTGATGGGGTGTTCTTTGTAGTTCATTGGATGTTTGCTTAGCTAGGAATATTGCATCTTTCTCTAAAGGAACCACCTAGGTATCAGCAATAGCCTGGACCTCATTGAGAGTTAAGACAGAACTCTTTGTTAAGACTTTAATATCACATTAGTTTTTCCTTTTTTCCCCCCAAAGGATCAGATCAGATCAGATCAGATCAGTCGCTCAGTTGTGTCCGACTCTTTGCGACCCCATGAACTGCAGCACGCCAGGCCTCCCTATCCATCACCAGCTCTCGGAGGTCACTCAGACTCACATTCATTGAGGATAACATGTTGCATTTGGTTATAGTATCAGTATTACTCATGCTGGAAAACTTTTACCAGAAAAAGATACAGAGCACAATTACCAGAAAATGATACAGAGCCTCTGGAGATGGGGCAGTAAACTATGGTTCTGGATTAGGATGCTTAATTTCTTATCCGCTAATTCAAACCTCAAGAAATGTTTATCAGTGAATGAAGTACAGTTGTGATAAACCAAATGACTTACTTTTCCTTCTGCAGCCAGGATCCTTGGTCTAAACTAAATAATGAGTAATTTGGGTAGTGGCAGTTTTCACTTAGTGACCTACCTTTTCCCCATGCATCCTGGTCTCCATTTTTTATTATTAATATTTGATATTTATTTATTTGTTTTGGCTGCACCAGATCTCAGCTGTGGCATGTGGGGTCTAGTTCCCTGACCTGGGATCAAACCCAGGCCACCTGCATTGGGAGTGCAGAGTGTTAGCCCCTGGGCCCCCGGGGAAGTCCCTCCATTTACTCTTAACAAACCATCCTTAGAAACATAAAAGAAGGTAGCTGAATTATACTGGCATTCCCATATTATGTGCTTTCTTTCTAAGACAAAGAGATAACACTTACAAAGTACTTAAAATGCTGAAATAGGATCAGTTTCCTAATAGGAATAAAGAAAACTGTGTTGAAATGTCAATAAGGAAAGGATCGATCTATTATTGGGTGCCAAAGGAGGTCAATGTACTATTGGCTAAAAGCCAGCACTAATTCTTTGCTGCTGGTGATGATTATTATACAGCCGTGAAGCACAGGAGAACCCTGGGGAAATCCCTGGGATTTCTGTGAGCACGTTCCACCCCCATTAGATTCCTTGGTTCATTGTAGTCTTAATGTGAAACATATATTTTACTAATTTGTTGCATGCTGTTTCATATGGTTGCTTTATTGTAGGCCAAGTTAAGTGGCTTTTCTTTACCCCGTTAAATAAAGCTGTGATTTAAATGGCTTTTAAAAAATAAAGCAGGCAATATAAGAGAGGGCTTTATCCAAAATACTTTTATTATTATTATTGTTCTACCTCTTCAGAACAGATGACTTTTAGAGCAGTTGTTCCACTTAAAGAAATTTTCTGGAAAGAAACCTCAAGCTTTATGTACAGAGCAAAGACCCATGGCTCTCTTATATTTAAAGACATGCGTGCATTGTTACAACAACATCCATAAATGTTTGTCTTGTTTAAAAGGATAGATGCACAGAATGTTGAAACTTCTTAATAGCAGCTTGAGATACCAGTTTTTCTAGGTAGTTTCCCTCTGAAACCTGAAGACAAAAATCACATTTCTCTTGTCCTTGCCTGCGGTCATGACATAAGGATTCATTTCTTTTTAGCTAATTCATGGAATTTCAAGAAGATAATTCATTATCTTCATCATTATAAGAAAGGTCATTATTTTCTTTGCATAGATTTAAAGGTTAGGGTTATCTACCTATGTTCTTTCCGTAGATTTAAAGGTTAGGGTTATCTACCTAATTGTGAAATCCATGGAGTTTCTTTTCTTGATATTGTACTCTGGGTTTTATTTGGCGGCCTCATAGTTCTGAGAGGGATATTGAACACAGTTCAGTTCAGTCGCTCACTTGTTCGACTCTTTGCAACCCTGTGGACTGCAGCACGCCAGGCCTCCCTGTCCATTGCCAACTCCCAGAGTTTACTCAAACTTGCGTCCATTGAGTCAGGGATGCCATCCAACCATCTCATCCTCTGTCGTCCCCTTCTCCTCCTGCTCTCAATCTTTCCCAGTATCAGGGTCTTTTCTAATGAGTCAGCTCTTCCCATCAGGTGGCCAAAGTATTGGAGTTTCAGCTTCAGCATCAGTCCTTCCAATGAATATTCAGGACTGATTTCCTGAATGGATGGACTGGTTGGATCTCCTTGCAGTCCAAGGGCCTCTCAAGAGTCTTCTCCAACACCACAGTTCAAAAGCATCAATTCTTCTGCCCTCAGCTTTATCTATAGTCCAACTCTCACATCCATACACAACTGCTGGAAAAACCATAGCTTTGACTAGACAGACATTTGTTGGCAAAGTAACGTCTCTGCTTTTTAATATGCTGTCTAGGTTGGTCATAACTTTTCTTCCAATGGGGCAAGCATCTTTTCAATTTATGGCTGCAGTCACTATCTGCAGTGATTTTGGAGCCCCCCAAAATAAAGGCTGTCACTGTTTCCACTGTTTCCCCATCTATTTGTCATGAAGTGATGGGACCAGATGCCATGATCTTAGTTTTCTGAATGTTGAGTTTTAAGCCAACTTTTTCACTCTCCTGTTTCCCTTTCATCAAGAGGCTCTTTAGTTCTTCTTTGCTTTCTGCCTTAAGAGTGGTGTCATCTGCTTATCTGAGGTTATTTATGTTTCTGCCGGCAGTCTTGACTGCAGTTGAACACAGTGATGGAGAAAGGGCACTGAGCTGCTCGTGCCTGTACCTTTTAGCTCCCATGCCCTCTGCCCAGGAAAATCCTTAATCCTTGAAAAAAAAAAAATTCTCATGGTTCTATTCCCTATGAAGAAAGATTAAAGCCACAGGAAAAAACCCCCATTTCTTTTTAACAATCATTTTGGAGTTTCTGAATCGATGGTATTAGAGACTGGTTACCAGAAGGGCCAAAGCCCCTGTGATAGGATTACATACCATATAAATCATAGTTCAGCTCCTTAACTTTGTACACAATCAAAACATTTACCGAGGAAGTTAGTCTAATGGTTTGTTACTTTGAAAACTCTTTCCTTTTCAGAGATTTTACTGGATGCAGAGTTTTTTTTTTAATGCAAAATTGAATGATAAAAAAATTCATGTGTGGTTGATGATAAGGATGCAGTTTGCTTTTAAATTTATACTCAGGGTTGAAATATGTGAAAATAGTCATCTAAACAGTGCTTTCTAAGTGGGGGAGAAACCCCATATTGATTATTTTTCAAAGGAAATATATATATATGTCAATTAAAAAAAATTCAAATATGAAAATTGATTTTGAAGTATATAAACACAAGCAATATGATTGCAGCATGCTTCTTTCTTTTTTTTTCTGATGCTCTTTTTGTTGGCTATTTTATAATCATTAAAAATACCTCTAAATGACTGGATAGATTCTATTAAGCCAAGGAAGAAACTTATTATGCCCACACTGTGTTTTTGAGCAAATATAAGAGTTTATTGCTTCAGGCAGTGGAGTGAATTTGGCTTCTGATCTTTGTGAAGTAGAGCATATATTAGATCGTGTAATCAAGATGCTGAGTTTGCCTTGTTTTTTTTTTTTTTTTTTTCATTGCTTCCTTCTGATGTATCGCTGCTGTGTGGACAACCCTCTCTACTGCTGCTGCTGAAATTTTTTGTTTCCATCATTCAGGAAACCTCCCAAGGTAAGCACCTATATGGAATTTGGTATGCATGCTGGCCAAGTGTGCCAAAATTTCGAATTTCATCTGACACAGTGACCCCTCTGAAACACCTCTGCTTTTGAGAAGACAGTTCAGCATTCAAATGTAAAACTTAAACCATGAACAGTTTATGTGGGTACTTTTGGTCCCCACATCTTATAAAGCACTTTCATACATTATTTCATCCTTGGAACTAATGCGTGGGTTTTCAGAACAAACCTATCTGGCTGTTGTTTATATTTTGTGGATGATGACATGGGGCCCAGAGAGAGGAAATAGCATGATAATAACAATAATTCACGGATAGGGTAATGGAGAGTGAAAGTGAAAGTTGCTGAGTCGTGTCTGACTCTTTGCCACCCCATGGACTACAGTCCATGGATTTCTCCAGGCCAGAATACTGGAGTGGGTAGCCTTTCCCTTCTCCAAGGGAAATCTTCCCAACCCAGGAATCGAACCCAGGTCTCCTGTGTTGCAGGCGAATTCTTTACCAGCTGAGCCACAAGGGAAACTCAAGAATACTGGAGTGGGTAGCCTATCCCTTCTCTAGGGGATCTTCCCAACCCAGGAATCGAACCGGGGTCTCCTGCATTGCAGGTGGATTCTTTACCAACTGAGCTATGAAGGAAACCTTCATAGGTAATGCAGAACTATATAATACCACCACCTAGAAAATGGGAAGACAAAAATGGTAACATCATGGTAGGTTGGTAACTGGGTTATTGACTGGACAAACTATCTTTTCTGTGTCCTACTAAGAATCATTGACATCATCAGAAAAATTCTCCAAACTTTTAGAGTTTCAGACGTCTGCCAACTTTATGTGCCCCTTTGGAGTTTCTAGCCAATTGCAAAGTCCACTAATTAGAGCCATCCCCCATGCTCCGGCCAGCCTTCGTTGGCCTGTGTGCCAGTGAGAAGCCTAAGAATTAAAGAGTAGGTAGGAAAAGAAGACAATGGGAAGCACGACATCATCTGAATGATCAAGTCTTGAATGAGTGAAGGCTGATTTTTATTACCGGTGAGTATTTTATTGGTTATCCAAGGGACACTTAGTACCAAAAGGGAGGAGAAATGCAGCCAGCCTCTGACCAGTGATACTGGTTTGGTTTTTGAGATGGGATCAAGTCAGGGTACACCCACATATATTATATGGTCAGAATCTAAGACACGTTGGGTAAGGGGAAGAAATCCAGGATAGATGCGACTTACATATCTCTGTGATTATGAAGGAAAATCTAACTTAGCTTTTGGAGTATTGAGACCTCCCTAAAATGCTAAATGTTATCCTTTATGTTTATTGATGGCAGTATAGGAATTGTCCTTGGCCTTAAGAGTTCCACCTCCAGTAAGGAAGCCGTGCATTGAACAAATAATATGAAATCTTTTAAGAAAGAGGCAGTGTATGATGTTCAGAAATTATAAGCACTTGCGTCCTGGCCACATCTGAGGGATTAGAAGGTTATTCCTGAGCAATCATTGATGTGGTGTGTGTGCAACCCCTTGGACTGTAGCCCTCCAGGCTCCTCTAACATGGGATTTCCCAGGCAAGAGTGCTGAAGTGGATTGCCATTTCCTACTCCAGGGGATTTTTCCGACCCAGGGATTGAACCCACATCTCTTGCATTGACAGGTGGGTGCTTTACCACTAGCGCCACCGTGGAAGCCCCTATTGACGTGGAAAGTGTAACCAAAAATGTCTCTGCTACTCAGAAAGATGTGAGCTCCCCTTAAGTATCTCTTTCTTCCCTTGCTGTTGGTTCCTAAAGGTTTCAGAACAGACAGCCAACCTTGTGATGTATTTAATTCTCTCCCTACAGAAAAAGGCACTAAAATGCAGAGCAGTTCCACGTAGGGTTACTTAATGAAGGAGAAGCAGTGAAATGAAAAAGAGGCACAAAACCACATTTCAAAAAAAATCACTAATTGCTTTATATACAGAAATGTTCTGGTTACTTTCTAATGCTGCTATTAAGTCGCTTCAGTTGTGTCTGACTCTGTGCGTCTCTGCCCCGGAGACGGCAGCCCACCAGGCTCCCCCGACCTTGGGATTCTCCAGGCAAGAACACTGGAGTGGGTTGCCATTTCCTTCTCCAATGCATGAAAGTGAAAAGTGAAAGTGAAGTCACTCAGTCTTGTCTGACTCCTAGCGACTCCATGGACTGCAGCCCACCAGGCTCCTCCATCTATGGGATTTGCCAGGCAAGAGTACTGGAGTTAGGTGCCATTGCCTTCTACCTGGCATATAATAGTTTTGTGCTTTCACTAGGTATTCTATGAATAGTTCCTATGAAGTGTCATGAAATTTCCAGGATAAAATGAATGACATTAAATGTAAATATATATATACATGGATGCGTGTGTTCGCATGCCGTAAGGCACATCTAGAAAGTATGAAGATCATCTTATCTTAAATTCAAATAAATAACATAGCAAACTGAAATTTTTTAAAAAGACACTAAGATAGATAACGTCTTTTCATGCAGAAACTGTGAATATTGAAAGCAAATGGGAAACATATTTTTAATGATGACTATGTAAGCATGAACTTTTATTTATTCAGACAATGAGATTTTGACATGCATAATTAGTAAAAGCATCAAAGAGGACATTTTGGTTTCATTTAACAAATATTCTGGGCAGGGGCCAAGTGCTGCATGAATCAGACCAGATCCTAGCATTCTAATGGGGATGGAGTACAGAACATGTGCATAGTATAATATTGAATCAAGAAGAAGCTATCTGTCAGACTCATAGGATGGAAAGTCCTGTTCTGACTTGTGCACAAATGACAGCTAAGACTGGGTGAAATATTAAAAACCTATACTTGAACCTTTACATGGCATCTACACAATGACTGTTGAATGAATGAAGAAAAAAAGAAAGACCTGTTGTACCAGCAGAAGGACACTTCACCAGTTTAGTAGAAAGAAGATTTAAGTTTAACTAAATTATGTGTTCCCTTCACTGGTGGACAGAACCACTTTGCCAAAGACTAAGCCAGAGAGTAGGTGGGGAAACAATGAAAACAGTGACAGACTATTTTGGGGAGCTCCAAAATCACTGCAGATGGTGGCTGCAGCCATGAAATTAAAAGATGCTTGCTCCTTGGAAGAAAAGTTATGCCCAACTTAGATGGCATATTAAAAAGCAGAGACATTACTTTGCCAACAAAGGTCTGTCTAGTCAAAGCTATGATTTTTTCCTGTAGTCATGTATGGATGTGAGAGACTATATAGCTGAGTGCAAATAATTGATGCTTTTGAACTGTGGTTTTGGAGAAGACTCTTGAGAGTCCCTTGGACTGCAAGGAGATCTACCCAGTCCATCCTAAAGGAAATCAGTCCTGACTATTTGTTGGAAGAACTGATGTGGAAGCTGAAACTCCAATACTTTGGCCACCGGATGCAAAGAACTGACTCTTAGTAAAGACCCCAATGCTGGGAAAGATTGAAGGCAGGAGGAGAAGCGGGTGACAGAGGATGAGATGGTTGGATGGCATCACCGACTCAATGGACTTGAGTTTGAGTAAACTCTGGGAGTTGGCAATGGACAAGGAGGCCTGGCGTGCTGTAGTCCATAGGGTCGCACAGAGTCGGACACAACTGAGCGACTGAACTGAACTGAACTGAACCTAACTGAGCCAGAGGAAACACTGTCCTAGTTCCATTCTCAAGGAGACCCAAATGCCCTGCTGGGTCGTAATCCTGATCCTCTTCTGTGGCCTGTCCCCAGAGGGAAAGTGCCCATTGGACCTTACAAATCTCACCAGCAATTTGGATTTTCTTGTCATTACATTAATTTGTGTTTTCCTGAGAAGTATCTGCCTTTTCCTGTAGTCTGTGTTCAGACAATTATTGAAATTATGCCTAATGATGATGGGAAATAATAATCACCTCCCTATTGTATTTTCTGTTTTTATTATGTGTGAGGATTTTGCACATTTTACTTAAAAATATTCTAAGGTAGAGGTGTGATTAGGAGAAAGGAGGGGGTATCTCTTGTAATATTTGGTTGAGTTATCACTGTTCCTACCCAACTGTTATACCGGAAAGAAGTCTCAACAGTCTTTTTATCTATCTTTGGAACTGTACTCTTAGAATGCTATGCTATTTTCATTGTTTCTATTAATAATAGCTGTCTTTAATACAGCACTTAAAATATGCCAGATCCACTTTAAATCCAAATTAAAATTTAATGCAAACTTGGATGCCTTCAGAGAAATAGGGGCAAAATCAGTGGTTGCCAGGAGGAGTGAGAGGAGAGGAGAGATGAATAGATAGGTGAAGTACAGGATTTTTAGAGCAGTTAAACTGTTCTGTATGCTACTATAAAGGTAGATATATGACATTATGCATTCATCAAAACTCATAGGACTGTATAGCTCAAAAGAGTGAACCTTGATGTATAGAATTTAGTTCTTAATAATGTATTGATATTGGTTTATTGATTATAATAAATTATTAGTAATGACAGAAACTGCTGAGGGGGTGTTTGTGAAGAGGGGATATATGGCAACTCTGCACTAGCTGATCAGTTTTTCTGTAAACCTAAAACTGCTTTAAAAAATAAACTATTAATTATGAAAAAATAGATGTACTTCATATTCACAGAATAAAATAGAAAAAACTATGTAGAAAGCATTTGACAAAGCTCAACACTTGTTTATGTTATAAACTTGCAGCTGGTTGTAGTAGATAGAAACCTCCTCAAGGTGGTAATGGGCATGCATTAAACATATACAGCTGTCATCATATTTAACAGTAAAAGACTGGACACTTTCCATCCAAGATGCGAAATAGGTGAGGATTTAGCCACTTCTCTTTAGCATTGACCAGACTTCTTAGCCAGTGTTATTAGGCAAGAAAGAAAAGAAATTCAGATCAGAATGGAGGAAGCAAAAGCATCTTTATTTGTAGACAGTAAGGTCATATATTTGATAAACATTAACAAATCTCTGAATAAGCTTCTAGAACTTACAGGTGGCAGGGTGGCAGGAAAATGGTCAAAATACAAATTGTACCTCTTTAAAATAGCATGAGCAATTAGAAAATACAAATGAATAGGAACTCAATCATTTACAATAGCTTCAAAATCATTAGATATTTAGGGATATGCTTAGTTGAAAATGCACAATACCTTTTCATTAGCATCTCAGATATAGTTGACCATTGGATTGTAGGGAGATATGCCAAGAGATGGAGAAAATATCAACTGTATTCAGAGAATGGCATAGCATAAAGTTGGACTGCTGGTCCATGGAAGGGAATCCTGGTGACACATCTAGAAGGAGGTTGAGGAACTTCTCTGACGGTCCACTGGTTAGGACTCTGAGCTTTCACTGCCAAGGGCATGATTTTGATCCCTGTCAGGGAACTAAGATCCCACAAGCTGTGTGACATGCCTCCCCGCCCCCCCCCCCAAAAAAAAAAAGGAGGAGGTTGAAACTAAATCCCATTGTGGAGGGCCTTGATACCAGGGTTATATCTCGATACATTCCTTGTCTCTGTTTTGAACAAAGCAGTGGCCTGATTCAAACTCCCTTTCAGGTTAATCTGAAAGCAGAGAATAAAATAAATTGGGTTTGGTCAGTGGGTGGGAAAAGGATGGTATTCAATAAAATGAGCCAGGAATGAGGAAAATTCATTACCTCTTTTTCAATAAAATGAGAGATAATGAGGGCCTGCATTGGTGCGGTGCCATGAGAGAAGAGAAAGGGAAGAATAATCAGAACATTGCAGAACTGAAGTACGCAGGACTTGGATGCTGATAGCATGTGGGAGAAGACAGTGCCACAAGAGGAGGCAGAGATGAATCTGGAGTTTGAAGCCGAGTAACTGAAAATTCAGCAGAAACTGAAGAAGAAAGAGCTGGTTTGGTGCAAGGCAAAGTGAAAGAGTACAGTTTTAGAGTGAATTGAATTAGAAATGAAGGCAAAGCATCTGAGAGACGCCTAGCAGGTATCTCACAGTTTGTAGTTCGCCCTAGAAAGGTCGGGTACATCCTGATGGGAAGGAGATAGGTAAAGGAAGAGCTATTGATTATGTGGTCAAGGAAGAAGGGATTAAGTAGGATAGAAGATGTGAGAAAATAGGGGTGAGCAGGGACTCATCGTGTTTTCGGGAATGGATGGGGAAGAGCCAGTGAAAACTCAGAAGAGAAATCAGGTACCCTTGTGGCGCTGCTGCTCATAGTGACACCAAGGACACTTAGACTAGTTCTCGCTGAATTGTGTTTCTTTTGTTCTTAAGTTTTTTTTATAGTGTTGTATCAGGACAAGGAAAAAATATTCTTCTGGTTGAACTTGAGAGTAAGATTGAACATTTTTTTTATATTCCATGTGCATGTACTGTAGAAAGAGAAATTTCCACAAATGTATGCTTGTGTAAATTGTTTTGGACTATTTATTTGGATTTTATTTTTGGTGTTACATTTTGTAAATTTGTACTCCAGAGTAGAGAGACATTTATTTCGGCATGGGCCTAGTGCATACCATTTAATCCTTTCACCCGTAGCATATCATGCAATGTTTATTGGAGCATGTTCTACTTCCCTGAAAAAGAAAAATAAGCTTTTAGACCAACATAGAGACACCTGCTTTATGCTTCCTCATTGGTTTAAAATAAAGAGCCTTTGTCTCAGAATTTTCAGAGTTGAGGTAGGTGTGTTTTTCCTTATTGTATATGTGTGAAGATCTCTGTCTAGATATGTGTTATGCACACTTTGCTGATGGAAACCAGGACAATGTCCCAGTCACAGGAGCTTTGCCTTTAGAAGCCCAGTTCCAGGTCTCCCTGACAGCCCTCAGAATGCCAGGCATGTTCTCAGACACTTCGCTTTTCATGCCTCTGTCATCTCTGGCACAAGTATCTGACTTTCCCAGGAAGCTACTCTGAAACACATGCAGAGGAAAACAAATGAATTCTTCCTGCCTTTTCTGTTTTCTTCTTTGCCCTTCAGTATTTGTTGAGAACTATCCATGTGCCAAGTGAGCACTTTGGAGCTGGAAGAAATGTCTGAACTGAGCCCATTCCGAGTCTGAGACTGAGGAGTTGGAGGCTTAAGGAGTGAACTGGCCCAGGCCATCCAGTGAGAGAGCTTTGGGCTGCAATTCTAGGCCTTCTGGTTGCTGCTACTGTCTGTTACACCATGTGCTTGTAAAGCGCTTTTTCTGTTTTTTGGGTTTTATGAAGTGAAAAAAGCAGGAAAGAGTAAGAAGGAAGTGTCTGAAGCAAAAGTAAATATCTGCAAGATCACTTTGTTTTTAATCACACTCTTCTTTACACCGTTTGCCCATTTTTAAAGCCATGATCATCATTTTAAGATCTCCATAAGTTAGTGTAAGAGTCATTTGAACAATTTGATCTTACTAATTAAACTCACTTTGAAGTGAAAGTCTTAGTCGCTCAGTTGTGTCTGACTCTGTGTGACCCCATGGGCTATATCCCACCAGACTCCTCTATCCGTGGGATTCTCCAGGCAAGAATACTGGAGTGGGTTGCCATGCCCTTCTCCAGGGGATCTTCCTGTTTTTTATTTACAAGCCCTGTTAGGAACTATTGAATTTAAGGGTGTTTAATCCCTCTTCTAATTACATAAGTTTGTTGGCAAAATCTTGAACAGGAGAAAATGACAGCTTAACAAAATAAAACTGTTACTTTTTGGAGGCAGTATCCTTTAAAGGGTCATACTGCCATACCAAAAAACCTGACTTTACCGAAAAAGGCTCAGAAATAAGGAGGGAGAGATCACTCTCTATACAGCTTATGCCATCTGAAGTGCAGTTTCATTCAGACTCCTTTTGCAGCCTGTGACCACCATCGTTTTCATCATTCACTTTGTGCATTTCTGAAAACTGAGTGGTGGCCTGAAATGAGGTGAGTTCTAGACCTGTTCTGTCCATTACGGCAGCCACTCAGCCACACGCAGCATTTGAACATGTGCTCTGTGGCTGGTCAAACTGAGACTTTTGTGAGTGTACAAATACACACCAGACAGCAAAGACTTGGTATGAGGGAAAAAATAAATATTTTAACAAGTGTATTAGGTTAAATAAAAACATTATTTAAATTGTTTTATCTCTTGACTTTTGAGTGTGCCTACAGACACAATTTAAATTACATTTGTAGCTTGGATCATGTTTGTGTTTCACAGCAAACATATAGCTGAATGTGGAACTTCTTTTTAGCATCCATCCTGAGGTTTTTGCACAGTTTCTCTTACCCTGTTAAATGCAGCCGCTCTGCAGTCACCCCTTACATTTCTGCCTTTATATCTGAGCCCATGAGTGTTGCAGCTGCATGAATTGAATGGCAGCAGAGCCCTACCCCACTGCGTTTTTTCCTAGGAGGCATTTTTACTTTATTCATTCAAATATCATTTATTAGATGCCTATAATTGAGAACATTTGTGGAAAGTACAGGGTGAAGAATTTGTGGGGCTCAAGAGGCGATTTAAGTAGTGGTTCCTGCTCTCTGGAACTCACAGTATGGTGAGGAAGATTAAACATGTACAGCATTGTAAGTGGTGGAAAACAGATCATGCTAAACATCATCATTTCAACATGGCATGAATGCAGGGCTTTAATTCTTTTTGGTCTGCTTCAGTTCTCCAACAGTGTGGTGCCACGTGAACACATTTGGCACACCACGTCTCTCATAGTCATTGTACTCTTTCAAATGAACAGAGTTGAAGTAACCACCAACAGGACATGGGCTCGCCGATATTTATAAAACCGGAGAAATGGGGTTTGTGGAGAGATCTCAGGTGCAGTTCCAGAGTCAGAACAAGCTGTGAGTAGCAAGCAGCTCAGTCTGCAGATGTGAACAGTGGGTGAATTGTACCCAGAGAGGAGGATGGCGGGATCGTGTGAGCGCAGAGAGACACACTCCTTCGTGCAAAGTCCAGCCAGCCCACATAGAGTAGACTTTTTTCCCTCTATGGGAAGCCCTTTTCATTCTGGACTTGGGGGCTAGGAAGTACACAGTGAGGGCTTGTGTTGATCCTTTTGACGAGGAACTCGGTGAACTGTAGCAGCTCTCTTCTTGTGGCCGTATGAACCTTCTTTGCCTTTTGATTTTTCTTTCTTTATTTGACTCAGCAAATACAGAGCACCTATCTACTGTGTCTGTGCCTGTAAGGATTAAAGAAATGAATTAGCACAGTCCCTGGCTAAGGAAACCTCCAAGCTTGATGAGAAAGTAACATGCTTAGGATGGTGCCTGCTACATAATAAATACTCTGTAAATGGAAACTGTGCTGTTCTGTTAACTGGGAGAGGAGCCCATCCGTAGAGACTGTCAAAACGGATAGCAGTAGCTGCCGTAGACTGAGTTTTACTGTGCACCATGCATTATATTGGTAGACACTTTGCTTAAATGCCCACAGCCCTCATTTAGTATAAAATGTGTGCATACTTCGGTGGACTGTGTATTCGAGAGGTGAAGCTATTGACTGAAAGAGCGCAGAGGAGGGAAGTTGAGGACGCACCGGAGGAGGTGACCTTTGGGCAGGTCTTGAAGAATGGCCAGAGGGTGAAGAGAGCCAAGGGGTTATCAGAGGGGAGATTTTCTTAGACTTCCACGTTTTCTCTTCTCCTTTTTTCCCCTGGACTTCCCACTGTGCTCATCCACCCAGAAGATTTCTTGGTCATTGGTGGAAACTCTCAGAGCTGGAGAGATGCCTGACTCTTGACATAATCTGTAAGTGAATAGGGGAACTTGCTCCTGTCTTTTGGGAAATGAGTGGGAATCCAATAAACATACAGATCACGTTTGTAGGGCGACATTGGTCTTTTCTCTTTCACAGTCGAGTGGGAACAGACTTCGACCAAGTACTGTTGGGTAATCTACTACCCTACTCACCGGTGCGGCCTGTTTTATTTAAGCAGCTGTCATGTGTGACAACACAGATTTACGAGATCATTTTTAAGTGAATGGTCATTCACTGTAAAGTTGCTTTTAAAAGTAAATTCTCAGAGTATTTTTGTTTGGTGGAATTGTGGGCAATAAAATCATTAGGAAAACCAAGATCTTGACCTCTCAGAATTAGTAATGTAGAAGAAAAAAGGGACTCTCTTATACATGTTAACACATACAGTCTGGCCAGAGAGGTATGAAATTCAGAATAAGAAGAAATAGTGTCCTTAAGAAAGGTTCATAAGGGAGTGACATTTGAGATGATGCTAAAATAATTTAATAAGGAGAAATTAGAAAGGGAGTATGCTTTGATGCATTTTGCAAAAATTTGATGTGTATGTTTGGAGGTGTTTCTTTGCCTAAAATTAAATTATCTTGAGAAAAGTATTGGGTTAATCACTTTCTGCCTGGAGAGGAGTTGAAAAGTACAAAAATTAAAAAAAAAAAAAAAAAAAAGTACAAAAATTATTTTGGGGAAAAAAACATGCTTTTTAATTTTCAAGGATTCTTTTGTTTTGTCTTTATAACTAGGCCAAAAGTGACTAGAGGACAGAAACACATGCCTAATGTGTCTTTGAGTTCCCTGTAGTACCTCAAACCGAGAGCAGTGGCAGTTAGTCATTGGTTGAATGCTTTCTGGATCAACCATTTTATAATTGGAGAAAGTGTGCAATTAGTGAAAGTGTGCGAGTAGAAAGAGGTATGCAGTTGAAAGTATCTTTACATTTGGTATTTATGGATCAGAAAAATGATTACAGGTCACATTTCTTAGAACCTTGATGCCCTCTCTTTCTTCAAGGAACATAAAAGATGCTTTTTTTTTTTTAAATGGCAACTTGAATTTTGCTGACATGCCAGTGAAATGAGACTTTTCAATAAGCGTGGAGTTTCTCTGCGGTGCATCCTGCCTCTGCGTCCTAAGGCACGTTTGCCTCCGAGTGTGTATCACCCAACACATCTGCCTTATTGAAAACAGCTTGTAATCACTTTACAGGATGTTCAGTGGTTCACAGAAATGTAAAGCGAACATTTTTAGGAGTGTGCTGAAAGTGAGACCAATATGTCCATCAGGCTTCAGGGAATTAAATGCTGGTCTGAGTTTTACAAGCTGGAAACTAAGAGGAGGGAGTGGAATTCCAAGCAGGTGGAGTTGCATTTCATTGAAAGCAGTCAAGACAGTGGTTTTCAGATTTTAAAAGCGAGTGGGGAACATCTGTACCTTTGGTTCTTTTTCTGGTTGAAGGCTCTTGGAAAATGTGGGTTGCTTTACAAAAAAGTTCACAATGTTGATTGGCATTGGTGAAATATGAAAATTAGACTTGGTTTATACAGATATGATTTTTTTTAGGGAGTCAGTTGTATGCATTAAAAAGTCCCCCATCTCCTATACTCAAGATGCCAGTGACTTCATAATGAATAGGTAAAATAAAGATTTAGGAATTCTAGTGAAATGAGTTCAGAGAAGGCAATGGCATCCCACTCCAGTACTCTTGCCTGGAAAATCCCATGGATGGAGGAGCCTGGCAGGCTGTAGTCCATGGGGTCGCTAAGAGTCAGACATGACTGAGCGACTTCACTTTCACGCATTGGAGAAGGAAATGGCAACCCAATCCAGTGTTCTTGGGAGAATCCCAGGGACAGGGGAGCCTGGTGGGCTTCTGTCTATGGCGTCGCACAGAGTCGGACACGACTGAAGTGACTTAGCAGCAGCAGCAGCAGCAGTGAAATTAGTTAGAAGTCTTGAATAAATATATTTCTCTAGTATAATGTGCTGGCTTCAGAAAAAATGATTTATTTCCTTTTTATTTGAAGTGGTTAGTTTCCAAAGAATAACTCTCAGGAAAATAGTTTAGTTATCTCTTTTGAAATGTCAATGATTTTTTTTGAACTTTTTATTTTGTTCTGGAGTATAGTCGATTAACGACGTTATGATAGTTTCAGGTGAACGGTGAAGGGACTCAGCCATACGTGCATATCTATCCATTCTCCTCTAAACCCCTCTCGCATCCAGGCTGCCACATAACATTGAGCAGAGTTCCTTGTGCCATAGAGTAGGACCTTGTTGGTTATCCACTTTAAATATAACAGTGCGTACATGACCATCCCAAACTCCCTAACTATCCCTTCCCATTGGCAACTGGAAATGTCAATGATTTCTGTATGAGAAAATCAAAATTTCTTTAAGACCTAAGAAAACCATGTCCTCTTTTGTTACAAATCTTTGTGATTAAGTTAAATTAATTTTTTTTAAGCCAGGAAAAGAAAGACAGTTGTTTGTGAACACTAGTTTATTTATAGTACTAACAAGATTGCAGGGGAAATGATCATGCTATCTAAGATAAATTATTTTAAACTTTTACACACTATTTTCATAAGTCATGCCAAATAATTTTTCTCACAACAAATAATTATACTTGATGTGGTCATACTAGTTTATGCTCATGAACCCTGGCATGATGGTGCCGGAGAGGACTCATCTAGTGACCGAATCTGTATTTGACCATTAAAGGCAACAGGTTCCCTGAAAACCTGCATCTGAAAGTGATGAAACATCTAAAAATCTGTCTTCCAGTTTGAACTTATACTTTTTCCTACAGTTCCTCATGTCCGTCCCATGTTCTTGTCTGCATTTCAGCTTCTTCTCCTGGTATTATGCTTATTGAGAAAATATTACGTACAGTGACTGCTCCGTATGAGATATGCCCCAGACACTAGCATAAGACAAAGCCCCTGCCCCCAGCAGGTTTGCCTTTGAGTGGAGCTGAGACCCACACAAGAAGAATTAAGCCACGAAACAGGATCACATGTGAACTCGTGCCGTGGGAGATGTAGAGTGCTCTGAAATTTCATAGAAGGATTGGCGGGGAAATCACTGGCAGCCTTTCTTAAAGAAAAAAACGACAGCAAAAATCTTTCCAGTTGCTTTGAGTTTTTATGGAAATCCTTCAGATTTCTGGGCTTAACTTTCTTATGATAAATGTTGAGTAAAATCATAACCCATACTCCGTGACTGGCTTGAGGTGTGCCTATTCTAAAATGCTTGTGATCACAGGTTTTGAAATTTGAGACATAATTCAGTTCAGGGAGAGGCCAGTATTTGGCAGGCAAAGAACAAGTGTGTCTGCCAGTACTATCAGAGCCCTTTGAGAAAACATTTTTAACATTTGTCTGAATTTCGGAGTGGGGGCAAGTGCCTAAAATGAAAATTTCATCTTTCTTTTTATGATCAAAACCAACTTTAGACTATTAACTAGTTTGTTAGAAATGAAAGTTGGCACAGAATTTGGAATGATTATTATTAAGGGTAGACCCCTGGTTTTGGAGTGGATTTCATTTCATTTCAAGTGACATTACTGTGAATATAGATCTATAGCTTTCTAATCTTGTATGCAGAATAGCAAACTGTTACCAGTAAGTTTCTGGTAGGTATGAAAAATTAACATACAGGAGATAAATTATGATTTCACTGTATGTAGCAGCTACTAAGAGAAATTCATTGGAGTCTAGACAGAAACAGTACCTGAAAATTGAAAAGGAGCCTCTGGTTGGCCGTTTAAAGTCAGGAGAGTTGACTTAAGTCTAAAGGACAGGAAAATACCCTGGAATTGAAAGTTAAGTGTTATAAAGATGCCATCAAAGGAAGGTTGTGGAATCTCCTTTTCTGGAAATGTTTAAAAACAAGACAGATCTTCATCTCTCAGGAGAAGTGTTGAAATTCTGTCCTGCCTTGAGGCAGGAAGATTAACTGGATTATGCCTGTGTGGTCTCTCAAGTCTTTGGAAGAGCAATAGAATGCAGTAAATATTTCACACTCTGTTGGCTGGAACTGTTGTTTCATAGCTGTTCGTTTTAACCTTGGTTATTATGAGACCAGAGTGAATGTTTGTATACATAACAAAATTGAATTTGGATTTGAGGTTGATGATATAAGTTGTGTGTGGACCTGAATCCACTTAAAAGCACTGAAGTACAGAGGGTGCTGAAACTATTCAGAGTGTAACTTGGTCTTTTGGTGATGTGGAAGGTACCTGCTTTCTTCCAAGGTCTCAGTGCCAGTAATCATCTAATAAATAATTATAAAGCAACTACTGTGGACACTGCACGATACAAATAAGAATTAGGTATGGTTCCTATGCTACCTTTGTCTAGCTGCTGCTGCTGCTGCTAAGTCGCTTCAGTCGTGTCCGACTCTGTGCGACCCCATAGACGGAAGCTCACCAGGCTCCCCTGTCCCTGGGATTCTCCAGGCAAGAACACTGGAGTGGGTTGCCATTTCCTTCTCCAATGCATGAAAGTGAAAAGTCAAAGTGAAGTCGCTCAGTCGTGTCGGACTCTTAGCGACCCCACGGACTGGAGCCTACCAGGCTCCTCCGTCCATGGGATTTTCCAGGCAAAAGTACTGGAGTGGGGTGCCATTGCCTTCCCCGACCTTTGTCTAGCAGTAGAGGTAAAACCTATGTACAGATCATATACATGGTAAGTGAAAAAATAATTGTGATAGGAGTCACAAAAATAGGATTTAACAGTATTGTGAGAGTTCAGAGAGGAGAAAGCTGATCCCTTTGGGTTTAACCAAAGAATGCTTCCTGGACGAAAAATATATTGGCATGGGCCTTAAGGAGTATGAAGCATTTTGAAGGATTGAAACAAAGCAAATGACAGGGGTGGAATTGTACCTAGTAACTCCAAGGTACAGACAAGTTCAGCTGAAGCATATGGCTGTTGGGAGACTTAGGCTGGAAAGTTCCCTTAGGGCCAGTTTCTCGGGCCGGATCAGAGTGTTTGTTTCTGACTGCCCAGTGTTTACAATCCCTTGGAAATGATGAAACATTCAAGAGTCTCTGTCTACAGGAGGATTGCATTTTACTATTGGAGTTGCATGGGGGAGTGGGGAAGGCTGGGACAAGGAGCCAAGAAAATAGCTGCTGAGTCATCTGAGTCAGTTAGCTTGAGGAATAGGATGGTGATGCTGAGAAACAGCAGCTTCAGGGCATGGTAATGGGTGTTGCTGGGCTTCCCAGGTGGCTCAGTGGTGAAGAATCTGCCAGCTAAGCAGGAGACACAGGTTCAATCCCTGGGTCAGAAAGATCCCCTGGAGAAGGAAATGGCAACCCACTCTAGTATTCTTGCTTGGGAAATCCCATGGACAGAGGAGCCTGGCAGGCTATAGGCCATGGGTCACAAAGAGTCGGACAAGACTTAGCGACTAAACAACAAGAAAGGGTCTCCTCATCAAAAGAAACTGGAGAAATAAAGTTACACAACCAAATGGATTTACGTATGGATACCAAGGGGGAAAGGAGAGATGGGAAGAATTGGGAGATCGGGATTGATATTTAATACATATACACTGTCGATACTATCTGAAAAATAGATAACTAATGAGAACGTACTCTATAGAACAGGAAACTCTACCTAATGTGGTGTGGTGACCTGAATGGGAAGGACAGTCCAGAAGGGAGGGGATATATATCCCCATATATATCCCCGTATATGTCTCCATATATGTATGGCTGATTCATTTTGCTGTACAGTAGAAACACAACATGGTAAAGCAACTATACTCCAATAAAAATGAATTTTTAAAAAATGGGTTTATTTGCTGAAGACTTTTTAGCACCTTTAATATTGATAATTGCATAGAAAATCTTAAACAGGGTAAAATATGTACCATTTCCAACGTGGTGTAATCTTTATTTCACGGACTGTCTCAGGAAACTGCTGTCTCTTGGTGCGTACTTTGGGGAGCATTGCCCTGTGCATGTGGTAAAGATGGCTGGAACATGAGTGGTGGTCATAGGCATGGAAAACATTGGTTAGAGGTGTGTCCTTATGGAGCAGGGAAGCCTGGAGTGCTACAGTCCGTAGGGTCGCAAAGAGTTGGACACGACTGAGCGACTGGACTGAACTGATAGAGCAGCATCAACCACCCCTAGTGCATAGTAGTCATTCAGTGACTATACAGAAAGCTAAAGCATGCAAGAGCGAACTGATATATTAACAATACTTGGCCCAGGATTGGGAGTCTTAAGATTTCTGGGAATGTGCAAAGTTTTGACAAACCTTTAGCTATGCTAGAAATGATAAGATCATGGAAAGTTAGGTGGGACTGATTTCAGTGAAAGTTGATCACTTTAGTATTTCTTGTGAAGCCATGGAAGGTCTCCCTGGGCCACCATTTCAGCATCTGCTGAAACTGCAGACTTGGGAGAGAAGCCATTGTCTTTTCTCACTAAATGTATAATTTAAAATATTTTGGCTAAGAGGTCTGCTTGTTTGAATGTGGAGTAAGTAGCAATTTTCATATACAGTTTCCTCTAATACAAAAAAATAACCTTGTATTTGTAATACAAGAAAATAGCCAGTTTAGTCTGAAAGAAACTTCAGGGTTAATAGAACGTCAGACTTCTGTTTTTGTTTTTTTTTAATCAGACAGAAGCAGGCGTCCTCATCAGTGAATTTTTTTTCAGTCTGATTTACTCATGGAAGTTAATAAGTTTTTAAGTCTAATATTCTGTTCTTTCATCCAGGTATTTGCATTTGATTATTGCTTTTGGTCCATGGATGAATCTAACACTACAAAATATGCTGGTAAGTTGATCATCTCTCTGTACTTGATGTTGGGCCTCTGGCCTCTTCTTCCATTACGTCTGTTTTCTTTAATTATTCCGGAGTTCTATTTTTCCATAAAATTTGCACTCATTCTTTCCAATTCTAGCATGTGCGCTTTGAAACCAGTAAGATTTGGTTTCAGGATCTGGCTCAGCCACGTACTTGCTAAGAACCTGCAGACAGATTTTCCCTCCCTGCCCCCACGCTCCTTAAGCTTCAGGTTCTTCACCTGTGAAGGGGGTATGACGTGTCTTTAGAGGTGTTCCAAGGATTGGAGATGACGGGGAACCACCTCAAACTGTGTTGTGATTATCACACGAAAAGGAGGTTGAATGCGTCCTGTCTTCCCTCATCTCTGACTTGTAGAGGATGCTCTGCTCATTTAAACAAGCAACGCACAGATGCTGTTGGTTTTCAGGACCCTCTCACGTCCTGAGTGTTCTAGAGTCGTCAGTGGTGATGTGAACTAAAGCTCTTTCTTCAGGGAAAAATGGTCTCCTGACCCTACATTTTGCTACTGTTCCTTCCTTTTGAGGCATTTTGTCCCTACTTCATTAAATACAAATGACTGCTGTTAATAATTTTATTATTTGTGATCACAGGTGAATCTTCACCTTTCCTAGGAGTTTAAGTAAGCTCAAGAGGGAAGCACTTATTTTAGTGGGGGAGGTCTTCATTCCTCTCCTGACTGTGACCCCTTTTCTTAAATACATCATCTTAATGAGTATTTTCTCCTTACTTAATGAGAATCTCAGCTGGGACTTCCCTCGTGGTCCAGTGGCTAAGACTCCAAGCTCCCAATGCAGGGGGCCCAGGTTCCATCCCTGGTCAGGAAACTAGATCCCACATGCAGTAACTAAGAGGCCACATGAATAAGACCTGGTGCAGTAAATACATACATACATACATACATAAATATTCAAAAAAAAGAATCTCATTTGAACAATTTTTCCATTTACTAAACGAAAGGGCAAGAGGATGATGGAGAGGCTGTAGATCTTAAAAGATTAGAAGGCAAAGGAAGTCATCTGCTTGTAGGAAATTTTGTTTCTTGATAACCTTTTCCTTGCCGCGTAAAGAAAATCTGCTGAGAAATTATTTGAAACATAGCTTTTTCAAAAGTTAATCTTGAAGTTGGAAAATTCCTTCCGGGGCTCACATTGGGTAAATAAGCCTTCTTTCCAAACATCATTCCTGCAACTTCAGCAGTGTATTTTATTAATGTGAATAGATAATTTTTAATGTTGGCTGTAATTAATTTGTCTTTTTATTAGTCCTTTGGGATGCTAGATAATATATTCTACAGAGTCTGCCTTGACTGTTAGCGCTGTGTGTATTTTCATTCTGGATGTGTGCTTTTGGATTAAAAAAAAAAAACAACACTTTATACTGTGACAGAAACAAATGAGGACAAATGCTATGGCTATACAAAGCACAGCCTCTCATTCTGTTCAATTGATATGATTCCAGATGTAGTCAGATATAGCTCCCTGGATTAAAAATCTTAAGAAATTCTCAAATACTTTAGAGGACTCCTCATCACTTATAGATAAAATCTATACGCCTTGGATGACATTTAAGGTCCTTTATTATTAATATATAACCCCATCTACCTTCCCTACCCGCTGCTCCCTGTCTCCCTACCATCCATTCTGTGCTCCAGCCTGGTGTGATTGTTCTTCTTATTTAACCCAGGAAGCCAGAAAGATTCAGAATAGTTCCTTAAATAATCATTAAACTCCTACTGTGTGTGCAGCCAAGGAAGCCCTTGAAAAATTAAAACCTAAGTTGGAAAGCAAAAGAATGCAAACAAACAACAGTAAGCATTTGGAGATAATATTTAAGCTCAAAATTTTTACAGGTTTGAAGTACTACAGAAAACCCAAGGAGAGACAAAATCTGAAAAGACTGAAGTTGCCTGGGAGGAAATCATAGAGGAAGTGGGACTGTAACTGGACATAGAAGTTTTTTAGCACAGATTTAACCAAAGGGCAGTATGGAAGGCAGGCTTCCCAGGTGGCTCAACAGTAAAGAATCCACCGCCAGTGCAGGAGATGCAGGGGATGTGAGTTCGATTCCTGGGTGGGGAAGATCCCCTGGAGGAGGAAATGGCCACCCACTCCAGTGTTCTTGCCTGGAGAATTTCATGGACAGAGGAGGCTGGCAGGCTACAGTCCATGGGGTCGCAAAGAGTGGCAGGACTGAGCACATGCCCAGTATGGAGGGCATTCAGACGAGAGGAAGCGTATGGTGTCAGGGACAGCATGTGGACTCTGAAGTCCACTCTGGTCTAAGTCTCAGGACGCTTGCTTTGATTCTCTTAGACAATTTAATCTCTCTGAGCTGTATAGTTTCTTTTCTGTAAAATGGGAAGCATGTCAATGATAGTACTTAGCTGTTGTTATAAGGGTTCAGTAGGTAACTGCATGAGCTGACCAGTGGAAGGTGCCCGTAAATACTTCATTTGGCTTTTTCATAAGTGAGGGTGCAGAAGTGGAGTTGAGCATGGTGTGTAACACTGGTCCAAGCAGAAGATGCATCTTACGGGGAATCAGTGAGAGATTTACTTGTACATGTTGAGTGAAGCCAGATAACAGGAAATTTTAAAAAGCTAGGCTAAGAATCATTTAAAAAAAAAAAAAAAAAAAAAAGAGGTTGTTGGAGTGATGTGGTTAATAGAATGTTTTAGGAAGATTGTTTCTCTCTTCCTTTTCTACATCTCTACAATCATGTTGTCCATTAACTGCCCATAGAGACCATCCTGGTGTTCTGCAATGTATCACTTATGCCTCTGAATGTAAACTTTTTTCCTACTGGAAATAACTTTATTAAGTACAGATGATAAAATTCAAATGTGAAAGTCAAGATTTCTGTAGCTTTTCACTACATATAGTATGTTGATGAATATATAAATAGATAAAAATGCTTTCTAAACATACCGATAGCCTAAACTTTACTAAATCTTTGTTTGCATGATCACTGTAAATTCCATGTTTCAATTAGCCTGAAACAGGATTTTCTTGATTGATAGAGTAGCATCTATTTACAAAGTGTGGGGAGAAAGTTTCTTATTCTTTAGACATTCCTGTTATTGTACAAATGCTGTGACCACCTCAGCAGTAAAATTCTTGCTCACCACTCTCTCAGGTTTTTTGGCACTCATTGCAAATAATCTGCCTAGTAAATATATTGCTAGTAGATTAGTTGAGTGGTTTCTGTACTAATTTGATTTACTTTTTTTAAAATTCAATATTTATTTTTTAAATTTATTTTTAATTGGAAGATCTTGCTTTACAATATCGTATTGGTTTCTGCCATATAGTCGTTTTATTTTATATTGAATTATAGTTTGATTTCTTTTCTCTTTAGTTTAAAAAAAAAAAACAAAACATGATTCCGTCTTAATTGTGAATGGAAACATTAAGATAGAAGTATTCATTCTCTGATCGGGCATAGAGGAAACGGAGAAAGGGAAGCACATAGTTCCTGAAACGGACCTATTTGTCAGGCTCAATAAAGAATGGCATCATTGATACTGAATCAGAGCTCTTGAGGCAGCTCTCAAAACTCAGGGGGCAGAGAGGAGGTGGGAGGGAGCGAGATGAGTGCCTGAACTGAAAGAGCAAAAGGAGGCTCTTGATTTCACGGGGTGTGTCAATGTTCAATTCTAAGTTATGTTTTATGTTTCTCTAGGCAAGAGCTTCCACTCTCAGGCTGATGTAGAAATCCGTAATTCTATAGTAGGTTTAAGGGCACAGCACTGGGTTGGGTGGAGTGGTGGAAGCATGTGGGCTTTTAAATCAAACTGCCTGGGTTCCAATCCCGCCTCCAGCACCTTTTTATCTGTGTCAGATCAGGCGAGTTCTGTTTCCTCTTAGGTCACATAATTATATTCATCCTGCTCCCATAGGTTGATTTAAGAACTGAATGACCTGTTCATGTAAAGTACCTTAAACCATAGGAAAGGCTCACTTAATACTTATCATCATCTCTATCACTGTCTCACTGTAGCAGAAGTAAGGAGAGTAGCATCAGTCCTTTGGAGAGAAAATGCATTGTATGTGCTGGTATCTATGAGACCTGGTTTTGCCACAAACTGTTAAACTTTGGGAGTGTCTGTTTCTTCATCTGTACAGGGAGGATCTGTGGCCTAGAATGGTCTCAGATCTCCTCCAGCTCTCGAATTAAACATGAATCAGACATTTTATGCTGGCCGCACAGCTGTTGCAGTGGACTTTTCAGAGGCAAATCAAAGGCTTGTTTGTTAAGCCGTTTGAATGGCATTGAATCATGCTTTGAGACATTGCACATTTTAATTATATTATCGCTTATTACTACCTTTTGGTTAGTGAGTCATAATAATGCTTGTCTGTGCATTGTTCTGAATCTTTCAGCAAAAACCTTTGTGATGGGGCTTAAAAATAAAACAAGTAACCTGCAGAATTAGTCTTTCAAAACATGGCATTTCTACATAAACCCATTTCTCCTCCCCTTCCCAAGCCCATAAATATATGTACATAAACATAGATCCATACTCAGGATTAAAAAGTCGGTATAAGTCAAGTGATACCACTGAAGGCCCATTATTAAGAAAACCATTTCTTCTCCATTATTTTCAGTAATAATAATAAAAAAAGGTTATTACAGTGAAATTTTAGAGCACCATAACAGATAATAGGTCTTTGTAAATGTTTAAATCACTCCTAATTTCATTTAAGGACTTCTTGGCCATAAACCAACACATTTTTTATGGTATGCCTAAAATGTGTCAGGTTGGTAAATATCAATGACTTCCAGTAACCTTGGTTTCACTTTTCTTCCTATTAGGAGAGTATTTTTCATAAACCTGTTTTTCTATAAATCTTCATACCAAATAGAAATTGGTCTGTGATGGCATTTCTGGGCAATCTATGTGGACATGAATGTTTCCTGACCTGAGAGTCTAAACTGTTGACTTAGAAATTATATAACAGTTCTCACCATATGGTATGTTGCTCAGATTTGCTGAAGCCTGTGTTTTCAGTTTTTGTAATACCCTGCAATTCAGGACAAATGTTTTTCATCTGATTCTTGTTCTGGTAATGTTTCTTTGTACCATGAGGGGCCGGCTGAGTGCCCCCTAGCCATGGGCAATCTCTGTGGGGAGAGTAGCCATGTCTGAGTCTGTTCTCTTGATGGGAAAGTTTATGTGCTCAGAGGTAGAAACGATTTCTGTTTTATATTATTTAACTGTGCATCAAAATTTACATTCTAAAAAGAGACAGTAGCCAAAATAAAACCAATTTTTTAAGCAGAGTTCTAAAATATTCATTTTAGCATATTGTATTTTTTAAGAAATATTCAAGTGTATATAAACCCTCAGCAAGTACCTTGCATAAAATTAATACTCAATAATTGCTAGCTGTTCAGTTTGTCACAACTGTGGAAGTTTTCCCTGTGATTATGAGAAGCAATAGTACTTGACTATGTGAAAAGTTAGAGATTCACTGGAAGTGGAGCATGCCATCTTAAAAAGATGTTTATGAAACAATCTGACTGTAGAATCCTTCTAGATTTTTCTTTGTCTTTTCCAAATTCTCACCTATTCCTAATTTGACAGTTCTTGTAGTGACTCACCTTTATCAAGTTGTCCCTAAGCATCCAACCTTGTTTTCTTAAAACTAGCAACTCCCTTTTTGCATCTGTTAATTATGTAGTTGTGGAGAAGTGCAGTTGATATAAGCCAGTCTAGGAGCAAACACAACTGACCCTTTGTAAGAACATAACTCATCTGGTGGGAGTCTAGAGAGTTGTCTACCAGCTGGATGATTTAGTATGCCGCGGGCATGCCCCATTGTATTTTACTGGGGAAGAGAGAATGTTCGTTAATTCAGAAAATTGGGTAGGTGAAAGTCAGTTAAGAAAAAATTTTTGGAGTCGGCTAGGCTGATGAATGTTCGTTAATTCAGAAAATTGGGTAGGTGAAAGTCAGTTAAGAAAAAATTTTTGGAGTCGGCTAGGCTGATACTCGGGGAAGGCAATGGCACCCCACCCCAGTGCTTTTGCCTGGAAAATCCCATGGACGGAGGAGCCTGGTAGGCTCCAGTCCATGGGGTCGCTAAGAGTTGGACACGACTGAGCGACTTCATTTTCGCTTTTCACTTTCATACGTTGGAGAAGGAAATGGCAACCCACTCCAGTATTCTTGCCTGGAGAATCCCAGGGACAGGGGAGCCTGGTGGGCTTCTGTCTGTGGGGTCGCACAGAGTCGGACACGACTGAAGCGACTTAGCAGCAGGCTGATACTGTTAAATTTTTTAAAAGAGTATATGTGTATTCTTTTTTCTCATCTCTACTCCCAGATTTTTAAATCCCACCCAGCCCTACCTTCTTCCGCTTTCCTTTCTTTGTCCACATCTATTCCTTGGGGCTTCCCTGGTGACTCAAAGGTAAAGAATCCACCTGCAATGCAGGAAATGTGGGTTCAGTCCCTGGGTGGGGAAGATCCCCTGGAGGAGAAAATGGCAACCCACTCTAGTATTCCTGCCTGGATAATTCCATGGACAGAGGAGCCTGGTGGGCTACAGTTCATGGAGTTGCAAAGAGTCAGACATGACTGAGCAACTGAGCATGTATCCACATTCCTTAGGGCCGCGGTCCCCAAGCTTTTTGACACTAGGGATTGGTTTCGTGGAAGACATTTTCTCCATGGACTGGGCGGGGAGTTCAGGATGATTCAAGCACATTACATTTATTGTGTGCTTTATTTCTATTATTGTTACATCAGCTCCACTTCAGATCATGAGGCATTAGATCCTGGAGGTTGGAGAACCCTGCCCTAGAGTTATTTCTTGGCACCCAGAGACATCGCTTAACTTAGCTGAGTGCGTTTATGGGGTGGATAATAATAACAACAATAGACAATAGAATCCTGAGCACTAGGTTCCCAGCACCACGCTCATTCCTTTACCTGCAGCAGATCATTTAATTGTCAAAATGCCCCAATCAGTAGAATCTGATATTGGCCCCATTTTACAAAAGAGGAAACTGAGGTTCAGAGAGGCCCTGCTACTGGTAGGAGAGCTGAAAGCAGTGGTAAAGGTGGATTGGGGTCCATGACAAGTATGTGTGAGGACTTCATGGAGTCTGCCGCAATCCTGGGCCCTCCTCTCTTTTCTCTCATCCCAGCAGGAGGCTGTGCTTAGGAAATCATACTGTTGAAGTGTTCTGGCTTGGCATCTAGCCAGGAATAATACTGTTCGCCTTCTCCCTCCTGTCGGAAGTTCTCTGGAATCCTGATTGCCTGTGTTTGGTTTGGCTTTCTTCTCCCCTCCCCTCAAGTTCTATCAGTCCTGTGCACCCCACAGTCCAGAAGAGATACTGAGTCAGGCCTGCCTGTGTGTCAGAGACTGTGGCAAACCGTCGGGCAGGTGGAGGTGAAACACAGTGACTTTTTCAGCAGCTGTTGAATGTCAAAGCACCCTCCTGAAAATGACTCCAAAATGCGTTTTCTGCTGAGGCGGGCCTCACAGGTCTTTCCTCTGGGGCCCCGACGCCTGCCCTTCTTCCCCCATGACTCAGCCACTTTATCAGGTGACAGAGAAAGGCGCTGAAGTTCACTGCCAGCTGGTGACGGGCCCCAGCGCTGTCGCTGGGCTGGGCACGTCTGTCTGGGTGAGTCACCCAGGCCGAGCTGTGAGGAAGGCTGCTGCGGACTGCGGGGCTGGCCGCTCCCAGAGGCCACCGTGGAAAATGGCCCGCCTCGACCTTTATGCTCCAGGCCTAGGTTCTCGGGGTCCTGGTTCTTACCCAGCCCCTCGAGGGCAACCTTCTATAGTTCACTAAAACTTAAATCTCATGTCACTGAGTCAAGCCTCGAAAGCTCTAGTTCCTCTATCCAAAGTCTGTAGTTTTTGGTCATTTAACGCAAACCAGGTTTAAGGCCTCTACCCGTGACCATTTCTGAGAGTTGCGCTAATTGAGGAAGAGATTTACTAAAACATAACCCTCTCTCCTTCGGGTTTGTGTGTGGAGCCTGACGGCTCTCACCCTGTCCAGGTGCTTGGCTTGGGAGCCGTGCCACCTGCCAAGTCCAGACTCGTCACAGCCGCTAGGGCTGTCAACCTCGGTTAGGAGTGGAAAAACACCCTCTCAGACGCGCAAGCCCAGGAATTCCAGGTCATAAATATATGTATTTTATTTTTTCACTCCAACTCCAGTGAGAAAAGAGATGGGAGAAAGAAGGAAGACTGGAGGTCCTGTTTAAAGTGATAAAATGGTGTTAAAATTCTGACTGATCTTCCAGGTCACTACTTTAGAAATATTCTGTGCTTATGTCGTGTCCAGCCCTGGATCTCCAGACTAAGTGCTTTGGTCAGCCCTGATCTGTGTGAGGCTGGCTTGATTCATGCAGATTGTGAATGAGACAAGATTGTGCCCTCTTCAGGGCTTTCCCGGTGGCTCAGTGGTAAAGAATCCGCCTGTAGTGTGCGAGACTCAGGAAATGCAAGTTCGATCCCTGAGTTGGGAAGATCCCCTGGAAAAGGAAATGGCAACCCACTCCAGTATTCTTGCCTGGAGAAGCCCGTGGACAGAGGAGCCTGGTGGGTTACAGTCCATAGGGTCACAAAAGAGTTAGACACGACTGAAGTGACTATCGGAGAAGGCAATGGCACCCCACTCCAGTACTTTTGCCTAGAAAATCCCATGGATGGAGGAGTCTGGTAGGCTGCAGTCCATGGGGTCGCTAGAGTCGGACACGACTGAGCAACTTCACTTTCACTTTTCACTTTCATGCATTGGAGAAGAAAATGGCAACCCACTCCAGTGTTCTTGCCTGGAGAATCTGAGGGACAGAGAAGCCTGGTGGGCTGCCGTCTATGGGGTTGCACAGAGTCGAACACGACTGAAGCAACTTAGCAGCAGCAGAAGTGACTATGCACATGCCCTTTTTGAGTTTCTGGGGGGTTTTGGCCACACTGCCTGGCATGTGAAATCTTAGCTCCCTGACCAGGGATCAAACACGTGTCCCTTGTGTTGGAAGTTCAGTCTTACCCACTGGACCACTAGGAAGTCCCAAGGTTATGCCCTCTTATTTTGTTCTCACCTTTCCTAGAGCATAGCCACTGTGAAGAGTTGGCGTATGTATGGTATGCACTTTCCCTCCCACCCCTGGCTTCTCTTCCTTTGTACTTCGGTACCAGGGCCCTGCTATAGAGAGAATTCCCTTGTTTCCTCAGCTCCCAGTGCACATGCCTGGTAGCTCTGAGGCCAGTGCTGCTGTTCCCAGGAGGGACAGGCTGTGCACAAGTGTGGAGACTCAGGGTGTTAGCATTGCAGAGGTCTGTACCATGTGTGACTCAGGGCTGGGTGGGTCAGGTCTTCTGTGGCTTGGCTTGCAGAAATTCCAATCAGGAACCCTCTCTACCGTTCTGACATTGTGTTGTGGGTTGCTACGGGCATGCCTGTGTTTTAAGACTTGTCCACACAGTTATAGGTGTCTAATCATAAGCCCCACAGAGGAAATTGGCATCTTGGTCATGGTTCTGAACAAGTGAGGTCACGTTTGCCCTGTGGACTCCCCGCACCTGGCACGTGGAGCTGGCATCGGCAGAGTGGCTGTCTCCTGTTGGGCAGGGATCCTGCGAAAAAGCCACAGGCTCTTGGGTTGGACCAAGTTGTGCCTCGGCGTGGTTTGTCTGGGACAGAAAGAAATTCTTATAGATCCTTCTGCTTCCATCGGGACTTCTGGTTTTCCCTTCTGGGCTGACACTCATTCTCCTAGACAAGGGCACTTCATTCCATTTGTGAACTGGAGTCAGGAAACATTAAGGGTGGGAGTAGAGCATCTTTTATGGATTCCCCGATTCCTACCATCCAGCATAAGCAGCTCCTTTTTTTTTTCTTTTTTTTGTTCGTTAACTAAGCTTCTAAAAGCAGTGGGCAAGTTGCTTTTTCCTGTACTGAAAAAAAAGGGATTCCTGTGTTTAAAAAGGAACAAAGTAAAAACAAACACCTTCAGTCTTTTGGATAAACCAGCCTCTTCTTACTTGACTGTGTAAGGGTCTTTGATGGTTAATATTCTCTGTCCATCACAGAGTGAAGTGTAGCCACTGTTCATGTGTCATGGAAAACTTATGCTGATTATGCTGAGGAGGGCAGAAGAGTGTGTGGCACCTACGTGGAATTTTTAGGCTTTGGGAGACAGTCTTGGCTTTTTTAAAATGATTATTTACTGTATCAGTGGTGATTGAAAGTCACCAAACCAAAGAATTGATTAAGTATAACCCCAGCCAGGGATTCATAGAGCTACAAAGGCACCAGAATAAAATAAAAAAAAAAAATAAGGGGAGCTCTGTAGAGAATATTTCTGTTTAGTTTATTGATATGATTTATTAAGTTGCTTTTTCCCCTGAACCTTTCTGAGACATCTTAATGTTATTAAAAAATGGTAAATATGTTTCCTCCGCTGGACAACCTGGGTTGGCATATACAGCTCCGAATAATTAATGATACTGCTCTTTCTTCTTCTTCTCATTATGACCCAGAACACACACACACTTGTTCACATGCTCCTTTTTTTCTCTCACATGTGAGTACACCATCATAAAACTTTGAAAGTGGGACCCCTAGAGGCGCTAGAGAAATAGCAACGAATGATTCCTTTAATTTTTTTTTTCTGTCTTCTATCTTTAAAATGGGATTGGATTGTCTCACAGATTTGTTGCAAAGATGGAGGAGCTATTTAAGGAAAAATAATTAGATGAGTAACTCCATCTTTATGCCAAAATTAGTTTTAGTTGGTTAAAAATTTAAGAGATGATATTAATTATGGACATTAGCTAAAATATATTCTAGACTTACAATGGCCAGACACTCTGGTAAGTGCTTTACTGTACTGCCTTATTAAATCACACCAGCAATTCAGTAAGAGAACAAGCATTATTCCTGTTTTATTAATAAAGGAGATCTTGCCCAAGGTTACACAGCTGATAAGTAGTATTCAGGTTTGGAAATAAAACTGGAAAAACCAAAATAAGACTAGAAGAAGAGATGCGTGAATAGCTATGTAATTTGGGGTAATGATAATCCAGAAGGATTTTGAAAGTGTAACGTACACCATAAACGAAAATCATAAAGGAAAAGATAAGAGATTTGAATGTGAAAGACCAAAAGCTTTTGTATGACAAAGAACAACATAAGACTGAGAGGTAAACAACAGACTGGGAGACATATGTCCAACATGTGACAGACCAAACGTTAGCATCCTTCATATATGATGGGCATTTTTGAATGGAGACTTAACCAATTACTAAACCAATTGATTTATACAAGTAAACCTAGGACTCAGTCATTTTACTGAAGAGCAAATACAAATGGACAATAAACTAAGGAAAGGAAGATTTTAATTTAACAAAGCAAGGAGCTTGCTTTTTCTGTTCATCAAAATCAGGAAGAATGATAATAGAATTGTTGAAGTTGTAGAAAAAAAGACTCTTGCATTGCTGCTGCTGCTAAGTCGCTTCAGTCGTGTCCGACTCTGTGCCACCCCATAGACGGCAGCCCACCAGGCTCCCCGTCCATGGGATTTTCCAGGCAAGAGCGCTGGAGTGGGGTGCCATTGCGTTCTCCTGCATTGCTAGAGGAGTTAGTAATTCAATGTTTTTGGAGTTTTGCCTAGTAAAGTTAATAGAAAAGTGTACATAGATAAATATGTAAGGATAAATATTGCAGAAAAAAAAAAAAAAAAAGGAAACAATCTGAGTATCTCTAATAGGAAACCACATAAGTAAAACATACAGCGGAAACTAAGCAGGGCTGTTCAAAAAAAATGTAATGTTGATGTATTTTTGTAGAACAGGGAAAGTGTTCATTATTTCTTGTCTTAAGAGTAAATTTCCCTCGAGACATGAAACCATAGTGATAAAATGGATTCTAGTCTCACTAGAATCCAGCCTTACTTGGATTTGTAAAAATCCATGGACTTTACAATATGGTTCTTTGTATTTACCCTTTTATAAATTGTGCTTTGGGGTAGCTATTTAAAGACAGAAAGAAGAAAGATTCTTTTCAGAAACAGAGTATAATTGTTTTCTACTTTTTCATATTCCATTTTGTGTTTCCAGTTTTTTTTTTCCTTTCCTAGTTATAACCAAAACTTTATTAAATACAGTAAGTCTGAATTACATTCTGTCTGTCAAGTGTAACTAAGTACTTAACTAAACGACCTTGACTTCTTGGAAAACTTACGTATACATTTAATGGACATCAAAAAGACTGATTTTTTTTTTTCAGTCACATAGATTTTGTTTTAATGACTAGGAGGTAATGTGGGTGTCAGTAGCATCTGTAATTTTTATCAAAATTATTCAATTAGTAGTTACAGATGATGTTGACATGTGTGTTCACACCCTAGCACCTTGTTCAACAAAGACTATTGTGGTCTTTGGGGCTCATTGGAATTTCAGAAACAGCTGTATTTTGACCAAAGTGTAAATCTTACAATTAACGTTTTTAAGTTCAACAAACAGTATTTTGAAACCTTTGCCATTACTAACGAGGAAAGGGGCCCCATTTAAATACACATTAGACAGACGATGAAAGATCTGGGTAGCACTGAGGCTTTTCAGCTTCCATATATGATCTGCTCATGCTATGTTTATAATGTATTTAAATAAAAGTTTTCTCTAAAAAAAAAAAAATACACATTAATCTGAGAACAGCAATGTCACCAGGGACAATTCTGTAATTAAGAGTGCATACGTGTGCCAGGTACTCTGCTAAGATGCCACAGCTCTTGTTTTTAAAGGAGCTCACAATTCAGTGGTGTAGAAAGATGTGGGGGGAAAAGGTACTGGAGTGTAATGGGTTCTGAGAGTTTGTTTAAAAAAAAAAAAAAAAATTACCATGGAAACCAGAGATGGGAGTAACTGATTTCCAGTGTCATGCAGCCTTAGTCACTGATGAGGGATGGGCCTCGGTCCATCTGGGAGTCATCACCCATAGACCCAGGTCCTGCCTGGTGGCCATGTCTTGGGCAAATGACTTACACTTTCTTAGTGGCCCCCTCATCTCCTTATTGATCACAGTCCATACCTACCACATCTGGGTATTGCACAGATTCACCAATATAGATAGAATATGTAAATTGTACTGCAAACAGAGCAGTTGACAAAAAAATTAATTTTTCTTAACCTAAATAATAAAGGTATATAGGTTTAATGGGTTTCCCTGGCGGCTCAGTGGTAAAGAATCCACCTGCTAAGAGACTTCCCTTGGTGGGGAAGACCTCTTTCCCCTGGAGAAGGAAATGGCAACCCACTCCAGTATTCTTGCTTGGGAAATCCCATGGACAGAGGAGCCTGGCTGACAGAGTCAGATAACTTAGCAACTAAATAGCAACAATAATACAGGTTGAATACGTTAATTCATATACTGTTTAATATTTGCGATAATTTAGGAATAGGTCACGGGGAAGGCAATGGCACCCCACCCCGGTACTTTTGCCTGGAAAATCCCATGGACAGAGGAGCCTGGTAGGCTCCAGTCCATGGGGTCGCTAAGAGTCGGACACAACTGAGCGATCTTACTTTCACTTTTCACTTTCATGCATTGGAGAAGGCAGTGGCAACCCACTCCAGTGTTCTTGCCTGGAGAATCCCAGGGACGGGGGAGCCTGGTGGGCTGCCGTCTATGGGGTCGCACAGAGTTGGACACGACTGAAGTGACTTAGCAGCAGCAGGAATAGGTCAAGCTGAAATTTATTCTTATATTTTTACCTGGAATATTCTTTTATCATTTGTTATTTTTACTGCAACTTGAGTTTACATACCCTGAGTTGTTGTTATCAATTGATTCGTCATAAACCTATTTCATATAGCTCTCTATATAGCATTCATTCTTGGGTGGGTGTTTTTTTTTTTTCTTTCTGCTAATGATCTTTGGTTTAAAAAGGCCTTTCCTACCAAGGTAAATGAAACCTCGTGACCTGGCCTTGAAAAAAAACATTGAGAAAATAATCCCTCATAATTCTAGCCTACTCAGCATCAGAGCAGAAACCAGAAACTATTCCATCTCACTCCCTGATAAAAGAACAGATAGAAATCCTTGATGAGTTAATGACTTCAAACTCCGTGAAACCAGAGTAAAAGCTCTTTGACCACAGTGCTTCTCCGTAGTTAAGTCCTTTTCATCGAGTCAAGTTCTTGCTTTTTTATTTTTATTTTTTCAAGTTACTAAATATGAGTCAAAATCATGAATTACGGTCAGGATGTTTGATCCAGCCAAGTCTTAAAGCATCTTGTCCCCACCCTCACCCTGCTCCCTTTCTGGGGGCTGGTTAACCAGTGTGGAAGATCAAACGAGATTGCTCCATTCATCTGTTTGTGCCAAGAAAGCGGTGCTTTTTGAAGGCTTTCGATGGCAGTTGGGTCCTGGCTAGGAACCACCATCAGTTCGCACAAGCCTGAGCAGAAGCTGTGTTTCGTTCCCCTACGCTACAGGGGTGTAGTGTAATTCTGCACTATAGTGCTCAGGTCCAGATTTAAGCCTGTGTTTTGGCATGTGCCTTGAGCAAATAGATGAGAAAAAACATCAAGGGATATGAAAGATTGGCAACAGGGTGGGTAAAATATTTTCTTTTTTAAAAAATTATTTTAATTGGAAGCTAATTATGTTACAATATTGTAGTGGTTTTTGCCATACATTGACATGAATCAGCCATAGGTATACATGTGTCCCCCATCCTGAACCCCCCTCCCACCTCCCTCCCCATCTCACCCTCAGGGTTTTCCCAGTGCACTGGCTTTGAGTGCCCTGTTTCATGCATCAAACTTGGACTGTTGATCTATTTCACATATGGTAATATACATGTTACAATGCTATTCTCTCAAATCATCCCACCCTTCTCCCACAGAGTACAAAAGTCTGTTCTTTATATCTGTGTCTCTTTTGCTGTCTCGCATATAGGGTCATCATTACCATCTTTCTAAATTCCATATATATGCATTAATATACTGTATTGGTGTTTTTCTTTCTGACTTACTTCACTCTGTATAGTAGGCTCCAATTTCCAGATATTTTCTTAATGAGCACAAGAGTCTTATACTTAACTATAACATAAAGGCAATTTTGGAAATATGTCTTTAGTGGATAAGAATTTTGACGGTACTTTATTCTTCTCCATGTATTTGTGTATGTGCTCATACACATAGTCTTCAGGTAGTCTTCTTAACCCTTATTTTTAGGAAGCCCCTTACAGTTATATTCTTCTAAAAAAAAAAAAAATCCACATATTCTACCAACATGTTTTAAATGCCTCTTTGGTAGAAGTCAGAAGTTGAGAAATAAGTTTATATAAATTTGGTATATTTTCTTCTGATCCAATTTTTCTTTACCTTTAGCACACATAGAGAACACATATACATACTGTTGGACATAAATTTTTACATTATATGTACAGTCTGAACACGACTTTTTAAAAAACTCAACAATGTTTTTGAATTCTAGCATTACTTAAACACATAGATTTGTTTTACTTATTTTTTTAAGATGGTGTGTTTAAATATTCCATCATATAAAATACATTTTATGCATCTACTACTCCGTTACTAATTGGCGTTTAACTTGATTCCAACTTTCAGTATTGTAAATAATGCTGTGTGAACATCCTTTTACGGGGGTCTCTTGGGGAGTCGGTCTCTGGGGCAGATGCCACATAGTGGGCCAGAGAGCCAGGACATACTCCTTTTTCTTGATGCTGTGAGGTTTTCCTTAGCATGGCGGCTTTCATTCATTCTCCCATCAACAGTTTATGAAAATACCTATTTCTTCAGTTCAGCTATATTGGATATTGTCATGTGTTATGTGGTTTTGTTTTTTTGTGTTTTTTTTTTTTTTTGCCAACCTGATGATTGAAAATATTGTTTCATGTTTACACTTTTAATTTGAGTCCCATTCTGCAGCTGTGATATGTCATAACATAATGAGACTGCTAAAATCAGATGCATGAAAGAAAACCATACACCCAAGAGCTTATGTTATATTGCATTATTTCCAAATGTAAAAGGAATTGTCATTGGGATAAAAAGATTAAACTGACTAATTCTCTGGACAAACATTTATTAAGCATTTCATACTAGGCACTAGGATTACAGAGATAAACAGATTATGGACTGACATCAGTCAGGGGCTCCAGTAGGGGAAAGAGGTACTTCAACCAGTAATTTCTGCACAGAGGAAGGAGAAAATCACCTTAATTCTCTTGATGGTGGGGATTGCATGTTAGAAAGACATCAATTTTAAAAGGTGGTAAATGCCTCATTGAATGTTTTAAAAGATTTTCACACCTTTACTCTTCACCTGGGCACTACATGACATAAATAGTCCATGACAGAACACCCCTAGGAGTCTCAGTGAGCTGTAGAAAGACTCACGGATGAGAACTTGTTCCCTAACCCCCATGGGAGCACATGTGGGTTACCTGTGCTCAGCACACCCCCTCTACCAGCGATGAACGGTTTCTCAGCACATGCACTTAGCACCACACTAGGTGCAGAGGGGCACACACATATCAAGATGTGGGTGACATGGTTCCTGCTCATCAGAAGCTCAGAATCCAGGTGGGGAGACAGTTTATATTGAATGACACTTTCATACTAACTCAGGAAAAGGAACTAAACCGAATTCAGATGATGCTTCCATATGACCCACAGACAGTGGACAGGAAGCTTAAGAGAAATGTCTTAGAGGGAAGCAGCGGGTAGAATGATAAATTGTCCCAGATACTGGGTTATGGTGTAGAAGAATAAATAATAAAATTTCATTCATTATGCTCTTAACCCACAGCCCTGCACATAGTAGGTGTGCAATACACTCAACATCTTCTTTGGATTGAGAGATTGTTATTAGTGACTGGGGCTCAGTTAGTTACTAACACAAATATGTCAAGAAAAATCAATTTTTTATTTTTGTTTTTTAGGTCAAGAAGTGGTTTTCAAGTGCCTTGGGGAAGGAATTCTTGAGAAAGCCTTTCAGGGGTATAATGCTTGCATTTTTGCATATGGACAGACAGGTAAGTAGCTGCTTTTCTTTACAGTCAGTGATATTAAATGTGCATTTCTTAAAACATAGAAATAGAAAATACTTTGGGAAGCTGTAGAAAAATGCTTCTGACTTCACAGGTTTAGCTGAATTAAATGATCAGAAGTAATCTTTTTGAAGGTTCAACAGTTGTGGAATGAAGTAATTGAAGTGTTAGTGAGCATGCTAGCTTCAAACTATTAAGTGTCATTTTCCTAAATTGTAGTTTTAACCTGTATTTGAGCTAGGAAAATAATTACCAGTTTCTTAGTACAAATGTTATAGTGAAAAACTTAACATCTTAGTATCTATCATCCTATACAGAGGACTTCACCAGGATATAGAAATGATGATAGGTTATTAAACAAAACTACACTAGTGGTTCAGAAATTAACACTGTGAGCCACCCATTATTTCAACTATAAAGTTGGAATAAATTAATTAAATGATAACAATACTGCGTATTGTCACATCATGGGACATCTAGGAGAATATATAACAAAGCATTTTGAAAAGTGTGAAATATTTTGTGGGTCAAATATGTTAATGTTACTTAATGTATAGTTGATATTTACGCACTTTTTAAAACTTTCTGTCGTCTATTGGAGTATAGTTGACTAACAGTGTTAGTTTCAGGTGTCCAGCCAAATGATTGTTATACGTATTTAGGCTATTACATAATCTTGAACAGAGTTCCCTGTACTATATAGTAGTTCCTTTTTACTATATAGACTTTTAAAGATTACGTATTTGTAGTGCTTACATTAGTATGTATCCATCTGTAAAGGAGGTACCCTCCGGGTCTCACAGTAAAAGTCAGACTGGCGGTCAGGAGTGTAATAGAAAGAATAGTAACTCTGGTGTCCGAGGGCCTGGCTCTGAGGGCCAGATTGTCTGTCTGCTTCTGCTGTGTGATGTTGGCCAATGTGTAGGGCACACTTGTACGTTTGAAGTGTTACACGTTGCCTCCTCTTCCATCCTCCTCTCTTTCTGCTCACCTTTCTCCAGGCTCAGGAAAATCCTTCTCCATGATGGGCAATGCTGAGCAGCGAGGCCTCATCCCAAGGCTCTGCTGTGCTTTATTTCAAAGGATCTCTCTGGAGCAGAATGAGTCACAGACCTTTAAAGTGGAAGTATCCTATATGGAAATTTATAATGAAAAAGTCCGGGATCTTTTAGACCCCAAAGGGTAAGTTAGTGGTTGACACGAACCTTGTAACGGGGGTAGTAGTTTTAAATGATCCTGAAGTTAAAGTTGCAAGTGAGTTTATGTGTTTGAAGCCCTCGGTCACCACTCCCGTTTCAGATCGTTTACTGAGAGATCATCAGCTTCTTAAAGCCTGTCGGTATACCCAGGATTCATAGTTTATCCTACGCTCATGTATAAAGTTGCTTATTTATGCCATTTAGACCACTGTTTTTACTGTTTTGGTATTTTTGCCACTATGGTTTATTCATATTTATTCGTTGGGTTAAGAATGCCACAGTGGTCTTTCCATTTGCTCTAAATTGGAGGTAAAGCCGTCGAAGGTTTTGAGCGACCCGGCCTAGACAAGCCATTCTCTTCTGGGAATGTACATTGGAATCACTCGGAGGCTTTTTAATGCGACGCTGGCCTGAGCCCCTCCCTTAGGGCTGATGATTCAGTAGACCCAGGAGGAAACCCAGGCATCTGTATTTTTTAAAAGCTAGGTGATAAAAACCAGATGAGTTTGATTCATAGAGAAAAGAAAGGGCCATTTACCTTTTAATTAAATTTTTTATTGATTTAAGAATAATATATATAAAAATTTAGAAAGTAGGTAAAGTGTAAGAAGAAATAAAAATGGCCTATAATCCCATCACTCAAAAATAATCACTGTTAACACTTTATGCATTTTGGTGTCTCAGATCTATGGAGTGGATATGTAGTGTGTTGAGGTTCTACTCTGAATACAATTCAGTAGCCTGAATTTTTTATATAATATGATGAATACTTTCTCATGTTATTAAAAATATTTTTAAAATGCTTTCAGCAGCTGTATAATCAAGGGTATAATCAGAGATATAAGATAAAAATTATGGATGGCAAGGAGGTGACCCAGTCATCGGAAATGTTTTTACTTTTAGCTAATAACTGTGTAATGCATATGAAAGAACATTTATAATACATGTAAGATATAAAGAATAATAAAAATCAATGACTGTTCTGCTCACCATTTGGCTTAATAAATGGAATGTTTTTATGTTGCTCATTATCTTCCTTCTCTTTAAGAGTCTATGCATAATTTTGCACAGTTTTTACCTGTACATGGCTTCATAATACATGTGTCCTTTGATGACTTGCTACTTTCCCCCTCAGTGATTTGTTTGTTCTGATGTATGAAGTAGTAATTCATTAATTTTTACTGCTCTTTGGTGTTCCATTGTATGATATACCATAATTTATTTATTCTATCTCCTCTCGTTCCTGTGGTTTCCATTTTTTACCATGACTGTCCTTCTCTGAGCATTTCTGTACATTTCTCCAGGTGTACAAATGCAGGGGTTTCTAGGGAATGCATCTAGGAGTGGAATTGTGGGTCACAAGCTGTGTAACCTTCAGCCTTGGTATTGCAAAACTGTTCCCCAAAAAATAGTTGTACCAATTTACACTCCCCCTAGTGGTGTACAAGAATCCCAAATGTTAGACACCATTAGAAGGACTTAATACTGTTCTTGATTTACATTTTCTTGCCCATGAATAGCGATAATCTCTTATTATGCGAACTGAGTGAGCCAGGTTCTGGAGGCATGGGCAGCTAGGCAGCTCTCTTGAAATTGTGCACTTGGTCTGCCCTTGTTTTGAATACAACAGAATTGCTCATTGTCATATTGCATTCTTCAAGCTTAAAATAAAGTTAGTAAAACCTGCTTTATGGAGTTGTGAGATTAAGATTGAGAAGTTTTTAGGGAGCAAGGTCTAGATTTAGGGATGTGCTCGTTGTTACTTTCTTCTTTCCACACTTGAGTGATGCTAGGCATTGACTCTTGATTTGAAAAAGTGATCAGTATCTGATGCCATGAAATATGTGACATAATGCAATATGGCCATAATATATATTATATAGTTTTACTTTTCATCTCAGTTGTCTATTGATAAGCTCTTCAAGTGGGCCCCAAAGCAGGTTTGCCATTTAAAAATTCAAGAGTCCTAAAATCTTGACCAGCAGAGCAAGTTCTCAATATAGGATAAATATCAGTAACTACAAACAACTGCTATCCTGTAACATCATTCTTTGTATAAAATGGTCAGCACAGATCAGATAAATCAATGCCCCTAATATGAAAAAGGTAAATTAAAAATAAAACATTTTAATATTGTTCAATTCTTGCTTAAAACTGTAAGACATTGCTTATTGAGAATATGCTAACTTATAAAATAGCCTGAAGGTTAAATTTAGTTCTATTTGTTCTTTGCTTCACTCCCCTCTCCCCACTCCATGTGAAATTAAAGTTCATCTACTAAAACAAGTTAGCCTAACCTTGTATTCTGTGTGCTGGTTGTTTAGTTTGGGAGTAGAGATAGAATTTTTAAAATAGTATGTTTCTTTAAATAGAAATCAGAGTATAAAAGACATTCCTCATAAGGCATGCTGTTTTGCTAATCCAAGTAAAGTAGCTTTTAGAATAGTTTTTGATTGTTAAAAGAAAAATCCCTTTGAAATTGCAATCTTAATTTCTGAATACTTTTGCAAGTACTTTTTTTAGAGAGAAAAGCTCCAGGTTGGATATGATTCATTCATTCCTTTTTCCTTTCTCCTGAAGGAGCAGACAGTCTCTTAAAGTTCGAGAGCATAAAGTTTTGGGACCATATGTAGATGGTTTATCCCAACTGGCTGTCACTAGTTTTGAGGTAAGTGTCATTTAAAAAAAAAAAAGAGACATTAAAAGCTGACAGTAAATTGAAATGTATAGATCATGTTGAATATATTTTTATGTGAATGCTTTATAGCATATTGTTACAATTCATGGTCTTAGAAACTCAGTATCAACCACCCCAAAGAGAAAATAAAGGCTTTTAATCACAGTCTTCAAGCCGCTTGATTTTGAAGGGTGTGCAGTGTTGCTGGGGGCCCAGCATCCTGAGGTTGCTGAATATTTTCATGAATAACATTCTATTGAAACTCTTCTCCCTGAGGTTGCCAGTGATGTCCTTCTGGACAGATGTAAACACTATTTAGTAGTTATTTCAACCCTTTCTCTTTGACAGTGTCTCCGATCTTAGTTTGCATTACTTTTCACTCTTCTGATTCTTCTGTTTTTCTGAATTGATCTCCCTCTGTTGACCGATCTGTTTCTTTATTCTACTCCTTGACTTCTGTGCTTTCTCATATCCTGGCTTGATATTTTGTCTGTATTTTTATTGTCATTGCTTTGGGAATCCCATAAAAGAAAGCACTATCTGTTACCAAAGAATGCCGATAAATAAATGAGTAAACACATCCATCTACTTAGAAGCGCCATCTCTGTGTTATTTGTCCCTGCATCACTTCAGACTCCGTAGAACTAAAATTAATCTGCGAGGTAACTCTCTTCAGCCATTTAAACGTGGATAGGTTTAGTACTGCTTAAATCAGGAATAAAGGGCAGTTATCACTCAGTCATCAGTGAGATCTGGAAATCAACAGAAGACGCCTCCGGTGGGGAAGTGCAGAGTCAGCACTTTTGCTTAGGTGCCTGGCTCAGCGTCACTGGGGGCAGTGACCGTCTCCTCCTGTCACTTATTAGTAAGAGCTGGGACATCTGTGATTTGTATCCAGTTCTGCCTCTTATTGGGCCCTTCAAGTGGCTCAGTGGTAAAGGATCCGCCTGCCAAGCAGAAGATGTGGGTTCCATCCCTGGGTCAGGAAGATCCCCTGGAGAAGGAAACGGTAACCCACTCCAGTATTCTTACCTGGGAAATCCTATGGACTGAGGAGCCTGGTGGGCTATAGTCCATAGGGTCGCAAAAGAGTTGGACATGACTTAGCAACTAAAAAGCAAACAACTGCCTCTTATTAGATGTGAGAAGAGTTATTTGACCTCTATGAACTTCAGCGTCCTGTGTGTATAATCAGGTAATAGTTCTTTAATAATATTCATCAAACATTGTTTAAGAGTCCTAGGTTCTGGGTGTTCTAAAGCAAGTTGTATAGAGTTGAATAAGGAAAATTCCCTATCCTGGGAGAGCCACGGTGTTGGAAATTCACTGAATGAAAGTGTTAGTCATTCAGTCATGTCCAACTGTTTGCAGCCCCATGGATTGTAGCCCACCAGCCTCCTCTGATCATGAGATTCTCCAGGCAAGAATACTGGAGTGGGTTGCCATTCCCTTCTCTAGGGATCTTCCCAACCCAGAGATTGAACTCAAGTCTCCTGCATTGCAGGCAGATTCTTTACTGTCTGAACCACCAGGGAAGCCCCTCGTTGGAGAAGGGAGGTTACTAATCATACAGAAGAGAGCTGTGAGGAAGAGTCAGAATGAAATAGAGTCATCATTGCTGTTGAGTATCTGAGCACAGTAAATGTTAGCTCTTTTCTCCTTAGGAACTTACAGAGGGAAAAATAGGTACTCAACAGAGAAAGAAGACAGTTGCAGTTTGGAAGGAATGGGTGAAACATTTCATCCACTAGAAAGCACTGAGGGAGTGGGAGTTTGAGCTGGGCTCTGTGGAAGAGAGGTGGGAGGTCTACATGCAAGGGTGGTGACAGAATACATCATAATTAATACATCCACGAGTGGGCAGGACGCTGTTCTTAGGGGGTTTTCGCTCATAATGTTTTTCTTGTGCCTGCCTCTAGGACATTGAGTCATTGATGTCTGAGGGAAACAAGTCTCGGACGGTAGCTGCAACCAACATGAATGAAGAAAGCAGCCGCTCCCACGCCGTGTTCAACATCGTCATCACGCAGACGCTATACGACCTGCAGTCTGGGGTGAGCGATTGGGTAGAACTTTGGGTGATGGTAAAGGGACTCATAGTACCTGCCTGGGTGAACCGCTCCGAGGCTGGATTTGGTTCACAAGAACGTTAAGCCAGCTCTTCTGGTTACTGGATCAACTACTCTGCTTACATCATGTAATTTGTTAGGTCTTACTTTATATATATAGGGCTTCCCTGGTGGCTCTTTGGTAAGGAACCCACCTGCCAATGCAGGAGACGTGGGTTTGATCCCTGGGTCGAGGAGGTGTCCTGGAGAAAGAAATGGTGACCCACTCGAGTATTCTTGCCTGGGAAATCCCATGGACAGAGGAGCTTGGTGGGTTGTAGTCCATGAGGTCACAAAAGGGTTGGACTCGACTTAGCAACTAAACAAAGCAACAACTTTATATATAAAATGTTAAAAAACTGGAATCCTTGTATAAACTCTCTAAAGACCATGATGCTTTCACCATACCATTTTTAATATGTATCCTTCCATAGTGAAATTCCCCTAGAAACAGCTGGGTTTACCTCATAGTCATTAAAGAATATGAAAGAGGAAACCACAACATTCAGCCTAAAGATAGCTTTAAAAAAAAAAAAAAAGTGAGATATTTGACCTGAATGTGCAGGAATCCTCACGTCCTGGAATGTTCTCATAGACGCATAAAAGCTCCAGCTTTCTGAATATATTCTGCAAAGGCCAGTGCCCTTGCTACCCGGCTACAGAACAGAATCCCAGGCTGCCACACCAACTTTAATTTTTACCCTAAAGCTGCTAGGCCAAAGAACCCTTCTTACCATTTAAAATCTTCTCAAGTTTGCCTCCTTAAAGCAAGATGGCTTCAGTGGTGGTGCTGACGTCTACGTAGGTGTCTGTGTAGTTTCTGCACTCACGTGTGTCTTATTTCTCTCTCGTCTCCCACAACTAGAACTCGGGGGAGAAGGTAAGCAAGGTGAGCTTGGTGGACCTGGCGGGCAGCGAGAGAGTGTCTAAAACCGGAGCTGCGGGAGAACGCCTGAAAGAAGGCAGCAACATTAACAAGTAAGGGGCCTGTGCGATTCCCACGGTAAACCCCAACATCCCACCAGCTTCCTGTGTGTCTGGGGCAACTGGTCCCTTTACCAGGGTCAGATGGCTCTGATCACAGGTGATTCAGAGTCTGCATAGCTTTATTGAACTGGGTTGAAGAAAAACTTCAGCCTGCCTCTGTTGAGATGCGTGAGGTTTATTTAAGTGAAACAGCACGAGGCAGCTGGGCTCCAACATTGTCCATACAAATGCCCAGAATATCATTGTATAATGTAATTAATCGTAGGTCAACGCAAGTCTCAGTTTTATAAATCAAATCATATCTTAGATCTAACTCTAGGAGCTTATTCTAAAGAGAAAATTTACTTCAAATCCCTTCAGAAGGCTAATACTTGTCTTCCCTGGTGGCTCAGTGGTAAAGGAATCCACCTGCCAGTGCAGGAGATGTAGGTTCAGTCCCTGGATCGGGAAAACCCCCTGAAGAAGGAAATGGCAACCACTCCAGTATTCTTGCCTGGGAAATCCCATGGACAGAGGAACCTGGTGGGCTACAGTCTGTGGGATCCCAAAAGAGTCGGACATGACTTAGCAACTAAACAACAAAAGCAATAACTTCCCCCTAAAAGTAACAGTTATAGAGTAACTGCCATCCTGAAATCTCATTCTTTGGCTTGAGTGCCTGTAGCGTGCCCGGGGATGTGGTGAAGACTGAAGGAGAGCTGAGGAGTAGGAGCTGGCCCAGTGGACAAGGAGGTGAAGGCTTTCCACACGGAAGATACAGCAAAGGCGCAGATGAAGGATTTGCTCTTTTATTTTTTAAAATTATTTATTTTTTGCATTGGTCTTAGTTGTAGCATGTAGGATTTTAGTTCCCCCGACCAGGGATTGAACCCACGTCCCCTGCATTGGAAGGCAGACTGGTTCTTTAGGACGTGCTATCCAGGGATGCCCCTGATAAGCCAGAGAAGTCTGTCTTCCCCAGCATGAGAGGGAGCGGAGTTTGCCCTTTTAGGCGCTTGAGCAGGTATGCTTGAGCAGGACTGCCTGGGTTCATTCCTGCCTCTCCTCCACCTACTAGACGCATATGTATCCTGGGCGAGTGACTGTACCTCTGTGTGCTTCATTTTTCTCATCTGTATAATGAGGACAATAACAGCATCTGCTTCTTTGAGTTGTTGGGGATTAAGTGCCCGGAATGTGCTTAAAACAATGCCTGACACGTAGTATGCACTGAAGAAATATTAATGGCTCTAGCTATTATTTTTATAGCCTGTGTAAACAGCATAATCATTATTTCAGGTTCAGCAGAAAGAAACATGGTTTGTACTTGTGTGTTTCTTTTGAGACATAATAAGTTGGGGTTTATATGTGTACCGTATAGCTGATTCACTTTGCTGTACAGCAGATACTGGCACGACGTTGTAAAGCAGCTATACTCCAAGAAAAAATTGATGAAAAAGAAATAACTTGAGGTTTTGTTTAGGACAGAAGGGGACAAGAGGTAATAGATTCAGGAACGTCTTTGTGCAGCTTGCATTGCAAAATGGCACCAGCACATTGTAATCTCACAAAAGTTTGCAAAAGTAGCGGTGAAATATCACCCCCTCTATCAAATGGACATGGCTGTGCTCACTGCACAGGCTGCTGCTTGAGGGAGTCAACTCCCAGTCATTCTGTCTCTTGCTCTGATAACAAAGGGTTTTGCTCTGCTTCATAACAAAGCATTGTAGGAGCCCAGACTGGCATACAGCTCTGCATTCTAAAACGTGCAAGACAGGGAACTCTGCTCAGTGTTATGTGCCAGGCTGGATGGGAGGGGAGCTTAGGGAGGAATGGATACGTGGATAGGTATGGCTGAGTCCCTTTGCTCTCCACCTGAAACTATCACAGCATTGTTCATCAGCTATACTCCAATATAAAATAAAAAGTTTTAAAAATACAGAAAAAATAAGTAAATGAGAGCAAGCACCAGGATGGAGAAAGCAACGGGGGTGTGAGGAAGCAGGCACCAAAGAAAAGATTCTCACTCCTCCTGGAGGCTTGTTTACTGCCGCTCAGCCACGCCAGCTGTTTGCCTGTGGCTGCGCTTGGGGGATCACGCTGGGAGTTCTCTGAATTCGTGGAAACTTAGAGTATGGCTGGCCTTGACGAGTAAGGATTACCAACTCCCGATGACCTCTTACTGTATCCTAGGCACTGTACTGTGTACTCTGTATGTAATAATTCACCTGAGCCTCATGTCACCGTTTTACAGACAAGGAAACCAAGGCAGAGAGCTGTTAAATAATACGTCCAGGGTCACAGGGCTCTAAGCGTGGATCTTAGACTTGGTTGTAAGTAGTTTGGCTCCAGAGCCAAGGCTCACGCACTGAGCTGCCCAAGTGTTGTGTTGGCCTGGAACAGTCCCGATTGATACATTTGTCCCAGAGGAAATATTAATAGTGCCTCCCCCCACCCCCAATTTGGACACTAAATTGTATAGTGTCTCAAACTGGACTACCTCAAGGCCACACATAACATGATTTAGATATTCCAGCTACTAGATCTTTTCCATTATGACTTAATGAATTGAATGGAATTTTCTTAGCATCCTGCTGTCTTGCCTTATGTGTCTCTTTCACAAATGGATGTACGTATTCCTTACTACTAGTCTGTGAGATACCTACATTTTTAGGGTTGTTTTTAGTTTGGGGACACTTTCATATGCATTATTTCATGTGAGGTTCATTCTATGTATTTATATCTCTGTTTAAAGACGAGGAAACTGATGGTTAGAAATATACATTATATAATATGAATAAAAGCTGAGTAGGCCTCTACTGTGTGTCTGGAACATTAGATGTCGGGATGCAAGAGGAACTTTGTTGTTGACACAATATTGCCTCCTTGCCCCCCAAATACATCCAAGTCCTAATTCCCAAAACGTGCATACATTACCTCACAAAGGGATTTTGCAGATGTCATTAAGTTAAAGATGTTGCGATGAGAAGATTATTTGGGTCAGTTCAGTGCAGTTCAGTTCAGTCACTTAGTTCTATCCGACTTTTTGTGACCCCATGGACTGCAGCACACCAGGCCTCCCTGTCCATCACCTACTCCCCGAGCTTGCTCAAACTCAGGTCCATAGAGTCAGTGATGCCATCTGACCATCTCATCCTCTGTCATCCCCTTCTTCTCTCCTCTTCAATCTTACCCAGCATCAGGGTTTTTTCCAATGAGTCAATTCTTTGCAGCAGGTAGCCACAGTACTAGAGCTTCAGCATCAGTCCTTCCAATGAATATTCAGGGTTTATTTCCTTTAGGATGGACTGGTTGGATCTCCTTGCAGTCCAAGGGACTCTCAAGAGTCTTCTCCAACACCACAGTTCAAAAGCACCTTTTCAGTGCTCAGCTTTCTTTATGGTCCAGCTCTCACATTCATACATGACTACTGAAAAAAGCATAGCTTTGACTAGACGGACCTGTGTTGGCAAAGTAATGTCTCTGGTTTTTAATATGCTGTCTAGGTTGGTCATAGCTTTTCTTCCAAGGAGTAAGTGTCTTTTAATTTCATGGCTGCAGTCACCATCTGTAGTGATTTTGAAGCCCAAGAAAATAAAATCTCTCACTGTTTCCATTGCTTCCCCATCTATTTGCCATGAAGTGATGGGACCAGATGCCATGATCTTAGTTTTTTTAATGTTGAGTTTTAAGCCAGCCTTTTCACTCTTCTCTTTCGCTTTCATCAAGAGGCTCTTTAGTTCTTCTTCCCTTTCTGCCATAAGGGTGGTTTTATCTGCATATCTGAGGTTATTGATATTTCTCCCAGAAAACTTGATTCCAGCTTGTGCTTCATCCAGCCCAGCATTTCACATGATGTACTCTGCATGTAAGTTAAATAAGCAGGGTGACAATATACATCCTTGACATACTCCTTTCCCAATTTGGAACCATTCCGTTGTTCCATGTCTGGTTCTAACTATTGCTTCTTGACCTGCATACAGATCAAGATTTCCCAGGAGGCAGGTAAGGTGGTCTGGTATTCCCATGTGTTTAAGAATTTTCCATGATTTGTTATGATCCACACAGTCAAAGGCTTTAGCGTAGTCAATGAAGAAGAAGTAAATGTTTTTCTGGAACTCTCTTGCTTTTTCGATGAACCAACGGATGTTGGCAATTTGATCTCTGGTTCCTCTGCCTTTTCTAAATCCAGCTTGAACATCTGGAAGTTCTCAGTTCACTTACTGTTGAAGCCTGGCTTAGAGAATTTTCAGCATTACTTTGCTAGCATGTGAGATGAGCGGGTCTGTTGTAATCACAGAGCTCCTTACAAGTGAAAGGAGGTCGGAGAGCCCGTGTCAGAGTGACGTGGGGTTAGAAGGACCTCAGAGCTCACTGCTCACATGTAGATGGAGGGAGGGGCCATGAGCCAAGAGACAGGGGCACCCGTGGAAGCTGGAAAAAGCAAGGAAAGTTTTAGCCCAGAGAAACCCATTCTGGACTTCCAGCCTCCAGAACTATAAGATGATTTGTGTGGTTTTGAGCCACTACCCCTGTGATTATTTGTTATAGCATCATCAGTGCCTTCGAACAGGAACACATAGGTTGAGATACAGTAAGTTATTAATACTTTATCTGAAAAAGCAAAGGCACATTAGAAGTGCTGCATCACCCAGCACTGAAGCATGAAACTGATTTTTTTTTTTAAGACACATTTACCAGTCCATGGGTGTCTGCCAAGTTGGTCTTGTGCTTTTCCTAAAATAACTGGCTTGAAGGGAGTGGAGCTGCGTCTGAACCCCTTCCCTTGATGCTCGGTCCAGGGTTGTTTTCATCCCCCCATCTGTCTCTCTCAGCTCCCTGAGTGGGTCCGTGTATGCCAGGCGCCCACCACGGATCCAGGTCTCCACCAGGTGTCCTCCAGCTCTCCACGTGGTCACTGGTTTAATGGGACATCTCACAGCATGACCATGACGTGAGGTCTGCACAGCTGTCTAAGAGACCTTCATAGAAAGAGGGGCCCACAGGCTTTTACCTGCAGTTCCAAAATCCATAGTGAAGTCACTCAGTCGAGTCTGACTCTTTGTGACCCCATGGACTGTAACCCACCAGGCTCTTTTGTCCATGGAATTCTCCAGGGAAGAATACTGGAGTAGGTTGCCATGTCCTTCTCCAGGGGATCTTCCTGACCCAGGAATCGAACCCCAGTCTCCTGCACTGCAGGCAAACTACCCTCCTCACCACCAGGGAAGCCAAAGTGCTCTGAAAACCAAATGCTTTTCCTGTTTCCTTTGTAGTTCACTTGTTGGTGAACCCTCATCTGAACTCGGATGAGGTCTTCATCGTCACATATGGTCCTTATTTACTCATTTAGTGTGGCCATTCATATGTTTAGCTGTAGAAATGTTCATGGATTTTACTATGGGCTGCTGTCCCAGATCCCCCTGGTGGTCATATGTAAAAGTGTATGCACTGAACTTCCTAAAATCCCAAAACATTACGATTTCAAAACAAACATGGCCCTAAGGCTATCAGATAAGGGATAAATGGACCTGTACTGTTTTGCTCCATCTAGCAAATAAGTGTCAAACACTGACTGGGCATAAGAAGAAAGGGGTGACTAAGATGAGACCCTGGCCTCGGGAAGTTCAAGGTCCAGTGGGGAAGGAGATCTTTGGTGGCGGAGAGGAGGAAGAGAGGAAGTGATATTAATACATTAAGTGCCGTAAAACTTACACACAGGTGTGGTGGGGACATGAATGACAATGCAGCCAGAAGATTGGGGAGGCTTCCCAGAGGAGACACGGGAGTTTCTTAGTTACAGAAACTAAGGGTGTGACCCTTTTGTGCCTCAGTTTCCTCACCTGTAGAAAGTGGATGAGGAAACACTCTGAGTAGGGCTGCTGTGGGGATTCAATTAGTGATGACTTGTCGCCCACTTAGAACAGGCCTACCCGTAGGTAGCTCTCTATAAGTGTGTCCTAGTAACGAAAACAAATCATGTATCAAAACTGCTGCACATTAGTTCCGCAAATGGCTTTCTAAGCCTTAACATCAGTGCCCAGTGGAGGGCTAAACTGAAGGAACTCTCTGACATGTTTCCCGAGCTTTCTCTCGGCCGCCTATTGGGGTTTCTTTGGATGAAACACAAATAATCCTCTTAAGCAGACCTGGCGGGGACTTCACAGAGACATTAGTGTCTGCTTAATGGGCTGTGGATTTAAGAGCTCCATCTCTCCTTAAGCTCTTAAGAGCTTTACAGCGCACGTTACTCCTTCACGTGGAGCGCCAAGGCACTGTGTGGCCTGTTCAGGGCTGGGGGGAAGGGGTCGCCTGGAGACCACCTTCGCAGAGGACCCACCTGGGGCTCTGTCTGCTATTCGCCCTTCTACTGAGGGTGGAAGGACGAAGTCTTTCCCTGCTGCTGGAGCCTGGCTGGTTCAGCTTCTCTGAGAATTCACTTATATCATGGGACACTCTCATACCCCGAGGGATGTCACCAAAGATGGTTCTGTTTTATCCTCAGCAACAGCCAACCTTTAAATGCCAACAGTATTCATCTAATGAGGATCTTTCCCAGCCTTTTTTCTATTTCAGTTACTGCGGTTAATAGAGTATATACCAAACATTTTTAAAAAATGGGTTCTACTGAACACTTGTTCACGGGATATTAATCTATGTTATCCCTAGGATTCTGTCTTATAATTTATATTGTCATAAATTTTAAGTACAGTATTTCTAATGTTTCATGTGACCCAGTCCTCTTTTTCTTCTTGAGTACCCTCCACGACGCTTGTTGATTTCTTCTCGGAAACCTCATGTCAGTGGGTTTTGCCTGCATAACTCAACATGAGCTTGTATCTCAGAAGAGTAAAAGTGGCCTGCCTTCTGTCCATTATTCAAGGGCAGGTGGTGGTCCTTGTTAATTTACCACTTGTACTTCGAATGGTCCCCGTATGTGAAGAAAGATATCCACATATCTTAACACAAAGAGACCCATGAACGACATAGCAAAAATCTGCTCCTGGGAAGGTAGCAGCCACATCTTTGGGGCAATGTGCCATTGTCCCTTTAGGCTTTCTCAAAGAATTCTTGTGAAATACTAGTTCCTCAGGTGGCTCTAGGGAGAAAATGACCCCTAGATAAATAATTTTGAGAAAGATTACTTATAAAAGCTTTCTTCAGAGGGACTTCCCCAGTGGTCCAGTGGCTAATACTCTATGTTCCCAATGAGGCGGGGGGTGGGGGCACGGGTTCAACCCCTGGTCAGGAAACTAGATCCCACATGCTTCAACTAAAGATCCCACATGCCACAGTTAAGACTCAGTGTGGCCAAATAAATTAAAAAAATATTTCAGGGCTTCCCTGGTGGCTCGGTGGTAAAGAATCTGTCTGTCAGTGCAGGAGACATGAGTTTGCTCCTTGGTCTTGGAAGATCCCACATGCCATGGGGCAACTAAGCTCCTGAGTGAGCCACAACTACTGAGCCCACCCGCCCTGGAGCCCAAACTCCACAATAGGAGAAGCCATGGTAATGAGAAGCCCACACACCACAATTAGAGAGTAGCTCCCACTCTCTGAAACTAGAGAAAAGCCCGCCCAGCACAGCCAAAATATTTAAAAAACAACAACAAATCTTCCTTTGGAGATTCCCAGTGCTAAAAGCTCTGAGAACCTGCAGTGAATTTCATATAACTCTATCATTCTTGATTTTACTTGATGTCAGAATTCTAGGTATAACATTTTAATGTGTCCAGAACAAATGTGCAAAAGAATCTGTTTTTGGCAATGTTAGGACAGGCCTTTGAATTATAGCACAATCATTGGAATGGAAATGAGATTGGGAATGACACTCATTGGGTGAACATTGGATTTAATGATTTCATCAGTCACTGGATAACTGTGGTGAGTGGAAGTGAGGCCCATACTGTAGATATCACTGTTTTCTTTCCTGTCCTGTCGTATGACAGTGCTGTCCTTTCCCCATAATTTGCCACATTTTGCATTTCTCCTTTCCCTTAAGGAGTGGGGACTTTCTGGGGAGGAGTGCTAAACTCAGTGCCACTAACTTGATCACCTTTCAACTAATTCTGTAAAAGCCAAGGATTACATTCTGCTGCAAGGAAAAGGAGAAGGAAATGGCAACCCACTCCTGTACTCTTGCCTGAAAAATCCCATGGACAGAGGAGCCTGGTAGGCTACAGTCCATGGAGTTGCTAAGAGTTGGAGATGACTGAGTGACTTCACTTTTCACACACTGGAGAAGGAAATGGCAACCCACTCCAGTATTCGTGCCTGGAGAATCCCAGGGACAGAGGAGCCTGGTGGACTGCCATCTATGGGGTTGCACAGAATCGGACATGACTGAAGTGACGCAGCAGCAGCAAGCAACTGAAACCACTCCAGTGACAACCAAGTGACAAGTTCATCCTTCTTACTTAAAAAGAAGTCCAAAGGTTGGTCCAGCACCTCAAAAATGCCATCAGGCACACAGCTGTACTAACCTTAGTGTGTGTTCATGTGGTTCTCCCAACCCCAAGGCAGCTCTACCATTTTAGGCATCGTATCCACATCTTTGTTCCAAACAAGATGGGAAAGGACCTCTAGCTTCTATAAGCTGAATATGTGCCTTTTTATCCAGAGAACCATAACTTGCTTGGAAGCCCCTCCCACAGATGTCTCCCTCTCTGCATCTCATTGGCCAGAACTGTGTTTCATGGCTTCTCCAAGCTGCAGAGGACTCTATAGAGTTCTTAGCTTGACGTGTGTGTCCCAGCACATTCAAGTGTCCGTTAGCAAGTGTGAAAGGGAAAATGGGTATTGGGCCAATAGCCACAGAGTGTATTAAAACCATCATTGAATTAGTCCTTTCTAAAAAGAGGTTCGTGTTCTGTTCTTCAGTGTATTCTCGATTCCCTGTAACTTGGCAAATATTGAATGCATGCTTGTTGTAAGCAAGGCACAGTCATCTCTGCTACTTAGGTGGTCACAGTCTATAGAAAGAGAAATACACACTTGGCTCTGATAAAGTTTCACAAGTACTACACTTATGATCTTAGAAAAAGGTAACTGGAAACATGGTAAAATAAATTTGAAATCCATCCTAGACAATACAGGTAACTCACGTCACATCATATCTACTCCTTTGGGAAGGAATCTGATGATTAGAGTTTCAAGGGAACTAGGTTTAAGGAAGGTATCAGTTCAGTTTGGTCACTCAGTCATGTCTAACTCTTTGCGACCCCATGGACTGCAGCATGCCAGGCCTCTCTGTTCATCACCAGCTTCTGGAACTTGCTCAAACTCTTGTCTGTTGAGTCAGTGATGCCATCCAACCATCTTGTCCTCTGTCGTCCCCTTCTTCTCCTACCTTCAGTCTCTCCCAGCATCAGGATCTTTTCCAATGAGTCAGTTCTTTGCATCAGGTGGCTAAGTACTAGAGTTTCAGCTTCAGCATCAGTCCTTCCAGTGAATATTCAGGACTGATTTCCTTTAGGATGGACTGGTTGGATCTTCTTGAAGTCCAAGGGACTCTCAAGAGTCTTCTCCAACACCACAGTTCAAGAGCATCAGTTCTTCAGCACTCAGCTTTCTTTATAGTCCAACTCTCACATCCATACATGACTATTGGAAAAACCATAGCTTTGACTAGACAAAAGAAAAGCAAAAAAAAAAGTTGGAATATGACAATTTTTTTTTCAGTGAGTTACTTTATTTTGCTTTTGATCCACCCAAGTTTTATTTACTTTATTTTTGGTCCCGAATTCTCCCTTGTTATAGATAGTTGTTTATAGATGTTATCTCCTGGCTTAAGTCTTCCTTCCTCCCCTGCCAGCCCCTCTCCCTTCTCCCCAGCACCATGGCCAAGAATTTATGGTGAGAGATTTACCAATTAGGAGCTTCCTCACCATTTCCAGACTTCCCAGGTGGCACTAGTGGTAAAGAATCCGTCACTCAATGCAGGAGACATAAGAGATGCCGGTTCAGTCCCTGGGTCAGGACAATCCCCTGGGGAAGGGCATGGGAACCCACTCCAGTATTCTTGCCTCGAGAATCCCATGGACAGAGGAGCCTGGCAGACTGTAGTGCATGGGGTAGCACAGGATCGGATATGACTGAAGCAACTAAGCACGCACGCACGCACACCATCTACACCTCCAACAAGTTCAGAAAAGGAACAGTGATCTGCTAGAATTAGAAAGATTCCTTTTCAGCCCCTAAAATTGACCAAGAAACTCCCACCCATTCTGATATCTGTGAGCTGTTCATTTGCCTCCAGGCTAAGATGACAGGAGTACCAGGATCCATAATTAGTGATTTTGTTATATTTTAAGATCCCTGGATGTAAAATTCCCATTAAAATATATAAGCCTGGTGTTCAACTTTCAGACATTGAACTTTCAAATGGTGTTTAGGATTCTAGAAGCCCTCAGATCACTGCTTCTAGGTGAGACCTGGTAGCGAGTGTTGGCATGGACCCCTTATCACTGGCGATCTGGTGACCTATCAGTCATCACTGCGTCCCACTCGCTCTGCAGCTTATTTCTTTTTGTTCCAAGGAGACCATAATAGGTGTAGATGAAGTTCTTGTTTTGAGGATGTGCACACTGTTAGGTAAAGAGTGTGGCCTCTGGGAGTGATAAGCTTCTCTAACTGAGCAAGTTATATAGAGCTGTCAGTTCAGTTGCTCTGTTGTGTCCAACTCTTGGCGACCTCATGGATTGTTGCATGCCAGGCTTCCCTGTCCATCATCAACTCCCAAAGCTTGCTCAAACTCACGTCCATCAAGTCGGTGATCCCATCCAACTATCTCATCCTCTGTCATCCCCTTTGCCTCCTGCCTTCAGTCTTTCCCAGCATCAGGGTCTTTTCCACTGAGTCAGTTCTTTGCATCAAGTGGCCAAAGTATTGGAGTTTCAGCTTCAGCATCAGTCCTTCCAATGAATATTCAGGACTGATTTCCTTTAGGATTGACTGGTGGGATCTCCTTGCAGTCCAAGGGACTCTCAAGAGTCTTCTCCAACACCACAGTTCAAAAGCATCAATTCTTTGACGCTCAGCTTTCTTTATAGTCCAACTCTCACATCCACACATGACCACTGGAAAAATCATAACTTTGACTAGATGGACCTTTGTTGGCTTGTGTAGTTATATAGAGCTTAAATATAAACTTGTTCAGTTATATAGAGCTGTAGGATCACTGTTAACCTCAGAGTTGCTGATATTGACCCTTGAGTCACTGAGCTCTTTATGGATGGTATGAATTAAAGTAATTTCTGCTCCATTTGAGTATTAAAAATCAGGAATAGTCCAAAGGATTGCTTCCAAATGAGAATTCCATTTCAATAGTTGCAAAATGTGAAAAATGCCCTGTAATCTTTATCTAGGCAGAAATGTGTTTTTGCCTTATATTCAACTCTTTTTTCCTCTATTTCATATAGGTCATGCACATTTTTCTTTCTTAAAATTGTTAATCATTGGTTAGGGACCTCCCTTCCTGGACCAGGGATTGAACCCATGTCCCCTGCATTGGCAGGCAGATTCTCATCCACTCTACTACTAGGGAAGTTCCTCATTCAGCTTTAAGAAAAGTAAAAGATATTTTCACCAAGAACTTTATTTAGCAATGTAGTCACTAATTGAATGAACTTTATGGCTAACCCAATAACTATGCAAGGACCTTATTTTCAAAAGAGGACACACCTGAGGCTCTGCTGGACATGAATTGCATGGTGGGGGGCACTGTATAACCCAGGACAGTGGCTTTTTGTGTTTGGCTTCTTTCCCTTATCATTTTCAAGGTTCTTCATGTTATCACATGTGTCAGAACTTCATTCCTCTCATATGGCTGAATACTCACTGCAAGGACATATCACATTTTATTCTTCCCTTCATTATTCCGTGGACATTTGAGCTGGTTCCACACTTTTGGCTGTTGTGACTGTCGCTGCTATGAAATTCTTATGCAAGTTTTCAAATGGACATATGTTTTCGTTTGTCTTGGGGTGGATTTGTTTAACTTTTAAATTTGTCAATTATGATGTACATCTTTATGTCACTTGGCAGTCACGGCTGTTATTAAAATTCTGGCTCATTTTCTGCCTCTTGGCATTGCTTTGTATTTCAGTGACTTCTCCAGTGACTCACCTTTGGAGAATGTTATTTTGTGGGAAACATGGTTTCACTCCTTTCAGCTTATTTAATGGAAATCTACTGTTAACGTTAGGAAGAAAGCTGTGTTGTCTTTCACTTGCTAACCTCTAGTCGCCTGCTGATCTTCCTGGCTTTTATAAATAAGCGGTAGCATTTAATTGTTTTCATCATTTACAAAACCTTTTGTCTTTGTGGTATCATGTTGCATTCCTCGCAGTCCCGAGAGATGTCCTGAGACTGATCTTTTCTGGCTGCTAAATTTGGAGTCCAGTTGATTTCTTTTAAAAGAACAGTTGGTACTTAACTGTGATATGAGGCTGTCCTTCATTCTTCAACACCACAAATCTGTTGTTTCTATGGTCATCTTTTTTCCAAGTACAGAGAATATGTATTAACCACCAGTGGAGGTTCCCAGGTGGCACAGGTGGTAGATAACCTGCCTGCCAATGCAGGAGACATAAGAGATGTGGATTTGAGCCCTGGGTCAGGAAGATCCCCTGGAGGAGGGCACAGCAACCTGCTCCAGTATTCTTGTCTGGAGAATCCCACGGATAGAGGAGCATGGCGGGCTGCAGTCCGTGGGGTCACAGAGCTGGACACGACTGAGTGACTAACACTTTCACTTCCACCAAGGGAAGCTCATTAGCCTAGACCAGTGGTTCTCAGACTCTACTTGCATTAGAATCTTCTGGAAGGCTTGTTGAAGCTCAGTTTCCTGACTCAGTCTGCATGGGTCTGGAGATAGTGTGTTTCTAACAGGGTCTCAGGTCATGTTGATGCTGCTGGTCCCAGCACCATTTTGAGACTCGTAGGCCTGGCAGCTGAATGTATGTATCACTTTGGGTATTGTTCAGCCAACGCTTCTCAAAATTTAATGTGCACGTGAATCTCCTGGAGATACCTTTAACTGATTGTGACTCAGCAGGCCTGGGAAGGCTTCCAAGTTTCTGTTTGGGTGGTTCTTTGTTTTTTGTTAAACTGTGGTAACTCGACGTTGAAAAAAGCTTGCCAGCTTTAAGCAGATGAACAGGATATACCTTGTAACCTGTGATGGAAGTATGCTCTACAAGTTACGTGGTTACTCCTAGAAAATCAGAGGCCAGAGTAGTCCTGGTTAGACTCAAAGAGCAGATGGTTGAGACTTTAAACATAATATTCAGCGTAAATTATAATTCTCTCGAGGAATCTTTTAAATGTATGTTTCCAGGTTCTGAAATGTTTCACAGCTCCTCTTGAACAAAATGGATTCTACAGGGATTCTAAATTCATTCTGTTAAACAAAGGGATTACTTTTTGTTTTTCATTTTCTCAGCTTCTCCATGAGTGTAGACTTGATGAGATCAACTTTAGGGACTTACTGTTTTGCATAATTTTATACTTAGTACCTGGAAGGATTATTATATAAACAAAATAAAATCTCCATAAAACTAATTTTTTTCTTTTTCTCTTGGCAGATCACTTACAACCTTGGGGTTGGTTATCTCATCGCTGGCTGACCAGGCAGCTGGCAAGGGTAAAAACAAATTTGTGCCTTATCGCGACTCAGTCCTCACTTGGCTGCTTAAGGTAATTCATTGCTCTCGTGTTCTTTTCCAGCTAGAAATTGGCTGTTTCAGTGGTGACAGCTGAGAGATGTGTGCAAAGCTAACCAAAGACAACACAGTGAACTTCTGACAGTAGTGTTACTATGATCCCTAAACATGCAAGGACGAAGACTCATACCCGTTGCCATTTTCCCATTATAATGCTGTTCAACAGGCATTGTGCTTTGATGTGAATAGAGAGAGATCACTTTTCCTCTTGTCACAAAATTTTTTGTGAAATGCAAGCCCATTTCCACATCAGGTTCTCTTCACAGAGAAGGTCATCCACACATATTTGCCGCTTCCTCTTGCGTTGTGCCTGGAACAGGCCCTGTTTCTAAGATGCTATTTGAAATATGTTGCAGGACAATCTAGGCGGCAACAGCCAGACCTCCATGATCGCCACCATTAGCCCAGCAGCAGACAACTACGAAGAGACCCTCTCCACGCTGAGATACGCAGATCGGGCCAAAAGGATCGTTAACCACGCAGTCGTGAATGAGGATCCCAACGCAAAGGTCATCCGGGAACTGCGGGAGGAGGTGGAGAAACTGAGGGAGCAGCTCTCACAGGCTGAGGTACGGTGAGCCCGGCGCTCCCTGTGATCCCGGCTCCCTGGCTCCTGGTGTCTGAGTGTCGAAGATGAGCTCACTCGCAGTTCAGCTCCCCTCGTGTCCCTTAGCAGTGCTGAGCTGATGAGCATCTTCTCCATGCTAAGCACGGGGAGGACAATAAGCATGAAATGCAAGGCTGCATCCCAGGCACTGACAGTCAGGGAGGCAGTTAAGAGAGTTGCTGCCACTGCCTGACTGTTTCAGGCAGTCAGTTGGCCCTTCACACTCTGCCAGTGTGAAATCCTAAGACCCAAAGGTGCTGCTTTGATTAACATTGTAGATGACGACTTCCATGTAGCCTTGCCATTTTCAGAGACATTAGCTCTGTATCATCTCATTATTAAGTCGGGCAGACAAGGTGGTCAAGAATAATTAGCATTAGGAGTTCATTTTGTATTTTGTTCATTTGTATCAACTCCTGACAGGGAACCAAATCATTTTTACATTGTCACCATCTTTCCTTGGCTTTACCCAGACTTCATAATCATACGCACTTCCCAGTAGCTGTTGCCAGGGGAAGCACTGTCTCACTGCACTAGATGGGGGTCAAGTGCCTCAACTTCAGTTACATGCTTCTGCCTGCCAGGACTCGGGTGTGTACCCCAGGCTTCTGAGTTCACCTTCCTTCATACTGCTGTCTTCTGACCCCACAAACAAAGGGACCTGAAGATCCTGTCTACTGCTGATCATGGAGTTGCCTTGTGACTGTTTGCTGCCATGCCTTTCTCTTCTGGGCCACCGGTTCCTCAAGTGCAGGAAGCATGTTTTATTAATTGTGTTTATCCCGAGTACAACAGCGATAGTGGAAAGCATGTAGCACAGTGAGTTGCTCATGGGAAGTGCTCAATAAATGGTACTCTTTTTTTATTATCATTCTAATCATCACTGAGCGCCTCAAGCTTTATTTGTTTTTCACTGATGCCAAGAAGGGTAGTAGAACACTTGGAAAATTAAAATGCTGATAAACTGTGATGAGAGTCGTTCCTTGGAGGAGCGTGATGACTCTGGAGTTTGTCTATAGATGGAGCATCTCTGTCCTCCCTCCTGTCTCTGAATCTGCATTTCTGCTGTGACCCTGTAATCCAGGCCTGGTAGCCATAACAATGCCTGGCCAAAGGGGTAGACCAGAGGAACCACAGCAGGTTCACGTCGTAGCTCAGTCGTGTTTGACTCTTTGCAGCTCCATGGACTGCAGCATGCCAGGCTTCCCTGTCCTTCACTATCTCCTGCAGTTTGCTCAAACTCATATCCATTGAGTCAGTGATGCCATCCAACCATCTCATCCTCTGTTGTCCCTGGCTCCTCCTGCCTTCAATCTTTCCCAGCATCAGGATCTTTTCTAATGAGTCTGCTCTTTGCATCAAGTGGCCAAAGTAATGGAGCTTCAGCTTCAACATGAGTCCTTCCAATGAATATTCGGGTTGATTTCCTTTAGGATGGACTGGTTTGATCTCCCTGCTGTCCAAGGGACTCTCAAGAGTCTTCTGCAGCACCACAATTCAAAAGCATCAATTCTTTGGTGCTCAGCCTTCACGTAGAATTTTCATATGTGTCCCCTCGGGCCCAGTGCTGAATGTCACTCTCAGGTTCTATTAACACAGTGAGACACAGTTAACATCCTCAACCAGACCCACATCATTGCCACTTCAGCTTCCAGTCTGAGTTCTGCCATCTTTCTTGTTTGTAGGGTTACCCTTTGCAGAGCCTCATGTTACAACAGAGTGTCATAAAAACATATGGGGGCCAAGGAAAGGCCCCCCGAGATTTCTTAAGGTGCATATCTATATTTAGACCTCTTAATTATTCTCACTGAGCAAACTCAGAGGAAAATTACTGCCCTTTTAACCTGATCTATTTCCAAGTGAGTAATAAGCATGCTAAGTTTATTACCACCAGTAAGAAAAGTAGTTCAAATGGCCCAGACTCAAATTTTAAAATGATTGAGTAGAGCCTCTACCTTTGCTGGTAGATTACTATAACTGGGATGTGTTTATTAGTGATGTGTGTTGGTCTTTGTTTTATTGAAAAAGAAATCTAGTCAAGTAATTTGTTCTCATACTTTGCATTTTGAAGGTGAACTTTAGCATGTTTGAGGTCTTTAAATGTGAAATTTAAGTATGATGGATAAAATTACTCTGGGATGATTTATATCATTTTAATTCAGGGCACTGGAATTTCTTTTTTCTGGCTTTAAGAGGAGCAGCCATTTATTCTTTCACACCATTTGATTAATAAAGATCTAAAAACCCCCCTGACAGTGTGTGGCTTAATTGCTTCCAACAGACAGCTGATAACCTCTTAAGAAGGACAATAAGGGATTGTCTTGTACATAATGCTGGAAAAAATGAGAAAATCAGATATCTCTGCTTTCATTTTAAAGGCTATGAAGGCCCCTGAACTGAAAGAGAAGCTCGAAGAGTCTGAAAAGCTGATAAAAGAACTAACAGTGACTTGGGAAGAGAAGCTCAGGAAAACAGAAGAAATTGCACAGGTAGCTTAATAACCCGGGTCTAAAATATTGTGATTTTTTTTTTTTTTTTTTTTTGAAGTACAGTTGACATAGAGTGTTGTGCCGTATAGCAAAGTGACTCATACACATATAGACATTCTTTTTAAAAATATTTTTTTCCATTATGGCTTATCACACAGGATATTGAGTATCATTCCCTGTGCTATAGTGATTCTTCTTCATTTGCCATCTTTTCTGTAAAACTACTTGTCATCCTCAAAGAGTCTTAAGGGGATTTCACTAGTAGTCCATTGAGTAAGACTCCATGCTCCCATTGCAGGGACACGGATTCAATTCCTGGTCAGGGAACTAGACCCTATGTGCTGCAGTTGAAAATTCTGCATGCTGTACCTAAGACCTGAGACAGCCAAAACAAAAAAGCTTTAAGGAGCTTTTTCTGCTGAACTAGAGCCTACAAAAATCCATTTTTAGACACTGACTTCATTGTCTTGTATCAATTACTGCTTGGTCCCTGTGTTTGCTAGAAGAGAGTTCAAAATTTGTGCAGGCATGGTACAGGAATCATCTTTAATGTGTCCTGCTTTTCACATTTTAAACAAAGATCTGTGATTTCAGATCACCTGGCAAAGCATTGGCAGAGAATTTATAGTAGTACTCTTGCCTGGAAAATCCCGTGAATGGAGGAGCCTGGTGGGCTGCAGTCCATGGGGTCGAGAAGAGTCGGACACGACTGAACGACTTCACTTTCACGCATTGGAGAGGGAAATGGCAACCCACTCCAGTGTTCTTGCCTGGAGAGTCCCAGGGATGGGGGAGCCTGGTGGGCTGCCGTCTATGGGGTCACACAGAGTCGGACACGACTGAAGTGACTTAGCAGCAGTAGCACGTCATAGACTTTTCAATGTGTTTGCTTCTTTGGCTCATTAGAAAATGCTGTTATGAAATTTATTTGAGATAAAAAGCAAGGACTGAGCATGCACACACGTGTAAGTGTCTGTATGTGTGAGATACGAATTCTACACTGTGCATTTCATGACATTTTCATCTCATTGACCATTTGTAAGCATTGGACCACCCCAGTCCGGTAGCTGGAAATCAGTAACTGGAACCTGAGCCAGCCTTCTGCGTATATGTTTTTTGTAGATATCACAAGCACACACCTAACTTTCTGTAACTCCTACTTTGCTTTGTTTTTCTTCATAGCACATATCACCTTAGGAAATTTTGTATTTTACTTGTCTACTTTGTTATGGTCTGTGTCCTTCCAAACTAGAATATAATTTTTGGTGAAAGAAGTAACTTTGTTTTGTTTGCTCTTGTATTCCCAGCCCTAGGTTAGTACCTAACACAAAGAACATGAATAACTTGAATGAATTCAAGGCCCTCTGCAGAAAGGAGAGGCCTGCTCTTCCAGCCCCATCTCCCACTACTTCCCCACATTGACTAGAGATTCTTTTCTTTTTTTAACTTTTTATTTTACATTGAAGTATAGCCGATTAACAATGTTGTGACAGTTTCAGGTATACAACAGAGTGACTCAGCCATACTTATACATGTATCCATTTTCCCCCAACTCCCCTTCTATCCAGGCTGCCCATAACATTGAGCAGAGCTCTGTGTTATACTTGGGGTCCTTGGACTAGGGGTTCTTGACGCCTGCGTTCATCCAGTGCATCCTGAGTCCTTACCGTACTTCCCTCTGCCCTAACCTTGCTACTCTTCCTCTTGAAATTCTTCTTGTGCCTCAAGAACCATCTCAAATGTATTCTCTTCATGAAGCCTTTCCTGGACTCTTAACCCATCAGTCTCCCTCCTCTGAAGCCCTGCAGCATGGTGTTCCTCTTCAGAGGCTCGGGGCTCTCCTCTTTCATTTCTAGCCGTGCGGTCTTGTCCCCTCCACTGGACTGGAAGCCCCTTAAGGGCAGGATGGTACCTGGTTCACCCCCGGTGCTCCTATGACACTTGACACAAGATGTCACATGTCTTAGACACTCAGAAACTTGGTTGAGCTGAGTAGAATGTGTCATTTCACTGGCACTGTCCCCAGAAATAGTGACTTTCCATAGGTACCTCTCCTGACTCGAGCAACAAGCAGAGCTTTCCTGCTTTTGTCTGTCTCTGCACAGGAGAGGCAGCGGCAACTTGAAAGCATGGGGATTTCCCTGGAGACTTCTGGTATCAAGGTGGGAGATGACAAGTGCTACTTGGTCAACCTGAACGCAGACCCTGCTCTCAATGAACTTCTGGTTTATTATTTAAAGGTAAGAGAGTAAATTAATAGATGCCACCCTGATTCCTTCACGTACAATCCCACTTGGGTCTGGGTACCTGACCCCATGGGTACAAAATCATGGGTACAAAATCCCCATGATTTTGCTTTTTTGTGTCCAGCTTAGCTCTCATTAAAAGTAAGAGGAATGGTAGTTCAGTCAAGTTACCACTGAGCGAGAACTAGCTGTTTTGTATTGCATCAGCCAAAAAGTTTGGGTTGGCCAAACATCTTTTCCATAAGATGTTATGGAAAGACCCCCAACAAACTTCTGGACCAACCAGTATTATACTGGGGCTGCCTAGCTGGGCTCATTTCAGAGGGGGCACCACCAAGGGTGTCAGGGTGATCTCTGGCTATGGCGACAGGATTCCGAGAAGCTCTGGAGAATCACCATTATGCTTCTGAGTAATCCTGAGGGGATCTTGAGGTCAGCACAAGCCTAAAGCAGACTCTGATGGGAAATTACACAGCTAGGGTTTTTCCCTAGGGTTCTTCCATGTCCATCCCTTCTAAACCTGCGTCCTCGGGAAGTAACTCTTGGTCCCATGATCACCCTCAGGTGTGGAGATGGGTGTGGGCTTTGGGGTTTGGCCCTGTGGCCTCGAGGTCATGTCACTGACCATACGGCAGGGGTCACTGCAGTGGTTGTCAGACTCCTTCGTTAGGGATTCTGAGCTGCCTCATGAATATGTAGAATGCAGTGGAGGACAAACTTGAAGTGAAGAAAGGAGCCTCAGTCTTCTGGAATCCTTGTTCTTCTACTTTTTCCGGAAACAAATATGACACAAATAGCCCCTGACTTACTGAGAGTCCACTCACAGATTTAAGATCTGTTCATTTAGGAAAGGATGAAGCGGTAAGGGATTGTTTCTGAATTCTTGATTTTGAAAGACCATGCACTGCACTTTCTCTGTTGAACAGGGAAGTATTTTTATTGTCACAGAGATTGCATGATTTTTAGAGCCACAGAACAAGCAAAGGGGCTGCACACTGGGCCCAATCAGCAGGAACCACAGTCCTCACATGTCTGAGTTTTGAAGTACTTACGAATCATGCTAACGTGTACACTGTATAACCCACAGGCATGAATACTCTGTAATTTAGTATTAGAACTCAGCTGTGATTTATCATTTTAAAAGTTGTGTACTTGAAAATATGATTTTCCATGAAACTATTTTCAGTGGTTCTTGAATTTATATAGCTTTCCTCAAAGACTTTCACTGTTAATTCAGGTGATTCTTGAGAAAGAATCCTATTCATTAGATCATAATAATACAGTTTTGGTTTTGTGGGGAGAGAAAAAAACCAGGCTTAGAATGAAATAGCTTGGCCATAGTCACATAAATAGTCATCAAGTTAAAATTGGAGCTCAAGGTAGTCTATTGTCAAATCTGACTTCTTTGTGTTCCAAAATAATAGCTAATCACTGGTAATTAGGATTTTGTTTTGTTTTTTTCTATAGTGTTTAAACATGTTTTAAATTTAGAGTGTTAAGGTAAGCTTTTGACCTACAGTGCACCAGATCTCACATCTCCTGTCTGGTTCACCTAATGTTGTTACCCGTGGTCTGTTGGGTTATTCAAATTGACTGTGATATTACTGAGTTACCTGCAAGTATAGGTGTTTCTTTCTTGAACAATCTGTTACCAGGACCACACCAGGGTAGGTGCCGATACCTCTCAGGACATCCAGCTCTTTGGGATAGGAATTCAGCCTGAGCACTGTGAGATCGACATTGGCTCTGATGGAGAGGTCAGCCTCACTCCAAAAGAAAATGCAAGGTAAGAAAAGTACCGTATAGGTAACTAATGAGAGCCTACTGCGTAGCTCAGGGAGCTCTACTTAAATGCTCTGTGAGGACCTAAATGGGAAGGCAGTCCAAGGAAGAGGGAATATATGTATCCACGTGGCTGATTTACCTTGCCGTACAGCAGAAATGAACAGAACATCGTAAAGCAACTATTGTCGTCCTCGTTGAGTAGCTAAGGACTGTCCAGCTCCTTAAACCCCATAGAGTGTAGCCCACCAGGCGCCTCTGTCCATGGAGTTTTCTAGGCAAGAATACTGGAGTATTAGGTTGCCACTTCCTTCTCCAGGGGGATCTTCCAGACTCAGGGATTAAACTCGTGTTTCCTGCATTGGCAGGCGGGTTCTTTAGCTGAGCCACCTGGGAAGCCCTAGACTCAAATAAAAAGTAATTTTAAAATAATAAAAATAAAGTACCTTAACGTAGCTTAAGTGCCTCATTTACAGGAGTAGACTGACCCTTTCTGTTTGTCCAGTTATCAAAGTTAAGGCCACACTAGCTTTTGCTTTCTGCTTGTAGAGAGCTGTGTAAGCAAAATTTAGAGCACCAGCTTCAGCGTGGCTGATTCTGCCTGCACTAGCTGGGTGATCTTAGATAAGATACCTCTTTTATCTAATCTTCAGTTCTCTCATGTGATAAATAAGGCTAACGGTAGGTCACTTCCCTCAGTGCCTGACATACATAAATATTGAATAAAGTTAGTTGTTACCCATATAATGCATTATATGAAAAGCAGTTATTAATCAGATAACCCCATTATATGAAGAATTCCTAAGCTAAGCTATGATATGTAAAAATTTGAGAACTGACAGGGTAATATATTTACTTTTTAATTTCTGCTAAATGATGTCTTCAATTATTTTATAAGCACGTATAAAATGAAGTCTTAAAACAATATTCATTAAAGTACAGCATTATAATTCAGAACATACATTTTTATGAAGAAAACTACATTTTTGTCAAATTACTCTGTTAATATCAGCCGTATACATTTCCAAGTGATGAAAACCTGAGACTGAAACCATCAACATGCGTGATTCATGAAATTTGTAGGTCTTGTGTTAAAGTGATACATTGTTAACATATTTAATGATAAGGTGATACTATTCCTTAATTTTTATTTATTCCAAGTTCCAATAAAATTGAGCTTTGTGCTGTACCCCCCCACCCATTAGAAGCTCTGGAGTTTTTTTACTACTTTTTTAATTGACAAAATTATGTGTGTATATACACATGCGCACACACACACACACACACACACAACGTGACAATGTAATCATTTTCTCTTTCAGTGATCTTATTCAGGAGATTTCCTCATACCTGATTTTATCTCCGAGTCTTTTTACCCTACTTTTCTTCCGTTCCCACCATGCCTAATCTCTTCCTTTCCTATAACCTGAGGGCAGTGGTTCATTCATTCAGTATACTTGCTCTAGGCTCTGTGTTGGGAATGTCCAAGTATAATGACGCAAAGCCTAGTTGGGGAGAATGTATAGAAACAACAGTTATTTTACAGGAAGCTAAGTGCTCCTTCTAAAGTGATCTTTATAACCTGCAAATGTGATCACTATAAAAGTGTGTGAGGTTTGCAGGACTTAGGATATGCTTTTGTCATGGGAATGCACAGTAGCAAAAGAAGTGAAGAACAAAATATATTGTAGAATTATGTAAGAGTTGGCAAGATTTAGTGATGTGCTTGGAGACAGAATGGGAACTCAGTAAAGGAAAAGAAGTCAGGAGGCAGAAACAAGATGGTGCGTGACGTGAAGACGGGGGTGGCAGGCAGAGAGAAGGAGTTCTTGTGCAGAGTCCCACCGGAGGAACCAGCGCTGCCCAGCACTCTGATTTCCCACATCTGAAGGAGCTTCCGGTTAAGATGGCGGAGGATTAGGATGGGGAATACGCTTTCTCCTCCACAAATTCATCAAAGGGACATCTGGGCGCCGAGTAAATACCACAAACAGCTTCGGAGTGCTGGCGGAGGACGTCGGACACCCAGAAAAGCAACTCACTGCCTTCTAAAGGAGGTAGGAAAGAATATAGAAGCCAGAGAGAGACAAAGAGGGAGGGGCGGACCTCTGTCCGGGGAAGGGAGTCTTAAAAAGAGAAGTTTCCAAACACCAGGAAACACTATCCCTGCGGAATCTGCGCCGAACCTGGGAAACACGGAGACTATCATAACAGGGAGGAGAACAGTTGAGCAATTAGAACCCACAGACTGCGGGCCCTGCGGTAACTTCCGCAGCGGAGAAGCACCGCTGCAAACGCCCGCATCTGCCATTGGGGAGCCGGGGCTGGGCAGGGAGACGCCTTGGCCGTTCCCACGCGGGACGCTCCCCTGCCGGCGCTCCCCAGAGGGACGCTCCCCCGCGGGACTCTCCCCCCACTGGACGCTCCCCCGCCGGCCACTCCCGCGCAGGCGTGCCCCCGCCCGCTGTGCCGGCAGCTCCCACGAGGGCCACCCCATCCCCTCCCCCACCCGCCCGCCCGCCATTCCCGTCGCCGGCCCCTCCCCCTCTGCGGGCCTCAGCGCAGACTTCATTCGCCTGATTGTCTGGAGTGCTGCCTAACTGGAGTAGTTTGGGCCGGCAATCCAGATTGTGCAGCGCCGACCACACGAGTGGCGGGCCTTGGCCCAGAACACCGCCGAACCGTGCACAGAACAAAGGACTATACAGACCAACTACAGAGAAAGGGGCCTATAGATCTTGAGAAATTTAAGCTGGAACAAGGAACTAGCTGAAAATGAACTGAACCCACAACAATAATAGAGAAACTCTTATATATATTGTTACTATTTTTACCATCATTATTTCCTTTTTTTTTCTTTTCTTTTTTTAATATATATATATATTTTAAATTTTTATTATTTTTTAATTGGAAAAAGGAAAACAAATTTTTTTTCCTTTTAATTTTTTTTTGTTGTTGTTTGTTTTGTTTATTTTATTTTTATTTTTTTTTATCCTCTAGTACTTCTTTAATCTCCACGTTTAGATATAACTTTTGCGACCCTGTTGTTTTTTTTTTTTCTTTTTTTCCTTTTTGTCCTTTGCTTTTTTCCTTTCCTTTTTTCTTTTCTTTACTGATTACTGACTAGATCCGTCTCTCTCCTTCACACTCCCTCCTTTTATCCTCCTGACCACCTCTGTCTCCTTCCTCTCTTTTTCCTTCTCTGTATAATTCCATGAACATCTCTGAGCGGTCCAGTTGTGGAATGCATTATAGAAGAAGAAGTTTTTGAGACTACTGTAAAAATAAGACCAATAACTGGAACCAGGAGGCTTAAGTCCATACCCTGATCCCACGAAACACTAATTGACAGGAGCTCATTAAAAGCCTCCATACCTACTCTGAAACCAAGCATCACACAAAGACCAGCAAGTTCCACAACAAGACATACCAAGCAAATTCTCCAGAAAAACAAGAACACAGCCTGAGCTCCAATACACAGGCTACACAAAGCGACCCCAAAAGCATAAACATCTCATAACTCACTACTAGACACTGCACTGCACCCCAGAGAAAAGAAATCCAGCTCCACCCACCAGAACACCGATACAAGCTTCCATAAACAAGAAACCTCGACAAGCCACCGGTACAAACCCACATATAGTGCAGAAACGCCGCAATAAAGAGAACTCCACAGACTACCAGAATACAGTAAAGACGCCCCAAACTTAGCAATTTAAACAAGATGAAAAGACAGAAGAATTCCCAGCAGGTAAAGGAACAGGATAATTACCCACCAAACCAAACAAAAGAGGAAGAAATAGCGAACCTACCTGATAAAGAATTCCGAATAATGATAGTGAAATTAATCCAAAATCTGGAAAGCAAAATGGAATCATGGATAAATAGCCTGGAGAAAAGCATTGAGAAGATGCAAGAAAGATTTAACAAGGACCTAGAAGAAATAAAAAAGAGTCAATATATAATGAATAATGCAATAAATGAGATCCAAAACACTCTGGAGGCAACAAATAGTAGAATAACAGAGGCAGAAGATAGAATTAGCGAATTAGAAGATAGAATGGCAGAATTAAAGGAATCAGAGGAGAAAAAAGAAAAACGAATTAAAAGAAATGAGGACAATCTCAGAGACCTCCAGGACAATATTAAACGTTACAATATTCGAATCATAGGAGTCCCAGAAGAAGAAGACAAAAAGAAAGACCATGAGAAGATACTAGAGGAGATAATAGTTGAAAACTTCCCTAAAATGGGGAAGGAAATAATCACTCAAGTCCAAGAAACCCAGAGAGTCCCAAATAGGATAAACCCAAGACGAAACACCCCAAGACATATATTAATCAAATTAACAAAGATCAAACACAAAGAACAAATATTAAAAGCAGCAAGGGAAAAACAACAAATAACACACAAGGGAATTCCCATAAGGATAACAGCTGATCTTTCAATAGAAACTCTCCAAGCCAGGAGGGAATGGCAAGACATACTTAAAGTGATGAAAGAAAAGAACCTACAGCCCAGATTATTGTACCCAGCAAGGATCTCATTCAAATATGAAGGAGAAATCAAAACCTTTACAGACAAGCAAAAGCTGAGAGAATTCAGCACCACCAAACCAGCTCTCCAACAAATACTAAAGGACATTCTCTAGACAGGAAACACAAAAAGGATATATAAATTCAAACCCAAAACAACAAGTAAATGGCAACAGGATCATATTTATCATTAATTACCTTAAATATAAATGGGTTGAATGCCCCAACCAAAAGACAGAGACTGGCTGAATGGATACAAAAACAAGACCCCTCCATATGCTGTCTACAAGAAACCCACCTCAAAACAGGGGACACATACAGACTGAAAGTCAAGGGCTGGAAAAAGATTTTCCACGCAAATAGAGACCAAAAGAAAGCAGGAGTAGCAATACTCATATCAGATAAAATAGACTTTAAAACAAAGGATGTGAAAAGAGACAAAGAAGGTCACTACCTAATGATCAAAGGATCAATCCAAGAAGAAGATATAACAATTATAAATATATATGCACCCAACTTAGGAGCACCACAATATATAAGACAAATACTAACAAGTATGAAAGGAGAAATCAACAATAACACAATAATAGTGGGAGACTTTAATACCCCACTCACACCAAAGGATAGATCAACTAAACAGAAAATTAACAAGGAAACACAAACTTTAAACGATACAATAGACCAGTTAGAACTAATTGATATCTATAGGACATTTCATCCCAAAACAATGAATTTCACCTTTTTCTCAAGTGCACACGGAACCTTCTCCAGGATAGACCACATCCTGGGCCATAAATCCAGCCTTGGTAAGTTCAGAAAAATTGAAATCATTCCAAGCATTTTTTCTGACCACAATGCAGTAAGAGTAAATCTCAATAACAGGAGAAAATCTATTAAAAAGACCAACATATGGAGGCTGAACAACACACTCCTGAATAACCAACAAATCACAGAAGAAATCAAAAAAGAAATCAAATTCTGCATAGAAACAAATGAAAATGAAAACACTACAACCCAAAACCTGTGGGACACTGTAAAAGCAGTCCTAAGGGGAAAGTTCATAGCAATACAGGCATACCTCAAGAAGCAAGAAAAAAGCCAAATAAATAACCTAACTCTACACCTAAAGCAACTGGAAAAGGAAGAAATGAAGCACCCCAAGGTTAGTAGAAGGAAAGAAATCCTAAAAATTAGGGCAGAAATAAATGCAAAAGAAACAAAAGAAACCATAGCAAAAATCAACAAAGCCAAAAGCTGGTTCTTTGAAAGGGTAAATAAAATTGACAATCCACTAGCCAGACTCATCAAGAAACAAAGGGAGAAAAATCAAATCAATAAAATTAGAAATGAAAATGGAGAGATCACAACAGACAGCACAGAAATACAAAGGATCATAAGAGACTACTATCAGCAATTATATGGCAATAAAATGGACAATGTGGAAGAAATGGACAAATTCTTAGAAAAGTACAACTTCCCAAAACTGGATCAGGAAGAAATAGAAAATCTTAACAGACCCATCACAAGCACGGAAATTGAAACTGTAATCAGAAGTCTTCCAGCAAACAAAAGCCCAGGTCCAGACGGCTTCACAGCTGAATTCTACCAAAAATTTAGAGAAGAGCTAACACCTATCCTACTCAAACTGTTTCAGAAAATTGCAGAAGAAGGCAAACTTCCAAACTCATTCTATGAGGCCACCATCACCCTAATACCAAAACCTGACAAAGATCCCACAAAAAAAGAAAACTACAGGCCAATATCACTGATGAACATAGATGCAAAAATCCTTAACAAAATTCTAGCAATCAGAATCCAACAACACATTAAAAAGATCATACATCATGACCAAGTGGGCTTTATCCCAGGAATGCAAGGATTCTTCAATATCCGCAAATCAATCAACGTAATACACCACATTAACAAACTGAAGAATAAAAACCATATGATTATCTCAATAGATGCAGAGAAAGCCTTTGACAAAGTTCAACATCCATTTATGATAAAAACTCTCCAGAAAGCAGGAATAGAAGGAACATACCTCAACATAATAAAAGCTATATATGACAAGCCCACAGCAAACATTATCCTCAATGGTGAAAAATTGAAAGCATTTCCTCTAAAGTCAGGAACAAGACAAGGATGCCCACTTTCACCATTACTATTCAACATAGTTTTGGAAGTTTTGGCCACAGCAATCAGAGCAGAAAAAGAAATAAAAGGAATCCAAATTGGAAAAGAAGAAGTAAAACTCTCACTATTTGCAGATGACATGATCCTCTACGTAGAAAACCCTAAAGATTCCACCAGAAAATTACTAGAACTGATCTATGAATATGGTAAAGTTGCAGGATATAAAATTAACACACAGAAATCCCTTGCATTCCTGTACACTAATAACGAGAAAATAGAAAGAGAAATTAAGGAAACAATTCCATTCACCATTGCAATGAAAACAATAAAATACTTAGGAATATATCTTCCTAAAGAATCTAAAGACCTATATATAGAAAACTATAAAACACTGGTGAAAGAAATCAAAGAGGACGCTAATAGATGGAGAAATATACCATGTTCATGGATTGGTAGAATCAATATAGTGAAAATGAATATACTACCCAAAGCAATTTATAGATTCAATGCAATCCCCATCAAGCTACCAACGGTATTCTTCACAGAGCTAGAACAAATAATTTCTCAATTTGTATGGAAATACAAAAAACCTCGAATAGCCAAAGCTATCTTGAGAAAGAAGAACGGAACTGGAGGAATTAACCTGCCTGACTTCAGGCTCTACTACAAAGCCACAGTCATCAAGACAGTATGGTACTGGCACAAGGACAGAAATATAGATCAATGGAACAAAATAGAAAGCCCAGAGATAAATCCACGCACATATGGTCACCTTATCTTTGACAAAGGAGGCAAGAATATACAATGGATTAAAGACAATCTCTTTAACAAGTGGTGCTGGGAAAACTGGTCAAACACTTGTAAAAGAATGAAACTAGAACACTTTCTAACACCATACACAAAAATAAACTCAAAATGGATTAAAGAGCTAAATGTAAGACCAGAAACCATAAAACTCCTAGAGGAAAACATAGGCAAAACACTCTCTGACTTACATCACAGCAGGATCCTCTATGACCCACCTCCCAGAATATTGGAAATAAAATCAAAAATGAACAAATGGGACCTAATCAAACTTAAAAAGCTTCTGCACAACAAAGGAAACTATAAGCAAGGTGAAAAGACAGCCTTCAGAATGGGAGAAAATAATAGCAAATGAAGCAACTGACAAACAACTAATCTCAAAAATATACAAGCAACTTCTACAGCTCAATTCCAGAAAAATAAATGACCCAATCAAAAAATGGGCCAAAGAACTCAATAGACATTGCTCCAAAGAAGACATACAGATGGCTAACAAACACATGAAAAGATGCTCAACATCACTCATTATCAGAGAAATGCAAATCAAAACCACTATGAGATACCATTTCACGCCAATCAGAATGGCTGCTATCCAAAAGTCTACAAGCAATAAATGCTGGAGAGGGTGCGGAGAGAAGGGAACCCTCTTGCACTGTTGGTGGGAATGCAAACTAGTACAGCCACTATGGAGAACAGTATGGAGATTCCTCAAAAAACTGCGAATAGAACTGCCTTATGATCCAGCAATCCCACTGCTGGGCATATACACTGAGAAAACCAGAATTGAAAGAGACACCTGTACCCCAATGTTCATAGCAGCACTGTTTGCAATAGCCAGAACGTGGAAGCAACCTAGATGTCCATCCACAGATGAATGGATAAACAAGCTGTGGTACATATACACAATGGAGTATTACTCAGCCATTAAAAAGAATACATTTGAATCAGTTCTAAGGAGGTGGATGGAACTGGAGCCTATTATACAGAGTGAAGTAAGCCAGAAACAAAAACACAAATACAGTATACTAACGCATATATATGGAATTTAGAAAGATGGTAAAAAATAACTCTATTTACGAGACAACAAAAGAGACACTGATGTATAGACCAGACTTTTGGACTCTGGGACCGGGAGAGGGTGAGATGATTGGGGAGAATAGCATTGAAATATGTATAATATTATATCTGAAATGTATTAATTGTTCAAACTAAACACTATCATGTTACAGTTTGTTCATACTAGATGTTTGTAATGTTTCTGATAATCAATAAAAGAGAAAAAAAAAAGAAGTCAGCACTATTAAGTTTCTGTCTTAGAAATAAGATAAACTGGTGCTACTAAATCAAGATAAGGTATATTAGAGGAGGAACAGGCTAATAGGATGATAAGTAATGAGCAGTAATGAGTTCAGTTTGGGATATTTTGAGTCTGAGCTGTCCTTGGGATATCGGTGTGAAGATTTCCAGGTGCACGTTGGATTTAGCGCTGTAGACTCTACACTAAAGATACAGAGCTGGGTGTTATGTGTTGCCTGTTTTCAAAGTGGATCTAGAATGAATAATGGAAGCGTTAAACCAATGTCTATGGGATGATCTGAAGACAATCCATGAAGGGGGCTGAGACAGGGAGTCAGAGGGGCAAGGTACAACGATGGACTCCAAGGAAAGAGAACATTTAAAGAAGAGATCAGTATAGAAGCTAAAGAGCTTCTCTGGGACATAGCAGTTAGGAAGACATTAATCGGATCAGATCAGATCAGATCAGTCACTCAGTGTCGACTCTTTGCGACCCCATGAACTGCAGCACGCCAGGCCTCCCTATCCATCACCAGCTCCCGGAGGTCACTAAGACTCACATCCATCGAGTCAGTGATGCCATCCAGCCATCTCATCCTCTGTCGTCCCCTTCTCCTCCTGCCCCCAATCCCTCCCAGCATCAGAGTCTTCTCCAATGAGTCAACTCTTCCCATGAGGTGGCCAAAATACTGGAGTTTCAGCTTCAGCATCATTCCTTCCAAAGAAATCCCAGGTCTGATCTCCTTCAGAATGGACCGGTTGGATCTCCTTGCAGTCCAAGGGACTCTGAAGAGTCTTCTCCAACACCACAGTTCAAAAGCATCAATTCTTCAGCGCTCAGCCTTCTTCACAGTCCAGCTCTCACATCCATACATGACCACAGGAAAGACCATAGCCTTGACTAGGCGAACCTTTGTTGGCAAAGTAATGTCTCTGCTTTTGAATATGCTATCTAGGTTGGTCATAACTTTCCTTCCAAGGAGTAAGTGTCTTTTAATTTCATGGCTGCAGTCACCATCTGCAGTGATTTTGGAGCCCAGAAAAAGAAAGTCTGACACTGTTTCCACTGTTTCTCCATCTATTTCCCATGTAGTGATGGGACCAGATGCCGTGATCTTCGTTTTCTGAATGTTGAGCTTTAAGCCAACCTTTTCACTCTCCACTTTCACTTTCATCAAGAGGCTTTTGAGTTCCTCTTCACTTTCTGCCATAAGGGTGGAATCATCTGCATATCTGAGGTTATTGATATTTCTCCCGGCAATCTTGATTCCAGCTTGTGTTTCTTCCAGTCCAGCATTTCTCATGATGTACTCTGCATATAAGTTAAATAAACATGGTGACAATATACAGCCTTGACGTACTCCTTTTCCTATTTGGAACCAGTCTGTTGTTCCATGACCAGTTCTAACTGTTGCTTCCTGACCTGCATACAGATTTCTCAAGAGGCAGATCAGGTGGTCTGGTATTCCCATCTCTTTCAGAATTTTCCACAGTTTATTGTGATCTACACAGTCAAAGGCTTCGGCATAGTCAATGAAGCAGAAATAGATGTTTTTCTGGAACTCTCTTGCTTTTTCCATGATCCAGCGGATGTTGGCAATTTGATCTCTGGTTCCTCTGCCTTTTCTAAAACCAGCTTGAACATCAGGAAGTTCACGGTTCACATATTGCTGAAGCCTGGCTTGGAGAATTTTGAGCATTACTTTAGTAGCGTGTGAGATGAGTGCAATTGTGCGGTAGTTTGAGCACTCTTTGGCATTGCCTTTCTTTGGGATTGGGATGAAAACTGACCTTTTCCAATCTTGTGGCCACTGCTGAGTTTTCCAAATTTGCTGGCATGTTGAGTGTAGCACTTTCACAGCATCATCTTTCAGGATTTGGAATAGCTCCACTGGAATTCCATCACCTCCACTAGCTTTGTTCGTAGTGATGCTTTCTAAGGCCCACTTGACTTCACATTCCAGGATGTCTGGCTCTAGGTCAGTGATCACACCATCATGATTATCTGGGTCGTGAAGCTCTTTTTTGTACAGTTCTTCTGTGTATTCTTGCCACCTCTTCTTAATATCTTCTGCTTCCGTTAAGTCCATGCCATTTCTGTCCTTTATCGAGCCCATTTTTGCATGAAATGATTCCTTTGGTATCTCTGATTTTCTTGGATAGATCCTTAGTCTTTCCCATTCTGTTGTTTTCCTCTATTTCTTTGCATTGATCGCTGAAGAAGGCTTTCTTATCTCTTCTTGCTATTCTTTGGAACTCTGCATTCAGATGTTTATATCTTTCCTTTTCTCCTTTGCTTTTTGCTTCTCTTCTTTTTGCAGCTATTTGCAATGCCTCCCCAGACAGCCATTTTGCTTTTTTGCATTTCTTTTCTATGGGGATGGTCTTGATCCCTGTCTCCTGTACAATGTCACAAACCTCAGCCCATAGTTCATCAGGCACTCTATCTATCAGATCTAGGCCCTTAAATCTATTTCTCACTTCCACTGTATAATCATAAGGGATTTGATTTAGGTCATACCTGAATGGTCTAGTGGTTTTCCCTACTTCCTTCAATTTAAGTCTGAATTTGGCAATAAGGAGTTCATGGTCCGAGCCACAGTCAGCTCCTGGTCTTGTTTTTGCTGATTGTATAGAGCTTCTCCATCTTTGGCTGCAAAGAATATAATCGATCTGATTTCGGTGTTGACCATCTGGTGATGTCCATGTATAGAGTCTTCTCTTGTGTTGTTGGAAGAGGGTATTTGCTATGACCAGTGCATTTTCTTGGCAAAACTCTGTTAGTCTTTGCCCTGCTTCATTCCGTATTCCAAGGCCAAATTTGCCTGTTACTCCAGGTGTTTCTTGACTTCCTACTTTTGCATTCCAGTCCCCTATAATGAAAAGGACATCTTTTTTGGATGTTAGTTCTAAAAGGTCTTGTAGGTCTTCATAGAACCGTTCAACTTCAGCTTCTTCAGCATTACTGGTTGGGGCATAGACCTGGATTACTGTGACATTGAATGGTTTGCCTTGGAAACGAACAGAGATCATTCTGTCGTTTTTGAGATTGCATCCAAGTACTGCATTTCGGACTCTTTTGTTGACCATGATGGCCACTCCATTTCTTCTGAGGGATTCCTGCCCACAGTAGTAGATATAATGGTCCTCTGAGTTAAATTCACCCATTCCAGTCCATTTTAGTTCGCTAATTCCTAGAATGTCGACATTCACTCTTGCCATCTCTTGTTTGACCACTTCCAATTTGCCTTGATTCATGGACCTGACATTCCAGGTTCCTATGCAATATTGTTCTTTACAGCATCGGACTTTGCTTCTATCACCAGACACATCTACAGCTGGGTATTCTTTCTGCTTTGGTTCCATCCCTTCACTCTTTCTGGAGTTATTTCTCCACTGATCTCCAGTAGCATATTGGGCCCCTACTGACCTGGGGAGTTTCTCTTTCAGTATCCTATCATTTTGCCTTTTCATACTGTTCATGGGGTTCTCAAGGCAAGAATACTGAAGTGGTTTGCCATTCCCTTCTCCAGCAGACCACACCCTGTCAGATCTCTCCACCATGACCCGCCCATCCTGGGTTGCCCCACAGGCATGGCTTAATTTCATTGAGTTAGACAAGGCTGTGGTCCTGATGTGATTAGATTGACTAGTTTTCTGTGAGTATGGTTTCACTGCAGATGGTGACTGCAGCCATGAAATTAAAAGACGCTTACTCCTTGGAAGGAAAGTTATGACCAACCTAGATAGCATATTCAAAAGCAGAGACATTACTTTACCAAAAAGGTTCGCCTAGTCAAGGCTATGGTCTTTCCTGTGGTCATGTATGGATGTGAGAGCTGGACTGTGAAGAAGGCTGAGCGCTCAAGAATTGATGCTTTTGAACTGTGGTGTTGGAGAAGACTCTTGAGAGTCCCTTGGACTGCAAGAAGATCCAACCGGTCCATTCTGAAGGAGATCAATCCTGGAATTTCTTTAGAAGGAATGATGCAAAAGCTGAAACTCCAGTATTTTGGCCACCTCATGCGAAGAGCTGACTCATTGGAGAAGACTCTGATGCTGGGAGGGATTGAGGGAAGGAGGAGAAGGGGACGACAGAGGATGAGATGGCTGGATGGCATCACTGACTCGATGGGTGTGAGTCTGGGTGACCTCCGGGAGCTGGTGATGGACAGGGAGGCCTGGCGTGCTGCAGTTCATGGGGTCGCAAAGAGTCGGACGCGACTGAGCGACTGATCTGATCTGATGGTTTCAGTGTATTTGCCCTCTGATGCCCTCTTGCAAGACCTACCGTCTTACTTGGGTTTCTCTTACCTTGGGCGTGGGGTATCTCTTCCCGGCTGCTCCAGCAAAGCACAGCCATCGCACCTTACCTTGGACGAGGGGTCTCTCCTCACCGCCGCCCTTCCTGACCTTGGGGGAGGGGTATCTCCTCACCGCCACCCTTCCTGACCTCGGTCGTGGGGTAGCTCCTCTCGGCCGTGCTTAGTGCGCCAGTCCTCACCACTGTCCTTCCTCGGTCGTTGGGTAGCTCCTCTCAGTGCGCCGCGCAGCCGGCGAGGGGCTCTCAGTGCGCCGCTCGCGGGTAGGCCGGGCGCTCTCAGTGTGCCGCTCGCGGGTAGGAAGACATTAATAGCCAGTGGATATTTGGGTACCAGGCAGTTGTGGGTATGGAAGGAAAATAAACAAAGAAGGAAGACTAGGAGGTGAGGAAGTGGGTGGAGAATCTTGATTGTGAAGATGGGAATGGGATTGGAGATACAGCAAGAGAAGGAGGTGGGGTGAAGGGATAGTCATCATTTCCTTGAATCTTCTGCAAGTCTCTCCTCACGTGTCTTACCTGCTGCTTAACTACGGTCTATTGAGTGTTAATCTGTGTCTCTGTTTTTCATTTGTAGAAATCTAAGAGGTCTTTTTAAAGATATTCCTGGTCTCTATTGGTAGAATTTTGTTTTTACTCCATTGTATGCTTTAGTAATTTTATTTTTACTTATTTCATTGCCTTTATTCAGAAATGCTCTTCTTTGATGTTGTTGGGGCTTCAGTCCAACTGTTTGTTGTATCTGCTGATAACTTTGCTTCCTAAAGCAGTTCATGATATTTTAGAGTTGTTCCTCTTCAGCGGTTTGTAGGAGTATTGTGGCCTGAATGAGGCTACATAATTTCCTGCGAAGAGATTTTATATTTGCTTCCTCCATGTACCCCTGGCATGTGTCCAAGTGGAAATTACTTCTATGCTAATTTCTTGGCTCACGTACATTGCCAAACCAGTTTCCGTAACTTTTTCTTTTTTATATTATTGTAGTAAGAGCATGATATGTTCGTGTGTATGTTCGTGTGTGTGTGTATATGTTTATATAAGCCAGCACCTAGAATAATGTATCTAAAGAGACAGATGATCACAGAAGTAATAAGTAAAAGAAGTAAGTATTATTATATTTCTCTCTGATTTACTCTGGAACGGTTTTTGGTTTTATTCTAGAAAAGCACTCCTCAGTAGAACTTTCTGAGACCATGGAAAGGTTCTCTGTCTGCTGAGACCATTTTGGTAGCCACTATCAAGGTGGTGTGGGCTTTCCTGGTGGCTCAGCGGTAAAGATCCTCACCTGGGAAATCCCACGGACAGAGGAGCCTGGCGGGGCTACAGTCCATGGGGTCGCAAATAGGCGTGCACACACATTGAGGTGGGGCTCTTGAGAATTGACATATGGCTAGTGAGAATGAGAAACTGAGTTTTTAGAAGGATCATTCAGCGTTTAAAATAATAAAGGACACTGCATGACCCATTACATCTATTAGGGAGTTCCCCCGCTTAGCTCTTGAGCCCCCGGGTCGGAGTTTTCTGCTCTTTCCTGTTCAGCTGACACATCTCCCCACGTCGTGAGCCCCCGGGTCGGAGTTTTCTGCTCTTTCCTATCCAGTGGACACATCTCCCCACGTCGTGAGCCCCCGGGTCGGAGTTTTCTGCTCTTTCCTGTTCAGCTGACACATCTCCCCACGTTGTGTACCCCAGGTCCTGTGTCAATGGTACCCTCGTGTGCAGCACCACCCAGCTGTGGCATGGGGACAGAATCCTGTGGGGAAACAACCACTTCTTCAGGTAAGTGCTTTGTGCTCACGATTATGTTTACTGACACATCCTTTCAGTTACCCGAGTGTGAAACACATTGATTTTCTCTAATGGTCAAAAACCCCACAGAATTAATTTGCCTAAGAGGAAACGGCGAGATTGGTTGAAAGACTTTGAAAAAGAGACTGGCCCACCGGAGCACGACCTGGACGCGGCCAGTGAAGCTTCCTCAGAACCAGACTATAACTACGAATTTGCACAGATGGAGGTTATCATGAAAACGCTGAATAGTAATGGTGAGACCCTAAACAGTTACTCTCTCTCTCTCTCCCCTCTTTAAATGACTCCGAGAGGAATTTGAGCATGGCTAGAGAGTTGTCAGACTTCTGGCATATCAAATTGGGTATTCTGTTGCAGGAATAAAGTTTTTGACTTTTTTGTTTATTTCTGGATTTTTCACTTCAAGGACCCCTCTTTTTAATTATAAAAATGAAGTATCAAGAAAAGGCCAGATGCAAAAACAAGCGTGATGTATTACCATGTATAGAACAACAGAAAAGAGCATCATTATGATTAGGGCTTAAGGGATTTCCATGGCAATGGTTAAGACTCTTCCTTCCAGTGCAGAGGGCACAGGTTCCATCCCTGGCTGGGGAACTAAGATCCCACATGCCATGCTGTGACCAAAAATTTTAAAAAGAAAAAAAGGTTAGAGATTAACTACAGGGGCTTTTGACAGCCCAGCACAGGGAGGACCACAGCCGGGACCCAAGCTCCAGCCCACTTTGCCACTTGCTCACCAAGTTGGGAGGAGTCGCAACAGATATTTCATGCTCAGACAGTATCACATTAGTGGGTCATTTAACAACATGCCTGAGCAGCAAGTCTGCTCTGAGTGGTTGTTTGGAAGCCCCAGTAGGTGCAGGGTGTGACAGGAGAGTGCAGTTCCAAACTCCAGGTGAGGGAATGCCCATTAGGAGAGAGCTTCTTCCTTTAGTGCAGTTACAGACTTCTGGATGTCTCTGTTCTCCAACTCTGAGAAGTATCAAGGTGGTATCCATTTAATCATCTATCTATCATCCCATGGCACACATTTCTAATTTCTCCAATCACTACCTGCTTATCATATATATTTATATATGTATATATGATCCCCCTGGATAATCAGTGAGTGTAGTATTTGTTAATCCCTCCAGTCTTCTTAGGCAGAGCACTTGGTCATCAGTGGCCTGCCTCATGGTGTTAACGTAAGAGTCCATTTGTGTTCTAGATCAGACTTTGATCTCTAGTGTTGATTTCATTCATTTAAAAGTAACATTTCCCCGTCACTACGCTTTACCCACTCCCCCTGCTAAGTGGAGCTCCCCTGTAGGGCACACCGATGTGCTCCAATATGATGCTGAAATGCTGGCGGCTGGACGGAATTCATACTCTTCACCTCTACTGCTTAGGTGGCTTCCCGATCATAAGCCTGTCTGCCTGGTGGTCGTCCCCTTGGTGGTCCTATTTGAAGATTCTCTTCCCTCTCATGTGGTTTCAGACGAAGCTCCTCCACAAACACTGGGATAAAGGTTTTAACTGATTGGCTTTAGGTTGAAGGAGCTTGACTGGCTTTTAGCAGGGCTGCTTGTCGGCGCTTGTGCTTCATGCTTTGGCCAGATCTAACATGATGGGGAAGACACTGCAGTCTTCTGGCTGGCAGAGGTGCTCTGAATTCTTGTTGGAGGAATATTCCCTTTTCAGTTACGACCCTTTCCTCCCCATTTCCGAAGTCCATGGCCTTCCCAATGGTTAGAACCTGGTGGCTGTTCTTTTCCTCATGTATCTGACAACAAGAAGTGTCTCTGGTATTTTTATTTCTGTTGACAGCACAGGCGTTCAGGATATGGTCCTTCTGGGTAAATAGTCACCTGTATTATCCCAGTGATAAACTAAAATAGCGTATCTTCAGATCTCTAGAATAATTAATGGTCTAAAACCCAGTTCATTTGAATTAAGAGTAAAAGCAAATCTAGTATTTTTAGACCATAATATGTTTTTCTCGACAATAACTGTTTTCACAGAGTCAGTGGCAGCTCTAAAGTAAAGAAGAACTGAGGGGCTGCTGAAGGGTCCCAGAGCTTATTCCATCTGGAATGCAAAGGTTCCTTTTTCCCTTGAAGGATCTATTCTGCCCTTTGATTCAGTGCCTTAGGCATCTCGATATGAATTAATTCTAATTCTCTGGGTCACTTTTTTTTTTTTTTTAATTTTCTGGGTCCCAGGGCTTCCCTTGTGGCTCAGCTGGTAAAGAAGCCACCTGCAATGTGGGAGACCTGGGTTCGATCTCTGGGTTTGAAGATCCCCCGGAGAAGGGAAAGGCTACCCACTCCAGTATTCTGATCTGGAGAATTCCATGGGCTGTATAGACCATGGGGTCACAAAGGGTCAGACACAACTGAGTGACTTTCACTTTCACTTTTCTCTGGGTCACATAAATGCCCTTCAACCTTTACACTATCACCCTCTCTCTTTCCCAGACTCAGGACAAACAAGGAAGTTTGCGCTCATTGCGTAGTTATGTACCAGGCAGAGAATTAAGTAAGCAAGAAGGGGGCATCCTATGCCCAAAGGAAAAGAGGTCCTTTCTCTCCTCCTAAAACACTTACCCCTTTGGTTTCTTGGCCTGAGGCTCCAGGCTCACTGAGTTTTAAAACAGTTTATCCAAGAGGAAGAAAGTGATAGGGAAATGAAGGAAACTGTTAACACTGTCTTGATAGTGGACTGGTGATTTGAGAACAGGCCAGATCATCTTTGGCTTCTGTCCTTGCCCATATCACAGAGTCAGACTGACATGCTGATTGGAATGATCTTCTTAAGAGTATGGGATATAGGGAGAACAGATACATGTACAGACATGGCTGAGTCCCTTAGCTGTTTACCTCAAAATGTCACATTGTTAACGGACTATGCTGCTGCTGCTGCTGCTAAGTCGCTCAGTCATGTCTGACTCTGTGCGACCCCATAGACGGAAGCTCACCAGGCTCCCCCGTCCCTGGGATTCTCCAGGCAAGAACACTGGAGTGGGTTGCCATTGCCTTCTCCAATGCATGAAAGGGAAAAGTGAAAGTGAAGTCGCTCAGTCGTGTCCGACTCTTAGCGACCCCATGCACTGGAGCCTACCAGGGTCCTCTGTCCATGGGATTTTCTGGGCAAAAGTACTGGGGTGGGGTGCCATTGCCTTCCCATACCCCAATACAAAATAAAAGGTTTAAATTTAAAAACAAACAAACAAAAAAGAATATGCTGTATAGGGAATTCCCAGCGGTTAGGGTTCTATGCTTTTACCTCCAAGGGCCTGGGTTCGATCCCTGGTCAGGCAACTAAGATCCCACAAGCCATGACGTGTGGCCAAAATAAAAAGAAGATTCTGTATAATGAGAAAGACTTCAAACAGGTGAGTTAATTCAGAAAGAAAATGTTATCAAATATATCTAAGAGAAAACTGTTTCCAGACTTGTGTTGGGATCAGAGGAAAAAAGAAACCTCAGCCTCTGTACCTCTCCTGGGTTCTATGTATCCCGGCCACATCTGGAGTCCCTGAGCAGGGCTTCCTGGGCTGGTCCATGGCAGGCGAGGGGAAGAAGGCTTGGAGTTGCTCTCTGGCGCATCTGTGTGTTGATCTGTGGCTCCTGAGAAGGCCTGGTGAGCAGTAGGGGTGCTGTGTCTTGACCAGTCACATCACTTGTGCATTGGCGTGGAACCCCCTTCTCAGCCACTTGGGATATGTGTGTTTCTACACACCATTGACCAGCAAGTAGAAATAAGAATTAAACATCTTATTCAGTGTCTTTTAGCCAAAGCCGTAGACTATGATTTTATAAAAAAAAATTGGTGTGTTTTCCAGTTTTCTTTCTCTGAAAAAAGGTTCATACACACTTAAGTTAGGGCCCTGTAAATGGATGGTGAGGACCTTGTCCTTTCTTTTTGACACCTAGAGCCTAAATAGAATATATATATATATATATCTCACTGTTTGAGAAATATATATATATAAAATTCTGAGAGAATTTTTCTTCTCTAGCCCTTAAATGTAAAATTTTTTAGAACTCTCTCAAAAAACATTACCATATTATTCACAATTTTTCTTCCAGAGGTTATAAGGCTGTATCAGAAGTTCTAATCCTTTGGAGTATATCAATTTTCACTATGGGAAAGGTCTTGCCCAGCCATGGTCTGTCCTTGTATAAGAAGGGTGTTTTTTTTTTTGGAGTCCATTTTTCACTGGCCTTTCAGGTAATGCATTCCAGGGACTCTTACGTCAGGACTCTATGAAGAAAAGTATTCTGCTTTGAAAAAAGAAATGAATTTTAGAATTTAACATCAGCAAAGAACAGTATTTTTTAAACATCTGTTCTTTAGCAGAGTACTAATTCTGAGGAAAACATTGGAGGTAAGAGTATAATTTATTACTAAGTTTGTTTCCTACCCCAGATAATTAACTCTGGTCTGAGTGCAAAACCTGGCTCTGTTGCTTTGCTTAGCTGTGTCCTCTTGGGTTAGCCACTTAACTTTTCTGAGCTCCAGTTGTCTCCTCTTTAAAATGGGAATGCTGCCCACCCCTAGCTTTGTTGCAAGGCTTTCGTGAGATGATGCATGAAAAGCATATAGTGCCTCTACCCTGAGACATAAGCCAACAGATAGTAGAATTATTATTGCTGTTGTGGTCATCACTTTTATTAAAACAGCTCACCTATACTGTGCATATCTAGTGATTTTTAAAATTACTTTTACTCTGTTTTGTATTCTTTAATCTTCTTTTTTAAGCTAAAGTGCAATTTTTCCCCCCTCTTCTCATGTAGAAAACTAGTAAAATATGAATGCTTATTTAACAAATTGATAGGGTCTTCTGGTCTAGTCCAGTCAGTATCCATCATCAGGTGATGTGAAGATTCCTTTTAATTTCCTTCTCTTATCCCAGAAATTAAAATGAGAGTCAATTTGTAGAAATAGGACTGCACTGAATAATAGGCAAGTGTGTAAATCGCAGGCTAGTCTGAGAATACAAGTAAATCTCCTAGGTCTTACGTACCTCAAGGAAATATTTATTGTTATGGTAAATTTCTTTGTTTACCATCCAGATTGTCTAATATACTGTTTCCCTATTATGGCCTCCTCACTTAGATGTGTCATAGTTTGCTTTTTTGTACACATAGCCTGTGCTTTCCTTAATCTTTGTCCACTGCATCCAGGTCATTGGCCGTTACCAAGCTAATGTCCTGGGACAGCCAATTAGCTCTTTAGGATTGAGTCCTACCTACACCATAACCACCCCTAGTCATAGTCAGGGCCCCTTTAAACAAGATCTATTAGTATTTCTAATACCTGTTCACCCACATGTATGTTGGTCATCTCTCAATTTGCAAAAGCAAAAAAGCAGTAGTAGACTTTTGTTTTTGTAAGTGAATTGCTTTCTTGGCTATTAGCACCTGAGAAATTGGCAGACCATATACTCAATTCATATTTTCAAGCAGATGCTGTGATGTGTAAGTTTCCTCCCACATTAGAGAAATTCAGGAGAAACAAATTTTTAGCCAAATCGGAACTATAAACCCATTGTCAATGGGTTTGTCAATGGGAACTATAAACCCTTTGTCAACTAAAACCAATGCTAAATGCACCTAAAAAGTGACGACATAAAATCAAATCTTGTGTGGCTCTGTCTTTGAAATCACCTTAGATTTCATTGAGTCTTTCTTCTCGGTGGATAGAATACCATCCCTTTTTCCTCTGCCCTCTTCTTTTTGTAGTTGAGCCACCTATCTACACCTCAGGGCGAGCTCATCAAATTGAAGAACGTAATAGTAGATGTGAGCAATGTTTCCATACGAGGTGTTTAATCTGAAATGTTAAGAAAAAGGAAGTGGAGAGACTTCCACCTGACTGGGCTCCCAGACAAGCGCACTGAAAGGCTCCATCTGGGGGAGGAGACGGAACTTGTTAGAAGCCTCGCTGGGGGTGGGAGGATCTGCCTGTCCAAGCCACCGCTGAAGAGCCCCTTGCCTTGTCTCTTGGCTCACCAGACCCAGTTCAGAATGTGGTGCAGGTCCTGGAGAAACAGTACCTGGAAGAAAAGCGAAGCGCCCTCGAGGAGCAGCGACTCATGTACGAGCGGGAGCTGGAGCAGCTCCGCCAGCAGCTGTCCCCGGAGAGGCAGCCCCAGATCACCGGCCCCGACCGCCTGGCCTACAGCAGCCAGACAGCGCAGCAGAAGGTGACCCAGTGGGCCGAGGAGAGGTAGGAAGGGGACCCGGGGGCCTGGGGAAAGGCCTCAGGGCCTCGGGGGAGGCCGTTGTAAGGCACATCAAAGGGGGACAAACCTAGCAAAGAGGGAAATCTTACTTCCATGTCTGAATTGTTAGCGGTCGCCTTGTCTTTCAAGGAAGGTTCCCCTGGAGAAGGAAATGATACCCCACTCCAGTCTTCTTGCCTGGAAAATCCCATGGATGGAGGAGCCCAGCAGGCTACAGTCCATGGGGTCTGAAAGAGTCAGACACGACTGAGAGACTTCACTTGTTCACTTCCAAGTGTGTTTGCTGTGACGTCACTTGTTAAAGATTACGCCTGCCCCCTTACCCTTCAGTAGAGGTGGTGCCAAGTTAGAATATCACTGTTTCGTTTGGAAGTAAAGAACAGTTGAATAGTTCTAAAGCATAAAAGTAGGCTTCCCTCGTGTTTTGATGGTAAAGAATCCCCCTGCAATGCAGAAGACCCAGGTTTGATCCCTGGGTCCAAAAGATCCTCTGGAGAAGGAAATGGCAACCCATTCCAGTATCTTTGCCTGAGAAATCCATGGACAGAGGAGCCTGGTGGGCTACAGTCCATGGGGTCCCAAAGAATTGGACGTGACTGAGCGACTTTCACTCACTCAAAGCATAAAAAGCATTTCTTGTTCTTTTATTTCTCTTACTTTGGAGTCTATTTAAATGCAGTTTTAATGTTAAGAAATCTGGGAATTTTTAAAATTTACAACTTTAAAATATTTGTACCAGAACTGAGGCAGTAGTGGAGGAAATGGTAACAACAGTAAAGATAGTAAATTGTTACAAAGCTCTGTTGTGTTCTTGCCACAGTCTAGGAATGGTGCTTTTTTATGATCCCAACAGCACCAAGTCATGGGAAATATTATTTCAGTCAATCGAAATATCCTCTCAGTCATGCATTCAGTAAATGAAGAGGCCAGGCTTTGTTGACAGTCCATTAATAACTCCTCTGTTGTAATAATAATAGCACCGGACATTTCTTAAGCATTTATTGCGTGTTGACACTCCATACCACAGAAAATCCGAATGTAACTTTGCAGTTGGTCCTTGATATCTACATTCCACACCCACAGATTCAACCAGCTGTGGATCATAGAGAAAAAATTCCATATCTAAGCGGACCTGTGCAGTTCAAACCCATGTTGTTCAAGGGTCAGCTGTACTCTTTCTTTCATTCAGTGGGTAATTTTTGCATATTCTATGATGGGCCATGTACTTGGCCAGGAATTAGGTGTAGTGACAAGCAAAAAAGACATGGTCCCTGCCCTAGGGGCGCTTACAGCTTCGTAGGGGGAGATGGATGTTATTAGTCAAATAATTATACAAGTAAGTGAAAAATTGTAACTATGGCAAAGACTGAAAGTGAAAGTCACTCAGTCGTGTCCAACTCTTTGTGACCCCATGGAACAGACCATGGAATTCTCCAGGCCAGAATACTGGAGTGGGTAGCCGTTCCCTTCTCCAGGGGATCTTCCCAACCCAGGGATCAAACCTAGGTCTCCTGCATTGCAGGTAGATTCTTTACCAGCTGAGCCACCAGGGAAGCCCAAGAATGCTGGAGGGGGTAGTCTATCCCATCTCCAGCGGATCTTCCCGTCCCAGGAATCGTACCGAGGTCTCCTGCATTGCAGGCGGATTCTTTACCAGCTGAGCTACATGACAAAAGACTCCTGAGGCAAAAGATGTGGCCCTGGGAAAACATATAATAGGGTTTGGATCTAGTCAGGATGTCAGAGACACATTTATCAAGAAGCACTATCATTTAGAGTTGAAACGCAAACTGCTGCTGCCCCAAAAGTACCTACTTCTCACATTTACCAAATGAAGAAATCACATAAAACACTTTCTCCTTATGCTAGATCTCCTCCACTGCAAATCTTACAAAAGTCATAATGATTTCTTTTTCCTAAAGGAATGCTTTATTGGGCTTTTTTTTTTTTTTTTTTTTTTGCATTTTCATACCAAAATCTACTCTTTTTCAAATATTATATTATTTAAAACATGGTTGGAAGTTAAGTTACCCCACACATTTGCTCCTCATCCCTGGTTACCAGTGGATAGCCCATGGAACCCCGGTGGGAAGAGGGAAGGATAAGAGGTGAATTGGCAAAAATAGGTTGAAAGATAATTGTCTGAGAGGAGATTCTTTCTACTTTCTCATAGTATGACTCACTTGGAAATCGGGATTGCAGTTTTCTTCCAGATGTTCTCATTTCTTTCTCTGCTGCTCGCAGGGACGAACTCTTTCGCCAAAGTCTGGCAAAACTGCGGGAGCAGCTGGTGAAAGCCAACACCCTGGTGAGAGAGGCAAACTTCTTAGCTGAGGAGATGAGCAAGCTCACCGACTACCAGGTGACTCTGCAGATCCCTGCTGCGAACCTCAGTGCCAACAGGAAGGTAAGGATGCTCTCAAAGAGGAGGAGGGCAGGAGGTGCAGCAGTAGCTTCTGAGAGGCAGAACATCCCCCTGGCATCTGCAGAACATCTGTGAAGAGACCCTGATGTGAGCTGGAGGGTTTGTTCTTTTAAAGACCCCCTCTAGAAACCTCTTTGGGTATATATGATCAGAATATGAGACTCTGGAGGGCTAAAAGAGTTGCTAGTTTAAATGCATTCTTAAAACATTGCAACTTGGGAATTCCCTGGTGGTCCAGTGGTTAGGACTGTGCACTTTCACTGCTGTGGTCCAGGGTCCACTCCCTAGAAACTCAGATCCCACAAGCTACGTGCTGCAGCCAGAAATAAATAAGAAAACACTGAAACTAGAAATGGATATAACTAACTCCTCTTGCTTTTCTCTCTCATATAAATGCCTCCTGAAAATAGGGGATGTGTAAATATCTTATAATAGTATCATTCTGAGAGAGTGACAAGAAAGGAAAACTCCTATGATCCCTGTTTTATGTACACAGAAGGATTCTTTGCAGCCACTCAGAAGTTTCCATCAGTAAACTTCAAGATTTTTTCTTTAGGGAGAAACCTTGAAAAGTAATTTTTCCTCCATTTATTTTTCCCTCCGACAAGTGAGTGAGAAATGAGTCAGAGGGTATCTCATCAGCCTTATTGCATTTTAGTCTTTTGACCAAGTAATTCTCCTTCGTGAAATTTACTCTAAATCCCTACCTACAGAAGTGTTTGTAAAGGTTTATGTGCTTTTGTACAAGGATGCTTATCATAGTTACCTTTGTAATAGCAAACATTTGAAACAGCCATGATGTTGGGCAGTAGACTAATTAGTCAAATGAGTGATACATCCCCATAACAGATCACTTTGTTGCTATTAAACATTATGTTTCTGAAGAATATTTACCACACAGAAAGGTTAACTGTGGAGAAAGAATTGGGATGGGAAATTTGTATTTTTGCTTGGTTCTAAGTGTGATTAAAAATAAAACATGCATGCATGGCCCTACAAAGAAGATTGAAAATAAACTAGAATATTCCGTATATGGTAGATTGCATCTTTCTTTGTATACATTATGTGTCTTTTTTAAACTTTCTACTTAGTGATAATGCACATTGCTTCAGCAGTCCAAAAAGGTTATAACAAGATTTGCTGTGTTTGTTTTTTTGTTTTTGTTTTCCTATATTCTACAGAGAGGAGCAATAGTGAGTGAGCCAGCTATTCAAGTGAGGAGGAAAGGAAAGAGCACCCAAGTGTGGACCATTGAGAAGCTGGAGAATAAATTAATTGATATGAGAGACCTTTATCAAGAATGGAAGGAAAAGATTCCTGAGGTAAAAGGGACAAAATGTCAAGGAGTTTGGTTGCATTAAAAGGACAGAATATGAGTGACTTAACCATCAGAACTGGAGAAGGAAATGACAACCCACTCCATTACTCTTGCCTGGAAAATCCCATGGATGGAGGAACCTGATGGGCTACAGTCCATGGGGTCGCTAAGAGTCGGACACGCTTGAGTGACTAACACACAGTTGTCAGAACACACACATGTGCATCACTGAATATCTGCGGTGATGCTGGGGACATTTATATTAGAAATGTAAAGTGAAAGTCAGTTGGATGGGTCATAAAACATGTGATCCTCACACAGATAGGAACTACGTGAAGAGAACACCTAGCACCTTCTGCATCTTCAGTACATTTCAAGTGAAATGAAGTGGAACAAAGTGAATTTGTGTTGTTTGGTCGGTGGTGTTAAAAATCAGCTTAGATGGGCCAGCATGGGTTTTGTGTTCATCAGCATATGCTCATGCTGTCCTAGCGGTATTCATGGCTGGGTACATGCTAAGAATAATTTTAGAGAGCGTGGTCCATTGTTCATACACTAGTAATGGAAAAAAGGACTCAACGAAGGAAATGAAGCAAAGCTCAGGGAGTAGAACCACGCAGGTAGGGTGTGCCAGGGAAGATGAGGAGGGTTGGGGTGGGGTGTGTGGGGCTATAACTGATAGAAGGGCTTTCCACGCCTTTTCATCAGTTATCGCCCTAACAAGCCCCTCCCGTGTGCTAGCTTTGTTTTATTTATATGACATGATTCTGATTTTATTTTTAATCCATGTGGATAAATACTTTCTTTTTGAAATATTTCAAAACAGCTAGTTTTAAAATAGTATTAGGTTGATGTTTTCTTTCCCTACTCACCCTCTACCCCCAATCCCCCAACCTGTCCTGCCACTCAGGCAAAGCGACTCTGCGGGAAACGAGGGGACCCTTTCTATGAAGCCCAAGAGAATCACAACCTGATTGGTGTCGCGAATGTGTTCCTGGAGTGTCTCTTCTGTGATGTGAAGCTTCAGTATGCAGTTCCTATCATCAGCCAGCAGGGGGAGGTAAGGACAAGCCAGGTTGGGAGAAAATGACCATGGCCCAAGTGTGATTTTTGTTGTTTTAACTCGATTTAAGTTATGTTCTTGATTTAGATCCAGAAACTACGGTGAAGCCTCAGGATCACGTTCTTTTTTCCCTACTAATATCAATAGGAACTATCAACATTAATTCATGGCTTTAAAAGATTATTAGAACATGTTTTTTGTTTGTGGTTCACAAGGATTTTCTTTGTGTTAATCAAGTTAGAAATCTTTTGGAAACCAGATTCAGCTCTGTGCCCCACACTGACTTCTCTTTTAAGCTTTTACCTCGATAATACCCTTTTGGGGAAGGCAATGGCAACCCACACCAGTACTCTCGCCTGGAAAATCCCATGGACGGAGGAGCCTGGTAGGCTTCAGTCCATGGGGTCGCGAAGAGTCAGACACGACTGAGCTACTTCACTTTCACTTTTCACCTTCATGCACTGGAGAAGGAAATGGCAACCCACTCCAGTGTTCTTGCCTGGAGAATCCGAGGGATGGCAGAGCCTGGTGGGCTGCCATCTATGATAGGGTCGCAAAGAGTCGGACACAACTGAAGTGACTTAGCAGCAATACCCTTTAGCTCCTTCCTGGCCCCTAAGTGGTCTTTACAAGATATAAAAGTGAAAGTGAAAGTCGCTCAGTCATGTCCAGCTGTTTGCAACCCCATGGACTATATAGCCCACCAGGCTCCTCTGTCCATGGAATTCTCCAGGCTAGAATACTGGAGTGGGTAGCCGTTCTCTTCTCCAGGGGATCTTCCCAACCCAGGGATTGAACCCAGGTCTCTCGCACTGTAGGCAGATTCTTTACCATCTGAGCCACAAGGGAAGCCTTTATAAGATATAACTTAAGGGGATTATTTTGAAATTTGAAATATTCAAAGCAAACAAGCTTAACCATCCCATTGTTACCACTCTTTAAAAAAAAATGCCTCTTGTATTTCAATTATTTCATTATATTGGCCTTATGTCAGCCTGAAACATTTCAGAAAATGTTCAAGTTCAAACTTTTTTATTACACAGTTCATCAACGAATGTCTTCATTTTAAATTTAGTAGCATCAATATTTCATGATGCTACTAAATTTAAAAGTAATTTGTTCTTTAATAACATGCTAACTTAGAAATACTAAGTTTTTTTTATGATTCTCTTTTTTAAGTTACATTTTTATTTTACTTTTAAAATTTATTTTTAATTGGATGGTTTCTGCCATACATTGACATGAATCAGCCGTAGGTATACATGTATCCCCTCCCTCTTGAACCTTCCTCCCACCCCATCCCACCCCTCTAAGTTGTCACAGAGCACCAGTTTGAGCTCTCTGCATCATACAGCAAATTGCCACTGACTATGTAGTTTACATATGGTTCGTGGTTCTTAGCGCAGGCTGAGAATAGGGCTCCACTCTGACTTAAATGAACCCAGAAAATAAACCGTAGGTTCCCAGCTGTGATGTGTAAATACATGTCTCATATTCCCACATGTGTAACGCCCCTGTGAACACTATGGTGTGGGAGACTAGTGAGCTAAGTTACTTTTTCCCATGTTAAAAATGGGCACAACTCCAATGGCAAAGAGACCTAGTAGCTGAGTCCCTAGTCAGGGTTACTTAAGCTAACTAGGGTCCATGGTGGGCTTTGCGTGTTCCATTGATACTCCTAAAATTTTACTAAAAATGTATTAGGTTCTCAAAAAACATTAGGAGTTAAAAAGTTTAAGAAGTACCATCTTCTAACTGGTTTCTCATATTTCCTTTCTTCCCTTTCTCATACTCCTTCCTCCACATTTGTCTCACTTGTCAAATACCATCAACTAATTTCTTGCAGGTCCTGGGTGCCAGGGCCGGTTGCTCTGCAGAAGGTGCTCTGAGCTATCTTTGAGAATGAGCCTCACTGCTTAAGATGACAGCAGCACCCCCAGTGCGTGTGTCCCCTTCACAACTTGTCATTACAACCTTAAAGTGCGGTATCCAAGATAAACCTGGTTGATTACCACCCTCCAAGTGTGTAAAGGTCAGGGTCCCGTTAATTCAGATCTGTGCCACAAGTTACAGGAGAGACACTGCTAAACTCCCGTTAATTTCAGCTCTGTGCCCCCAAGTTATAGGAGTTCAGTTCAGTTCAGTCACTCAGTCGTGTCTGACTATTTGCGACCCCATGAATCGCAGCACGCCAGGCCTCCCTGTCCATCACCAACTCCCGGAGTTCACCCAGACTCACGTCCATTGAGTCAGTGATGCCATCCAACCATCTCATCGTCTGTCGTCCCCTTCTCCTCCTGCCCCCAATCCCTCCCAGCATCAGTCTTTTCCAATGAGTCAACTCTTCGCATGAGGTGGCCAAAATACTGGAGTTTCAGCTTCAGCATCATTCCTTCCAAAGAAATCCCAGGGCTGATCTCCTTCAGAATGGACTGGTTGGATCTCCTTGCAGTCCAAGGGACTCTCAAGAGTCTTCTCCAACACCACAGTTCAAAACCATCAATTCTTCGGTGCTCAGCCTTCTTCACAGTCCAGCTCTCACATCCATACGTGACCACAGCAAAAACCATAGCCTTGACTAGACGGACCTTTGTTGGCAAAGTGATGTCTCTGCTTTTGAATATGTGATCTAGGTTGGTCATAACTTTCCTTCCAAGGAGTAAGTGTCTTTTAATTTCATGGCTGCAGTCATCATCTGCAGTGATTTTGGAGCCCCCCCAAAATAAAGTCTGACACTGTTTCCACTGTTTCCCCATCTATTTGCCATGATGTGATGGGACCGGATGCCATGATCTTCGTTTTCTGAATGTTGAGCTTTAAGCCAACCTTTTCACTCTCCACTTTCACTTTCATCAAGAGGCTTTTGAGTTCCTCTTCACTTTCTGCCATAAGGGTGGTGTCATCTGCATATCTGAGGTTATTGATATTTCTCCCAGCAATCTTGATTCCAGCCTGTGCTTCTTCCAGCCCAGGGTTTCTCACGATGTACTCTGCATATAAGTTAAATAAGCAGGGTGACAATATACAGCCTTGACATACTCCTTTTCCTATCTGGAACCAGTCTGTTGTTCCATGACCAGTTCTAACTGTTGCTTCCTGACCTGCATACAAATTTCTCAAGAGGCAGATCAGGAGACACCGCTAAACTCTCAATGATCCAGAGAAACCACTCAGATATTCTGGAGACTTCAAGCCCCACACACACCCTTTTTTTTTTTATTTAGAAAAACCATCTTAAAGGAACTGTTTCCTTATAACTTAGGGCCTTTGTCTTTGTCCTCCCTCCTGGAGTAGGTCTCACCCCTGACCCTGCTTCCAGCCACCGTGTGAGGTCTGTTCACATTCTCTGCTCCCTAGAGAATAGAGGCTGTATGAGCCCAGTGGCCTGACTGTTTGGTTTGCTGTTGTAAACGCAGTGCTTAGTCCTTCCCTGGCACCCAGTCACTTCTCCATAAATATTTGTCGAGTGGATAAATTCATTTTGTGACAACCCGTACATATCTGTGTTAGAGCAGTTAGTCTATATTGTTGTTCCTGGGTTTTTAATTCTCTGTCTCCTCATTTGACTGTGAGCATCCAGACAACAGAGCCCGTGTCCTTATCTTGGTCTTCTCCACGATGCCAGGTATTTGATCAGATGAGTATGTGAATGAATATATGAATAAGGGAAATAGATGACTCCAAGTAGCATGTGTTGGCTGCCTTTGTGCTGTTCGTGAACTGTCCTGTAGAAGAAGGGTAAGAATGAAGATGATTCCAGGAGGCAGATTTCGCTCCAAGTAAAGCCTGGTGATTACAGAGCAGGTGATGGAGTGGACTAGCTCTGGAAGTTTCCTGTTGCTGGAGGCGGCCTAGTAGTCACAGTGGAGCTGCTCACTTGGGGTTATGGTTGCATACTTTCCATCTCAGGTCGGTTTTGTCCTCAGGCTGCCTTTTAATCCCATGGTGCTCTGGTTCCTTGACCCAGGTTGCAGGGCGTCTCCACGTGGAAGTGATGCGAGTGACAGGCGCGGTCCCGGAGCGCATGGTGGAGGACGACTCCTCAGAGAACTCCAGTGAGAGCGGGAGCCTTGAAGTCGACAGCACCGGGGAAGTCATTCACCGAGTCAAGAAGCTGACATGCCGGGTGAGAGGGCGGGGCTGCGGAGGCTCGGATAAGCGGCCTTTTCCATTCAAAACAATTTGACGGAAAATCTTGGGCATTTTTCACATAACATGAGTGAGTGAGTGAGTGAGTGAAAATCGCTCAGTCGAGTCCGACTCTTTGCGACCCATAGACTATACAGCCCATGGCATTCGCTAGGCCAGAATACTGGAATGGGTAGCCTTTCCCTTCTCCAGGGGATCTTCCCAACCCAGGAATCGAACCCAAGTATCCCACATTGCAGGAGGATTCTTTACCAGCTGAGCCACCAGGGAAGCCCCGGAATACTGGAGTGGGTAGCCTATCCCTTCTCCAGCGAATCTTCGCAACCCAGGAATTGAACTGGGGCCTCCTGCATTGCAGGCAGATTCTGTCCCAGCTGAGCTATGAGGGAAGCCCCTGCATAAAACATGGTGCAAGTTAAACTTTCTGACCTGGTGATGGATAGTACTTTTTCCAGAAGTATAGCACACTTTATGATGGCAGTTGTGTGAAGTTTCAAAAGTTTCTATGTGTGTGAGCTGCAAGGAGTGTATATTGATTAGTGAATCATGCTTTTCTAGTTGAGGTTGCGGCTATATCTGAAACTCAGTCATTAGAAGAGTTTGAGAGCGATGTGTACATTTGTCTCCGTGCTCATATACTGTAGTTACAAAACCGTGGTGCAGATTTCATTACAGATGCTCTTGTATGCATGTGTACTCAGTCATGTCCGACTCTTTTCGACCCTATGGACTGTAGCCCACCAGGCTCCTCTGTCCATGGAATCTCCCAGGCAAGAATACTTCACATGTCAAATGGATGACTGATTTATTTCATCCCTATGAAAAGCATGCATAGTTTGTTTTCTTTATGAGCATTATATTTGCGGGTTTTTTTTTCTCTTCAGGTAAAAATTAAAGAAGCAACTGGGCTGCCCTTAAACCTCTCAAATTTCGTCTTCTGTCAATACACGTTCTGGGACCAGTGTGAATCCACGGTGGCCGCCCCTGTCGTGGACCCTGAGGTGCCTTCCCCACAGTCCAAGGATGCCCAGTACACCGTGACCTTCTCTCACTGTAAGGTAAAAATGCCATTGCAAAACTTGGGAGGCTGCCGGCCTGGGCTCAGTTCAGAAGTCTACTTGTAACTTAGAGGTTTCCCCCATTATGAAACATAATATGTTTATTAGGCTTTTTAACCTCCAAGTATACTTTATTTTTTACAGTTCCACTATATATATTACAATTATATTCCATGGACAATTTGTAATAGATTCTTGAGATTACTTTTTTCAAAATTGTGCCCGTTTTTTCTGCTTCTACACTTAGAAAACACATCCATATCACCACTTGTAAAATTTCACATATGTAAAGTCTATTAAGTCTTTTTTTTTTTTTTTTTGCCTTTTTTAGTATATTTATTTGGGAGAAGGCAATGGCACCCCACTCCAGTACTCTTGCCTGGAAAATCCCATGGACGGAGGAGCCTGGTAGGCTGCAGTCCATGGGGTCGCTAAGAGTCGGACACGACTGAGCGACTTCACTTTGACTTTTCACTTTCATGCATTGGAGAAGGAAATGGCAACCCACTCCAGTGTTCTTGCCTGGAGAATCCCATGGGCAGGGGAGCCTGGTGGGCTGCCATCTATGGGGTCACACAGAGTCAGACATGACTGAAGCGACTTAGCAGCAGTAGTAGCAGCAGTATATTTATTTAATTGAAGGATAATTGCTTTACAGAATTTTGTTGTTTTCTGTCAGATCTCAACATGAATCAGCCATAGGTGTACATATGTCCCCTCCCTCTAGAACTTCCCTCCCATCTCCCTCCCCATCCCACCCCTCTAGGTTGATACAGAGCCCCTGTTTGAGTACCCTGAAACCTACAGCAAATTCCTACTCTCTATCTGTTTTACATATGGGATGTAAGTTTCCATGTTACTCTACCCATATGTCTCACCCTCTCCTCCCCTCTCCCCATTTCCATAAGTCTGTTCTCTATGTCTGTTTCTCCATTGCTGCCCTGCAAATAAATTCATCAGTTGTCAAGTCATTATTTTTATGAAAACAAGTAGCCCACTTTTTTTAAGCTGTGTTTACCAAGTCTATTTGTCAATTCTTTATTAATCTTTTGTTGTTGTTGTTTTCTGAATATTCTTTTAAATATTCCTCATATTTCTTTATAGCCAAAAAGTTGCTCCTTTAGAAGGGTGAAAACCTGGATTTAAGATACATCCTAGTTAACAACTGGCTTAATAAATGCTAGTATCAGAGGCCTTGGACTCACTATGTGCCCTGGAGGTTTTTTTCACCCCTAAAATGTACAGTTTGTGTTAATTGGTCATTAAATTTATTTTCCTTTTAAAATTCTGGCTCTATCTCCAAATATTCCAATCCCAAAGAAAGGCAATGCCAAAGAATGTTCAAACTACCACACAATTGCACTCATCTCACATTCTAGCAAAGTAATGCTGAAAATTCTCCAAGCTAGGCTTCAACAATACATGAACTGAGAACTTCCAGATATTCAAGCTGGATTTAGAAAAGGCAGAGGAACCAGAGATCAAATTGCCAACATCCGCTGAAACATAGAAAAAGCAAGAGAATTACGGAAAAACATCTGCTTCATTGACTACGTTAAAGCCTTTGACTGTGTAGATCCCAACAAATTGTGGAAAATTCTTCCAGAGACTGGAATACCAGACCACCTGTCCTGCCTCCTGAGGAATCTGTATGCAGGTCAAGAAGTAACAGTTAGAACCGGACATGAAGATGAAGCAACAGACTGGTTCCAAATTGGGAAAGGAGTACGTCAAGGCTGTGTATTGTCACCCTGCTTATTTAACTTGTATGCAGAGTACATCATGTGAAATGCTGGGCTGGGTAAAGCACAAGTTGGAATCAAGATTGCTGGGAGAAATACAATAATCTCAGATATGCAAATGACACCACCCTTATGGCAGAAAGCAAAGAGGAACTCCTCTTGATGAAAGTGAAAAAGGAGAATGAAAAAGCTGGCTTAAAACTCAACATTCAAAAAACAAAGATCATGGCATCTGGTCCCATCACTTCATGGCAAATAGATGTGGAAACAATGGAAACAGTGAGAGACTTTATTTTCTTGGGCTCCAAAATCACTGCAGATGGTGACTGCAGCCTTGAAATTAAAAGATACTTGCTCTTTGGGAGAAAAGCTATGACCAACCTAGACAACATATTCAAAAGCAGAGATATTACTTTGCTGACAAAGGCCCATCTAGTAAAGCTATGGTTTTTCCAGTAGTCATGTATGGATGTGAGAGTTGGACTATAAAGCTGAGTGCCCCAAAATTGATACTTTTGAACTGTGGCATTGGAGAAGACTCTTGAGAGTCCCTTGGACTGCAGGGAGATCAAACCAGTCAATCCTGAAGGAAATCAACCCTGAATATTCATTGGAAGGACTGATGCTGAAGCTCCAATACTTTGGCGACCTGATGGGAAGATCTGACTCATTAGAAAAGACCTTGATGCTAGGAAAGATTGGAAGCAGGAGGAGAAGGGGAAAACAGGATGAGATGGTTGGATGGCATCATCAACTTGATAGACATGAGTTTGAGTCAGCTCTGGGAGTTGGTGGATAGGGAAGCCTGGCATGCTGCAACCCATGGGGTCACAAAGAGTCAGACAAGACTGAGCAACTGAACTGATCTCCAAGTAAAATAAGAAGTTAGGTAGTATAATGTTAAACCAATTCGACACAGCACAGCCCTTCCATTTCCTTCCCTTTCCTGCTAATGGGGAGGAAATGAAAGTGGCTCCTTGCCTGCTGCTTTGTTCTGGGTGATTTGCTTTTCTGCTCTGTCCATTCAGTGTCTATTACTTTACTCATCTCTTTGTAAAAAGTTGGAATGGGAGGGGCCTCCCTGGTGGCTCAGTGGTAAAGAATCCACCTGCCAGTGTAGGAGACACGGGTTCAATCCCTAATCCAGGAAGATCCCACATGCTGAGAAGCAACTAAGCCAGTGCGCCAGAACTACTGAGCCTGTGCTCCAGACTGTGGGATTCACAACTACAGAAGCTCGTGCACTCTAGAACCTGTGCTCTACAACAAGAAAAGCCACCACAGTGAGAAGGCCGAGCACTGACATAAATAAATAAATAAACATTTTTTGAAAAGTTGGAGTGGGAGCATTTAAGAGCAAGAGTGCAGATTGGTGGTGATAATCCTATAAAATTTAATTCTGTTTTTAGTCTCCTATGCCATAGCAAGGAACAATCATAAATTCCTATTTTTTTTTTTGCTGCGCTGATTGGTCTGTTCCAGCTGAAAGTCGGAGTGGTCTGGGGAAAAGAGATGGAACCACAAGGAAGGGAGGACAAGTTCAGCTCTGCCACAGCAATCCATGTGACACGGGGCGGCTACTTTCCTCAGTGTCCTCATGTATTAAAGAAAGGAACTCAATTCAGTTATCTTGGGGTATCCCTTCCCATCTAATATGCTGGTTTCTTGGTCGTTTTCTGTCCAGCAGCAACAGCGATGAGTTTAAGGTTGGGATCAAGCTAACATACTCTAAAGTGAATCTGTTTACAGTTGAAAGGTAAAAAGGAAATTTCACAGATTCCTTTCTGTATAATTCCTGTCCTGTTCCCTTTCCCCCACTTACCCTAGGACTACGTGGTCAACGTAACGGAAGAATTCCTGGAGTTCATTTCAGATGGAGCACTGGCCATCGAAGTGTGGGGCCACCGGTGTACCGGGAACGGCAGCTCCATCTGGGAAGTCGATTCCCTTCATGCTAAGACGAGAACGCTGCATGACAGGTGTGTGCTTGGCTGAGGGCTTCAGATGGAGGGTCAAGGCTTGCGCTTCAACAGTGGTTGAGAATTAGGACTCTGTGAGCGTATTTCCTGCTTTGCGAAATGGGAATGATGAAAGGAATTACCAGGTTTTGGGAAAATTCAATGGACAAAGGAACATCTTTTCAGTGAGACTGAAACATCTCGGTGTCTACTTGGGAAAAAACAACCTTGATCTTAATTCACCTGATTGCGCAAAACTTAATTGGAGATGGAGCATGACTTTAAATGTCAAAGATAAAACTATATAGCTTATAGAAGAAAACAGGAGGGTATCTTCTTTTAAAGTTGATTCTTTGCCTCTCCCATGACCCAGCAATCTTCCTTCTAGGTATTTACCCAAGAAAACTGAAAATGTAAGTCCATAAGCAGCCTGGTACATAAATGTTTATGGACGTTCTATTCATCATGTCCCCCAAAGTGTAAACAACACAGATGTCCCTTTAGTGTGAGAAGGATAAACTGCGTTAGTAGTGACACAATAGAATATTCAGATCAGATCAGATCAGTCGCTCAGTCGTGTCCGACTCTTTGCGACCCCATGAACCACAGCACGCCAGGCCTCCCTGTCCATCACCAGCTCTCGGAGGTCACTCAGACTCACATTCATCGAGTCAGTGATGCCATCCAGCCATCTCATCCTCTGTCGTCCCCTTCTCCTCCTGCCCTCAATCCCTCCCAGCATCAGAGTCTTCTCCAATGAGTCAACTCTTCGCATGAGGTGGCCAAAATACTGGAGTTTCAGCTTGAGCATCATTCCCTCCAAAGAAATCCCAGGTCTGATCTCCTTCAGAATGGACTGGTTGGATCTCCTTGCAGTCCAAGGGACTCTCAAGAGTCTTCTCCAACACCACAGCTCAAAAGCATCAATTCTTTGGCGCTCAGCCTTCTTCACAGTCCAGCTCTCACATCCATACATGACCACAGGAAAGCCCAGAGCCTTGACTAGGCGAACCTTTGTTGGCAAAGTGATGTCTCTGCTTTTGAATATGCTATCTAGGTTGGTCATAACCTTCCTTCCAAGGAGTAAGCGTCTTTTAATTTCATGGCTGCAGTCACCATCTGCAGTGATTTTGGAGCCCACAAAAATAAAGTCTGACACTGTTTCCACTGTTTCCCCATCTATTTCCCATGTAGTGATGGGACCAGATGCCATGATCTTCGTTATCTGAATGTTGAGCTTTAAGCCAACCTTTTCACTCTCCACTTTCACTTTCATCAAGAGGCTTTTGAGTTCCTCTTCACTTTCTGCCATAAGGGTGGTATCATCTGCATATCTGAGGTTATTGATATTTCTCCCGGCAATCTTGATTCCAGCTTGTGCTTCCTCCAGTCCAGCATTTCTCATGATGTACTCTGCATATAAGTTAAATAAACATGGTGACAATATGCAGCCTTGACGTACTCCTTTTCCTATTTGGAACCAGTCTGTTGTTCCATGACCAGTTCTAACTGTTGCTTCCTGACCTGCATACAGATTTCTCAAGAGGCAGATCAGGTGGTCTGGTATTCCCATCTCTTTCAGAATTTTCCACAGTTTATTATGATCCACACAGTCAAAGGCTTTGGCATAGTCAATAAAGCAGAAATAGATGTTTTTCTGGAACTCTCTTGCTTTTTTGATAATCCAGCGGATGTTGGCAATTTGATCTCTCGTTCCTCTGCCTTTTCTAAATCCAGCTTGAACATCAGGAAGTTCACGGTTCACATGTTGCTGAAGCCTGGCTTGGAGAATTTTGAGCATTACTTTACTGGCGTGTGAGATGAGTGCAATTGTGCGGTAGTTTGAGCACTCTTTGGCATTGCCTTTCTTTGGGATCGGGATGAAAACTGACCTTTTCCAATCTTGTGGCCACTGCTGAGTTTTCCAAATTTGCTGGCATATTGAGTGCAGCACTTTCACAGCATCATCTTTCAGGACTTGGAATAGCTCCACTGGAATTCCATCACCTCCACTAGCTTTGTTCGTAGTGATGCTTTATAAGGCCCACTTGACTTCACATTCCAGGATGTCTGGCTCTAGGTCAGTGATCACACCATCATGATCATCTGGGTCGTGAAGCTCTTTTTTGTACAGTTCTTCTGTGTATTCTTGCCACCTCTTCTTAATATCTTCTGCTTCCGTTAGGTCCATACCATTTCTGTCCTTTATCGAGCCCATCTTTGCATGAAATGTTCCTTTGGTATCTCTGATTTTCTTGAATAGATCCTTAGTCTTTCCCATTCTGTTGTTTTCCTCTATTTCTTTGCATTGTTCACTGAAGAAGGCTTTCTTATCTCTTCTTGCTATTCTTTGGAACTCTGCATTCAGATGTTTATATCTTTCCTTTTCTCCTTTGCTTTTCGCTTCTCTTCTTTTTGCAGCTATTTGCAAGGCCTCCCCAGACAGCCATTTTGCTTTTTTGCATTTCTTTTTCTTGGAGATGGTCTTGATCCCTGTCTCCTGTACAATGTTCAGGAGAACCTCATTCCATAGTTCATCAGGCACTCTATCTATCAGATCTAGGCCCTTAAATCTATTTCTCACTTCCACTGTATAATCATAAGGGATTTGATTTAGGTCATACCTGAATGGTCTAGTGGTTTTCCCTACTTTCTTCAATTTCAGTCTAAATTTGGCAATAAGGAGTTCATGGTCTGAGCCACAGTCAGCTCCTGGTCTTGTTTTTGCTGATTGTATAGAGCTTCTCCATCTTTGGCTGCAAAGAATATAATCGATCTGATTTCGGTGTTGACCATCTGGTGATGTCCATGTATAGAGTCTTCTCTTGTGTTGTTGGAAGAGGGTATTTGCTATGACCAGTGCATTTTCTTGGCAAAACTCTATTAGTCTTTGCCCTGCTTCATTCCGTGTTCCAAGGCCAAATTTGCCTGTTACTCCAGGTGTTTCTTGACTTCCTACTTTTGCATTCCAGTCCCCTATAATGAAAAGGACATCTTTTTTGGATGTTAGTTCTAAAAGGTCTTGTAGGTCTTCATAGAACCGTTCAACTTCAGCTTCTTCAGCATTACTGGTTGGGGCATAGACTTGGATTACTGTGACATTGAATGGTTTGCCTTGGAAACGAACAGAGATCATTCTGTCGTTTTTGAGATTGCATCCAAGTACTGCATTTCGGATTCTTTTGTTGACCGTGATGGCCACTCCATTTCTTCTGAGGGATTCCTGCCCACAGTAGTAGATATAATGGTCCTCTGAGTTAAATTCACCCATTCCAGTCCATTTTAGTTCGCTAATTCCTAGAATGTCAACATTTACTCTTGCCATCTCTTGTTTGACCACTTCCAATTTGCCTTGATTCATGGACCTGACATTCTAGGTTCCTATGCAATATTGTTCTTTACAGCATCGGACTTTGCTTCTATCACCAGACACATCTACAGCTGGGTATTCTTTCTGCTTTGGTTCCATCCCTTCATTCTTTCTGGAGTTATTTCTCCACTGATCTCCAGTAGCATATTGGGCCCCTACTGACCTGGGGAGTTTCTCTTTCAGTATCCTATCATTTTGCCTTTTCATACTGTTCATGGGGTTCTCAAGGCAAGAATACTGAAGTGGTTTGCCATTCCCTTCTCCAGCAGACCACACCCTGTCAGATCTCTCCACCATGACCCGCCCATCCTGGGTTGCCCCACAGGCATGGCTTAATTTCATTGAGTTAGACAAGGCTGTGGTCCTGGTGTGATTAGATTGACTACTCAACCAAAAAAAGGAAAAGGACTCTGCCCCACTCTTACCCATTTGGACGAATCTCACAAACGTTGTACTGAATCAGAGAAGCCAGAGCTAGAGGAGCACACTACTGCATGGTTCCATTTATATGAAGTTCTTGAGCAGATAAAACTAATCTGAGGTTATACGGCTACTGCGAATGGTGTGCAAATTGAGTGGGAAGGGGCCTGAGCAAACCTGCTGTACTCATGGCCAGACAAGAGGCACAGATGTGTGCATTTGTCACGACTCATCCAGCTCTACACTTGAGAGCTAGACAGTTCAGTGTGTCATACCTCAATCAAATAAATAAAAAGAACCTATATTTTGAGAGCTAAATAGGAAAATAATCTGTGATACACATAGCTCAGTGCCTTACACATAATAAATGCTCAGTGACTAGGCGCTTCTTCCTATTGCTAATAATGTGTTTGGTTAATAATGTCATGGATGTGACTTTCCTGAGGCTCGAGTGGTTAAGAATCCATCTTCCAGTGCACAGGACGTAGATTCAATCCAGAGTTGGGGAAGTAAGACTCCTACATGTTGAGAGGCAACTAAGCCCATGAGCCACAAGTAGAGAACTAAGGAGCTTCCCAGGTGGTGCCGGGGTAAAGAATTCACCTGCCAGTGCAGCAGATGCAGGTTCAATCCCTGGGTCAGGAAGCTCCCTGGAAGAGGAAATGGCGACCTACTCCAGTATTCTTGCCAGGATCCTCCCATGGACAGAGGAGCGTAGCAGACTATACGGTCCACAGGGTTGCAGAGAGTTGGACGTGACTGAGCGCACACGCATGCTGCAGCTAAGACCCAACAAAGTCAAATAAGAATAAATAAATGTTCAAAGAGTAGTGACTTGTTTGTTTGCTGGGACGTGTTTCTGCAGGTGGAACGAAGTTACTCGCAGAGTAGAGATGTGGATCTCCATCCTGGAGCTGAACGAGCTTGGGGAGTACGCCGCCGTGGAGCTTCACCAGGCCAAGGACGTCAACACAGGCGGTGTCTTTCAGCTCAGACAGGTACTCGGTTTGCCTCAGCTTGCTTCATGCTTTCTCCCTGTCCCATTCTCACAGTTGCTGGAGCTCTCTAGTTGTATGCCTCTCTATTCCCTCATTTTCCCCCCTTTCCTTTATCTTCTTCGCCTGTCCCTCCCGGTTCCCATTCCCGGCACCCATTTCCGCATCACACCCCTGCCCCTGCAGGGTCACTCCCGGAGAGTCCAAGTCACAGTGAAGACTGTCCAGCATTCCGGGACACTGCCGCTCATGGTCGAAGCCATCTTGTCCATCTCCATCGGCTGCATCACTGCCAGGTCAACCAAGCTCCAGAGAGGGTTGGACAGTTACCAGGTGAGACCAACAGGTTTGAAACAGAGTTCAACAAAGATTGGTTAATACAGAACTAAGGCAGTCCTCTTTAGGAATACAACCAAGCTCTTTGCCTTAACCATGTATCTGCCCCACCCCCACCCCATTCATATGTCCATCCGTTGCCTTTTTACTAGGTTTAAAATACCATATTAGCTTAGTGCTGCGTATTAATAATTTTATTTATAAACACACATTGACGTTATTGTGCTCGTTTACTTTAGGCAGGTTTTATTTTACATCAGGCCCAAATTATGCTGGGTATGTGACATTGCTGCCTTTGGCCTGATTCCACTTTTATTAATATAAAATTGCCCCCAGATGCTGCCATAATTAACCAGCTCTCTGAAAACTTTCCTTTTTTTAAAAATTGAAAGTTGTCCTCATGATTGTTTATGTTCATTAAATCTCCTTTTGCTAAATCCTCTGTTTTAATTTTTTTTTTTTTAATTAAAAGGTGGAACCATCTAAGAGTTCATCACATTTGCCAATCACAATAAACTTTGAGATCAGGGACTTGTCCCCAGGGGCCTGAAAGAACTCACGTGCTTCACTGAGTCCCTGGCTTGCTATCAGTTATAATTAGAGACAAGTTTCTCCGATGGCTCAGTGGGAAAGAATCCACCTGCCAATGCAGAAGACCCGGGTTCCATCCCTGGTTGGGGAAGATCCCCTGGAGAAGGAAATGGCAATCCACTCCAGTATTCTTGCCTAGAGAATTCCATGGACAGAGGAGCCTGGCAGGCTGCAGTCCATGGGGTCGCAACGTCAGACACGACTTAGCAACTAAACAACAGCAACTTAGAGACTTGGAAGAATCAGATCCTTGAATCCTCGTTCCCTCCCTGCCACAGGTGAAGGCAACATGTTCCGTGTCATGATGGGGAGAAAAAGTTTCTCTGTAGAGTCTGGGCAGAAGCCCAGACTATCCTGAGAATGATCCCTCTTCCAACGCAGTTTCCTTTTGGCTTCATGGCAGCAAAGACTTTCCTGAAAGCTAAAAAGGACATTGACTTGGACTGTTGGGCCAAAGGGAAGGCACAACTTTGTGAGTTGTGAGTTTCATCCCAGGCCAAAACTGCCTCAGACTCAAAGCCTGGGAAGAGTGTAAATGGAGCTGTGAGGCTGGAGTCTATTGTTTCTGGGGAGGCTTCTCCACCAGACTTTTCCTTGTGTGTGAAATAGATGTTATTAATAGGCTGTCCCTCGCTTGGCCATAAACTTTGAGGGCAGCTACAGGGCCGGGTAGAAAGAGCTCAGACTTGGAGTGAGGATACCTAGTTTTGTTTGATTTAACCAAGTCATTTAAACTTTGATTTCTGGGACTTCCCTGGTGGTTGACTGGTTAAGAATCTGCCTTACAACGCAGGGGACATGGGTTTTGGTCCCTGGTCGGTGAACCAAAATCCCACATGCCCTCGTTCTGCAACGGAAGATCCCATATGATGCAACCAAGATCCCACGTGCTGCAACTAAGACCCAATGCAGCCAAATAGATAAATATTAAATATATATATATATTGAGTTCCCTTTTCCTTTCCTCCAAAACTATGATAATTCTCTGAGGTCCCTTTCTGCCATAAGATTTTGTGGCTTAATGAATCTCTGATCTTAGATAAAACCTTGAATCTGTGTGTCCTGAACCATGACTACAGACATGGATCATTAACTGATTGATATCGTTAATTGATTGATTATTCTCATTTGAATAATTGATAATAATTGAGTTTCTCATTGAACACTATGAAAGTGAAAGTCAGCTCAGTTGTATCCGACTCTTTGCGACCCCATGGACTGTACAGTCCATGAAATTCTCCAGGCCAGAATACGGGAGTGGGTAGCCTTTCCCTTCTCCAGGGGATCTTCCCAATCCAGGGATCAAACCCAGGTCTCCTGAATTGCAGGCAGATTCTTTATCAGCTGAGCCACAAGGGAAGCCCAAAGGAACACTTGTAAGTGTTGATTATTTGCACTTTTTAAAGCAGTTATACCTCTTGAGTTAAAACCTCAAAGAATATAGTACCTGCCGTGCAAATTTAAGCAGTGACCATTTTAAAGCTTTTGTTTTTCTTTGCACCATGCTTCAGGTCATGTCCAGTACCATTTTTGTTGGTGGAATAGGACATTAGAATTATTTTGATGTGATAGCTGGAGCCAGTCCAGAAAAAGCTGATTTCACAATAGTTCTCCATCATGAAAGCTCAGGCTGGTTTTCAGTGAATAGAAGTATCTCCTTGGTCTAAGAAATAATAAGTTAGGGCTGTTTGTACTTTATTCATTAGTATGGGGAATTAATTCGAGGAAAGTTATTTCAGTATTGGGCTTGCATTTAATAAGTTAGAGTTATCTGAATGAAAATGATGGTTACCAAACTAAAGCTGAAGTTTGCTTCAAAGTCTACACAGAGAATAATTTTGACAGTAATTTTTAAAAGCACTTTTGAAAAGCAGTATATTTTGAAGTATACTTCAATATGAAAACAATGTAATTATATTTTTTAAAGTGCTTGGAAAAAATAGTCTTTTATATGACCAGGCCACTCCCCTTCCTTTTTAACATTAACCCTCTATGACCCCAGAAAAATGAAAGAAGGATGTTTCATTTTAAGTAGAACCTGCCTCCATAGAGATGGATATTCTCTACAAATGGGGATTTCTTTATTTTTGTTTCTTTCTCTATTTTTTGGCCTCGTAGCTTCTGGGATGTTAATTCCCTGACCCAGGATCAAACCCAGGCCCTTAGCAGTGAGAGCCCAAGAGTCCCAACCACTGAACCACCAGCGAATTCCCTTTCCTTCCTTATTCTTGTGTCTAAGGAAAATTGTCTCAACTAAAACCCTTTTATTTTCAACACAATCATTTTGTTTGGCAAATGTTTTTGCCAAAATGTTTATTTTATGTAGTTATTGTAAAGTGTTGTCATGGGTTTAGGACAGTTTTGGTTTTTCTTACCTGACTGATACATGAATACTGGTCTGTCCTACAGTGGTGGATGATAGAGCCGTGTATCCAAAATCGTGGGCTGTGCTCTTACCATGAGTGAGTTAATAGTCGCTCACTCCTGTCCGACTCTTTGTGACCCGTGTAGCCTGCCAGGCTCCTCTGTCCATGGAATTCTCCAGACAAGAATACTGGAGTGGGCTCCCATTTCCTTCTCCAGGGGATCTTCCCCACCTGGGATCCAACCTGGGTCTCCTGTATTGCAGGCAGATTCTTTACCATCTGAGCCACCAGCATAGCCCCACGTAGTCATAAACTCTTACTGTAGTGGTTTAGTATACAGAATCTCTGCAGTCTTCCCTTGGTATCCAGGGGTATTGATTCCAGAACCCTGCTTTGGATACTGAAGTCCAAGAATGCTCAAGTCTCTTACATAAAATGGCCCAGTACACTCCACCCTCTGTATCAGGAAGCTTCTGTGGTTGGTTGAATCTGCAGATGGGGAACTTGTGGATCCAGAGCACTGACTGTTCGTGGAGTCTTGGCTTCCCAGTGGTTTTCCCCCTGGGATCATGTCACAGTGACTGAGGTGTGGTACCAGGTCAAGGGCACAGACCTGGCCTCAGTCCTGACCCTACCACTATCCGTGTGAGCCTTGGGTTCAATCATTTCATCCTTCAGGCCTCAGCTGCCTCGTGGCTAAAACCAAGAGACTGAGCAAGCATCTCCCCAAAGTCCTTTCTAACTTTGCCCACTCTAAATCTCAATTGACAGCACACCCAGAAACTAATAGCAACTTTGCATAACAGTGGGGTAAGTCTTGACCCAGTGGGGTTGGTTCCTCTCCCCAGCTAAGAGAATCTAAGACAGTTCCTATTTTTAAATGACTGCTTTCTTGATGAAAGAAAAAAAAAAAAAAAAGTAAAATCTTAAATTCGCTAACTATAGGCAAGTGAATGAAATCTAGCTTTTGAGATTCAGTTCGATGTTTATTATGCCGATGCTATTGGTGTGTGCTGTCCTTTGTAATGTGTGTGTTAACCTTAGAGACCTGTTTTCCTTGTGTGCTGTTTGAGAACCAAAATGCATGTCCTTTGTGTTTATTTTTTTCCTACCAGAGAGATGATGAGGATGGTGATGATATGGATAGTTATCAGGTATTACTGCTGCTGTCAATCCTGTGGCATGGGGCACAGCTGCTGCTAATTGCCAGCATCCGCAAAGCCGAGGGCAGGGAGGAGGAAGGGCCGTAGAGCAAGAATATGCCGTTTTCACTCGCTTTTGATTTGCTTTCAGCATAATCAGGGACACGATCCTGTTTCTACAGACTTCCCCATCAGTTTAAAATGTACGTGCAGATAGTTCATTTTGCCATGCCACCTCGAACTGCTAGCTTGTAAAGCCTTTCTAAACAAGACCATAATCGCTGTATTAAATTGATCTTAAGAACTGTAGTAATCCATCCATAATCTTTAAACAGACCTGTGTTTCCTATGTGAACCTGCAGTTAGCACCTTACATCCGAGCGAGTCACATTGTTCTAACACGCCATTTGATTTTTAAAGATTTTTGCCGGATAGGAAAACTGGATACATTTTAAGCACATGGTTGTGTTTAGCTAGTTTTCTTCTTTCTGTAAAGCCAACCTTAGTTATTCATAACCTGGAGAATTTAACTCTCAGCCTTAAGTCTTTCTGGAAATCTAGAGGAAAAGTGCACAGGTGAAGTAGTGCTGACCAGCCTGCAGTCAGTGGGATGTGGGATTACAGTAATGGTAAGGTGACAAGCCAAGATGAAGCTTTCTGGGTTGCTTCCCAGTCTCTGTACTGATTCTCCGCATAAATGTCAAGAGCATGTTTTCTGGTGTGTCTTCCTCTAAGTAAAGTGTGGATCCGTCATAGGGGACACCTCAGAAGTCCTCAGGTGTCTGCTCTTAATGGACCATCTTATGGGTTAGACTGGAATTAGGCAGTCAAAGCCTTCTGAATAGGGTTGGTAGGTGTCTTTCCTGCCTCGTAGTTTTACTGAGAAGGAAAACAAACAAGTAAAAACAAATCTTAGGGTAAATACCAGTCTCCCCTTGAATCTAGCAACGCCATTAACTAATGTCCCATGGCTGGCTGTGCACTTCCTGCCCCGTGGTTCACAGTCAGGTCAAGCATCCGCTTCCGGGATTTCTCAGCATGGCTGACTGCATGCTGGCTTTTTGCATGGGGCGTTTTTGGTTAGCCTCATGGTAGCAGTTAGAGGTAAGATCTTTGCAGCAACTGCGAGAGGTTCTTCGCTGATCTATTCTCTGCCTTTCAGAAAATACATGTTGCCCAGCCATTGAGCTATGAATGGTGAAAATGTGATTCTCCATTTGCTGTTTTGAAATTGGGGGTCTGTTTCTGGTGCCCTTCCTCTTAGAATCACAAGCCTCTTCAAACAAACAGCTACAACTTAAATACATAGACACACGTATTGTATAACAGCTGGTGTAGTTGGAGCTTCTCTTGCTTTTAAGTATAATTATCCTTTCGGAAGTCCAGGGGCTCTGATTTTCTGAAAATCAGGATCCTCAATCAGCATGCAGGGTTCCTAAGGCTTCTGTGCTTTCTTGCATATTAATCACACGGCAACGTTTAATGGCCTTTCCTAATGAAAAGATTCCTAATCAATTGAAACACCTTTTGTTAAAAAAAAAAAAAAGAGTTATCTGTGCACTTTACAGGAAAATGTTTTCCCTTCCTGATGCCAGGAAGAAGACTTAAACTGCGTGAGAGAGAGGTGGTCAGATGCCCTCATTAAACGGCGAGAATACCTAGATGAACAGATTAAAAAAGTCAGCAACAAAAAAGGTACCTGAGATGTAACTCTTGGCTAGGAGTTGCCTTTTCACTGGACAGTGGGGGTAGGCTGTGTTCCTCCCTTAGCTACACAACAGTCTCTCAGATTTTTGACCCTGTCACAATTATAGATATTAGTGAATTGTTGTTGTGCAAAGTTGGTTTAAACAGGCTTTAAATTTGAAAGTAGTAAGTTTCATTACTTGAGTGGACTATGACATTAAATGTTAAATTCAGTTTTCATTTTGATGAATGCAAATGCCATCAGTATCAACATGTCCATATGAGGTGTTCCAGGCCCAGATCCTGAAACTGCAGTGAAAGGGTCACTTCTGAACCCACGACACGTGGCAGGTGGGCCCTGGCTACCACTGGTCGGTAACCACGTGCTTGGCTTGTTGAGGGCGGCCAGAAGTCAGCTCTGTGGCTCTGCTCACCACTACCCAACTTTGAGGATTCCATTTGCTTCCAACGGCAACAGCCATTCAGATTCTAGAGCAGAAATATGCTCTTAAAACGCCAGTTTCTCATCCAGATTGCTTTACTCAGTGTGGTTGATTCTCCACCAAAGGACATGTCCTGAGTATGAGTCCACTTCACATAGAAGTCAGCGAAAATCCTCTCTCAGTAAAACAGCTTGGTGTCAGTTTTGGTATGTGCTCAGCCTGCTAACGAAAGCCCACTTGGGATTTCCCTGGTGGTCCAGTGGTTAAGAGTCTGCCTACTAATGCAGGGGACGCCAGTTCAGTCCCTGGTCTGGGAAGATCCCACATACCATGGAGCAGCTAAGCCTGTGCACCACAGCTACTGAGTCTGTGCCCTAGAGCCCAGGAGCTGCAAGTACTGAAACCCGAGCTCCCTAGAGCCAGTGCTCCACACCAAGAGAAGCCACCACACAAGAAGCCTGCACACTGCAACTAGAGCAGCCCCTGCTCTCCGCAGCTGGAGAAAGCCCGCGCACAGCAATGATGGCACATCACGGCCGAATATAAATTAATTTTTTCAAAAAATGATAAAGTGCCGGGAGTTAGAACTTCAACATATCTTAAAAAAAACAAACTCACTCCAGAGTTAAATTAGGCTAAGAGGATTGCAAAATAGATCAAATAAAATCCCTTGCATTACAAATATGAAGGAGAGTAAGTTCACTTTGCAGAGTGCAGGAGACCGTGTTTAATCCTCTGTAAAATGATATGTGATTTCATAAAGCAGTGCCCTCTCCATTATTGCACTGGATCCTTCTGACAGGTGCATGAAGTCGACGTGACTTGGAAGATCCCTATTTGACAAAGTAGGAAATGAAGACCCATCTGTGGAATAACTTTCCCAAATGACAGAACTCTTAAAAAGACCCAAGTCTTCTCATTCCTGTTCCACTGCTCTTTCCACTCTTCCTAGCTTAGGCTCTGCTAGGCCAGTGTTCTAGCCCCCATGAGCTGCTCAGGCTTAAACTTCAGAGCCTCAAATCCTTTTTTTTTGCGGGGGAGGACATCACGAAAGTTTAAGCCACTCCTGGATACCACCCAGTGCAAACCGATTTAAATTTAGAAATCGTCTCTCCTCCCCCTTGGTGCTCACGCCCCCGTTTTGCCCTCAGAGAAGACGGAGGATGACGTGGAGCGGGAAGCCCGGCTGGTGGAGCAGTGGGTGGGGCTGACGGAGGAGAGGAACGCAGTGCTGGTGCCTGCGCCGGGCAGCGGGATCCCCGGGGCGCCTGCCGACTGGTGAGTCCCCCTCTCCTGTGGTGGCCTGGGGCGGGTCAGGCGAGTGACCTGCTGAGATTGTCACAGAAAATGTTAAGTACTACAAGCTGCCCAGGGAAGGGCCGCCCAGCCCCAGTGCCCCCATCCCTCTTGTCCTTGCCCGCTGCAACCACTGTCCTCTTTCAGGAAGCCAGAGATCATTTATCACTGGCCAGGAGTCAGATACCACGCTCCTTGGTTCCCCAGAATGAGCATCTCGAACACAACTTCCTGATCTCCAGAAATTCTCATTGTTGTTGTTCAGTCACTCAGTCGTGTCCGACTCTGCGACCCCATGGACTGCAGCACGCCAGGCTTCCCTGTCCTTCACCATCTCCCGGAGCTTGCTCAATGCTCAAACTCATGTCCATTGAATCAGTGATGCTATCCAATCATCTTGTCCTCTCTGATCCCCTTCTCCTCCTCCTTCAATCTTTCCCAGCAGCAGGGTCTTTTCCGATGAGTCAATTCTTTACATTAGGTGGCCAAAGTATTGGAGCTTTAGCTTAAGCATCAGTCCTTCCAATGAATATTCAGGACTGATTTCCTTTAGGATTGACTGGTTGGATCTCCTTGCAGTCCAAGGGACTCTCAAGAGTCTTCTCCAACACCCCAGTTCAAAAGCATCAGTTCTTCAGTGCTCAGCCTTCTTATGGTCCAGCTCTCATATCCGTACATGATTACTGGAACAACCATAGCTTTGATTAGATGGACCTTTGTCAACAAAGTAGTGTCTCTGCTTTTTAATACACTGTCTAGGTTTGTCTTAGCTTTTCTTCCCAGGAGCAAGCACCTTGTAATTTCATGGCTGCAGTCAAGAAATTCTCATATCTTGACTTAAAAGAAGGGTGCTTCTAGAGCATACTTGAAAAGGGCAGAAATGTCTTCTTATTTGTCTTCATGCCTATTTAGTTTGGTCACTAGCATAGAGTCAACACTGAAGCACTACATCAGCAATGTTAGTCAGTTGATTTTGTATCAGTCCTGATGCTCAAAAGAAGCTAGGCAAATCAATCCAGCTTTCTGTACCACCTCTAAAATAGTTACTTCTCTTCTTCCCATCACTAGAATTATTCTCAGAAAGTCTTCAAATAATCTTTGTTTCAATTAATTACATGTAATTCATATAACTGGTAGTTCTTTTTGGAAATCACACAAATCCCATGATTTGTGTTAAATAAGGATGATAAGAATTGTGAGAAGGTTTCATTTGTAAGAGCTGTATCTATCTCCACAATGGTTCTCTTCTGCTTCCCTAACTCTGTGATGTTTAGTTATTTAACAAGGGGCAAAACACATATTTTGTTATGATGAAATATTGTTATTAAATTTAGGATCCCACCACCTGGAATGGAAACCCACATACCGGTTCTCTTCCTTGATTTGAATGGTAAGTAGACACCTACTGTTCCAAGGCTTGTCACCCTGAATGAGGTTTGCAATCTAGTCAGACCCACAGCATTTTAGCCCTTAAATGACTTGTCTGCTCACTCACATGCCATATCGAGGTAACAACCAAATGTATAAAACCATGACATATAGAATCACTGAAAGACAAATGTAGAAATTTATTCTTCAAAAAAGAACACTCGAGAGATTGAGAGCTGCATACAAAAACTGTAGTTCAGTTATTGCTCGGAAACAGTAACAGACATGGAACTAACGTGAAAAAGTCATCACCCTTACAGTTCTGAATCCTCTGTTGCCAGTGCTCCGGAATCTGCGTTTCTGACTGCCCTTTGCTCCCCACTGCCAATGGCGGTGTTTCTAGACCATGATGACTTGTAACCCTACAGGAAGGGCTGTCTGCTGTTATAGCATCTAGATTGAACCTGGGTGAACCTAAGACAAGTGTTTTCAATGTGTTTTAGCAGCAAAATCTATTTTCAGTATGAACTCGTGAATGGAACCCCACGTGTGGAATATGAGAGTAGAGCTGCTGAGTTTAGGGATAGGCAGGCACTTCTGTGGGGCCCTTGGGATTTTTAAAGCACAGCCTGAGATCCTCTCTTCTGGAGGGAAGACCAGTAACCGATGAAGACATAAGAGGTTGGCTTTGTCTCTTCATACGGACAATTTTTTTAAAAGCCTAGAAGTAGACTGTTACTTCATGAAGCAGTGAGTTCCCCATTATTGGAGAACTATACAAGTAAAGGCTGAATAACTATATCCAAAGATCTGTAAAAAGTGAATCCTACATTGGGTAGGGCATTGGAGAGGATGGCTGTCAGAGTTCTCCCAAATGCACAGAACTTTGTTTCTAAGTTGGTAATTTAACCAAACAAATCTCTAATTTAGTGTAAGTTACATAAGTAGGACCATAAGCTTAACAGTAGGTTATAAGAGGAATCGACATCAGAAAGCAACACAATTGTAAGGTATGTTTACATAGTGAAAATGTTTGTTCCCGGGACTACATATGGAATATATTCAGTCCATTTTATAGGAGAGTCGCAAAGACACCTTTTTGGCTCCCAGAGTTGTGTCTGTAAAGGATAGAAGCTGTTGTGGGCACTGGAATCACTGTTTTAACTGCAGAATAAGGGATGAAAAATATAATTAAATAGCATTACCTATAAACTTCATCTGTAAAAAGCATATTTAAAATTTTGGGGTGTTTGCTTAAAAGAAACCTGATGTTCCCCCCACCTTTGTATCTGTTCCCTGGACTTCCTCAGCGGATGACCTCAGTGCCAACGAGCAGCTCGTGGGCCCCCACGCATCAGGCGTGAACTCCATCCTCCCCAAGGAGCACGGCAGCCAGTTTTTCTACCTACCCATCATAAAGCACAGTGACGAGGAGGTAATGGGCCTTTAAGAGTCTCTTAAAGGGCTTCAGATTAATGCACATGCCTGTGGGCCTGTCTGCCCATTAAGCTGCTGTGGTCTGAGCTTTTGGAGAAGTAGACTGGGAACTTAAAAAATAAAATAGATGTGTTATGCAAAAGGCGAGGGAAAGCATCTGTGAGTCAGTAGAGTTGCATGTGTTTTTCTAACTCATGATGTAAAACTGCTACAGCTGAGCTGTCTTATTTCCTTGTCCCCCTGCTTCCTGGGTCCCTAGGTTTCAGCCACAGCCTCCTGGGACTCCTCAGTGCATGATTCCGTTCACTTGAACAGGGTCACCCCGCAGAATGAGAGGATCTACCTGATAGTGAAGACCACAGTCCAGCTCAGCCACCCGGCGGCTATGGAGCTGGTCTTACGAAAACGGATTGCAGCCAACATTTACAACAAACAGGTAGTAATGGGGCCTGATTCTGCCCTTGTGTGTTGTTGTTTAGTCGCTCAGTCGTGTCCAACTCTGCAAGCCCATGTATTGTAACCCACCAGGCTCCCCTGCCCATGGGATTCTCCAGGCAAGAACACTGGAGTGGGTTGCCATTTCCTTCTCCAATGCATGAAAGTGAAGTCACTCAGTCATGTCGGACTCTTAGCAACCCTATGGACTGTAGCCCACCAGGCTCCCCTGCCCATGGGATTTTCCAGGCAAGAATTACTGGAGGGGGTTGCCATTTCCTCTTCTAGGGGATCTTCCCAACCCAGGGATGGAACAGCGTCTCTTACGTCTCCTGAATTGCAGGCAGATTCTTTACTGACAGCTCCCTGGTAGCTCAGCTGGTAAAGAATCTCCCTGCAGTGCAGGAAGCCCTGGTTCGATTCCTGGGTTGGGAAGTTCTGCTGGAGAATGGATAGGGTACCCACTCCAGTATTCTTGGGCTTCCCTGGTAGCTCAGCTGGTAAAGAATCCACCTGCAATGTGGGAGACCTGGGTTCCATCCCTGGGTTGGGAAGATCCCCTGGAGAAGGGAAAGGCTACCCACTCCAGTGTTCTGAGCTGGAGAATTCCATGGACTGTGTCGTCCATGGGGTCGCAAAGAGTTGGACACGACTGAGTGACCGTCACTTCACTTTACCACTAGCGCCACCTTTGTATGAGCACTGTTTCTTGCTCCTTGCTATCACAAAGTGGTGTTTGGGGGTGTTAATTCAGTGGCTGTGCAAGTTGCTACCAGGTTATAATGTGATTCTCATTTATCTAAGATGACAGGGTCTGAGGATAGCAGAACTAAATGTCATCCAGCAAAGAACTCTTCCACCTCGACCAGTTTGAGACCCATAATCCTAGGAGGCAGTGAAGTTATGACATTTCTCTGTTTGAAAAAGGTTAAGTGCCTGGCTTAAACAGGTTAATGACAAAACCAGGACAAAGGCAGGTTGCATGTAAGTCCGTCTCCTAATGCCTCCCTGGATCTCATCTCAGAGGCCTTGTCAGCAGAACTAATGCTCTGAGCTGACTTCTGATGCTGCCAGGATGGACTGATTAAACCCTGACAGCATTAAGAAGAAAGATAGCAGATGGGATGGGAAAGAGAAGCAGTGAATCCCAGATTTCTCCTAAGAAACTTTTCCAAATGTACTTTTTCCCCTGGAGTAAAAGCTAGGAATCTCTTTTCTTGAAGAAAATGTACAGCTTAAAAATCACTTTCAGGTTTTTTTTTAAAAAACAGTGGTAAAATTTGTTGATAGGCAATATTATATATCATGATGATGTATAATATGTTAATGTATAGCATGGGCTTCCCAGGTGGCTCAGTGGTAAAGAATTGGCCTGCCAGTGCAGGAGACACAGAAGACCTGGAGTCCATCCTTGGGTGGGGAAGATCCCCTGGAGTAGGAATTAGCAACCCACTCCAGTATTCTTGCCTAGAGAATCACATGGACAGAAGAGCCTGGCGGGCTAAAGTCCTCTGGGTCGCAAAGAGTCGGACACAACTGAGCAACTAAACACACACAGTAAAGAGAAGCAACCACAGAAAGCCCTGGCTGGACTGCAAATTCTGTCATCTAATCCCCAGATTTAGTAGCTGGATGCTACTGTCCTTCAGGATTGAGGACAAAGATTTTTCCATTCAGTGTTCTTCTGTTTTACTGTGCAGTGTGTGTGTATCAAAAACATAGTCATTTTTTTTTTTTATAATTTATATAATCCTAAATAGCTTATATTTTCCACATTGCTTAATTCAGCTTTCCTTTTCACCCAGAGTTTCACCCAGAGTTTGAAGAGGAGAATATCACTGAAGAATATATTTTATTCCTGTGGTGTAACCTATGAAATCGTATCCAACATACCAAAGGTAAAAGCACGTATTACTTTTTTGAAATGTCAGAATCGGAGTATTGGAGAACGAGTTAGGTCTCAAAACTTTTAAACCATTTTCTCACCACAATTTTGAGAGAAATATTGTTCATGTAACAGTAATGTACGTGCCCGCTCGTCTCCTTAGGCAACAGAGGAGATTGAGGACCGGGAGACGCTGGCTCTCATGGCCGCGAGGAGTGAGAACGAAGGCACGTCGGATGGGGAGACGTACATCGAGAAGTACACGCGGGGCGTGCTGCAGGTGGAGAACATCCTGAGCCTGGAACGACTCCGGCAGGCAAGTCACTGCAGGGTCTGAACCAGAGGGTGAGATCACCGGCAGGTGGAAACTGACAGTGGCAGTTGCTCAGACTCTGCGACCCCATGGACTGTAGCCCTCCAGTCTCCTCTGTCCGTGAGATTCTCCAGACAAGAATACTGGAGTGGGTTGCCATGCCCTCCTTCAGGGGACCTTCCCAACCCAGGGATCAAACCCCGGTCTCCTACATTGCAGGCAGATTCTGTACCATCTGAGAGATCACCAGCCTTCACCCCAAATGGATAAAGATGAACTTATTTACCAACACACCTTCTCTCTCAACCCATGAGAGAAGGAAGACTTGAGTAGCCATCTCATTAGACAAAATAGTTACTTAGACAAAATAGTTACTTTGACAAAAGAGTGACACAAATTCAGATGAGTGCATTTTACTGAACCCCTCCTAGGGAAGCCCCATTATTTCATCTTCAAGATGGATGATGGTGAGAGTTGTACAACAATGGGAATGTCCTTTATGCCGCTGAACTGTGCAGTTAAATATGGGTAAAATAGTATGTTTTATATTATGTGACTTTACCGTAAAAAAAAATTTTAAATAAGTAACCCTGCAAGGTAAATACTGTCATCATTTCGATTTGTAAATGAGAAAATTGAGGCTGACAGCTGTGAGCCACCCCGCCCAAGGACACCCAGCTAAGAATTGGTACAAAGTCAGATATAAACCCAGAACACTTGACTCCCAAGTCCACATCCTTAACTACATTCTCTCTCTCTCTCTAGTGTTTGGACGAAGGTTATCTCTGTGGTAAGATATTGCCAGGTGAAAATAATCCACTAGGTCATGAAACTCCAGAGGAGGTGTCACTCGATAGAGGCAGTACAAGTTATGAAAAGTGTGCTTTGAGCAAAAAGAGGACCAAGATTGGCATCTCTCAGAAAAATCTTCCTTTAGTGGAAGTCCCACCCAAACTGTGGCAGAGTGAAACACAAGCAGCATGAAAGTTGATTGTAGTTTCACAAGTGACATATATAGTTAGTGGTATTTCATCCGTGTTTCCTCTACCCACCTATATGTAAAGCTATAACATAAAATACCTTTAGTTCATCAGTCTTCCTGGTTTTATTTATGAAAGTACCTTTAGTTCACCAGTCTTCCTGGTTTTATTTATGAAAAATATTTTTCATAAATTAAGCAAAAAAAAAAAAAAAATTAGGGAAAACAATAAGATTCCAGTTTTGTAAATACAGGGTGGGGAGGGCTGGTAGTATAGGCTTGAAATGACGTTTATTTCTATAATTTTGAAATCTTTGACTATAAACATATATTCCTTTTGTCATCGGAGGAAGAAAAATCAATGTCATTTTCAAATTTGCAGGCGGTGACGGTCAAAGAAGTGCTTTCCACCAAAGCTCGGCACCTGCGGCGAAGCCTCAGCACGCCCAACGTTCACAATGTGAGCTCACCCACGGCGGGGCTATCGTCCAAGTGACTCATCTCAGGGCTTGGGGTGCAGCAAGTCAGGGGAATCAGGTCAGGGTGTATCGCTGGGGAGGTTTACATTTGACTCAGGTGTGGGCATCCCAGGGTGCCAAGCCTGCTCCTCTGTTCTAGAGATGCCCACCAGAGAGCCATTACAAGTAACAGGACTGAGCTTTGTGTATGTATGTTGCCCACAAGCTATTACAAGTAACAGGACTAAGCATTTAGAGAGTGTGTGTGTATGTGTGTGTGTGTGTGTGTGTGTGTGTGTGTGTGTTATGTGTATGTTGCCCACAAACTGTTATGAGTAACAGGACTGAGCTTTTAGAGTTTGTGTGTGTGTTTGCATTAGTTGCTCAGTCATATCCGACTCTTTTATGACCCCATGGACTGTAGCCTGCCAGGCTCCTCTGTCCATGGGAATTCTCTAGGCAAGAATACTGGAGTGGATTGCCATTCCCTCCTCCAGGGGATCTTCCCAAGCCAGGGATCCAACCTGGCTTTTCCACATTTCAGGGAGATTCTTTACCATCTGAAGCACCAGGGAAGCCCCAAGCTTTTAGTGGAATCTTGCAAATTCCTCCACATAGAGTTGCATGTCCTTGGAAGAAGTTTCTTGGGATGTGCACTGAACGTTAGTTTAAAGATGGTGGGGTCAGTGGTCCTGGTGGGGTCAGAGGTCCTGTGCCAGTGCTTCTGAGTACTGCTCTCCAGTCTGTTTCTGTGCCCGCTTCTAGCTGCCCCAAGGATCTCACTGTTGGTGTGATAGGCGCCAGGCACCTCCATATAGACCCTCCCATGGTGCCTGCTGTTTATGTTGATGACCTTCCTCAACAAACCATTTCAGCGAGGAAACCCAGTTGACAGACACTGTGTCTAGTGGAAGGTGGCGCTGTCATAGGAAGAAAGGACAGAGGAGTGTGTGGACCACTTCAAAGTAGCCTCCTTCTCAAAGCAGCAGAGTGAAAGACAGATCCTCTCAAGGAAAACTGATTTGCTTTCCCATTCTCAAGAATTGCCAGATAATGGTTACAAACACAATGAACATTTATTCAATATTTTTTGATCCTGCATGACGTGTAGGATCTTAGTTTCCTGAAGAGTGATTGAACCTGGGCCCTTGCATTGGCAGCTTGGAATCTTAACCACTGGACCTCCAGGAAAGTCCCCTTGGTGAACATTCATGAAACTTGCCTTACAGTAGTCCGAAAAACAAATCCCTATAACCACTTTCAAACAGATCACTTTTTCTGACCCACATTTCAGTTCTTTTAATTGATGAGACTCATCAAGTTGTAAATTGGGAGGGGAGAGACACAGTTTCTAATTAATTTAGGCATCAAAGAAGAGATCATAATGGAAATTAGGATGTATTTAGAACTGAATGATAAAAAAAAAAAACCAATGATACATATACCAGTACTTGAGGGATGCAGTTAAAGAGGGAGTTCCTTAGCCCTGCTGCTGCTGCTAAGTCACTTCAGTCATGTCCTACTCTGTGCGACCCTATGGACAGCAGCCCGCCAGGCTCCTCTGTCCACGGGATTCTCTAGGCAAGAACACTGGAGTGGGTTGCCATTTCTTTCTCCGTCTTTAGCCCTAATTTTCCTGTTATTTCATTTGTACTGCAGAATGCTAGATGGTAGAAAAAAATGAAAGCACTAGAGCTATTGTTAGGGGGAAAAAAAGGAAAACTCATAAATTAAAAAAGACTTATGATATATATCATCCAGTTGCAATGGATGACCTGCTTTGATCCTGACTCAGAATTAGCTGTGATAGTGTTTATAGACATTTAACCACTACTGGGATATCTGATATTATTTAGGAATTGCTTAATCTTTTGAGATGCAATAATGGTATTATGGTTTCACAAAGAGAATAGGAATTCCTTATCTTCTAGAGAGTCATAGAGAAATATTTATGGATAAAAAATTTTAAGTTAGAAAAAGAAAATCTGAATACTTTTTAAAAGGTAACGATAAATATTACAGCACATTTATGGTAAGTTCAAATAAATAAGGAAATAATAAATATTAGGAGAAAAAATGAGGGGAAGGAGAAGGCCATACAACCTTCAACTGTATGTGTGATATTTTATCTAGTTAGTTATGTTAAATGTATAAACCACACTGATGAAACCATCCATCTCTTACAGGTCTCTTCCAGTCGACCAGACCTTTCTGGCTTTGACGATGATGATAAGGTGTGTGCCTGTGGGCATGGCCAGGTTATTAATGGGATCTAAGTCTGGAAATTTAGGTTATCTTGGTGTTTATAAAATCTCTGAACTTCCCACCTTAACCTAATGCAGATCATTGTCTCCACGTGTCCATTTCCAAGTTCAAGTACTTGATGTGAAATTGCTATGCACTCTGAGGATTACAGTGTTACTTAGCATGATATATTCCATATCAGGATCATTGCATACATAATCAAATAAATATGTGTTTATGGATCTAACTCTAAATGACTACATCCACCGTAGCAAAATCAAAATTATTTCAAATGGGGAAAATTAGGAACTTGAAATTAAGGATATTGTACAGCATTATCTTATTCATATGTAAATTATTGTTTTGGGGACCATAGATGATTCAGAAAATACAAAACAGATTGTGCCTTCAAGCATTTTAAAATCTAGTCCTTAGAGATGACATTTCCTGAGAAGCTGAAGTAAGAGTAGCTAAGTATATATGATAAAAAGGAGGTTTCCCCCTTTAGTATACCAGTATCTTTGCCAGCTTGGAAGTTTTACATATCAGGTATATATAGAGTAACCATACCACCTAATTTGCCTGGGGCAGTCCCAGCTTATGCCTGCCACCTGGGAAAAATTATCAATGGAACTGTTTCACTCTCAAGTGTTGTAGGTTGATCTTTAAATTATCTGGTCATCTTAGATACATAACAAATTTATAAAAGTGGAGCTTTAATGAGCCCTGTAGGAGTCCGAAAGAGGATTGCACTAAATCTGTAGGAGTCCGAAAGAGGATTGCACTAAATCTGTAATGATTTTATTAAATCTTGAATGAATAGAATAAACTATCAACATTTCTTCAGTTGGTTACAGTAGCACTTGTCATTTCATTCAGTACTTTTCTACGTTAGATCTATTTTATAATTTAAAAAAAGAAGAGCACATACTGCCATAAAAAGAAATAGGAAAAAACTCCAATCAGGCTTCTTTTCTTATTTTAGAGGAAGGTAATTACAGTTAACCCGTGTTTCTACCTTGTAGGGTTGGCCAGAGAACCAGTTAGACATGTCTGACTACAGCCCGAGTTACCAGGATGTATCGTGTTATGGAACTTTGCCTAGGGATTCACCTCGAAGAAGTAAAGAAGGTAGTGATGAGATATTTTTCTGTGTTATCTGTTTATAATTTCTTAGGAAAGGCATGGGGGGGAATTCTTTTCTAGATGGCTTTAATAAGATAGAAAGCTGAAATTCTAGTTTGCTAAATGATCCAAAAGTGTCTTCTTGAATAGAACATATCCTGCTCACTTATTTGATTTTCTTTTATTTGTATCCATTATATTATCCAATTAATAATAGGCTTTTTGTGTAGCACTTATAGTTTTCAAATCACATTTCATGTATCATTTCCTGATTTTGAAATCAGTTTTGAGACACATACAAATCTTATTATTACATTATGGTTAGATTTCATTCTATACCAAAAGCATATCCACCTCCATCATGGTTTTGTGCTCAAATCAAAGTACGTTTTTAAGAGAATATGTCTCTGACACCTAAGGAAATTTAAAAAATGATACCAGAAATGAATTTGGTCAGTGACAACATTATTGCCTAAATATGTAATTTCCTAGTGCCCTGAAAGGAATAGCATTCTTAGAATTTGTCAATCAGCTCTATTACCTTACAAACTACACCTTATATTTCACCTACTATGTTTCTTTGTGCCAGTGAATTGAAGAGAAAAATATAGGAGAAATAGAGGCCCCAAAAAGTAAAAAATGAGTAAAAGCAAGAAAAAAGGAATTGTCCTTCCTTAGTCATATGGGGCAAGGTGGCTTGAGGGAACAGTGGCTTGCAAGAGAACTTATATAGTATTCAGTCACTAAGTTAAGATTGAGCCTCTCCTTGCGTTATGCAGGGACAGAAACCAAAAGATGCCAAGATCTTAAAATCCAGCTGTGAAAATGAGATATGTAGAAAATAAGCCAGTAAATCAGAAAGTGCCAAAATGCATTTACAGATAATACTGGCTCTGAGAATTCAGAGAAATAGAAAATCAGCGTGAGTTGAAATTGGTCTGTGAAGTGATGCTCAAACTGGATCTTGACAAGAAGGTAGAAAATTTGGTTTCTGATTTCTTTGCTGCTGTCCAGGCCTGCGACAATTCTTTTTAACCTTGTAGATACATCTCCATTCTTGCCAACCTGTTTTAATGCTCGACCAAATATAGCCATCACTCGGTATCTGAGGGCCACTGGTTCCTGGAGCCCCTGCGTACAAATCCCATCATCAGTCCTCTGTAATCCTCGGAGGCAAAACCCTGAGGCCGTTGAGGGCTGACTGTACATTTAATGAAAAAAAATCCGTGTGTGAGTGGACCCATGCAGTTCAGACCCGCAATGTTCAAGGTCAACTGCATTCACACATTAATTCTTTTGTTCCGCCAGATATTCCTTCTGGCTCTGTCCCTGCTTTGCTCCCTGTGGGTTGGTTAAAGTGCTCTGTGCCTGTAAACCCGTGCCTTTTGTCTTCCCCAGGTTGTACATCAGAGAATCCTCATGCCTTAACAGTCAGCCCTTTCAAAGCATTCTCTCCTCAGCCACCAAAGTTTTTCAAGCCCCTAATGCCTGTAAAAGAGGAGCATAAGAAAAGGATAGCACTTGAAGCAAGGCCTCTTCTAAGCCAGGAGGTAAATGCTTGACTTGTCTGTACCTTGTACAATAGAATGGACGCACTGTGCCCCTGCAGAAGTAACGCTTTGCATTAACACAATCAGATGCCACAGATTGGCATGTATGGGTTATCACCCAACGGATCCTGTTCAGGAATAAATAACCTCTTTCTCAAGCACACAGGGTCATGGTAGAATTTCTTGTTTGTTGTTATTGCTATTATTTTCCTTGTGCTTATAGCTTTTTTCAGAGTATTTTAAATGAGAAAGAGGTGTTCCCTTGGTGTTTTGCCGATAGAAAAGGCTTTTTTTTTAATGTGATAAATCCAGTTACACTGTTTGCATAGAATCTGTGTAGTCTTGGGAGATTTCATCAGTAGCTGACCTCAAGCCTGCAGAACTGTTGGCTGCACTACTCACACATAATACGAGTGTTTGCGTTGCTTTTCTAACGTGCACGTACATACTTAAGGTGTATCTCGGCAATCGCCGTCTCCTGTGTGATGCATCTGTGTGTCTTAACCTTTGCAGAGCATGTCTCCATCTCAGGCACATAATCCTGGCTGCATTGTGCCCTCGGGAAGCAATGGCAGCAGCATGCCAGTAGAACTCAATAGCAAACGTGAGAAGAAGATTGTAAGTCCTGGAACCATTTCTGTCCTATTGCCTGGTGGTGGGTTTAAGGCCCTTTCACAGACAATCATCCAAATACTTAAGAAGAAATTAAGAGATGTATTGAGTCTTGGCTTTTTTTTTTTTTTCTTCTTCTTACACATGTGACCATCAGTAATGAAATTTTGCATGAATGTGGCCATGACCTGTGATTTTTCTGTGTTCCATTTACTGATATATTATTATTTTGCTTAGTATAAATTTGCTTAGAAAGAAAAAAGGCACCTTTAATGAGTCTAGTCTTTCAAATGTGTAACAATCACTTGAACTAATATTGAATCTTTCTAATGAGCCTGTACACATTGCCCAGATTCTGAAGTTAATCTTCCTTGAGGAATTGCACTTACTTGGAGTAAGTAATCATGCATTTAGGTGTGGGTGTGTAATAGCTTTTCTTGTGTTGCCTGATGCTTTTGCCAAGATTATCCTGTAGTTTGTAGCTGCTCTGCCATCCATCGCTGGCCATCCTCATCATCTGGACCTCTCAGGTAGCCTCTTTACATTTGCTGACAAAATAGATTCCAGCTCCGTTGGTGTCAGTCTTGCTTTCAGGATGGCTTCTCTGTTTTTACCACGGGTAGGTTGAAACTCTACCTGAAAAACCTCATTCCCTAGTGCTCGGTTTTCACATTTCAAATTTGAGAAATGCTTTTTTAAAACACTACATAGTAGGCACTGAGGATCATAAGCGCTACCTTAATTTAAAACCGGAAGTGTATGTTCTGGGGCCTGGAGAGAATTCTCAGAGTCTGTGTCTCAGCTTTCATTCTCCTGTGGTTTCCCAGGCTTTGAAAATGGGAGGCAGCTTGGAGCAGGAGGGGTCTGCTTGCTGCTCTCGTCTGCATTCGGTCGGCTCTGCGGGGTGGGCCCTGGCCTTCCCTGGCTACACCATGTCAGATTCATTTCAGAGTGTCATCAGCACGGGGTCTTTTGTTTGAACCTCTAGATTCTAGAAGATACTGCTGATGCACATGGTGTGATGGTAACTAGAACCTCCCCCTAGATGTGCCGCAAGCCAGGCTCCTGCATGCTTGGAGCACTCGGGGATCATGAGAAATGAGCTGTTCATTCCGCATGTCCATTGAGGAAAGAAGAAAAGGCACCATTGTCCCCTTCCGTCTCTCTCTCTTCCCCTCCCTAATCCCTGCTGGAGAAGAGCGTGCACACCAACAGCTGCTCCTCGTCTCTCCCGATGTTAGTGAGCTCTCCAGTAACACACTTGACCTCCCCCTGCTTAATTGATAAGGGCTGCCGCATGGGCCAAAGAGCGTGTGTGTGTGTGTGTGTGTGTGTGTGCGTGCGTGTGCGCGTGCTTAGTCACTCAGTCGTGTCTGACTCTTTGCAACCCCATGGACTGTAACGCGACAGCCTTCTCTGCCCATGGGATTCTCCAGGCAAGAATACTGGAGCAGGTTGCCATTTCCTTCTCCAGGGGATCTTCCCGACCCAGGGATCGAACCTGCATCTCCTGCATTGGCAGGTGGATTCTTCACCACTGAGCCACCTGGGAGGGCCCAGGTTAAAGGAGCCAGGGTCTAATTTTGTTACTCCTTCATTTCTCTGGCTGGCTGACTATCTGTTTATTGACATGGCACCCATCTACACGGTGCATGGGTACTACATTGTAACCTATTTGAACCATACATTTTGGTAGAACACACCATCAAGAAATTGCTGGATGGCCCTTCCGGGCTGCCCTGCAGATAGTCTCACAGTTCACACTCTGCTTCGTAGTTATTTTCTTCACTTTCCTTTTATTATTTTAAAATAAAACCCATCTCAGGACTGTTAGCTAGCAGAGAGGAGTAGGATAGAACCAGATTTTCTTGATCCAAGAAGTTCTGATCAGCAGTTAGATTCTCTGTGAGCAGACACACCATGAAACCTACTAATCAGGGTTCAATGGAGCCATTTTTCTTGCTAGGGTCTTACCTGAGAGACTTGCATCTACTTTCTTAGATATCTGGCTCACCGTTTGATTTATTTCAGATAGCAGCTATTGAAACTATTGAACCGTTTGATTTATTTCAGATAGCAGCTTTTCCGGGATGTTTCGGTAGATTTTAAGGGTACTACTTGCTTGAACTGAGGTTCCAGTTTCTCTTTGGGAAGCTTCCATTTTATTTCTCCTCTTATAAGTGGATATAAACTGCTTCCTTCCTGAGTTCCTATTTACTTTCTTTCCTTTTCCACTGTTGGAAAAGTAGAAGGCAAATCAGTGGTTCATTCTGATCAAAGGAGTTTGAAATCATGTTTGAGAAGCAACATCAGGACATTGTTCCTTTTATTTTTCAGCCCATCCAATTACCAAAGTAACCTGTCATTTCACATAAAATACAGTAAATATAGCTGTGCTTAATTCTTCAAGCAATATTTTGCTGTCTCATCAACTTGGGAAGATAGACAAATGCACGTTGTGTCTTCTGTGACTAAGATAAAGTAACAGTGAGCCTTTGCAGTCTCTGTTTTAAAGTCACGCAGCAGACAGAAGAGCAGAAAGTCAACTCTCCCTCTCCTGGGTCCTGCACAGACAGCGTATGGCTTTTGTCTCTCATCTTAAAGAGGAAGAAACGCGAGTCTTGTTGAGTGATTTGCCCAAGGTCTCACAGTAAACGAGAACATGGGAACAAAGCCATCAGTAGAATGGGGCTGACCCCAGGGACTCCCGGGGCTCCCGGTCACAGGGCAGTTTCATCGCCCTGCTGCTGCTGTTTCTTCAAAGGGTCCACCCTCCCCTTAGTACCATGGACAGAAGTACTAGGGACCCTTGGCGGATGGAGTCTTTCTGAAAACAGAGACCATCTCTCTGATGGATGTCTGATGAGAATGGGAGTGAAAATGACTTTAATCGGGGAAGGTCCTTACAGAAGGTCACTGCTTTAATGTGAGTTTTGATTCCTCCTTAAAATCAAGGTGTTTTGTCTAGAGGTAAATATCAGCTGCACAAACTGAATCTCAAAAAATCAAATCACAAACATTGTAGCCGTAGAGAAGTGTCCTACTTTTAGGATGAGTTTTCACTCTGTCCTCAGGACATAGTAGGGAGGTGCTTAGTTTAGTCTCCTTTAAGGTAAAATGATAAATAATATCTCTGGAATAAAATGTTTCTAATATGTGAAATGGATAAGCAACAAGATCCTACTATATAGCACAGGGAATATATTCAGTACCTTGTGATAACCTATCATAGAAAAGAATATAAAAAAGTATAAAAGACGCTTACTCCTTGGAAGGAAAGTTATGACCAACCTAGATAGCATATTCAAAAGCAGAGACATCACTTTGCCAACAAAGGTTCGTCTAGTCAAGGCTATGGTCTTTCCTGTGGTCATGTATGGATGTGAGAGCTGGACTGTGAAGAAGGCTGAGCGCCGAAGAATTGATGCTTTTGAACTGTGGTGTTGGAGAAGACTCTTGAGAGTCCCTTGGACTGCAAGGAGATCCAACCAGTCCATTCTGAAGGAGATCAATCCTGGGATTTCTTTGGAAGGAATGATGCTAAAGCTGAAACTCTAGTATTTTGGCCACCTCATGCGAAGAGTTGAGTCATTGGAGAAGACTCTGATGCTGGGAGGGATTGGGGGCAGGAGGAGAAGGGGACGACAGAGGATGAGATGGCTGGATGGCATCACCGACTCGGTGGATGTGAGTCTGAGTGACCTCTGGGAGTTGGTGATGGACAGGGAGGCCTGGCGTGCTGCAGTTCATGGGGTCGTAAAGAGTCGGACACAACTGAGCGACTGATCTGATCTGATCTGATCTGATGTACGTATAACTGATTCACTCTGTCGTACAACAGAAACTACAGTATTGTAAATCAACTATGAAAGTGAAAGTGAAGTCGCTCAGTCGAGTCCAACTCTTTGCGACCCCGTGGACTGTAGCCTACCAGGCTTCTCTGTCCGTGGGATTCTCCAGGCAAGAATACTGGAGTGGGTTACCATTTCCTTCTCCAGGGGATCTTCCCAACCCAGGGATCGAACCCGGGCCTCCTGCATTGGAGGCAGACGCTTTAAACTCTGAGCCACCAGGGAAGCCCAAAATCAACTATGCTTCCATTTAAAATTTAATAAAATATACAGAGTGAAGAGATACTGCCAAAAAAAGAAGTCTGTCTAACCAAATTCCTTTAAAATGCAGTTTAAGCCACTTAAGTCCTCTTTTCTCCTTGGAAGCCATAACTTCATAAACTTTCTGTCTCCTTTTACATGTTGGAAAATGATTAATCTCTACTCACTTTTATTTTTTCTGGAACTAGGTGTTCCTGTTCCTTTAGCCTTTCTCTTTAGATCACTCCCCCACTCCCAACCCCACCCCCAGTGCCTAACTTTGTCCTGATCCCTGTTTGTTTCTGTAGACCCTTCAGTCTAAGATCATTCTAAGTTGTTTATCTTTCTGATTTTAATATATGTATACCTATTTCTACACATTAAATTTGTAATTGAATATTTCACTCAGCAAAGTCATATTTTAGGTTGACCTTTCCTCAGTGTTCAGAAGAAATAGCTTCAAGCATAAAAAGGGACCCAGATTATTTAATTCTCATCTTCAGATTTGGTTTTCATCGCAACAACTAACTTTTTAGTGATCAGTTGCATCATATACTCTTGGGCTTGGGGATTACGCTTCTTTGCCAGCTTCAATTAGAAGGAATTACAAGAGAAACAAACACTTGAAATCCAATTTGGAATCTGAACAAGTCTAGTAGTGTGTGAGCCCAGTTGCTCAGTCATGTCTGACTCTTTGTGGCCCCATGGACTGTAACCCGCCAGACTCCTCTGTGTGTGGGATTTTCCAGGCAAGAATACTGGAGTGGGTTGCCATTTCCTACCCCAGAAGATCTTCCCAACACAGCGATAGAACCCTCATCCCTTGTGTCTCCTGCATTGACAGGTGGATTCTTTACCACTGAGCCATCTGGGAATCAAGTCAAGTAGAGAATCTAGAAAATAGAGCGAAGGGTACAGATTCAGACAGTTCTGTCCAATTTGTGCCCTTTTTTTCAAACGTTTCCCCCAGCCCCTGGGGAGAGAACTCTCTACCCCACCCCCCATTGAAACAGTGCTGTTAATACTTGATTAAAATGTAGTTAAAAATAAGATAGCAAGGTTAGTATTGCCAAAAATTTGGTTTGCTAATTTCTGGAATTTTATCACTGATATGTAATAGTCACCTCCAATTAACAGCCAAGGAGTGAAGACTAGTGATGCTTTTAAATCATTTATATTCAAGCTGTTTTAAAATCTAAGAAGCATTAAAACACAGTAAACTATATTTTAGATATTTAGCATCTTGTGAGATAGGGAATGTTGCTGTGAAATTCAGTGGATGAAATTTATGTTCATTTGTAAATTCCATCTGCCATATCTATGGAGTGTGTTCTTCCTCCCCTCCCCATCCTTCTCTCTCCCCAACCTCTTCGCTCTCTTGAAATGAATAAGGGTAATGTTTTCAGGTCTTTACAGTCACACTGTTGTTATACTGAGTGAAATGTCATCCACCCAGGAGTGTCCAGGGGCATCCTAAGAGCAAGGACCCACTGCTGTAACTCCCCAAGGGCAGGGGCCATACCTGTCTTTGCTCGGCATTGGTATTCCTGGTTCTTAGGACAACAACTGGCGTGGAGAGGATGCTTAATGAATATTTGTTGAACGAAAGTCACATTTTAGAAGAGAAAAAGAATACTTGCTGTGTCATCAGATGTTTATAAGGTTAGTTAGAAATGACTAGATAGTAATAGACAAAAGGAGAAGATGGCGACAGAGGAGGAGATGGTTAGATGGCATCACTGACTCAATGGATGTGAACTTGAGCGAACTCCGGGAAATAGTAGTACTAAGTAAGGGAAGCCTGACATGCTGCATGCAGTCCATGGGGTCACAAAGAGTTGGACACGACTTAGCGACTGAACGACAACAAGATAAGAATATTATTTTTTATTTGAGAAGTGTTCTACATTGTTTTCCACCTAATATAAAAGAATCATTCACTTGGGAAGAGACACTGGAAGTTGATAATACCTACTCTTGCATATTTACCAACCTTTATAAAGAGAATCCTAAAGCTATTTGACAAAGGAGATTTTCATATAATTCTTACTATCTTCCTCACCTTGTAGTCAAAGGCTCTGTCCCTTCTTCTCAAAAACCCTGGAAAACAGCCGTTGTCAGATTTAGTATTTGATAGATTTACATGTTTGGTGGAATACCGAGAATGGCTCTTGAAATTGTGTTCTTTGCCCTTTTGCTATAATGGGGGTCTTTATTTCCTGCTTTTCCTTCTCATAATGTAGCCTAGAAACCGTTTGCAAATCATCTTATTTCTCTGTACTTTGCTCCCCAAGGTGAGGATTGTAAGAATAAAACAGCAGCTCTTCCCTGCCTCTGCTCATTTAATTAGAAAAGGGAAAACCTCCAACTGGAAACTAATCATGAGGAACTAATCAGAAGTCCACGGCACTTCCTTCCATCCTTGCCCTTAAAGCAGGAAAGGTTTCTAATTATTAGCATTGAGTGAGCACCGAAGAAATAAATCTCCTTCATCCTGAATGGTAAGAGTTTCATGCTCATAGATCTCTGAGGATAAGGTACCTGTGTCCACAAACAGGTGACGGGATTTAACCAAACTCAGGAAGGAACAAGAAAAAAATCCTAAACCTGTGAAGGCAAGTGTCTTTAACACTAAAGTATTTAAAACTTGCCTCAACCATCCAGTCGCTATAAGGAGCTCATGGCTGACTTTTGGTTTGTTTTTATAGGACTCTGAGGAGGAAGAAAATGATCTAGAAGGTCTCAGCCGGAAGCTGATAAGTTCACAGCCTTATGTACCTGTGGAGTTCGCTGACTTCAGTGTTTACAATGCTAGCTTGGAGAACAGAGAGTGGTTTTCTTCTAAAGGCGATCTGACGAACTCAAAGGTCCTAGAGAAGGAGGTGTCCCGCAGCCCCACCACCAGCAGCATCACCAGTGGCTACTTTTCCCACAGTGCCTCCAACGCCACCCTGTCCGACATGGTGGTCCCTTCTAGTGACAGCTCAGATCAGCTGGCCCTTCCAACGAAGGACACAGATTCCAGCGAGCATCCCGGACCGTCCCTTGTGCAGAATTTCAGACCATCTTCAAACAAAGAGTTGACAGAACTAGAAAGAGGCTTGGGAAAGGATAAGATGACCGTGGTGCCACTCAAGGAAAACAGTGCCTTAGCCAAAGGGAGCCCATTGTCCCCCAGCATCCCAGAGAAAAACTCCAGAACCCTCTGTAGGACCAGCTCGTGTTCAGAGCAGGATGCCTGCTCCAGCAAAAATGGCCAGCCGGCCAGGGAGTTCTGCCCCAGGGAGGTGACCGTGGAACACACCACAAACATCCTCGAGGATCACTCTTTCACAGAGTTTATGGGTGTGTCAGATGGGAAAGATTTTGATGGTTTGACGGATTCTTCTGCTGGAGAACTTTCAAGTAGGAGGAACCTACCAAATACAGCGGACAGTAGGAGTTTCTCACATGGGCCACAGGACCCTGGCCAGCTATGTTCCTCGGCAGAGAATGACCAGGTGATAAATTCCAGGGGTGGTCCTTTGAGTTTGGTGTTATCAGTGATGACTGCTAATTACGCCCCAACCCCCAGAGGCCCTTCCTCACAGTGATTTAGTAGGAGAGGAGAGATTCATCCAGGTGTTTCTGACAGGGTGGATGAGCCCTCTTGGACCATGCTCACATGCTGCCCCGCTAACTGGCTATGGGGGAACAAGTCTGTAAGTCTACTTTCTTAGTTTCAGAGAAGAACTATGACTTACATAGGACCCGTGGCTTTTTTACCTGGCATATAGGTTCCTGTTGAATTAAGCATTCACATGGATAAGGATTGATCTCATATTCATTCCTTGAGATGTTTAATTCCTGGCTATCTCAAAGGATTCTGATATGAAATATGGTAGATTTCATCAAATCAGTGATTTCTTTTATTAGATACACTTTTTTTTTTTTTTTGCTAAACCGTGAGACATGTGGTATCTCAGTTTTCCAACCAGGGATTGAACCCACGCCCCCTGCACTGGAGGTAGAGTCTTAAACCACTGGACTGCCAGGGAAGTCCCAAGATACACCATTATTTTATGTATCATTAAGAAAAAAATACTTCCAATTAAAATCATACCAGCAATTTCAGAGTTATAAAGCGCAGGCAGGGGGACGGTATGCCTCGCAGATTTGATAGAATATAGACGTTTGATGCCCATTGGATAAGAAATGCGTTGGGGAAACGGAGGTGGGTTCCCTGAGAAATTAAAGTTTGGGCTTTGGAAGTTACCTAGGCTGGTTTTAATAGTGGACCAAAAAAAATGGGGTCTTGCTAATATTCCCAAGGAAACCAGTGAATTATGCAAATAAGAGGTGATGTGCTTCTGAGTACCACCATTCCTTCTCACGCAGGACCCCTGTTTTGGTCCCAGACCCCAGCCGCAGCCGTGTAAAGGGTATGGGAGCACCAGGCTTAGCAAAGCAAAGAGCTGCCAGAACTAGAATGGCGCTGGTGAAGGCAAAGATGATCGGGGTGCCCTTCAGTCTCTCTTTTGTGGAAGAAGCAAAACAACCCAGTTTGGTGCTATTCCCTGCACCCCCATCAAGTTTTCCAAATTAGTCCTTAGAATTTCAGTATGTGGTCACATATATAGCGTTTTCATAAATAAACTGCAAATACCAAAGAGTGTTCTCTTTTACAATTCAAAAAAGACTTCTTTGCCCAACATAAGCATAAAGTCACTCATTACTTTTCTAACAAGCTAAACATTCATTTGTTTCAAAGTCTTCAGCTTCCTTTTACACTGAAAGCAGAATCTACTTTGCTAGTACATCAGCTTTTCAGTCCTTTTTCCAAAAAGTCCAGGAAGAACGTGGTCCGGGGTTAATTCTTTAGTCTGGAACAGTGCTTCTCAAACCTAAATGTGCGGTAGACCCACCGGAGGTTGTAGGGAGATACAGATTCCCAGGAACTTCCCTGGTGGCTCCATTGGTAAAGAATCTGCCTGCAATGCAGGAGACCTGGGTTCAATCCCTGGGTCGGGAAGATCCCCTGGAGAAGAGAATGGCAACCCACTCTAGTATTCTTGCCTGGAGAATTCCATGGACAGAGGAGCCAGGCAGGCTACAGTCCATGGGATTGTAGAGAGTCGGACACAACTGTGGGACTAACTATTCCCTGGTGACTTAGTGGTAGAGAGTCCGCCTGCCAGGGCAGGGGTCACAGGTTTGATTCCTGGCCTGGAAAGATGCCACATGCCATGGGGCAGCTAAGCTCATGTGTCACAACTATTGAGCCTGTGCTCTAGAGCCCAGGAGCCAAGGGCGTTGCAGCCCGAGTGTGCTAGAGCCCGTGCTCTGCAAGAAGAGAAGCCACCACCAACAGAAGCCCAGACGCCACAACTGGAGGGTGACCCTCACTTGCGGCAACTCAAGAAAAGCCCGCACGGCAACGGAGACCCAGCACAGCCAAAAATAAATTCATGACTCAAATTATAACAGCAGCAAAAAAAAAAAAAAATACAGATTCCCATTTGTGGCTGCCCTGCACACCTCAGATTGTGCTTCAGTACCAGGTTGGAGGAGAGATAAGCTTTTCACAAACCCTCTGCTGGAGGAATATGGGGTAGGCTGTCTGAGAGCCAAACTGTTTGAGGCATGGCCCAGAGAAGAGGGAAGGGGACTGCAACCCCCTCACCCCTCATTTCTTGTTTTGTTGCCTCAATTATTTAGAAGCCAGTAACGGGAGCAGTTCCTGAATTCTGCTCCAGAATAGCGTGTCCCTGCCAAAGGTCTTGGTTTAAAAGTGAAATTTACAAAAATATTTATTGCATCAGGGTAATGTTGGAACTATGGTAAGTTTTATCTTTTTTTTTAATTGCTTTAGTATTTTCGTTATTTTGGTTTTAATCAGTTGTTTCTGATTAAAACACAGTTTTAACTGTGTTAAAACCTGAGGACTGTTGAAGTCCTCAGTTTGACTTTTGTGCTCACCCTGGTCTGACTTCGAGTGTGGACCCAAGAGTGACGTGTTTTCACTCTCACTTTGGGGCTTGCGGTCATTACTTTTCCTAGAAGCTTCACCTTGGAGCTTGAGGCTTCCTGGTACAGTGTAAGCTCCAGAACTGGATTCCACAGTAAACTGGATCCTGTGGTTTCCTCTAGGAAGAGCCCCTCATGGGGGGTGGTCCCCGTGGGTAGGGAGGGCAGTTGGGGACCGGAGCTTGCACTCATCCGCCTTTGCATTCCAGGGGAGCAGCACTGCTCGGTGAGAGGCAGTGAGCACTTCCTCCGAAGGCCACAGCATCTCTGCTCTGGTCGCCTCCCAGAGCACCAGCCCATCTATCAAACACGCTGCGGCTCGGCCAGACCTCACACCAGCACGAAGAAGCCATGGCTTCCGGGGCCACCTCCTCCCCTTTCCCCTCCCGAGCCGGGAGAAGCGGCACTTTGTCACTCGGGTGACTCGGCAGCCTCTGCTTCCTTCCAGAGAACCGAAAATCCTGGCTTCACAAAGTGACAGTATTTTTGTTTGCACTCACTACACACCCCCACGGTGTAGAAACCTCCACAGATTCAACCAGACTTTATTCTTGTACAATTTTAATCAGTTCTTACTGTAGAATCTCGAGTCAATGCTCTAATTTTTTTTTATAAATAATATATATTATGTATATGAAATGTATATCTATAGTATGTCTGGAGAGACAGGACTGCACACTGAAATGGATAAAAGTAGTTTGTAGAAAATCGTAAGGTACTGGACTTTCTTACAAAGCAGCTCGGGCGATCTCTCAAAACACAAGCAGATGAAAGAGATGGTCTTGCCTGAGAATGAGGTTGCAAATCCCTCTTTGCAGCAGGGGTTACAGAATGCCGTTCTTTATAACCAAAGAACTTACCTAAGACTGAATGTTTTTGCTGTCCACTCTTGTTTTATGTGTACATACGTGTTTGACTGCGAGTTCGGTGCCATATGCCCTGTGGCTCCCAGGCCACGTGCTGCCGTTCTCTGTCGTGTTTCCTAAGCACACTGAAAAATCTCACGGCTCCGTTCTTTGGTCTTCCACCTGGTCCGCCACCTCCTGACTTGATGTGGTCTGGGAACTGTTGACAGTGACTAGGGCTCTGATCCCAGTCTTTCCTATCCCTCGGTCCAGCCAGGCAGGTGGGATGCAGAGAGCAGTATTAAAGAAAACAGGGACAAACCAAGAGTGGGCTTGGGGGGATGGGTATTAATTTTCGTCTCTTTGTGGTTTTGTTTGGGGTTGGTAGGTTTTTGTTGTGGTGTGGTTCTGCCGTTGTTTTATTTCATTTCTGGAAGACGCTGAAGGCATGACAGGGGCTGTGAAGTCCACAGGTGCCCACTTCACAGTGTTCGCAGGAGATGGTTGAAGACAGTAGACCCTGCTGTGTGTCTTCATCGGTAAAATTCTTTTACCGATGGAGACTCTGAAGAATTATGTGTGCAGAAGTTTTTACAAAAGTACTCTCTGTACCTATTGTGTAGATGCTTGTACAGTTGGTCCAGATGTATAGCAATAAATGTGTCGTGGGAGCGAGCGAGGGCGTACAGCCTGCTGTACCTTTTCCCTTGAAGTTTGTAGCATCCGTAAATGAGTAAGATATTGGAGATTTTAATGCGAAGCTGCTGTTCATGATTTTTGTGTATAGTGAGCTTACTGTAGTATTTTCCTGTTGACTGTTTAAAAAGAGAAAGACTGTAATTTATATCCCCTTTCAACTTTATTGTATTTAATTGGTACAGATTGTGTGTGCGTGTGTGTGTTTTAGAATACAGACTGTCTAATTCTGATTTTAAAACATCCATTGTTTGTCTTTAATAACACTGCCACTAGTTTCAGATCAATTTTGCAAATTTGTTTGTATGTAAGTCCCTGTGGCTTAAATAATAATAGTAACAGCAAACATTCATGGAGGGTTTACTATGTACTAGGCACTATTCCCACCTTTTGATGTTCATCTTGCTTAATCCTCACAGCAGCGGATGCCATGGGTTCTGCTGTTATTAAGTGGTGGACAAAAGGAAAACAGAAGTAGAATGATTGGCGACAGGGAGCAAGCGGCAAAGCCAGGATTCAACCCACGCTTCCAGCAGCATCTCCTAGTGCTCTGTCTGGTGACGTGGCGTGGAGGGACAAGCCTCCGAAGGGAGGAGAGAGCAGAAGGGCTGTGGCGAGAGTCCCAGGTCGGGACTGAGCGACATTAGCGAGGAGCCACTGTGGCAGACAGGCCGAGGTGGGTTCCACGAGGTCCCAACACGCCAGCACTTCTTTAGAAAAAGGAGCAGGGCCTGCCACTCCAGAAGCAGTTATCTAAAAATGGTTTTCCAGAATCCTTTCAGAAAAATTTCCATTCACAAGAGCCTTTCTGATGTGATCAGGAACTAGTTCTAGCCTGTTCTGGACAGAGCGTGACTTTCGTAGATTTTCAGAAGAAAGTAGATGGGGAAGAAAATTCAAATTATTTTCATTTTATAGAATGGGAGGTGGGGGAGGGAAGCAGCTATTTAATGCTTAAATCATGACAACCACAAATACAGTTTAAGACAAAAGAAGCAAATTGTCACCACTGCCTTTACTAGTGTGAGATAAGTGGTATTTGGTCACGGGCATCGTCATTTCTCATTGGCTATGGGATGGCACACTGGTATAAGATGTATTGGACAGTTAAATGTAGTTCTTGTCTTTTCATCTATGTTTGCCAGTTCATTTCCAAAGTACAGTATTACTGCTGTCATCGCATTTGTTTATCATTGTTTGGACACACATATTATCATAGCAAAAATTTAGCTCTGTGTTTCTAAGGCACCAACTTGTGGGAAGAAAAACTGTTCATAAAGAAAAAAAAATACCTTTAGGGTAGCTAAGGGCTAGATACGGTCTTCTAAAAATTACCTTTTCTAACCAATACTTATTTTGAAAATTATAATATTCAGCTTTAGAATTGTGTTTGGGGTGGGGGGGAAAGGCAACTAATTACATGGTTACTCTTTATTTTTTAAAAGTAAAGCTTCCCGGTCATGTACGTTTGAAAAAGTCTTAAAAGAAGACGTAATGGAATAAGAGTTCTTGCTTTTTTTTTCTCGACCAAGAGATAAATGTAGAAAAGGATGCTACCAGTACACAACCACACAGAGATTTTTGTATTAAGCCTTGAACTTACTGAAAGACAAGTACAAGTTTTTCTGTAATATTGAGCCTACTTCCTGAATTTAAAAAAAAAAACACAACAGGAAGTCAGTCTGTAATGTATAGCAGTTTGTCTCAGGGTTTCTCCTAACCTGGGGGAAAGACAGTCTATTCTCATGCCCAGACAGCTGGGGGTGGACAGCATCCTGCTGGCAGGGGAACATGGAATGTGGAAGATACCACGAAAATGCCAGGAGGCAAGTTCGGCCCTTTAATACAGTATGAACTGGAGCTAACTGGAGTGGAAAAATCCTAAAATCTTCCAATCAACCTGCTCATCCTTTGTTTCTAATCCCCTGAGCTGAGGGGAAATATAATTGTAGGCTTGAGTGCCACATAATAGTCTTTTTTTTTTTTTTTTTTTTTTTTGCGGACATTGTGAGTTAATTTAAGTTGAAATAAAACTTAGTCTTCATCTTCCTGATGTTCTCAGGCACACACTCACCTCTATGTATTTTTTGGAAAGACAAGTTATTCTCCCTTTTGTGAGGGGTACCTGGATCATTGTGTTCAGTTCTAAGACTGGAGCTCAAGAAGATGCTTGGGATGGCTCAGTCTCGAGTCTGAGCCCGGCCGGTCACAGCCACCATCTTGGAGCTTATTACTGTGGGGATCTCATAGCCAGGTGGCCCTTCCGAGAAAGAAACTCTCAAATCATTGTGGGACCCTATTAGTGAAGAAGACATTGAGATGCTGATTAATAGAACAATAAATGTTTCACACACAGCAAAAGGTAAGTTAGAACTGGAGTCTGGGGAAGAAGATCAACTTTAAGGGTGGTGGGGGGGAGTCCAGTTTGGTTTAGAATTAGAGTAGCACAGACCAACTTGACCCTTTCATGATACCTAAAGCACAGGTAACTGTTTACGTTTTAAACCCATAGAACATTGGTGTTTATAACAACTTTGCATACCTGAAGCAAATCATATAGGGATGTTCTT